>CM055126.1:83481445-84898945 GCA_029206835.1 Rana muscosa
TGAACTGCTGAAGTCGTGCCCGGCAACTCTGAAAATTTCTCTTTATTCCTCATCAGGAACTCTCTAGCTTCCTGTTTCTGGGAACATGACAGGGTGTCTGGAATCGTGACCTCAGGGATCAGAGGGGATTCAGTACCTTTAAGGGTTACCGGGAGGGACCTCGCAGTTAATGCCAGTCTATCCTTCCAGGGCTTTAACAGGTTTATGTGGTAAATCTGTTCGGGCTTCCTTTTACCTGGTTGATACACCTTGTAATTGACCTCCCCAACTCTTTCAATTACTTCAAAGGGTCCCTGCCACTTAGCCAGGAATTTGCTCTCAACAGTGGGAACTAACACGAGGACCCGGTCACCAGGTGAGAAAACACGAAGTTGGGCCCCCCTGTTGTATATCCTCTGTTGGGCTGCTTGGGCCTGCAGTAAATGTTCTTTTACTACCGGCATGATTGCTGCAATCCTATCCTGCATTTGAGCGATATGCTCAATAACACTTTTGTGAGGTGTCTGCTCCCCCTCCCAAGTTTCCTTGGCTATGTCTAAGAGTCCCCGAGGGTGTCTCCCATAAAGCAACTCAAATGGAGAGTACCCCATAGAGGACTGGGGAACTTCCCTGATGGCGAACATCAAGTAAGGTATCAGGAAGTCCCAGTTTTTCCCATCCTTATCAACAACCTTTTTTAACATACTCTTTAATGTCTTATTGAAGCGTTCCACCAAGCCATCCGTTTGAGGATGGTACACTGAGGTACGCAACTGCGTCACCTTAAATAACTTGCAGAGCTCCCTAGTTATTCGAGACATGAATGGGGTACCTTGGTCTGTAAGGACTTCTTTCGGGACGCCAACCCGACTGAACACCATAAACAGCTCTTTGGCAATGTTTTTAGCAGATGCAGTGCGTAAGGGAACGGCCTCGGGATAACGGGTAGCGTAATCCATGATCACGAGGATATGTTGATGACCGCGGGCAGATTTGGGGAGTGGACCCACAAGGTCCATGGCAATCCTCTCAAAAGGCACTTCAATAATGGGCAAGGGCACTAACGGACTTCGGAAGTGGGGTTGGGGGGCTGACATCTGACACACAGGACAGGATTGACAATAATTTTCTATGTTTTTCCGTATCCCAGGCCAGTAAAACCTGCGCAACACCCTTTCAGTGGTTTTCTCAACCCCTAAATGGCCTCCTAGCAAGTGCCCATGGGCAAGTTCCAACACCACCCGTCTGTATAACTTAGGGACTACCAACTGTTCAACCACTTCATCATTAGATTTACATACACGATACAGTAAATCCTCATTGCTGCAGAAATATGGAAAACAGAGCCTGTCCCCTGGTTCGACAGGTACCTCATTAATCACTATTACATTTTCCCAGGCCCTGGCAAGGGTAGGGTCTTTTCTCTGCTCCGTACCAAAATTTTCCTTGTGCACATTAAGATTGGCAAACTCTAACGTAGGCTCAGATTCAGCAGACGGCTGTCCAGCTCTACTGGTTGTGGGGACTTCTTCCGGCTCCCCCAGCTTTCCTGCCATAACTGAGAAAGGATCACCCGGAGAGCCCTGAGAGGAGTCCCCTGAACTCACAAGGTCAGTAATGGCCACGAGTTCTGGCTCTGCGACTGAGTTAGGTACTGCGACTGGGTCGGGACAATCCCACAGTTCCCAAAACTTAGGGAAGTCCCTACCAATGATAGCCTCATGCACCAAGTGGGGCACCAGTCCGACCGAATGCGTCACCGTACCTAAGCCAGTTTTAAACTGAACAGTGGCTATTGGATACTCGCGGGTATCCCCATGTACACAGATCACAGCAACCTTTTTTGCATGAAAATTCACAGTTTCAACCATCTCAGCTGTAACCAAAGTAACCAGACTTCCAGAGTCCAGCAAGGCCATAATAGGCTTATTATTAATAGTCACATGACACATGTGTTTTCCCACATTTGGCATTGCAGCGCATGAAACAGCAGCAAACATAGACTGCCTTCTAAAAGATAGATCACACTGCATTGGTTCATCTGTCAATGGACAGTTTGCTGCAACATGTCCCAGTTCTTGGCAACGAAAACACCTGATGTTTCCCCAGTTTGGTTTGCTGACAGGCAGTGGCTTCCCTTGTTTGGGCCGCCAAACTTCAGTCCTGGCACCAAAAATCCTCCCCCCTATTTCCTTGCCATGCTTACCACCCACTTCCCCTGGAACAGTCTTACCGGTTGCCTGGGGAGACCGTGGCTTTGGGTGGAAAGTCCGTGCGGCTGTAGGGGTGGTGACCAGGTTCTCTGCAGCAAAGTACCTCTCAACGAGCTCCACCAGGTTGTCTGCTGACTTGGGGTCTCCTTGACTCACCCACTTCTGCAGGGGAATTGGCAGTGACCTCAGGAATTGGTCCATGACCACACGCTCCACTATTTGTGGCGCAGACAGGGACTCCTGCTGTAGCCATTTCCGCACCAGGTGGATCAGATCAAACATCTGCGATCTTGGGGGGCCTCTTTTCTTGGAAGAACCAGCTGTGGACCCGCTGAGCTCGAACAGCCAAGGTAACGCCAAGTCGTGCCAGGATTTCCCGCTTGACCTTCTCATAATCTCACGCTTCTGCTGACTCCAGATCATAGTAGGCCTTCTGCGCTTCTCCAGAAAGTAAGGGGGCGATCAGTCCTGCCCACTGGGTTTGGGGCCAACCTTCCCTCTCAGCAGTCCGTTCAAATGCTAGTAGAAAGGCCTCTGGATCATCATCTGCCGTCATCTTTGAAAGAAAGCGACCCACATGGATGGCTGAGGGCTTGTCTCCAATATCCTTCATTATCGCAGGTGACCCCTGTGCTAGCGTCTCCACAACCTCAGTGAGGGTTTTCCTATCCGCTTTTGCAGCAGTGGCAAGCTGTTCAAACAGCCTCTGCGATTGCTCCTGTACAGCACCAATCTGTTGGAACAGCACCTTGGTTTGCTCCTGTGCGATAGCGTTGGCTTGCTGTTGTGCAGCATTTGCTTGCTGCCATGCAGCGTTTGCTTGCCGCAATTCAGCGTTAGTTTGCTGTTGTGTAGCGTTTGCTTGCCGCAATTCAGCGTTAGTTTGCTGTTGTGCAGCGTTTGCCAACACCATTTGTTTGAGGAGGTCCTCCATGTTATCACTTTAGGTACTGGCCTTTTAAGTAGTAACTTACTACAGCTGGTCGCAGCCTCCACCATATGTAACCTGGGGGACAGGTAGTAGGTACAAAAGCTCCCTGGGATGAGCAGGCACAGATACCAAGTCCATTGGATCAGTGAAAACACAGTGTGGTTTATTGGTGCTATATACAATGTCAATGACAGGTGCTGTACAGTGTGCTGAAAACAAACAGAAGAAAAAATATCTAAACAAAAGCCTAGCCGTGTCTCGGCTCTAACTACACAGTATTTACAGGCCCTCACTACTAGGCTGAACAAGCCTAACGCTTGTCAGCTTCCACATTCACAGAGTAACAATGTTTTACCAACCTTCTTGCTCTCACAGACCAATGTTGTCTGTGTTTTCCCAGGCTGAGCAAAGGCTGTCTGCTCAGGTGAGCTTTTAATTAAGCTGGTGGAGAGAACCAACACCTGAAGTGGATCCTGGCTCAGAGATCCCTGAATGTATATGAGAGGAGCCTGGGAGATGTATAAACCCCGAACAGGACTTTCCTAGGCTCTCTCTGGGATGCTCTGTCAAAATATATATATATATATATATATATATATATATATATATACACACATACATTTTCCGAAATTCTAATTTTGTATAGAATGAAATCGAATTTTAATAGAAAAGTTTAGAATAAATTTGTTTCCTATGCGAAAAAATTTGACCAAATTCTAAAAAAAAAATCAACCGCATTTGAAAAAAATCTTTGATAAAGTAAACTAAATGTAACCATTTTCTGAAATTCAAATTTTGGATAGAATTTAATCGAATTTGAATAGAAAAAGAATAGAATAGAAAATAATAGAAAAGAAAAGCGTAGAAAAACAATAGAACAGAAAAAAATATAACATATATATTCATATATATATCTAAAACCATCTTCCGAAATGTTATAAAACCTCATTTCATAAACTCCTCCTGGACACCGCAAATGCTTGCATACCTGCCCTCTGGGACCCACCAACCTTGGCACATTAGCATACAAGAGTTTCTGAAATTCAACTAATGGAACAATTTACAGCAATTAAGAACAAGTCTGACAAACATTTTAAAACTTGGACACCATGTTAACTGTATAGGAACTCACTCTAAATCTGACAACTTTGATAAGTAATTGCCAGGGGTTCATGGCCGGCGGCTGTGGAGATGGCAGCGTGAGGAGAGAGCTCCGTGAGAATCTGACACCATTCATCAGCTACAAGTGATATCCACTACCCTAGTACCCAGCTACCATCCGCTAACAAAATGAACAAAAGAAAGCAGGATCTTGGGCCTAAAAAACTCAGACATCTTTGATAATGCAAGCACACCTAGCCCCCAAGATGGGGCCATGGCCTATAGTTCTTGGCGTGGCCGAGGCCGCGGTCTTTCCTCCAATGATGGCCAGTACTACCAGGCATCCTCCCCTGGACACAGCAGCAGATCCTCAACTGGAGCATCCCATATTCAAAGCCCACAAAAAGCATCACAGAAACAATCCTTTGACCACAAGTATCCAGTTGAGCTGGGGGGACATGACATATTACAGCACAAAGGAATTTATAGACCAAATGCATGATTAGCCCACCCTGGGAGAACCACTTACTGATACTTTAATGAAGGACATGCTGGTCACCTTAACCACTTAACGACCGCTCACTGTATATATACGTTGGCAGAATGGCACCGACAGGCACAATCACGTAGAGCATACGTGATTGCCTTTGTATAGTTGGGGGGTCCAATCGGACCCCCCTCCTATACAGTGAGCGGTGGCTAAGTGTCCGGGAGCGTTCCGGGATGAGGGGGCAGCCATTCGTTTCTGGCCACCCCCTCGCGATCGCTCCCGGCGAATGGAAATGCCCCCTCTGTCTGTGTCAGACAGAGGAAGCAGGAGGAAGTGATGTCATCTCTGGTGCGGCGCTCACATATACCGAGCGCCGTACAAGAGAAGACATCAGGTCAGTGCACACAACACTACACTGACACCAGGACACATAGGGACATAAATTGCCCCCCCAGGCCCCCCCAGATCAGCCCCCAGTCACAGTGTCACTGATTGCAGTGACCATTTATTTAGTGATCACTGCAATCAGTGACATTTGTGACTGTAAAAGTGTCAGTACATTCAGTTTTAGGTCCAGTGTAGCCCCCTAACCCCCCCTAATAAAGGTTTAACCCCCTGATCACCCCCCAGATAACCCTTTCACCCCCTATCACCACTGTCGCTAAGCGATCATTTTTCTGATCGCTGTCTTAGCGTCAGTGATGCCGATCGGCAGCCAGTAATTTTTTTAAGGTGCGCTGCATGTTTTTATAGCGTCAGGTACCCCAATATATTATCTAATAAAGGTTTAACCCCCTTGATCGCCCCCCAGGTAACCCTTTCACCCCCTATCACCACTGTCGCTAAGCGATCGTTTTTCTAAATGCTGTCTTAGTGTCGGTGATGCAGATCGGTAGCCGGTAATTTTTTTTAGGTTCGCCGCATGTTTTTATAGCGTCAGGTACCCCAATATATTATCTAATAAAGGTTTAACCCCCTTGATCGCCCCCCAGGTAACCCTTTCACCCCCATCACCACTGTCGCTAAGCGATCGTTTTTCTAAACGCTGTCTTAGTGTCGGTGATGCAGATCGGTAGCTGGTAATTTTTTTTAGGTTCGCCGCAGGTTTTTATAGCGTCAGGTACCCCAATATATTATCTAATAAAGCTTTAACCCCCTTGATCGCCCCCCAGGTAACCCTTTCACCCCCTATCACCACTGTCGCTAAGCAACCGTTTTTCTAAACGCTGTCTTAGTGTCGGTGATGCAGATCGGTAGCCAGTAATTTTTTTTAGGTTCGCCGCATGTTTTTATAGCGTCAGGTACCCCAATATATTATCTAATAAAGGTTTAACCCCCTTGATCGCCCCCCAGGTAACCCTTTCACCCCCATCACCACTGTCGCTAAGCGATCGTTTTTCTAAACGCTGTCTTAGTGTCGGTGATGCAGATCGGTAGCCAGTAATTTTTTTTAGGTTCGCCGCAGGTTTTTATAGCGTCAGGTACCCCCATATATTATCTAATAAAGGTTTTAACCCCCTGATTGCCCCTAGTTAACCCTTATACCAGTGATCACCATATAAGTGTTACGGGTGACGCTGGTTAGTTAGTTTGCTTTTTATAGTGTCAGGTCACCCGCCGTATATAACCCAATAAAGGTTTAACCCCCTGATCGCCCGGCGGGTGATATCAATTAGGTTTTAGCGTCAGAGAGGGTCTGCGTCACACCCCAGGCAGCGTCAGGTTAGTGCCAGTAACGCTAACACCCACGCGTGAAGCATACACCCCCCTTAGTGGTATAGTATCTGAACAGATCAATATCTGATCTGATCAGATCTATACTAGCGTCCCCAGCAGTTTAGTGTTCCCAAAAACGCAGTGTTAGCGGGATCAGCCCAGATACCTGCTAGCACCTGCGTTTTGCCCCTCCGTCCAGCCCAGGCCACCCAAGTGCAGTATCGATCGATCACTGTCACTTACAAAACAAAAACACACATAACTGCAGCGTTCGCAGAGACAGGCCTGATCCCTGTGACTCCAGTGCTGTAGGAGGTGATTTCACCACCACAGTTAAAAAAAAAAGCAAATATGCCGAAGCATTGGGGCAGCAGGAGGGGAGGAGCGATTTTGCTCCTAATGCCGCGTACATACGGTCGAAATTCTGACGGAGGCTTGCCCGTGGAAAAGTCCGACCATGTGTGTGCGGCATAACTTTTTTGCGGGAGGATGCCCCCATGCTTCGGCATATATAAATGGTGCGTGTATGCCCATCATTGGAAGTGGGTGGATGAAGGGCGGTATTCTAATGGTGGGCATACCCACCGATCAATCTCTTTTTTCGTTCAGCCAACTGGCTGCATGAAAAAAAAAGATTACAATACATGTCCAACAAGGACCAGCAACGTACTGGTATGTTGCTGGACTTTGAATGTTTATACCAGAATGATGCCTGCGGGTTTAGGTATCATCTTGGTATCATTTTTTTCAGCCTGCGGCCGGCTTTCATGTAAAAGCAATCCTAGCGGCTAATTAGCCTCTGGACTGCTTTTACAAGCAGTGGGAGGGAATGCCCCCCCCCCGGATATAAAAAGCGCCATTGGGAAAGCATTTTATCACACCGATCTTGGTGTGGTCAGATGCTTTGAGGGCAGAGGAAAAATCTAGGATCTAGAAGACCCCAGTTTTTTTCAAAAAAAGAGTACCTGTCACTACCTATTGCTATCATAGGGGATATTTACATTCCCTGAGATAACAATAAAAATGATAAAAAAAAAAAAAAAATACTTGGAAGGAACAATTTAAAAATAAAATAAAAAAGCAAAATTAACAATAAAAAAAATTAAATAAAAAAAAAAGCACCCCTGTCCTGCCCTGCTCTTGCCCAATGGCGAACGCAAGCGTCGGTCTGGCGTCATATGTAAACAGCAATTGCACCATGCATGTGAGGTATCACCGCGAAGGTCAGATCGAGGGCAGTCATTTTAGCAGTAGACCTCCTCTGTAAATCTACTGGGGTAACCTGTAAAGGCTTTTAAAGGCTTTTAAAAATGTATGTAGTTTGTCGCCAATGCGCGTTTGTGCGAAATTTTAAAGCATGTCGTGTTTGGTATCTATGTACTCGGCCTAAGATCATCTTTTTTTATTTCATCAAACATTTGGGCAATATAGTGTGTTTTAGTGCATTAAAATTCAAAAAAGTGTATTTTTTAACCCAAAAAATGCGTTTGAAAAATCGCTGCGCAAATACTGTGTAGAAAAAAAAAATGCAACACCCACCATTTTAATCTGTGTAGGGCCTTTGCTTTAAAAATATATATAATGTTTGGGGGTTCAACATAATTTTCTTGCAAAAAAAAAAAAGGTTTTCATGTAAACAAAAAGTGTCAAAAAGGGCTTTGTCTTCAAGTGGTTAGAAGGGTGGATGTAAGCTTCCTAATGTTGTGTATAAAATGCCAGAACAGTTAAACCCCCCCCCCCCAAATGACCTCATTTTGGAAAGTAGACACCCCAAGCTATATACTGAGAGGCATGTTGAGTCCATGGAATATTTTATATGTTGACACAAGTTGCGGAAAAACATTTTTTATTTTTTTTTTTGCACAAAGTTGTCACTAAATTATATATTGCTCAAACATGCCATGGGCATATGTGGAATTACACCCCAAAATACATTCTGTTGCTTCTCCTGAGTACGGGGATACCACATGTGTGAGACTTTTTGGGAGCCTAGCCGCGTACGGGACCCCAAAAACCAAGCAGGCTTTCTAAGGGTGTAAATTTTTGATTTCACTTCTCACTGCCTATCACAGTTTCGGAGGCCATGGAATGCCCAGATGGCACAAAACCCCCCCAAATGACCCCATTTTGGAAAGTAGACACCCCAAGCTATTTGCTGAGAGGTATTGTGAGTATTTTGCAGATCTCGCTTTTTGTCACAAAGTTTTGAAAATTGAAAAAAAAATATATATATACTGTGAGGGGGTTAGCTCGGCAGCGGGTGTGTGTGACCCCCGGGATGGGCTCCCCACACAAAAACAGGCCCAGCAAACGGAGGTTGTGGTTTTCAAAATCAAAAAGGTGCGGTTTATTTTCTATTTACAGTGACAAAACACAGCAAAGCAAAAGAAACATAAATAAAATAAATCCTGGTCAACTTGACCTCTGACTAAACATACAGGTTTCCTAACTAACAACTGGGATCAGCCTAGTGCTGTCCTAGTCCCTAAGTCCCTGGTTTTAAATGTCCAAGCAAATAGCCACACAGGCTTTGTCTCACCGCACAGGGGTTCACTCTCCCTAGACAGTCCACACAGGTCTGGTTCCAGGCATGAGCTAACATCTAATGAAGCTGGGAGTTCTTATAGAGGCCTAAATGAGCTGACAAGCTTCAGCTGGTCTCATCAACTCCCTGTCTGCACGACGCCCAGCACTCTCCCTAGAGGTATGAGTCATCCATGAGCCTACTAGCCTCAGCTGGGCTTATACAACTCTCCACCTAGTTGTATAAGTCGGCGTAAAGCCTGAATCTGGGCGAAATATATCTACCCCCCTGGATGCAACCAGGTGACTTTACCTTCCTGCTGTCACAATATATATATATATTTTCTTTCTTCATTTTCAAAAACAAATGAGAGCTGTAAAATACTCGCCATGCCTCTCAGCAAATAGCTTGGGGTGTCTATATTCCAAAATGGGGTCATTTGGGGGGGTTTTGTGCTATTTTGGCATTTTATGGCCTTCGAAACTGTGATAGGTAGTGAGGAGTGAAATCAAAAATTTGCGCCCTTAGAAATCCTGAAGGCGGTGCTTGGTTTCCGGGGTCCCGTACGCGGCTAGGCTCCCAAAAAGTCCCACACATGTGGTATCCCCGTACTCAGGAGAAGCAGCAAAATGTATTTTGGGGTGCAATTCCACATATAACCATGGCATGTGTGAGCAATATATCATTTAGTGACAACTTTTTGTAATTTTGTTTTGTTTTTGTTTTTTTTTTAGTCATTATTCAATGATTTAAGACAAAAAAATAAAAAATTCAATGGGCTCAACATGCCTCTCAGCAATTTCCTTGGGGTGTCTACTTTCCAAAATGGGGTCATTTGGGGGGGTTTTGTACTGCCCTGTCATTTTAGCACCTCAAGAAATGAGATAGGCAGTCATAAATTTAAAGCTGTGTAAATTTCAGAAAATGTACCCTAGTTTGTAAACTCTATAACTTTTGCGCAAACCAATAAATATACGCTTATTGACATTTTTTTACTAAAAACATGTGGCTTAATACATTTTGGCCTAAATGTATGACTAAAATTGAGTTTATTCGATTTTTCTTATAACAAAAAGTAGAAAATATCATTTTTTTTCAAACTTTTCGGTCTTTTTCCGTTTATATTGCAAAAAATAAAAATCGCAGAGGCAATCAAATACCATTAAAAGAAAGCTCTATTTGTGGGAAGAAAAGGACCCAAATTTCGTTTGGGCACAACATTGCATGTCCGCACAATTTACAGTTAAAGCAGCGCAGTGCAAAATTCTGAATTCACCTCTGGTCCTTTAGCTACCAAATGGTCCGGGGCTTAAGTGGTTAAGGGGGATCATTACACAGGGATATGATGGAGTGTGTCACCCAACTAAAGGCTGAAGTCACTGCCATAGGGGATAGATTGAGTCATGCAAAAGATAAAAGGGGAAGTTTGCTGCTACCCACAATGAGCTGGTAGATGCATTTAATGGGACAGAGGAGGACATGCATGCCATTAAAAGTAAACTGGCAGATTTAGAGGACCACTCAAGAAGAAAAAATGTTAGGCTGAGAGGGCTGGCTGAATCTGTCTTGCCTTCTGACCTCAGGAAATATGTCCAGCAATTCATCTCTGCATTGCTACCAGGGACCCTGGAGAGGGAGGTGATTGTAGATCAGGCTCACTGCCTGCCTAAACCTAAGCATTTACCAGGAAGAGTGCCCAGTCATAGCACATATTCACTTTTTTCATGTAAAGGATGACCTGATGAGATATACCAGGAACAACTCTCCACTGCCTGATCCTTATGCAGCTATATCCGTGTATTCAGATATATCGCAACACACAATGCAGACCCGTCAAAAATCTTGCCACCCTGACCAAACTCCTCCAAAACCATAAGATCCCATACACATGGGGATTTCCATCCAAAATCCTTATCACCAGAGAAAACCGAACATATGCCATTACTAACTTGAAGAACAGCTTAAAGCTGGCAAAACAGTGGAAGCTTCTCCCTGATGAAGAGGAAGGTTCTGTTATCTCTCCTACTCACAAAATATCCCCAGATTGGCTAAAAGCTAACCCTGAGTGATGGAAGATATTGGAAAATAAGCGCAGAGGGCAAATGCTTCATATGTTCTTAATTCTGGATGATTGTGTTGGGTCTGACGGAGCAGACCCCCCACTGTGATGGAGCAAACATTTTTGTGCATTGTGGTCTGTTTCACTTTTTTATATATATATATGTCTTTGTTCCATTTTCTTTAGTTTTCTTTGTTCTAAAGGCACCAGGCAGATATGACTTCCTTCCCTGGAAACCAGAAGATAACCTAAAACAAGACATCACATACAGCCTAGTCAACTACATGAAATTAATTTCTTATCCAATGCTGCCACCTACAGATAATTGTACCAAATGGTATCTTCCCATTACAAGCACTTTTGCACAATCTTTACAAAACTCACCATGAAGTAGTTTCGCTCAATGTTCACGGTCTCAACTGCCCTTTCAAAAGAAGAGCTATGTGGGAAGAGATGGAAAGACTTAAAGGGGACTTAGTATAGATTCAGGCGACCCATTTTGCCCAGGACAAACAACCCAAGTGTTATGACAAAGCATTTCTGCATACCTTCAAAGCCTGTGCCCCAGTCAAAAAACGGGGAACTTTAATTGAAATCAATAAATCGGTAGCATTCCAACTCCGTGAGGTCATTAATGACTTCAATGGCAGATATATCATCTTGATCTGCAAAGTGAATAATGTGATGTATACCATTGTCAACGTGTATGCCCTTAACCACTTCATCCCTGGACCATTTTGGCTGGTTAAAGACCAGGCCCCCTTTTGCAATTCGGCACTGCGTCACTTTAACTGACAATTGCGCGGTCGTGCGACGTGGCTCCCAAACAAAATTGACGTCCTTTTTTCCCCACAAATAGAGCTGGTGGTATTTGATCACCTCTGCGGTTTTTATTTTTTGTGCTATAAACAAAAATAGAGCGGCAATTTTGAAAAAAAATTACATATGTTTTACTTTTTGCTATAATATATAAAAAAACATTATTTTTCCTCAGTTTAGGCCGATGCGTATTCTTCTACATAGTTTTGGTAAAAAAAATTGCAATAAGTGTTTATTGATTGGTTTGTGCAAAAGTTATAATATCTACAAAATAGGGGATAAATTTATGGCATTTTTATAAAAAAATTTTTTTTTTACTAGTAATGGCGGCGATCAGCGATTTTTATCGTGACTGCGACATTATGGCGGACACATCGGACACTTTTGACACATTTTTGGGACCATTGTCATTTTTACAGCAATCGGTGCTATAAAAATGCACTGATTACTGTGAAAATGACACTTGCAGTGAATGATTTAACCTCTAGGTGGTGCTGTAGGGGTTAAGTGTGACCTAATGAGTGATTCTAACTGAAAGGGGGCGTGGCTTGGCTTGACGTGTGATGTCACTGATAGTCGTTCCCTATGACAGGGAACAGACGATCAGTGACACTGCCACTAGGAATAATGGGGAAAGGTTTGTTTACACTTACCTCTCCCCGTTCTTCAGCTCTGTGACCTGATCGCGGGACACCGGCGATGATCGGGTACCGCGGGCGCAGTCATGGATAAAGGAATTTTAGACACCATCAAAACCCTTCCAGCACATAAATCGCCTGGAGCTGACGGTTTTACATCAGAATACTATTAAAACTTTTCATCAATTCTACCACATTTAAAAGCCTTTTTTACTGAGGCGGCCACAACTGCTTCTTTTCCTGAAGAAATGCTGCAAGACACAATTGTAGCCCTGCCTAAACCAGGGAAGAAGCCAGATAGCCCTCAAAACTTCAGACCGATTATGTTGCTAAACACAGATTTAAAAATGTATGCGGAAATAATAGCTAACTGCATGGCTAAAATAACTCCACACCTGGTCAAAAGCAGACCAAGTGGGCTTTGTGAAGGGTCGACAAGAACCTGACAGTACTAATAGGCTCTACAACCTTATTTGGATAGCAGAAAATCGTAAAGCCCTGTTAGTAAAATACGGCTGTACGCTGTGCGTAAACCATATTTCCTGTGCTAATAAGCACCCATTTTGTCTAATGGTATAATGCAGGGATATGCCATTAGCGGACCTCCAGCTGTTGCAGAACTACAAATCCCATGAGGCATAGCAAGACTCTGACAGCCACAAGCATGACACCAAGAGGCAGAGGCATGATGGGACTTGTAGTTTTGCAACAGCTGGAGGTCCGCTAATTGCATATCCCTGGTATAATGTATCTTACATATCACTCTATTTCCCTGCATATCCCCAAGTAAACAAACTAGACCACCATGCTTTACGTCGTCGGTTCCATGCTCTTCTGGCCTCTACTCTGCACAACACTTGGTTTATATTCAAACACAACAAAAACAGTGACAAACAGGAAGTGATGTCTCCAACAGCCTATCACTTCCTCCATGGGAAATGACCTCACAGGATATGAATGTCAACACAGGAAATCCTTCCAACAGGATTAGTTTATACAACAACCAATAATGGCTAGGGGAGTCTTATGTGCATGTCTGGGCAGGGACAGTGTGTATGTTTTAAACCAGGGCTTGACAAATTTGCTTGGAATCTAGGAGCCAGCTAAAAAAGTTAGGAGCCAGGAACGTGCCCCATACCGCCGAGCTTGCGCGCAGAAGCGAACGCATATGTGAGTAGCGCCCGCATATGAAAGCGGTGTTCAAACCACACATGTGAGGTATCGCCGCGATTGGTAGATCGAGAGCAATAATTCTAGCCCTAGACCTCCTCTGTAACTCTAAACATGCAACCTGTAGAATTTTTTTAAATGTCGCCTATGGAGATTTAAAAGGGTAAAAGTTTGTCGCCATTCCACAAGTAGACGCAGTTTTGAAGTGTGACATGTTGGGTATCAATTTACTCAGCGTAACAATATCTTTAACAATATAAAAAAAATTGGGCTAACTTTACTGTTGTCTTATTTTTTAATTAAAAAAAAGTGTATTTTTTCCCAAAAAAGTGTGCTTGTAAGACCGCTGCCCAAATACGGTGTGACAGAAAGTATTGAAACAACCGCCATTTTATTCTCTAGGGTGTTAGAATAAAAAATATATATAATGTTTGGGGGTTCTAATTAGAGGGAAGGAGATGGCAGTGAAAACAGACAGGGGAAGCTCCATTAGCATTGCTGCTTGTCTTGTCATACCAACGGCCACCACAAGATGGAGCCAGATCACAGAAGGAAGCATAGGCCGCAAAGCCGCGGCCTTAATTACCGGCCGACACGGCCCAACGCGATCGCGCGGGGGGGTTCACGGAGACACAGGATACCCCAGCTGTGCTGCCCCAGGCGACAAGTCGCTAATTATATGGGAAAAAAAGAAACCCTGGACTGCCGCACTCTGTATAGACAGTTATTTATTCCAAAATTTCAAGTAAAAAATCCAAATTCAAAAACAACAAATGCAGATAGTGTGCATGCAGGGAAGGGTGGCTAACGCGTTTCACGTCACGAATTGACGCTTACTCATAGCTGATTATAGTCGCAATGGTGACCTGGCGCCCGGGGTTTGTTGAACCCGGTTTTAAACATAGACACTCTCCCTGTAGGGTGACCACATTTCCAAACTACCATTCAAGGACACCCTCCCTTCCCAAAAATCAGCTTATGCTGTAACGAATCACAGCACAGTGATTGGACACAAGAGGCGGGATTTATGATTTCTCCAATCACAAGCAGGGGGCGGGGATTGTGCTCCTCCAGGCATTCCCGGCCAGGACAAGTACTGTCAGTGAGTAAAGCGGTGATGTGGCGGCCTTTTTTGGGGGCATCAGATTGGCCCGGGGGGGGGGGGGGGGGGTGGCTGTGTCGGTTTCATTTCGGGACACTGTATTGTCCTGGAATGAAGGTGCCCGGGACAGCCCTGCAAAATGCGGGACTGTCCCAGGCCATCCGGGACACGTGGTCACCCTATCTCCCTGACGATAACAATTCAAAAGCTCCCGTTTTACCATTGGTATGAATCCTTATTCTGCGTTATTCAGAGAACAACGCATACCCGGATTATACTACCGTTCCTGTTGATGGGAGATTATCTGCGGGTGCACGGTACGCATCCCGCCATGTGTTGATCAGGCACAGAGAGACACACAAACGTACATCCCCTAATTGGTAATGTCTTTGCAGAGTGAACTCATCCCCCTCAGACGAACGTCTGTGCATTGCACAGGGGCCCTTTTGCTGGCAGACATATCCTCACTCTGCAAACACCTCTCTCCATCCCCAAGAAGCTTTCCACTACCAAACGGGACTCAACCAGCGTCAGTCTGCCCCAGTCAGCTTTTTAGAGTGAGCTGCGGGAGTACCAACACTGGGGGACACTATGACAATACATATTAAATACATCTTCATAAAATTTCCACAACAGCCCTGACTGTAGTCCTGACACTTGATGCCAAAAAGGCGTTTGACAGTGTGAGTTGGGGGTATTTAACTCTGTTTGGCCTTCAAGGATTTATATCCACTTCAATAACTGGGCACTTTCACCCCCTTCCTTTCCAGGCCAATTTTAAGCTTTCAGCGCTCTCGCATTTTCATTGACAATTGTGCGGTCATGCAACACTGTACCCAGATGAAATTTTTATCATTTTGTTCACACTAATAGAGCGTTCTTTTGGTGGTGATTATTCATGACTTTGTTTTTTTTATTTTTTGCTATGTAAGCAAAAAAAGAGCAGGAATTTTGAAAAAAAAAAACTATTTTCTATTTCAAAAGAAATTCAATAAAATCAAATTTTGTCATAAATTAAAGCCAAAATGCATTCTGTTACATGTCTTTGATAATAAAAAAATCCTGTTAAGTGTATAGTAATTGGTTTGTGTGATCAGACAGATGTACACAGATGATCATGTACAGATGTACATAGATGATCAGACATATGTGTGCAGATAATCATTGGGACATATGTGGGGGACAGGTGTTTTCACTGTGTGGGGACGTGTGGTGACACTATTTTGGTGACGTGTGTGGGGACATGTGTGTGTGGACAGTGTTTTGAGGACTTTGTGTGTTTACATTGTGTGGGGACACTGGTCCGGTGATCAGTGTGTAAAAAGCTGTAAAAAACAGCTCATACTCACTGATCACTGGCCGGCGGCAGCGATCAGCTCTCCTCTCCTCACTGACAACTTCTGTGTGAGGAGAGGAGAGCCGATCGCCTAGCAACCAGCTCTCTATTTACATCACATGACGGCTGTGATTGGACACAACCGTCATGTGATCAGGAGGGCTAATCACAGAGCCCTCCTGCCGATCGGAGATGCGCCGTGTCCGGGTGACAGGAGCGCATTGAGATGGTGCCGCTGCATGGGCACGCACGCGATCCCCTTCCTTCTGAGGGACCATCCATAATGTCCACTCAGAAGGCGGAAGCGCCCACCCGGCCGTATATGTGCAGTGGCTGGGTGGGAGGTGGATATACACAGCCATATCAGCTCTTTACACAACGCCATCAGCTAAGGTTTTCCCATCCAATGTCTTGTCGGACAATATTTATATTAGTAATGGTGCCCACCAGGGATGTCCGCTCTCACCCCTGAGCCCTTGGCGGAGGCCGTTAGATCTTGTGATTTAAACTCAAGTATTGAAATTGGCGGTTACTCCCATAAAATTGAGTTTTTCGCCAATGATGTCGTTTTGACATTGACAAATCCGGCCTCTTCACTGGACAAGGTACAAGAACTATTAGAAAAAATTGGTTTAGCATCTTATTACAAACTGAACACAAATCTAATATGTCCATAGGAATGGCAAAAAAAATTGTAGCACAACTTAAAAGAAAATTCCCCTTCCAATGGGTCACCGATAATCTATCATATTTAGACGTTAACATATCTTTTCCATCAAACTATATTCATGATTCCAACGTCCCTAAACTCCTAGATATAATAAAAAAAAGACTTGTAACATATATCCAGTTATGAGTTGTCCTGGATGGGAAAAATAGCAGCCATGGCAAGGTTATTGTTACCCAAAATGATCTACCATTTTAGAACCATACCAATAAGGATATTGGAACATTTCTTGTTACAGACAAATTGTTTAGACAATTTATATGGGGTAAAAAGACAGCTATAATCTCATTTCCCCTATTACTTAAACACAGACTTAAGGATGGCATGAACTTTCCCAACCTCTTTTAGATCAAAACTGAGGCATGGTTTAATCCACGCTCCGAAAAATTGTGAATCCATATTGAGAAACACAACAGGAAGCAGGCACCTTCCTTCTCTTTTTTGCTATCTCACCTGACTCATCTACAGGCCAATTACAAGACATTTCCCTCGATAGACGCCACGCTACTAGCATGGGACAAACTCCATCTTTCTGCTCCCCCAGACACATTAGAACAATGTACTGATCAACTATTACAGATCTATGAGTATATAATACCCAATTTAAAAGTCCTGCCTTGGTTACAAAAAACATATTGACCTACAAGGAACTACTATCCAAACAACCTAGACCCATGTCATTCTCTCAAATTCAACTTTTTCATCTTCATAATAACCACCCAAACATACACTACAAGGTTCACAAAGAGACCTGGAGTTACCTGTGGAATAATTATAACACATCAAAATTGTTATCATGGTTCTATAATACGTTGCAACATAAAGGAACATTTAAACTGTCTTCCAATATGCTAAATTGGGAATGAGAGCTAGAATCTCCCTTTACGCAACTGGAGTGGCAGAAAGCCATTCAGTTCCTGTATCGCTACTCCCATTGTGTAAACCGTTTGGAACTAATGCTAAAGATACTATATAGGACATAATTAACTTCTGTTAGAATTGCACACATTTATACTACATCTGCTTCTACATGTTGGAGGAACTGTGAGGAAAAGGTGGCATTCTACATATACTATGTAATTGTCAGGGTGTAAGACGTTTCTGGAATGCAGTTTTCTCCCTAATCACTACAATTACAGGCCTGATCATACACCTATCTCCAAAACTGTCTTTACTCAACATAGGTATCCATAATGTACCAACCCAGTTTAGACCCTTGATAACACGCATCCTCATAGCTACCAGACCAACTATCACATCTAAGTGGAAATCTACACTAGCTACCAATGTCTCTGAGGTAATATGTAGAGTAAAATCTCAATACACCTTTGAATCACACTTTGCAGCAAGAACCCAAAATGGCTCCAACTTTAATCTATGAGCACTGTGTCATCCAGTTGATTACTAAAAGGGCAACCTAAAAGCCCCTAATGATTAAACATAAGTGAACTACACTCTTATCAATATGGTACAAGTTCTTATTTCTAATGTTGTTTTGTTTGGTACTATCCCTCCTATGTTTTTTCGTTTTAACCCACCTATATTCCAACGGTATGTAAATCTTATAATTAAGTTAATTAACAAATCCATAGTAGAATAACATTGGTGAAATATTACCAAGTTTGGAGGGGGTGCCCCCAAATCCCAAGGCACAGTTTGTTCCCAATTGGGGTGCTCGGGAAGAGGGGACAATCCCTCTGTCAAAGATTTATTCAACTTAACAGTTTATCTATACTAGCTTTGATGATTCCATAGTTCCTATGTATCATTCACTATACATGGATTGCTTAGATAATCATACCTTATTGTTTCTGTCATATAATCTCCTTGTTTTTTTTTTTTCTGTGTGAAAAACATACTAAAAACATTTGAAAAGATAAGGAATTGCCACAGAGGGAAGATGACTGTGCCCCCCCACACACACACACACACTTTTTTTTTTTCTCGCTCCTCCTGTCCTACTACAGTAGTTACTGCTTATTATATGGGACTAGCTTAAAATACAGATCAAGAAACATATTTAATTTCATATACTTTACCTATTTATTTTTTAAATGGTGATTCTGCTCTAAATACCATCATATGTCCCTTGTATAAAAATGTATTTTTTAATCTAATGAATAAGTATGTAATGTACCTGCAACTTTATTTTACTTGATGTCAGTTTGACTTTTGTTTTTGTTCCTATATTTCTTTTGAAAAAAACAAAAAAAAAACAAGCAACTATAATACACTATCAGTATACAGTTGTGCTCATAAGTTTACATACCCTGGCAGCATTTATGATTTCTTGGCCATTTTTCAGAGAATATAAATAACACAAAAACTTTTTTCACTCTTGGTTAGTGTTTGGCTGAAGCCATTTATTAAAGTGGTTGTAAACCCTTACAGACCACTTTCACCTACAGGTAAGCCTAAATTAAGGCTTACATGTAGGTGCTGGAAATATCTCCTAAACCTACACGGGTTAGGAGATATTTAAAAATCCCCCAAACGATGATGTCTCTAGAAAGGGCACGCTGTGCCCTTTCTAGAGGTGGTCATGCTGTGACTGGCGGCTCCCGTCAGTCACAGAGCCGGAGTTCGTGGCCCCGGAAGGAAGAGGGGTGAAGAATGGACGCTTCCAGCCAGCGAGGAAATCAGGGACATCACAGGCTTCGGTTTCAGGTAAGTGACACATAATGGGATACTATGTGATGCATAGTAGCCCATTATGCTTTACCTTTGCAGGGAAACAAAGAGGAAGTAAAACCCATCAGGGTTTACTCCCTCTTTAATCAACTGCGTTTACTCTTTTTAAATCATAATGGAAACAAAAACTACCCAAATAACCCAGATCAAAAGTTTGCATACCCCAGTTCTTAATACTATGTATTGCCCCATTTAACATCAATGACAGCTTGAAATATTTTGTGGGATTTGTGAATGAGACTCTTTATCTTTTCAGATGGTAAAGCTGCCCATTCCTCTTGGCAAAAAGCCTCCAGTTACTGTAAATGCTTGGGCTGTCTTGCATGAACTGCACATTTGAGATCTCCCCAGAGTGGCTCAATGACATTGAGGTCAGGAGACTGAGATGGCCACTCCAGAACCTTCACTTTTTGTCTGCTGTAGCCAATTACAGATCAACTTGGCCTTGTGTTTTGGATCATTGTCATGTTGGAATGTCCAAGTATGTCCCATGTGCAGCTTCCTGGCTGATGAATGCAAATGTTCCTCCAGTATTTTTTGATAACATACGATATTCATCTTGCCATCAATTTTGACCAAATTGTCTGTGCCTTTGTAGCTCACACAACCCCTAAACATAAGCAATCCACCTCCGTGTTTCACAGTAGGAATTGTGTACCTTTCATCATAGGCCTTGTTGACTCCTCCAAATGTAGCGTTTATGGTTGTGGCCAAAAAGCTAAATCTTGGTCTCATTACTCCAAATGACTTTGTGCCAGAAGGTTTGAGGCTTGTCTCTGTGCTGTTTGGCGTATTGTAAGTGGGATACTTTGTGGCATTTGCATAGTAATGGCTTTATTCTGGCGACTCGACCATGCAGCCCATCTTTCTTCAAGTGCCTCCTTGATGTGCATCTTGAAACAGCCACACCACATGTTTTTAGAGAGTCCTGTATTTCACCTGAAGTTATTTGTGGGTTTTTCTTTGCATCCCGAACAATTTTCCTGGCAGCTGTGGCTGAATTTTTTGTTGGTCTACCTGACCGTGGTTTGGTTTCAACAGAGCCTCTCATTTTCCACTTCTTAATTAGAGTTTGAACACTGCTGATTTGGCATTCTCAATTTTTTGGATATCTCTTTATATCTCTTTCCTGTTTTATACAGTTCAACTACATTTTCCCGCAGATCCTTTGACAATTCTTTTGCTTTCCCCATAACTCAGAATCCATAAACGTCAGTGTAGCACTGGGTGAAAGATGCAAGGGTCTGTCAGGAGTTCAGAAACTCATTGGCCTTTTATACACACACACTAATTACAAGCAAACAGATCACAGGTGAGGATGGTTACTTTTAATAGCCATTCAGACCCCTTTGTGTCAACATGTGTGCATGTTATCAGGCCAAAATCATCAGGGTATGTAAACTTTTGAGCAAGGTCATTTGAGTAGTTTCTGTTGCCATTATGATTTAAAAAAAAGTCAACACAGTTGATTGATAATAGATGGCATCAGTCAAACACTAACCATGAGTGAAATACATGTTTTTGTGTTATCATTCATATTCTCAGAAAAATGGCCAAGAAATCATAAATTCTGCCAGGGTATGTAAACTTATGAGCACAACTGTACATTTACATAATTACTAAAAAGCAAATCATTCTTATTAGTAAGACAAATAAAAAAACAGGCTTTGTTCTTGTCTGTGTATGATAGTCAAACCTTCTTTCTTGATTTAAACAGGTTGTCAATGTTGCTGAAGAAGGAAAAACTGGAATTAAATGTTAAACAAGTGATTGTGGATTACTGCTGTGAAGCTTTGTCTTTTAGCCATCCCAGAAAACCCAATGCAGCACAGTCCCTTGCAAGCAGTGTTCAGCAATTGATGCAACAAAGTCTGGAAATGTGTTATCCTGACCTTTACATCGCATTTTCTACATGGACTAAAGACTCTGAGGACATTGTACAGAGTAGTCCAAATTCTTCCACTTCTGACTACTGCCAGTACTCCCTCACATTATCTGCCTTAAACTTTTTAAAAAACAAATCTAATGCAACAGCAGTTCTAGCATGTTTAAGTGTTGTTAAAAGTCTTAAGCCACCCAAGTCAGGACTGTCATGGATGGATTTAAGAAGCAGTAGGAAAGAAAGTCCTTTAGACATGGACACCGTTTCTGTGGAATGTGACTTGATGCTTTCAGAGTTTCCAGTTTTTCAGAGGTATATCAATTTAATGTCTGCACCTTTTTGGGAGATTTTTCAAGATGGAAGTTCACCAAGCAGTCCTTTGTGTGGCAAGCCATATTCTGCATTAGTTTTTTTAGGGCTTCACTTTTCCTCTTCTTCTGTTGCTGTAATTGAAGCATTTAAGGAAGCACTTTTAAAGAAAAATTGGACAAATGCATTACAGATAATGAATCACTATACTTGCAACATTAATGATCTTAAGGAGGTCAGAGATGCACTTCTTTGCTGTGCAGCTGCAGAAGGTAAATATTTATCTCATTAGATTATAGGTAAAATATTTTTTTATGTATTCATTCACAGTTATGGTTTAGAAACTGGGGCAATTGTGATTTAGTCCACCATTTTAGTTACAGAAGAAATGCACTTGCTGGATTATTTGATCTCCTGCACTGAGTAGTGGCTCAGAACACAAACCAGAGTATCTAAACATTATAGCACAGCTAATTGATTATAGAATAAGGGAGGTAATGCACTGTATTTATGAAATAATGTCAACAGACTGTTTTCAGTCTATAATATATATATATATATATATAGATATATATCTATTACATATTACACCCCCTTAGGAGCCGCAAGTAACTGGGATCCCCCACCCTGCACAGCCAGGCACACCACAGGGGGGTAATAACGTGGATAGTGGTGGGAGGTTATGGGTTGCCCGTTTGTCTCCAAACAAAATTCAGGGATAATTCTTCCTATATACAGTGTCTGTCTACAGCTCCTCTTCTTCCTCCAGCACACACTTGCAGAACCCAGCTATGTCACCCTGTAGTCATTTTTGTAGCAAAGTCCCATTACAGACAGGGACTCACAGCCCCTATACTTGAAGAATAGATAGGGTGACACATCTCACACTTTCCCAGCATTTCCTCTTTGTGGTCACTGATCACAGCACCACCTCTTCAGGCCCTGCCAGCCCACCTGGCTGCAGCTGCCCATCTCACTAGCCCTCCAGAATTCTCCACAGTCCTTCAGACTGACACCAGACTGGCTGACTCTCAGAGGATCCCCCTGACCTGCTAACCTGCTCCCACTGTCCACTTTCCTTGCTCCTGTGCCTCCAGAAAGGGTTTCTTTCATTCCATCTCCATCTCCCATTCGACTCCCCTTCCTGGTACGGCTAATTTCTATTTATGAAATAGGCTCTGTGACCCTGCCAGCCCAAAGCTGGGGATTGACTGAGGCCTCATAAATATGCATGGCAGCCCCTCCTTACTCCGACCCTCCAGCTCTGGAAGTTTCTTCCAACTTCCAGACCAGGGGGAAGTGTCAGAGAGAGCTGCGAGATGAGTCATCCAGCCAGAGTCACTAATCCCTGACCCAGATTCACAACCCAGGCCTGGCTCTCAGCCAAGCCAAAATTTCCTACACGAACAACTGAACCTATCTACACTCTCCCCCCTAGAAATCTATTTTGCCCCTATGGCTGGGGGGAAAAAAATACACTTCTGAGCCCAGGAGCAAAAGTTGCAGGGCATCCCATTAGAAAAATAAGGGAGGGGAAAAGGGAAACCACATGGAAGGGACTTTGTACAGATAAGTTATTAGTATCAAAAATATACACTTTTTCAAGAAAAACAAAAAAAAATGAAATATATATATATATATATATATATATACACACACACACGCATCAAATATGGGTTATAAGCCAGCTGGCAGAAACAAATAAATTACAGCAATTATTTTTTTTTCCCAAAAAGTCTCTGGTAGGAGGACGCTAAGGTTGGGTCCTAGATGGGTGCTTTGTGGCACCTGTATTTGGGTAATGGTCCCTTTAAGGGAAGTGTGTGAGTATTCAGGGTCATCCGAGATGGATGAGGTAGCTGCAGAAGGGTCTTCTCCCCCAGATTGTGACTGTGATAAAGGGGGAGCTTGTTATCATTCAAAAGCTTGTTGCCTTCATCAGCACAAGCCTTGACATTGTGCCACCTGACTCACCCGCTGTCTTGCTATGCTCCTTTGGTTGCAAAGAGACCTACAAAACCCTGTAAATCATCCCCTGTTCATTAGCAGATAAAATGTGCAGTCTATGATGACTGGGTGACCCCTGAAAGGAATTGTTAAGCTGAACTATAATAAATGTTTTCTTTTGGGTATAATATTTAAATATTAAAAGTGATCACATCTATTTTTATTTTTTCTAGAAATGAATGGCTGGAAATATATTTTTGCTGTCAACAATGCTACACTGAGAATCAGACTAGCTCTTTGTTTCTTGAACAAATGGCCATTGGATTCTTGCAGGGAGTTGCTGTCCTATTGTTTATGTGAAACTGATATTGAAGAAAATCTTAAAATGGATCTTAAAAATAAAAGGAAAGAAGTGGAAGTGTATAGAAAGGTAACAATGTATTATATTTTTCTTGTATGTCTCCAAGCATTTATATTTAACAGTTTTCCTTGATGATAAGCACCTTATACGTTTAGAAGGTTAAAACATTTAGGCCCCTTTCACACTGACACGTTTTTCAGGCGGTTTAGCGCTAATATTAGCGCTGTTATATCGCCTGAAAAAATCGTGCCCTGTAGTCTTCAGTGTGAAAGCCCGAGGGCTTTCACATTGAAGCGGTGCGCTAGCAGGACCGCTCCAAAAGTCCTGCTAGCCGCATCTTTACAGCGGTGAAGGAGCGGTGTGTTCACCGCTCCTTTACCGCGGCTGCCCATTGAAATCAATGGGACACCGCGGTAATACCACCCGCAAACTGCGGCAATAGCCACGGTTTGCGGGCGGTATTAACCCTTTTTCGGCCGCTAGCGGGGGTTAAAATCACCCCGCTAGCGGCCGCATACCGCGGTAATAATGTCGGTATAGCGGCGCTGAAAATTGCGCCGCTATACCGCCACCGCACCTGCCCGCCCCAGTGTGAAAGGGGCCTTACAGTGATTGTAAAGGTTTTTTCTCTTTTCGTCCATGGACAGACACCGCTCCTTAATTCTTGACAGTTGGGTTATGTTCCTGTTCATAGGAGAGGACTAGGCAGAACATGTTAGTTATCTTAAAACATGTAACTTTAACAGAGTTGAACAGCCCCGCCCAGGGGGCGGTCCCTCCGTACATAACCCTCCTACCTGCAATCAGCAGCCTTAGTTCATAGTAAAGCAGTACAAACTAAAAAAAAAGGAGGGGTGGGTGCTGTGTCCGTCCATGGACGACAGAGAAAAGGATTTTACGGTGAGTACGAAAATCCTATTTTCTCTTTCCGTCCATGGACGGACACAGCTCCTTAATTCTTGACAGTTGGGACGTCCCAAAGCAGTGTTAAAAAAACGAGGGGTGGGCAAAGCATCAAAAAAAACATTTTCACCCCAAACAAACAGAGCTCCTCAACGGAGGAGTCGCAACCTCAAAACAGCCGCCTGTAAAACTTTGATGCATCTTCGGATCCTAGCTTCGGCCGCAATCTTGTAAAATTGGGAAAAAAGCGCAAACGGACGACCAGGTCGCCGCTTTACACACTTGTGATACAGATGATTGAAGTCGGAAAGCTCAAGAGGCACCAAAAGCCCTGGTCGAATGTGCCATAACGCCGCTATACCGCCACCGCACCTGCCCGCCCCAGTGTGAAAGGGGCCTTACAGTGATTGTAAAGGTTTTTTCTCTTTTCGTCCATGGACGGACACAGCTCCTTAATTCTTGACAGTTGGGTTATGTTCCTGTTCATAGGAGAGGACTAGGCAGAACATGTTAGTTATCTTAAAACATGTAACTTTAACAGAGTTGAACAGCCCCACCCAGGGGGCAGTCCCTCCGTACATAACCCTCCTACCTGCAGTCAGCAGCCTCAGTTTTTTTCTGCCTAGCAGAGGAGATGGACGTGGCTCCCTTTGGGACCTGAGTCCTGAAGAAATGTTTATTTTTGCTCCATCCAGGGACGTCCCTGGACTTCAGGGACGTGAGCTGGCATGTCCCCAGATGCGACAGGCACCAGAGGTTCCTGTGATTAGCGGTCAGGGAGAACCACTATTAATTTATGACTCTCCTTTTTGACCTAGCGGCACCAGGAGTTTTCACCAGGGTGTTCACTTCGATTCTAGCCTTGCTGAGTCAACATGGCATTGTCATCATTGGTCTCTGCATGGTCTTTTATAACCTGTTTTCAGTTTAGAATTAAAGGAAGACGTGTCTATAGTCCTGGGGCTGATTCTGTGCTCATCAGAGGCGAGAATTTTTCTCCCTCCAGAAAAGTTGCGGATGCTCCAGGGGGCAGTGAAATGGGTCTCATGATGGCCGCCTTCGAGGCAGCACTGTTTGTCCGAATCCACACTCGGAGGGGGGATTCGGTCCTATGGAACACATTCCCATTGTCTCTGGGTCATCAGATTCAGATGAATCGCCTAGTCAGGGTCTCTCTGACTTGATGGCTGACATTCCGGCACTTCTGTCCGTGAAGTTTTTCCCTTCTTTTCTATTGAAGGGAGGTTGCGAGGTCCAGTCAGTCCAGGTCGCTGGACTCTGGACGAATCACGTCTGCCGGTCAATGTTCTGGAACTTCGGACGATCAGGAAGTCGTGGAGACTAAAAGGCCGCCCGATCAGGTTCCAGTCGGACAATGCCACGGCTGTGGCTTATGTCAACCTTCTGGTTATCCTGCGGTGGACGGGAAGAAGCGTGCTGGGCCTGTCGGCTGTCTACATTCTCGGTGTGGAACTCTAACTGGCAGACTATTTGAGTCGCCAGTTGTTGAACAAGGGGAATGCTCTTGCACCCCGAGAGGTTTCTACTCCCTTTGCCAGAGGTGGACGTCAGACGTGGACCTCCTGGCTTTGCGACTCGTTTGCATGATGCTGAGATTCGTGGTCTGGTCCAGTGATCCCTGGGCAGACGCGTCAGACACGGGGAGGCTAGTTTATGCCTATCCTCCACTGATGTGGCTACCTCGGCTGCTCCTCAATGTGCTGATCGAGGGGTTTCCCGGTGATCCTAATCGCTCTGGATTGGCCCCGGCATCCATGGTACGCCGACTTTGTACACCTGGTGGTGGACGCGCTAGCGGATGCCAATGCGGGAGGACCTTCTGTCTCAAGGTCCCACACTTCATCCTACCGCTGGCCGTATGGCATGGTTATCGTCAGCCAGGTACTAAGGGACCGAGGTCTTTCGGATTCTGTCATCTCGACCATGCTGAGAGCACTGAATTCTTCCTCCTGCAAGATCTACCATCGCACCTGGAAGGCCTACGTCTCCAGGTGCGCGGAGATGAAGTGCCGTCCACGGACGTGTTCGGTTCCCAGGGCCTGCTGTTTTTACAGCATGGAGTGGTTTTTAAAAAAACTTGTTTTAAGCACCACCAAGGGTCAGTCTCAGCCTTGGCTGTTTTCTTTCTATGGCCATTGGCGTCCCATTCCCTGGTGGGTACCTTTTGTACAGGAGTTTTGATGGGGGCTTCCCCCAATTAGACCACTTCTCCCTCCTTGGGATTTGAACCTGGTGCTCTCGGTTCTTCAGGAACCTACTTTTGAGAACACCATCTCAGAAGGTGGCCTTTCTAGTGGCCATTACTTCTGTCAGAAGGGTTTCTGAATTGGCGGCCTTGCCTTGCAAGTCCCCATGTTGATCCTCCATAAAGATTTAGCGGTACTACGCCCGCGATCTTAGTTTCTTCCACAGGTGATTTTGTATTTTCACCTGAAGGTGGACATTGTACTTCCATCCTTGTGTCCTCGGTCATCGCATCCCAGAGAGTCTGCGCTCCACACTTTGGACGTGGTACGGGCCTTGCGGGTGTACCTGTCTGTTACGGCTTTGTTTTAGAGGTCTGACTCACTGTTTGTGTCGGTGTCCGGTCCACAAAAGGGGCCTGGCGGTCTCGTCGGACACCATTTCTTGGTGGATCAGGCGGACCGTCATCCAGGCCTATGCCCTTAGGGGCGGGCGCCTCTTTCCCGTTATGGCACATTCGACCAGGGCTTTTGGTGCCTCTTGGGCTTTCCGACTTCAATCATCTGTATCACAAGTGTGTAAAGCGGCGACCTGGTCGTCCGTTTGCGCTTTTTTCCAAATTTTACAAGATTGCGGCCGAAGCTAGGATCCGAAGATGCATCAAAGTTTTACAGGCGGCTGTTTTGAGGTTGCGACTCCTCCGTTGAGGAGCTCTGTTTGTTTGGGGTGAAAATGTTTTTTTTGATGCTTTGCCCACCCCTCGTTTTTTTAACACTGCTTTGGGACGTCCCAACTGTCAAGAATTAAGGAGCTGTGTCCGTCCATGGACGGAAAGAGAAAATAGGATTTTTGTACTCACCGTAAAATCCTTTTCTCTGTCGTCCATGGACGGACACAGCACCCACCCCTCCTTTTTTTTAGTTTGTACTGCTTTACTATGAACTAAGGCTGCTGATTGCAGGTAGGAGGGTTATGTACGGAGGGACCGCCCCCTGGGCGGGGCTGTTCAACTCTGTTAAGGTTACATGTTTTAAGATAACCAACATGTTCTGCCTAGTCCTCTCCTATGAGCAGAAACATAACCCAACTGTCAAGAATTAAGGAGCTGTGTCCATTCATGAACGACAGAGAAAATGATTTTACGGTGAGTACAAAAATCCTATTTTTCTTGTTTTGTTTTTTTAAATAACAGACATGTTATACTTACCTGCTCTGGTTTTGCAGAAAACCGACCAGGTCCTCCTCTTCTGCGCTCCTCCCCCCTGCTAAGTACCCCATAGAAAACCGCTAGCTATGGGGACACTCGTGTGAGCTCTCTCCCAAGCCGTGCTCTGTGTGTCCACTGACCACTTGGGAGAGAGCTGTCCACTTGGGAGAGAGCCCACACGAGTGGCTTAGCCCCACCCCGTTCCCTACTCACTGGCTGTGATTGACCGCAGCATGAGTCAATGGCTCCTGCTGCTGTCTCTGAGTGAATGAGGAGGAAGAGAGCAGAGAGAGCCTCTGCTCTTGTGAACAGCGCTGGATCAAGATCAGGTTCAGGTAATTAAGTTACCTGAGCCTGAACTCTATTGTGGTTAAAACAACATTCTGCTCCAAGATTGCACCAATGGTTTCATATCAATGTTGGCATTGCTAGGCATTCTTTTTTCACATATTGTGGCCTAGCTCACATATCTTAGGTACTGGTGGGAGGCACATGATGAGACCGTGCCCCAGATGAAGCAAGATTCCTTGGCATTTTACCCCACTTCAATATTTGCTGCAGGGTAACAAACAACCGCTACAGACCTATAAAAGATCATTAGCAGATCATTTGATCAATGCCACCAGGATACCTGCTTATTGGTTAGACACACGACCACCAAGCATACAAGACTGGTTCACCAGAGTGAACAGAAGAAATGGAAGAATTGATTAGGGCCGAAACAACTAATCGATTAATCGATAACTAATCGATTATGAAATTAATCAATTACAATTTTCATAATCGTCTAATCGGCCAGTAACATAATGAGGTTAAAAATAAACTAAAATTAACCCTTTATAGTACAAAAATAGCAAATTGCTACTGTAAATATTACTTTCACTGTCCCACAGTAAAAAATGAACCCTTATAGTAGCGATTTGCTCTTTTTGTACTAATTTTAGTTTTTTTAACCCCATTATGTTACTAAACATCTCAGGCCTGGGTCACACCTCCGTGTTTTTTGGTGCTTTTTGCAGAAACACACTACAGTTTATTTACATGGTTTCTATGGGACACGTTCACATCCATGATTTTTTCAGCTGCTGCGTATTTGAAAAGGGCAAGGAGTTTTTTTAACGCAAAGCGCTGCTATTTTAGTTTTTTGGTTTAATATACTTCAATGGAGAAGCTGCAGAAAAGCATGTAATGTGTTTTTGCTGCAATTTGTGTTTTGTAATCTGCCCAACAACAAATTGGCCCAAAAAATTTGAAAAATTTCTTTTTTTTTATTATGGTCATTAACCGATTAGTCGATTAATCGAAACAATAATCGGTCAACTAATCGATTAAGAAAATAATCGTTAGTTGCAGCCCTAGAATTGATACACATTGCACAAGACAGAATGTCTTCCTTTACGAGAACCTGGGCATGCTTTAGGGCCAGGATAGAACCACTGTGTTTGAAATTGGGTAACCTGCTTGGGAGGGGGCTGCCCGATGAGGTCGGGGATGTGACACACAATCAAAGGATCCCCGATCTCTCATGCACTACTGTGTTAATCCCAGCTTATACACCACAGTTTACCTAACTACACACCAATCTTAGCCGCTCTCCTCTTTTGAAAAAGAAAAATCAGCTGGCGATTGCCTTCAAAGTAAAAGTAATCCTAGTTGCTATGGAGCCATTGTATTACTTTTACAGGCGGCGGAAGGGGGTTCCCTCTCACCAGGTGCCTTTACTGGAGCCTAAAGTCAGTACACTGTGACAGGTCTTCTTCAGGGAGAGATCTTTTTTGTTTTGTTTTTTACACAAAGTTGTCACTTAAATGATATATTGTTCACACATGTCATGGGTATGTGCTAAGATAGCACAACCCCCCTCTTCCCGAAAAGGCCCCTTGTTTGGAAAGTATACACCCTAAGAAATTTGATAAGAAGCATGGTGAGTGTTGTGCAGATCTCATTTTTTGTCATTTGAAAATTGAAAAAATAAAATAAAAAATACATTTTTGTTTTCTTACTTCAATATCGCAAAAATTGTGGCAAAAATGAGATCTGCAAAATACTCACCATGGCTCTTGGCAAATTCTTTGGGGTATCTACATTCATTAGGGGGGGTGCATTATCATAGCATTTCAGGGCCTTTAAAACTGTGATAGGTAGTGAGGAAGTGAAATTAGCAATATACCCCCTTAGCCTGAAGGCTTTGATCGGTTTTTGGGTCTTGTACATAGCTAGACTGCCAAAGTCTCTCGCATGTGGTATCCCCTTACCCAGGAGAAGCAGAAGAATGTATTTTGGGGTGTAATTCCACATAAACCCATGGCATGTGTGAGCAAGATATCATTTAAGTTACAATTTTGTGTAAAAAAAAAAAAAAATGTTTTTGTCATTTTCCAGAGACTTAAAAAAATAAAATATACCTTGGGCTCAAAATGCCTCTAAGCAAATACTTTGGCGTATCTACTTTCCAAAAAAGGGTAATTTGGGGGGTGTTTTGAACTCTTCTGGCCTTTTTCTGCCCAACATTAAAAGCTTATGCCACACATTACCCTCTTCTAACCACTTGAAGAAAGACTAAGCCCTTTCTGACACTTTTTGTTTACATGAAATAAATATATATACATTTTTATTTTTTTGCTAGAAAATTACTTTGAACTCCCAAACATTATATTGTGTTTTTTTTTTAAAGCAGTGGCCCTACAGAAAAAATGGCGGGTGTTGAAATTTTATTGCCACAGAGCATTTGTGCAGCAATTTTTTAAACCCAATTTGTTTTTTAAAATACACTTTTTGGAATTGTAATGCACAAAAATTGTTTGGTAAAATATAAAAGATGATCTTATGCCAAGTTACAATAGCGCATGCCCGTGCAGCGACGACAAACTATGTACATTTCCAAAAGCCTTTACAGGTGGTGCCACCTTAGATTTACACAGGTGGTCTAGTACTAGAATTACTGCCCTTGTTCTGACATTCACAGTGAATACCCTGCATGCATGGTGCAATTGCTGTTTACATACAACACAAGACCAATGCTTGCATTCAAATTTGCACGGGGGGGGGGGGCTTTTATTTTCACACTATCCCTTTCATTATTTATTTTTTTGATCATTCTTGTTATCACAGAGCATGTAAATATCCCCGGTGATAGCAATAGGCAGTAACAGGTACTACCAAGGTCGGTGTGATCAGATGCTTTCCCTATTTAAAAATGGTGCTGTTTATATCCAGCAAATTCAAAGTGATTAAAAGCTCATAGCTGCTGGTTTCTTAGGCCGTAGAGATGATTGGAGCCATTCTGGTCTCCGATCAGCTCTATGGTCAGCTGGCGGAACTGCCGGCTACATCCTGAAGTTCCCTGGGGGGACAAGAAAGCCAGAAAAAACTGTGGAAGGCTGAAAGAGGGGGGGTCCCCTCCTACTGCTTGTAAAAGCAATCTAGCAGCTAATTAGCCACTAGACATGTTTTTATATGAAAGCTGATGACCGGCTGAAAAAAACAATACCCAGATGATGTCTACACCCGCAGGCATCATGCCGGTATAACCACTCGAATTCCAGCGATGTACTGGTACTTTGCTGGTCCTTGTTAAGCATATGTTGTAATGTTGTTCTTTTTTTTTTTTTTTCATGCAGCCTGTGCGGTGAATTTAAAAGGAGAACCTAACAGATGCCTCCATTCACATTGATCGATGTGGATGAAGAAATCTCTGCACGAAAGTGTGTGATATACCCATTAATTTAATATACCGCCCTGCATCCACCCACTTCTAATGATGTGCATACATGCACTGCTCTATTTTTTCATTCAGGCTAAGGGCTGAACGAAAAAAGCGAACCTAGAAGATTCCTCCATTCACATCAATCGATGTGGATAAAGAAATCTCTGCCAAGAAAAGTGACTAAAATATATGCCAAAGCATAGGGGTGATCCGCCCACGGACCACCCCATGCTTTGGCATATACGTTTTTTTTTTAACTGCCATGGAGAAATATCCTCCTACAGTGGTGCAATTACTGACATATGTATTCTGAAAAGCACACCCGGTTGCTGTCAGAATAAACAGATCAGTGCAGCAGCTGAATGGCGTTCCTGCAAAGCAAACAACGGTTAACAATAAAATACAGTAACAATAAAACAACTTATTTTTTATTGTAATCTGTTCCAAAAAAAAAAAAATATATATATATGCCGAAGCATAGGGGGCAATCTGACCACCCTAGACCCCTCATGCTTGGGCATATACACAATTTTTATTTAATGTGGAGGAGCAATCTCCTTCTACAGCGCTGCAATCACTGACATACAGTTAGTTCCATATCGATTTGGACACGGGCACAATTTTCAATTTTTCAGGTATTTACCAAAACATATTCAAGCTATAGTTTTTTTATGGATATGGGCTGAAAGTGCACACTCTCAGGTTTAATTTGAGGTTATGTACATCCAAATTGGAAGAATAATCACCCCCCCCCTTTTTCAAGAGACCAAAAGTAATTGGACAATTAAATCAAAAGCTGTGTCATGGCCAGGTGTGGGCTACTCTTTCATTATTTCTTCGTCAATTAAGCAGGTAAAAGGTCTGGAGTTGATTCTAAGTGTGGTATTTGCTTTTGAAATCTATTGCTGTGAATCTACATCATGTGTTCAAAGGAGTTGTCCATACACGTGAAACAGGCCATTGTAAGGCTTCAAAGAGGAAACAAATCCATCAGAGATAGCGGCAACATTAGGAGTGGCCAAATCAACAGTTTGGTACATTCTGAGGAAAGAACGACACACTGGTGAGCTCGGTAACATAAAAAGGCCTGGATGTCCGTGGAAGACAACAGTGATGGATGAACGCAAGATCCCTCTCCATGGTAAAGAAAAAACAGATTCACAGCATCCAGACAAGTGAAGGACACTCTCCAGGAGGTGGGTGCATCATTGTCAAAGTCTACAATCAAGAGAAGACTTCACAAGAGCAAATACAAAGGGTTTCCCACAAGGTGCAAACCAATAATAAGCCTGAAGAATAGAAAAGCCAGATTAGACTTTGCCAAAAAAACATTTAAAAATGGTTAACAACAACAGTAACAGAACATTAACTCCATAAAACAACTATTTTTCACTTTTTTTTTTTTTTTTTACCTTTCTGTAACTGTAAACTTCCCAGACTAGGGTCTCAAGATGTGATTTCCAGTTTCTTGACTATCCAATATGTTTTGAGACCCTGTGTAAATGTGTGCCCTATACTGTGCTTTACCCTATACGAATATTCCACTAGTGTGTGGTAGCGATGGAAACCGTCCTTGAGGCAGAGACCAGGTTGGCCAGAACAGGAGGGACAAAAATAATGGTGTCACACCTGAATCCACGTCTACCGCATACACATCTTTTTTGGGGTGCTCTTTGGGTTGTGGTACAGGAGGACATCTGGAAAATGCCTCTCATGCAGTCGGCTCACTGCATCAGGATCGGGAAATTGGGCCAAAACACCTTATGGATACAAAAGGGCTGTGATCTCCTCCTGAAATATTAGGAAGGATCCACTTCTTCCTGATGCTTTGTATAGTACAAAAGCGTTGAACACAGCCACAGAACACAGTGGCTGGCTTTACAGGAAATTAAGTATGGCACTACCATTTAATGCTTGAATTACACCCCTTCCATGTTAAGATTGTAGTCATGGACAGAGAGGGGCTTAACAACAACACTAGTCACCCGTTGCAATTTGGACAGTCTTATCTGCGTGAATGGAAGACAAGGCAAAAAGATCCAGTTTGTCCTTCCACTTCACTGCAAGCAATTTATAATTTCATAAGGCTTTCTCCTCCCGTCTATGTCGGGTATTTATAAGTCATTGGGGGAAGTCCCGGTGATTAGGTCGCACAGTGCAACATGAGTCAATTCCAAATTCAAAAAGTTGTCTAAAAAGTGGCACATTTGTATAAAAATTGTCCATGTACAAGTGGTACCCCTTTCGGAATAAGGGTGACACTGCTCCCTATGTAGTCTAGACATCCGGTGGGCTCCACGTCATGGGCGTCCGCATGGGGGGGCAAGTGCCCCCCAGAGCAAGGTGTCCGCACACCAGTGTTGCCAACCGCCTGTAAATTTATGGGCAGCCCGTAAACTTCCATTTGTTTTTGAGCTGACTGTAAAGGCCCATTGCGGACAGCGGCTGCCCGTGAAAAAATATGGCTGTGGGCCGACATTGAAACTGTGCATGCGTAGTTCCAAAGCCTGCTGGACTCGAGCAAGTTAATACATGCTCGGCCACTATCGGCCAAGCAGTCGCGTTAATGATGTAATGTAATTTTTGAATGGACAGCAGTTGGCACTCGGCTGCCTCAGAGTCAGCAGCATATAAGCGGACATGCCTCTCGACCCGGAGACCGGACCCTGGCTGGAGCCTGTGGGGACTCCCACCACACCACTGTAAGCATGGCCACACAGAGACCAGACCCGTGCAGGGGCCCGGTCTCCAGGATTTATTGTGACTGTTCTCACAGTGGAGTGGTGAGAGACTCTTTCCAGCAGCCATGGATCCATCCATGGCTGCTGGAGGGAAATTCCCACCACTTCACTGTGAGCAAAGCCACACGGAGTCCTGGAGACCGGACCCCTGCACCATCCATCCATGGCTGCTATATCTACAGTATGTGATGTGCTCATCCTCCAATCACCTCCTGGATCATGTGCACAGCCTCCAACCACCTCCTGTATAATGTCCGCAGCCTCTAACCACCTCTTGTACCATGTCCACACTCTGCAGCCTCCAACTACCTCCTGTATCATGTCCGCAGCCTCCAACTACCTCTTGTACCATGACCGCACTCCACAGCCTCCAACAACCTCCTGTATCATGTCCGCAGCCTCCAATCCCCTCCTGTACCATGTCCACACTCCACAGCCTCCCACCTTAAAATGATGCTGTGACAGGGGTCACTTTGGGCACAGGGTGAGCAAGAAAATAATGAAGAATATGTCTTGGATTGCTTTAAAATGGGACAGTGATATTTTTCCACAATATTCCCCAGGATATCTGTAAAGAACTATTTACTGTTTGATTATGAACTCAACAGGTTAACTGAAAAGTGACTCCTTCATGATGTTGGGACACATACTGTTAGATGCTAATGTCATCACCTCCAGCCCCTGCCTGTGTGATGTAAATGAATCTAGGATGGCTTCTGAGGCTCTTTCATTGTGATAATTAACTCTGTACTTGTGTGTATTGTAAACAGACAGTCTGGGGAACATAAAGGTTATGCATAGTCATTTAAGATGTAAAGGGATTAGCTAACGAACTGACCTATTGTCTCTTAAGAGATGTCAAAATAATGTGTATTGGGAGACATTGCCTGGAGTTGATTGGCTCATGTGGATTGGGTCTGGTCAAGGGTGTATTATGAGAGGAAAATCAGAAGCTTCTCTCTGTGTGTATAAAAGTTGTAGTGTTTTTTGCAATAAAGATTCATTCCTGTTGGAAAGATAGAGCGTTTTGTCTCGTATGTCTGGAAGGATTAATCCTATGGGAAGCGGTCGCCTGGCTGTGGAGGATCGGCAGTGGATGTGTGTCCAGAGAGGGAATATCTTAAACGGCATTAACCCCTTTAATGCTTGGGGTGCCGTTACAGATGCCCCCCCATAAAAAAGTTTTGTGGACACCCATGCTCCACATGACTATCTTTTCCCCCTTAAATCCGGAAACTCCATGTATAGCCTGTTGCTCTCACAGAGCTTATACATTTTGACCCTATATCTGGTACGCTTGCTGGGGAGAAACTGAAACAAAGTGACCAGAAAATTAATGAGAGACTCATCTACGCAGTCAACTTGTTGGGGTGTATACAAGTCTGAAAATTTTTGGTTAAAGTGATTTACAAGGTACCAAATTTTGTGGAGCCAATCATATCCAGTGTCACCCTGAGGATGACAGTTCATTGTTGCTGAAATGCATAAATTACATTATATTCTCGCTATTACTGTATGCCTGGCCATGGCAGCAGAGAACATGGGCAATGAATGAATCTGGTCTGTGGACCAATATGATAACTCATTATTTTTAGTAATGCCCATGTTTAAGCCCAAAAGTTAAATTCTGAAACCATGATATGTTTCCATTTGTATTGTGTGGCAAGGTTTGAATTTGGTTTGGTAGCAATAAATTGCTGGGCATATCAATTGCTTTGGTCCACAATCAAGCTGTACAGATCTTCCATGAAAAATTGCTCCAAGAATCCAAGTGGAGTTGAAGTTCTAATGTGTCCACCTGAATTTTGGGTTGGCCAGTGAATGGGGGAAGTACGGGTGCTGCAGAATCTGTGGGCTGCCAATCAGGGTTTGCAATGAGGAAGGGCACTATGGGCTCTACAGGCCTGCAATCAAATTATTGGTGGCTGTGGAACGCTACTTGTGCAAGCCACAACACCAGCTTGGACTGCACTTATGGGACTTGACACGTCACCAAGTGTTACTGCAGTGCTGGTGTGTCTAAGACCAGGATGTACTAGGCCACTGGTGATCACCAGTTCACCAAAAGGTAGAACAGCACTAGTACTGTCACTCTGCTGCATACAGGAATCATGATGCAATTGTACCACCTCAGCAACGTGGGCACAGGGTCGGGTACGCCTGGACCTTAGCAGGGACCTCTACTCCATTGTCTGAGCTATCTGTCAGGGTGCTACTTAAGTTTGTATTCTGAGCCTGATTCTAAGGACTACCCATCACTCTCATCTGTCATGCTTAGATTCCTGTAAGTCTCTTTACCAGTGAACCTTTTGTAGGACATTTTGGCCACTTAATTTACAGGTACCTAGTGTAACTCACAGGTAAAAAAGCACCTGGCTGTCAGGGACAACCGCTACAAATAAAAGGTCAAAAGATCAGGCCTGATCTTGCTAATGCTGCGGTTGTGTGTACTGTGTATCCGATGTGACAGTGATCCACTGACACTGCAGTTTTTTGGGGGGTGGAGGGGCTAAACGCAGGTGCTGACAGGTGTCAGGGCTGATCCTGCTAACGCTACATTTTTGGGGACGCTAATATAGTTCTGATCTGATCAAAGGTATTGATCTGTTCAGACACTATACTAGTAATGTAGGTTTATAGTGTGTGTTGCTGGCAACCAAATGGTTAAATGTGATAATGAATATGTGGCGGGCAATCTGACGCTATCTGGAATCGATGCTAGCGCTATCTGGTGTCACCCATGACACTAATACAGTGATCAGGAAAAAAAATCCGTACACTGTACCGATACTGGAACATGGCAGTGGGGTTAACTGGGGGCACTTGGAGTTAAAAAAAAAATGGAGAATATGTGGCGGGCAAACTAACGCTATCTGGGATTGACACTAATAATATCTAGCGCCACCAGTGACACTAATACTGTGATCAATAAAAAAATCTACCTAATGACACTGACAGGGAAGTGAAAGGGTTAAATGTGCCTAACTATGTGATCTGGTGTCAGTGTAGTGCTTTACTCCCATTAAACTCTTCCTTGAAAGATCGGACACAGAAGAAACTGCAGTCCCTCACCAGACTTTATATTTTTTATTATAACCACATATACAGTAAGAGAAAAATATATTTAATCCCCTGCTGATTTTGTATCTTTGCCTACTGACAAAGTCTATAATTTTAATGGCAGGTTTATTTTAACAGTGAGAGACAGAATAACAACAAAATGCAGAAAAACACATTTAAAAAAAAGTTATAAATTGATTTGCATTTTAATGAGTGAAATAAGTATTTGATGTCCTATCAATCAGCAAGATTTCTGGCTCCCAGGCGTCTTCTATACAGGTAACGAGCTGAGATTAGGAGCACTCTCTTAAAGGGGGTGCTCCTAATCTCATCTTATTACCTGTATAAAAGACACCTGTCAAAGGGGTGTGGCTACCGTCAAGATGGCTGAACATGCTTGAAAAGAGCTCAGTTAGCCACCCACAACATGTGTTGCAATCCTGCATATTCCTAGCGGTCTCCTCCCCTACTCGACTCCCTGCAGTTTACTGACATCCTGCAAGCACCAAGAACAGGGATCGTTCATCTGTTGCTGTGGATTGGCTGCAAGAGTATGCCCACACTGAAAGACAAGATGGCGCCTGCAGCCCTCCTCACACGAGGAGTGCCGGAACAGCTGCCCTAGACACTCTTAAGGGCTCAGACAAACAGGGTAAGCTTACATTAGAGCAAGTCAGTGCCCAGCTCCTGAGTGCCATTACCAGCTCTAGCACTTCTCTCACGGGAAAGGTAGAGAAGATTAAGGTGAACTTAGGTCTGCTGTGCCATGACATGCAGCGTGTCAGAGAGTGGGTGGCGGAGACTGAGCGTAGGAAGATGACTTCTCCCCTGTCCCTCTTAGGGTGGCTGCTGCAGAAAAATAAATATCCTTCTGGTGCCAGAAAGCAGATGACTTAGAAAATTGCCACAGAAGGAACAACCTCAGAATAGTGGGCCTACCAAAGAAGGCTGAGGGGCAGAACCCTGTGGAATTTGTAGAGGCCTGGCTGAAAACTAAGTTTGCAGAAGCCCAATTCTCATCTGCATTTGTGGTGGAAAGAGTGCCAGCAAAACCTCTCCCACCAGGCACTGCACTGAGGCTACTACTTGCTAGGATGCCAAGATGTAAGGATTGGGATCTTGTCCTTCACAAGGCTAGACAAAAGGGTCAGATTCAGTTACGAAAACGCACATTTCAAACTTTCCAGATTTCTCTGTGGAACTACACAAGCAAAGGGCCTCTTTCACTGACATCAAGAGGAAGATGAGGGAGAAAGGGATTGTCTACTTCATGTCCTTTACAGCTCATTTGAGGGTGATTGATGACAGTTGAGTCATCTTCTTTACCACTTCTGAGTCTGCCTACGACTGGTTTACTACAAAGGGTCGTCCATCATGAATATTCTGCAGTTGAATCTACTTGCCTGCTTTGCTACCTTGAGTTGTTCTATGCTGAGTGCCTGGCATTAATGCCACAACGAGTATGATTCAAATTATAGATATTCTTCAAGCTTGTGCCTTTGCTGCTTCGGCAGCAAAAGATGAAAGTTACATTTGTTATGATATTACAGTTAGCGACAATATACTGTCATTTGGGATCTCTAATTAAAGGTGAGACAAAACACCATTTCTTTCTCGTACATCACGGGACACAGAGCGACATAGTCATTACTAATGGGTTATATAGATACCGTCAGGTGCTGGCACTGGCAACTTCCAAAACCGGAAGTACCCTCCCCTATATAAGCCCCTCCCATCCGGGAGCACCTCAGTTTTTTGCCAGTGTCTAAGGTGTTGGCCAAGAAGAAACATGTGTTTTTCACTGAGCTTGCGTACAGGTTCTTTTGGGCCTCAGTAAGCTATTCCGGATCCGACCAAAAAAGCTTCATAGCTAAACGGTCGGTACCCGGGCCTTGCAGAGAAGAGCAAGGTTTTGCCTGTAATGCTTCTCTTAGGAGAGCTGGACCCTGGGATCCAGAGCTCTGGTCATACCCACGACCAAGATGTTTTCTGTGCAGGGTGCTATACAGGTCCAGGGGAGTGGAATCCTTGGGAACCCGGTCCCTGAAGGTTTGATTACAATGCCTGCCGTGATAGGTGAAGTTTGGGCTTTTGTGGACCAAACAAAGTCCTGCGGCGGGGAACAGGTAAGTGGGGGCTCCCAGGAACTTGGTTCTATTGGGGGACCCCCAAGCCTAATTTGTCTTTCTGTCTGTTACCTAATGGTATTCCCGCAAAATTCTGTGCATGCCTGTAACTACTAAAAAAAATTAATAATTTTTAATGGTGGTCAAGAAAAAAAAATAAAATAATTTTTTATATATATATATTTAATATATTAGACTGCGGTACCTGTGTTTGTCCACTAGAGGCCGCTGTGGAATGTTTTCTTGTCATGTGGACTAGCTTCTTCTCAGCAGAGCAAAGTCCAGGCAGATGGTGAGTTCTCTTATAGGAAACTGCTTCCTCTGCCATGTTGCAGTGCTCGTCCATCCCCCGGCCTGCGGCAAAGAGGGGCCCTGGCTCCTGTCCCTTGTTACCATATTTGAAATTAGCGCCGAAGGCGCACGTGCCCGCGCGCGTGCGCGTGCACGCGCCTCTATATATAGAGGTGAGCCGGGAAAGGGGGCGGAGCCTGGGGGATGACGCTCTGTGCGCGCCGCAGCGCTTCTGCGCATGTGCGGGCGTCCCAGCAGTTTTAAAAAAACCACAATATTGTAGTGAGCTGGCTATGAAGTACAGAGACAGAGCTGGCAACATTTAAAGGCATACAGCAAGCGGTTGATACAGGCATCCCCTAGAAAGGCACATTAGTAGACACCAACTGTGATATAGCAGCAATTGTGCTAGACTATTCTCAGTAAAAGTGGTGTATTACGGCTGGAATACCTCAGCTTTAGGCTTAGGAATATGCCGTCCAGAAGCTCCGGAACTGAATCTTCCAGGAAGCGAAGGGGGTCTCATCGGGCTCGGAGGATCTTGGGCATACTCCTGCTGCACCAGTCTCCCCTGAAGTTCAGAGGTAAGTGACCGTAGAGACCCCGCAGGGGTACTTGGTACTGTGGCTGTCCTCAGTTCACCTGCTCCTGTGTATGTAACAGAGGAGGTTTTTTCCTCAGCTCTGGGAGGATTAGAGAGGCTGCCTCCCTGTCAGGGAAAGCACGCCCGATCTCCGTCTCCTCCTTCAGAGTGCCTGTTAGCAGAGCAACAGTCCCATACAGGGATCGACCTGCCTGAAGGGGATCAGGATAAGGTTGATTCTGTTATAGAGGAATCAACAGTGGGGGAACCTTTTCTCAGCATCTCAAGCTGAAAGATTATGGGTTCAGTCTCTGACTAACATGGTCCGATCAGCATTTAAAAATGCACCTTGCGGAACCATCAACCACTACTGTATCCTCGTTGGGGTCGCTAGAAGCCCCCAGACTGTTTGTTCTTTTCCACTTCACCCTTTACTGAAAGGGCTCATTTACCAGGATTGGGAACGTCCTGAGAAAATATTTATTCCCCCAAGAGATTTCCGGTGGTCTATCCCATGGAGGATAAGTTCATCAAAAAAAAAAAAAAAATGGAAGGTCCCTACAGTGGACGCAGCCATCTCTTGTATGTATAAATCACTGACATGTCCAGTGGATAATGTCCAAATGTTCAAGAACCCAATAGATAAGATTGGAGTCCTTATGAAAATCTGCTTGGTGATACAACCAGCAGTAGCAGCTATTGGGGTCTGCTAAGCAGTGAAGGATCAGTTGAAACAGGTCTTGAGGGACTTGACAGATCAGCAGGCTTTGCCCTAGCTGATCTACCTAGAGCCTTAGGCTTTGCGGTTGACGCCATAGAGGATTCAGTCCATCAGGCCTCCCGCCTTACGCTGTCTATAGTACATATGCGTAGGCTCCTATGGCTCAAAAACTGGTCTGCTGAAGCTCCCTGTAAAGTATGGCTGGTTAGCGTCCCATTTCATGGTGAACGCTTATTCAGGGAAAACCTGGACAAATATATCCAGAAAATTTCCAGCGGTAAAAATACGCTCTTGCCGGTTAAAAGCAGAGTTAGAGGTCCCTCTTTAAGAGGCCTGCTTCTCCAGTCCCTGGGGCGGCTGTGTAACAGTTCCGACGGCCTCCTCGGTCAAATCCCGGGGGTAAAAAACAGGGACAGTAGCAGGGTAATGAGAAACCCTGGGTCAGGGGAGGTACAAAACCTCCCCCAAAGTTAAATTCATTGAAGCCCCCACTCAGTCGGGTGGGGGGAGGACTCCAGTTGTTCGCAAGAGACCTGGCGGGACACGATCAAGACAGATAGGTGCTCTCCGCAGTAGGTTTGGGATACAGTTTGGAGTTAAAAGACTCTCCTCCTTCCCATTTTTGAGGTCAAACGTGCCAAGGGATCCCCGGAAGAGAGAGTCCCTCCTGTTGGCACTAGAACAACTATTGCTCCAAGGAGTAATTATGGAGGTTCCCCTGGAAGAATGAGGGTTCGGGTTTTACTCAAACCTCTTTACAGTCCCGAAGCAAACGCGGACGGGAGGCCCATATTAATTCTAAAAGGGCTATACAAATTCCTGTATATCAGGACTTTCCGATGGAGTCGATCCGATCGGTGGCCACTGCCCTACAAGGGGAGGATTGGTTAGCCACGATCGACATCAAAGATGCTTATTTGCGCATTCCCATCTTTCCAGTCCACCAAAAATTTCTACGCTTTGCAGTAGAAGGGCGCCATTTTCAGTTCAGAGCCTTACCCTTCGGTTTGGCCACAGCACCACGAGTGTTTACAAAAATTCTGGCCCTTTATTGGCCAATTTAAGAACACAAGGTGTAATGATAATGGCATATCTGGATGACTTGTTGCTGATAGACCACTCAGTGAAAAAACTAGACGTGGTCGTTCACAAGACGATCAAGTATCTGGAATCTCACGGTTGGATTATCAACCGAGACAAGTCAGCCCTAAAAACCAGTCAAAAGTCTGGAATACTTGGGGCTAAGGTTGGATTCAGGCCAGAGAAAAATATTCTTGCCTCGAGGAAAGGTGTTGTCTTTGAAAGATTTGATCCACTTAGTGGGTACAAAAAAGACAGCCGTCCATACGCCTGTATATGAGGCTGCTGGGAAAAATGGTGGCATCATTCGAAGCAGTACCCTACGGTCAATTCCATTCAAGGAATTTGCAAGGGGCCATACTGTCAGCCTGGAACAAAAAAGTTCAGGCCCTAGACTTACAATGTCCTTGTCCCCTTCCGTTCGCAAGAGCCTCCGTTGGTGGTTGGTTCCCCAGAATCTGAAAAAAGGAAATCCTTCAGTCCGATTTCCTGGAAGGTGGTCACTACAGATGCCAGCCTTATAGGCTGGGGAGCAGTACTGGAGCAATAGTCTCTCCAGGGCAGATGGTCGGATGCAGAAAAGGCCCTGCCCATCAATCTTTTAGAGATACGAGCAGCCCGGTATGCCCTAGTAGCATGGACATCCAAACTTCAAGGGTCCCCTGTCAGAATTCAATCAGACAATGCCACAGCAGTGGCATATATCAATCATCAGGGGGGCACCAGGAGTCGTACAGCCCAGAGGGAAGTAAATTACATCCTGAAATGGGCAGAAAAATATGTCCCAGCCATATCTGCGGTATTCATTCCAGGAGTGGAGAATTGGAAGGCGGACTTTCTAAGTCGCCAGCAATTAGGCCCAGAGGAAGGGTCCCTTCACCCCGAGGTTTTCTGGACAATATGTCAGCGGTGGGGAACATCGGATGTAGATCTTCTAGCATCCAGATTCAACGCAAAGGGGGACAGGTTTGTCTCTCGGACAAGGGATCCCCTAGCTTGCGGCTCGGATGCCCTAGTGTTCCCTTGGGATCAGTTTAAGCTGATATATGCATTCACACCGCCACAGTGGTTACCTCGATTACTCCGCAGAATCAGGGTAGAAAAGAAACCAGTGATTCCGGTGGCTCCAGCGTGGCCCCGAAGAGCGTGGTACGCGGAGATTGTAAAATTTCAGTGGGGAGTCCTTGGACTCTCCCACGTCGTCCGGACCTGCTTTCGCAAGGACCGATATACCACCCTTCCTTACCAGCCCTAGGTTTGACGGCCTGGCTATTGAAGCCCACATTCTAAAAAAGAGAGGGCTCTCTAATGCTGTGGTATCTACCATGATCAATGCCAGGAAGCCGGTATCCAGGCAGATCTACTATAGAATCTGGAAGGCGTACATCGCCTGGTGTGAGGCCAAGAAATGGCATCCACATAAGTACGTAATAGGTAGGATTCTGGACTTCCTACAGTGGGCTGTAGATAGGAAGCTTGCCTTGAGTACTATCAAGGGTCAGATTTCGGCCTTGTCAATATTTTTTCAAAGGCCCTTGGCTTCGCATTCACTAGTCAAAGCCTTTATACAAGGAGTGATGCGTATTAGTCCTCCGGTTAATATTCCCATATGTCCATGGGATCTAAACTTGGTTCTGTCGGTTCTACAGAAACAACCATTTGAACCATTACAGCATATTTCCTTGGTACTTCTCACCAGGAAATTGATTTTTCTAGTAGCCATTTGTTCGGCTAAAAGAGTATCGGAATTAGCAGCTATGTCCTGTAAGGAGCCATATCTGGTTATCCATAAGGACAGAGTAGTGTTACGTCCTCATCCAGCCTTTCTTCCTAAGGTGGTATCGAGGTTTCATTTGAACCAAGATGTGGTTCTTCCTTCTTTTTTCCCCAAAACCTACTTCGGTAGAGGAAAAGTTATTGCATTCTTTGGATGTAGTAAGAGCAGTTAAAGCTTATCTAAAAGCCACTACTCAGATTCGCAGAACGGATACTTTGTTTATTCTGCCGGAAGGCCCCAGAAAGGGTCAGGCAGCGTCAAAATCTACTTTAGCCAAGTGGATTCGACAGGTCATAATGCAAGCTTATGGCTTGAGAAGGAGACCGCCTCCGTTCAAAGTTAGAGCGCACTCCACGAGAGCAGTTGGAACTTCATGGGCAGTGCATCACCAGGCCTCCCTGGCTCAAATCTGTAAGGCCGCAACATGGTCTTCAGTACACACGTTTACTAGGTTCTACCAGGTGGACGTTAGAAGTCAGGAGGATGTCGCCTTTGGGCGCAGTGTGTTGCAGGCCGCAAAAGATCCTCATGTCTGATAGCGCTCAGCTTATATATGGTGTATCCCCCCCCTCATTTGGCATTGCTTTAGGACATCCCATTAGTAATGACTATGTCGCTCTGTGTCCCGTGATGTACGAGAAAGAAAATAGGATTTTTATAACAGCTTACCTGTAAAATCCTTTTCTTGGAGTACATCACGGGACACAGAGCTCCCGCCCCTCTTTAGGGACACTTATTGCTTTGCTACAAAACTGAGGTGCTCCCGGATGGGAGGGGCTTATATAGGGGAGGGTACTTCCGGTTTTGGAAGTTGCCAGTGCCAGCACCTGACGGTATCTATATAACCCATTAGTAATGACTATGTCGCTCTGTGTCCCGTGATGTACTCCAAGAAAAGGATTTTACAGGTAAGCTGTTATAAAAATCCTATTTTTGTGCTGGACATTTCCTATTCCTTCCCCATTTTCTGAGTTTCAGTACTGTGCAGTAGGAATTCTTGTGCATTGTCGCCATCTACTGGACTATGCCTATATAAGTACAACATCCCAGGATGAGTGTTCTGAATTGCCTCTTCTGTGCCCTCTACTGGGGGATGATGGCAATGGTTAGAATCTGATCATATTTAGGCGTTTGTGCATTTTTCGGCTCTAAGGCCTCGTACACACGGCCGAGATTCTCGTTGAAAAAAACATGTCGTTTTTTTCGACGAGATTCTTGGACAAGAAACTTGTCCCGGCCGAGTGTACACACGCTCGTTTCAAAGAACCCGCGGTTCTTTGAAAGGAGCGTACGCGGTGACGTTATCGACTACGTCGAGCATGCGCTCATCACATTCGATGCCGTCGCCGCCATCTTGGTATACCCTACGTATGCCTAGGAAGCTACCGGGTATGCGTCGAATTCATTTCGAACATGCGCGGGCTTCCGGGAGGACAGGTAAGTGTACACACACTCACTTTTCTCGTCGAGAAACATGCCGAGGAGAATCTCGACGAGAAAATAGAGAGCAGGTTCTCTATTTTCTCGTCAAGGTTTCTTGTCGGTTTTCTCGACGAGAAACCCGATAGCAGCGTACACACGACCGATTTACTCGGCAAGACCTCTCTGCCAGCAAGTTTCTTGCTGGTTCTTGCCGAGAAAATCGGTCGTGTGTACGAGGCCTCAGCCTCAGCCCAAAAAATGCACAAGACAAATCCCATTCATTTCAATGGCCCCTGTTTACATCTGAGCTTTCTGCCGCCTAAAGAAAAACGCCTGTCAGTAAAAAAAATACATGATCTTTTTTTTTTGGGCAGACTACAGACGTTTTACTGTATTTACATTGGTGACCTTTTGAACTTCAAAACGCCTGTAAAATAGCAATGCCTAGATGTGTGTTACTGCTTACAATAGCACTTTGTTCTGGTCTTCTTACTGCTTACAAACTCTCTCGAACATTATATGTACTATATCCATATAGGAGCACATGTTTGGGTGGTAAATCCACGTATTGCCCACACATCTGCTGATGCAATGTGCAGATAATGCCACGTTAGCAAAACAAAAATTGGTACATAAGAAATTATCAGAACTTCTGGTTGTATATAGTTTGTCAATTGACCTAATGTTCTTGGTCACATGCCAGTTAGTTTCTCAGTACGCGCATGTCACATCCAGTCTGCAGAGTTGGGTATGGAGCTTGCATCTGACAGGCCCCCTAACTTGGTTCAAATATACATACCTGCCTGACTAATGGCCACTACCAGTAATGTTTTATCTTGGAATGTATGAGGATTAGGTTCCCCACATAAGCACTCTCAGGTAACTACCACAGTACTACAGTCTAGCGCACATTTAATATGACTTCAAGAAACACACTTTACACCTGAACACCATTTAACCACTTCAGCCCTGGAAGATTTGGCTGCCCAATGACCGGGCCATTTTTTGCGATACGCCACTGCGTCACTTTAACTGACAATTTCGCAGTCGTGCGATGTTGTACCCAAACAAAATTGATGTCCTTTTTTTCCCATAAATAGAGCTTTCTTTTGGTGGTATTTGAGCACCTCTGCAGTTTTTATTTTTTGCGCTATAAACAAAAAAAGAGCGACAATTTTGAAAAAAAAACACACTACCTTTTTAACTTTTGCTATAATAAATATCCCATTTAAAAAAATAAATAAAAAATTCCTCAGTTTATGCTAATATGTATTCTTCTACGTATTGCAATAAGCGTATATTGATTGGTTTGCGCAAACGTTATAGTGTCTACAAACTATGGGAAAGATTTATGCCATTTAAATTGCATTTTTTTTATTATTCTTTTTTTACTAGTAATGGCGGTGATCTGCATTTTATTGTGACGTTGCGGCGGACAGGTCGGACACTTTTGACACATTTTTGGGACCATTTACAGAGCGATCAGTGCTATAAATATGCGCTGATTACTATGTATATGTCACTGGCAGGGAGGCTTTCCTGGGTGAAGCCATATATGTACGGGATTTCGCAGAGGGGAGCAATTCTGCCGCAGTATATCTGTGTGAGCCGATCGGGAACTGGTTAAGTAAACCCTGGATACAATGGACAGGACACTCATGTCTTACTTGCTACTCCAGGGGGGTGTCCATCTTGGTGCACGGGTCTGTCCATGGGAGCGTGTATCTGTTAAAATTGACCCTTTTGGACGATATGTTTATTAGAGCTCAGATTTTTGCTTTACCCTTTGTGATCATGGGTATGAGGCGATGGTATGTGCTGCATTATATCCTGAGGCTTTTGTCCTATGTATGGGTGATTTCAACCTTTTATTAGATCCACACCTTGACAGACATAGGGATTCTTTAGTCTCACAGCCCCAGGGGCAATCTCCTTTCAACCATGTAGTTACTAAATTTGATTGGCGTGTATCTCTAATCCCCATACTAGGGCCTTTTTATGATCTAGCCCTACTAGAGGGTGCCTCTCAAGAATAGACCTAGCTTTCTGAAATGACAAGTCTTATCTTTAACTTATTTGCCCAGAGGAGTGTCGGACCACTCACCATTGTTACTTACCTTAGACGTTGGTTATGCTGGACTCTACAGAACCTGAAAAGTGCAGCCCTTTTGGTTGTCTTTCATTGGAGATAATGATAGAATTCCAGATCAACTACATGTTTTTGATCCCATTAGAGATCATGATCCCATTAGAGATTTACTACTTTGGGACACGTTCAAACCTTTAAAAGCCTATCTGAGAGGTGCTTTCAACTACAATGTACATTAAAAGATCCTCTCATCAGGAAGAGGAAGAACTGGCTCAGAAATACCAGACAGCTGAAGCAAATTACTTGGTTTCCCCCACTAACACAAGCCAAATACATTGGGAACAAGCATCCCATACATACACAGCCCAACTGTCCGCTAATGCTAAGCGAAAGGCATTTTATGCCCAACAAAAGTATTTTGAAGTATTTTGAATATGGTAATCAATCCAGTCACCTACTTGAACATATGGCCAGACAACAGACTTCCAGCTCTGTGGTGACTAAAATAACACAAATGGATGGCACTGAGGCTTGTGCTGCTGGTGATATCCTAATTTGCTTACATGGGTTCTACACCAATATGTACAATTCCATCCTAAGGCCTCATGCCCACGGGCGTTTTTTCAGCCGCGTTTTTGAGCGTTTTTTACAGCTTAAAAACGCCTGTCCATGTTAGTCTATAGCTTCATGCCCACCTAGGCGTTTTTGAGCTGTAAAGAGCATAGGCGTTTGTAAGCTGTAAAAAAAACCCAGGGCCAGTGCGTTCCTCAGCGTCAGAACTAGGCAGGAAAAAACGCGAGCGTCAAAAAACGCGCAAAAACGCGCACTAACGCGCAAAAAACGCGCACTAACGCGCGGTCGCGTTTTTAGCTCCGACGTTTTTTTTTTTTGTTTTTTTTTGTTTTTTTTAAAAAAAAAAAAAAAATATTTACAATAACATGGACAGGCGTTTTTAAGCTGTAAAAAACGCTCAAAAACGCAGCTGTAAAAACGCCAGTGGGCATGAGGCCTTATACCTGTATATACTAGCCATGATATAAATAAATACCTGGAGGATCTGCACTTTCCAACTCTGTCACAAGAACAAATATTGTTACTGGATGCTGATATCACAGAAGATGATATTAGAGAAGCAGTGGCCTCTTTGGCAGCTGGAAAGGCATGCTCCGATGAAGGTTTGATTAAAAAACCGAAACATGTAAGCTGCCTGCCTGTACACCAGCAGTATCCTGAATATGGGTGTGTGACCCATGGAGCCAACCACCTGATCATCCCAAAAATATCCATTTCATCTCTGTCCATCCCGAAGGAATGATGAAGGAAAAAAGATTAAACTAAAAATCATTGATCGCTGTACACCTGTTTTCAGGGTTGCCTTCAACTACAAACAGACAGGAAAATGACAGATGGACCGATGCTGAACATATATGGCCCGCTATATATGATCTAAAACTGGGATCAACATACTCACAACTTTGAAAAGAGATCAAGTGAATATCGCTGTTTCCATCTAGGAGAGTACCCGAAAGACGGAGGCGATACGAGTGTGGAAATACCCACTCGTGGAACACTTCAAACTGGTGAGATCAATCCAAATCAGTTACTTTCTTACATGTACTGTCAGCAAATTAATGATCATAAACACCGGATCTCCTGTATAGCCATATTGGCAAACAAATCTGTGAAATAACCCAGAGAAAATAGACATTAAACAACGCGGGTCACAGTAAAGTTCAGCCTAAATCTACTACTTACTTTCCATTTTTTCCTGACTTTTAAAAAACGATCAATTTTTCCTTCAAAACTATTTTCATTCCCATGCTAGACAGCCTGTTATGCCACGTACACACGATCATTATTCACGGCGGTTAAAAAACCGCCGTGAATAATGTCATTTAAAACGGGGGAACAGCTTGTTCCCCACACACGGTCGTTTTTCACGTAATTTTTTCTCTTGACGAGAAAAACGACCGTCTGTGGGCTCCGCGGCAGTGTTTCCCTATGGGAAACACTGCCGCGGAAAACATGTCGAAAAAAACGACGAGAAAAATTAGAACATGTTCTAATTTTTCTCGTCGTTTTTAATGCCGTTTTTCTCGTCGAAAAAAAAGACAGAAAGCCCACAGACTATCGTTTTTCTCATCAAATGGGAAAAATTTCGTTTTTTTCGATGAGAAAAACGGCCGTGTGCACGCGGCATTATACTTGGAGGATTCTTTCAAGGCATCCAAAAATCTGGACTGATCTAGAAATACTGGGTGGATGATTGGATAACAGATTGATTGTGGTGTGTATGGCTGGTCGGGTTGCCACCCATGTTCTTAGGTTTTAAGACTAGTCTGATTTTAATATTAAGGTGAAGGGTTATGTAATAGTGTTTGTTTTCTAAATTCTAATTGTACTAATGTATTGCGGTTTGTTTAATAAATATACAATTTTCACGAGTTCCTTGTTGAAGAATTTCTCCCGGAAGGATTTTCTAAAAACCTTCCCTTTTTCTTGTATGGAAAGGCATCCAGACCTGATGGCCTTCCCCTGGAGGTCTACTGTAGGCCAGTTTTAAAGCAGATCTGTTTCGGGGCATTCCAGGAGAGTAGACTGTCTCCATCTACTGTATGTATTCAGCCACGGTGGTACTCACCCTCCAACCTGACAAAGACCACACTGATGCGTCTTACCATCCAATCTCCCTACTCAACATAAAATTCTAGCTAAAATACTGGCCAAACACCTTAATTCAATAATTATTAACATCATTCTCCCTGATCAAACCAGCTTTATGCCTGGTAAGTCTACATCCATTATCGAACACAGCTAAAGCTTTCAACTCTGTAGAGTGGGCCTTTCTCCTGGCTGCACTGTGGTCCTTTGGATTTAGAGAAAAATTTTCAAAAGTCAGCAATCTCCCCAATGTCTCAATTGTTAGTTAACGGTTTACTATCCCCATCAGTACCGCTTCAGAGGTACTAGACCTGGATGTTCCTTGTCTCCTTTGCTATTTGCGGTAGCCATTGAGACATTGGCAATACATATTTGACAGTCTGCCCTCATCACTGGCATAACCTTGGGTGGTAGGACTGACACAATAGGCTTATATGCAGATGACCTTATCTTGTATTTACAAGATGCATCAATATCATTACCAGCTGCAATGCAGATCATTGAAACTTATGGAGCTTATTCTGGCCTTAAAATTAACTGGCAATGACTGAGGCATGCAACCTTATTAGAGCAGACCTAGACGAGGTTTGCGGCCGTCCTACTGAATCTAAAAAGCCAGATATCGGCCACTGAAGATTTAACTACTGGACAAGCCCAACATATCAGAGCTATGTAGCTCATGGTCAAGGCATTGGTGCGAAGTCTGACGACGCAGAGAACCGCCTCTGTAACAACGTCGGAGTGCTCGGATTAGCGGAGGGGGCAGAGGAGGACCACCCGGCTGAGTTTGCAGAAAATGTCTTCAAATATCTCCTTGGCTTAACATCAGTCTCTCCAACTTATGTGGTGGAACGAGCTCATTGCGTTTCTACTGGTCGCCGGGATCGTTGGGGCCCCACCACATCCATTCCTGGTAAAGTTTCTCAACTTTCGGGATAGAGATAGCATTCTGAGTGAAGCCAGAAAACATCCTACTCTCAAATATGAGAATACAGCTGTACACTTTTACCCCGATTTTTCCGCAGACCTACAGAAAAAAAGGAAAACATTCCAAGATATACGCAGACGTCTTTGCGAAAAAAGATTGCCATGTGGTATGCTGTATCCAAGTCGCCTGAGGGTGGTTCACGCGGGTGCAGATAAATTCTTTAAATCTCCGGAAGATGCAGAGTCTTGTCTCTCCACATTGCAGTGATCCATGAGATGTAGTCACTTAAGGCAACAAAATCTGTGAAGTCCTGGAGGGTTGTCAATTTGTTTTGGTTTATCCATTATTTTTTTCTGCCTACTGTTCCTGGTTATCAACCTGTTTCACTTCCTGACTATAATATTGGGCTTAAACCTTGTTATACAACCACATTGTGGGGCCCACATCTCTATTCTGGCTCATCACCCAGCCTTGGCCTGGCATTGGCCTAGATGGTACAACATCCCCTTTATGTGCATCAACCAAAACTTCAATTTTCATCCACACTTTTTCCTCTGAAAGAGGAGTTGGACCAGATCGAACCCTTGTAGCTCCTTCTTTCTTCTCCACGGTTTGGAGGAACCCTGTGAGCCTGTCTTCGAGTGAAGACACTGTGACTATACCGGTCAAACACTTTATGCCACAAAAATAGAAGTCTAGGCTCAGTTTTTTTCTTAGTTTAGGGATAAAACTGCATCAGTTCCCTTAGCTGGTCAGTAGGGTATGGTTATCTTGTTGCTTATGTTTCCTTATTATTAATATGCGCAGGAGATGATTCTGCATTTACTCATGTCTTTTTGGGATGTATCTTTAACTGGTGTGTTACATCTGCTGGTTGTTGGAGTGTGTGGCACGGCTGGCCTGCTCTCTGCCTCCCATCCTAATCCAATATCTAAATTCATGTGATTATGGAGCTCAAAATTATATCATGGAATGTGTGGGGGCTGAACAATAGATTCAAACAAGCCTTAATGTTCAAGTACCTTCAGGCCCATAAACCTCACATTCTTTTAATTCAAGAGACCCATATGACAGGCAGCAAACCATTGTCTCTATGGAGAGACTGGGTTAAGCAGTCTTTTCATTCTACCTACTCCAACTACGCCAAGGGTGTCTTTTTTTTTAATTATTGGATTGTCAAAAAAAAAAAATTGTTACAGAGCATACAAATATCTGAGGTGTAACAAAAGGTATACAGGTACAAATTAAACTGTCCACATATACAGAGCACAGGGGTTTTCTGCACGGCATACAGGTCCTTCTCAAAAAATTAGCATATTGTGATAAAGTTCATTATTTTCTGTAATGTACTGATAAACATTAGACTTTCATATATTTTAGATTCATTACACACAACTGAAGTAGTTCAAGCCTTTTCTTGTTTTAATATTGATGATTTTGGCATACAGCTCATGAAAACCCAAAATTCCTATCTCAAAAAATTAGCATATCATGAAAAGGTTCTCTAAACGAGCTATTAACCTAATCATCTGAATCAACTAATTAACTCTAAACACCTGCAAAAGATTCCTGAGGCTTTTAAAAACTCCCAGCCTGGTTCATTACTCAAAACCGCAATCATGGGTAAGACTGCCGACCTGACTGCTGTCCAGAAGGCCATCATTGACACCCTCAAGCAAGAGGGTAAGACACAGAAAGAAATTTCTGAACGAATAGGCTGTTCCTAGAGTGCTGTATCAAGGCACCTCAGTGGGAAGTCTGTGGGAAGGAAAAAGTGTGGCAGAAAACGCTGCACAACGAGAAGAGGTGACCGGACCCTGAAGAAGATTGTGGAGAAGGACCGATTCCAGACCTTGGAGGACCTGCGGAAGCAGTGGACTGAGTCTGGAGTAGAAACATCCAGAGCCACCGTGAACAGGCGTGTGCAGGAAATGGGCTACAGGTGCCGCATTCCCCAGGTCAAGCCACTTTTGAACCAGAAACAGCGGCAGAAGCGCCTGACCTGGGCTACAGAGAAGCAGCACTGGACTGTTGCTCAGTGGTCCAAAGTACATTCGGAAATCAAGGTGCCAGAGTCTGGAGGAAGACTGGGGAGAGGGAAATGCCAAAATGCCTGAAGTCCAGTGTCAAGTACCCACAGTCAGTGATGGTCTGGGGTGCCATGTCAGCTGCTGGTGTTGGTCCACTGTGTTTTATCAAGGGCAGGGTCAATGCAGCTAGCTATCAGGAGATTTTGGAGCACTTCATGCTTCCATCTGCTGAAAAGCTTTATGGAGATGAAGATTTTATTTTTCAGCACGACTTGGCACCTGCTCACAGTGCCAAAACCACTGGTAAATGGTTTACTGACCATGGTATTACTGTGCTCAATTGGCCTGCCAACTCTCCTGACCTGAACCCCATAGAGAATCTGTGGGATATTGGGAAGAGAAAGTTGAGAGACGCAAGACCCAACACTCTGGATGAGCTTAAGGCCGCTATCGAAGCATCCTGGGCCTCCATAACACCTCAGCAGTGCCACAGGCTGGTTGCCTCCATGCCACGCCGCATTGAAGCAGTCATTTCTGCAAAAGGATTCCCGACCAAGTATTGAGTGCATAACTGAACATAATTATTTGAAGGTTGACTTTTTTTGTATTAAAAACACTTTTCTTTTATTGGTCGGATGAAATATGCTAATTTTTTGAGATAGGATTTTTGGGTTTTCATGAGCTGTATGCCAAAATCATCAATATTAAAACAAGAAAAGGCTTGAACTACTTCAGTTGCGTGTAATGAATCTAAAATATATGAAAGTCTAATGTTTATCAGTACATTACAGAAAATAATGAACTTTATCACAATATGCTAATTTTTTGAGAAGGACCTGTATTAGGAAATAGGAACAACTTGTAGGTAAAAACACAAGACCGAACAGAGGTCATATGTAAAGATAATACAAAAAATGGGGAAAAAATTGCGCTACTAGATGAAATAAATCGTGAAAAAAGGCTGCCAGCATCAGCAATCAGACACAATGCAAAAAGAAAGAGAAAAAAATTAAAAATGCGGCGCCTAAAATAGTGACAAAGCCCAGAGACACGTATGAATCTAGGTATGTGATGAGTGAAAAGTATGTAACTTAATGTGATCTAGTAAACTAATAACAAGTGCAGATACACAAATAATGAATACACACCAAAATCTATATATCGCTATATGATATGAACATATAAAAAAGTTCAGTGAAAAATATCCAGTATGAGAACTGGAATCAGAAGAGTAGGTGAATATGAATCATCAGAGCGTGGTCTCCATATGTAGAATCCAGCTGGCTTATAGTTCATACATAGTATTACTGCAGACCATTGTGACACCCAGGAATGTGACTCCAACACCAGGAAGGGGGAGAAGAAATGAATACTCTTACCCCTAAACGTGGACTCACACACCAGCGGTGGTGGGTCAAACAGGCGACAGGTGCAGTTGTAGATTCATCTGGGTATCTCCTCACAGACCAGCCATAGAAGCAGTGGACTCACGGAATCAGCTCTCTCCAAGGCAGCGACACAGAATTCCAGACCGTCAGCACATCCAGAATAATGATATCAATCATATGAAATGGTAAAAAAAAAGGAGGCTCCACATAGTGCAGGATCAGATGGTAAAAAATATAAAACTTCCTGTTTAGTCGTAGAAAACAACCAGAACAAACCACACAAGATTTAAAAAAAAATAAATGTAGATGATACAGGAGTCAATGCAGAGGCTTGCATATAGGTGATCACAAATGAATACAAAAAATGGCGAAGCTAGAAAGCAGGTTCATGTACCCTAGAGAGCTGATTCCATGAGTCCACTGCTTCTATGGCTGGTCTGTGAGGAGATACCCAGATGAATCTACAACTGCACCTGTCGCCTGTTTGACCCACCACCGCTGGTGTGTGAGTCCACGTTTAGGGGTAAGAGTATTCATTTCTTGTCCCCCTTCCTGGTGTTGGAGTCACATTCCTGGGTGTCACAACGGTCTGCAGTAATACTATGTATGAACTATAAGCCAGCTGGATTCTACATATGGAGACCACGCTCTGATGATTCATATTCACCTACTCTTCTGATTCCAGTTCTCATACTGGATATTTTTCACTGAACTTTTTTATATGTTCATATCATATAGCGATATATAGATTTTGGTGTGTATTCATTATTTGTGTATCTGCACTTATTAGTTTACTAGATCACATTAAGTTACATACTTTTCACACATCACATACCTAGATTCATACGTGTCTCTGGTCTTTGTCACTATTTTAGGCGCCGCATTTTTACTTTTTCTTTACAAAATTTTCTCATATGTAAAGATAAGACCATTTTAGGGTATACAAGTGGAAGGAAGCTCAAAAGGGTACCAATCAGTATGTATCAGGGCGGAAGGAGATCTACAGAGGATAGTACAGTTTATGATGTAATGGTTGGCAAAGGGGTTCCATATTCCGATTGATCCCATGGTTCCCAGATTTTATTAAATTGCGGAATGTTATCATGCACAGGGGCCGTCAGGTATCGTATCCTTTGAATCTCAGCTACCAATTGTAGAAATCTGGACCACGGGGGAGGTGTGATAACCAGCACAATGGAATGAGCCTCTTGGCAGCTAGAAGGATATATGAAATCAGCCAATTGTCTTTTTTTGGTAATGCCTGAGAAAGGAAGGCCCAAAAGATAATTTAGGGGATCATGCGGAAGGGACACATCCACCACCCTTTGTATTAATAGCATCACTTCATGCCAAAAGGGCTGGATCATAGAACATTGCCAGAAAATGTAAAACAAGGAACCTACATCTGTCCCACAGCGTCAACAGTGTGCTGGAATTCAGGAATCATATTTGTGAATAACTTCAGTTTTATACCAAAACATGAGAATCTTGATGGACGTTTCCCTCTGGAGTACACACTTTGAGGGCTTAAAAATAGAAGACCAGCTCCTATCCCACAACTGAGAGCTAATAGGTCTATCTATCAGATGAGTCCATCTCCTCATATATAGATTAGTGGTCTCAGTGAGCGGGGTCAACTCATGGAGGATATGGTGGATAGAGGATATTAGATGTAGTTGATGAGGACCCTGAGCGCATAAGTATTCAAAAGGGGTGGTTTTATCTTAAGTTTGGAGTGGGGACTGGGAATGGAAGAAATGCCTGATCTGTAAATTGAAATGGAAAAGGTGGGAGGGGATATCAAATTTCTCACGTAGAGTGTCAAGAGTGTAGTCTGCGTGAGATTGTGTGAACTAAGTTCCGAAGCTGAAACAGGGACACATTCATCCATGGGAGGACCCTACACAGGGACTAGCTATCTGGTATGGATGGTTTGAAGAGCAGATTCATGAGAGGAGGGCATGATGAAGTAAGATAGAAATTTTTAAGGCATTTACGCCATATGGTTAGAGTGAAATTCATTGGAGCAGTACATTGGCATCTGAAAATGGGAACCATGGAAGGAGAGGGGGCCCAGAATAAAGTTAATGGGTAAACTGGATATAACACTCCTTTCTCGATGGCAGACAAATGATTAGGTGTCTGTAAGGAGGACCATGAGACAATAACCCTTAGATGTGAGGCATAATAATATTTGATAATATCCGGTGCCCCCAATCCCCCCCTAGATCTTGAGGCAAAGACCACCGAACTCGCTATGCGAATGAGCCTTACCATTCCATATAAATTTTAGGAAACTCCTCTGAATTGCTTTAAGTTGGGAAAGAGTTATTGCAACAGGTAGTGTTTCAAAGTGGTACAATAGCCTAGGTAAAACTGACCTTTTCAGGACGTTAATCCAGCCTAAAAGGGATAAGGGGTATTTTGTCCAGTTAAGTAGGGATTTGGTAATGTCCAAGAGCAGGGGGGGATAATTCACAGAATAGAGGGAGGAGTTAGGAGGGGGTAAGAATGACACCCAAGTATTTTAGAGAAGTAGTACACCACCTATAAGGATAAGATTCCTTAAGCTGGGATAGCAAAGAGGGCGGGATGTGTATGGGAACAGCTTCAGTTTTAGAAGTGTTAACCTTGTAACCCGAAATGGCGCCAAATGAGGAGAGCAAATTGTGTAGTGAGGGGAAGGATAAAAGTGGGTTAGTGATAGTTGGCAGTACATCATCTGCAAAGAGTGATAATTTATATTCCCCTTGTCGCATCACCACCCCACGAATATCCGGGTGTATACGGATGGACTCGGGCAGGGGTTCCAGACACAAAGTAAAAAGTAGCTGTGATAAAGGACAGCCCTGCCGAGTCCCATTCGTCATGGGGAAGGCAGGCGATGGGAAGGAGGACATCTGCACTTGGGCTGTGAATGTTGAGTATAGAGCCTCTAAAGCCCTTAGGAAAGGGCCTCTAAAACCATATGCAAGTAAGGTGGAGAACATATAAGGCCAACTCGGCCTGTCAAAAGCTTTTTGCGTGTCCAAACTTAAGACAAGAGCCTGGCCTGGTTTTATCCCCCGCATGCCTGGCGGGGACAAATCCCACTTGGTCCCTATTGATCAATTTAGGGATAAGTCTAGAGTCTGGATGCAAGGATTTTTGTGAATATTTTATAGTCTGAGTTTAAAAGGGCTATGGGCCTATAATTATCTGGAATGGAAAGGTCCTTACCGGGTTTTGGGATGACAGAAATGTAGCAGTGGGAGAATTAGGGGTGTTGGGGGTTGGCCTTTGAGTAGGGAACCGTAGAGAGTTAGCATATGGGGGGATAGTATGTCAAAGAAGGTTTTATAGTAAAAGTAGGGTAACCCGTCAGGGCCAGGTGACTTATTTAAAGGGGGATCTTTAATTATAAGTAGGAGTTCTTCCGCAGTTATGTCTGTGTTTTAAGCTAGCTAGGTCTGGCAAAGACAGTTTCGGAAGCTTTAGGTTGGAGAATAATTCCTCAAATTTTGTTTTGATAAAATTAAAATGGTTGTCAGGGGTTAGACAGTTGTACAGTTTATGGTAAAAATTTACCAAAGATATTGGACATCTCTTGAGGGCAATGGGTTCTGGATCCGTCATATTGGGAAAGAAAGTCAGGAAATTAATTGAATGGCCGTGGGCGCAATTTGTTGATTAACATCCTATGGGGCTTATTGGAATATTCATAACATTTTATTTTTGTCCGAAGTATTGATTTAGCTGCTCTTCCAAGCTGTACTGATTTTATTTGTTCTCAAATGGAGGTGACCTTGCTTAGTTTCAACACTGTGGGATTGCACAACAGCTGTCGATAAGCAGTCATCAGTTCGGCCGACAGGGACTGTAAAAGTCAATTTCTGTCCTTTTTTTCTGACGGGAACCCTCAGCTATGCATGCACCACGAAAAACAGCCTTGTGTGCCTCTCACAGCGTGGAAACACCAGAAACAGACCCCACGTTAAGCTGGAAAAATTATTTTAGGCCTGCTGCTAATTTAGTACGGGAGACCCTAGATTGTAGAAGGTGATCATTGAGACGCCAATGACATGACCTGGTGTGGGTCTGGGAAAGCACAAGATCTAGCATGATGGAAGCATGGTCAGACCATGTAATGGGGGATATGTCAGCAGACTCAGTAACATAGGGGATGAGTGGGGAAGAAATAAAGAAATGATCAAGGAGGGAGTACATTTTATGGGCCATGGAGTAGAACGTGAATTGCTTAGCGGAGGGGTGTTTGATCCTCCATTAGTCAAATAGTTGTTGGGATCTAATACATTTGCGAAACAAATTGGCTTGGGATGTAATCTTCCTTGAGGAATTGAGACTGAGCAGAGTTTGTCTATCTCTAGTGGAGGACATGACCAGATTGAAGTCCCCACCAATGATCATGAAGGGTTGAGAGCAATATTGAGGGGAATCAAAAAGTTTGTTGAGGAAGTCAATCTGGCCAGTATTGGGGGTGTATAGGTTAACTAGGGTAAAGGAGGCGGTCATATAATCACAATCTAGGATGAGAAACCTCCCATGAGGATCAGCATGAGTTTTTTTTTAACCTTAATAGGGCAAGATTTCCTAATCAGGATTGCTACTCCCGCCTTGCCTGTAGAGTAGGAGGTGGGGAAAATTTTTAAGGCAAATTTGAGCAAGCCGCCTGCACAGAAATGCGTCTCTTGGATCATTATCACATCTGCACCTCCTTCAGAGCCACCCAACGTTTCCGAATGGAGCCCAGACCCTTTACATTATATGACATGATCCGTAATGCCATAGGCGTAGAACTTTCATAAATGCTTGTGTAAAAACAAGAAACATAAGACGAAACAAATCATAGAAGACATATAAATGGGTGTGAGACTGAATATGATCATAGATGATAAGGTTATCCCCTCGGTAACTGAGCAATAACAAATATACTATGTAGTTTAAAAAAACAACAAAAATAAAATTAAAATTTGCAAACTCAACCTACAGAGCTGGCATATGAGCATAGACAAGAAAAAAAAAAACAAAGTCATGAATACACAACAAAAAAAGAAAACCTGTGTTTGAATACCTGAGACACATCCATGTCTCAGGGGGCCCTAAAAGGAGTCAAAGGCCAGGTAGGGACACATGAGGACCTCCATCAGTGGACTCTGGGGGGAGAGAGGAGGTCCATCTGCTCTCCTTATGAACTTGGCAGCAGTGGTAAAAGTCACAGGAGAGATCCTGATAGATAAAAATAAATATGAAAGTCCGCAAATAAACCGGAACAACAGTCAACACGCTAGTAGTGACCAAAACAGTAATATCCTAGTGTGGGTTGGGAAAAAATTTACCCCGAGCAGAATACAGGGTAACATATAAACCTGTAGTCCAGAGCACTGAACTGTGTTTCTCTTGGACTATGGAGAAACAGAAAAAGCCAGAGAGTTCCATGCAGAAGTATCAAGGAGGTTGCTTGGAGGAACGCGGGCGTTGTGGTGTGGAGAGATGTTTCCTCAATCTGCTTCTCACAGGGGTCCAAACATGGCTGGGAGTGGTGGGAAATGGATGGGTCTGGACAGGAGGAGGTATCAGGCCCTCTTAAGGTAGAGGGGGGAGACCAAGGCTTTTCAAGAAGGCTTCCCCCTCCTGAAGGTCACGGAGACTGTGTTGGACACCATCTTTGGATACAATGAGGCGAAAGGGAAAACCCCAGTAATACTGGATGGTGTTGCAAGTGGGATGTGATTGGACGTAGGTTTCTCCGCTTAGCAAGGGTGATGGGAGAGAGGTCACTAAAGATCTGTAGTGTTGCCCCCTTCTACACAAGCTGGGATTTATTTAGTGTGGCCAGAGTTAGTGCCTTTTTGCTGTCATAAAAATGAAACCTCACTATAACATCTCTGGGTTTAGCTCCAGCCGGAGGTTTTGAACCCAGAGAGCGATGGGCCCTGTCAAGGCACCAGTCCACATCCACCACCGTGAGGGCCAGGGTATTAAAAAGTCCAAGGAGATAGGGCGTAAAGCGGGGTACCCCACTGTTTCAGGGATACCTCGGAAGCGCAAGTTCTGTCTTCTCTCCCTGTTTTCCAAGTCCTCTTGCTGCAGTTGTAGCTGGGACACTGAATGTCTAAGGTTATGGTTTTCCTCCTCAATAGCGTGCACATAGTTTACCATTTCGTCAAGTTTATACTCAAGTGCATCCATATGTTCCCCAATTAGATTTATTAACCCTCTCAGTTCTGCTGCTTGCTTGCTCACCTCTGATGAGACGTTACAAGTAATCTGCTGGAGTAGAAGCTGTAACTTGGCATCCAAGATGTCTGGGGTGAGAATCTCATGTGGAAGAGAGGGAGTGAAGCCCGGGATCTTGGTATTAGCTGGCTGGGGGTTTCTAGCCTCCTCTGTTCCCAATACGTCATCCCTATTTTAGTAATTGAAGCTCAATTGTTTGTTTTTTTTTGTGAATGTGTATGTACCCCCCCCCTTTCTCTACATCCCTACTATACCACATTTATGAAAAAATTGCTCCATTTTCCGCCTCCAGAGTCATTATAGCGGTGGACTCCAATGCCATCTTGGATAGGGGGCTGGGCACCTCCAATCCCACTAGGCCGCCAAACTCGGACCTTCTAAACTGGGCCCAGGCCCTACAGCTTACAGAGGTTTGGAGGTGGAATAACCCCCATCTCAAGTGGTTTTCACACCTCTGCGGCCCACCGCTCAGGCTCCAGGATTGGCCTTGCCTTTTGCTTGTCCACTTCATTACCTCTCATTGTGGCGGCTTCATATCTGCCAGCGGGGATTTCTGACCATTCCCCGCTCAAGGTCGTCCTGCGCCACGGAAGGGGCTGCTGGAGGCTAACCTCTCACTGGATTAACAATGAACAGGTTGCAGAAAACATGGAGGGTAAGATTGCCCAATACTGGGAATTTAATGACCGTGGAACAGACCCACTGATTATCTGGGATGCCTTTAAAGCGACTATCCGGGGGGAATATATATCAGCCATCAAATCCGCCAGGGTGGAGTACGGCCTGCAACTGGCAAGTTTGGAGTCTCAAGAGGGCTGCTGCAGAGGCTTTTGTGGCTACCCCATCTTCCGGGACATATTCCACTCTAGAGCAATCCCGGAGGTCGCTTTCCTTACATATTACAAGCGCAACCACTGCGGAAGCTAACCTGTTGAGGGCGCGGCTGTTTGAGTCTGGGAATAAAAATGGGAGACTTATTGCCAATCTGGTGAGGGAACCCAAATACCAAACAGTTGTGCTGCTCATCCGTACTGCTGCGGGTGGAACCATAGCTGATCCACCAGCCTATTTAGATGAATTTAGAGAATACTATGCATCACTGTTTCAATCACCTGTCCCTCTTGTGTCTGTGGACATAGGTGACGATTATCTCTGCCGGTTTTGGCAGCAGAGGATGTCAAATCCCTTGATGCACTGATCTCGGTGGAAGAGATTGAGAACGCAATTCATTCTCTCCCCGCTCAAAAAACTCAGGGTCCAGATGGCCTTCCAGGAGACTGGTACAAAATGTATATAGCCGACTTGGCTCCAAGACTCCAACGATTGTATGCCTCTTGCGTGACAAAAAAAGCAACTCCCTGATTCTCTATCTCAGTTTTAATTCCAACACCCGGGAAAGACACCACATACTGTTCGGCATACCGCCCCATATCCTTTTTAAATTTCGACTTGAAAATCTTGACAGATCCTTGCTATCAGATTGAAAATCCTCCAGTTTTTAGTGAATATTGACCAAACAGGGTTCATGCAGGTTAAATTTACAAAGATCAATATTCATATTGTCTTTACACATTTACAGCTTCCTTTTGACAATCAGGGTACTAGGGTGTTGGCAGCATTATATTTGGAAAAAGCATTTGACTCGGTTGCCTGGACTTATATGGAAGAGGTTCTTGCGGTATATGGGTTCGGTCCCAACTTTTGCATGTGGATTAAAATCTCATATTATAACCCGACAGCCCAGATAAAAAATGGAGGTGCTCTCTCCTCTTCCTTTCCTATTGAATGGGGAACCAGGCAGGGTTGTCCCCTGGACTTTTCTTCCTCTTGGTAGAACCCATGGCATCGGCCATTAGATCCTCCGGCGGTTCAGGGAGTGTGGGTTTGATCCCCAGAAGAAAAACTGGCATTGTATGCTGACGACATTATTATTTTTCTTCGGGATCCGGGACCTTCCCTCTGACCGGCTTTGGACCTGTTGTCTCACTTCGCCTCAGTGTCCAGATTGAAGGTGATCTGGGATAAATCCCTAATCCTTCCAATCGAACCTGGAGCTCTGAAGGTGTCGGATCCATCTCTCCCCTTGCGATGGACGGAACAGATTAAGTACCTTGGGGTGTATATTTTACCCAGACTACAAGAATTTTAGCACAATCAATCTTCTTCCCCTCCTTCAGAGCTTTAAAAACAGATTGAAAGCCTGGGCAAACCTCACCTTATCGTTAATTGGGAAAATCAATCTCGTCAAAATGAAATTGCTACCTCCATTGCTATATGTTTTGCACCACTCCCATATGGATCCCTAAATCGATCTTCAAACAACTTAATTCCCATGTCAGTAGTTTCCTGTGGGGGTCTCGCCCTTCTAGATTCTGGCTTACCATATTACAGAGGCCTTGGACCTAAGGAGGCCTCACCTGTCCTGATTTATTTTTATTTTTTATATTTCCTAGCTGCTATGTTGTCACACGCCCATAATTGGCTCATATCCGATACCTCTAATGCTGCAGTCGCTCTAGAGGCGTCTCTAGTGGGATCATACGAAGCCCTACGAAATACGCTCTTTAGAGGAGTTAAGGATTCACATCCTCTAAATCGATCTATGTGCACAGTGATCAGTGCATGGACAGCAGTTGTCCCCTATGCTAGGAATAACTCGGGACATTACTCTCCAAATACTCCTTTATGGATGAACCCCTCTTTATCGGAATTCCAGTCCATTCTGGATCCTGCTTTGTGGGCTGGTCGTGGCATCCGCAATCTATCCCATATTTGTGAGGGTGGCACACTACAAACATTTGACCAAATTAAAAATAAATTTGATCTACCTAACTTCTACTTCTTTGGTTTCTCCAGCTCCAGCATGCTTTCGCTACACAGTTTGGGACATCTCCCTTGCTTTTGTACCAGTCTGATATGGAATTATTCCTTCAGGATAATTCCCTAAAAAACCTTTATTGTCCATTTACAGGGCATTACAGCCGACTGTACATCATAGACTGGAAGGCCTTTATTCCTTCTGGGTGGCGGAGCTGAACACGGAAGACTAGGAGGATGTGTGGGAGATTCCCTTCTCTCACCTCATATCCTCTAGAGCAGGGATATGCAATTAGCAGACCTCCAGCTGTTGCAGAACTACAAGTCCCATGAGGCATAGCAAGACTCTGAGAGCTACAATTATGACACCCAGAGGCAGAGGCATAATGGGACTTGTAGTTTTGCAACAGCTGGAGGTCCGCTAATTGCATATCCCTGCTCTAGAGACTGTCTAATCCAGTTTAAAATCATTCACAAGTTTCATTATACACCATCCAGATTACAACAAATCTACCCAGATTACCCACTGTGCTGTTGGCATTGCCAAAATGACTCGACTTGCACATGATTTGGTCCTGCCCCTTATCACAGATCTTTTGGACCAATGTTCTCACTTTTATCACCAGCTTGACTACTGTCCCTATACCCCAGATGGCGGATGTCTGTATTTTAGGGCTGGTAGATGCCCTGGCCCCATTTAGAGCTGTTCGCACGTTTGCTTCTGTTCTACACTCGGAAGTGCATTCTACTCAGGTGAAGAGCCTCTTTTGCACCTACTCTCAATATGTGGAAGTCACTGGTCAATTTGATTATCCCGCTGTATAAAGAAACCTACATGTACAGGGGCTGCCCGAAAAAATTTAACAAGGTGTGGGATATATGGTTAGAATCTGATACCACTGTGACTCAACAGCAAGACCCTGACACTATTCTACCCTAATAAGTCCTATGCAGGTGGAAGTAAGAGTCCACATATTCTGCAGATACGACAATGTGGCCACACAGTACATGCCCTACGCACCTAGAGGGGCTGACACAGCGGACATGGGTAAATGCTTAGGGGGTGGTTGACGAAGGATTTTTTCCCCCCGACACCCATACTGTTAGCGTGAGTGAGCATCTTCCATCCTTATTATTCAAGCAGCATGTTTTGGGATGTTAAGATTTATGTTGTTGCTGTTAAGCAAGTTCTAATTTGTTTTTCTATGTTACACATTTTTTTTTTTTTTTTGAGCCGGGGTATGCCCAGAGGCTCTGTATCTGTACTGTAATTTGTTTTTATTTTTCTCAAAACAACATAATCTTCAAAAAAATTTAACAGCCAAAAATCAGCACTGATGCATTTTTAATCCCCAGGAGTACAACCAAACTGCGGCTAACAACCCCTTGAAAGTGGTCTCTTCCTTTAAATATTTTGGGGTGCTTATTACGTTGTCCACAACATAAGTTCTAAAGGTTAACTTGGAGCCCCTACTTTAAGGGATTAGACTTAAACTTAATGTCTGGGCCAAACTCCCAGTTTCAGTGCCTGGAAGGATCAATCTGATTAAGTGATCCTTCTCCCCAAATGTTTATATGTAACCTCTCATATGCCTACAGTGGTACCCAAGTCATTTTTTAAACTCTGGATGCAATGTTTACCTCCATCTGAGTGAACAATTGACAAAAATTGAATCTTTCTGTTCTACAACAACCCAAGGCTGAAGGTGGCATGGCACTCCCTAACTTACACTACTATTATCTGGCAGGACAGCTTCACCATTTAGTTAATTGGTTGATGCCTGTCACTCCAGCAGTAGTGGAGTCACATTCAGCTCATGTGCTGCACTTACAACACTTGCTAATAGTTCTGAAGGCCCCTCTGAATGTGTATTGCAAAGGGTTCATATGCCGATCTTGACCTTAGCCCATATGGTTTCGAGGGAGGCTAAACACCTAGATAGGTTTGACAACATTAACAGATATTTACCTCTGTGGCACTGCCCCATGTTCTCTCATATGTTAAAGTTTGCAGATTACTCCTCCTGGGAGGATAGGGGCTTAGTTCTGTTAAAAATTGCATTAATGCAGGTAATGTCCTGGCCTCCTCTACTGAACTACAAAGAAAATATGATCTTCCTCTGTGTCATGTACCTGGGTGTATTTGAACCGGGATCTTCCTGGTCCCACAGCTGCAGCCTTACCTGTTGTGCTACAGAGGAGATCTGGACTGATCTTGAGCCCATAAAAATGAAGTGATGCTATCTCTCAGCGCCCGTTTGTGTGGAATAGCTCCCTGGGTGTTGTGACTGCTTTTTGATCTTGATTTTCGTGTTGAACTTCTGCCTGAATTCCTGACTACTCTCTAGCCTGCTGATTTTGTACTATACCGCCAGCTCGTGTATGACATTTGCCTACCTGACCACTCTCTGGATTTCGATTGTGTACCGTTTTACCTGATCTGTTGCCAACCTAATCTGCCTGACTATGTTTTCGCCTGAATCCTCAGCACACAAGTTCCACTTCGGACATTACCTATCACAGGTACCTTACATTAAAAACGGGCCTCAATGACAGTTGACCCTGCTGAGATTAAGGCGATTTCACGTCAGGGACAATTGATTGGAGCTCATGAACAGCATCTTTCTTCCCTGGACGCCAAGTTAGATAAACTTTGTACTATGCTTATATCTTGTTTGCCTGGTTCCTCTGCAACGGTCCAGACTCCGGATCCTATTCCTGCTACGATCCAACCCGCCTCTTCTGTACCACCCAAACTTCCCTTGCCTGACAAAGTTGGTGGTGATACTGAGGACTGCAGAGGCTTTTTAAATGTTTGCCGTTTGCATTTCTGCAACAACCCTGGGACCTTTAGCACTTTGTCTGCCAAAGTGACTTTTGTAATTTCCTTGTTAAAGGGAAAGGCCCTGGCCTGGGTCTCTCCTTATCTGGAACGCAATGATCCTGTGCTGCAAGATGCTGACAAATTTCTGGCTTCTCTCCTGACTGTATTTGACAAGCCAGATAGAGCTTCTGCAGATGAGTACTCACTCTTGAACATGCAACAAGGCACCAGGTCTGTGGCACAATATGCTATTGAGTTTCGTACCCTTGCTGCTGAGACTAATTGGGACTCAAGGGCATTACGTGCAGCCTTCCGAAAAGGTCTTGCAGATCGCATCAAAGACGAATTAGTCTATAAGGATTCCCCAGAAGACCTAGAGAAATTCATATAGCTCTGTGTTCGTCTGGATGTCCGGTATCATGAAAGGTGCCAAGAGAGACTTGGAACTCGCAAGTTTCCTAGGCCAGTTTACCTTTGGCCCCTAACTTCCAAGCACCACCTCAGCCAGAACCTGAAATCTCAGTTGAACCCCAGGCACCTGTGGAATCCATGGATGTAAGCCGTCTCCACCTAACTGAGTCGGAGAAACAAAGGAGGCGTGCATTGGGCCTATGCCTATACTGTGGACTTAAAGGACATTTATTATCTGTCTGCCCTTCCCATCCAGTAAAAGGCAGGGTCTAACCAGTGTTGGAGGAGCTTGCTTAGACCTTACAGGTATATCCTCCAAGACCAAGATTACCGTTCCTGCAATTATCCATTTACCCTCTAAACTTGTCTCCTGTGAGGCTTTTGTGGATTCTGGAGCTGCTGGCATATTCTTGGACTACACTTTTGCTAAAGAAAATAATATCCCATTTGTTCCAAAATCTAGACCCCTGAACATTACCACCGTGAATGGACAACCCTTGGGAGATGGCATTGTAAAATTTGAGACTATGACAATCATCCTTCAGGTAGGCGTACTCCACAAAGAGGAAGTTGTCTTGTCTCTGATTCTCCACTTCTGCCCGTTATCCTTGGTTACAACAACATAACCCTTCTTTTGATTGGGAAAATGGAGAACTAACCTCTTGGGGGTCGTTCTGTCATTCAAACTGTTTGTCTCAACCCAAAAGACTTTCTGCTTGTATGTTGGCTTCCGTGGCCGTCCCACCTACCTTGCCTCATGAATACCATGCGTTTGCAGACGTATTTTGCAAGCAAAAGGCAGAGGTTTTACCTCCACATCGTTCTTTTGACTGTGCAATTAAATTGATTCCTGGAGCACTTCTTCCCAAAGGAAGGACCTATCCCCTGTCTTTGCCTGAACAAAAATCCATGGAGGAATACGTAAAAAACAACTTGGAAAGAGGTTTTATCCGACCCTCTTCTTCTCCAGTAGGGGCAGGTTTTTTCTTTGTTGAAAAAAAGATGGGGGTCTTCGACCATGCATAGACTATCGAGGGTTAAATCAAATCACCGTAAAAGACTCCTACCCTTTGCCTCTCGTTCTTGAACTGTTTGATGTACTTAAGGGGGCTGTTATCTTCTCCAAGCTAGACCTACGGGGGGCTTATAATCTGATTCGAATTAAAGGCAGGGACGAGTGGAAGACAGCATTCAACACTTGTAATGGACATTTTGAATATCTGGTTATGCCATTTGGGTTGCGTAACGCCCCTGCTGTCTTCCAACGTTCCATGAATTAAATTTTTCATGATTTCAGCAACAGTTTTGTGATCATCTACTTGGACTACATTTTAATATTTTCCAAGACTCATCTAGAGCACATCTCGCATGTAAAGCAGGTATTGCAACGACTGAGAGAAAACCATCTTTACGCGAAGATTGAGAAATGCAGTTTCCATCAAAGCCGCATTCCTTTCCTTGGATACATTATAAGTGCTGTCGGTTTCCAAATGGACCCTCAAAAACTTTCCGCTGTCTTGCAATGGCCCCAACCGACAACTTTAAGAGGGCTCCAAAGCTTTCTAGGGTTTGCAAATTACTACAGACGCTTCATCAAAGGTTTTGCCTCCATTGCGGCCCCCCTTACTACTATGACTAAAAAAGGTACAAATTGCAAGGTATGGTCCTCAGAAGCAGAATCGGCTTTCCAGCAATTAAAAGACATGTTCAGCAAAGCTCCAATTCTTCAGCATCCAAATCCCGATCTCCAGTACATAGTTGAGGTTGATGCCTCTGAGGTAGGAGCAGGTGCCGTGCTCTCCCAGAGACAGCCTAAGTCCGGTAGAATCCATCCAGTAGCATTTTTTTTCTAGAAAGTTTTCTCCAGCGGAGATTAATTACGATGTTGGGAATCGAGAACTACTGGCCATCAAATTGGCATTGTCTGAATGGCGACATCTTCTGGAAGGGGCTCCCAAACCTTTTTCTATCCTCACTGACTATAAAAACCTATTGTATCTTCAGACTGCAAGACGTTTGAACTCACGTCAGGCTTGATGGGCTGTTTTTCTCCCGTTTTAATTTTGTTCTTTCTTATGTTCCTGGGCATACAAACAAGAAAGCCGATGCTCTTTCCAGACAGTTTGCTACCTCTGAAGAAGACCAACCTACCAAGCAGTATATAATCCCACCTCACAAAATTGTCGCACAGATCTCTACGGCTCTTTCCTAACAGTTACAAGAAACCCAGAATCATGTTCCCCAAGGCTTGAAGATACCACCAGGTTGCCTGTTCGTAGCCCCTAGCCTCAGAAAACCTGTACTCCTCTGGGCACATGATGGTGTGTTATCTGGTCATCCTCGTGTCACCATCACTCTTAAGACCTTGCAGCGTCATGTCTGGTGGCCTCATATGAAAAGGGATGTTACTGACTATGTAGCTGCCTGTCCAACTTGTGCTGCTAATAAAGTACCCCGTACTTTGCCTACTGGACTGTTACAACCACTTTCGGCACCTCGTCAGCCTTGGACCCATTTGACTATGGACTTCATTACAGACTTACCCAAGTCCGAGGGCATGACTGCTATATGGGTCATAGTGGATCGCTTTTAGAAAATGTCTCATTTTGTGCCGCTCCAGGGATTACCTACAGCGGAAGCACTGTCTACTCTCTTCCTTTCCCATATTGTGAGATATGGCATACCTACCAATGTCGTTTCAGACCGCGGATCCCAGTTTGTTTCCCGATTCTGGAGAGTGTTCTGCAAGAGACTGGGAGTAACGCTTTCACTCTCTACCTCACATCACCCTCAAACAGATGGTCAAACCGAACACATGAACCAGACCCTAGAAACCTATCTTCGACATTATGTCAATGCCTTACACTCCAACTGGTCTGAGTATTTGCCTTTAGCTGAGTTCGCCCTTAATTCCCGTTGGCACAGTGCTCTTCATACCACACCATTCTACGCAACCCTAGGCTATCACCCTCAGACTTTTCCCGTACTTCAGCCTTCTGGTGTACCAGCAGCAGATCAGCGGGTGAAAAATATTCTGCTACATTGGAAAAAGATTTGCTTATTACTACGGAAGTCAGCAGGCAAGTATGCATTTGGCTATCAACCAAATATGTGAGACTGAAACAACCTTCTACCAAATTGGGCTCTTGATTCATTGGTCCTTACAGAATTATTACTCGAGTTGGGCCAGTCTCCTATCGGTTGAATTTACCCTCCTCTCTCCGGATTCATCCTGTGTTCCACGTTTCCCTCCTCAAAAAAGCAATTTTCAATCGCTACTCCAGAACGCAACAGCTACCCTCCTCCTGTTCTTGTTGATGGACAAAATGAGTTTGATGTCTCCAAGATTCTTGATTCTAGAAGACAGGGTCGTGGCCTTCAGTATTTGGTTCATTGGAAGGGATATCCCGTCACAGACCGTTCCTGGGTTCCAGCCAAAGATCTGCATGCCCCTTCTCTTATTCGAGACTTCCATGCCTCCTTTCCCACTAAGCCCCGCTAGGCCCCCAGAGGGGTCCACTGTGGAGGGGGCCCTGTCATGTACCTGGGTGTATTTGAACCGGGATCTTCCTGGTCCCACAGCTGCAGCCTTACCTATTGTGCTACGGAGGAAATCTGGACTTTTGGAAATATCCTCTCAGTATTAAGTATTACCTTGGACTCACTAGCCCCACCTGCTGCCAGCTGTGGACAATTTTCAATCAAAGCAGCCCATAAAAAGGAAGTGATGCCATCTCTCAGCACCCGTTTGTGTGGAATAGCTCCCTGGGTGTTGTGACTGCTTTTTGATCTTGATTTTCGTGTTGAACTTCTGCCTGAATTCCTGACTACTCTCTAGCCTGCTGATTTTGTACTTCACCGCCAGCTCGTGTATGACCTTTGCCTACCTGACCTCTCTGGATTTCGATTGTGTACCGTTTTGCCTGATCTGTTGCCAACCTAATCTGCCTGACTACGTTTTCGCCTGAATCCTCAGCACACAAGTTCCACTTCGGACACTACCTATCACAGGTACCTTACACTCGGACTGCATTTTATAGCTAGATAATTATGGAGAATTGTAAAGGTATCTCCAGCTTCGCCATGCTTTACAAGCCCAATTTGGGGTTAATGCACTTAGGTTCTCAGGCTACCCCTTGATGGTGTACTGAGGTCCCAGGGCCCTAAGGGCTTAATCTATAATGTCTACTTTCGCCTTTTGAATATGACAACCAATAATAATCCTTTAACAGTTAGGTCAGGTATGATTGTCTGCCATTTAACCTTATCGGATGAAGACTGGGAGGAGGCATGCTCCTCTCATTTGACTGTCTCCCTGGCTATAAATAACACACAGATTCAACTATATATGCTGCATCAGTCATATTTAAAACCGGTGAGGTTACATGCCATGCACCATATTCCTTCATCTGGGTGCACTCGTCAAAAAGCTGATTTTATCCATGTTATTTGGTTGTGCCTGGTTATCGCTGGCTATTGGAAGAGAGTACTTGCAGTATTATTCCAAATTCTTTCTATGCCGTTGCCATGTACTCCACAGATATGCTTGCTGGGTATACTAGACGAAGAACACTGGCCAAAATACACTAGAATATTGGGAAACACCTTTTTTGGCCCATAAGGCCATAGCGCTTAAATGGCATCAATCTGCCCCTCCATCTACCCGACAGTGGATTCAGATGGTGAACCAGATGCTCCCATTTGAGAAAAAAACATCTTTGAGCATAAACATTGCCGTAACAAATACAATAAGGTATGGGAACCTTGGTGTTCATCCACTCTTACTATTACAACTATCTGAGGGGTTCATAATCTATAGTCAATCTATAAGTTAGGATGTGAACATACTTATGTGCTTTGTAAAGAATTGCTTTGTACCCAACCTTTCCTTACCTGGTTACTGAGTGTTTAGACGTTACCTCTATATGTACTGTTGGATTTTGTATATGCAACTGAACATAATATGCAATTGTGTACTGAATTCTGAATTCTGTATTCTTCATGCTCATATTGAGCATATTGATTATTGTACCAGCATCTTTATTTTTCTTGCATCTTGTAAATAGAGTTTTTTTTTAAAAAAAAGGACACCTGTTCACAGAAGCAATTAGATTACAATCTCTCCACCATGGCCAATACCAAAGAGCTGTCCAAGGATGTCAGGAACAAGATTGTAGACCTACACAAGGCAGGAATGGGCTACAAGACCATCGCCAAGCAGCTTGTTGAGAGGGTGACAACAGTTGGTGCGATTATTCGTAAATGGAACAAACACAATATAACTGTCAATCTCCCTCAGTCTGAGGCTCCATGCAAGATCTCACTTTGTGGAGTTTCTATGATCATGAGAATGGCGAGAAATCAGCCCAGAACTACACAGAATAATCTTGTCAATGATCTCAAGGCAGCTGGGACCATAGCCACCAAGAAAAACAATAGGTAACACACTACGCTGTGAAGGACTGAAATCCTGCAGCACCCGCAAGGTCCCCCTGCTCAGGAGAGAGAACATGTACAGGCCTGTCTGAAGTTTGCTAATGAAAATCTGAATGGTTCAGAAGAGACTTGGGTGAAATTGTTGTGGTAAGATGAGACCAAAATTGAGCTCTTTGGCAGCAACTCAAATCACTGTGTTTGAAGAAGGAATGCTGCCTATGACCCCAAGTACACCATCCCCATGTCAAACATGGGGGTGGAAACATGCTTTGGGGGTGTTATTCTGTTAAGGGGACACAACAACTTCACTGCATCAAAGAGACGATGGACGGGGCCCATGTACCATCAAATTGTGGGTGAAAAGCTCCTTCCCTCAGCCAGGGCATTGGAAATTGGTTGTGGATGGGTATTCCAGCAGGGCAATGACCCAAAACACATGACCAAGGCAACAAAGGAGTGGCTCAAGAAGAAGCACATTAAGGTCCTGGAGTGGCCTAGCCAGTCTAAAGACTTTAATCCCATTGAAAATATGTGAATGGAGCTGAACATTCGAGTTACCAAACGCCAGCCTCAAAACCTTAATGACTTGGAGAGGATCTGCAAAGAGGAGTGGGACAAAATCCCTCCTGAGATGTGTGCAAACCTGGTGGCCAACTACAAGAAATGTCTGACCTCTGTAATTGCCAACAAGGGTTTTGCCACCAAGTACGAAGTCATGTTTTGTAAAGGGGTCAAATACTTATTTTGCTCATTAAAATTCAAATCAAGTTATAACTTTTTTGAAATGCATTTTTCTGGATTTTTTGTTGTAGTTCTGTCTCTCACTGTTAAAATAAACCTTACATTGACCATAGCCGAATAACGGCTACAGCGCAGTCGGCTAATTCTGGGAGGGTGTACAATGACGTCCTCGCAGACTTGCACTTCGCTGCCTTCATGCCCATATGTGCCTCATTCATGCCTCGTCTGTGCTTCATTCATGCCTCATTCTAGCTAATCTGTGCCTCATTCATGCCCATATGCGTCTCATTCATGCCTCACCTGTGCCTCATCTATGCCCATCCATGCCACATCAGTGCTCATCCGTGCCACATTCATACCTCATCTGTGCCAAATCAATGCCTCATCCGTGGCCATTCATGCCATATCCATGCCTTATCCGTGCTCATCCGTGCCATATCAGTGCTCATCCATGCCCATCAGTGCTAATTTTTGCCACATCAGTGCCACTACAGTGCCTCGCAAAAGTGTAATAGGTAGTCAGGAAATTGTATTTGTAATTTTATATCCCTAGAGCACCTGATGGTGCCCCAAAATCCAGCACTTCACTTGCTTGCAAACTATCTCTCCTCAATACCTCCAGCACATCACTTGCTTGCACTTTCCCGGACCAGCTAGTACTGATTTGTAGGTCTGACACTGGCTCAGCTAGGCCTAAAGTGAATGCCTTTTGCAGTCAGGGACCGCGGGCCCCTATGGTGTAGCAATATGGTGGTTATTAGTGCTAGCGGTTCATGTAGCTACTGCTCCCAGTACCACCTCTTCAGGCACTGCCAGCCCTCCTGGTTGCAACTGCCTCTTTCCACTGCCCACGCAACCACAATCCTCCTGAACTGGCTATGTACCCATCCCAGACTGCTCATCACAGTCCTCTCAGGTGTGCCTCCGAGTCCTCCCGACTGTGTGAACACTCACCGGCCCACCTGGCTCCCTCTGTGGAACTCCTGGAAACTTGCCCAGTAGTGTCCTTCCGCTGTCTTCTCTTGCTCCTTCTGTGCTTCTTGGCCAGGACACCTCTGTGGGTTGTAAGAGGGTCCCGTCCGCACCCGAGCCCAGGCCCAATGTCACCCCCCCCCAGACTGGGGAGCTTCCTCAAAGGCCCTGACAGCTTAACACTCCATCTTCTACCCAATCACCACACTATTTAAAGAGGCCCACCCCCTGCCAATCCAGATTGGGGATTGATCAGGGCTCCCCAGATCACCCCAAGCAGCTCCACCTCCCCTCTCTGCCTCTTCAGAAAACACCAGAACATTCTGAAAACAAGTGGGAGGTCTTGGTGATGCTGCCTGTGAGTTACCCAGCTCTACTGAGTCACACCCAACCCAGATCAAAACACACCAGCCATGCCTGAAAATGTATCTACTCTCACAAAAACATGCACTATCCTTCTAGCACACTAGAGGGTGCTACATACATGCTATGTGTTTTCATTTTCTTTCCACATTTTCCAAAAACTTGTGGAAACAATGACACATTCAAAAGACTTATAATGCCTCATAGAATATACGTTGGGGTGTTTGCTTTCTAAAATGGGTAATTTTGTGGGCGTTTTCATTGTCTTGGTGATCCAGGGCCTTCAAAAGTGTGATAGGTTGTCGGGAAATTATATGTGTAATTTATGCTCCTAGAATGCCTGGAGGTGCTACTTGCATATTGGGCCTCTGTATGTGGCCAGGCTGTGTAAAAGTCTTGCACATGTGGTATCGCCATACCCAGGAGGAGTAGAAGAATGTGTTTTGTGGTGTAGTTGGAGGTGTGAGAAATAACTTGGTAATATGACAATTTTGTGGGGGGGAATCTTAATTTTGCAAAGAATTGTGGGGAAAAAAATTACAACTTCAAAAATCTCACCATGCCTCTTACATTGGAATGTCTACTTTCCAAAAAATGGGTCATTTGTACATTTCTGGCTTTCTCTTTTTTTTAAAAAAATTTTTAACAGCAGGAATGTTTATTGAAATAAAACAGTACACATGTGAATAACATCAGATGATGCAAGAGAGCAATGCATTACATAGAACATGACCTGGTTAGAATACAATGACCACAGGAGCCAGAAAATTCAGCTGGTAGGAGTGGTATGCTACAAAGGGATTCTAGACTTTAAACAGGAATCAGAGGTAGGAGCGTCATGTTAAGCTGCCGTAGGCTGCAGAAAAAAGATTCCAATTGTTAGTCAGAAGAGACAGGAGGGAGTGAGAGGTGAGAGGGGGGAACCGGAAGGGGGATATGGGGAGAGGATGGGGGGAGAAGGGGAGGCCCAGATTTAAATTACACCGTAAGGTTTCTGGCTTCTATCCATGCCGACCATATTTTGTGGGATTTTTTTGGTTGGTTACAGCCCATATATGTTAATTTATACCATGGAAGAGTGGCATTCACCATTTATCTCCATGCAGAAATCCTAGGCGGCTCAGGTGACTTCCAGTTAAAGCGGAGTTCCACCCAAAAATGGAACTTCCGCTTTTTGGAATCCTCCCCCCTCCGGTGTCACATTTGGCACCTTTCAGGGGGGAGGAGGGAGCAGATACCTGTGTAATACAGGTATTTGCTCCCACTTCCGGGCATAGATCAACGCGGTGATCGCGGTGACCTATGCCACGTCCGGTGCCTACTCTGCCACCCCCCGGTGTCTTCTGGGAGACACACAGTTCCCAGAAGACAGCAGGGACCGGTGGGAACACGCAGCATGACTTGCGCATGCGCAGTAGGGAACCAGGAAGGCTTCACTTCCTGATTCCCTTACCGAAGATGGTGGCGGCAGCATCCGAGAGCCGACGGACAGATCGGCTTCAGCTGCTAACATTATGGGCGCCCAGCACAGGTAAGTGTCCATATATTAAAAGTCAGCAGCTGCAGTATTTGTAGCTGCTGACTTTTAACATTTTTTTTCTCTGCGGACCTCCACTTTAACCAATATTGTTTTCCTTGCATAGTATGCAGTATAAAAAACACACAGTTTGGTATGCGCGTTGGTAGGCATATTATCCGTTATTCTTAGGAGGAAAATCAGGGGATCCAGCTGAAGGGGCAAGTCTACTGATCGAGCTAATGTCAGCAACCACCGCCTGCCAAAATGTCTGAATTAGGGGGCACACCCAAACCATATGAATAAAGTTACCCATTTCCCCTCTGCATCTCTGACACACAGCGTAAGAAGTACAGTAAATAACAGACAATCTTTGTGTTTTGTAATACACTCTGTGAAGAAATTTTAGCTGCAATCATTAGAGGGACATATTGTTGGAGACTCTCGGACCAGTCTTTCTCCGTCAGACCTGGTATGTCACGCTGCCAAGTGGAGAATGCCCTTCCAGCTCCTGAGTTTACCCACACATGTAAGTCTAAGACATATAGGGGATAGCGTCCTATGTATGTTGCAAGCAGTGAGAAGCCTTTCGACAGAATGTTAGGCCAGTACAATAGGGTCTGGGAACTGCGCCCGGATTGCATGCCAAAGTTGTAGGAATCTAAAATACATCCATGGGGGAAGCCGGAATTTATTCTTCAGTTCACCAAAGGAGAGCAGGTGCCCCTCCATCATTATATCCCGGAAGGTACTTACCCTAGATTTGGCCGGTTGGGTTACAGTCCTCACCTGGGCCAACCCTGGGTTATCCCACAGTGGGGTATATGGAAAAAACGGTCTGGGGTTCAGCCAAGACCCCCGAGACCTGTTTCCACACTTTAGTCGTTATCATAGGAACGGTAATTTGTGGGCTGGATCGGGGGCCCCTATACACCAAATTGCTGAGTTCAGAATATGAACCCAATATTGCCGCTTCCAGATTCACAAGGGGTTGGACTGCTCTTGCATGAACCACCATCTCACTGACGCTAAGACTGCTGCCCAATAATATTTCCTAAAGTTGGGTAGTGCCAAGCTGCCCTCCATTAGAGGGAGTTGGAGAGTGGACCTAGCCAATCTGGCAACTGAGCCTTGCCAAATAAAGGAGCCAATGGCTAAAAAAGGAGTTAGGGATGGTAATCGGGGTATGTCTAAACACGTAGAGAAACTTGGGGAGAAAGGACATTTTTATTAAGTTTACCCTGCCCACCGGCGTGAGCGGTAGGGTCTTTCACGTTACGCATTTTTGGAGGAACTTTTGGAGAACAGGGCACACATTGGCCTCCATATGTTCTGTCAAGTCTCTCTGGACATATATACCCAGATATTTAAATGTATCTACCCAGTTGAGAGGGGTCGGCGAGTTAGGGGGACGCGTCATGGAGTTGAAGGGAAATGGCACAGATTTATCCCAATTTATTCGAACACCTGAAAACGTATCAATCACCTCTAGGGCCGCCGCTAGGGAGTGATGGAAATTGTTAAGATACAGGAGGGTGTCATCCGTGTACATTGACACCTTTTCCACAACCAAGAACACCGATATACCAGTGACTTCACGTGAGGACCGTAGCATCATTGCCAGTGGCTCAATAGCAAGATCAAACATGATGGGGGAGAGGGGGCACCTCTGCCTGGTGCCCCGGCTGATTGCGAAAGGAGCGAACCCAAATTTGTGCATTACTGTCCACAGATAGTCCCACTCCACCGAGTCAAAGGCTTTTTTTAGCGTCCAAGGAGGCCACCACCTCTGCCCCCCCCTCCTCCAGCCACCCGGTCAATGATTGTGAATAACCGTCAGAGATTGATATTGGTGCCCTTACCCGGCATGAAGCCTGTCTGGTCCCCGTGTATCAAGGAGAGTATTATTTTATTAAGCCGGTTGGTCCGGACCTTTGTAAGGATCTTAGCGTCCACGTTGAGTAGAGAAATGGGCCTGTAAGATGAACATAATTCAGGATCCTTCCCCGGTTTGGGAATAACTACTATAATTGCATGTAACATAGACAGTGGCAACTGGGAACCCTCAAGTGAGGCCAGCAACACCACTTTGAACGCGAACACCATAGATGCATTGTGTGTTTTAAAAAGACCGCCTGCATGGATGACATTGCAGCCTGAATTTCCCTCAAAGTAAACAGGGCATCCAGGGCCGATTGAGCCTCCGCTGACAGCATAGGAAATTCAATAGTTTCTAAAAAGGATTGGAGCTCAGCTTGGAGAAGTATCTGACCCTGGAGGAATACAAGGAAGTATAATAGGAGGCAAAACAGGAATTTCTCCTGGGTCCGACAGCAATTTCCCCGTGCTGTGCCTAACATTTGCCACCTGCGTGGTAGAGCGTCTGCTCCCTAGATAGCCAGGCGAGCATGTGCCCCCTGTTCAAATATTCTTTGGGAGCTATAGAGCAGATGTTTTTTGGCAGCGGCTACTCTAAGAAGTTGAACCTCTCTCAGAGCTGCCGCAAGGGCCACCCTCTGTCTCTCCCCCCCCAGCTGTTGCATACTGAACCCCCAGAGTCTGGGCCATAGCCTCTGCCTGGGCAAGGGAGGCTTGGGAGGACTTGCGAGCCAAGCCAATGGCACATTGGTACTGTCCCCTTATATGTGTTTTAAAGGCCTCCCATCGTGTGGGCGTCTTCCCCAAAAATGGGTCAGAAGACCAGTACGAGAGGATAGCCAAATCAATAATTGCTCGTCTGATATCCAGTACCTGGAAAGTCCCCACAGGCAGTTGGCCGGGGACACCGTGACTTGTAACCGTAGTAAGACAAGGGGGAAGGTCCGAGATACCTCTGGGGAGGATAGACACCTCCCGCACTTTCGCCAAGACAGGGCTGCTGACATACACCAGATCAATACGAGACCTAGCTGCATATGTGGCCGAGTTGCATGTGTAGCCCCAGGTCTGAGGGTGCTTCAGCCTCCAAACGTCAGTAAGCCCCAAGGCCGAGGCCCAACGAAAGAGGGATGAATCTACAGCTGGATCCTGAGTCAATTTATCAATATTAGGACAGAGGATCATGTTGAAGTCCCCAGCAAAAACAACCGCAGCGGTCGGAAACTCAGCCACAAGCTGCACCATCTTGGCGAGGAAAGCAACCTTGGCCAGAGGGGGGATATATAGGCCCACTAAGACCATGGGAAGGCCATCCACTGTAGCGTGCAATAGAACATACTGGCCCGCAGGATCCAGCCGCAGATCTAGAAGGACAAAAGGTAGGGACTTGCATATGAGCACACTGACCCCTCGGGCATGTGTAGTGTACGTGGAATGATAATAATGTCCCACCCACGGCTTCTTGAGGCTGAGGACCCTGCTTCCTGCCAAATGCGTTTCCTGTAGTATGCATATATCCGGATTGTAGGCTTTAAGGAATTTAATCACCAGGGCACTTTTTTATTTGGGAATCCATTCCCCTAACATTTCACAAACTCAGTGTCAGTGGAGCCATGTCTCTTATGGGTGATATAGTAGAGGGTGCTCATCTGCCACCCCTGAACCTCCGAGGAGGGTCAGAAGGGGGAGAAGCCGCCCGAGGGGATTCAGTGATAGTCGTGTGCGCAGCCGCAAGTCCCACCAATAACCATGCATGTACATTCCTTCAAGAACCAACATAAAACAGGCACAAAGCGTTGAGGTGTATTGCAGAGACGCCGCCAACGGGGCAGTGAATAGTATGAGAAATCACCCAGCCGAAGCTGAGGGCACAAACTTAATTACCAACAGTCCAGAGATAAACAGGTAACGGTACTTAAAATAAAGCATCCGGAGATGAAAGAAGTGTCCTCCGATATGGGTAGAACTCAGAGTTTAAAGCATCCCACCAGCTCGGAGTGGATACCAGGAAATGCAGTGAGCAGGGACATTAACTGGCCCACAATCCACTCCTGGAGCGTGAGTCCCATCCGTGTGGAGGCCAAGCCCGAGCAGAACAGGACAACAAAAACTCAGTGTGTCTATAAAAGGTGTCACCAGCCGGGTGGGTCGGTAAAGAGGTGTATCAGCCCGGCACAGATTCCCATCCGCCTGGAAGGGGGGCACCTAAGCCATAAACAGTCCAGGGCAGGGCACAGGTGGTGCATCCTATCTGTAAATACCCCAGTGAGAGAAAGCAACGGTGGCAGTGGACCCTAGGGAGACGGCTAGCAAGAAGGAGGCAGGTAACGGGTTCATTAGCAACCACCACACTCCCAGGCCATGTAGTCAGTCTTGGGGGCCTGAGTAAGAAGACATGCAGCCACCTCCGAATAGAGAGCCAAACCACCCCCCCTCACAGTGAGTACTAGCAGCTCGGGCTCTGCAGTTGGGATAGCGTAGGGAGGGGGTGAAGCAGGTACAACAAAGATGGCGGTAGGTCCGTCCTGCGGCAAAGTGCAGGAGAAATAGGGGTGCAGGCATGTCCCTGGTACAGCGGGAAGTCAGGATATTCAAAAGTCACAAATGGGGTAGGGTATTGACCCACTGCATGGCCTCCTCTGGCTTGGTAAAGAAGCGGGTAGTCTCCCCGTCCACCACCCGCAGGCGAGCAGGGAAGAGCATGGCCTCCTCTGGCTTGGTAAAGAAGCTGGTAGTCTTCCCGTCCACCACCCGCAGGCGAGCAGGGAAGAGCATTCCATATTTGATGTTCCCAGAGCGGAAGGATTGCTTGACCGCGTCAAAAGACTTACGGAGCCTCTGGGTGTCCACAGAGTTCGGGAAGAACATAAGCCGAGCTGCTTCATGGCGATTGGTGTCCACCTTCTGGGCCTCTCTGAGGATCAGGTCACGGTCTCTGAAGTTTAGTAGGTGGCATTCTGTGAGCCCGCTCTACCACAAAGTGAGAGGAGAAGGCCGCCTGTGGGATGAGTGTGCAGAGGAGGTGCTCGGTGAAGGCCGTCGTGTCCGAGCCCTCCACTCCCTCAGGGAGGCCGATGATCCGGAGGTGGTTGCGCCTGTTCCGGTTTTCGGCATCTTCGGTCCTGGACTCAAGGTGCTTCAGCCTCACCTGAACTGTGTGCAAGGTGGCCGAGTGATCGCGCACAGAGTCTTTCGTGTCACCAATCCCGCGCTCTGCTTCATCCATCCAGCCCCGGATCTTATCATAGTCTTTCCACATTAGGCTCATCTCCAATTGCAGGGAGTCTATCTGAGACGTAAGGGCCGTCTGGCAGCCGGTAATCGCGTGCATCAGGGCTGTGAAATTGGCTTACTCCGTGAGGCCGGGGACGGCATCAGCGGTGTGCATTGCCATTTTGGATACTCCCGCCACGTGTTTGGCCGCTCTGAAGGGTTTAACGGGTGTTTTGGTAAGTTGTTGGAATCCGGATTGATTCCTACGCCGTGTCAACATCTGCCAGATCTGTTAGGAGGACCTGTAGGAAGGATTAGATGTGCCCAGGATGTGCATACAGGATAATAGTGGCTGCGGAGCTCTGCACCTAGACGTCCGTCCTGTTCACCATCTTGGTCACGCCCCCCATTTCTGGCTTGTTGGTGTCTCAAGAAATGAGAGAGGCCGTCAGTACATCAGGTGTGATCAATTTTCAATGATTGCCATGATAGCTTGTAGACTCTATAACTTTCACAAAGACCAAACAATACATGCTTATTTTGGGTATTGTTACCAAAGATATGTAGCAGTATAACTTTTGGCCAAAATTTATAAAGAAAATTTATGAATTTGCAAAATGTTATAACAAACAAAGAAAATGCTTTTTTTTTTTTTTTTTTTTTTTTTTACAACGTTTTCAATATTTTTTCATTTATAGTGCAAAACATTAAAAACCGAGTGGTGATTAAATACCACCAAAAGAAAGCTCTATTTGTGTGAAAAAAAGGACAACCGTTTCATATGGGTACAGTGTTGCATGACTGAGTAATTACATAGTTGGTGTGGTTGAAAAAAGACACAAGTCCAAGTCCAATTTGTGTGTGTGCTTTTATGTTAATAGTACATTGTATATCCCTGTATGTTGTGATAGTTTAGATACCCATCTGATACTTTTTTTTTAATTATTGATGCTCCCCACTGAAACCACTGCTTGTGGAAGATAATTTCACATCCCTACTTCTCTTACATAAAAAAAAAAAAAAAACCTTTACCCAGTTTAAGGTTAAACCACTTCCAATTTTAGTGTATGGCCGCATTTCTTTTTCAATTACTAGTACAGCATTTGTACATTGAAATTATATACCCTCTCAAGTGTCTCTTGACACTATAAGTTCAATGCTCAGTCTTCCCCCTATAGCTGAGATCCTCTATTCCCTTTATTAGCTTTGTTGTCCTTCTCTGCACTCTTTCCAGTTCCTGCACCTCTCTCCTGAGGACTGGTGCCAAGAACTTTGTCATTCAAAATGTGAGAGTGCTGAAAGCTGAAAATTGGCCTGTTTAGGAAGGGGGTTTAAGTGCCCAATGGGCAAGTGGTTAAAGTTAGAGTGATCATTTCTTTGTCAGTGGGCAAAAAATCAGCAGGGGATCAAATACTTGTTTCCCTCACTGTATGATATTGGATGCCAAACAATCACTTGAGTATAGAATACCAATTCACTCATTTTCTTTATCATACATCACGTGACACAGAGTTAAGCTATTATTCCTTACTTACTGGATTATACACCATCTCTAGGTGAATAGACACTGGTAGACCAAAGTCTTAGACAAGAAGTCCACCCCTATATAACCCCTCCCATACAGCAAGTTCTTCAGTTTTTTACCAGGGTCTGCAAGGTGGATGGACATGTTTGTTTGAGCTCTCTCGTGCTCCAGGTCATGAGTCCCAAAATGGTTCTTAAATTAATCAAGGGATTGACGAATCCATTGGAGAAAGGCGTATATGCTTAAATACAGGTCCAAGGGAGTGGACCCTAAAAAAAGAAAAGGGTACCCAGTTCTTGATGGTTCCTAAGTGACGGAACCCGCCGTGAAGGGTGAAGATTGGGCTCTTCGTATGTAAGGTTGCCCTGCGCCTGGACGGGTAAGTGAAACCCACTTATTCACCTATTGTGGGGTGCCCCATGTGTTGTAATAGTCTGTCAAACTAGCAAGGAGCTTTGGATAGCTGCTGGTGTTTGGGTAGGAGTACCTTTTCTTGTTGTCTTGGCTGCCTTTCTTATGGAGAGGTCTTCAAACGGGGGTTCGCCATTGCGCATGAGGGTTCACCATAGCGCACACAAATTCACAGCTCTCCTGGTCGGCCATGGCACACGCGGCTTCGCCACACAGAACGTTGTGCGCACACAGAGCCACACATGCACAATAACGCCAGGTATAGTGCATGTGGATTCTCCATGACATACGTAGGATCTCGTGCACGTACACAGCTGCACATGTCCGTCGTGACCACGCGCAGAGTGTCCCGACACACAGTTATTTAAGCAGAAGGTGGTTGGCATGCGGCACTTCCAAGGGACAGCTGTGGGACACAGAACAGGCTCTGAACCAGTTCACTTTCAGCAGTTTATTCCTCCTTACCCTGGTCACGTGAGTCACCAGGTGGTGCTTAGCAGGATTGTTGCATAGGGGCTTGGTGTGCCCTATTAAAGGGCCTCCCTTCTGGGGTGGTGTAATTACTAAACGCAGGTACTCCCTTTTTGTGGCTTGCAATGTCTTCAAAAAAGAGGAGTGAGGCTAACACTACAGGGAAGGGCACATCTGTTTCCTCAGCAGCTCCTGAGGAGCCTTGCTGAATCCCTACTGTTGCATCCCTGAGAGACCAGAGGCTTCCGGGCAATCTGAGCCGCTGCACATGTCTGGTATTGTGCCTGCTGCCAACACTGCTGTTTCATCCTTTGTCACCAGGGAGGATCTGTCCTAAGCTCTAGCCGGGTTAGAGGACAGGATTGCTGGCATAGATAATTGGTGGTCATATCATCACAAAGTGGTACTGTGGATATGGTAAAAAAGTACACAATGTGGCGTCCCGAAATAATGGATTGTTAAAAAGTGGCAAGTTGGCAGATGGACTTTGTAGGCATAACATAACCTCTATATTGGTATATTCATCTATAGGAAGTGACCTTGTGTCCTTGTTCCTAGTATACTATATCCTATATGGTTCTTCCAGGTGGTGTGTTATCTTTGTTCTAAGGTTTATGTATTTATGAATAACTAATGTATTTTATGATCTGTTCTGTATATCCTCTGTAATAAAATGTATAATTTGTTTTATATATAGGATTGCTGGCATGATTGCCTCTATATCACAAGGTGGCAAGAAGCGTGACAGATCCCCTTCCCCTGATCCTCCTAACTTGGAACAGGAATGGGTTGATGAAGGGCAAAAGCTAAATGCTAAGGATTCTGTGAGGGGCAAGGCAGATGCGTCTGCTTCTGAGGAATCAGGGCCACAAGATTTCCAGTTGGTATCAGCCTCTCAGTCGCAGAGGCTTTTGATTCAGGCTCTTACAGGTGTAGCGGGGTCCTAAATTTAGGGGAAGTGTTTGAGTGGTAGTTATGCTCAAACACCCCAATTGTCAGGATTCTGTCAACCATTTTTTTGTCCGCAGGGAGAGTATCGGTGTATAGTTACCTGTGGCCTGCAGGTGGCACTGCCATGGCAGGCTGGGGTTGAACCGCTGATACAGTGCTGTGCCTTGTGTGTCCCCTCTCGGCAGCCATACGCCAGCTGTGCATGCTGGGAGAGGATATAAAAGGGGCAGACGCTGCCTGTTCGGGAGTTCAGTTGTGGTCGGGGGTCCTACCCCAGGGAGTGTGTTCCTGTCCGCCCTGGGCACCTTTGGCCCAGGGGCGGATGTCGGTGAATCAGTCCCAGGCACCTTAAGCGCTGGGGCTGCAGCAAAGGCCTTGGGCCCAGCACCTTCGGCTGGGGCCCATCAAGGATCGAAGAATCCCAGGGTGCCGCCCTGCGAGGGGACCCGCATCTTAGACGCGGAGGCGAGGGGAGGAACCGTTCCGAGAGACCGGTGAGAGGTTGCGGTGAGGGAAGGGGTCCGGTGGCTCTCTGGAGGGATGTCTTCTCCTTGACAGAGGTCAAGTTTTAAGAAGGAACCAAGTTAACCAGGTCTGTGGCAGAGACTATGGTTGGGTTAGAGCACCATTCTGGCTGCTAGTCCCTATCTAGGGAGACTATTCAAATGGGTCTGCTTGAGAATCTGAGAAGTGAAGTGTTTTACGTTTTGTGCCTGGACCTCTCCCACACCTTATGCTGTCCTGTTCTTACTCCAACCTTTTCTATCAGACTGTGCTTTAAGAAGAAAAATAAACTCTGCGTTGGAGTTGCAGCTGGTGTGGACCTTGAAGTTATTGGGGTAATATAGAGACTTATCTTTATTAACTATAGAGGTGAGAATCATTCCCTGGAGGATTCTGGTTTTCTGGCTGTGGAGACCCACCAACAACACCGCTCAACCTCTTCACATAGGAGGGTACGGGCTTGTGGCGTGGTGTGCCCTCTCTCCCTGCGAGGAGCCAAAGGCAGGTGAAGGGGGGGGGGGTTAGTGCGCTACACAGGGATGGTTTGTTATGCCTTTGTTACCTCCTGCAGAGGTCTCTGAGCCTCCCTGGTCCTCTTTGGGGTCCCTGAGACCTCAGGCTGCACAGACTTTCCACTTGCACCCACTGCTGGAGCAGGCGGTATATGGTGATTGGGAACATCCTGCCTAAGAGGTTTTCCCTTTTATATCCCATGGAGGAAAAAATTGTTAAGAAATAGAGCATGCCAACCGCAGATGCGGCAGTCTATTTCTTAAACAAGAACAGTGTCCTGTGCAAAACGCACAGGGCCTTAAGGACCCTCTTGACAAGAAAGTGTCACTATTAAGGGCTTCCTTTTCTTTGGCCAGTTCAGCTATTCAGCCAGCTGTCACAGCAATAGGAGTCTGCCAGTCCCTATGAGATCAGGTCAGACGGCCTGACAGGCCTAACCAAGAAGAGGAGGATCCTGCTGAAAATAGGGCGGATATACCTTGAGTATTGTGTTTTTCTGTAGATGCCTTGAAGAATTCAATACAGTAAGTGTCTCGTCTGGCTCTCCTGTCAGTACACATGTGCAGACTTGTGTGGTTTAAGAACTGGTCATCCCAGCTTCCCTGTAAGAAGTTGTTGGCAGGGTTCCTTTTCCATGGGGAATGCTTGTTTGGTGATGATTTGGACAAATCCAAAAGATTTCCAGAGGGAAGAGCTCTCTACTCCCTGTGAAGAGTAGGATCAGGTGTCCCTCGTTTAAAACCTAAGGACCGCTTCCTCAGGTGTCTCAGCCCCAAGGCAGTTCCGCTGCCAACAGGGCGCTAGAGCCAGGGGCAAACCACAGGGCAAGCGCCAGAAGAATCCCTGGGCCCAAAACTCTTCTAAGCCTGGCGTGATGGGATTGACTTTGGGTGGGGGGCTTGTGGAACCCAGCTTACCAGCTCCCCGGCCCCTCCTATGTGTAAGTTACCCTGTGTCTATCAGGGACACAGGGTGACCGAGGACCCTGGTCTGATCTGCACTAATCAGACTCACTGTACAACCACACCGGACTCAGCATTTTGTGTTACCCCTGGTTTGTGTTGAAAGAATGAAGGGGCTCTTTCACTTTGGACAGTAATATTTCTGAACAATATCTCTCAGGAAAATATGAAGATACATTTCACCTTTCCAACTGCTGGAATGTTGTATGAGTGTGGTCTAATAAAAACTGTTGTAGACTTTTTTACTAAATTGTTTGAGGTGTGGCTGTATCCCATCGTTCCATTGTTTGTGTCTGCCTTGGGAACGTCCTCTTATGGGATGTATATGTGTTTCTAGCATGAAGATCGGGGGCAGGGTGGAGGGAGGGGGCAATTCCTCCAACAGCCCTCCCTGCTGATAAGACGGTCTACTGCTGGAAAGTTTAATATGTCTGTGTCTCTCTTGTTACTGAATGTAGTTTACCCCATCCTGTGTCATTATGTAAAGCAGGGGGGTTGTTCCCTGAGTGTATAGCTCTCTGTACCTGTGTTTGAATAAAGAGTCTTATGTTTTCACCCTACACTGATGCTTCGACAAGTGACTGGGTGGGCTAATGGGTCTTGGATCGTGCTGATACCAGACAAAGGAAGCAGCAGACATAGTCTTGTTGAGGACGGGGTCCGTGACATTGGTGGCGGCGGTGGGATTGTGCTTCCTGGCTGTGAACACGTCCAAGCCACCACCAGGTTCCAAGACTTGGTATAGCAGACTTTGGTTGGCCCAGCAGAGATATGGACCTGGCATCAGAGTTGCAGGGGCTGCTGCAGATCTCCCTTTCAGCAATCCCCAGGACCATGTCTGTGGATCAGTACCTGGAGATCAGGCAGCATATTTGGGGGCAGGTCTGGATTGGAGCCCTCCAGGTTGCTGGTACACACCAGGGCAAGTGCTTTAAAAGCCCAGGGCAGTGGGCCAGTGACCAACGGGAGTTGTGGATGCCATTTCTAGAAGAGCAGCCCCAAGAGCAATGGGTGTCTGAGTTGGACAGGCTGGTACAGCAGGAGATAGAGCTGGACAATCGATATCGGGCTCTGTAATGGCACACATAGCAGGAATATTTAGGGGAGACAACAGAATGCTCTCTGGAGGTATATTACTTTGGCGGCCCTGAATTGCTGTGGGAGAGCCTTACAGATGGTTGTGTGTATGGCGATAAAGGGGAACCTACCCTTGAGGACCTGCGAGAATTCAAAGAGGCTATGCTCGGTCTCGCTGGGGTCTCTGAGCTTAAACCTGATCTGGACTATTTGCTAAGGAAGAACAACATCTGGAAAGGGCATACAGGAAACTGCTAGAACAGGTTCAGCAGCATGCCCCAGAATCGACAGCAGAAACTCTGGAGATAGTCATCCCCAAATCTGAAGTGCTGACAACAGGGCAGAGCACTGCTAACCTCTGCCCAGCACCAGTAACACCTTCTCTGTCTTATGTTTTCATACTACACTGATGCTTCGACAAGTGACTGGGTGGGTTAATGGGTCTTGGATCGTGCTGGTACCGGACAAAGAAAGTGTATACAGGGGATATAGTCCTGTTGATGACGGGGGTCCGTGACTCCCGGCACAAGCCCTTCTTTTGAGGGGATGCCCCCACTCTATCGGGTCGGGGGAAGGCTGCTTTACTTTGCAGACATTTGGAGAACAGTGGTTCAGTACGAGTGAGTCACCTCGGCAGTATCCCATAGTTACAAGCTGCAATTGAGGTTTCTAAGATCTAGCGTTCCTTTTGGAGCCTCCAAAAAGAGTCTTATTGTTTCAGGCACTAGATCATTTAGTGCAGTGTTTATCAACCCTGTCCTCCAGTACCCCTAACAGGCAATGTTTGCAGGTTTTCTTTTATCTTTCACAGGTGCTTTGGAGTCAGTGACTTGGTATTTTGGACAGCTATTTTATCTAAGCGAAATTCCCGAAACATGGCTTGTTGGGGGTACTTGAGGACAAGGTTGAGAACCACTGATTTAGTGCATTAGGGAGTGATTATACAGGTCCCTGTATCCAAAAGGGGCAAAGGGTTTTATTCAAACCTGTTCACGTTTCTAAAACCAAATGGGGACACATGGCCCATTTTGGATCCCTGAACCAGTATCTATTAGTCGAGTCCTGTTGGATGGAGTCAGTCTGCTCGGTAGTAGCCTCGCTCCAGATGGGAGACTTTCTATCTCCATCGATATTAAGGATGTATATTTACATGTACCTATCTTTCAACCTCATAGGTTCCTGCTTTTGCAGTAGAGGAACATCATTTCCAGTTTGTGGCTCTTCCCTTTGGGCTTGCCAAAGCACCCCAGATGTTTACAAAGGTCATAGCACCAGTACTGGGTATTTTAAGGGCCCAGGGAATTTTGGTGCTCGGATACTTGGACAACCTCCTGCTCAGAGATCACTCACTGCAGGCCCTAGAACAGAGCGTAGCTTGCACAGTTTGGTGTTTAGAAAACCTGGTCTGGGTCATAAATACCAAAAAGTCAGTCCTGAGGCCAGCTCATTCTCTGAAGTATTTAGGTCTGATCCTAGATTCGGTCCAGGCAAAGGTTATTTTTGCCACCCATAAAGATCTGTGCCCTGAATGATCAGGTGTGTCAGGTAAGGGTCCCCAGGATACCCCATTTGGCTCTGTAGGACTCTTCTGGGAAGGATGGAGTCCACCTTCGAGGCAGTTTCCTACGCCCAGTTCCATTCCAGGCCTATGCAACAAGACATCTTGTCTGCTTGGAACAAGAGAGTATGAGCCCTGGGTTACACCATGTCCTTATCTCCTCGGGCGTGCTTAAGCCTAAGCTTGTGTTTGCAGGATTAGACCCTGCGAAGGAGAAGAGCCTTCCTCCCGGTGTCTTGAAGAGTACTGACCACAGATACCACTCTCTCTGGCTGGGGTACCCAAGAACGACTCACATCTCAGGGAAAATGGTCAAGGGCAGAGCAGTAATTTACAGTCTCTAAATTTGATGGCATGGCTATTGAAGCCAGGGTGTTGAAGGATCGTGGCATCTCTGGATCGGTGGTGTCTACCATAGTGAATGCCATCAAAGTGATCACTAGGAATATCTATAATACGGTGTGGAAGACTTATATTGCTTGGTGTTAAGCCAGAAAATGGCATCCTCGGAAATGCGTGATTGGGAGAATTCTCTTTTCTACAGTCGGCTGTGTAAATCAGATAGGCTTTGAGTACAATCATGGGTCAGATTTTGGCCTTGTCAGTATTCTTCCAAAGGCCTTTAGCCTCCCATTCGCTGGCCCGAACCTTTATGCAGGGGGCAACTCGTTTTATTCCCCCTATTAGATCACCTAGGTGTCCTTGGGACCTAAATTTTGGTGCTGTCTGTGTTACAGAAACAACCATTTGAGCCTATCAATGAAATGCCATTAGTCTTGTTGTCATGCAAACTAGCCTTCCTGAGGGCCATCACCTCTGCTATAAGGGTGTCGGAACTGGTGCCCCTTTTATGTAGGGAACCATACTTAAAGCGGAGCTCCACCCTAAAGTGGAACTTCCGCTCATCGGAACCCTCCCCCCCTCCGGTGTCACAATTGACACCTTTCAGGGGGGAGGGGGTGAAGATACCTGTCTAAGGCTTCACTTCCTGGTTCCCTCACCGAGGATGGCGGTGGGGGCAGCAGAGTGACGAGCGATTGCTCGTCCTCTGCTGCGGACGTCGCTGGACTCCAGGACAGGTAAGTGTCCTAATATTAAAAGTCAGCAGCTGCAGTATTTGTAGCTGCTGGCTTTTAATATATTTTTTTCGGCGGAGCTCCGCTTTAATCCTTCACCATGACAAGGTGGTATTGCGTCTTACTCCATCCTTCTTGCCAAAGGTGGTATTGACCTTTCATTTGAATCAGGACATTGTTTTGCCTTCTTTTTTCTCTCAGCGGAAGAGAGACAACTGAATTCCTTGGATGTAGTGCGGGTAGTCAGAGTTTGTTTGTCTAGATCTGCGGAAATCCAAGAATCAGACTCCTTTTTTGTTTTACCAGAAGGACCCAAGAAGAGACAGTCCACTTCCAAAGCTTTCATTGCCCATTGGGTTTGCCAACTGGTCATTCAGGCATATTGGTCTGAAACGTAAGACTCCTCCCTTCAGGTTGAGCGCGCATTCTACCAGGGATGTTGAAACCTCCTGAGCTTTTCACCATCAGGTGCATACGTTCACAAGATTTTATCAGGTAGATGTTAGAGCAGCCGAGGATTCGGTGTTTGGCTGTAGTGTACTACAGGCTGCTGTATAAAGTTTGATTGCTATCTTTTTGGCAGGGTGTCTCCCTCCCCTCAAGGCTCTGGGACGTCCCAGTAAGTAAGTGTTGCACGGCCCCCTATAGGGCTGCTCAGAATTACCTGCTCATCTGCACGGTCATGACCTGGTGAACCTTCCAACCCATCTGACACTCTGGGTTCAGACATCCTTTGATCACTGTATGTCAATAATAAAACAACTCAATGTATTTAGGTTATATGAATAATTTACTTGAACCAATAAAAGGGGAAGTTGTCACAAAGAGGAGGTAATAGATCTGCTAAGTTCTAGGCAACAGCCCCAACTCTGCAAACAAATTCCTCCGAAAGACACAAGAAAATATTTTAACAATGACAATACTCTATACATATATATTCACTTCCTTTAGAGAGAATGTTACCTAGACAGATGTTTTAGTTAACTGACTATACTGCCACACAATAAAGATGGAACCTGGCCAGCCTACACGTTACCCTAGGAAGGGAGAGCAGTTCTAAAGAAGAGTGATATAAGGGCCTTGCTATAAGTAATGGCAAAAGTCCACATTGCAAATCGGATGTTCTTCACCAGCTAGTCGGAGCTCATTAACTGTAATCTGTTTGGGTATATTGAGAACAGTAGATTCCTTGTAGAGAAGAAAACTATGAAGAAAGGAAAACATCCTGGACTGCCGCACTCTGTTAAGGTGTCTTTTATTTCAAAAATCAAAGGATAAAATCCAAAATACAATCCAAAAGAAATCCAAAATGCAGTCAATGACAGAGTGGAAATGCAGGGACAAGTGGCTAACTTGTTTCACATCATTGTAAGATCCTACTCATGGGAGGACTAATTGTCCCACAATCCTTTTATTTGGCACACAGATATGATGTCACTGAATACATTGATCACTAGAGGGACAGATCAGATGATACTTCGAAATGCTAGAAAGTACGGTGCTTGTAGTCCGTATTGCTACATAAGGAATAATAGTCTAACTCTGTGTCCCGTGATGTACTCAAAGAAAAGGATTTTATAGGTATATATGAAAAAAAATCATATTTTTTTAAAACATAAACCGTGTATAGATTCCTTTCTGATTTAAAAAATAAAAATTAATAGCGGGGCCATACCGGCATGTGAGCAGCCGAGTATCACGGAGCTCCCACATTTAATCCTATCAGCTATCCTCTCCCTGGTCATTTGGGGCTCTGATACAGGCACCATTCACTTGCTTGCTGCCAGAATTCCAGCGGTACACCGTGTCACGATCTGCCACCGCTATGACCCACAGGAACAAGGAAGAAGCCGTGGCCCCAGACATTCAACTTGGCATGGCTGAAGCCCTGCCACAAAGGACACTGCAGGGAGCCAACAAGCTCTGCTTGAAAGGATAACCATGGGGAAATTTTTATATTACACTAGAATGTTGTCTGAGGGGGGTGTGGCTTGCCAGCTCGAGTGAATGGCCGCTTAGTTACTGAGCTCTGCAGAAACCTTAGCGTCAGCGACACAACCGCTGCTTAGAAGAAGAGCTCACCCGCCCATACCACAGACCAAATATTCCTGCACCCTCCAGCCAACATGTCCAAAAGGAGGAAGGATGCCAAACCTCCTAAAAAGCTGACAGCATTCTTCTCCTCGGTGGGCCTGGCAAATAGCCAAGATGATGTCAGTGGCGCTTGTCGATTCCCGGAGTGGCTCCTATCTCTTCCCACTAGGCAGAGCCTCACACAGCAGCTGAAAGCCTCAAACTCCCAGGACCCGAACAGTGAGTTCTCTCCACCTAACTCTGCTTCCACAGCCAGCCCTGTTAAGTCCAGAGCCCGCACAGATGACCCAGCACAGCCTCCTGCCTGTTCTTCTATCCTCCTCCACCATCAGAGCGAGATGCTTTCCCAACCTCTGACTAGCCACTTCTGGAAATCACAATGAAAAACATGTTCTCTCTGCGACAAACCCTGTATGCAGACCTCTCTAACGCAGTGACCTCCCTACCTGGCACTGTACAACAATATGACCAGCGTATAAACTTCAAAGAGACTAAGATGGAGGATCTCTACACTGTCCACAATGATGTAGTAGACAGCCTTGCTGACCATGAGGTTGAGCTAAAACTGATTAATCATAAACTCGCAAACCTGGAGGATCATTACAGGAGAAACTACATAAAGTTTAGCAATATCTCTGTCCCTCGATCCAACCAGGCAATCTGGTACAATACCTACAAACCCTTATGCGCACCCTGATTCCTAAACTAAATGCCCACAATCTAGAAATTGACACGGCACACAGACTACCTAAGCCTCCACACCTCCCAGCCTCTGCATCCAGGGATGTGCTTGCCCGTATCCCTTCTTTTTTTTTTTACAACTAAAAAAGAGTCATGTACACAGCCAAATGTACAGGGCTCCCGCTTTTTAGGTTCATTAGGTTTTATTGTCTTATCGACACAAAAATACAGAGGTAACAAGGTGCAAACCAGTAGGCACACTGGCATATTGAGCTTGTGTTGTATAGTTGTTAACAAAGTATTCTATACAGCATACATGAATATGTGGAAGACAAGTCAATACCATTTTATTCAGAGTAATGACAATTTTGAATGGCATTGAGTGATATGCAAGGAACTAGAATACTAGTAGTTCCAAAATGAAATTATGTTCAACCGAGGTAGAGTAAGAAATAAGAGATAAGAGATAGATGGAAAAGGAAAAACATAAAAAAGAAGAGAATATATAGAAAAGGAAGGGGGCCTCGCGGACAGCAAGCTCTGTTCAAGGGGGGCTTCAAATAGGGAAGGCACGAGCAGAGTTTCTAAATGTTGTTATGGTGGGGCTCACGGGGAGTTCCTATCAAGGCTCCCAATTTTAAACATATCCTACCCACCCTCTGCACCAGCTGACGCTTAGACACTTCTATCCAAGTTGGACTCTCACTACTTCCTTTTAGGTAATAGATGTCCAGTTGTACCTGTACAATATAAGGACTCTCTCTAATCAGCACACGCTGCCCCACAGAGAGATCACTGTAATAATGTCACTGGTCCCAAAAAAGTCAGATCTGTCCGCCATAATGTTGCAGTCCCGCTAAAAATCTCTGATCACCACTATTACTATTAAAAAAAAAAAAATAATAATAAAAATGACAAATCTATCCCCTTTTTTGTAGACATAACTTTTGCGCAATCCAATCAATATGCGCTTATTGCAATTTTGTTTTTTTACCAAAAATCTATAGAAGAATACATAATGGCCTAAATTGATGCATAAATTTGGTTTTAAAAAATTTTTGGGATATGTATTATAGCAGAAAGTAAAAAATATTGCTTGTTTTTTTCTTCAAAATTGACGGTCTTTTTTTGTTTTATAGCTCAAAAAAAAAAAAAAATTGCAGAGGTGATCAAATACCACCAAAAGACAGCTCTATTTGTGGGTAAAAAAAGGACATTGATTTTATTTTGATACAGCATTGCACACCCGCACAATTGTCAGTTAACGTAACACAGACAGTATTAAATTCACTTACATGACCATCAGCCTTGATTAGTCTTTTACTCTGCTTAGCTGGGCTGTTAATATCAGCCTGTTAAGTGTTAGTTTTGTTTGAGTGATCTTTCTGGTCTCCTTTCACCCTCCTCTGTAAGCTGCAGCATCTGTACCTGTGTGGAAGCATGTTCTGGAGCCATCTTGCGTTTCAGGAGTTCCAGCTGGGCTGTAAATTCTCTCAATTTGTAAGGTCTCTCCTGGGATTTTCGTTTCCCCATCTGGATCAGTGGGTTCCTTGGCTCCTCAGCTACAGATAGGTGGTCTCAGGATTGCGGTAGGTCGCTGTGAACAGCTACAGGGGGTCCCACTGTACAGGAGCTTACTCAAGAAGCATCCAGCACTGTCCCTTGCCGGCCACGCAATGAAGACATTGTCATAGTCCCCACAAGGCTTCAGCCTCCCATACAACCAAATATAGATTGATATGTCGGATTATTTGTATAGCTTGTTTCTTGAGGGGACAAATGCCTGCCATCCCTGTAACTGCTAATTCTACCAAGGTGGTGAGCACTTTTTGGTCCTTCCAACACCAGGCTTATTTTTCTAGGTTTGTATGGATGCTACTTGGTCTTCCATCCACTCCTTTTAATATGCTATTAGCTGGTTGTGCCTGCATCGGCCTTAGACATAGGGCCATGCAGGAAACACTGTTATTTTTAACATTAATATTTTAAAAGGGCATGCTTATCCCTTTATTGTTGGTGTCCGCTTCCGCCCTTCATTGTTGGGACTGCTTTTGGATGTCCTACATTTTAAAGTATAGAGTACTGTATCCAAAGAACAATGAGAACAGTTAATTACTGTAAAACCTTTTTCTCCAGTAGTTTATTGGTAGACACAACTCTGTCTTCTGAATATATGCTTTTATGTTGCTTGTCCATTGCAACAGTTTGGAAAATGCATTGTGGAAGGTTTTTTATTATTCTGTAGTAGTACTGTACTATGCTGTACTTCTTTATTACTACGGAGTCTGTAGGCAGACACATAGGTATAGCTATTAGATGGGTCTGTGTCTCTTAATTTTCAAAATGTTTATGGCACTTAGAACTGGGATCTACTGCATACCCCACATTTAAAAAATAGCCATGTGTTTTTCACTATTTTACAGGAGAAAATGATTTTTACAGTATGTACAAATTAATCCTATTTTTAATTTCGTGCATGTTTTTTTTCTTCTGACTTCTAGATTCTATTTCTGAAAGAGGATATAGCTTGGTCAAGCAGGCAAGAGTTGAAGGAAGATTGTTTCAAGGATCCAGATGCCATAATTCAAATTATCTTAAAAACTAAGGTATAGTACAGTTATGTTTTATACACACCATATAGAGGACTCTATATTAATAACAGACATGTATTTAACACCTTTCCACTGGGCGCATGCATATATGCGGCCACTTGGAGTATGAGCTATAAAGTGCTTTTAAAGGCTCAAGGTTTTTTTTTTTTACCTGCATTCATTCTATGCCCCCACCCCCAGCCCTTTCTAATACTCACCTGAGCTCCCTCTCGATACAGTGACCTCCACAGGAGCTGCTCCCAGGTCTCTAATTTCTCATTGGCTGAGACAGCAGCAGGAACCATTGACTCCTGCTACTGTCAATCGCAACCAGTGAGCCAATGAGGATAGAACAGGGGTGGGGCTGAGCTGTGGCTCTGTGTGTTGTATGGACGCATGGAGAGTGATCACGAACCAGTGCCCCCAGAGAAAGTGACCCAAAAAAAGGAGGATTGGGGATGCTCTGTGCAAAACCACTGCACAGAGCAGATAAGTATGACATATTTGTTATTTAGAAAAAAAAATGAACCTTTAATGTAAATTTAATGCCAAGGGGCCACATATATGCGTTTCTGTGTAAACAGTTTACTGAGAGTGGTGTCTTTGTCTCCCCAAACTACAGGTCTTTAACCACTTGTCGCCAAATCATGTACATGCAGCTGTACGCCATAACCCCGGTATTGTTTTTGAGAGGCGATGAAGCTCTACAAAGTTAATGCAATCCTAGCGGCTAACACTCAAGCACAAATTAAGTAATTTGGCTTATGTAGTGCAGCATAGTGAGGAATGTAAAAACCTGTAAATTGGAAGATGAAGCAACCGATAAGTCAGGGGTCCAAACTTTCTAAACAAGGGACCAATTTACTGTCCTTCAGACTTGAGGTGGGCCGGACTGTTGCCAGACTGTGGTAATTGGGAGTAGAAATTGTCTTGGCGACAGTGGGCGTAAAGTGCATCTTTGGCATTAGGGGGAAGATATTGTTGGTGTCAGTGGAGAAATAGTGCCCCATCATTGGTGTCAGTAAGAGGGATAGTTGCCCCATTGTTGGTGTCAGTGGGAGAAATAGTGCCCCATAATTGGTGGCATTGGGAGGAATAGTGCCTTGTTGTTGGTGTAAGTAACAGGAATTATTCTCCATTGTTGGTGTCAGTGGGAAGAAATGTGCCCCAGGGGCCTGATAAAGGCAAGCAAAGGGCCACATCCGACCCAAGGGCTGCAGTTTGGAGACCACTGTTCTATGTGAATAGTTCAAGATAGGATGACAAATTATACAGGTCAAGATATGGCAGTTTTCATACACCTTAAGGAACAAAATAACATTCTTTAATGCTGAGCTATATATCCTGATCTGTGAGGCTGAACTGTATACTCTGTCCTGTGATTCTGGGGCTGTATACCCAATCCTGCAATGCTGATCTGTATACTCCTGACACTATGGGTGAAAGCAAGTGTGGAATACAGGGGACAGAGTGGGTGGATTTTATAAAAGGTGGGGCTTATGAAAAGTGGGATGGGTCAAAAAAGGAGTCTGGCGCCCCCCCCATCCTAAAACGTCACCAGCCTGAACCGAACTGAAACCGATAGTAAAGTATATCTTCTTTACTTGAAACTTTTTTTTTTTACATTTCTTCAACTACTTCCTGGTTTCCAGGCCTAGGCAAATGATGTCATACATCCCAGGAGTCTTGAAGAGGAGTTTTCTTAGCTAAGCACTCCCACTCCCTCCCATGGCTGCGCTAAGGGCAGATGGATTATTGGAAGTAAATGTAACATGAATTATCTGACCACAATCAAAAGGTCAGGGCTAGTATATTTTTGTGGGGGGTTCAAAGTGATTTTTCAGTAAAATTAAGCATGGAGATATAGTTTGATTGGTGAGTTCGCTTTGAATATAAAAAATTAATTACATAGGGGTTTTTTTGTGTTTTGTTCACTCTCCAGTAAATCAATCCCACCATGACCTGGATAAATCAGAACATTTTGTAATAAAATAGTAAAATTTGTATCTACTTCATAGAATCACCCAGGATACAAATCATACTAAAATAATATATAAAATACAGTATTAAAAAAACTTCACTAAAAAGTTCAGACTAAAACTGTAGCAGCGCTACGGACAAAAGTTCATATGTACGTCTTTTATATTGATTGCTCATATAGGTGATGAGGTAGTGGATGGTGAGTCTAGTTGTACTTAATCCAAATCCTAGTTCCAGTGCTCCTTTCACCAAAGTGTATTTCACCACGTGGGGGGATTTTGAAAGTCCCCTTCAGGGGGCACACTCACCAGATATTAGAAAAATGTAAGCATAGATAAACCATCCTCCTCCAACAATGTTACAATATCCTTCTCTTCGTCTCCACAATAATATCACAAAGGTACCACAGGTATATGTAAGGGGAAAGAATACATCCACATAGGGTAGTATTGTTTGAACAATTTATTAAAGGACAAACCCCAAGTATCCCCCCTTACAAAATGTGCATACCACAATTGAGTAATAAATAGGCGATTTGATAATAAATGTGGATGTATTCTTTCCCCTTACATATACCTGTGGTACCATGGTGAAATACTTAGGTGAAAGAAGCACTGGAACTAGGATTTGGATTAAGTACAACTAGACTCACCATCCACTACCTCATCACCTATATGAGCAATCAATATAAAAGACGTACATATGAACTTTTGTCCGTAGCGCTGCTACAGTTTTAGTCTGAACTTTTTAGTGAAGTTTTTTTAATACTGTATTTTATATATTAGCATTTGATTTTAAGCAGCTGCTGTTCACACACACATTTTTATACTATTGTTTGTATCTTTTATGGTTCTTTTATCCAGAAGCGCAGAGTGATACTAAGAAGGAGGGCCAGGCTATTTTAGTATCTTTTATTGATTTTACATACTAAAATAATGAAGATGTTTCTATTTTTAGACAAGTACACAAGTCAACATTCACCCTTGTGTTTAGGAAAGATGGGATAGATTTTAGCCCAGGTTCACTTTGCGGACGATTGTGCGCGTGATTTCAAACCGGCAATGCAGTACGACTTTGTGGGGGGGGGGGGCGGCGATTTGACAGACATCTGCGCGGGTTCCTGCACAGGTGTCTATTCAAATCACCCCCAAAATCACCAAACGTAGTACAGGAACTACTTTTGGGAATCAGTGCGACGGTGCACCGATTTTGGAAGGTGCCATTGCCGGCAATAGCCGCCAATTTGGCATGTGATTTGACACGTCAAATCGGCCCAATGTGAGCGTGGGCTTAAAGTTGTTTTTTTTTTTGTTTTGTTTTTATATAATATCTAAAGTTTAAATGTAACTATATACACAGCAGATCTTTAGGCAAACCGTACATACCCAGATGAAATACATATACACTTCCTGTTTTTGCCATCAAAAGGTTTTGTTATTCTGCACCACCAGTCTTGTGATTTACAACAACCCCTGACACACTTTACAGACAGGTGACATTCCTACAATACTGTTTTAACTTTTCTTTCTTAAAGCGGATGTCCCGCGGCCGTTTCCCCCCCCCCCCCCATTCTATTACATTCTGTACTACATTACCATACTCACTACTTAGATGTTTTTAAACCGCCGCTGTCCTTTTTTATCAAGGATAACTTAGATAATCTGCTGTCGGTCGTTTCCATTTTGCTTGTGGGCATTGTGAAGCCCACAAGTACCTATTTCCGGGAAGTGGTGAATGCATATCACCCACCATTCACCGCTCAATCCTGCGAATGCACAGTGTTAACGGCGAGCCGCGCCGTAAACTTCATGGTTGCCATAACAACGGTCAATTTGCCTGGGCTTCGAGCCGCACTGAGTCATGGGATGCATGACACTTTTCTCCCAGGAGACCGCGCAGGAAAACGCCTGCTCCCGCGGGAGCGAGACGCCGGAAGTAGCCCTTCAGATGTAATAATTAAGGTATTGTGATGGGTAATTTTTTTTTGGAGTGATAATGTATTATATACTGATTCATATAAGCTACACTTGTCAATTTGCGTGGAACTCCGCTTTAATTGAACAATGTATGAACATCCATCGCCTTTATTCAAATGTAGGGAGATGATCCAAGAGTAGCTGAACAAAACAGACCCATTGGAATTAAAAACTGTACTCATATTTGTTTTTCAGATATGTGTAGCTGTTTGACCAGAATTCCACTTAAAATGTTTAATGCCTGTCTAAAAACAGTTTCTAAAGATCTAACTTGCAAAAGGGGATCTCCTATCATTGCACAGTTGTGTTTATGTATACTTCAGTGGCTTCTTTGCATTCGTTAGCAGCATCATACTTTATCGGCAGCTGGGTCTGAACCTGACTTCAGTCAGTTTAGCAGTACAGCCCAACAGGAGATACTGTACCTTGCTTGTGTGTTGGTGTTTCTGTGCTTCTTGTATAGAGAAGTGCAACTGGGAACCTCATTTGAACTTGATTTATTTATTTTTGTCAGATAGACCTATTTAAACTTGCTTGTGCAATTTGGAATAGCCTGAGCAAAGACCTCAATCGGTGACTTTGGTTCCCAACCAAAGTTTCATTACCTTGCTTCTGATTTGAGTTACTTATTTTGGGTTTTATGATTTGGTTTGCCCTTGACAAAATTTCCTGTCTTCCTCCTGCACTAACCTCTCATTTGTCTTTGACCATAATCTCACCTCACAATTTTGTGCTTCAGCTATTCTGGCAACTGTCACCAGTCTTGGTATATTCCCAGGCTGGAACATGGAGTGAGTCCTTCCACAGCAAAGTCTGTTGTCCCTTGCAGGTACCCCTGCTGGCTGCTGGTGAATACTGGGCCGCTCCTTACTTTTTTTTAAAATACATTTCCACATTAGATCAGTAGTAAACTGCCATATTTAAAATAAATAAAAAATCCCCTGGAAGGCAATGGCATAATGTGCTAGTATGCACATACTTACCATAAAATGAAGCCCTCCGGTGGTGCACTGTCACAGCTGAAAGGGCTTTCATTTTACCCTGTTCTTCCTTCATTAGCTCCATCTGTATGAATGGCCGGGGCCACAATGATGTCACTCCCGCGAATGCGCGTGGGAACCCTTTGTTCCCACGTGCTAAAGAGCTTACTGTCACCAACTGCATCCAGTGTGAATATCTCCGAAACACTGCAAGCTTAGAAGATATTCACTGAACCTACAGGTAAGCCTTATTTATAGCATTTAAAAAATGAGTTTACTATCGCTTTAAAGCTTGAGCTTGGAGTGAGTCCTTCCACAGAAAAGTCTGTTCCTTGCAGGTACCCCTAGTGGCTGCTATTGAATACTGGGCAGCTCCTTCGATTTTTTTTAATATATTTTTATTTTGTTTTTTCTTTTCCTCGTCGAGTATCAAAACGTTACAGCATCTTAGCAATCATTTATAATAACATGCAATCTTTAAAACAGATCTTACATTACCATCCCACTCCTACCCTCCATCCCTCCCCCACACCACATAGTCATTGTTTATTCGTCTTTTACTATTTATTACATGATCTCTAGGGGAAAAGGAGTATAAAGGGCACTCCTAAGAGTGTAAAACGAAGAGAAGAGGGAAAAAAAAGAAAAGCAAAAAAAGAGAGACCAAAAAAATAAAAATAAATAAAGAGAAACTAAATAAATGGTATAAGCCATAGTGAAACGACCCGGATCTCCTAGAGATCAGTCAAGTCAGGCGGGGGCGACGGGGAGCGCAGGGGGGAATTCCCCAACTAGCAATGTGTCAGCAGGCAGATCCAACATATGAAATAAAGCAAAATCAGAATAACACTTTGGCACTGCCTGCAAATCTAGTAAAATCTTGAATTATTTGTAGTGTTGCAATTAAAAAAAAAAATGCTCTAGAATCTTCTTTAGGATATTGCACTGAAGAGTGCATTAGCCGGTCCCAAAACAGGCATTATATCTCTTCCTTCTATATCAAGGGAAGGGGAATAGGGAGGCACCCCTAAAAGTGGATGCAAAAAAAAGGGGGGGGGGACGACACTCCAAAAAGAAGACAAAAAAAATAGGAAAAGCTTAGGGGGGGGGTCTGTGCCTGCCATTTCTGTGCAATTAGCTTATGCGCTTGAAATAGGCACCTCAGCACTACTTCCATAGTGCCTGGCGGTACTCTACTTTCCTCAGTGCTCCCTAGAAGGCAAGTTTTGGCCACCGGTTCTAATGTGGTCTTAAAGATTTTGTTTACCCTATCTATTCTCTCCTCCCAATACCTAAATAACTTCGGGCACTTCCAAACCATGTGTATAAAATCTCCTGTCGCCCTACACCTGGGGCATTCATCGTTTTGTCTCCACCCAAGTTTAAACATTTTTTGGGGGGGTATGGTAGACTCTATGTTTTAGAGGTGGGATAATTTATGCGCGGGAGAAATTGAGACCAGTGCTTCCCGTTCTAAGATCTTATCCCGTTGTTTGGTAGTTACTGTTCCCACATCTTTTTCCCATCCTGCTCTGCTTTGAGGGTCCAACTCTACTTGTACACTAGACTAGGGGCTAGAGCAATATCTCAGAGATTAAACTTTTTTTTTTTTTTTTTTTTTTTACAGTGAAAAGTTTTTTTTTATTCAAAAGTATTAAAGTTAACAACGACACAGTATATGGACATTAGATACATACATAAGGTCATAAAGGTCCAATAGAACAGGTCAAATAACACCACCATTTGTTTCCTTCAGATAATGATAGCCTAGAGCAGCTAATACAAAGTTGTGGTCTAATACCAGATAGCGGTAAGGAGGGAAGAGAGAGTAGGGAGGGGAGGGGGGGCGGAAGAGAGGGAAGGGTAGGGATGTAGAGAGGGGGGGAGGGGGGATACCTAAAACACATGTTAGAACAGCATTTCTAGCCACAACCAAGAGATAACATAGGAGACAGCTCTATCCAGTAGGATTAACCCATAAACTCTAGTGCTCCTATCCATGAGCATCAATCCATTGGGACCAGACCTTGTCAAATTTTTTGGGGCAGTTTCTACTCTCATACGTTAGCTTGTATAAGGGTAGGACAGAGTTTATCGTTGCCTTCCATGCCTGAATTGTAGGAGGGCCGGGCTGCTTCCACCTCAGGAGAATCTCTCGTCTGGCGTAGTACAGGGCATAAAACAAGAATAATTTTTAATGCCGTGACACTTCGACACCTTCCATAACCCCGAGCAACGCCAGGGCCGGGTCCAGGGTAAGAGACCAGTCCCCAAACGCTCCCAGGACGTCTATCACCTCCCCCCAGTATGGCCGCAGCTCTGGGCACGACCACACCATATGAAGGAAGGTGCCCGGAGACGAGTCGCATCTAGGGCATTGAGCACTCGTTCCTGGATATATGCTGGCTAGTCTCGCGGGCGTGTAGTATGCCCTATGCAAAAACTTTAATTGTATGAAGTGGTCTTTTGCTGAGATCATTCGAGTAACATAGTCAGACAGCACGTCCCCCCAGGTCTCGTCAGTCAGTTCTGGAATGTCCATCCTCCATTTATTGTAAACAGTTGTCAGGGATGTCTTGTGCGCTACGGAAAGATAAAAATAGAGGGAGGACAGGGGCTTATCCATAATCTTCGCAATGAGCAGTCGTTCAACGGCGTCAGTCTGGAGGGTCAGACGGTCAGGGAACTGGGCCTGTATTGCATGCCTAAGCTGGTAGTATCTAAACTTCATAGAAGTGGGGACATGATACTTAGCTTGTAGTGTCTCAAAGGAGGAAAAAGACCCATCGGAGTAGATATGTTTAACATTAATTATCCCCCTAGATGCCCACAGCTGAGGTTCCGGGAGCCCATAGATATGTGGCAACATTGGGTTGCCCCATAAGGGTGTGTGGGGCGTGACGATCGAGGCCGATCTGTAAATAGATCCAGCCCTCTGCCATACTAGAATGGTTGTGCGCATCAGAGACGTGACCTGGGGATGGGCCCCAGGCCCCCTATAGGGTAGGTTAGATAGTGCCGCATAGGACCCCAGGATGGCCGCCTCGAGGGTTACCGCCGGATTTTGTCTGGATTGGTCAAACCACCACCGGACCGTCACCAGGACCGCCGCCCAGTAGTAGAGCAGGAAGTGGGGCAGTGCCAATCCCCCCTGTGACAGGGGGAGCTGGAGTGTCCTCTTGGCCAGTCTCGGGACTTTCCCAGTCCAGACAAAAGTAGTGACAACGGAGTCTATTTTTTGAAAAAAGGATTTAGGTATCGGACATGGAGTATTCCTAAAAAAATATACAAATTTGGGAAGGTAAACCATTTTTAACAGGTTCACCCTGCCCACCGGGGATAGGGGCAGCGTTTTCCAGAGGTGACATTTCCTATCGAATTGGGTCAACAGAGGAAGGAGATTATCCTCCATGTACGCCCGAGGGGACCCCCGGACAATAACCCTAAGATATTTAAATTCGTCCACCCAATGGAGAGGCGTGTCGGTGACTGCCCTGGAGCCCGACTGGCGGAGGGAGAAAAGGACCGACTTGTCCCAGTTAACACGAACCCCAAAGTACTTCCCGAACTGGTCTATTATCTCAATTGCAGAAGCAAGGGAGGGCCCTGCGTCAGCTAGGTACAACAGTGTGTCGTCCGCATACAGCGAAATTTTCTCCTGAAGTGCCCCAACCCGTATGCCCTTTACCCTTGGATCCTGACGGATTAAGATTGCCAAGGGTTCAATCGCCAGGGCGAAAAGCCCCGGTGACAGGGGGCAACCCTGTCTGGTACCCCTATGCAGGCCAAAGGGAGGCGACAGCAGGCCGTTAACTCTAACCCGCGCCGTCGGGTCTCTGTAAAGCAACTGAATCCAGGAAATAAACCTAGGCCCAAACCCAACATTTTCCAGCACCTCCCAAAGGAAAAGCCACTCGACCGAGTTGAATGCCTTTTCAGCATCAAGGGCCGCCACTACACCTGCAGCGCCTTCCTCGGCCAGATCGACGTGGGTAAATAGCCGGCGGATATTGATGTCCGTCCCTCTACCCGGCATAAAACCAGATTGATCCGGATGGACCAGAGCCGTAATCACTCTGTTCAATCGAGTCGCCAATATTTTGGCCAGTATCTTGGCATCCACGTCGATCAGGGAGATTGGGCGATAAGATTTGCACAGTTCAGGGTCTTTACCCGGCTTGGGTATAACTACAATAATCGCCTCTGACATGGAGGCAGGCAAAGTCTCCTCTCTCAACGAGGTCAGGAGCATGGAATGAAACCTGGGGGCCAAGTCCTCTGCATACGTTCTATAAAATTCAGTGGGAAACCCGTCTGGACCCGGCGTCTTCCCGGCCTGTAGTGAGGAGATGGCCCGCTGGACCTCCTCAAGCGTAATAGGGGAGTCAAGTTGATCTCTATATGTATCAGTCAGGACTGGGAAGTCTACGTCCGAGAGGTAGATATGGAGGTCTTCCGACGTGTAGTCAACCCGAGTAGAATAGAGGTCAGAATAATAGGATGCAAAGCACTCATTAATCGCCCCAGAGGAGGTTCGTCTAACCCCAGTATCATCAACCAATGAGGGAACACTCATAGAGGCCGACTGCTCCCTGACCAACCAAGCCAGCAGCCTACCCCCCCGTTCACCCTCTTCAAAGATCCTCTGGGACTGCTGGAGCAACTTCTTTTTAGTAAGGGATGTGCGAAGCAACATAACCTCTCTAGTACTCTCCTGAAGTTTAATGTGAAGCCCCGGGTCTGCCGACTGGGCATATTGGCGCTCCAGGGTGGCGGCCCTATTCTCCGCCTCAAGCAAATCGGCCCTCAACTGTCTGCGAGCATCACCAATAAGCGTTTGATATTGACCCCTGGAGGAGGCCTTAAAGGCATCCCACACGACCGCAGCCGGGGCCGACCCCGGGTTAAGTGCCCAGTATGTATCCATGTGCAGGCGGAACCCGGAGTCTACCCCAGGGTCAGAGATCCAGAATCTCGACAATCTCCACAATTTATCCGTAGGGGACCCCTCCAAAGACAACCTAAGGAGGAGAGGGGCATGGTCAGATATGCCCCTTGGTAGGATGGAGATCTGCTGGACCCTAGGTAATAGAGGTCTCCCCGCATACATCAGATCTATGCGTGAGAGAGTTCTATGTGTGGCCGAATGGCAAGTAAAGGACCTGTCAGCGGGGTGACGCCACCTCCACAGGTCTGTCAATCCATATGTCTCTGCCCAGACTGAGAGATCCGAAGTGGATCCTCAAGCTGAGCCGAGACGATCCAGCCCAGGATTAGGTGGCATATTAAAGTCCCCCACAAGTATCAAATTGTCTTACCATAGTTAGCGAGCAGAGGACCCAACTTGTGGAGTACCCTGATCGACGCAGGGGGGGGGGGCAAATAGACACCCACCAGCACCAACTCAAGACTCTCCATCATTGCATGCAATATTATGTACCGTCCATCCGGGTCAACCACCTGTCCCAAGAGCCGGAACGGCAGGGATTTGCGCCCCAGTATACTAACCCCCCTCGCAAAATTGGAATATGTGGAATGGTAGTGATGACCAACCCAGGGTTTCTTTAGACTAAGGATCTTCCTCCCCATGACATGGTTTTCCTGGAGGACACAGATATGAAGATTATAGGTCTTCAGGAACTGGAACACCAGTGACCGTTTCACAGGGGAGTTAAGGCCCCAGGTGTTCCAGGAGACAAGTGTCAGCGATGCCATTCAGCTTGCAAAGACAGCAACACCGGAGAGCATCCAGGGGATGACCCCGTCCCGGATGGAGCAGAAGCCAACAACCACATAGCACATAGAGAGTAGCCCCCAAGGGGCGGTAAAAGTGCAGGCCCAATTGACTGTGTCAGACATAGAAACTCATAATAAACAGTAAAACAGTAACAAAAACAAACTAAATAAAAATAACTACAAAACAACCCCCCCCCCCTCCCCGTCAGCCCCCCCGGAACAGCGGGTGGCATTCCTTCCCAAGAACAGCACAGCAAGCCGCCGCGCATTGGAGGTATCGTGTGCAAGAGGCTTACTAAACATAAGTCTACAAACCCATAACTGCTAGGGTCGTCCGGATAATAAATGTGGTGCCGGTCACCCAGCAAGCTGGGGGTACAAAACTTGGTGTAGTTACAGTCCTTCCCCAAGAGCACGTGAGCCCCTGGCTTTGGCAATGTTTCCCCAGAAGCGATAACCAAGATAAAAGCAACTTTCTTTTTCGTACATCACGGGACACAGAGCGACTTAGTCATTACTAATGGGTTATATAGATTACCTTCAGGTGCTGGCACTGGCCACTTCCAAACCGGAAGTACCCTCCCCTATATAAGCCCCTCCCATCCGGGAGCACCTCAGTTTTTTGCCAGTGTCTAAGGTGTTGGCCAAAGAGTAACATGTGTTTTCACTGGGCTTGCGTACAGGTTCTTTTGGGCCTTAGTAAGCTGTTCCGGATCCCACCAAAAAAGCTTCATAGCTAAACGGTCGGTACCCGGGCCTTGCAGCAGAAGAGCAAGGTTTTGCCTGTAATGCCTCTCTTAGGAGGGCTGGACCCTGGGATCCAGAGCTCTGGTCATACCCACGACCAAGATGTTGTCTGTGCAGGGTGCTATACAGGTCCAGGGGAGTGGAATCCTTGGGAACCCGGTCCCTGAAGGTTTAATTACAATGCCTGCCGTGATAGGTGAAGTTTGGGCTTCTGTGGACCAAACAAAGTCCTGCGGCGGGGATCAGGTAAGTGGGGGCCCCCAGGAACTTGGTTCTATTGGGGGACCCCCAAGCCTAATTTGTCTTTCTGTCTGTTACCTAACGGTATTCCCGCTAATATCTGTGTATGCCTGTAACTACTGAAAATGTAAAATTTTAATAGTAGTCAAGAAAAAAAAAAAAAGGGACCGCGGTACCTGTGTTAAACCACTAGAGGCCACTGTAGTCCATTTTTCTTGTCATGTGGATCTTTGGTTTTCTCAAGTCAAAAGATCCAGGCAGTTGGTAAGTTTCTCTGTGGGAATCCACTTCCTCTGCCCTGTTGCTGCGCTCATCCACCGCACAGGCCCTCCGGCAAAAAGGGCCCTGGCTCCTAGTCCCTGTTTGATTTCGAAAAGGGCGCACGGGCGCGGGCGCGTGCACGCGCCTCCTATGAAAAAAAGGGGCGGGGCGGGTGGATGACGCTCGATGCGCGCCACGGCGCTTCTGCGCATGTGCAGGCGTCCCAGCTTGTATAAAGACACAGTACAAGTGTCAGCTGGATGCAAACAGAGCTAGCAACAAACAGTGGCACACAGAGGCGGTTGATGCAGGCATCCCCATAGAAAGGCACTTTAGTGGACACCAGCTGGTATATAGCAGCAACTGTGTTAGACTATTGCCAGCAAAATTGGTGTATGACGACGGGAATACCTCAGCTTTGTGCTTAAAGGATATGTCGTCCAGACGCTCCGGAAATAGGTCTTCCAGGAAGCCAAAGGGGTCTCCATCGGGCTCTGAGGATATTGGGCATGCTTGTACTGCACCAATCTCCCCTGAGAATTCAGAGGTCAGTAGCCGTAGAAACCCCGCAGGAGTGCCTGGTGCTGCGGCTGTCCCCAGTCCACCTGCTCCTGTATATATAACAGAGGAGGTTTTATCCTCAACTCTGGGAGGATTGGAAGAGAGATTAACAGCATTGATCGCTGCTTCCCTGTCACAGGGAAAGCGCGTCCGATCTCCGTCTCCTCCTTCAGAGTGCCTGTTAGTGGAGGAACAGCCCCACACAGGGATCGACCTACCTGAAGGGGATCAGGATGAGGTTGATTCAGTTATGGAGGAATCAACAGTGGAAGAACCTTTCTCAGCATCTCAGGCTGAAAGATTATGGGTTCAGTCTCTGACTAACATGGTCCGATCAGCATTTAAAATGCCTCTGGCGGAACCACCATCCACTACGGTTTCCTCGCTGGGGTCGCTAAAAGCTCCCCAGGCTGTCTGTTCCTTCCCAATCCACCCTTTATTAGAAGGGCTTATTTACCAGGATTGGGAGCATCCTGATAAAATATTTGCTCCCCCCAAGAGATTTCCGGTGATCTATCCCATGGAGGATAAGTTCATAAAAAAATGGAGGGTCCCTACAGTGGACGCAGCCATCTCTTCTGTGAACAAATCACTGACATGTCCAGTAGATAATGTTCCAATGTTCAAAGACCCAATAGATAAAATATTGGAGTCTTTACTAAAATCTGCTTTCTCTACAGCAAGCATGGTGACACAACCTGCGGTAGCAGCGATTGGAGTCTGCCAAGCAGTGAAAGATCAGTTGAAACAAGTCTTAAGGGACTTACTAGATCAGCAGGCTCTTGCCCTAGCTGACCTGCCTAGAGCCTTGTGTTTTGCGGTGGACGCCATAAAGGATACAATCCAACAGGCCTCCCGCTTTACGCTGTCTATAGTACATATGCGTAGGCTTCTGTGGCTCAAAAACTGGTCTGCTGAAGCTCCCTGTAAAAAACTGCTGGTTAGCTTCCCATTTCATGGAGAACGCTTATTTGGAGAAGATCTGGGCAAATATATCCAGAAAATTTCTGCCGGTAAAAGTTCACTCTTACCGGTTAAGAACAAGGGTAGAAGTCCTTCTTTTAAGAGGCCTACTTCTCCAGTCCCGGGCACATCGGCTGTGAAGCAGTTCCGACGGCCTCCATGGTCAAATTCAGGGGGCAGAAATCAGGGACAATCACAGGGTAACAAGAAGCCCTGGATCAAGAGAGGTACAAAACCTCCCCCCAAGTCATGAAGCGTTGCCCCCACTCAATCGGGTGGGGGGAAGGCTTCAGTTGTTCACAGAGACCTGGCGGGACACCATCAGAGACAGATGGGTGCTCTCCGCAGTAAGTCTGGGATACAAGCTGGAGTTAAAAGGCACTCCTCCTGCCCAATTTATGAGGTCAAACGTGCCAAGAGATCCCCAAAAGAGAGGATCCCTCCTTCTGGCACTAGAACAACTATTGCTCCAAGGTGTAATCATGAAGGTTCCCCTGGAAGAAAGCGGATTTGGGTTTTACTCGAACCTTTTCACAGTCCCCAAACCAAATGGGGACGTGAGGCCCATATTAAATCTAAAAGGGCTAAACAAGTTCCTAAATATCAGGACTTTTCGGATGGAGTCGATCCGATCGGTGGCCACCGCCCTACAAGGGCAGGAATGGTTAGCCTCGATCGACATAAGGGATGCTTATCTGCATATTCCCATCTTTCCGGCCCACCAGAAATTTCTACGCTTTGCAGTAGAAGGGCGCCATTTTCAGTTCAGAGCCTTACCTTTCGGTCTGGCCACAGCACCTCGAGTGTTCACAAAAATTCTGGCCCCATTATTGGCCAATCTAAGAACACAAGGTGTAACGATAATGGCATATCTAGACGACCTGCTACTAATAGACCACTCAGTGGAAAAGCTGGAAGTAGCTATTCACAAGACAATCAAGTATCTGGAATATCACGGTTGGATTATCAACCGGGACAAGTCAGCTCTAAGACCAGTCAAAAGTCTGGAATACTTAGGGCTAAGGTGGGATTCAAATCAGCGAAAGATTTTCTTACCTCCAGAGAAGGTGTCGTCTTTAAAAGATTTGACCCACTTAATGGGTACAAAAAGAAAACCATCCATACGCCTCTGCATGAGGCTGCTGGGAAAAATGGTGGCTTCATTCGAAGCGGTACCCTACGGTCAATTCCATTCAAGGAATTTGCAAAGGGCCATACTGTCAGCCTGGAACAAAAAAGTTCAGGCTTTAGACTTACCAATGTCCCTGTCCCCTTCTGTTCGCAAGAGCCTCCATTGGTGGTTGGTGCCCCAGAATCTGGAAAAAGGGAAACCCTTCAGTCCGGTTTCTTGGAAGGTGGTCACTACAGATGCCAGCCTCATAGGCTGGGGGGCAGTACTGGAGCAATGGTCTCTCCAGGGCAAGTGGTCAGAAGCAGAAAAGGCCCTGCCCATCAATCTCTTAGCGATACGAGCAGCCCGGTATGCCCTAGTAGCATGGACATCCAAACTCCAAGGGTCCCCTGTCAGAATTCAATCAGACAATGCCACAGCAGTGGCATATATCAATCACCAGGGTGGCACCAGGAGTCGTGCAGCCCAGAGGGAAGCAAATTGCATCCTGGTGTGGGCAGAAAAATATGTCCCAGCCATATCTGCGGTTTTCATCCCAGGAGTGGAAAATTGGAGAGCGGACTTTCTAAGTCGCCAACAATTATGCCCGGGGGAATGGTCTCTTCACCCCGAGGTTTTCCAGGCAATATGCCAGCGGTGGGGAACACCGGATGTAGATCTGCTAGCATCCAGATTCAACGCAAAGGTGGACAAGGGATCCCCTAGCTTGCGGCTCGGATGCCCTAGTGTTCCCTTGGGATCAGTTCAAGCTGATATATGCATTCCCACCACCACAATTGTTACCGCGATTACTCTGCAGAATCAGGGTAGAAAAGAAACCAGTGATTCTGGTGGCTCCAGCGTGGCCCCGAAGGGCATGGTACGCGGAGATTGTAAAAATGACAGTGAGGAGTCCTTGGACCCTCCCACATCGTCCGGACCTGCTGTCGCAGGGACCGATATACCACCCTTCCTTACCAGCCCTAGGTTTGACGGCCTGGCTATTTAAGCCCACATTCTAAAAAAGAGAGGGCTCTCTAATTCTGTGGTATCTACAATGATCAATGCCAGGAAGCCGGTATCCAGGCAGATCTATTATAGGATCTGGAAAGCGTACATTACGTGGTGTGAGGCCAAGAAATGGCATCCACGTAAGTACGTGATAGGGAGGATTTTGGACTTCCTACAGTGGGCTGTAGATAGGAAGCTGGCCTTGAGTACTATCAAGGGTCAGATTTCGGCCTTGTCAATATTTTTTCAAAGGCCCTTGGCTTCGCATTCACTAGTCAAAGCGTTCATACAAGGAGTGATGCGTATTAGCCCTCCGGTTAGTATTCCCATATGTCCTTGGGACTTAAACCTGGTTCTGTCGGTTCTACAGAAACAACGGTTTGAACCATTGCAACACATTTCCTTGGTTCTTCTCACCAGGAAATTGATTTTCTTAGTAGCTGTTTGTTCGGCTAAAAGAGTATCGGAATTAGCCGCCTTGTCCTGTAAGGAGCCATATCTGGTTGTTCATAAGGACAGAGTAGTATTACGTCCTCATCCAGCCTTTCTTCCCAAGGTGGTATCGAGGTTTTATTTGAACCAAGATGTGGTTCTTCCTTCTTTTTTCCCCAAACCTAGCTCGGTAGAGGAAAAGTTATTACATTCTTTGGATGTAGTAAGAGCAGTTAAAGCTTATCTAAAAGCCACTGCTCAGATTCGCAGACGGATACTTTGTTTATTCTGCCGGAAGGCCCTAGAAAGGGTCAGGCAGCATCAAAATCTACTTTAGCCAAGTGGATTTGACAGGTCATAATACAAGCCTATGGCTTGAGAAAGAGACCGCCTCCGTTCAAAGTTAGGGCGCACTCCACAAGAGCAGTTGGAACTTCATGGGCAGTGCATCACCAGGCCTCCCTGGCTCAAGTATGTAAGGCCGCAACATGGTCTTCGGTACACACGTTTACTAGATTCTACCAGGTAGACGTTAGAAGTCAGGAGGATGTCGCCTTTGGGCGCAGTGTGTTGCAGGCCGCAAAAGATCCTCATGCCTGATGGCGCCCAGCTTATGTATCCCTCCCCTCATTTGGCATTGCTTTGGGACGTCCCATTAGTAATGACTAAGTCGCTCTGTGTCCCGTGATGTACGAAAAAGAAAAAGGGATTTTTATAACAGCTTACCTGTAAAATCCTTTTCTTGGAGTACATCACGGGACACAGAGCTCCCACCCCTCTTTTTGGGACACTTATTGCTTTGCTATAAAACTGAGGTGCTCCCGGATGGGAGGGGCTTATATAGGGGAGGGTACTTCCGGTTTGGAAGTGGCCAGTGCCAGCACCTGAAGGTAATCTATATAACCCATTAGTAATGACTAAGTCGCTCTGTGTCCCGTGATGTACTCCAAGAAAAGGATTTTACAGGTAAGCTGTTATAAAAATCCCTTTTTGTCAGGGCATAAGGGGTCCAAATGGACATAACATCAGGGCCCACCCTCAGTAGGCAATGCTGCATTCTGCGACCCTCAGCCTCTCATGGCAGGATAACAGGCAGAAAAAATAAAAGTAAAAATTAAAATAAATTGAAAAAGAAAAACGTCAATGTCCCTGAGTCAATAGGGAAACGCATAGTCAATCATCAGATAGAAGGGGAAAACTGCCAGAGGGCCACGTACAAAGTTGCATTAAAGAGGACTCAAAGGCATCAAGGAAGAGCATAGTGAATACTTGCGTTATTCCGCCCGGATTGTATCAAGCCAGGCAGACGCCTCCACAGGTGAGATGAAGAATCTCACGCGTTCTCCATCTTGGACCCGGAGCCTGGCGGGAAACAGCATACTGTATTTCAAATTCTTGGCACGAAAGCGGAAGCGCACATGGTCGAATGATTTCCTCTGCTTTTGTGTTTCAATGGAGTAGTCTGGGAATATAAGGAGCTTGGCATTCTCATACTTCAGGTCACCCACGCTTCTGGCTTCTCTCAGGACAAGGTCCCGGTCCCTGTAGTTCAGGAGTTTAAAGATAAATGTACGTGGGGGGTTCCCCGGTGGGCCCCTGGCTGTGGGTATCCTGTGGGCCCTCTCCACCACAAAATGGGGGGAGAAGGAGGCACGAGGCAGGAGAGTGCGCAGCAACTGCTCCGTAAACGAGGTGGTGTCATGCCCCTCAGATCCCTCAGGCAGTCCTATGATGCGTAAATTATTGCGCCTGTTACGATTTTCGGAGTCTTCAGCGTGGAATTCCAAGTGCTTGACTCTGATTTTCAGGGTATGGAGGTCAGCCGTGTGTTCCCTCTGCACATCCTCCGCCGCAGACACACGCTGCTCCACCTCTGTCACTCTGCCCTTAAAAGCATCAAAGTCTCTCCTGATCAGGCCCAGCTCTATATGTATATGGTCTATTTTTTCAGTTAGAGCTGTTTTACAGCCGTTTATAGCTTCCAGGAGTGCCCTGTGCTCTGGGGAGGCCTTAGGAGCTGCAACCTCGTGACTCACCTCCTCCTCCTGAGCCGACATGGCGGGGGAGACAGCCGCGGCTTTCCCCTCAGTGTGGCGTGCGGTGCCGCTCTTTTTCTGGCTCTGCTGGCGCGCTCCTCCTCCTCTACGCTAGCCGGGCATGAGCAGGGGGTTCCCGGGGCAAGGCTCAGGCGGATGTGGCGGCGAGTGGGCTCCCAGCACCCCAGGGATGGAGGATTAAAGATCCGGTCGGCGGAGCGGAGTTAACACACGTCCGCTCCCGTCGCCATCTTGGACACGCCCCCCAGAGATTAAACCTTTAGATGTGTTTGTCATGATTATTTTTTGGAGGATAGGGACCTGGATCCATTTGATTATTTGTGACCTACCTAAACTGTGCTTGGATGGCATGTCTAATCTGGATGTATTTGTAGAACGTCTTATTTGATATATTGAATTTGCGTCTTAAGTCCGGGAACGTTTTCATGGAATTACCCTCATACAGGTGAGCTAGTCGATTAATACCCTGTCTCTCCCATTCCCTGGGTTTCTCTATGCCCCTTACTTCCTCCAAGTTTTTATTGTTCCATAGGGGGGTAAACTCTGTTACCCCACTATACCCCAGCAATGCCTTTGTTACGTGCCATACTTTACTGACTAATTTTATAGTCCGGCATCTATGGATAAATGAGTCTGCCTCTAAAGCCTCCACTAGTATGCTATGTGGGGCCCCCGTTAACATTATTCTGCCACTGGAATTCCCCACCGTTGAAGTTCCGCAGCCCGCTAGATGTTGTAGCTGGGATGCTAAAAATATGATCTTGGGTGCGGAACCGCCATCCCCCCTCCCTAGTCGGTAGTTGCATCGTTTGCAGACTAATCCTGGATTGGCCCCCCTTCCACATTAATTCCTTAAAAAAGGATTCTTTTCTCTTAAATCACTTTTGACCTATCCAGATCGGGGAGTTGTGGAAGTATAATATCTGTGGTAGCCATATCATCTTTATTAAGTTGCAATGCCCTGCTATAGATAGAGGGAGTCGGTTCCAAATATCTTTTTTTTGTTTTAGTTTGAGTAATAATGGGGCTATATTTATTATTGACGTACTGGTTTATATCGCTCGTAATCCAGATCCCCAGGTATTTCAGTTTTGTAACTATCTGGAAAGTTCCAGGCGATGTCTGGGCACCAAGTGGGTCAACCGGTAGCAAGGCCGATTTATCCCAGTTGATGACAAGACCCGAAAATCGTCCGAACTCCCCTTTGCATCACTGTATTTAATGAAGATTCAACATCTCCTAAGAAGAACAGGACGTCATCCGCAAACAGAGCTATCCTGTCCTCCCCTGACTGTCTTTGGAATCCCTGTATACTTATCCTTTGTCTAGTCATGATTGCCAGTGGCTCCATAGCGAGGGAAAACAGTAGAGGGGACAGCCCTGTCTTGTCCCTCTCTCTAACTGAAACAGTTCTGAAAGCTCATTGTTTATTTTTATTTTCGCACGTGGTTCACTATAGAGTAATTTGACCCAGCTGGTGAAAGAAGGACCAAATCCAAAGCTCTCTAGCACCCTCCATAAGTACTCCCACTCTTGGCAGTCAAATGCCTTGGCGATTTCTAAGGCCAGCACCGCTCTGGGGCCTTCGTTATCTGTAGGAATCTGCATATTTAAAAAAACTCTTCTTATGTTAATGCTTGTTGACCTATTTGGAATAAAGCCCGACTGGTCGGGATGTATAAGATTCTGGATACACCTATTTAAACGAGCTGCAAGCACTTTAGCTAAAATCTTTACGTCAGTGCATGTCATGAACCTTGGATTTCTGAAGTATTTCTCCTTTGAATCTATTACACAGTGGGGGTTCTTCTGCCCTGTCTTAAGGCTAACCCCCCTCCAGACGGCTCCATGGTCTGGAAGAAAGCATTGTTCTGTGTTTGACTGTTTGTTTATGTACTTTAATTACCCCCTGGGGCTTCTGTGTCAATACACATCTCAGTTCTCCTGTTCAAGCTATCGGACCAATCCCTGCTGACCCTGTTTCAAATCCTCATTTGCATGGCCAAGAGAACCTAATTGAGAACTACAATGTATTTACAATTGACCAATAGGAAAGTGTTTTTTGCGGGCAGGGTGTTCAAACTGCTGTATAAAAGTGTGTGTGTGCATCCAATAAAATGAAATTCCTGTTTGAACTTACATACAGCCTGCCTGGTGTTTGTTCTGAGCTATCACAAATGGATTAGAATGGCACATAGCTGTAGTTCGAATCCCGGAGCATCAGATGACCGAACCATCAGACGTTGCGATCTGCAATATGATCCAATAGTAGCAGAGGAGTGTCGGGAGAGTGGAACCGAGCGAGCAAGGGGCTCGTTACAGTGCATAAAAATGAAATTTGACCATAAGAAGAGGCATCCAGTTGATCTGTTCCCTCCTTGTGGATTACAATGATAGTCGCTTACGACATTGAGGTGGGAAGTCTCCCACTGGTTAATGCCCACTCCAATGTCTAAAGCAATTCTGGGAGCAGTGTCTCGCCGTATCGTTTGTATATTTCTATTGGGAGCCCATCTGGACCTGGTGATTTTTGGCTGGAAATCCCAGCCACTGCCTTCTGCAACTCCTCTAACGTTTCTGGTGACTCCAAGTCTGATTTGTCTTTCTCTGACAGGATCAGGACAGTTATTCCCTGAAAAAAAGCATCCATTCCTTCACTCCCAGCTCCCCTCTTGGATTTATACAGAGATTTGTAAAGTTCCCTAAATGTGTGCATTATCTCTGACGCCTCAGTAGTGATCTCTCTGCTTGGTGTCCTAATCGCCCCAACGTTAGAAGAGGGGGTATTGGATCTAATCAAGAGGGACAGCATACGGCCCACTCTCGTCTTCTCCAAATTGGCTCTGCCTCTGAAATATTTGTCTATTCTCTGTCCTTTTTATAGTGGCCATTCTATAGATTTGTTGCTTGTCCAACCATTCACTCTGCCTAGTTGGAGTCGGGTCCTCTATATAACGCTTCTCTGCCAGTGACCCCTCAATTCTAATGTCTCTTTCCCACTCTGTAGATGCCCCCTTTACTCTTTCCACCTGTTGGATCAGAAGGCCCCTTAGATAGGCCTTCAAAGAGTCCCAGACCACTCCAGCCGACGCCGAACCTGTATTAATTTGAATAAAATTATTCAACCTATTCACCAGTTCTCCGGAATTACCCATCAATTCAAGCCAGCACGGACCAATTTTCCATTCTCCGTGACCGACTTTGTCCCCAGACTTTATTGTCTGCACTAGTGGAGAGTGGTCGGAGACTCCTCTTGGGCCATACTCCATCTTCTTCACCAGTGCTGTCACTTCCTCATTGCCCAGTGCCATATCAATTCTAGAAAGGTTGAGGTGAGAGCTGGAAAAGCAGGAGTACTGCCGTTCCTGTGGGTATCGCATTCACCATATGTCCCTCAACCCCATTTCCTCCAGGAACCGACCCAGCCGACCCTCACTTGTTATATTAGGCATGTTCCCCGAAGGGAATCTATCCAGGCACCTGTCTAGGACTTCGCTGTAGTCTCCTACCGCTATTACTGGAATTCCTGTTTTGTCCAGTGTGAACTCGAACCGTTGATATAAGACCTCAAAGTTAAATGGGGGGGGGGGATGTAGATATTAGCCAGATCATATGGTCTGTTCTCAATGGAACAGAGCAAGAAGATATACCGGCCCTGTTCATCAATGCGACTCTCCCTACAGGAGAACGCCAGTCCTCCTCCCTACCATTATGCTCACTCCCCTTGAGTAGGAGGAATAGACCGAATGGTATTGGGATTGGAACTTCCGGCTACCCGACTGAGCCACAGTGTCCCTAGTCAAATGTGTCTACTGCAAGCAGAGCAGCCCAGGCCACCTCTCTTCCAATACCAACATAACCGTGGCTCTTTTTATTGGGTCTCCTAAGCCTCGTACATTCCACAAGCTAATGCTAAATGTCCTATCTTGCATGGAAAAATGTAAAAATTATTAAAAGCAAAGCAAAAAATATACAAGTAACCAATCCAAAAATATAATTTTCTTCCCCCCCACCCAGAGTATCCTCTCCAACCTGTGTCTTCCTCCCTACCCTCATAGCCCTCCCTATTCTTCATACGTGACAAATATAGTGAAAATATTTGTGGTGTGTACACTTTACCCCTCACCCTATCCCTTCCTCCTGCCTCCCCCCCCCCATCCCACACCCCCATGCCCGACTGAGCTCCCCCATGGAGCTTCACCTGGGACCTTCCCATAACCCCCGCACCATTCCCCCCTTGCATTCCAAGTTGGTGACAATAACCATTTTAGTGCATACTGTATCTGGCAGAGGTGGGGGACTTGAGTCACATGACTTGACTTAAGTCAGACTTGAGTCACCTGTTTGGGGACTTGCGACTTGCTTGACAGAATTCAATAAATGACTTGACTTTGACTTGTCACTAATGACTTGCGACTTGACTTTGACTTGGGCTATATGACTTGCAATGACTTGGCACCACTAAGGCCCCATGCACATGAGACGCCGGTGCAAACTCTGCTGAACACACATTTTTAAAGGCTAAAACCGGCGTTTAAAAACGCCAGTTTTGCCGCAATTTTAGCGGTGTTTTACCGCGTTTGCGTCCTATAGGTGTTTAGTTAAGAAACATCACAAGACCCTCCCTAAGCTCAAAAAACAGTATTATTTAACCATTTCAGCCATTTTGGGAGACCAGCAGCTGAGAGAGCAGCAATGTACTTATATTTAGCGTATCACTTGCCACATCATCTGCCACAAGCTGTGGATTATCCACTTGCCACGTCACCTGATAGGTCACCTGGCCACGTCACCTGGCCACAAGTTGTGGATTGTCCACTTGCCACATCACCTGGCCACGTCACCTGCCACGTCACCTGCCACAAGTTGTGGAATGTTCACTTGCCACGTCACCTGGCCACGTCACCTGCCACAAGTTGTGGATTGTCACCTGCCGCAAGTTGTGGATTGTCCACTTGCCAAGTCACCTGACACATCACCTGGCCACGTCACCTGCCACAATTTGTGGATTGTCCACCTGCCACATCACCTGGCCACGTCACCTGCCACAAGTTGTGGATTGTCCACCTGCCACGTCACCTGCCATGTCACCTGGCCACATCACCTGCCACAATTTGTGGATTGTCCACCTGCCATGTCACCTGCCGAGTCACCTGGCCACGTTACCTGCCACAATTTGTGGATTGTCCACTTGCCACGTCACCTGGTCACGTCTCCTGCCACAATTTGTGGATTTCCACCTGCCACGTCACCTGGCAACATCACGTGCCACAAGTTGTGGATTGTCCACTTGCCACGTTACCTGTCACAACTTGTTGATTGTCTACTTGCCACGTCACCTGCCACAAGTTGTGGATTGTCTACAGTGCAATGCAAGCAATTACAGTTTTTTTTTTATATTTTTTTTAATGGTTTTTCATCATTTGCCATCATTTTTGAGATTTCTAATGTAAAAAAATAGGTCACCTTTAAAAACGCTTATAAACGCAAACGCGGCAAAACGCCAGTACCGCGTTTAGCGTCTGAAACGTGGAAAACTTTTGCGTCTGAACCCATTTTTTTGCTTCTGGAAAAACGAGGTTAAACGCAACTGCCTAAAAACGGCAATAAACGAGACTGTGTGCATGGACACATAGGATAACATTGAATGGGTTCAGGGGCAGTTAAAAAAAGCGTCCAACTGCCTCTGAACGCACGTTTAACAGCAAATAACAGCGTCTCGTGTGCATGGGGCCTAACACTAACCGCAAGCCGCCGTCTGCCTACCTGATCAGCGTGTCATGCAGACAGACGGCAGCCATTGCAGTGTTCAAAAGCCGCGCCTCCTCGTCTGTGATAGGCGGAACACTCAATTTCACAGCAGGCAGTGTTCATCCTATCACGGACATCCTCTTATCCTCGTCTGTGTTATGAGGATGAGCAGATGTCCGTGATAGGCGGAACACTGAATGCTGGGAAATTGAGTGTTCTGCCTATCACAGACGAGGAGGAGGCACTGCTTTTGAATACTGGAATGGCCGCCGGGATGCCGCCGATCAGGTACACGGCTGACGGGCACAGTGAAGCATGGGCACAGTGAGACACGGGCACAGTGAGGCATTGGGCACAGTGAGACACGGGCACAGTGAGGCATGGGCACATAGCCAATATTATTTATTGTTATCCCTCCTATTATTTTTATACAGTATGGGGTAGATCTGTATTTTGACTTGATTTGTGACTTGGCCAAAATAAGTGACTTGACTTGCTTGACTTCTAGCAGGGACTCGACTTGACTTGCTTGCTTTTCGTCACAGTAACTTGGGACTTGCTTGAGACTTGAAGGTTAAGACTTGTGACTTGCTTGTGACTTGCACATGTGTGACTTACTCCCATGTCTGGAATCTAGTGTGGGAGCCCCATATGCTCCCTGTTTGTCACTCTTACATTCATTTACCTCACTCAAACAAGAAGTGTGCCCCCCCTCCCCACTCTTAATTTATTTTAAATCACCTCTCCCTTCTGTTAATTTAACAGTGTTATAGTGAACACAAAATCATGTAGTGTTCCACCTAGTGTTAATGCCCATAAGCGGGCTAATCAAATGATATTATTATAATGTTTTTATAGTGACAAAGAAAAAAAAAAGGGGAAAAAAAAAACCTCAGTTGGAAAAACAAAAAAAAAAACAGGAGAAAAAAAAAAATTCTAGTTCTTTTCTGTTTTCTTCCAGCCATTGCGCCACTTCAGCCGGTGCACTAAAGAAAGTCCTGCCGAATGCTGTCACTCGTAGATGAGCTGGATACAGTAGAGCATATACAACTTTGTGTTTCTGCCGCGTGCGTTTGATTGGTATGAATTCAGCTCTGCGCTTCTGCAGCTCTGGAGAGAAATTGGGGTATAGTGAGACTCTAACCCCATTATACATAATGTCCCCCATCTCTCTGGCTTTTTGGAGCAATATCACTTTATCATTGTAGTTAAGAAGCTTCAGGAGTAGCGGCCTAGGGTGCCCGCCTGGTTGTGGGGCTTTAAAGGGAACTCTGTGGGCTCTTCCAATTGAAAAAAATGGTTTAAAGATAGTGGGCCCAAAGATTTCCCTAAACCACCCCTCCAAAAATGCTATGGGGTTAGAGCCCTTGCTCCGCTCTGGAAGACCAATCACTCTCACGTTGTTTCTACGGAGTCTATTCTCCATTTCATCGAGCTTGGCCACCTGTATACCCGCTTGCTCCTGTAGCCCTTTAAGATCATGTTTTAATGGTTACAAGACATCCTCAACTATACTTTAATCTCTCTTCCAAAGCTGTAGTCCTTTCCACGGTCTTACGCAATTCCTGGTTCATTGAGAGTCATTCCTCCTTAATATTCTTTAGCTGGTTATCCAGGCTAATAATCAAGTCTTTACAAGCATTGACTGCACATAATACATCTCTCAATGTGGGCTCCTCCTCCAGTACAGGGCCAGCCATAGTGGTGGTCCCAGGCATCTCAGGCATTACAGACAGTTCCAGACTACTCACCCCAGGCCCCTTGGTACTCACGGTTTTGACGCAAGCTGTATTGGTTGATTTTGAGGGTAATGGGCCCTGGCTCTTCCTGTCTGAGGAGGATCCTGCCTGGGTCTTGGCTTGTGATGCTGCTTGCGGATGGCCCCCCATTGCAGGTGACTGGGATGTTGTATGTGCAAAGCGTTCCAGTTTAGCTGCCGCCACTGCCAACGCCTTCTCTTTCTCTTTGGCAGAGCGTGTTGTTTGGTGGTTGTTCCTCAACCCCTCGCTTCCTGGATGTGGTGGACATGATAAGCGTTTAGAAGCTTTGCTAGAGCTGTTGTTAAGGGGGGGGGGGGGGGATTGAGCCTCCTAATAGTTTGATCCGTGTCTCTTATAGTCCTTATGGTTGCTACTGTGGTTCGCTATATCCCCTTTTCCTCCCCCATTCAGCACCTAGCCACCTTGTCCCCCGTGATATGAATTCAAATATCGTGCCAGCCAGGCTGTGCTGTCTGTGTTGAGATCCGCGAGATTTCGGACTAGCGCGGCTTCACGGCTTAGGTTCCCTGTACGGTCCACAGTCCACGCAGGGCAGGGGGGACCTCCCACTTCGAGCCCCGTCTCACCGCCAGCTATGCCAGCCGCACCACTCTCCCAGGGAGTCAGGGGTTCCTTTGTTCCTCGATCGAGTCTCACAGCAGCTCCAAGCCCCCAGGCACGGTAAGTTTGGGCAGAAGCAAACAGAGCAAAGGGGAGACACCTCAAATGCACTCACACACGCCAGCCCTTGCATCCAGTCACGCCCCCAAATCTGACAACTTCACACTCTTTAGGAACTGCATTTTTCCATTGTAATTTTGGATATAAAAATGTTTTTTTTTTCTATATTAAGAACTTTAAAACACATTGGAGAAAATTAACAAAGAGTGGTGCAAGCACTCTTCTAAATATAAAAAAAAATAGAGCAGGTTCTGTTCCTAATAAACAGAAGGGGCAAAAAAAAAGCAGAAGGAACAGAAGTCCCTTTTTTAATAAGGAGTGATCAGCTTTCTGTACTGCTGTGTCTGTAACAGACCGCATAGAGAATGGAGAACTAGACCTGTATGCATCCTATCTCTGTTGGCTCAGAGCTGAAGGGAGGAGAGATGTTAACCCATCAGTTTCTGCTCATGTAGTGCAATCACTACATGGGCAGATAGAGGAAGGTGAGCTCTGTATGAACAGCTTACATCCTCTATGACCATGTTTCTCAACTTCATTCCTCAAGGTGCACCAACAGGTCATGTTATCAGGCTTTCCATTATTTTGCACAGGTGATTTGATCAGTTTCACTGCCTTAGTAATCACCACAGTCATTTCATCTGAGGGAGATCCTAAAAACATGACCTGCTGGGGCACCTTGAGGACTGCAGTTGAGACACTGCTCTATGACAAGGTCACATCGGGTGGGAATCTGCGCGTCATGGTTTGGATCTAAACCCGGGACTGCTGTGTCTGGCAGTAACTCTTCTTGCTGTGCCACTCACCTGTGTTCCTTGCCGGTTCCAGTGCGCGATACCATCTCTCTCATCCCCTTTACAGGACACTTCCTTTGCATCCTTCTACAATCAACCATTACTTATCTTGGGTATGCCTCCTTTTTGGTGTGCTGACCAGGGCAAACCTTAGCTCTATGTTATGTTGCGAGTCTTGTGGCATCTTTATTTCAATGTTTTTTTATTGAAGTTTTTTCACATGAACAAAAATAGAAAGGTACAAGTAAACAAATCTTGTCATACAATGAGACCGAGTGAGGATAGTCATTGGAATAAAGGCGAATGACATAACAAATTAGCAAGCATATTTGAGCTAAATAGCCCAAACTAAGTATAGGGTGAAGAGTGTCACTCTACCCCCAGACACCCCATCTGGGATCAAACTGTGTCAGGAGGGGAAAGGAGACAACACACACCTTTTGAGTTTCAGAAATTGTTGGCTTGCAAGTAACAAGTAAAAAATATATGACACCTTGAAATCATAGTAGTTGGTCCCAACTGCTATTTTGGACAACAGATATTTTTCAGTGTGTGTGTGTGTATATATATATATATATATATATATATATATATATATATATATATATATATATATATATATACAGAATGACAATCACTATAGTTCAGATCTGTGTAACGTTTAGTCAAATACAGTAGGAGATAGTGATCTGTAATGGTAAGTATTTCTTACCATGTTTACCTCAGTGTCCATTTACTTCTACATCTGAAGGTGAACAAAAAAGAAAAAAAACTAAGAATTGTGGGAATTAGACATAAAACTAACAAGAAAAGGATATGTCCGTCAACCAACCGAGGTGAGGAAGAATAAATGTATTACTATTACTACTTTAGTCACAGTTTGTCGCAGGTAAGTTATTTATTCATTACAGGCACAAAAAGACCAACGTTTTGAGGGTACCATTTCTGCCAAGAACTCAAAAGCTCAGTGATCCTCCTATGGTTACCTGTACTATGTGCAAATTGCATTTCATATGCACTGTGTGTGTTTGTTATTTGTATGGTTTCTGCAGTATTGGGAGGAGTGGTATCCTACCAGTGTTGAACTACATTTAGTATGGCTGCTAAAAGTAAATGGGACACCATTACTCTCATATGGGTTGGGAATAGGTCTATGTCAAGTGATAGACGTGCCAGACCTGGGGAAGGGACAACGTTTATCCCTGTGATATGCTCAATTATATGGAAGATGTGCGACCAGTATCCCTCAATCCGTGGACATGACCACAGTATGTGTGGAAGTGTTCCTGGTCCTCCACAGTTGTTCCTCCAGCAATTAGACAAATATGTCCCTGGAGCGAATTTTGATATGCAATATGGGGTGAGGTACCAGCGCATTAAAATTTTCTGGTGCAGTTCCCACAGGTTAGCACTTCTGGTATGTTATGCTAAGAGCTTTCTGCCATTTGTCCTCAGTATATTTTTTCCCAAAGCCCCTTACCTAGGCTCTTATATTGGGGGTTTTGCTAAACAATTGTGTGTTTTGTAGGTGTTTATATAGTAATGACATGCCTTTGAGTTTCGTGTTTGTGGTTGCGTAGTATATGGCTACTTGCCAGGGTAGGTGGGTGGTTAGTTTGTCATTATGTTTCAATAAGTGGGAGATTTGAATACATTTATAGAAGTCTGTTGGTGGATCAGAGTATTCAAGTTGCAGTGTTCTAAATTATTTCAACGTGGGACCTACAAACAGATCTTCCAAGAGAAGATCTTTGGTGGTGCACCAATTAGTCAGTGATATGTCGGGTATCAGGAGTTCCATAGCTGTGATCAGGAATTTGAGAATGTTAATGTTACCTATAGTTGTTATAGACTTGGAGGTAATGCCAAGCTTCAAGAGATGCTTGTATGGTAGGAGCTACTGTCTGTGTTTTGAATAGGTGGAATGGGCTAGTTATCAGATAATTATATAAGTTTCTCCCTGTAACTTGGGATCTCTCAAGTCAGCCCAAAGGGTTATCTGTGGAAAACCATACCTTTGCTTGAGCTAATTTTGATGCTGCATGATAATCTTTGAGAAGAGTGTGTCCTACCCCTCCTGCTTGTTTAAGTTTGATAAGCTTGCTGAAGGCACAACATGCCCTTTTTCCCAGCCATATGAATCTATTTAGCTCTGATTGTGCCTGTTGAAAAAAGGTTTTGGGTAAAGTTCCAAATATAAATATTGTGGGAGAACCTGCATTTTGAAAGCAGCAAGTCTACCTGACCAGGAGAGTTCAAATTTCCGTAAGTTGACTAGTTTGGATCGTAGGGAGTGTAGGAAGTGGGTATAGTTTTCCTTAACTAGATCAGATACTCTGGGTGTGAGAGTAATGCCTAGAGAAGCTATGCCCTTTTCTTTCCACGTGTAGGGAAATTCAGTGCTTATCTCACGTCTCACTTCGCTAGGTAGTCCTAGGATATATGATTTGGTCTCATTGACCTTGTAGTAGGATATAGCATTGAACATTTGTAAAGTCTGGTGTATCGAAGCCAAGGAGGAGGCAACATCAGTAAGCATCAATATGATGTCATCAGTGAATAGACTGATGGTGTGCATTCTGCCGCTAATGAAAAATCCCTTAATTTTGGGGTGTTGGCGTATATATGCAGCAATGGGTTCCATGAGTAAATTGAAGATCAGCGGAGAGAGTGGGCCCCCCCTGGCGGGTTCCGTTTGTTGTGGTAAACTGGGTTGATAACATACCTGAGATGTATACCTGAGCTGAGGGGTTTGTATATAATGTCATAATGGCTTGAAACATCTGGCTTCGGAAACCAAATTTATGCAGTGCTTGTGCCAGGTAGTGCCATTGGATCCTATTGAACGCCTTCTCTGCTCCTGGCTTTGGATGCAGAGAAGGCTTTTCCATTTTGGTTGGCAAGATGTATAATATTAATCAGGCGTCTAGTAGCATCCGCTGTTTGACGGCCTTTGGTGAATCCAAACTGGTCCGGATGGACCAGTGAGGGCATGAGATCCACCAACCTACCAGCTATTAATTTGCCATAAATCTTCAGGTCATTAAGCAATCATGCAGGGTGGAAATTTTGTAGTGTGCGTTAGGTTCCTTCCCTGGCTTCGGTATTACTACATTCATCGCTTTAAGCATTTCAGATGGGAAAGAAGAGGAGGCGGCTAGATTAAATATCTCTGTTAGGTTGGGGGTCAGTATATCTTTGAATGTCTTAAAATATTTTGAATGTCTTAAAATATTCTCCTGTGAAGCCGCCTGGACCAGGGGACTTGTTATTGGATAAAGAATCAATGGTTTGGGAGATTTCTTGTATTGTAAATGGGGAGTTTAATTTGGCCTGCTGTTCTGCCATAAGTTGTGGGATTTTTATTTTGTCGAGAAATTCAGTAATCGTGTGGTACGTGGGTTGGATTGTGCTGGGATCTTGTTTCAGGTTATAGCGTGAACTATATTAGGTGCTAAAAGCATCCGCTATAGCCTGAGGGTGATGCAATTTAGCTTGGTTCTCTGGATGAATAATGTAGCATATTTTGGTCTTGAGCTTGTCCCCCCTTAGGCGGGCTGCTAGAAATTCCCCTGCTTTGTTACCATTTACGCAAATGGTAACAAAGCAGGGGAATTTCTAGGACATTTAGGACATTTTTAGCCTCCTAAAAGATTTTATGAAGTCCTCCAGCAATATTAAACAGAGGTCATACTGTAGTTTGGTTAAATGTTTAGATATTGCTGGGGATACGTTTATTTTATTTTGGGCTTCTAAGGTTTTATTTGCTGCCCCCTCAACTTTTTGGCCCTGGCTCTCAACTTAATGAGGAGGCTTTCTTCATAATTCTATGGAGGAAGCGGGTTTGGTGGGTATTTGGAGCGTAAACATTAACCACTGTGTAGGTGGTAGAATTAATATCACAGACCAAAATGTGGTATCTGCCCTGCGGGTCGGCCAATTCTTTGTGCAGATGGAAGGCTACCGTGTCCCTTATTGCAGTTAGGACTCCTCTCTTTTTTTTTGTGTCTGTGCTGGCAAAGAAGACCTGAGGAAATTTGGGGTTGGAACAGATAGGTTGAGCATGTTCTTGGAAATGTGTTTCTTGGACACATAGAATGTCACGATTGTTTTGTGCTGCCTCATTCCACATAGTTCTGTGTTTTTCAGGATAGTTGAGTCTTTTAACATTAATAGTCAGGAAGGTTGAGGTCATTTTGTGGGATGAAAATGAAGGCGTAGTATAACGTCTCTGGGTATGTTGTCAGGCAGGTGTGACGGCTTAGGCAAGTGGTGGATCCTGTCCACTGTGATATCTAATTCTGTTAGATCAGGCAATATGGACATAAAGAGTTGTGCCGCATAATTGTGCAATTCAGATTGTTGGACCGATTCAGGGACCCCTCTAATTTTTAAGTTATTTCTTCTAGAGAGAGCGATCCTTAATGTCTGCCATCTTGGCCTTGACTGTGTCCATTTCATCCTCATTGCTGTCATGGGCATCCACGAGATCATTGATGGTGGTCGCAAACGCCTTCATTTTTGTTTCTATGTGATTTACTCAGGATGAAGTTGCACGCAGTTCTACCCCAAACTTGTGGACACAGGACATCATATCTGCATATAGTGAGCTTCTCAGGGATACTAGCATGTCCTTTAGTGTGGTGTTCAGCACTGGCTGATTACTTGTGGGGAAGAGATCAATTGAGTCTGGGAGATCCCTGATGTCCTCCCCTGAATCTAGGCCCTGGCTTTCCTCATGGCTGGAATCTATTGTATCCAGTCTTAATCTCGCCTTCTCTGGGCTCCCAGACGAAGGAGTGTGGGGGGGAGATTGTGGGCTTTTGGATGGTGCATTCTTTTTCATCAGATTACCTTTAGCAGGCCCCAGCTGAGGCATGGTGGACATGCTGCGTGCTAATGGGCATCCGCCATTTTGCCAGAGCTCCGGTGTAAAGTATGCAGTGAGTTTCTGTGGCGTCCGGTTCTCCTTATTCCACTTGGTCATGATTGATCGGGTTCCTGGGATAAGGCCTCAGCTCCGGTATGCTCGTTGGGTCAAGTGTCAGGTTTAGCAGCCTGCTGTGTGCCGATGTTGCCCTGATAGCTGTGGAGCTTCTCTATTGAGCGTCCATCTCCATCCTTGACAAGCTCTGCCCCCCATCTTATGGTATCTTTATGTGGTTTTACGTCTATCTCGGTTAGAGGGCTCCGACCATAAATGTTATTTATATATATATATATATATATATATATATATATAGTCACGACAAAGGGACACTTGCTCCAGTTTGTAAGAACGACTTCTTTACTTGTAAATCTTCAATCAATGCCATAGACAGACAAGAAAATTCAAAAAGCATAGCATAGCTACTGTACAGTTGCGAGCATCCCTGCTCTTCCTCAGGCTAACAGGCTAGGTGTAAAAGTAAAATTCAAGAAAGACCTCACTTTATCCTAAACACCTGAGGGTGTAACCCAACAGGTGAATCTCATTTCGCTTGATCGAGGAGCAATCCAACCAGATTGTTGAGACTCAATTAGCCCTGTGCAGGTTTAGAAACAAGAAATACTACCCGACACTGGACCACATATAGTGCATGTCAATACATTGTGCCGGTAGTCATAAAAAAATACATAATTGAAGAGTTTAGAACAAAAAAACTTCCATGATTCAAAAAGATAATTTATATCTGTCAAAAAACGATGTTCCAATAAGTTTTCTTCCATTTCACAGTTCCCATCAAGGAATACTTGGTCATAATCTACAAAAAAGATGCACAGAATTTCTAAATAATCAAAAACATTACAAAAATAAATACAGGTCATAGTCCCTGTTCATCCCTTCCGGATGCAGGGACTGTAACCTTGTTAATCCACAAAACCTCTCTTTGTTTTAATTTCAGTATCCTAGCACCTCCTCTTCTATCTCGTGGAATCTCTTCCAAAACCATAAAATGTAAATCTGAGTCCCGGTGTCCCTTCTCCAGGAAATGCCTGAAGACTGGCAAACCAGGCTGTTTATGTCTAATGGTACTGCGATGCTGAGCAATTCTGTCCTTCATTTTCTGGGTAGTTTCCCCAACATAAATAATATTGCATGGACAAATAAGGATGTATACAACATAAGAGGACTGACATGTAAATACATTATTAATAGTGATCCTATCCCCATTGATGGCCCCTTCCTGTTCCATAATGACTGCACACCAGTGCACAAAGCAAGGTCCATACAGACATGGATGAGTCCCTCTCTCCTCTTTGATTGGCTAACTGACTTTGACAGTAACATGACTCAGCCACACATTTTTGCCGTCTAAACTAAGCCTTAAAGTAGTGGTAAACCTCTTACATGAAATATGAGCAAAGCATATTCCTCTATAGTGAATACTTGTCTCAATCCAGAGCACATAATGTCATTCCTGCCTGCTGCCTCTTTCCTCTGTTATCAGCACGAGTCATTTCTGACAAGTGTCCCTAACACCAAGAGGGGAAAAAAAGGTGACAAGGGAGGGCACAGCCTGTAATTGACAGCGTCAGCTTTGTTCATATGTGCTGTGTGAAGGACTGTGTGTGTCCCTTCCCTTCAATCAGCTCACCTCCTGAGTTACGGAGTGTAACTTCAGCTCCCCACCTTCTGCTTTTCAGAACTGAGAGATCCTTTGTAAATCCTGCACTTTAAATGAATGTAGGGGACAAACAGCAGCAGATAAACAGGTACAATTCATGGGATGATTTGTTTCATCTGTATTACCCAAGGCCAGTCACTTCACTGGGTATATGACTTTACAACCACTTTAACCCTAGAATCCTTTAGATTGCTTGAATTCTCAGCTTCCTCCAATCTGGCATGCACTACTAGTAACAAAAGCATCAAGTGCCATGTATACTTTATCTAATGTATGTTTTTTACATTGTTTATTGCTTACCTTTTGAAGCTTTGCCAGAATTTGGACCTGCATGCGTAATTAAAGTGGATGCAAACCCTCTCCTACACCCAGTGAAGTGAACAGCCTCAGATGATACACAGGGATGAAACACATCTCCCTACATACATTTTGCATGAATATTTGCTGTCTTTCCCTTTCTATATTGTTTAGAATTCTTACATCCTGTTAGGATTTTTACTTCCTCATTCTGCACTTGTCAGAAGTTATCAGGCTTATAACAGAGCTATGGAGCAGGAGAAAGCCATGGCACTCAGTGATTTGAAGAGAGATAAGGAAACACTGCAGATATATGTGCCCAGCTCAAATTCCATGAGGTTACATCCACTTTAACTACTGCCCTCCGGCTGTATGCTCATATGTGGCAGCATAGAAAAGGCCCACCTCCTTTCTGCCATATATATGTGTACGAGTGGTGGAAAGGGGTTAATAAAGTAACTGTATATTTAAAATAAATGTGGTGTTTGCCATAACAATCCTGCTTCTATTTGGGATGCTTGTTGTTCTTTTGCTGCAACAAGACATTTCATTCTACTATTATCAAATAGACTTTAATTTATTAATTAAAATACTTCTGTTTTATATTTAAAACTATGTCTAATATTCTTTTTTAGGATTATAAGTTATGTGAAGACTGGGGGATGTTTTATCCGATTCCAAAGGATCTTTTCAGAGATGTTTACATTGACCATTTGCTGCATCTTCTAGACAACAAAGACACAGAAAGATCTCTCCAGGTACAAAAATAAATAAAGTGAAGGAAATTAATAGTATCTAAAATCTTGCTTACAATAAGCCTTTCACGTAAATAGAAGTACATATATACGTATGAAACAGTGGCTGCCTATTGCAGGATTAGGGATAGTTTTACGTTTTTTTTTTTTTTTTCTAAAGCGACAGGTTTGCATTAAAACCAAAGACAGAGATGACATACATTTGGCAAAAATGTGCTTTCCTATATTTATAATTTGCAGTGTAAAGATGGTGAAAGCTGTTAAAAGAACTCTAGAACCTGTGGCCAAAACAAAGTTCCACTCGAAAAACAGCCAACACCCTTTATCAGGGCTCAGTAATGTTTGCAAGTATTTGCACCTTTCACACTGGTGTGCTATTGCCACGCTTTTCCAGGGCGACAAAAGCACATGAAAACTGTTAAATCCTATGTAACCATTCACACTGCAGGTGCACTGCACTTTTAAAAGTCCTACATGCTGCACCTTTGGTGCAGTTTTTCAAAAAGTTTAGCAATGCATATACACAGCTATGAGCCTTTTAGGTACAGGATTATCAGGCCAGGAAGTGTGAAGCTATATATTTTCCAGGCTACTGTTTAGGTACAGTTAACATTTCTACAAGTTGTCTATAACATAGCAAATCATCAAGTTTTAGGTTGAGGTCCACTCTAACCACAGACAGCTCCCAGTCTCTAATAATGATTGGGAGCTGGCAGGACAGGTTCCTGGTCATGTGATCATTGTGAAAGACAATCACAGTGGTTATGTGACCAGACAGTCTTCCCTGCTCCCTGGTGTAAAGACACAGTTAAATGGGGTGCCAGGGCTGGGTGGTAAGGGTTTAAATATTACAGCAGCATTTACTAAGAAGTACATTATTTACTTCTCTTATCCTTTAAAGCAATACATTTACTACAGTTCAGGAACATTTTTTTAGGAAACCAATCAAATGCCTACACTATTACTGTCATTTCATTTAAGAAGATAATAATTGCCTTGGTTCCTTTGACTTTAATACGTGATAGTTTATATTTGCGGGGTTGTATTTGATATGTGCAAAGAGAGATCACATAAATACCAGTACTTATAAGTATTACATTCAATAAAAGTAATGACAGATGCAGATAAAGAATATATAACAAGAATACTTAACTAAAGATGATGTTAACGCCACGGGTCCCTCCCATGATGGCATAGCGCAGGAGACCACAGACGCATGCATAAATGCAAGCTCTAATTTGAGACAAGTATTACAAGCTGTGTGTGTGTTATATAGAGGACTCGAATGTAGGGATTGGTCAACTCCCACTACAAGCAATATGGCTTTCTTAGGAAAATGCAACATTCCTAAAAGAGAGTGGGCTGGCTTGTCCCTATAGTCAATGTACAATCACATTTCTATCATGAGTCAACCAAAAGTAACCAGAATAACAAGGATACTAGAGACCTTATTAGATCTGAGGCAACTAGACAACTTATAATAGGGAAAGTGCACATTACAGATTTCCTTATCACTAGGTTAGGGAATTAAAAAATAAAATCAGGCAGCTGTGGCATCTTATGTATAGTACAGGTTCCCTTTACATATTGGGTACATGTTTGGTTTTCATGATTCATTTTATGTTTAAGGTGTATCTATACCTAAACCTTTTATCTTGTACAGTACAAAGGACTTGTACCCAAAGACTATGGGTTAGATGCAGGCTACCTTCAAATGATTGGACACTGACAAAAACTTTTATGTGGCTGCCTCTAAGGGTACACTCGTATAACTCCATCCACACTGTTAGGCCCCATGTACACGGAACGCTGTTAAACTTGCGTTCAGAGGCAGTTGGACACTTTTTTTTTTAACTGCCACTGAACTCATTCAATGTTATCCTATGTGACCATGTACACAGTCTCGTTTATTGCCGTTTATATGCAGTTGCGTTTAACCTCGTTTTTCTGAAAGCAAAAAAATTAGTTCAGACGCAAACATTTCCAAGTTTCAGATGCAAAACGCGGCTAAACACGGTACCAGCGTTAAGTCGCGTTTTCGTTTAGAAGCGTTTTTAAAGGTGACCTATTTTTTTTTACATAGAAATCTCAAAAATGATGGCAAATGATGAAAAACCATTACATTTTTATTTTTTAAATGTAATTGCTTGCATTGCATTGTGGACAATCCACAACTTGTGGCAGGTGACGTGGCAAGTGGAGAATCCACAACTTGTGGCAAGTGGAGAATCCACAACTTGTGGCAAGTGGAGAATCCACAACTTGTGGCAAGTGGAGAATCCACAACTTGTGGCAAGTGGAGAATCCACAACTTGTGGCAAGTGGAGAATCCACAACTTGTGGCAAGTGGAGAATCCACAACTTGTGGCAAGTGGAGAATCCACAACTTGTGGCAGGTGACGTGGCAAGTGGACAATCCACAACTTGTGGCAGGTGACGTGGCAAGTGGACAATCCACAACTTGTGGCAGGTGACGTGGCACGTGGACAATCCACAACTTGTGGCAGGTGACGTGGCACGTGGACAATCCACAACTTGTGGCAGGTGACGTGCAGGTGACATGGCCAGGTGATGTGACAAGTGGACAATCCACAACTTGTGGCAGGTGACGTGGCCAGGTGATGTGGCAAGTGGACAATCCACAACTTGTGGCAGGTGACGTGGCAGGTGGACAATCCACAACTTGTGGCAGGTGACGTGGCAAGTGGACAATCCACAACTTGTGGCAGGTGACGTGGCCAGGTGACGTGGCAGGTGACGTGGTCAGGTGATGTGGCAAGTGGACAATCCACAACTTGTGGCAGGTGATCTGGCCCAGTGGAAAATTCACAACTTGTGGCAGGTGACGTGGCCAGGTGGACAATCCACAACTTGTGGCAGGTGATGTGGCAAGTGGACAATCCACAGCTTGTGGCAGGTGATGTGGCAAGTGACACGCTAAATACAAGTATACTGCTGCTACTCACTCTGGTCTCACAAAATGGCTGAAATGGTTAAATATACTGTCTTTTGCGCTTAGGGAGGGTCTTTATGATGTTTCTTAACTAAACACTTAGACGCAAATGTGGCAAAACGGGCGTTTCTAAATGCCGGTTTCAGCTTTCGTTCAGCAGAGTTTGCACCAGCGTCCCGTGTACATGGGGCCTAAGACTTAAGTTTTTTGCTAGTGTCCCAAAGTAATGGGCTTCTCTTCTGGGGAAGTTTTCTCCTTTTCTTCTTAACGGTTTAATTTTTCTTTATCATTTGACTGCTTACTGCCTGTGGCTACCTAGTATTTTCCAGATCAGTAGCCCCTTGGTATCTACCTTGGAGACTATACCCGGACCCCACAATGTGTGCGGCTGGCCTGTAATATTTGCCCTGGGTACTGGGCACTCAACTTGGCATGTTGTTGCAACCATTCCTATGGTTCCCAGACCTTGAAAACTCATTTGGGGGGTATACCATCTGTGTCAGTGGCAAAGCCTGAGCCGCTAGCAGGTACAGCAACATAGATGAGGTAAAACCGGGTTTCCATGTACCAGTACCTAACCCTACCAAAACTGCAGTGCTTTGGATATGCTGCAGATGCATCAGTGCAAGAATGGGGAGTTGTTCACTTCTTGACCTAATCTCCCTTTGTACTTGTCTGTACCACTTTTAGGACTATGAATAATATTAACACAAGTTACAATGTGTGTTTTTTTTCTCCAACTAGACATTGTATTAGGGTTGCTGATGCAGTTTCAACATGCTTTGTGGCTAATACACTTACACCTGCTATATCTACACAAAATTACCTTACCTTACCGGGCTTGGGAAGCACCACTGTAATGGCCTCCTGCATAATGACAGGTAAACAACCCATCTTAACAGCCTTAGAAAGGACCCGCAGCAGGGGCGGATGAAGGACATCGCCGTAGCGGGAGTACACCTCAGCCGACAGACCATCTGAGCCTGGGGATTTATGATGCAGGGCCTCCACCAATGCCTCTGTCAGCTCTGCCAGGGTGATTGGGGAGTTCAGCGTGTCCCTTTCAGCATCAGATATCTTGTGGAAAGGACAATTTGTAAGAAGGGAGTGTTTCTAGTTTTAGAGGCAAATAAATCATTGTAGAAGTGATGGAAATCATTTAATATGTCATGATTAAGGGTGTGCATTTCTCCTGCTGTAGACCTTATAGCTGTGATCGTAGAAGAGTCCCACTGCTCCCTAGCCACTAATGCCAGGAGATGGCCAGTGTTTTCCCCCTCCTCAAAATAGTCCTGTTGGAAAAAATATCTAATCTTCTCTGCTGCGGACATTATTACGGAGTTATACAGGGATTGAGCCTCAGTCCAAGACTCATGATTAGATTGGGTAGGATCAGTAACCAGCTCCTGTTCTCTACACTTCGGAAAGCAGAGGCAAAAGCAGTCCTACCAGCAGTAGACCTAGCATGGCTTGGCGTCAGTGACAATCTGTCCAGGTGCGGGTCCAAGGTGTTATTAAAATCACCCAAGGCCAGCACCGGTACAGCATACAATGCCATAAATTGAGCTAGGCTCTTAAGGGAGACCACCAAAAATGATGCTGGGACATACATTGCTGTGATAATACATGTAAATCCATCCAGCTTACACAATAAGAAGACAAATTTGCCCTCTCTGTCAATCTGCTGTTGAATACACTCAAATGAAATATTGGCAGAAATCAACATGCTGACACCTCTGGAGTAAGAAGAGTGCGTAGAGTGGAATTGTGTTGGACATTTGTGAGAGTGCAGCAGATGGACAGAGTCAGGTTGCAGATGTGTCTCCTGGAGACAGATCAAATGAGGCTCCAGTCTACCAAAATACTTAAAAATTGCGTTCCTCTTAACATTGTCCCCCATGCCTCTTCCATTCCATGACATGATTAACAGACCCTTGGCAGCTTTACTTGTCATCTTGTGTGTTGTTGAAAGGGGAGGAGAAGCCTGTGGGCCCCTCACCTCCACATAACACAATTACTACATCAAACAGTTCAAACCTTAGGGTGAGGTATATGCAAAATGTGCCTGAGCGTAACAGTTTCACCAAAAAGTCAGGGATAACGTTTGTACGCCACCTAGTGGATGCTTGGAACATGGCCAGTAGTGTTAGAATTTGTAAGAGTCCCATCTGCGGAGAGAAAGGGATTAAGGGGGAGAGAGAGGGTGATTCACATGGATGAGGTCAGAGTTAGTACAGTTTGTGGCCAACTGGGCCCTAAAAACAACAAAAGAACATCCCCAAACATGTCGGGGGAAGAGTCTACGCATGACCATCTTGGGGGGGGGGGGGGGCACAAAAGTAGCCTTGATGCGAAGAACCAGAGCACAGGTATAAAAAAAAAACAATAATTTTTGTGCGACATAGGGAAGCCAAACTGCAAGAGCTGTCCCCGCCGGGTTGCTACTTAACATCAGAGCACCCGTGAAATAAATGTAGAAAACCGAGGACATCACATTGATCCTATAAGGTGGGTGTTGTGCCAGTTGCCGCTCCACTCTGTCAAGCCAAGCCACAGGATTTTCAAAGAAGTGCGAGTTGCCATTGGCAAGGACTTTCAGCTTTGCAGGATACAGCATGAAGTGTTGGACGTTGACGGTGCGTAACCATTTCTTTATGTCCATGAATTTGGACCTCTGTACCTCCGCTGAAAAATCCGGAAACAGGAAGACCTTGGAGTTGTCCACTTTGAGGGTACCAGCTACTCTAGCTTTACTCAGTATGGCATCACAGTCTTTATAATTCAAGAGGAACAAGAAGGGACGTGGTGGGGCACGCTATGGCGGCGGCCTTGCTGGGACCCTATGTGCCCTTTCCACTGCAAACCTGGGTGAAAAGGCATATTGGCCAAAAGTGTCAGTGAGCCGTGCTTCAATGAAGGCCACAAGGTTTTTACCCTCTGCCCGTTCAGGGACACCCACCGCACAAATGCTATTTCGGCGTAAGCGATTTTCCATGTCCTCCAGGTGGGATGCATTAGCGAAGGCCACTGACTGTATGTGTCTGACATCTCTCTGTAGGGGCAGCCATTCATCCTCTAATGTACTAAGGTGTCCCTCCAGGGCAGAGGTGCGCTCCCGCAATTTCTGCATATCATGCCTGATCGGGGATATTTCAACTTTCATACCCTTCACCTCCCCTGTTAAGTCAGTGATAGAGGAACTACATGTAGTCACTGCAGTCAATATGTCCCTTAATGTGGGTTCAGGGTCAGCGCTGTCTTGCTGGGACGTCGCCGCCATATTGTAGGCTTGAGGCCCGGTACTCACATGAGATGCGGCCTGTGTGTCATCCAGAAGCCTGGGAACACCATCCTAGGATTCCCATGTCCACTTCACTGTGCCCTTCCCCGGGATCGAGCGGCCGGGAAGATGGCAGGTCCCTCAGGGAGAGGCTTTTTCCAAACATTTGTTGTGCTGCCTCCTTTGCCGAACGGGATGGGAGGCCACCATCATGGCCGGGCAGAAGCTTGGATTCTGTTTCTCGTCTGGCCATGGCAGCGCAGCGATATTCCCAGCCGGGTGTAGCGGAGCAGCTGTGGCAACGGATGCGAGGTGTCCCGGGTCCGTGCAAAAAAGGATGGCGGTGCTATAGTCATGATTGTGCAGGATACACAGCAGAGCTATCCCCAGCACGTCTTACTGCATGCCGTGCATAGCCACGCCCCCCGGGGAACTAATTTATACCCGATAAGTGGGTCCCTCCTCTCGCACAACCCAATAGGAAACTGTAAATTTACCTGCCTGGAAGCTACCACACAAAAATCCTCACCTCGAGCACCTACCTATGGTAGAGGGTGCTACACATGTAACCCACATATCTGTGTATGTGTTTACCTACTTACATTAACAATAAAATTATTTTCTCTGATTTAAAAAAAAAAAAAGTTAATTTAGGTTTGTTGGTGTAGGTCTGTTAGGGCAGGCAAAAGAGGGTTAGCTCAGGGCCAAGCCTGAGTTGTGTAATCTGGGTCAGGATTACTTTAGTTCAGGGCTGGGTGACTCATTCCAGCAGCTTCTCTGGTGCCTCCCCCTGTTTTAGGGACATTTGTAGAATGCTCCAGATATAGTGGGTGGAGGTTAGGAGGAACTGATTGGCATATTTATGAGGGCCTCAGCCAGTCTCCAGTAAAGGGCTGTCAGGGGATAAGCCACCTCATAAATAGGCATGAGTTATGACAGGAGGGACAGTTGGGTGGGAGATGGAGTACTGAGGAGGCTGTCGGTGGCCCTTGAGGGTGCCCCCTAGTCTGGGTGGGGGGGTGACCTCGGGCCTGTGGCTCAGGTGCTGGAAGGTTCCTACCAAAACACACAGAGGAAGCCCTTCCTGGAGGCATGGGAGCAAGGACAGCGGGAGCAGGTCAGCACACCTGGGAGATCTCCTGAGAGTCAGCCGGGTGGGCTGGCGAGTGTCAGTCTGGAGGACTGTAGGGAGAAGTTCACCTGGAGGGCTAGTGAAAGGGGAAGCTGCAGCCAGTTGGGTTGGCAGTGCCTGACATGGTGGTGCTAGGATCAGTAGCCACAAGAGCGATGCAAACTGGACACACATTGAAATTCTGCTACACACCGAATTCCTGCATGTAATGGGCCATTTGCTCTCATCTGACTGAGTGACTGTCAGGTATCCACAGTGTTCCAGCCAGGGTCTGAAAGCAAGCATATGCTGGTGGGAGAGGAGTATATACAGGTCCTTCTCAAAAAATTAGCATATTGTGATAAAGTTCATTATTTTCTGTAATGTACTGATAAACATTAGACTTTCATATATTTTAGATTCATTACACACAACTGAAGTAGTTCAAGCCTTTTCTTGTTTTAATATTGATGATTTTGGCATACAGCTCATGAAAACCCCAAAATCCTATCTCAAAAAATTAGCATATTTCATCCGACCAATAAAAGAAAAGTGTTTTTAATACAAAAAAAGTCAACCTTCAAATAATTATGTTCAGTTATGCACTCAATACTTGGTCGGGAATCCTTTTGCAGAAATGACTGCTTCAATGCGGCGTGGCATGGAGGCAACCAGCCTGTGGCACTGATGAGGTGTTATGGAGGCCCAGGATGCTTCGATAGCGGCCTTAAGCTCATCCAGAGTGTTGGGTCTTGCGTCTCTCAACTTTCTCTTCCCAATATCCCACAGATTCTCTATGGGGTTCAGGTCAGGAGAGTTGGCAGGCCAATTGAGCACAGTAATACCATGGTCAGTAAACCATTTACCAGTGGTTTTGGCACTGTGAGCAGGTGCCAGGTCGTGCTGAAAAATGAAATCTTCATCTCCATAAAGCTTTTCAGCAGATGGAAGCATGAAGTGCTCCAAAATCTCCTGATAGCTAGCTGCATTGACCCTGCCCTTGATAAAACACAGTGGACCAACACCAGCAGCTGACATGGCACCCCAGACCATCACTGACTGTGGGTACTTGACACTGGACTTCAGGCATTTTGGCATTTCCCTCTCCCCAGTCTTCCTCCAGACTCTGGCACCTTGATTTCCGAATGACATGCAAAATTTGCTTTCATCCGAAAAAAGTACTTTGGACCACTGAGCAACAGTCCAGTGCTGCTTCTCTGTAGCCCAGGTCAGGCGCTTCTGCCGCTGTTTCTGGTTCAAAAGTGGCTTGACCTGGGGAATGCGGCACCTGTAGCCCATTTCCTGCACACGCCTGTTCACGGTGGCTCTGGATGTTTCTACTCCAGACTCAGTCCACTGCTTCCGCAGGTCCTCCAAGGTCTGGAATCGGTCCTTCTCCACAATCTTCTTCAGGGTCCGGTCACCTCTTCTCGTTGTGCAGCGTTTTCTGCCACACTTTTTCCTTCCCACAGACTTCCCACTGAGGTGCCTTGATACAGCACTCTGGGAACAGCCTATTCGTTCAGAAATTTCTTTCTGTGTCTTACCCTCTTGCTTGAGGGTGTCAATGATGGCCTTCTGGACAGCAGTCAGGTCGGCAGTCTTACCCATGATTGCGGTTTTGAGTAATGAACCAGGCTGGGAGTTTTTAAAAGCCTCAGGAATCTTTTGCAGGTGTTTAGAGTTAATTAGTTGATTCAGATGATTAGGTTAATAGCTCGTTTAGAGAACCTTTTCATGATATGCTAATTTTTTGAGATAGGAATTTTGGGTTGTCATGAGCTGTATGCCAAAATCATCAATATTAAAACAAGAAAAGGCTTGAACTACTTCAGTTGTGTGTAATGAATCTAAAATATATGAAAGTCTAATGTTTATCAGTACATTACAGAAAATAATGAACTTTATCACAATATGCTAATTTTTTGAGAAGGACCTGTATGTATATAGGTAGAGTTGTCCCTGAAGTTGTTGAAGTCAAATGGGCATCCCATAACTTCACATCCCTATCCAAGTTATTACCCTCAATAAATAACAAAAACAAAGTCATAGACTGTTCTTACTCAAGAGTGCCTGTGAAAATGTGGTGTACCTGGCTCTGCATGGTGGAGGATCCCAGTTTGTTTGTAGCTCTTTAAGGGGTGCTCTACACTAACATCCTGATTCAACAAGAAATTGGACGGATTTGTGACTAGGACCAGGGATCCTCTAGCCTTTGCATTAGGTGCCCTGGAGATTCCTTAGACTTCATTCAGGCTGATCTATATCTTCATTCCAATACAAATTCTCCCTTGGCTGCTGTGAAAGATATTGACTAAAGTTTTTGTTGAATGCGTGTAGGGTTTTTTTTTTGTGACTGTGCCAGTGGAGGGTGTCATCCTTGTTAAAAATATATAGCACAAAAGAGTAAATGGTATGACTTTAAATACCCCTCCAGTGATCATGCAGATACATTCATATATACTGTAGAAAAATACAAAACTGTTATTTCTGACAATAAAATGTCTAAAAACTAATATCAAATGTCATCTTACTACCAACATTGTGCACTGCAAATATGGATGGCTGTTGGTCGAAATAGAGAACTAAGGTTGACGCATTTTGCGGAAAACGCTGCTTCCTCAGGATCTCCTGTCTCCCACATAAGTGCACATGACCAAAGAAATATATTCTAAAGACAAAGGTAACATATGTATAAGTTACAAATTATCAAGAAACATAATTGAGTTTGTTTATAATAATCATAAAGTTAGAAACGTACATGATATTTATCCCCAAATAGAAGCATGGGGTGGAGAGGAAAGGAGATATATTCTACCTTTTTTATGAATGATTTCATACATGTATAATATATATTTTTCAGCTGCCAAATTGTATACCAAGATATAATCGTGTGAAACCATGTGGTGTTGGTAAAGGTCTCGCCGGCCCGTGGGAGAGTGTAGCTGTAAGAGAACTACGTATTCTCGTATGGTGCATATGCGTGCGCCAATGCGCGTGCGCAATGAATGGCGTGCACGCGCAGGAGCGCGCCCCTAACGCCAGTTGGCGCCAGACGGCCTATTTAAAGGGTGCTCTGACTCCCTACAAGTGCTGACTGGTCTTCAGCTTGTCCTGTGAAACTTCCTGCTATCCGTATGATTAACCTGATACCCGTTGCTGACTCTGGCTTGCCCTGACGCTTCTCTGGACTCTGATTATTTGCTGACTTATAGTTCCTGATCCCGGCTTCCTTGACCCTGCTACTGCTTTCTCCTTGAACTGCGCTGCCTGCCTGTTGCTGAACCCGGCTACCCTTGACCTCTGTTCCAGTTTGCTACGTTCCAGAATCTGCATGTGGGTTGGAGTTCCCCTTTACACCTTCTCTTCCATAAAAGTGCCTGGAACCTGTCTACCCATCGGGATCTCCAAGTTTCACCTGCCCCTGCAACTTCTGCTAGCAACCTCTACTGGCACTCGTGTTCCTCCTAGCCTTGCCACCATCTGTTCCACCCTCAGTGGGGCTTGGACTGGAGATACAAGAGAGGCCGACCTCGTCATATCAGACTCCTACCAGGTACGTGACAGTACCAGTCAGCCAGGGATGGAGTCTGAAAGGGAGGCCTCTCCATCTAAGGACTTGCTCGAGACAATCTCTGCTCTCACCCATGTTGTACAGAGCGATTTCAGTTGCATGGAAGAGCAACTCTTGGACAAGAAAGGAGTCGCATCTGCTTGCGTTTCTCCTCCTCCGGAACCCAGAGTGCCTATCCCTGAACGGTTTTCCGGAGATTGTAAAATGTTCAGGACTTTCCGGAACTCCTGTGAGCTCTACTTCTCCCTGCTACCTAGGACCTTTGTAGCCGAAGACATTAAAGTAGGGTTTGTGATTACTCTTCTCCTGAACGAACCGCTGTCCTGGGCCCTTCTCCTTCGGGAGCAGCATGATCCTGTTCTGGCAACCACGTTTCCTTCTTCTCAACCATGGCCCAGCTGTACGCTGACCCTTTCCGCCAGCAGTCTGCAGAATCTAAACTTGGCAGGCTCCAACAAGGGTCAAGGCCGGTTGAGGATTACATCTCAGACTTTCGTGTCCTGTGTGCGGACACCCTATGGAATGATCCTGCTCTTCGCCACCAGTTTCGTCTTGGTCTTTCAGACTCTTTAAAAGATGAAATAGCCAGAATTGCTACTCCTACGTCCCTGGAAGGTCTGATTAGCGCAAGCACCCTGATCGACCGGCGATTGCGTGAAAGGCAATCTGAAAGGACTAAAGAGACTCTTTCTGTGGCTTCTTGCCCCGACACGCCTGCTGCCACATTTGATGTGTCTCCCAGAGGGAAGAATCAGCACAGGACATACCACATGAGTTTCCTCAGATCACCTCTTTCCCCAGCCGAACGGTTCCGACGACAACATGCCAATCTGTGCCTCTACTGTGGAGAAGCGGGTCACTTTATACAGACTTGTCCAGCAAAATCTTGTAGAACCTGCCCTCCACAGCCCCCTGTGGAGCTTCCTTCTGGAGATGCCCGGTCTCACATTTCCCTCTCCGTCATTCTCCACTTAACCGGGAAGTCACTTCCAGTATTAGCCATTATAGACTCTGGTGCTTGTAGCTGCTTTGTGGACTCCACATTTGTTTCCCTTCATCAGCTTACTGTATGTACCAAGAGACAGGGGTTCCGGGTTCACTTGGCCGATGGCTCTGGAATTAAATCTGGCCCGGTCACTCAAGAAACTATACCTATTTCTTGTCAAACCTCCTCTGGTCACCATGAATTCCTGCGGTTGGATGTCATTACCTCGCCTATGTTCCCCATCATCCTGGGCATCCCCTGGTTAAAAGCACATAACCCGCACATCAATTGGCTTACAGGAGACATCACCTTTTCTTCCAGCTATTGCCAGATGCACTGTTACCCCGAAAGGACTGCTTGTACCACTCCTCTCCTAAGTCTACAGTCCGACTTAGAAACCGTTAAGTTGGTCCCGGCTGCCTACCACGAATACCTTGATGTGTTTAACAAAAAGAGTGCAGACACCCTTCCACCTCATAGGACTTATGATTGCCCTATTGATCTCCTACCTGGGGCAGAGATCCCCTTTGGGCGGATCTACCCTCTCTCCGAACCAGAACTGGAAGCCCTCCGTGCTTATATCAATGAAAGTCTGGCAAAGAAGTTCATTCGGCCCTCCACATCACCAGCAGGTGCCGGTATCTTCTTTGTAGAGAAAAAAGATCACTCCTTAAGACCTTGTATTGACTACCGGGACCTTAACAAAGTCAGTCAAGAACCGGTACCCCCTTCCCTTGATTCCTGAACTTTTCCAGAGGCTGCGGGGGGCACGAATATTTTCCAAACTGGATCTGAGGGGTGCATACAATCTCGTCAGAATCAGGGAGGGGGGACGAATGTAAGACGGCTTTTCGAACACGCTTCGGCCATTTCGAGTACCTGGTCATGCCTTTTGGACTCTGCAATGCTCCTGCCACATTCCAGCACCTGGTGAATGATGTCTTTCGGGACTACCTCGACTTGTTCATTATAATTTACTTGGACGACATCCTGATATTCTCCGAATCCTTGGAAGCACATCAATCTCATGTCCAGAAGGTACTGGCCCGACTCCGGAAACACTCCCTCTATGCAAAGGCCGAGAAATGCGACTTTGAGAAAAGGACGGTACATTTTCGGGGACTGGTCATCTCTGCCGATGGAATCTCCATGGACCCACAAAAGGTCACTTCGGTTCTGGAATGGCCTGCCCCTACTGACAAAAAAGCTGTTCAGAGGTTTGTGGGGTTCGCCAACTTCTACAGGAAGTTTATCAATAACTTTTCCGGTATCCTTTCTCCCATTACTCAACTAACCAAGCAACACATTCCTTTCCGTTGGACACCTGAAGCTCAAGAGGCTTTTGAGCAATTGAAACTTTTATTCACCTCAGCTCCCATCCTGAAGCATCCTGACCCATCCTTGGCTTATGTGTTAGAGGTTGATGCTTCTGAGCGTGCAGTCGGGGATATATTGTCTCAACATCAGGGCCCTAAGTCCGTACTCTACCCTGTGGCCTTTTTCTCCAAAAGACTAAACCCGTCCAAGAGAAATTATGACGTGGGAGATCGGGAGCTACTGGCCATCAAGGCTGCACTTGAGGAATGGCGCTATCTCCTGGAGGGAGCTGCCCACCCTATCCTCATATTTACGGACCACAAGAACCTTGAGTACCTGCGAACAGCTAAGCGTCTAAGACCTCGACAAGCAAGATGGGCACGGTTCTTTTCTCGGTTCTCATTCCATATAACCTTCCGTCCTGGTTCTAAAAAATGGCAAACCAGATTCCTTGTCCCGCATGTTCAATGATCCTGTAAATCCCCTGGAGCCTGATACCATTCTCCCGGCCAAGAATTTTCTGTTCCTTCAAACGGACCTGATATCCCAAATAAAGACCAGTGTGGTTAATCAACCACCTCCCCAGGATTTGGCTCTTCAATTAAGGGACGGTCTTTTCTTCCATAAGGAACAAATCTTTGTCCCGGAGCAATTCAGAGTGTCCATTCTAAGACGCTGCCACGATCATCCTCTAGCAGGACATTACGGAATCCGCAAGACTGCCGATTTGGTCTCCCATACCTTCTGGTGGCCTGACCTGATGCAGGACTGGAAGAGTTATGTTGGATCCTGTACAAAGTGCCTTCAGAATAAAACCGCCAGAACAAAGACTTGGGGTCTCTTGGAGCCTCTCCCCATACCTCAGAAACCGTGGAGCATGATCTCAATGGACTTCATTGTGGAGCTACCCCCATCCGAAGACTTCACTACCATCTTTGTCGTGGTAGACCGCCTGACCAAAATGGCTCACTTTATTCCTCTGCAAGGGACCCCTTCCGCCTCTGAGACTGCCTCTGCCTTCATCAAAGAGATTGTCAGACTGCATGGTATTCCGGATAGCATCATCTCCGATCGTGGCGTGCAGTTCACCTCTAGATTCTAGAGGGCCTTATGTGAAGCACTTAATATTGAACTCTGCCTCTCCACAGCGTACCATCCGCAAACTAACAGACAGACCGAGAAGACTAACCAAACCCTCGAACAATACTTACAATGTTTTTCCTCTTTCACGCAGGACGATTGTCTATCTCTCCTTCCGCTGGCAGAGTTCTCTTACAACAATAGTATCCACTCAGCAACCAAGCAGTCACCTTTTTTTGCCAATTTTGGATATCATCCCTCTTTTCTGCCTGAAATATCTGTGGAATCTTCTCTACCTGCGGTACAGGATCGATTAAGCTTCTTCAGCACCAACAATCAAATCCTACAAGAAACGATCTCTAAGACCCAGGTTAGCAACAAGGAGTTCTTCGACAGAAAGAGGAGGGGTAACCTGAATCTAGAACCAGGGGACAAGGTCTGGCTGTCCACAGCGAACCTGAAATTGAGCTGTCCTTCTAAAAAACTCGGCCCTACGTTTTTGGGACCTTTTCCTGTCAAACGGAGGGTCAATGCAGTAGCTTTTGAACTGGCGTTACCCAAAAGCCTGAAAATACATCCGGTTTTCCATGTTTCTTTATTGAAACCCACCGTGCCCAACCCCTTTCCTGATCGGGTGTCTGGGACCCCTCCTCCGATTCTTGTCGAAGGAAATGAGGAATTTGAAGTGGAGGCCTTGCTGGACTGTAGACGGAGGAATAATCAGATGCAGTTCCTTGTCAAATGGAAGGGCTACCGTCCTGAGGAAAATTCTTGGGAACCAGCTTCCAATGTACATGCCCCAAGACTGGTACAAGCTTTCTTTCAGCGACACCCTGAAAAAAGAGCCCTGAAGGGCATCTGGAGGCTGCCCTTAAAGGGGGGCAATGTAAGAGAACTACGTATTCTCGTATGGCGCATATGCGTGCGCCAATGCGCATGCGTGTGCGCAATGAACGGCGTGCACGCGCAGGAGCGCACCCCTAACGCCAGTTGGCGCCAGACGGCCTATTTAAAGGGTGCTCTGACTCCCTACAAGTGCTGACTGGTCTTCAGCTTGTCCTGTGAAACTTCCTGCTATCCGTATGATTAACCTGATACCCGTTGCTGACTCTGGCTTGCACTGACGCTTCTCTGGACTCTGATTATTTGCTGACTTATGGTTTCTGATCCCGGCTTCCTTGACCCTGCTACTGCTTTCTCCTTGAACTGCGCTGCCTGCCTGTTGCTGAACCCGGCTACCCTTGACCTCTGTTCCAGTTTGCTACGTTCCAGAATCTGCATGTGGGTTGGAGTTCCCCTTTACACCTGCTCTTCCCTAAAAGTGCCTGGAACCTGTCTACCCATCGGGATCTCCAAGTTTCACCTGCCCCTGCAACTTCTGCTAGCAACCTCTACTGGCACTCGTGTTCCTCCTAGCCTTGCCACCATCTGTTCCACCCTCAGTGGGGCTTGGACTGGAGATACAAGAGAGGCCGACCTTGTCATATCAGACTCCTACCAGGTACGTGACAGTAGCTCTACAGGGGATGTAATATCTATAAATATAAATATATATATATATATACGTAGTGAAATAAAGGAGCATACGATGATAGTGGGTTGAAAGTGAGAAATTGTGTTGAAGGGTGTGAGAGGTTTGTGAATGAGGGTGTATAATGACATGATGCAGCAAAATTATGGTTTAACAGGTGTGGATAGGTAGGTCTAAGATTTAAGTGAGACCTGTGAATAATGTAAAATGTAATAGGTTGCCTGATGGGTGGAAAACGAATGGGTCTGTGAGCGCCTATATGTAAGGTTATATGTGAGTGAAAAACAAAACCAAAGACAAAACTGTGAAATAAACTTAATGGTAATAACATGTATAAATCAATAAGTGAAGGGTGAACAAGAGTCATAGAAGAAAGGAATAGAATGGTGGTGAAACCAGCTAAATGTAATATAATCTAAGAGTGACTCCTTTCCATAAAGGATTGCATGGTAAATGCTGCAGTGTAAAATGCTTACCTGTCTGTGGAAGGAGCACTGAAGCAACCACTCAGTGTGATAGTAAGAGGAGCAAGCCTGGTTTGCTAGTCCAAACCTGCCTGGGGAGGTGATCATCTTCGGAGGCTGCCCATATCAGTCGGGTGGGGACCAAAACAATGTTCCCAGGCTCAATTGCAGTGGGAGGGCTCCTTCCCCACCCCAATCCATTAACCCCTGATGAAAATGGGGTAAGGTGTGTTCTGAAAAAAAGGGCTGGTGTGAACATGCGTCCCTGTAAGTGCAGAGGATGATAATGCGGCTCAAACTGCATCATCTTGGTGTGTGCCGGAAGATGCAACTTGAGGAAAGTCACTTTTGGGTGGGTAAAGCGCTCCAGAGAGGAAGGCAAACCAGAAGCTACAATCCAAATCACAGCTGCAGCAAATCCAGACTCCACAAACCTTGGTAGTTGGGAAAGGATGGGAAAAATCGCCAGCCCTGAAGGGGTGAAGGAACACGGGCCGGCTAGAGAATGCCACCACGTGAATTATAGAAATGTGAATTGTAGGATAATAGAAATAAAAAATGAAAATAGTAGGACTGAAAAAACAATAATAATTAGCATTAGTAGATTCAATAATTGTGTATATCCATTTGCTAGATATTATGCACCTCCTCAACCACCTCAGCTAGGGGGCGTACAATCCAAAAATCAAATAATGTGTGTGAATTCTATAGAAACCTGAACAATGGTCATACATTGCAGTATAGGGTGCACCCCAGCCGAAGTCTGGAATATCTCCCATACTCCCACATGAATTAATACCTCGGAGAAGTGAGCTGTGAAACTTATAATGTCATTTATATTTTCATTTTTGTTGCTCATATACCCCCAATGTCCCTCTCCCCCAAATTTGCCCTCCTGTGTTGTCTTGGGATTTCCGCTTGGTACAGGCTTCTGCCTTGTGAGACAATTGGCAATATCTCCGTGGAAGACCTGATCTGTAAAGTTGCCTCTTTTGGTGGCCATCACATCTGCAATGCATGTTTCTGAGCTGGCAGCTCTCTCTCCTAAAGGGCATTTTCTTGTTTTGCACAGGTACAAGGTCCTTCCTTTCCTGTGCCTTGCCCCAAAACACACCAAGAAAATTTCCTTACACTGTGTGGATGTTGTCAGGGCTGTCAGCCTACATGGCAGCCATGGCCTCTGACAAATTAAGTCCCTTTTTTGTCTTCCTTTTGTGCCCTTGAAATGGACATCGTCCCTTTCATGTTAACATTTCCAGGGTCTACTCCCTTAACTACTTGAGGCCCGCGCTATAGCCAAATGATGGCTACAGCGCGGACCTGAAAATCTGTGAGGCCGCCAATAGACGGCCTCCCCTTCGCGGGCGCGCGCGGCGTGCGCTGTGATCACCCGAGTCACTGAGACTGTGATCACCGATCCGAGTAAGGGGCCGATCCCGACCCCTTACCACGTGATCAGCTGTCAGCCAATGACAGCTGATCACGTGATGTAAACAAAGAATCAGTAATCGTTTTTTCTCATATCATCCATGGACTGACACGGCGTCTCTTACACTTTACACGTGGGTTATGTCCCTGCTTTGCAGGAGAAGACCTAGGCAGAATGTGAGATGTTATACATACATTCTAAAAAGCCAGAGCTGAACAGCCCCGCCCAGGGGTGCAGTCCCTCCGGACATAACCCTCCCACTGCAGTCAGCAGACCTCATCTTAGTTTTTTTCTGCCTAGCAGAAGGAGAAGACATGGCTCTCTCAGGAGCCAGTCTCCTGACCTATTTTTATTCCTTTTGGAATTTTTCTTATTTAATTTTTGAGATCTTCTATCAACTGTCGGCTGGGCAACAGGTTGGGTACATGATATCCTCGTAGTCTTCCCTGTCCGACCATCGAGCGTGCTGATCCTCACCTTGTGTGCGTGAGACTCAGTTCACGACATGCCCCACGACTCCAGGGGTGGCCGGTGGGCTTTCATGCTCCGCGGTCCTCTCAAGATTGAACAGTCCTGCTGTATCATTCGCGGTGGACCGGGCCGACAGCTACTCAGTACCGCACTGTGATAGTTCTGTCAGAAACACACCAGTGGGTCCTTCGGGGGACGGGTAAGTAGTCTCTCCTGTCTGCAGGTGAGTACATGCTGTGTGTTTCTCTGTGTGGGGGATTTTCCTTGTCTCCCCCTGTGTTTTATTGTCACTCTCTGTCACCATTGCTGGCGCTGTGCTGTGTGGGGTGCCTAAGGGTCATACTGCCCGGGAGGGGGGGGGGCTCATACTGGTCTGCATATCGCTGGGGCTGTTTTCTGAGTGTTTTGGGGGCCTGGGCGCCGTTCGGCGCCATGTTTTGTGTTTGTGCATTACTTTACATTGGCGGGCATTTTGACGTGGATCGCCTGAGCACATTGCGGGGGCCATTTTCTTGTAGCCGCACGCTTTTCAAGCACTTGTTTGGCCTCTATCGCTGCTGGGAACGGCGTGAATCTCCTCACACTCTCTCCTCTCAGCTCACTCACGCTGAACAGCGCGGCACAGAGAGACAAGGCAGCGGAACCGAGCGGTCCTGGTCAGGCTGGTGGGTCCCCTGGGCATTCCCCTACTCAGTCAGCACAGCTTGTGGGTGGACTTTTTTTCTGAGGAGTCTCAGAGAGGGACAATATGGAGTCAGTGTCACCAGCTTCCCCTTACATGCCAGAGGCGACAGGCAGTGCACCTGCGGTCCCCATGGACCAGTTGTCGGCAGTCCTGGAATAATTTCTTACCAGGATGGAAGCGGCGTGCGAGCGCAAGGGAGAAAAAAGCGCCCTCTCCCCACTTTATCTCCACAAGGGGTGTGCGCTGATTCAGATATGGGCCTAGCTAGTGCTGCTCAGGACCCTAGCTCTGAATATTTGGATGGTTTTGAACAGGACATTCCTTGTGAGGAAGACTCCAGTTCGGAGTCAGTAAATGACAGGGCGCTTGTTAGTGAACTCATTGATGCTGTGAGGGACACTCTCAAGCTGAATGCTGCGGCTATGGAACCTCAGGCAGAGGCAGTCTCCTTTGGTTCTTTTAAGGCCAAGCCTTCTAAAAAGGTTTTTCCATATGTTCCTTTCTTTGACCAGCTCATTGATCAGGTCTGGGAAAAGCCGCAGAAGACTTTTATGGTCCCGCGGCGTTTGTCTATCAGATACCCCTTTGGAGACGCCCTACTTAAGAAGTGGGCTTCTCCCCCAGTGGTCGACCCTCCAGTCGCCTTTTTGAACAAGGCCACCACTCTCCCGATGGAGGGGACTCCTGCATTTAAGGACCCCACTGACAGGAGGTCAGAAGTGGTGAGCAGAGCCATGTTTGCCTTGTTGGGATCCGCCTTACGGCCTGTTGTAGCGGCGACCCTTGTGTCTCAGACACTCACGGAATGGGCAAAAATCTTGCACCAAAGTATAATCTTCCTCCGGACACTATTGCTCTGGCCCACCAGATGGTGCAGGGCCTGGTTTATGTGTGCGACGCCACGTTGGACGCGGCCCCATTGATATCCAGGGCCTCTGTCTCGGCGGTGGTATTGCGTCGTCTTATCTGGTTGAAATGCTGGTCTGCTGACCTAGCCTCTAAGAAGCTCCTGACAGATCTACCTTTTAAGGGTGGTAGACTTTCTTTCTCGTACATCACGGGACACAGAGCGACATAGTCATTACTAATGGGTTATATAGATACCGTCAGGTGCTGGCACTGGCAACTTCCAAAACCGGAAGTACCCTCCCCTATATAAGCCCCTCCCATCCGGGAGCACCTCAGTTTTTTGCCAGTGTCTAAGGTGTTGGCCAAGAAGAAACATGTGTTTTTCACTGAGCTTGCGTACAGGTTCTTTTGGGCCTCAGTAAGCTATTCCGGATCCGACCAAAAAAGCTTCATAGCTAAACGGTCGGTACCCGGGCCTTGCAGAGAAGAGCAAGGTTTTGCCTGTAATGCTTCTCTTAGGAGAGCTGGACCCTGGGATCCAGAGCTCTGGTCATACCCACGACCAAGATGTTTTCTGTGCAGGGTGCTATACAGGTCCAGGGGAGTGGAATCCTTGGGAACCCGGTCCCTGAAGGTTTGATTACAATGCCTGCCGTGATAGGTGAAGTTTGGGCTTCTGTGGACCAAACAAAGTCCTGCGGCGAGGAAAAGGTAAGTGGGGGCCCTCAGGAACTTGGTTCTATTGGGGGACCCCCAAGCCTAATTTGTCTTTCTGCCTGTTACCTAAGGTATTCCCGCTAATATTCTGTGTATGCCTGTTACTACTGAGAAAATGTAAAAATTTTAATAGTAGGCAAGAAAAAAAAAAAAAAATGTAAGACCGCGGTACCTGTGTTAGACACTAGAGGCCGCTATGGTTCTTTTTCTTGTAATGTGGATTTTTTTCTTCCAGAATCAAATCCAGGCAGTTGGTATGTTCTCTGCTGGGAAGCTGTCTCCTCTGCCCTGTTGCTGCGCTCATCCATCCCCGGGCCCTGCGGCAAAGGGGGCCCTGGCTCCCATCTAGCTCCTTATTGTTTTTAAAAAAAGGGCGCCGAAGGCGCACGTGCCCGCGCGCGTGCGCGAGCACGCGCCTCTATTCATAGAGGCGATCTGAAAAAAGGGGCGGAGCGGGTGGATGACGCTCAGGTGTGCGCCGCGGCGCTACTGCGCATGTGCGGGCATCCAGCGTGTTTTAAAGCACATTATAGCTGGCTATTGAATGCACAGACAGAGCTAGCAACAGATAAAGGCACACAGAGGCGGTTGATGCAGGCATCCCCTAGAAAGGCACTTTAGTAGACACCAACTGTGATATAGCAGCAATTGTGCTAGACTATTCTCAGTAAAAGTGGTGTATTACGGCTGGAATACCTCAGCTTTAGGCTTAAGAATATGCCGTCCAGAAGCTCCGGAACTGAATCTTCCAGGAAGCGAAGGGGGTCTCATCGGGCTCTGAGGTGGGCATGCTTCTGCTGCACCAGTCTCCCCTGAAGTTCAGAGGTAAGTGACCATAGAGACCCCGCAGGGGTACTTGGTACTGTGGCTGTCCTCAGTCACCTGCTCCTGTGTATGTAACAGAGGAGGTTTTTTCCTCAGCTCTGGGAGGATTAGAGAGAGATTGTCAACATTGATCGCTGCCTCCCTGTCAGGGAAAGCACGCCGATCTCCGTCTCCTCCTTCAGAGTGCCTGTTAGCAGAGCAACAGTCCCATACAGGGATCGACCTGCCTGAAGGGGATCAGGAAGAGGTTGATTCTGTTATAGAGGAATCAAACAGTGGAGGAACCTTTCTCAGCAGCTCAAGCTGAAAGATTGTGGGTTCAGTCTCTGACTAACATGGTCCGATCGGCATTAAAAATGCACCTTGCGGAACCATCAACCACTACTGTATCCTCGTTGGGGTCGCTAGAAGCCCCCAGACTGTCTGTTCTTTTCCACTTCACCCTTTTACTGAAAGGGCTTATTTACCAGGATTGGGAACGTCCTGAGAAAATATTATTCCCCCAAGAGATTTCCGGTGGTCTATCCCATGGAGGATAAGTTCATTAAAAAAAAAAAAAAATGGAAGGTCCCTACAGTGGACGCAGCCATCTCTTGTATGTATAAATCACTGACATGTCCAGTGAATAATGTCCAAATGTTCAAGAACCCAATAGATAAAAGATTGGAGTCCTTATGAAAGTCTGCTTCTTTCTACAGCAAGCTTGGTGACACAACCAGCAGTAGCAGCTATTGGGGTCTGCTAAGCAGTGAAGGATCAGTTAAAACAGGTCTTGAGGGACTTGACAGATCAGCAGGCCTTGCCCTAGCTGATCTACCTAGAGCCTTAGGCTTTGCGGTTGACGCCATAAAGGATTCAGTCCATCAGGCCTCCCGCCTTACGCTGTCTAGAGTACATATGCGTAGGCTTCTATGGCTCAAAAACTGGTCTGCTGAAGCTCCCTGTAAGGAATGGCTGGTTAGCGTCCCATTTCATGGTGAACGCTTATTCAGGGAAAACCTGGACAAATATATCCAGAAAATTTCCAGCGGTAAAAATACGCTCTTGCCGGTTAAAAACAGAGTTAGAGGTCCCTCTTTAAGAGGCCTGCTTCTCCAGTCCCTGGGGCATCGGCTGTGAAACAGTTCCGACGGCCTCCTCGGTCAATTCCTGGGGGTAAAAAACAGGGACAATAGCAGGGTAATGAGAAACCCTGGGTCAGGGGAGGTACAAAACCTCCCCCAAAGTTAAATTCATTGAAGGGTTGCCCCCACTCAGTCGGGTGGGGGGAGGACTCCAGTTGTTCACAAGAGACCTGGCGGGACACGATCAAGACAGATAGGTGCTCTCCGCAGTATGTTGGGGATACAGATTGGAGTTAAGAGACTCTCCTCTTTCCCATTTTTGAGGTCAAACGTACCAAGGGATCCCCGGAAGAGAGAGTCCCTCCTGTTGGCACTAGAACAACTATTGCTCCAGGGAGTAATTATGGAGGTTCCCCTGGAAGAATGAGGGTTCGGGTTTTACTCAAACCTCTCTACAGTCCCGAAGCAAACGCGGACGGGAGGCCCATATTAATTCTAAAAGGGCTATACAAATTCCTGTATATCAGGACTTTCCGATGAAGTCGATCCGATCGGTGGCCACTGCCCTACAAGGGGAGGATTGGTTAGCCGCGATCGACATCAAAGATGCTTATCTGCACATTCCCATCTTTCCAGTCTACCAAAAGTTTCTACGCTTTGCAGTAGAAGGGCGCCATTTTCAGTTCAGAGCCTTACCCTTCGGTTTGGCCACAGCACCACGAGTGTTTACAAAAATTCTGGCCCTTTATTGGCCAATCTAAGAACACAAGGTGTAATGATAATGGCATATCTAGATGACTTGTTGCTGATAGACCACTCAGTGAAAAAACTAGAAGTGGTTGTTCACGAGACAATCAAGTATCTGGAATATCACGGTTGGATTATCAACCGAGACAAGTCAGCCCTAAAACCAGTCAAAAGTCTGGAATACTTGGGGCTAAGGCTGGATTCAGACCAGAGAAAAATTTTCTTGCCTCAAGAAGAGGGGTCGTCTTTGAGGGATCTGATCCACTTAGTGGGTTCAAAAAGACAGCCATCCATACGCCTGTGCATGAGGCTGCTGGGGCGTGGCCCCGAAGAGCATGGTACGCGGAGATTGTAAAGATGTCTGTGGGGAGTCCTTGGACCCTCCCACATCGTCCGGACCTGCTTTCGCAAGGACCGATATACCACCCTTCCTTACCAGCCCTAGGTTTGACGGCCTGGCTATTGAAGCCCACATTCTAAAAAAGAGAGGGCTCTCTAATGCTGTGGTATCTACCATGATCAATGCCAGGAAGCCGGTATCCAGGCAGATCTAATATAGAATCTGGAAGGCGTACATCGCGTGGTGTGAGGCCAAGAAATGGCATCCACGTAAGTACGTAATAGGTAGGATTCTGAACTTCCTACAGTAGGCTGTAGATAGGAAGCTTGCCTTGAGTACTATCAAGGGTCAGATTTCGGCCTTGTCAATATTTTTTCAAAGGCCCTTGGCTTCGCATTCACTAGTCAAAGCCTTTATACAAGGAGTGATGCGTATTAGTCCTCCGGTTAATATTCCCATATGTCCATGGGATCTAAACTTGGTTCTGTCGGTTCTACAGAAACAACCATTTGAACCATTACAGCATATTTCTTTGGTTCTTCTCACCAGGAAATTGATTTTTCTAGTAGCCATTTGTTCGGCTAAAAGAGTGTCGGAATTAGCAGCTATGTCCTGTAAGGAGCCATATCTGGTTATCCATAAGGATAGAGTAGTGTTACGCCCTCATCCAGCCTTTCTTCCTAAGGTGGTATCGAGGTTTCATTTGAACCAAGATGTGGTTCTTCCTTCTTTTTTCCCCAAACCTAGCTCGGTAGAGGAAAAGTTATTGCATTCTTTGGATGTAGTAAGAGCAGTTAAAGCTTATCTAAAAGCCACTGCTCAGATTCGCACAACGGATACTTTGTTTATTCTGCCGGAAGGCCCCAGAAAGGGTCAGGCAGCGTCGAAATCTACTTTAGCCAAGTGGATTCGACAGGTCATAATGCAAGCCTATGGCTTGAGAAGAAGACCGCCTCCGTTCAAAGTTAGAGCGCACTCCACGAGAGCAGTTGGAACTTCATGGGCAGTGCATCACCAGGCCTCCCTGGCTCAAATCTGTAAGGCCGCAACATGGTCTTCAGTTCACACGTTTACTAGGTTCTACCAGGTGGACGTTAGAAGTCAGGAGGATGTCGCCTTTGGGCGCAGTGTGTTGCAGGCCGCAAAAGATCCTCATGTCTGATAGCGCTCAGCTTATATATGGTGTATCCCCCCCCCTCATTGGGCATTGCTTTAGGACATCCCATTAGTAATGACTATGTCGCTCTGTGTCCCGTGATGTACGAGAAAGAAAATAGGATTTTTATAACAGCTTACCTGTAAAATCCTTTTCTTGGAGTACATCACGGGACACAGAGCTCCCGCCCCTCTTTGGGGACACTTATTGCTTTGCTACAAAACTGAGGTGCTCCCGGATGGGAGGGGCTTATATAGGGGAGGGTACTTCCGGTTTTGGAAGTTGCCAGTGCCAGCACCTGACGGTATCTATATAACCCATTAGTAATGACTATGTCGCTCTGTGTCCCGTGATGTACTCCAAGAAAAGGATTTTACAGGTAAGCTGTTATAAAAATCCTATTTTTCGGTGCTGCTCTGGATGACATCATCAAGGATGTCACGGGAGGTAAAAGCACTCTCCTTCCTCAGACTATCAAAGGTAAGGAGGCCCGCCGTAAGCCGGGTCCTTCCTTTCCAGCAAAAAAGGTTTTTTTTCGTCAGTCGGAGTCCACGGGTAAGCCCTTCCAGACTGACAACAGTGCGGCGGGTGGACACAAGCACCCTTGGGGGTGCGTAAGCCGAACAAGCCGGCTCCCAAGCCCGCCTCCGCATGAAATCTTGCCCCCGCCCGACTCTGGGGTGAGGGGACGACTTTGCAGGTTCACGGATCGGTGGACCTCCCGGATCTCCGACCGGTGGGTGTGCGAGGTGGTCACCTCAGGATACAGAATAGAGTTCCGTTCCTGGCCCCCAGACAGATTCTTTCCCTCAAATCTCCTTCTCCTTCCTGCCCGTCGGACAGCCCTATTGGGGGCTGTATAGGATTTGATCGGGTCCGGAGTGATTGTGCCGGTCCCGTCCCAGGAGAGGTTTCAGGGTTTCTACACGAATCTGTTTGTTGTTCCAAAAAAGGACGGGGTTCGGCCAATCCTGGACCTCAAGGCCCTGAATGCCTTTGTGAAGGTGCAGAAATTCCGCATGGAATCCATTCGCACGGTGATCGCTACACTCCATTAAGGGGATTTTCTGGCGTCCTTGGACATCAAGGACGCCTACTTGCATGTTCCGATCTGCGCGAGCCACCAGATGTTTCTGTGCTTTGCGATCGGCGAAGTCCACTATCAATTTGTGGCCCTTCCCTTCGGACTAGCCTCGGCACCGAGGGTGTTCTCCAAGGTGCTTGCTCCGGTTCTAGCTTTGCTGAGACAGCGAGGCATTGTTATCGTGGGCTATCTGGACGATCTTCTTCTAAGAGCAGACAGTGGCTCAGAATTAGAAGAAAGTGTGACTATCGTCAGTCAGACCCTCAGGGACTTCGGGTGGCTCCTGAACATTCAGAAGTCGGTCCTGGTCCCGACTCAGCGTCTGGAGTATCTAGGTCTGATTCTGGACTCCTTGGAGGCGAAGGTATTCCTACCTCTGGAGAAGCGGTTGACACTTCAGTCTGCAGTGCAGGTGCTGACGTCCCGAAAATGGTCGTCACTCCGTTTTTGCCTCTTCCGAGGCCGTTCCTTATGCCCAATCGCACACCAGGGAATTACAGAAGGAGATCTTGTCCACTTGGGACAAATCCCCGTTGTCCTTGGATCTTCAGTTCCAGGTGAGTCACCTGGTCAGGGCATCCCTGGCGTGGTGGTTGAGGTCCCCGGCTCTTCGGTCCGGGAGGTCGTTTCTCCCCATCCAATGGACGGTGATCACGACGGACGCCAGCCGGACGGGCTGGGGGGGAGTCTGGGGAGTCCTGTCGGCCCAAGGGCTTTGGACTCCGGACGAAGCCCGTTTACCGATCAATGTTCTGGAAATACGGGCAATCAGACTGCGTCTCTCCTCATGGTCGGAGAGATTACAGGGTCGCTCCATCAGGATCCAGTTGGACAACGCCACGGCGGTGGCATGTGTCAACCATCAGGGGGGGACTCGGAGCTCAGCTGCGGCTTCCGAGGTCGCCAGCATCCTAAGGTGGGCCGAAAGAAGCGTGCCGGCTCTGTCGGCCGTCTACATTCCGGGCGTAGACAATTGGCAGGCTGACTATTTGAGTCGCCAGACGCTGGACCAGGGAGAGTGGTCCTTGCACCCCAAGGTTTTTCAGCTCCTTTGCCGACGGTGGGGCACGCCGGATGTGGACCTGATGGGATCCAGGGATCCTTGGGCGGATGCCTCAGATGCATTGGTGGCCCCGTGGGGTCATTATCACCTGATGTACGTTTATCCTCCACTGCAGTTGCTCCCTCGCCTGCTGCGCAGGGTGGCGACCGAGGGAATTCCGGTGATCCTCATTGCTCCGGATTGGCCTCGGCGTCACTGGTACGCCAATCTGATACGTCTCGTCGCGGACGTTCCCTGGTGGTTGCCAATGAGGGAGGACCTTCTTTCTCAAGGTCCTATATTTCATCCTGCTTTGCAGTCTCTGGCTTTAACGGCATGGCTATTGAAAGCCAGGTGCTGAGAGACCGGGGTCTCTCGGATTCGGTCATTTCGACCATGTTAAGGGCACGGAAGTCTTCCTCCAGAAAGATCTATCACCGTACTTGGAAAGCTTACATCGCCATGTGTGAAGAGCTGGACTGGCGTCCACAGACGTATTCTGTCCCCAGAATCCTGCGTTTTCTGCAGCGTGGCATGACCAAAAAGCTCGCTTTGAGTACCATTAAGGGTCAGATTTCGGCCTTGGCCGTCTTCTTTCAGCGACCGCTGGCGGGTCATTCTTTGGTTAGCACCTTTGTACAGGGGGTTCGCTATGTGCTTCCTCCTGTCAAGCCTCCTCTCCCCCCGTGGGATCTGAATTTGGTGCTCTCGGTTCTCCAGGAACCTCCCTTTGAAAATATCAGAGATATTCCTCTCTTGACTTTGTCTCAGAAGGTGGCCTTCTTAGTGGCCATTACTTCTGTTAGACGAGTGTCTGAGTTGGCGGCCTTGTCCTGCAAGTCGCCCTGTTTGGTCATCCATAAGGATAAGGCGGTGTTGCGTCCGCGACCTTCTTTTTTTGCCAAAGGTGGTCTCGGCCTTTCACCTAAATGAGGACATTGTCCTCCCGTCCTTGTGTCCTCACCCATCGCATACCAGAGAGTTTGCGCTTCACACATTGGATGTGGTACGAGCCTTGCGGGTGTACCTGTCTGTTACTGCTTCTATTCGGAAGTCTGACTCACTGTTTGTGACTGTCTCTGGTCCAAAACAGGGCCAAGCGGCTTCGTCTGCCACCATTTCTAGGTGGATCAGACAAACCGTCATTCAAGCCTATGCTCTCAAGGGGCGGGCGCCTCCCTTTCCGGTTACGGCACATTCCACCAGGGCAATTGGTGCTTCCTGGGCTTTCCGACATCAAGCGTCGGTTGCACAAGTGTGCAAGGCGGCGACCTGGTCGTCCGTTCATACCTTTTTCTAAGTTTTTTATAAGGTTGATGTGGCTGCATCTTCGGATGCTTCCTTCGGCCGCAAGGTGCTGCAGGCCGCTGTTTAAAGTTGCAACTCCTCCGTTGAGGAGCTCTGCCTTATTTGGAGTGAAGTTTTTGTTTTTTTCCATTTATACTGCTCCCATCCCTCTTGACACTGCTTTGGGACATCCCACATGTAAAGTGTAAGAGACGCCGTGTCAGTCCATGGATGATATGAGAAAATAGGATTTTTGTACTCACCGTAAAATCCTTTTCTCTGACATCCATGGACTGGCACGGCACCCACCCTTCCTTTTAAGGTTTGTACTGCTTTGTTACGAACTGAGGTCTGCTGATTGCAGTGGGAGGGTTATGTCTGGAGGGACCGCCCCCCTGGGCAGGGCTGTTCAGCGCTGGCTTTTTAGAATGTATGTATAACATCTCACATTCTGCCTAGGTCTTCTCCTGCAAGCAGGGACATAACCCACGTGTAAAGTGTAAAGAGATGCTGTGTCAGTCCATGGATGTCAGAGAAAAGGATTTTACGATGAGTACAAAAATCCTATTTTTTTTCTCCTCACGCTGACAGCGTGAGGAGGAAAAAAAGCCGATCACCGACTCATTCACAAGAGACATCGGTCCCGAAGAGGAAGGAGGCAGATGTGCCTCATCAGTGCCAGCTGCCAGTGCCTGCCAGTATGCCAATAATTGCTACCTGCCAGTGCCCACAGTGCCACCTATCAATGCCCACAAGTGCTGCCAATCAGTGCCTCATCAGTGCCACCTAGCAATGCTGCCTATCAGTGTAACCTACCAGTGCCCATTATTGCCACCCATCAGTGCCCATCACTGCTACCTATCAGTGCCACTACTCAGTGCCCACCAGTGCCACCTATCAATGCCCTTCAGTGCCACCTCTCAGTGCCGCCTTATCGTGCCCACCAGTGCCGCCTTATCGGTGCGCATCAGTGCACATCAATGAAGGAGAATAATTACCTGTTTACAAAATGTAATAACAAAATATAAAAAAAAAAAAATTCTTTTTAAAAATCAGTCTTTTTAATTTGTTTTAACAAAAAATAAAAACCGCAGAGGTTATCAAATACCACCATTTGTGGGGAAAACATGATAAAAATTTCATTTGGGTACAGTATTGTATGACCGCGCAATTGTCATTCAAAGTGCATCAGCGCTGAAAGCTGAAAATTGGTCTGGGCAGGAGGGGGGTTTAAGTGCCCAGTAAGCAAGTGAGTAAAGGAAGGGTTCCTCTTATAATTTAAGTGCTCCTTTCACCAGCTCTCTTGGCGTATTTTGGCCTTTCTAGCATCATAAATCTGCTTGCCTGATTTGCAAGGCCACCACCTGTTCCTTTGTTCACACATTATCCATTCTCCAGGCCAGATTCTCTCAGGTGAATGTTCATGCTTCGGCTGCAAGGTGCTTCAAACTGTCGTCTGCATGTTGCCTGAGTTGGCCTTTTGGCAATTCTGTTTGCAATGTTGTTGCCCACCCCTAAGTTCATTGCTTGGGGGCATCCTATTGTTGTGTGAACACAAGTCCTGTACTGTACGATTAGAATAAAGAGATTTTTCACTTGCCTGTAAAGTCCTGATCTTGAAGTACAGTAGAAGACACAGGACCCTCCTCTCTCTCTCTCTCTCTCTCTCCTGTGGCCACTCCCCATTGCTTGCTGAAAATCTGGAGCCTCACAGAGTATGCAGGGTTATATGAGCACGTCTTTATGGGTGGCCCCATTTAAAACTATCATTTTCATAAAGGTTGATTTTAGGTAATATGTTTGCATGCTTTTAAATGTTTTGTTTATTTTGTTTTCAATACTGTTACCTGTGCAGTGTACTTAGATTATAAACATCCTTAAAGCAGACGGTCCTTCAGTAATTTTTTCAACTTTCCATCTGTTAAATCCTCTGCCCTTGTAGTTTGAACTTTGGATAGTAAAACATTTTTTTTTTTCCAGTAAATACCTTATACAGCCCACTTCCTGTTATTTGTCTGGTCATTGGCCTAGGCGTATGACATCATGCACTGCTCTCACTCTAACTCTTGTGAGAGTTTGCCAGCAAGGAAGGGGGGATGAGTCATAGGAGGGTCAATGTGAGCTGCAGAGCTGGAGGTGTGCCTGTGTAAATCCAGGAAGTGAACAGGCTGCAGCTATCCACAGTTAAAATAGCTGCAGCCAGACTTAGTGGAGGGAGATTTCTGCAGCATATTTGGCAAGTACAGAATCACAGTATATATAAAATATGCAAAGTGGTTGGAGGAAAGCTTCAGAATGGCAAATGTTTTTATTACAAATTATGTGAGCATACTGCATGTCCGCTTTAAAGAGACTAATTATGTTGTGTTTTATTTTTTTACCTATTATCATCCAGTTATTAAAAAGGGTTGATGACAAGAATCTGCAGCTGGCTGTCATTGATCAGGCTCTACTTCAGGATCCATGTATATTTGCTATACATTTTTTGTCAGAGTACTTGGTACTTCATTTTAAAAATGACCTTCTGGAAATACGTTGGTGGAAAATGAGAAACACATACATGGGATCGAAGGTAAGCCAACCAGAAATGTTTGACAGGAGTGCATATGGTTGTGTATCTAAGCCTGGCATCCCTATTAAATTTTCTCTTGTATTTTACACACAAACTAACTGCTCTTACATTTTGTTTTTGTCTATGTTAAAACATTATTTTTAATTTTTTTTGTACTTTGTGCAGCAGCTAGAGTTTCACATCCCAGCTTTTGAGATGGGTAGCAACCTTTATACATTTTTGCGAGCACTTACTGAATTTTATTTACTCACCGGGTTAAAATACTGCTTCCAAACCAGCTGCTGACAAGGCCTGTGCTTGTTATCACACTTGAAAAAACATTATCAAAGGTGCAGTTCAATTCTATCCCTCTGATTCCTTTTTTCTTCTTTTATCCACCTATATCATTTCTACTCTACCCCCCCCCTTCCCCCCTACCACCTTTTTCGAAAGATAAAGGGTGTTTTGTGTTTCTCTTTTTTTCTTACATATGCAAGGCAGTGATGCAACATGTTCTGCAGCAAAGTCCTTATTCTTTTTTTTTTTCTTTTTTTCTTATGTTCATTTTATCAATGATAGTGATTTCTTGATATTCTTATTTATTTTCTCTTGGTCCTAGAATTTATGATGATGGTATGTGGTTAATATCCTCCTTTATATCCAACCTCTTTGCTGGAATGATATTAATCTTTTTTTTCTTCTGGACATCTCTTGGGTCTATGCTGTACAACATATATTGCCATAGTGTGTATACTACTTTACTATTTATTTGTATTTATTTTTTTGGGATGTCCAGTCCTGCTGTGCTCTGCCATTGTAGGTGCTTCCGTTTTCTTTTCTTTTGTTTTTTAATATCAATACATAGAAAGTTAAGACACAAAAATCAAGTTTTCTCTGCACCTCTTAGCAGTGGTGTAGCACTTCAGTTTAAATTTTTGTTGCATTACACTGCAAGACAAGGAGACCATGGAACTTACTGGACCAAGGAGCTTACTATTTTTTTTTTGTGGTGGCTGCATTAGTTTTAGTTGTATAAGTGTTTTTTTTTTTTCAGCTGGTGATCCAGCCACTAAGTCTGTTATGTTTCCACTTCTTTTAAGAGACAAAGCTGGTCAGGAAAAGTGGAATTTATAGAATGGAGACAACCTATTTAACACTAAACACTTAAGGACCAAGCCTGTTTCAGAAATTTGTTTACAAGTTAAAATCAGTACTTTTTGCTAGAAAAATACATAGAACCCCCAAACATATCTTTTTTTTTTAGCAGAGACCCAAAATGGAGATCATTGCAATACTTTGTCACGCCGTATTTGCACAACAGTCTCACAAACACTATTTTTGGGGAAAAATACACTTTCTCTTTCGTCCATAGACAGACACAGCTCCTTTATTCTTGACAGTAGGGTTATATGCCGTCCATCAGGAGAGGACTAGGCAGACATGTTAACAGTTTAAAAACAAGTAACAGCTAAGCGGAAGAGTACCGCCCAAGGGGCGATCCCTCTGGTCATAACCCCCTCACCCTGCATCTAGCAGCTCAGTTTTTTTCTGCCCAGCACGGTGGTGGGGTCAGCATTACGGCCTGTATTGGCCACGGGCCTGGTGTCACATACACTTACCGAATGGGCAAAATTATTGCACCACGAGTTGGTAGAGCAACAGGCTTCCCCGGTCTGCGTGGAACTGGCCGACCAGTTGGTGCATGGCCTTAAGTATGTCTGTGATGCGGCCTTAGATACAGCTCCCTTGCTTTCCAGAGCCTCAGTATCTGCTGCGGTGCTCCGTCGCCTGATTAGGCTAAAATGCTGGTCCGTGGATCAGACTTCCAAGAAAGCTCAGGCGGATTTGCCCTTCCAGGGAGAGAGGCTATTTAGAGCCTCGCTGGATGACATTAAAAATGTCACTGGGGGTAAGAGCACACTGCTCTCACAATCCAGAAAAGGTAAGGGGCTGCGCCGTAGGCCAGGGCCCTCCTTTTCCGATCAAAAGCATTCTTTCCGTCAGCATGGGCCCGCAGGTAAGCGTTCCCAGGCCGACAAGGGGCCAGCTGAGGGACAAAAGCGTTTCTGGTTTTGCAAGCCTGCAAACAAATCTGTGACAGGGGGGTCGCCTTCGCAAGTTTGCAGCTTGGTGGGCCTCCCTGCATTCCGACCAAGGGGTTTGCGAAGTGGTTTCATCGGGGTACAAGATAGTTTCTTTCTTGTCCACCAAACAGATTTTTTCCCTCAAACCTTCATCTTCTTCTGGCTTGTCGGAACGCCCTGTTTGGGGCAGTGCAGGACCTGCTGATGCGCAGGGTCATAGTACCTATGCTGCTGTCGGAAAGGTTTCAGGGATTCTACTCCAATATGTTTGTAGTCCCAAAGAAGGACGGGGTCCGCCCAATCCTGGACCTCAAGGCTCTCAACTCCTTTGTAAAAGTACGCAGGTTCAGGATGGAATCAGTTTGCTCTGTGGTCGCTGCACTCCATCCGGGGGATTTTCTGGCGTCCTTGGACATCAAGGACGCATACTTGCATGTCCCCATATATGTCAGGCATCAGAGATTTCTGCGTTTTACAGTCAGGGATGATCACTACCAGTTTGTAGCTCTCCCTTTTGGCCTGACGTCAGCACCAAGGGTTTTCACCAAGGTGCTCGCCCCGATTCTAGCTTTGCTGAGACAGCGAGGAATCGATATCGTGGGCTACCTGGATGACCTCCTTCTGAGAGCAGCTTCAGACTCAGAATAAGAGGAGGATGTGGCGATTGCCAGTCAGACGTGGTCCAGGCTCTGCGGATATATCTGTCTGCTACGGCTCCGTTTCGGAGATAGGACTCACTGTTTGTGTCGGTGACTGGTCCAAAGAAAGGCCTGGCGGTCTCGTCGGCCACCATTTCTCGGTGGATCAGACAGATAATGATTCAGGCTTATGCCCAAAAAGGGCGGGCGCCTCCCTTTCCTGTCACGGCACATTTGACCAGGGCAATAGGTGCCTCCTGGGCCTTCCGACATCAAGCGTCTCTCTCCCTGGTGTGTAAGGCGGCGACCTGGTCGTCCGTTCACACTTTCACTAAGTTTTACAAGGTTGACGTGCATGCATCTGTGAATGCTTGCTTCGGCCGCAAAGTTTTGCAGGCGGCTGTTTAAGGTTGCAACTCCTCCGTTGTTTTGGGGTGAAGTTTGTTTTGATTGCTGTTCCCACCCCTCGTTTTTGACACTGCTCGAGGACGTCCCTACTGTCAAGAATAAAGTAGCTGTGTCCGTCCATGGACGAAAGAGAAAATAGGATTTTTGTACTCACTGTAAAATCCTTTTCTCTGAAGTCCATGGACGGACACAGCACCCACCCCTTCTTTTTTATGTTTGTACTGCTTTTTGACGAACTGAGCTGCTAGATGCAGGGTGAGGGGTTATGACCAGAGGGACCGCCCCCTGGGCTGTACTGTTCAGCTTTGCTGTTGTTACATGTTTTTAAACTGTTAACATGTCTACCTAGTCCTCTCCTGATAGACGGCATATAACCCTACTGTCAAGAATAAAGGAGCTGTGTCCGTCCATGGACGAACGATAAAATAGGATTTTACGGTGAGTACAAAAATCCGATTTTTTTTAACAAAAAAATACGAAAACCGTAAAGTTAGCCCAATTTTTTTGTATACTATGAAAGATGATGTTACACCTAGTAAATTGATACCCAACATGTCATGCTTTAAAATTGTGCTCACCCATGGAATGGCGTCAAACTATGGAACTTATTTGCATATTCCTCAGAGTAAACAAACTTGTGCCAATAAAACCATTTTTTTAGAAAATGGCTCATGGAGGACCTTCTCTGTGGCCAGACGGAGACTGTGTCTGTTTCCAGAACAGCAGGATGCATCCTTTTGCAGCTGTGATCAGGAGGGGCAAAATGGATTTCCTATATGCTTTACTTGCTATATCTTGATGATGCAGTAGGAAAAAGCTGGATCTCTTGGTAGAACGCAATCGGTGAATTTTTGGACAATACAGTGTACTTCTGTCCGGTAAGACTGCAAAAGCCGACAGGACCAGAAGATGTGGAGTAGAGAACCAATGTCCTCCCCACATCTCCAGCATAAGTCCAAGCATTGGAGTAACATTATGTGGATCTTTACCGGGGTGTGGTACTACCGGGTCAACACCTTGAACCCTGCCTCTTGGTGTTTGGCACAGATTGAGGTCTTGTAAGGAAACAGAGTCTATCTATCGGTTTCTCAGTAAACTCAAGCCCCAGCTCTCTTTCCTAGCTGGCGATATATGAAGCTTCTGATCTGCTGGCGGTGTTATCAGCATATGGTAAGTTAGAGAGGCTGCGTGAGGAAGTAGAGTCTAGACAGAGCAGTTCGAAGGTGGTGAGACATCTCCGAAAAGACTCCGGGGGGGGGGGGGGAATCCAAGGAAGTGAGCCAGTTGTGTTTTGAGTCATTCATGATTTGCTGTCCAGTCATCCATTGTCCGTTGACAACAAAGCGTCGGGCCTGTAAACGATTAATTATTTTTAGGTCCTGAAATTTGGAGTCCGGGAGAAAAAGCCAGATTTTCCACTTTTGAGTGTGAGCGGTGATGGTGCTACTGAAAAATCTCAAACACTTTCTGACAGATCTTCGTAGTATCTCCCGTCCCCCCACCTTTTTTTTTTTCTTCTCCTCTCCATTCCCTTCCTCTCTCCCTCCCCCCCCCCCCCTTACCTTTTTTCTCTTGCTGAGACCCTATGAGTCTAACTCTCTGATGTTCTTATTACACTGTGTCTACTGTGGGAAATTGTTATACGGAATACAGAGACTCCTTAGATCCTGACGCATGCAGTCTGAATTTTAGTCTACTGTCAAGACTACAGGTGTAATAATTTGTGTGATGCTTTACATATGTGGGCGTGACTTGTGTATGCGTTTGTTTCTGGACGTGCACCTAATTTTTTTTTTAATATTATTTATTTTACTTTTTATTTTTACACTGTCCCTTTTAAACCATTTTTTTTTTATCACTTTTATTCCTATTACAAGGAATGTAAACATCCCTTGTAATAGAAATAAGCAGGACAGGGCCTCTTTAATGTGAGATCTGGCATCAAAAAACCTCAGATCTCACATTTACATTTAAAAGCAATAATAAAAAAAAAAAAATTATTTTTCATACATCATGGGACACAGAGTCAGGCTAATATTCATTACCTTCTGGGTTATACTCCATCAGGTGAATGGGCACTGGGAGACCAAGTTATTTAGACAGGAATTGATCTCCTGTATAATCCCACAGGGTGGCAAGAAGCGTGACAGATCCCCCTCCCTGGAGCCTCCATGTCTGGAGCAGGAATGGGTTGAAGATGGGGAAGAGCATAAAGCTCAGGATTCTGTGGATGGCCTGGCGTATGAGTCTGCTTCTGAGCAATCTGGACAAGAAGATATCCAGTAAGTATCTGCCTCTCAATCACAGAGGCTCTTGATCCTGACTCTTACCGAAATGGTTCCGCCGAAAAACAAAAAATATTAAAAGTCAGCAGCTACAAATACTGCAGCTGCTGACTTTTAATATATGGACACTTACCTGTCCAGGGCTCCCGCGATGTCGGCACCTAAAGCCGAACTGTCTCTCGGCTGGAGGCGCCTCCATCTTCGGTAAGGGAATCAGAAAGTGAAGCCTTGTGGCTTCACTTCTGGATTCCCTACTGCGCATGCGCGAGTCCCGGTGCGTGATCCCAACAGTCCCTGATGTCTTCTGGGACCGGTGTGTCTCCCAGAAGACAGCAGGGGGGATGGAGGAGGGGCCGGTCATGGCATAGATCGCTGCGGATACTGCGGCGATTTATGCCCGGAAGTGGGAACAAATACCTGGATTACACAGGTATCTGCTCCCCCCTGAAAGGTGCCAAATGTGACACCGGAGGGGGGGAGGAATTCGAAAAGTGGAAGATCCATTTTGGGGTGGAACTCCACTTTAAGTTTCCTCTTACAGAGGTCACAGAGCCTTCCTGGTCTTCTTTGGGATCCCTGAGGCCTCTTCAGGCCACACAGGCTTTCCCCTACTCACCCTGTTGGAAGAGGCGGTGTATGCTGATTGGGAACAGGATTTTTGTTCCTCCTAAGAGGTTTTCCATTTTATATCCCATGGATGAAAAGTTCACTAAGAAATGGAGCATGCCAGCCATAGATGCAGCAGTCTCTTCCTTGAACAAGAACTTAACTTGTCCGGTGGATAATGTACAGGGCTTGAAACAGCCTGTTGAAAATAAATTGGAGTCATTATTAAAAGCCTCTTTTTCTTCGGCCAGTTCAGCTATTCAGCCAGCTGTTGCAGCAATTGGTATCTGCCAATCCATAAAGGATCAGATCGGACGGCCTGACCAGCCTAACCAGGAGGATGATCAGCCTGAAAATAAGGCAGATAGTCCTCGAGCGCTGTGTTTTGCTGTTGACGCCTTAAAGGATTCAATACAGCAGATTTTTCGTTTGTTTCTTATGTCTGTACATATGCACAGACTTTTGTGGCTTAAGAACTGGTCAGCCGAGCTTCCTTGTAAGAAGTTACTGGCAGGTTTCCCCTTTCATTGGGAACGTTTATTTGGCGATCATTTGGACAAATCTATCCAAAAGGTTTCGGGAGGGAAGAGTTCTCTACTTCCTGTTAAGAAAAACACCAAACGTCCCTCGTTTTAAAACCTCAGGGACTGCTTCCTCAAATGTCTCAGTACCAAGGTGGTTCCGCCGCCAACAGATCGCTAGAACCAGGGGAAAGCCGCAAGGCCAGGGCCAGAAAAAGCCCTGGGTCAAAAATTCTTCTAAACCCAGGACCAAGCCCTCCCTTTGAGGAGACGCCCCCTCTCCATCGGGTAGGGGGAAGGCTGCTGCACTTTGCGGACATTTGGAGAACAATAGTTCAGGACGAGTGGGTCACCTCAAATATATACCACGGTTACAAGCTGGAGTTGCGGGGGGTTCCCCCTCAGAGGTTTTTAAGATCCAACATTCCTTCGGATCCTCCAAAAAGAGACTTATTACTTCAGGCACTATATCATTTAGTGCATCAAGGAGTGATTGTGAAGGTTCCTGTACCCAAAAGGGGCTAAGGGTTTTACTCAAACCTTTTTACGGTTCAAAAACCAGACGGGGACATAAGCCCATCGTGGACCTAAGATCCCTGAACCAGTATATACTGATCAAGTCCTTTTGGATAGTCTGTCCGCTCAGTAGTAACCTCACTCCAGATGTGAGACTTTCTAGCCTCCATCGATATAAAGGACTTTCAACCTCATCTGAGGTTCCTACGATTTGCAGTAGAGGAACGTCACTTTCAGTTCTTGGCTCTACCCTTCGGGCTTGCTACAGCCCCCCCCCCCCCCGGGTGTTCACAAAGATCCTAGCACCAGTACTGGGTCTTTTAAGGACCCAATGTATCTGGACGACCTCCTGCTCAGAGATTACTCACTACAAGCTCTAGAACAGAGCATGACATGCAGAGTGCAGTATTGGAAAAGCTTAGGCTGGATCATAAATACCGAAAAGTCAAACTTGAGACCAGCTCAAAGTCTAAAGTATCTAGGTCTGTCCCTAGATACAGTCCAGGCAAGAGTATTATTGCCACCCGCAAAAATCTGTGCCCTGAAGACACCAGACAACCCTCCATTCGACTCGGTATGAGTCTTCTAGGGAGGATGGTAGCCTCATTTGAGGTGATATCCTATGCCCAGTTCCATTCCAGGCCGCTACAAGAAGACATCTTGTTGGCTTGGAACATCTTGGAATATCTCCTCGGGCACGCTTAAGCGTACGCTGGTGGTTAGAGGATCAGAACCTGCAAAAGGGAAGATCCTTCCTCCCGATCACTTGGAGAGTACTGACTACAGATGCCAGTCTCTCAGGCTGGGGAGCGTCCCTTGAGGGGCTCCACAGCTCAAGGAAAATGGTCAAGGACAGAACAGATCCTGCCCATCAACATCCTGGAATTACAGGCAGTACGCCTGGCCCTACGGTCCTGGACAATGGAGCTTCAGGACTACACTATCAGGGTTCAGTCCGACGATGCCACTGCAGTGGCCTATATAAACCACCAAGGCGGTACCAGGAGTTGTTCAGCTCTGAAAGAGGTGAACCACATACTAGCCTGGGCTGAGGGACATGTGCCAATTATATCGGCAGTCAATATCCCGGGAATAGAGGACTGTAAGACAGATTATCTCAGCCGCCAGCAGATCTGCCCGGGGAATGGTCCCTACACCCAGAGGTGTTCTTAGAAATTTGCCAACGTTGGGGATGGCCAGAGGTCGACCTACTGGCATCCAGGTTCAACAACAAGCTACAACAGTTTGTGTCCCGAACAAGAGATCCTCTGGCAATCAGAGCAGATGCTCTGATAATTCCATGCAGCCAATACTCCCTTGTTTATGCTTTCCCTACGATACCTCTCCTTCCACATTTGTTGTGCAGGATTCGGAAAGAGGAAGTTTGTCATTCTCGTGGCACCAGCCTGGCCCTAGTTCCCGGAGATTGTGAGACTAACACTGTACGGGCCATGGACGCTTCCACAGCGCCCCGATCTACTGTCTCAAGGTCCTATATTCCACCCCAATTTAGAGTGTCTAAATTTGACGGAATGGCTATTGAAGCCAGAGTGTTAAAGGATCGCAGCATCTCGGGACCAGTAGTGTCTACCCTAGTAAATGTTAGAAAAGCTGTCACTAGGAAGATCTATCTCTATCATAAGGTCTGGAAGACTTCTATTGGTGTGAAGCCACAAGATGGCATCTTCGGAAATAAGTGATTGGGAATATTCTCTATTTTCTACAGTCAGCTGTAGAAATCAAATAGGCTTTGTGTACAATCAGAGGTCAAGTTTCGGCCCTATCAGTATTCTTTCAAAGGCCTATAGCCTCCCATTCACTGATCCAAACCTTTATGCAGGGGGCAACTTGCTTGCTTCCCCCCATTAGGTCACCTATGTGTCCTTGGTGTGAACTGGTGTTGTCTGTATTACAGAAACAACCATTTGAACCTATCAAGGAAATTCCATTAGACTTGCTATCACTCAAGCTAGCCTTCCTATTGGCTATCACCTCAGCTAGGAGGGTGTCGGAGTTGGTGGCCCTGTCATGCAGGGAACCGTATTTAATCCTTCACCATGACAGCGTCTTGTTACGACCTGTTCCATCCTTTTTGCCAAAGGTGGTGTCAGCCTTTTATTTAAATCGGGACATTATTTTGCCTTCTTTTCTCTCTCAGCCTCGTTTGGCAGAAGAGAGACTACTGCACTACTTGGAGCTCATTCTACCAGGGGTGTAGGAACCTCCTGGGATTTTCACCCTCAGGTATCTGTGGCTCAGATTTGTAAGGCTGCTACCTGGTCTTCAGTGCATACGTTCACAAAATTTTATCAAGTGGATGTTCGAGCAGCCGAGGATTCGGCTTTTGGCCGCAGTATACTGCGGGCTGCCATATAAAGTTCTGATGGCTATTATTATTTGGCAGGGTGTCTTCCTCCCCTCAAGGCTATTGCGCTGGGACGTCCCAGAAGGTAATGAATATGACCCTGACTTTGCCCCATGATGTATGAAAAAGAAAATAGGATTTGTTTGTCATACTTAACTGTGAAATCATTTTCTTTTAATACATCATGGGACACAGAAGTCCATCCCCTCTTTTTGGGGATTCAGTGTTTGCTGCAAAACTGAAGTAACTTCCTGTATGGGAGGGGTTATATAGGGGATCACTTCCTGTCTAAACACCTTGGTCTACCAGTGTCCATTCACCTGATGATGGAGTATAACCCAGACGGTAATGAATATTAGCCTGACTCTGTGTCCCATGATGTATTCGAAGAAAAGGATTTTACAGGTAAGTATGACGAAAAAATCCTATTTTTATGTATCCACATATTTTTTTTTTTTTAAATGGGCCCTCTAAGGCTGGAGGGTGGAAGTAACATTTGACGTTTGCCCTCACTCGACTGGATCGGATCGTTTCCCATGCTGCTGATCTCTCCGGTATGAAACCTGGGGGGGGGATGGTGCACCTATCCTGCCGCCAGTGGGACCACTTTTATGTGAAAAAGGATCACCTACTGTGTAAAAAAATTACACGGTTATGGAAATTAGCTGCTGCCATAACCCTAGTATTTAACTTCAAAGTAGCGATGTATATACACGGTGGGTGTAAGTGGCTGATGGAGGTACTTACTAAAGATGAGCCGAACTCACAAGGGCTCAATATGAGGCAAAATCGGCCAACATTACTGAAGTTGGGTTATTCTATCCTATTCTAATCACTCCAGATTGGCCTCGGTGTCCATGGTACGCCGACATGGTACGGATGGTGGCGAACGCCCCCTGGCGACTGTCAGTGCGGGAGGACCTCCTGTCTCAGGGACTGATATTCCATCCTGCTTTACCATCTCTGGCTTTGACGGCCTGGCTATTTAAAGTCAGGTGCTAAGAGACCGGGGGTTGCCGAGTTCTGTGATTCCCACTATGTTGAAGGCGCGCAAGTCTACTTCACGGAGGATTTATCATCGCACCTGGAAGGCTTATATCTCTTTGTGTGAGGCTGTGGGGTGGCATCCTCTTTCCTATTTGGCATCTAAGATCCTTGTGTTCCTGCAGCGTGGGGTTGATCAGAAGCTGGCTTTGAGCACTATCAAGGGGCAAATATCGGCTCTGGCAATATTTTTTCAGCAGCCGTTGACTGCTCACTCGTTGGTGCTCTCCCAGTACGCTCGCCTCTGCCTCCATGGGGTCTAAATCTGGTGCTCTTGGTACTTCAGAAGCCATTGTTCGAGAACATTAGGGAGATCCCCTTATGCTCTCTCAGAAGGTTGTCTTTCTAGTGGCTATTACGTCCGCTCAGCGAGTTTCTGAGGTGGCGGCCTTGTCATGTAAGTCTCCCTATTTTGTTCTCCACAAGGATAAGGTGGTGCTGCGTCCGCATCCCACATTTCTTCCTAAGGTGGTATCTGCCTTTCATCTGAACTAGGACATTGTCCTTCCTTGTGTCCTCCACGGTCTCACCCCAAGGAGGTCACCTTGTACTCTTTGGACGTGGTTCGTGCTCTCCGTGTGTATCTGTCGGTTACGGCTTCCTTTTGGAAGTCGGATTCCCTTTTTGTAAATGTGGATGGCCCGAGGAAGGGCCTCTTCAGACACTATTTCTCGTTGGATCAGACAGACTATTGTTCAGGCCTATGCCATTTGGAGGCGGATGCCCCCCTTTCTTTCTCGTACATCACGGGACACAGAGCGGCATAGTCATTACTATGTGGGTTATATAGTTTACCTTCAGGTGCTGGCACTGGCAACTTCCAAACCGGAAGTACCCTCCCCTATATAAGCCCCTCCCATCCGGGAGCACCTCAGTTTTTTCCCAGTGTCTAAGGTGTTGGCCAAGAAGTAACATGTGTTTTTCACTGAGCTTGCGTACAGGTTCTTTTGGGCCTCAGTAAGCTATTCCGGATCCGACCAAAAAAGCTTCATAGCTAAACGGTCGGTACCCGGGCCTTGCAGAGAAGAGCAAGGTTTTGCCTGTAATGCTTCTCTTAGGAGAGCTGGACCCTGGGATCCAGAGCTCTGGTCATACCCACGACCAAGATGTTTTCTGTGCAGGGTGCTATACAGGTCCAGGGGAGTGGAATCCTTGGGAACCCGGTCCCTGAAGGTTTAATTACAATGCCTGCCGTGATAGCTGAAGTTTGGGCTTCTGTGGACCAAACAGAGTCCTGCGGCGGGGAAAAGGTAAGTGGGGGCCCCTCAGAAACTTGGTTCTATTGAGGGGACCCCCAAGCCTAATATGTCTTTCTGCCTGTTACCTAACGGTATTCCCGCTAAATATCTGTGCATGCCTGTAACTACTAAAAAATGTAATAATTTTAATAGTGGTAAAGAAAAAAAAAAATATATATATATATATAGACTGCGGTACCTGTGTTAATCCACTAGAGGCCGCTGTGGAACGTTTCTTGTCATGTGGACTTTTTTCTTTTCATCAGAGCAAGTCCAGGCAGATGGTGAGTTCTCTTGTGGGAAACTGCTTCCTCTGCCATGTTGCAATGTTCATCCATCCCCCGGCCTGCGGCAAACATGGCCCTGTCTCCTGTCCTTAGTTTCCCTTTTCAAAAAAGAGCGCCGAAGGCGCACGTGCGCGAGCACGCGCCTCTCTATATAGAGGTGAGTGGAAAAGGGGGCGGAGCTTGGTGGATGACGCTCTGTGCGCGCCGCAGCGCTTCTGCGCATGTGCAGGCGTCCCAGCATGTTAAAAGGCACAATTATGTGTTGTGAGCTGGCTGTGGTGCAGAAACAGAGCTGGCAACATTTAAAGAAAGGCATACAGCAAGCGGTTGATGCAGGCATCCCCATAGAAAGGCACATTAGTAGACACCAACTGTTTATATAGCAGCAATTGTGCTAGACTATTGTCAGTAAGTGGTGTATTTCGGCTGGAATACCTCAGCTTTGGGCTTAGGAATATGCCGTCTAAAAACTCCGGGACTAAGAATCCCAGGAAGCATAGGGGGTCTCCATCGGGCTCTGAGGATCTTGGGCATGCTTCGGCTGCACCAATCTCCCCTGAAAAATCAGAGGTTAGTGACCGTAGAGCACCCTCAGGAGTACCTGGTACTGTGGCTGTCCTCAGTTCACCTGCTCCTGTGTATGTAACAGAGGAGTTTTTTTCCTCCGCTCTGGGAGGGTTGGAAGAGAGATTGACAACATTGATCGCTGCTTCCCTGTCAGAGGGAAAGCGCGCCCGATCTCCGTCTCCTCCCTCAGAGTACCTGTTAGCGGAGCAACAGTCCCATACAGGGATCGACCTACCTGAAGGGGATCAGGACGAGGTTGATTCTGTTGTAGAGGAATCAACAGTGGAAGAACCATTCTCAGCATCACATGCTGAAAGATTATGGGTTCAGTCCCTGACTAACATGGTCCGATCAGCATTTAAAATGCCCCTTGCGGAGCCATCATCCACTTCTGTCTCCTCGTTGGGGTCGCTAAAAGCCCCCCAGACGGTTTGTTCCTTTCCAATCCATCCTTTACTGGAAGGGCTCATTTACCAGGATTGGGAACATCCTGATAAAATATTTACTCCTCCCAAGAGATTTCAGGTGGTCTATCCCATGGAGGATAAGTTCATCAAAAAATGGAGGGTCCCTACAGTGGACGCAGCCATCTCTTGTGTGAATAAATCACTGACATGTCCAGTAGATAATGTCCAAATGTTCAAGGACCCAATAGATAAAAAATTGGAGTCCTTATTAAAATCTGCTTTTGCTACAGCAGGCTTGGTGACACAACCAGCAGTGGCAGCTATTGGGGTCTGCCAAGCAGTGAAGGATCAGTTGAAACAGGTCTTAAGGGACTTGCCAGATCAGCAGGCTCTTGCCCTAGCTGATCTACCTAGAGCCTTATGCTTTGCGGTTGACGCTATAAAGGATTCAATCCATCAGGCCTCCCGCCTTACGCTGTCTGTAGTACATATGCGCAGGCTTCTGTGGCTCAAAAACTGGTCTGCTGAAGCTCCCTGTAAAAAATTGCTGGTCAGCTTCCCATTTCATGGTGAACGCTTATTCGGGGAAGACCTGGACAAATATATCCAGAAAATTTCCAGCGGTAAAAGTACACTCTTGCCGGTTAAAAACAGAGTTAGAGGTCCCTCTTTTAAGAGGCCTGCTTCTCCAGCCCCTAGGACATCGGCTGTGAAACCGTTCCGACGGCCTCCTCGGTCAAATCCCGGGGGTAAAAATCAGGGACAATCGCAGGGTAACAAGAAACCCTGGGTCAGGAGAGGTACAAAACCTCCCCCAAAGTCAAATGCATGAAGGGTTGCCCCCACTCAATCGGGTGGGGGGAAGACTTCAGTTGTTCGCAGAGACCTGGCGGGACACGATCAGAGACAGATGGGTGCTCTCCGCAGTAAGTCTGGGATACAAATTGGAGTTAAAAGACTCCCCTCCTTCCCATTTTATAAGGTCAAACGTGCCAGGGGATCCCCAGAAGAGAGGATCCCTCCTGTTGGCACTAGAACAATTATTGCTCCAAGCAGTAATTATAGAGGTTCCCCTGGAAGAATGGGGGTTCGGGTTTTACTCAAACCTCTTTACAGTCCCGAAGCCAAACGGGGACGTGAGGCCCATATTAAATCTAAAAGGGCTAAACAAATTCCTACATATCAGGACTTTCCGGATGGAGTCGATCCGATCGGTGGCCACTGCCCTACAAGGGGAGGAATGGTTAGCCTCGATCGACATCAAAGATGCTTATTTGCACATTCCCATCTTTCCAGTCCACCAAAAATTTCTACGCTTTGCAGTAGAAGGGCGCCATTTCCAGTTCAGAGCCTTACCCTTCGGTCTGGCCACAGCACCACGAGTGTTCACAAAAATTCTGGCCCCATTATTGGCCAATCTAAGAACACGAGGTGTAACGATAATGGCATATCTAGACGACTTGTTGCTGATAGACCACTCAGTGGAAAAACTAGAAGTGGTTGTTCACGAGACAATCGAGTATCTGGAATCTCATGGTTGGATTATCAACCGAGACAAGTCAGCCCTAAAACCAGTCAAAAGTCTGGAATACTTGGGGCTAAGGCTGGATTCAGACCAGAGAAAAATTTTCTTGCCTCAAGAAAAGGTGTCGTCTTCGAGAGATTTGATCCACCTAGTGGGTACAAAAAGACAGCCATCCATACGCCTGTGCATGAGGCTGCTGGGAAAAATGGTGGCATCATTCAAAGCAGTACCCTACGGTCAATTCCATTCAAGGAATTTGCAAAGGGCCATACTGTCAGCCTGGAACAAAAAAGTTCAGGCCCTAGACTTACCAATGTCCTTGTCCCCTTCCGTGCGCAAGAGCCTCCGTTGGTGGTTGGTTCCCCAGAATCTGGAAAAAGGGAAATCCTTCAGTCCGATTTCTTGGAAGGTGGTCACTACAGATGCCAGCCTTATAGGCTGGGGAGCAGTACTGGAGCAATGGTCCCTCCAGGGCAGGTGGTCGGATGCAGAAAAGGCCCTGCCCATCAATCTCTTAGAGATACGAGCAGCCCGGTATGCCCTAGTAGCATGGACATCCAAACTCCAAGGGGCCCCTGTCAGAATTCAATCAGACAATGCCACGGCAGTGGCATATATCAATCATCAGGGTGGCACCAGGAGTCGTGCAGCCCAGAGGGAAGTGAATTGCATCCTGAAATGGGCAGAAAGATATGTCCCAGCCATATCCGCAGTATTCATTCCAGGAGTGGAGAATTGGAAGGCGGACTTCCTAAGTCGCCAACAATTATGCCCAGGGGAATGGTCCCTTCACCCCGAGGTTTTCCGGACAATATGTCAGCGGTGGGGAACACCGGATGTAGATCTGCTAGCATCCAGATTCAACGCAAAGGTGGACAGGTTTGTCTCTTGGACAAGGGATCCCCTAGCTTGCGGCTCGGATGCCCTAGTGTTCCCTTGGGATCAGTTCAAGCTGATATATGCATTCCCACCGCCACAATTGTTACCTCGATTACTCCGCAGAATCAGGGTAGAAAAGAAACCAGTGATTCTAGTGGCTCCAGCGTGGCCCCGAAGAGCATGGTACGCGGAGATTGTAAAAATGTCTGTGGGGAGTCCTTGGACCCTCCCACATCGTCCGGACCTGCTTTCGCAAGGACCGATATACCACCCTTCCTTACCAGCCCTAGGTTTGACGGCCTGGCTATTGAAGCCCACATTCTAAAAATGAGAGGTCTCTCTAATCCTGTGGTATCTACCATGATCAATGCCAGGAAGCCGGTATCCAGGCAGATCTACTATAGAATCTTGAAGGCGTACATCGCCTGGTGTGAGGCCAAGAAATGGCATCCACGTAAGTACGTAATAGGTAGGATTCTGGACTTCCTACAGTGGGCTGTAGATAGGAAGCTTGCCTTGAGTACTATCAAGGGTCAGATTTCGGCCTTGTCAATATTTTTTCAGAGGCCCTTGGCTTCGCATTCACTAGTCAAAGCCTTTATACAAGGAGTGATGCGTATTAGCCCTCCGGTTAATATTCCCATATGTCCATGGGACTTAAACCTGGTTCTGTCGGTTCTACAGAAACAACCATTTGAACCATTACAGCATATCTCCCTGGTTCTTCTCACCAGGAAGTTGATTTTTCTAGTAGCCATTTGTTCGGCTAAAAGAGTGTCGGAATTAGCCGCTATGTCCTGTAAAGAGCCATATCTGGTTATCCATAAGGACAGAGTAGTGTTACGTCCTCATCCAGCCTTTCTTCCTAAGGTGGTATTGAGGTTTCATTTGAACCAAGATGTGGTTCTTCCTTCTTTTTTCCCCAAGCCTAGTTCAGTAGAGGAAAAATTATTACATTCTTTGGATGTAGTAAGAGCAGTTAAAGCTTATCTAAAAGCCACTGCTCAGATTCGCAGAACGGATACTTTGTTTATTCTGCCGGAAGGCCTCAGAAAGGGTCAGGCAGCGTCAAAATCTAATTTAGCCAAGTGGATTCGACAGGTCATTATGCAAGCCTATGGCTTGAGAAGGAGACCGCCTCCGTTCAAAGTTAGGGCGCACTCCACGAGAGCAGTTGGAACTTCATGGGCAGTGCATCACCAGGCCTCCCTGGCTCAAATCTGTAAGGCCGCAACATGGTCTTCAGTACACACGTTTACTAGGTTCTACCAGGTGGACGTTAGAAGTCAGGAGGATGTCGCCTTTGGGCGCAGTGTGTTGCAGGCCGCAAAAGATGCTCATGTCTGATAGCGCTCAGCTTATGTATGGTGTATCCCCCCCTCATTGGGCATTGCTTTAGGACGTCCCACATAGTAATGACTATGTCGCTCTGTGTCCCGTGATGTACGAGAAAGAAAATAGGATTTTTATAACAGCTTACCTGTAAAATCCTTTTCTTGGAGTACATCACGGGACACAGAGCTCCCACCCCTCTTTTGGGGACACTTATTGCTTTGCTACAAAACTGAGGTGCTCCCGGATGGGAGGGGCTTATATAGGGGAGGGTACTTCCGGTTTGGAAGTTGCCAGTGCCAGCACCTAAAGGTAAACTATATAACCCACATAGTAATGACTATGCCGCTCTGTGTCCCGTGATGTACTCCAAGAAAAGCATTTTACAGGTAAGCTGTTATAAAAATCCTATTTTTCCATCACAGCGCATTCTACCAGGGTGGTTAGTGCTTCCTGGGCTTTCCGACATCAAGCGTCTGTTTCTCAAGTGTGTAAGGCGGCTACCTTGGCATCGGTACACACTTTCACCAAGTTTTACAGGGTGGATGTTTTGGCATCTTCGGATGTGTGTTTTGGCCGCAAAGTTTTGCAGGCGGCCGTCTGAGGTTTTGACTCCCCTTATGGGGGGTTCTGTTTGGGTGGAGGTTATTTTTTTCCTTTTTTCTGTGTTCCCATCCTTCGTTGTGTTACTGCTTTGGGACATCCCTAAGGTCAAGAATTGAAGTGTTGTGTCAGGCAATGAACGAAAGAGAAAACTGGATTTTTGTCTACTCACTGTAAAATCCCGTTCTCTGAGTTCATTGACGGACACAGCACCCAAACCTCCTGTTTTTTGTTTGTACTGCTTTGTAACGAACTGAGCTGCAGGTAGCAGAATGGGGGGTGCTGTGCTTGTTTTTTTGTTTCTGCCTAGTCCTACTCCTGAAGGTGGTGATATAACCCTAAGGTCAAGAATTGAAGTGCTGTGTCCGTCAATGAACTCCGAGAAAGGGATTTTACGGTGAGTAGAAAAAAATCCTGTTTTCATAACTTCGGTTTTGCCGGATATAAACAGCACCATTTTTAAATTGGGAAAGCATCAGATCACACCAATCTTGGTGTGATCAGATGGTTTAAGGGTAGAGGAGAGATCTAGAGTCAAATAGACCCCAGATTTCTCAGAAAATAGTACCTGTCACTGCCTATTGCTATTACTATTTACATTCTCTGTGATAACAATAAAAATTATAAACAAAAAAGCAAAATAAAGTATTTTTACAGAGGCGAACACATGTCCTGTGTCGTTATGTAAAAAGTGAGGTATCACCGCAAATATCAAATTGAGGGCAGTAATTCCAGCACTAGACCTCCTATGTAAATCTAAAGTGGTAACCTGTAAAAGCTTTTAAAGTGTCGCCTATGGATATTAAAAATGGACATAGTTTGTCGCTGTTGCATGGGTGTGCGCAATTGTAAAGCGTGTCAGGTTTGGTTTGTGTTTACTTTGTGTTTACTTGGTGTAACATCATATTTTATATGTTACCCAACAATTGGGCAATAGATTGAGTTTTTGTGCATTTAAAAAACTGCTGCGCAAATATTGTGACATAAAAAATTCCAACACCCACAATTTTATTCTCTCAGACCCCGGCTTTAAAAAAAATATATAACATTTTGGGGTTCAAAGTAATTTTCTAGCAAAAATTACTTTTTTTCACATGTAATCAAAATGTGTCAGAAATGGCTCGGTCTTCAAATAGTTAGAAGAGTAGTGTGTGCAAAAACTTCTAATGTTGGACAGAAAATGCCAGGGCCATTCAAACAACCCCCAAACAGTGGCCGCCCGTAATGCAGGGGCTCCCCCTATCTTTTTTTTTTTTTTTTCGAAGCACGTGATTAGAGCCAGAGGTTTTATTAGGCTTAAAAAAAAAAGTGGGCTTGGGGCGCTGTGCCCTGAGCACAGAAAATATTTGCTATTGTGAAAAAACAATCCTCTGAGCTAAAGCTGCTAATGATTAGGCTTGCCGCTGCTGTACATGACATAAGTAAAAAAAAAAAAAAGGGTATAAGTACCACAGCGCTGACAGTCTGAATAAATACAATAAAGTGCAACTGTAGTGCATACAAAATTAAGTGCAAAATGAAATATATATATATATATATATATATATATATATATATATATATATATATCAAGCATGCAGCCAGTGAAAGCTTAAATATGTTTAAACTTCTAGTTGGAAGGTTCCTTTCACAGGTGCCTTCCACAGGTGCTGTTTATGCTAGAAATAGTGCAAATCAATATTAAGCATGTGACCAGTGAAAGTCCAAAAAAGATGTGTACAAAAAATAAACATATAGCAGTTCTCAGTTGATAAGTTCCTTTCAAAAGTGCTGCTGTGCTAAACAAAACATATGATGCTGTAAACAGGTGCATACAGGATCCACACCCCCCTGCCCTTATGGTTGAACTCACCAGATCCAATGGACCCCCAAGCAGTATTGTGTTACGGGTCAGGTAGGCTTTGTGTGGTGAGTGGGGTGTGAAAACGCCAACTCCTGGATGTGATCCTTCCTGGGGTGTTTTCAGGCACAAACATATAGAGAAAGAGCCTGCATAGTAAAGTATATCTTGTTTAATTCAATAAAATCAAATTTTAACAAAGTTCCAATCATAAAATCAATCTTTACAAGGGCCCAAGTTAGAGGGCAAATGGATGAACATCAATTACCAGTCCATTAATCAATAGGTTCTCTCACAACCTAACTGGAATTGAACTGGTATCAGACGTGATGGCACCGCAGAGACATCACGTCCGATGCGCGGGGAAACCCACTGATAGCTGATGAGTCATCAGTTGTTAAGGACGTGGCGGCGGACTTCCTGGCCCGCTACTTTACATCCAGCTATTCTTCACACAAAATTCAAATTGCTCAATCAACTTTCGACCAATTCGGATTCAAATCGTTGAAAATTTGGAATTTGTTAGAAAATAAAGAAACCATTTTTTTTCCATTCTGCACATGTCGAACGACTTTGTAGAGCACAAACAAAATAATCACATTAAAGGGATGTAAAATTTGCGCTCGGTGTAAATAAGGAAAAGTAGCAGCCACTTGGCAAACTGTGATACCAGTTGGTAAATTATAAAGGGAAAAAAAGCAGCACTCCAAATAGTGCAACAATATGTAACATTCAGTTGTACATAAAAAGTGTCCATGTGCAAACTGGAACTCAATCTTAATAATGCAACACAAAAAAATATATAACGGTCCATAAGTGCAAAACAATCCAATGAAGGAACGATCCGTGCAGAGTGAAAGTAAAGGGATCCGTCACCAGCAGCACCCTCATCTGGTAAGAAGCTCGAGTATGAGGGTGCTGCTGGTGACGGATCCCTTTATTTTCTTGCTGCATGCATCATTCTTTTATTGGATTGTTTTGCACTTATGGACTGTTTTTGATTTTTTTGGTTGCATTATTAAGATTGAGTTCTATTTTGCACATGAACACTTTTTATGTACAACTGAATGTTCTATTGTTGCACTATTTGGAGCGCTACTTTTTTTTTTCTCTTTTTCATCCCAAGTTGCATCAAAGTCACAGGGTAAGGTTGAAATGGAAATCATGCGATTTATAAGTTGCACAATTGTAAATTGACTCTTATGCTCAAAGCTTCTGTGTGCAGCAGCCCCCCCAGCCCTCCATAATTCTTACCTGAGCCCCATCTTGATCCAGCGGTGTGAATGAGAGCCTCGACTCCATGGAGACTGTCACTCCTTATTGGCTGAGCCATTGGCTCCCAGTGCTGTCAGTCACAGCCAGTGAACCAATTAGGAGAGTGAGGGGGTGGCGGCATGCCACAGCTTTGTGTGTGAATGGACACGCAGAGCCGCAGCTCAGGAGCGAGTCTGCTTTGGTGCCCCCCTAACTTTCAGCTGGAGTAACAGCAATACATGTAATATGTAACTGCATTATGTTTATGTACACCTTTTTTGTTCATAGGTGTTGCTAGCACTTCCAGAGGCTGCACAATCCACCTATGTGCATCTAATTTCAAGTCCTTTGCTAATGCTGGAGCAGTTACTGATGAATATGAGGATAGACTGGATTGCTACTGTGGTGCAGACTCTGAAGCAGCTTGTTAATGAGCCAGACTCAATATTTTCAACCGAAGATGTGGACAAATTGCTTTGCATTTATGCAGGAAAAGCTTTGGATGTGCCATTTTCATTCAGAGAAAAAAGTGGTAAATATTTGTGCTTATTAAACAGTTTGTTAAATACTTATGTTTAGGTTTTTCACATTGTACCCTGTATTGTTTTTTGTTTTTTTACTGGAAGGTATGTGTATAAGATTTGAGGTTCAATCTCGTGCACATTTCCCCATTTTTTTTTTTTTTTTTTTTAAATGCTGCAAGTATATACAATTACACCTGCTATAAACTCAGTGAGCTCCTAACTTCCTGTGTTGCCCTAAAAGCAAAGTTAATAACTTTCCTGGCTCACTTATGTGGAATAGAGAACATCATTTTATAATAGATTCCTGTGTTATGGAAATAAGGAGAAGGGGAGGTGTTTTATAGTCCTAACAGACGATGTTTCAGTGAGTATTGTCACCCTAGGCAGGGAAATATGCTAGGGACTGAATCACCCGGTGAAAATAAAGGGAAAGGGCAACAAAAAAAAAAACACATATAGCCACCACAAATAAGGACTGGTAACCTGCGATATTTTTTGGTATTATTATTATTAAATTATTATTATTATTATTTGTACTCTTCAGAGTTAATACAGACTGTGTTCTGATTTTTATAACATTGTTTTTTTTGCCTGCATATCATAAGTTATGTTATCAGTACCTCTGTATCTTCTTCAGAAAACCCCAATTTTCTAAATATGAGGGAAGCACCTTTTCTCATTATTCTACACTCAGTACCCCATAATGACAAAGTAAAAACAGAATTTTAGAAATGTTTGCAAAAATATGAAAAGGAAAAACTGAAATATCACGTGTTCATACCCTTTAGGCTGGGTTCACACTGATACTACACGACATTCATCCGACTTTCATCCTACTTTGCTCTGCGACATCAGTCCTACATTGATCCTACATTGGTCCGACATTCATGAACAGGATACTACATTGATCCGACTTTGTGATAGTCTGACTTGTTCTTTGACCAATCAAAACAATCCCAGGGTGAGATAAATTCCTTTTACTGCTGCTGTAATCACCATGTTGGATGTCAAATGTCGGATGGTTAGGACAAGGATCCTACTTTGATCCGACTTCAATGATATTCAATGGGCTGAAGTAGGACCAAAGTAGTACAGGGAGCATTTTCAAAGTCGGACCGACATGTGTCGGACCAGTTAAGACGGCTCTCATAGGGAAACATTGATTTTCACACGTCATGCGACATGAGCTCCTAATGTCGGAGCGTTTGTCGGACAAGTGTGAACCAGGCCTTACAGCAACACTTGAAATTTAGCTCAGGTGCCGCCCATTTCTCTTAATTGATGCTGAGATATTTCTACACCTTGATTGGAGTCCACCTGTGGCAATATAAATTGATTTTACATGATTTGGAAAGGCACACACCTCTCTATAAAAGGACTTGCAGATAAAATGCATACTATATGAGAGCAAAAGCCATAAAATCAAAGGAACTGCTCACAGGGCCCAGAGCCATGATTATTGCAAGGCACAAATCTGGGGAAGGCTTTGCTACACCAAAGAGTTGCCTCCAGTGGCCTCCATTATTCTCAAATGGAAGAAGTTTGGCAGAACCAGTACTCTTCCAAGAGCTGGTTGACTGGCCAAACTGAGCAATCGGGGTAGAAGGGCCTTCGTAAGAGAGGTAACAAGGAACCTGATGGTCAATCTGACTGCTCCAGAGATCATGTGTGGACATGGGACAAAGTTCCAGAAGGATAACTATCACTGCAGCCCTGAGCTGATCTGGGCTTTATGACAGAGTGGGTGAAAGCCATTTGGAGATTTTGCAAACTCTGTGTTTGAATGAATAATGTCCATTCACAGGAGCGTGGCTTGGAAGCGAGCCTGCTTGTGTGTCCCCATAGTAAGAGGCTTGCTATTGGGGGCACTCAGCAGTTGGGAGGAGCCAGGACCGCCAGTGGGGGACCCAAAAAGAAAAGGATTGGGACTGCTCTGTGCAAAAACATTGCACAGAGCAGGTACTGTAAGTATAACATGTTTGTTATTTGTTTTCCTAAATTGCAACCTTTAGAATCACTTGGGGAATGAGAACTTTACATATTCAGTGGACCTCTGACTGATGCAGCCAAGGAAAACAGTGGACTTTCTTAAACTCAGAACTACATAGTTACATAGTTGGTAAGGTTGAATAAAGACCACCCAGTTCGACGTGTGTGTGTGTGTGTAAAATTATTTCTCATGTCCTCATATATTGTGTTCACTAACATGCACGTCCAGGAGTCTTTTAAAACTATCGATACTTCCTGCCGACACCACCAATTATGGAAGAGAGTTCCACATCCTAACCGCCCTGACAGTGAAAAAACGCCTATGCAACTTAAGGTTAAACCGCTTCTCTTCCAGTCTCATCGTGTGGCCCCGTATCCTCTTATAATCCCTGTGACTAAAAAGTTTCATACTTACAATGGGATCATCATTGAGATATTTGAATATTGTCATATCTCCTATCAAGCGTCTCTTCTCCATGGAGAATACATTTAGCACTCATAATTGAGGTCCTGCAGTCCCCATATTAATTTAGTTTCCTTTCTCTGGACTCTCTCTAGGTCCAGCACATCCTTTCTGAGGATTGGTTACCAGAACTGGAGGGAATACTCCAGATGTGGCCAAACCAGAGTTTTATAACGTGTCAGGATTATTGTTTTATCTCTGGAGTAAATTCCCTTTTTAATGCATGCTAATATTATGCTGGCTTTGCTTGCTGCAGCTTGACACTGCATGCTATTACTCAGTCTGTTTTCTACTAGGACACCATCTCCATCCTGGAATCCTCTAGTGCATAGATATGCAATTAGCGGACCTCCAGCTGTTGCAAAACTACAAGTCCCATCATGCCTCTGCGTGTCATGCTTGCTGCTGTCAGAGTCTCGCTATGCCTCATGGGACTTGTAGTTTGGCAACAGCTGGAGGTCCGCTAATTGCATATCCCTGCTCTAGTGGTTCTTCAAGTAACTTGCATTTATATTTGCATTATAAGTGCATTACCTTATATAGCGGGTGGTCATATTTAGGGGAGGCATCTGAGTGGTATCAGGCTCAGATGCAAGAATTGTTAGGATTCCTGGACCAATTTATGTCAGTGGAGGATATCAATGGTGTCTAGTTCCCTGCGGCCTATAGGTGGCACTGTTGCCATAGGCTGGGGTTGAGCCACCATTGGAGGGCTGTGCCCTTTGTGTCCTCTCGCGGCAGTAGTACAGCGGGGCGGGGAACCCGCTGTGCATGCTGGGAGAGGGTATAAAGGGGGCAGACATCTTCCGCACAAGGTCCACGCCCAGGCACCTTCAGCCTGGGTGCATGTGCATGGGGTCTTCGGGTGCCCTAGGCCCAGGGACAGAGTTTCGATTCCACCCCAGACACCTTTAGTCTGGGGTGAGGTACCTTCAACTGGGTCCCGCAAGGGATCGAGGGCTCCTAGGGTGTCCTCCAGTGTTGGACACCCGAATCTGGGATGAGGAGGCCAGGGAGGTGACCCTTCCGAAGACCCAGTGCAGCATTTGCTGGTGATGGCGGGGCCTCTGGTAACTGTCCGGATGGATGTCCTCTCTGACTGGGGCCATTTCCTATAGAAGGTAGTCCACGTTCTCATGGTCTGTGGCAGGGACCCATCGTGAATCAGGTCGGTGGCAGAGACCCAACAACCAGGTCTGTGGCAGAGGCCTTATTCATCTGGTCTGTGGCAGAGACCCCCTCACGGTCGGTGGCAGCGACTGTGCGCTAATCCTGTTCGTGCTATAACGGAACAGGAGAAAACCCAAGTTCAAGTTTGTGCCTGGACCTCCTCTTCACTGTGTTCTGTTCTATGTGTGACCAGTCGCTCTTAAAGGACTATTTATTGCTCTGAAGAATAAATAAGTGTTGGACTTTCAGTGGTGTGGAACTTGACTTTCTGGGAGTTAAAGGGTCATTCTCAAGGGAATTTTTGGCTCTGGACAGGGGCATAGGCCCGAAGGTAAAAGGTTATAGCTCACACCTCTGCACATAAGAGGATACGAGCTGGTGGTGCGCCACACTCTCCTCCCTGGTCCCCTAGACGAGAGCCATTGACCGAGAAGAGAAGGAGGGAGTGAGAGGTGAGGTCGATACACTTACATTTACCAATGTTAAACTTAATTTGCCATCTTGTAGCCCACTCCATTTATTTATTCAGGTCCTCTTGTAAAGTTTCTATATCCTGCTGTGATGTTATGTCCCTACATATTTTTGTGTTGTCAGCAAACGCCGAGATCGACCTATTTATCCAGTGGCGACTGGTGCTCCTTTTTTTTGGGGGGGGGGGGCGGGCAAAGAATTTATATCCAAGAATAAACCCTATGGTCTGTACCCACAGACCTCAGTTTGTAGATTAAGCATTTGTGAGGGACTGTATCAAATGCTTTTGCAAAATCCAGATATACCACATCTACTGGCCTACCCCTGTCCAGGTGTCAGCTCACTTCCTCATAGAATGTTAATAGGTTGGCTTGGCAAGAGCGACCTTTTGTAAACCCATGCTGATTACTGCTAATGGTACTGTTTAAATCAGCAAGTCTTGGATATGAAAACCAGTGAAAATGAAATATATATATATATATATATATATATATATATATATATATATATATATATATATATGTGGGAGATTAGCTTGTGGGATCACCTTTTCTCAGAATGAAGGTCAGCGTACAGGCAGTTTCTTTAAAACCTGGCGTATTGCCAGCTTTATTTACGAGTGGTTTGCACTAGTCATACAAAATAAACAAAACAGTAAAACAAATCCTTGCCGTCCGGCGCTAAACTATACAGTAACCGCTCTCTATACGGTGAGGGGCTGGTCCCCGTCACCCACAAAACACAAGGTGAAGTAAAGCAAACCTTTTTTTCTCGTACATCACGGGACACAGAGCGACATAGTCATTACTAATGGGTTATATAGATACCGTCAGGTGCTGGCACTGGCAACTTCCAAAACCGGAAGTACCCTCCCCTATATAAGCCCCTCCCATCCGGGAGCACCTCAGTTTTTTGCCAGTGTCTAAGGTGTTGGCCAAGAAGAAACATGTGTTTTTCACTGAGCTTGCGTACAGGTTCTTTTGGGCCTCAGTAAGCTATTCCGGATCCGACCAAAAAAGCTTCATAGCTAAACGGTCGGTACCCGGGCCTTGCAGAGAAGAGCAAGGTTCTGCCTGTAATGCTTCTCTTAGGAGAGCTGGACCCTGGGATCCAGAGCTCTGGTCATACCCACGACCAAGATGTTTTCTGTGCAGGGTGCTATACAGGTCCAGGGGAGTGGAATCCTTGGGAACCCGGTCCCTGAAGGTTTGATTACAATGCCTGCCGTGATAGGTGAAGTTTGGGCTTTTGTGGACCAAACAAAGTCCTGCGGCGGGGAACAGGTAAGTGGGGGCCCCCAGGAACTTGGTTCTATTGGGGGACCCCCAAGCCTAATTTGTCTTTCTGTCTGTTACCTAATGGTATTCCCGCAAAATTCTGTGCATGCCTGTAACTACTAAAAAAATGTAATAATTTTTAATGGTGGTCAAGAAAAAAAAAAAAAAAAAAAAAAAAAAATTTTTTTTTATATATATTTAATATATTAGACTGCGGTACCTGTGTTTGTCCACTAGAGGCCGCTGTGGAATGTTTTCTTGTCATGTGGACTAGCTTCTTCTCAGCAGAGCAAAGTCCAGGCAGATGGTGAGTTCTCTTATAGGAAACTGCTTCCTCTGCCATGTTGCAGTGCTCGTCCATCCCCCGGCCTGCGGCAAAGAGGGGCCCTGGCTCCTGTCCCTTGTTACCATATTTGAAATTAGCGCCGAAGGCGCACGTGCCCGCACGCGTGCGCGTGCACGCGCCTCTATATATAGAGGTGAGCCGGGAAAGGGGGCGGAGCCTGGGGGATGACGCTCTGTGCGCGCCGCAGCGCTTCTGCGCATGTGCGGGCGTCCCAGCAGTTTAAAAAAACCACAATATTGTAGTGAGCTGGCTATGAAGTACAGAGACAGAGCTGGCAACATTTAAAGGCATACAGCAAGCGGTTGATACAGGCATCCCCTAGAAAGGCACATTAGTAGACACCAACTGTGATATAGCAGCAATTGTGCTAGACTATTCTCAGTAAAAGTGGTGTATTACGGCTGGAATACCTCAGCTTTAGGCTTAGGAATATGCCGTCCAGAAGCTCCGGAACTGAATCTTCCAGGAAGCAAAGGGGGTCTCATCGGGCTCGGAGGATCTTGGGCATACTCCTGCTGCACCAGTCTCCCCTGAAGTTCAGAGGTAAGTGACCGTAGAGACCCCGCAGGGTACTTGGTACTGTGGCTGTCCTCAGTTCACCTGCTCCTGTGTATGTAACAGAGGAGGTTTTTTCCTCAGCTCTGGGAGGATTAGAGAGAGATTGTCAACATTTATCGCTGCCTCCCTGTCAGGGAAAGCACGCCCGATCTCCGTCTCCTCCTTCAGAGTGCCTGTTAGCAGAGCAACAGTCCCATACAGGGATCGACCTGCCTGAAGGGGATCAGGATGAGGTTGATTCTGTTATAGAGGAATCAACAGTGGGGGAACCTTTTCTCAGCATCTTAAGCTGAAAGATTATGGGTTCAGTCTCTGACTAACATGGTCCGATCAGCATTTAAAAATGCACCTTGCGGAACCATCAACCACTACTGTATCCTCGTTGGGGTCGCTAGAAGCCCCCAGACTGTTTGTTCTTTTCCACTTCACCCTTTACTGAAAGGGCTCATTTACCAGGATTGGGAACGTCCTGAGAAAATATTTATTCCCCCAAGAGATTTCCGGTGGTCTATCCCATGGAGGATAAGTTCATCAAAAAAAAAAATGGAAGGTCCCTACAATGGACGCAGCCATCTCTTGTATGTATAAATCACTGACATGTCCAGTGGATAATGTCCAAATGTTCAAGAACCCAATAGATAAAAGATTGGAGTCCTTATGAAAATCTGCTTGGTGATACAACCAGCAGTAGCAGCTATTGGGGTCTGCTAAGCAGTGAAGGATCAGTTGAAACAGGTCTTGAGGGACTTGACAGATCAGCAGGCTTTGCCCTAGCTGATCTACCTAGAGCCTTAGGCTTTGCGGTTGACGCCATAGAGGATTCAGTCCATCAGGCCTCCCGCCTTACGCTGTCTATAGTACATATGCGTAGGCTCCTATGGCTCAAAAACTGGTCTGCTGAAGCTCCCTGTAAAGAATGGCTGGTTAGCGTCCCATTTCATGGTGAACGCTTATTCAGGGAAAACCTGGACAAATATATCCAGAAAATTTCCAGCGGTAAAAATACGCTCTTGCCGGTTAAAAGCAGAGTTAGAGGTCCCTCTTTAAGAGGCCTGCTTCTCCAGTCCCTGGGGCATCGGCTGTGTAACAGTTCCGACGGCCTCCTCGGTCAAATCCCGGGGGTAAAAAACAGGGACAGTAGCAGGGTAATGAGAAACCCTGGGTCAGGGGAGGTACAAAACCTCCCCCAAAGTTAAATTCATTGAAGCCCCCACTCAGTCGGGTGGGGGGAGGACTCCAGTTGTTCGCAAGAGACCTGGCGGGACACGATCAAGACAGATAGGTGCTCTCCGCAGTAGGTTTGGGATACAGTTTGGAGTTAAAAGACTCTCCTCCTTCCCATTTTTGAGGTCAAACGTGCCAAGGGATCCCCGGAAGAGAGAGTCCCTCCTGTTGGCACTAGAACAACTATTGCTCCAAGGAGTAATTATGGAGGTTCCCCTGGAAGAATGAGGGTTCGGGTTTTACTCAAACCTCTTTACAGTCCCGAAGCAAACGCGGACGGGAGGCCCATATTAATTCTAAAAGGGCTATACAAATTCCTGTATATCAGGACTTTCCGATGGAGTCGATCCGATCGGTGGCCACTGCCCTACAAGGGGAGGATTGGTTAGCCACGATCGACATCAAAGATGCTTATTTGCACATTCCCATCTTTCCAGTCCACCAAAAATTTCTACGCTTTGCAGTAGAAGGGCGCCATTTTCAGTTCAGAGCCTTACCCTTCGGTTTGGCCACAGCACCACGAGTGTTTACAAAAATTCTGGCCCTTTATTGGCCAATCTAAGAACACAAGGTGTAATGATAATGGCATATCTGGATGACTTGTTGCTGATAGACCACTCAGTGAAAAAACTAGACGTGGTCGTTCACAAGACGATCAAGTATCTGCAATCTCACGGTTGGATTATCAACCGAGACAAGTCAGCCCTAAAAAACAGTCAAAAGTCTGGAATACTTGGGGCTAAGGTTGGATTCAGGCCAGAGAAAAATATTCTTGCCTCGAGGAAAGGTGTTGTCTTTGAAAGATTTGATCCACTTAGTGGGTACAAAAAAGACAGCCGTCCATACGCCTGTATATGAGGCTGCTGGGAAAAATGGTGGCATCATTCGAAGCAGTACCCTACGGTCAATTCCATTCAAGGAATTTGCAAGGGGCCATACTGTCAGCCTGGAACAAAAAAGTTCAGGCCCTAGACTTACAATGTCCTTGTCCCCTTCCGTTCGCAAGAGCCTCCGTTGGTGGTTGGTTCCCCAGAATCTGGAAAAAAGGAAATCCTTCAGTCCGATTTCTTGGAAGGTGGTCACTACAGATGCCAGCCTTATAGGCTGGGGAGCAGTACTGGAGCAATAGTCTCTCCAGGGCAGATGGTCGGATGCAGAAAAGGCCCTGCCCATCAATCTCTTAGAGATACGAGCAGCCCGGTATGCCCTAGTAGCATGGACATCCAAACTCCAAGGGTCCCCTGTCAGAATTCAATCAGACAATGCCACAGCAGTGGCATATATCAATCATCAGGGGGGCACCAGGAGTCGTGCAGCCCAGAGGGAAGTAAATTACATCCTGAAATGGGCAGAAAAATATGTCCCAGCCATATCTGCGGTATTCATTCCAGGAGTGGAGAATTGGAAGGCGGACTTTCTAAGTCGCCAGCAATTAGGCCCAGAGGAAGGGTCCCTTCACCCCGAGGTTTTCTGGACAATATGTCAGCGGTGGGGAACATCGGATGTAGATCTTCTAGCATCCAGATTCAACGCAAAGGGGGACAGGTTTGTCTCTCGGACAAGGGATCCCCTAGCTTGCGGCTCGGATGCCCTAGTGTTCCCTTGGGATCAGTTCAAGCTGATATATGCATTCACACCGCCAATGGTTACCTCGATTACTCCGCAGAATCAGGGTAGAAAAGAAACCAGTGATTCCGGTGGCTCCAGCGTGGCCCCGAAGAGCGTGGTACGCGGAGATTGTAAAATTTCAGTGGGGAGTCCTTGGACTCTCCCACGTCGTCCGGCTTTCGCAAGGACCGATATACCAACCTTCCTTACCAGCCCTAGGTTTGACGGCCTGGCTATTGAAGCCCACATTCTAAAAAAGAGAGGGCTCTCTAATGCTGTGGTATCTACCATGATCAATGCCAGGAAGCCGGTATCCAGGCAGATCTACTATAGAATCTGGAAGGCGTACATCGCGTGGTGTGAGGCCAAGAAATGGCATCCACATAAGTACGTAATAGGTAGGATTCTGGACTTCCTACAGTGGGCTGTAGATAGGAAGCTTGCCTTGAGTACTATCAAGGGTCAGATTTCGGCCTTGTCAATATTTTTTCAAAGGCCCTTGGCTTCGCATTCACTAGTCAAAGCCTTTATACAAGGAGTGATGCGTATTAGTCCTCCGGTTAATATTCCCATATGTCCATGGGATCTAAACTTGGTTCTGTCGGTTCTACAGAAACAACCATTTGAACCATTACAGCATATTTCCTTGGTGCTTCTCACCAGGAAATTGATTTTTCTAGTAGCCATTTGTTCGGCTAAAAGAGTATCGGAATTAGCAGCTATGTCCTGTAAGGAGCCATATCTGGTTATCCATAAGGACAGAGTAGTGTTACGTCCTCATCCAGCCTTCTTCCTAAGGTGGTATCGAGGTTTCATTTGAACCAAGATGTGGTTCTTCCTTCTTTTTTCCCCAAACCTACTTCGGTAGAGGAAAAGTTATTGCATTCTTTGGATGTAGTAAGAGCAGTTAAAGCTTATCTAAAAGCCACTGCTCAGATTCGCAGAACGGATACTTTGTTTATTCTGCCGGAAGGCCCCAGAAAGGGTCAGGCAGCGTCAAAATCTACTTTAGCCAAGTGGATTCGACAGGTCATTATGCAAGCTTATGGCTTGAGAAGGAGACCACCTCCGTTCAAAGTTAGAGCGCACTCCACGAGAGCAGTTGGAACTTCATGGGCAGTGCATCACCAGGCCTCCCTGGCTCAAATCTGTAAGGCCGCAACATGGTCTTCGGTACACACGTTTACTAGGTCCTACCAGGTGGACGTTAGAAGTCAGGAGGATGTCGCCTTTGGGCGCAGTGTGTTGCAGGCCGCAAAAGATCCTCATGTCTGATAGCGCTCAGCTTATATATGGTGTATCCCCCCCCTCATTTGGCATTGCTTTAGGACATCCCATTAGTAATGACTATGTCGCTCTGTGTCCCGTGATGTACGAGAAAGAAAATAGGATTTTTATAACAGCTTACCTGTAAAATCCTTTTCTTGGAGTACATCACGGGACACAGAGCTCCCGCCCCTCTTTAGGGACACTTATTGCTTTGCTACAAAACTGAGGTGCTCCCGGATGGGAGGGGCTTATATAGGGGAGGGTACTTCCGGTTTTGGAAGTTGCCAGTGCCAGCACCTGACGGTATCTATATAACCCATTAGTAATGACTATGTCGCTCTGTGTCCCGTGATGTACTCCAAGAAAAGGATTTTACAGGTAAGCTGTTATAAAAATCCTATTTTTTCTTTCAGCCCAAATAAACAGCGCTCCTCTTATTCAGATTCCCTTCTGAGTCTCAGGCCAGAGCTATGCTGTCCTCTCTTCCTGGATCTTTAAAGCCCAGCTGCCTATGGATTCCAGTGAACCTGAATATCTGGACCGTAACCCAGCCAACTACAGAGGCTGGAAAAACCTGGGCCGGATTCTGGTTTAGTACCTTACAATGGACCGAATGCGAGGTGAAACATAGCGACTGTCATATATCTCACCTCGCATACCGTCACTATATATATATATATATATATATATATATATATATATATATATACCAAAGTGCATCTTGGATATGGTCCCTTATAATAGTGTACATGTAGCGCTATAAAAGTATACATGTAACGCTACCCCTGCAGGAGCCGCTTGAATATTGTTGGTTCATTTTTCTGCCTCTTCAACCCCAAGAACAGACTTAACCCCACTGGCACACCTGGTAGTAGTGTAGTGTAAATACCACAGTGTCAGGTCACCTGTGGCCAGATGACAGATGCACACCGTTGGGGGTCAGGAGTGCACCACAAGGTAATGAACTCTATGGCTGACTGCTGCAGATGAGACACTGGGTGGTTGTGGAAAGCGAGACCAGTGGAGTACAACAGGGATCCACAGGGAGCTATAGCCCAAGATTCCCCAGGGCGCGGAGTCTAAGATCCAGCAGGTTTTCACCAGAGCCTCTAGTGGTGAGGATGGCCTACGCTGCAGCTGGGTTCAGGTCGCGGCCCCCATAGTCCCCTAGCTCACGCTCCGTAGGGTAAAGAGGATAGAGGGGAAGCAGCAGCACAGGATACAAGAATAGTGAGGGGAAAAGACAAGGTCAGGGCAACAAGCAGACACGGATAAACGAAGGACAAGCCGAAGGTCAAGGTCACTAGCGGACAGGGATAGTCGGGAACAAGCCAATATCGTAACACAGAGACAGACGTAGCACACGGCAAGCAGGAACCCAAACACACAATGCTTAACAAACACGTTGATCAGCAAGGCATACTTGTAGTGCACAGGTTAATATAGAGTTCCCTGATAGGGCCTGGGGTGGAGCATACTGGGAGGAGAGATTATAAAAGCAGCCAGATGAGAGTCTCTGGCCTCTAAGGTGAACACATGAAGAGGAATGTAAGATGGCAGACAAACATTACTGCATATCCGCCAGCACTCTGAGGAAACGGATGGGTATATTGAGGCTAGTCTGGCGGGGGTATAATATATTCTATGCAATAATTTAAAATGGATAAGCCTATCCCTTGCTGCCACTAGATTCTGAAATGGTTGTTCCCACATATCGTCCCAGTCCTCCCCCTGTATGCCCGGTACCTCCTCTGCCCATCTTTCTCTACATTTCGTTAGAGCCTTGGGACTAGTTTTGAGCAGTTCTTTATATGTGACTGATAATGTCTTTGCTAGATCCTCCGTCATGAGTGTGTCTTCTAAACTGGAGGGGAAGGATTCAACCCTTGCCTCCCTAAATTGCGTCTGAAAGGCATGTCTTAACTGCAGGTATCTGAAGAACTGGGAGTTATGGAGGTCATGTCTAGCCTTAAGGTCATTGAATGTCAAGAGTTCACCATCTTGTGTAATGTCTTTTAATAGTCTAATTCCCTTGCTCGCCCACCCAATTGAATCTTCCAGGGCATAGAAATGTTTCAACTTGGGATTCATCCATAGTGGGGACGTTGGAGAAATTCCCTGAAAACTGGGGCACGCCAATTTCACCGCCTCTTCCCATGCCTTTATAGTGGCTTTCATAGAATCTGTGAGAGGGAGCTCACTTCTTAGACCTCTGTGTATGGCTAAACGAAGGGATTCGTATGAACCTTGGTGGGCTGCCTCAAGAATTGTTGCCGAGTCGCCCTCATCCGATACCATTCATCTATTCACAAAAACTAATTGGCCTGCTAAATAGTACTTGCACCAGTCCGGCAGGGCCAACCCTCCCTGTCCCCATGGTTCTTGTAGCACTTTCAGGCCTATTCTGGGCATTTTAGGGGCCCACAGAAATGAGCTGGTGATCCCATCCAGTTTCTTGAAAAAGGACTTCGGTACCCACACTGGAGCGTTTCTTAAGAAATATAAGATAACCGGAAGAATTTATGAGGGGTTCTAAATTCAAGGACATGTAGTCCGACACCTTCGCCGTCACTTTTATTCCAAGATAGGTAATCTGAGTAACCCATTTCAATGGCAAGTTTGGATTCGCTCTTGTTCTGGCTCCATCATCCAAAGGTAAAATGGAGGACTTGGCCCAGTTAACCTTTAGACCCGAGTAACCAGCAAAGGTGTCCATTAGATCCAGAGCTGCCACCAGTGAGTCTGCAGGGTCTTGTAGAAACAACAAAAGGTCATCGGCATATAATCCCAATCCCTCATCTATATTGCCCACCCGAATTGCTTTAACCCTTGTTGACGCTCGCAATGCCACCACTAACGGCTCCATCATGAGTGCAAACAAAAATGGTGATAGAGGGCACCCCTGACGAGTACCCCTACCTACTGTAAAATATTCAGATGTGTGTGCACCCGTGCAGATGGCCGTCCCCGGTGTACTATACAGGAGAGATATCCACTGACGAAAGCATGGGCCGAACCCCATACGCTCAAGGACTGCATGCATAAAGTGCCAGTTAACTGAATCAAAGGCTTTCTCAATATCTATCGAGACAATGATTCTATAGGATGAATCTAAGTTGGGAAGTTGTAAGTGTGTGAACAGTCTCCTCAGGTTGGTATCTGTCGATTTGCCCGGCATGAATCCTGTCTGGTCCACATCTACCAGAGAGGAGACTACCGCTGCCAACCGCCTTGCCAGGACCTTAGTCAGAATTTTAAGGTCCATATTTAACAGCGCAATGGGTCGGTATGAAGAGCATTCTAATGGGTCTTTACCAGGTTTAAGCAATAGGATCATATATGCGTCTAACATCGAGTCTGGTAACCTCTTTTTTTGTAAACAGTATGCTAGCAATGTCGTAAGTCTTGGGGCCAGTTGGTCTGCATAAGCCTTATAAAAATCTGCTGGGAACCCGTCCGGACCGGGAGCCTATTTGGGTGGAAATGCAAAAATTGCCGCTATCAATTCTTTTTTCGTAATTTTGGCTTCTAACTTGAGTCTATCATCTTCAGATAATCTAGGGAGGGTCAGGCCATCCAACATATTCTCCAAGCCCTCCATATCGTATTGTTTACCCGGGGCATAAAGTGTTGAGAAGTATTTTTTAAATTCAGCTAAAATGTCTGACAGGTCTTTAAGTAAATCCCCATTGTGGCCCTTGATTATTGGGATGTGAGTAATTTGGTTATCTGCCACGTCTTGCCAGCAATCTCCCATTTTTATCCCCTTCCGCAAATAGAGAGTTAGCCAATTGTTTTGCCTCGGTATGTGCCAGATCATTACAATGCAAGGAAAGGTGCCTCCTGGCTTCCACCAGTGCATTGTAGCCGGAATCTGAGGGAGCTGTGGCATTCGCCCTTGCACACTCCCTTTCCCTATCCTGTAGCTGCTGGATTTCTGCATTTTGATCGACCCTCACTCTTTTGATGGCCGTTATGCATTCTCCCCGAATCACTGCTTTAAAGGTGTCCCACACAACTGAAGGGTCTGCTGTCTCCGTGTTAGTGGCCCATTATTCTGTAGTTGAGGCTAGGAGATGCGAAGACACCTGTTCTTCTTGCAACCAGCCTGGGGCAAGCCTCCACCCCCTTGACCCTTTCCCCGTCGGCAAACACAGGGAGATATTGAGGGGATTGTGATCAGATCTGCCCCCTGCCATGTATTCTATCCCCCTCACATAAGACAATATTGTGTGATTACCAAATGCCAGGTCAATTCTGGCCGATGAGTGATGTGACAGAGAGGTGAGAATAAAAAACCTCATCTGGATTCCTCAATCTCCAGACCTCAGTCAAACCCGCCAACGCAGCCAAAGACTTCAAATCAATTGACCCCCCCCCCCTCCCCAGATTGGAGGAGTCTCTGGCCTCTAGCGTGGCATTAAAATCCCCCATCATCAGAAACGGGAGGTGCATATGCGGGGTCAACTTCACCATTAAATCATACAAAAATTGTACTGTGAAAGGAGGCGGAACATACACATTAACCAGAAGCAGTCTACAATTGCATACATCTTTAACCAAAGCCACATATTGTCCCCCCGGGTCAGAGATCACCTGTTGAATAGTGCACGGAACTGCTCTACTGATTAATATTGAGACCCCCCTTGCAAAGGTGGAGTATGTGGCATGAAAGGCCTTTTGAATCCAGGATCTACGTAGAGCTAAAATTTTACTACCGTCCAGGTGAGTCTCCTGCAGGAAGACGACATGTGGCCTGACCACCTTCAGATATTGAAACATTGCAGCCCTTTTGAATTTACCATTTAGCCCTCTCACGTTCCAGGACAGCACTTTAATCGTATTAGCCATAATCCTGCAAAATGATTAGTAGTAGGGTGAATTTGCATCTTGGGGTTACATTTAACCCTCCAATGAATACCATCTCCACCAGACAAATGACTACCGTCACTAGTTGGGGAAAGGTAACTGAGTAATACCTCCCCCACCTGTAAACAATACAATAACATACCCCCCCCCTGCTGTCATACCAGAGCTAACTAGCAAAAAAGAAAGAAAAAAAAGAACCTGTAGAAAGAAAACTTCAAAAAATACCATTGTCCGGTATGCAGCTTACACTCCCAAACTTGCAAAACAATCAAAAGAAAAAGAATAAAAAATTGTTGCTAGAAGGTCACCTGACGTAAAATAGTCCAACAACACTAATAGGTCATACCTAAATTGTTCCGAGGAGCTCCAGTTTAAACCGTATAGATGGAGCATGTTGCAATGAAAATTGGGCATGTATATGCAAAAAGAATTGTAACAGGCATAAATAGTACTGTGGCGCCATCTAGTGACGCCAGGTTATAGCAGCCAAACACGCACCCAACTAGAACATAAAGGCATTTCAGAAGTCAACAGTATGAATAATGAATTTGTAGTCACTACTCACGACCATCCTGCTGCAGAAAAGTGCCATCCAGTCCTCCCCCAGCAAACTAGACAAAGAGTAATCTTCAGGCCTATGAAGACACAACCGGTGCAACAGAAAAACATTATGTGGCCTACACTTGTACCCTGCTTACGGATTCCTGTCCAGCCAGTCAGACATCCTGTGGTGTTTCAAAAAATTTCACTGCGCCCTGATGTTGAATACGCAACCTGCTGGGGTATAGCATACTATATTGGATATTTTTCTCCCGCAATTTCTTCCGCACCTCAGTGAAAGATCTCCGTTTGCGTTGTGTTTCAGCTGAAAAATCCGGAAACAGCATCACCTTTGTGTTGTCATATCTGAGCTCTGGGGTTTTCCTGGAGGCAGCCAGAATCATATCTCGTTCTCTGAAATTCATGAAACGTACCAGAAATGGCCTGAGGTAGTCACCAGGAAGCCGCCTCCCCGTGGGGACCCTGTGGGCACGCTCTACCACATATGTTGGCGGTAGTTCCCCCAATGACAGTAGCTGCTTAAAGAAGTTTTCAGCAAAGGTGGTTGTGTGGGACCCCTCCGCACCCTCTGGCAATCCCACCACCCGCACGTTATTCCTCCTCTGCCTGTCTTCGGCATCATCTGCGCGGCTTTGCAGCGATTTTACCATAGCGTGCAATTCGGACAACGGATTGCCTTGTATATGTGTATGTGAAACATCTTCCACCTCAGATATTCTTTCCTCTGCCACAGTGAGCCGACCCCTAATCATATCTAAATCATGCCTGATGAAAGTACATTCAGTTGTCAAATGGTCAATGCTCACCATCACTGCGGCCTTGCTTGCTGCGATCGCTTCCAGGATCAGGCCAGTCATCGCGTCCTGAGCATCAACTGGTACAGGAGAAGCTGGCCCTGACCCACTGGCACCCACTTCAGGCATGTCCTTTTCCGAAGCAGCCATATTCTTTGCTAGCCGCGCTGACCTTGTGGAAGAAGGAGGGGGGGAGGGCAAGATGGCGGCGACTACTCCTGCATCCGGGCCTCTTGAGGAGCGCGTCTGGCGTTGCTTCTTGGAACTCTGGTGACCGGCTCTTGAAGCCCCCTTCCGCATGACCGGGTGAACCCCTGTACAGGCCGATGCCTCAGCTCCCAGGATCTCTATTATACAACCCCACAGATGTAAAAGGGCAGCCTGCACAGGGTCAAGGTCTCAATAGAACACAGCTCCAATATGGGGGGGAGACACAGAGAGGGCAGAGCAGTAACACTGGGGCACGGATGGTGGTTCAGGGAGGGGGGTGCTGTTGTCACAGAGGCACAGGGAGGAGGACACGCAACACCAGGACACAGTACCTTAGGGGGGGTGAGCCAGGCAGGGTTAGGCCTCAGGATGGCACCTGCAGTCAATTACCAGGGATCCCCCAGCGTTTCCCCAGGCCCCCACACAGACCAACCTCTGAGACCCAGGAGCTTCCAATCAGTAGGTGATGTCTCTCAGCCCGGGGAGCACGGCAATCGGACCCGAGGCTGACGGATGCAAGGTAGGCCTCAAGTCTGCGATAGGCCTCTGAGGTGTGGAGCCAGCCGCGGCCCCATGCAGTTCACTCAGCCAGTCGATCCCCACAGCTCCTGCTGGGAGAGACGAAACTGGCGTGCGGATGTCTCTAGGGAGAATCAGGAGTCCCTCCAGGAGCTTGTAGTGGCAGGACGGCTCCAGAGTATCAAGATGGCGGCGTGCCGGGAGAAGCCTGATCACCTCCCGCAGTCCGTCCGGTCCCCCTCACCAGCCTGTAACCTCCAGGGGTGACCACTGCAGACGGGCAGTACAACGCCGTCTGTCTTCCCACAGATCGAGGCTCCGGAGCCCAAGAGAGACGCAGGCAGCGCAGGCCTCAAGATGGCGGCGGGTCCCTGCAGCAAGAAGCCGGTCGCGGCCCTGTGGAGCCTCGATCAGTCGACCCATCTCCACAATACTCCCAGGGGCAAGTGTAGATGATGCCCGGTGCTAAATGAGGAGAGTCTGGGGACTCTCCAGGCGCTATAAGCCTCAGGATGGAAGGAGATTGAAAACTGGATCAGCAGAGCTCCTCTGGAACATGTCCTGTTCCTTCTACATCCGGACACGCCCCTCCGTGATCCCCCAGATCTAAGGCTGCAGCACTCTGTCCCCCCACCCAGACTCTTTCAGGCCTCTTGGTAGCTCTACCTTTCTCCTAGTAAGCCTCTTGGGTAAAACTTCTCCCATGCAGGAGTGCTTCTTGGGATGTAGAGTTCTCTGTGTTGATTTCAATCCAGCAGCCTGTGCTGAGAGCTCCATCTCCCAGAGTTTCTTGCCGCTACAGCCTGTGCACATGTATATGACTCATCTCAGAGTGAGAAGGAAACAAAAGGGGAGGGGGGAAACCACTCCTGCAGAGCTGACAAGCTGTGTCTCTGTTCAACGAGAGTCCCAGCCAGCTTGGCAATGTAGTTCAGATGCAGAGCAGCCACTACACACTCCCCCCCCACTTGAGAACCTTTGGTCCTCCAAAGGCAGTAATGTCCTGAACCTGTTACATGCTTTATAGTTACACGCAGAGGAAAAAAAGTTAATTTACACAAGAAATCAAACAATTTGCAAAAAGAATTGGCAGAGGAACCTCCCACCAATTAGCATAGGGGAGGTTGTTTTGCCTACAGGCCACCTTAATTGGAATGGCCCAGCTAGATGTGCCAGGGGGTGAGCTAGGATTGTTCTCCCCAAATCAGCGGTGGGAGGCTCAGGCTCTTCAAGAGTCCTTTGAGAGGTGAGAACAACCTCCTCAGTGCTTTCATCTAGAATGTCATATGTCAGTCTCTTATGTGGGAGAATAATTGTTCTCTCTCTTTGTCCCTTAGGCTGGTTGTGGGCTCACTAGCCTCTCCCCTTTTTCAGCTTCTTTCTCATTTGCAAGGAAGTGAGAATCCTCAGTCTGCTGCCGACAAAGGAGACTGAGAGGTCCTCCAAATCTTTTAAAGGCTGGCCCTGAGGTACAAATTCTGGAGCCTCCGACCTGAGAACCCCTTCCGTCATCTTGGGAGGAGGCAAAGGGAAAACTGTAGACTCTGGCATTTGAAATGGCCACAGCCAATCCACCTCCATCTCTTCATCCTCACTTTCCTCATCTCCTGCATCCAGGGGTACTGACTGAGATCTAGTCACTGGACGAGACCTTCGTGATGCTGTAAGTGTAGGCTAAGAATCTGGTTGTGGGGGCACACAGACTGCTTCTGACAAGGGCAACAGATGATTACAATGTCAGGTCTTCAGTGGTCCCGTACTTCTGGCTGGATCTGGTATACTGGTAGTCCTGGTAGCTGCTTGCAGATTGCAATAGGGCTGTGACTTCCAGCGATCAGCCAACTTATGTTTCCCAGGGACACCCAGGTTTCTCAGTTTCTCAGTCGCCCAGTTATAAGTCCTGCACTCACACCTTGAGGTCAAAATTTCTCTTATTTCTCTGTCCCTGGGCATCTGAGGCAGCTTGAGCCTTCTCATAAGCGGTCTTTAAACTTCTCCTCAGATGATCCACATGAGATATGGTCTAAGGAAATGCCAAAAGCCAGGTCGACGGGTAGCCAAGCCTCCTGTCCAAACATCAACCAGTAAGGAGAGTAATCTGTGGCATCATTGGATGTACTGTTGTAGGCATGCACAATGGCTGCTTTATGCCTGCTTTAATGCTGCTTCTGTTCCAAAGTCAGAGTCCCAAGCATATCCAGTACAGTGTGATTGAATCTCTCTGGTTGAGGATCTCTCTGAGGATGGTGCGGATTTTTTTTTTATGCCAAGTAAGTTTAATAATTCCTTGATGAGGCGTCCCTCAAAGTCTCTCTCTTGATCAGAGTGGATGCCTTGGGGTAGACCATAGTGCATGAATAACTTTTCCACTAGGATTTTAGCTAGTGGACGCTTGTTGGTCCTTTGTAGGAAAAGCCTGGCCATATCTAGTGAAGTGATCAGTTCATACCAAAATATTTCCCTATATCAGGCTCCAAGCAAAAAAAATCAATGCACACCAAGTCCATGGGTCCCTGACTCTGAAGGTGGCCCATTGGAACAGCTTGATGAGGTAGAGCCGTTCTTTGGATGCATCGGATTGCAGGAGTGACAGTAGCTCTCAACTTTAGCTCGCATACAGGGCCAGTAGAACCGTTCTCTCACCAGGTTAAAGGTCCTGTCGAGGCCCTAGATGGCCATGGTTGTCATGTGAGCAGTCAACACAGCTTCTCTATGTTAGAAATATCTGCTATTTTTCTTTGGATTCGTCAGAGGGGCCCCTTCGGTAGACCACTCTGTTGTGCAATTGCAACCGATCCCACTCCCTATGAAACAGACAAACCTCTGTGTAGGTATTAGTAAGCAGCAAATCGGGGCACCAGCTTTCCACAGCCTTTATCACCAAACCACAAAGGGGGTCTTCCATCTGATCCTTTCTCAGGTCTTTCTCAGAGAGCTTAGGCAGGCCTTCTTCCCCAATCTGGGTAACATTGCAGTATCCCTTGGGGACTCCAGCTGCTGAGACCCCAATTTCTAATGCTCTAGATCCACCTCCAGCTTGATATTCTGCTCCTTGACAAAGAGCTTGCACACCTTCAGGTGTCGGCTGAGTCCATACCTCCTGAACAGTCTCCGGGACCATGAGGCCTTCTTGACAACACGTCCGTGTCTCTGTTCCCGACCCTGGACGGTACTTTAGGCTGAAAGCTAATTCAGATAGGGCAGCCAACCACCTGTGACCGGTGGCGTCCAACTTGGCAGTAGTGAGGATGTAAGTGGGAGGATTATTGTCTGTCTTGATCATGAAGTCTGCCCCGTATAGATAGTCCTTCAGCTTATCCACAACTGCTCACTTCAAAGCCAAGAATTTGAGTTTGTGTGTGAGGTAGTTCTTCTCAGCAGGTGCCAGACTCTGACTCACATAGGCAACTGATCTCAGGTGTCCGCTATTTTCTTTATGGAGCACCCCGCCTAACGCTTGTCGACTGGCATCGATGTGTAACTCTTATAGCTTGGTTGGATGTGCATAGGCCAGAACTGGAGCCCTGGTAAACTCCACTTCAGCTGCTGAAAAGCCTCCTCTCACTGTGCAGTCCACTGTCCCTGAATGGACTTTTTAGGTTTCCTGGGCCCTCCAGCTATTCTGACAGTCTTATCTAGGTCTGGGTGCTCACCCTCCTCGTCATTGAGAGGGTGAGCTATCTTAGCAAATCTCTCAACAAATCTTCTGTAGTAAGAGCAGAATCCTAGAAATTACCTAAGCTCGGTCACATTGGTAGGCCTCGGCCAGGAGGTGACGGCCTCTATCTAGCTTCTGAGGGTTAGTGGCCGCTCCTTCGGTAGACACAATATGGCAAAGGTAATTGATGGTTGATAGAACTGGCATTTCTCGATTGAGCGCTTCAACCCCCCATTATGGAGTCTCTTCAGAACCTTCTCCAAGCATTCTTCATGTTCCTCTAGGTACATCAACACCTCGATCAGGTTGATGTCCTCTCCATTAGCTTTTGGAAAGTAGCTGGGGCGCCAGACAGGCCTTGAGGCATGCAATTAAATAAAAAAAAAAAAACCCTGGAGTAATGAAAGTGGTCTTCTCCCGATCCTCAGGGTGCATGGGAATTTGGTAGTATCCACTCTTCAGGTCCAATACGCTAAACCATTTTGCCACCGACAGGCTCTGCAAAGTGCCTTCTATTCCTGGGGTGGTATATTGATTGGAAATGGACCTTCGGTTTAATGTCTGATAGTCCATACACAATCTCAGTGACCCATTCTTCTTCCGTACCACCACTGTTGGAGAAGCGTATGGATGTTGGGACTCTCGGATGATACCTGTCCTCATCAGTTCTACCAGTTGCTCAGATAGGCCTTCCAAGTCCCCTAGAGGAATGTGTCTGACTCTTACTCTAAACGACTTTGCTTCTTGGAGACTAATCCGATGTTTGGCTTTTTTTGCACCCTCTACATCGAACTCACTCTTGGAGAATACAGCCTGCCATCTAAGCAGCTGGGTCTTGACCCTTTTTTTCCACTCTGGAGAAAGAAGAGTATTCTTTGGATAAAACTCCTTGACAGAGATTCCATCCTCCGCTCCTCCCACCAGTTCAGCCGGCAAGACTGGGGTGGCTGGATTCACCTGTCCCAGCAACATTTGAGCCTGCATCTTCACTGGGGAGGCTGTTATGTTGCGGACACTGACCAAAATCCTACTATGACTTCTTTGCCACGCCTTGTTTGAAACCACTTCTGGGATTATTTCCACTTCTGTATCTGCCCACTGGCTGTCCGCTTCAAGGATAATGAAAGGGCCTGGTTGCGTCCAGTTTAGCTAGATTGTTGCTTGTAGGCAAACCACTTCACCAGGCTGTAGCACCTTCTCTTGCTGGTTCAGACGCCATATCTTCCCCACCCCTTCAGCTGGGGCCTTCTGCCTCCTGCACTAGGCACTGTAGACTTGTCTCAACATAGGGTGTATATTAGTGGTTGAAGAACTAGGCTCCAGCACAAGAGGCATCAATAGTCTTCGAACAAGATCAGTGTTGGTTCCTATGATCATGAAATTCTTGCCAGCCCCTGGTAGGGGAGGGCAAACTACTGTCAGTGTGCCAAACGTCATTGTCTTTCTTGCCACGGAAGGGTCAAAGATTAGCTTAAAGTGGAGTTCCAGCCAAAAATTGAAATTCCGCTTTAAGTGCTGGTGACCCCCTGACATGCCACAATTGGCATGTTTTTTTGGGGGGGAGCGGGTACCCAGTTTTTACAGGCTCTGACTTCCTCTTCTGGCGCCATTGCGCCAGAAGGAAGATTACCTCTCCCCCCTCCCTCCCTGCAATCTTCTGGAACATGTCACAGGCCCCAGAAGATTTGCTGGCCACTCACAGCGCGCAGCATGGCTTGCGAATGAGCACTGCGCCCTCGGCTGTGAAGCCACAGATGGGCGCCCACAGTTAGAATGCCGGCACCACAGAGAGGAGGGGGAGAGTAGCAAGGCTTTGTGTGCCCACATCTTTGGACCGTGGGACAGGCAAGTGTCTGATTATTAAAAGTCAGCTGCTACACTTTTTGTAGCTGCTGACTTTTAAATGGGTGGAACTCTGCTTTAACTGGTAGCTGTCGTATGGGAATTTCTGAGTTCCAATGCCCCATATCTCTAACTCTTCCAACTTCTGCAAGGGTAGGTGCTTAAGATGCTTATTGTGTATCTAGAAGGGTTTTAGTGTAGATTCCCTCTACTTGAATGGAAGCCACAGGAGAAGGTCCCACTAGCTTAGCAGGAAACTTGTAGGAACTTGTGGATTTGGCTTGTATCAGAATTTCTTTCTTGCGAGGATTCTGCCCCACCTGGGGTCTCTGCTGATTTCTAAGGGTTTGGTGTTCATTGATCCCCCGATACTGGTTAGCCCACGTCCAAGGAAGTGACATACTGGGTTGCTCTGAGGCAACAATGGAAGCCCTCTGCAAATGTTTGGACGTCCCCCGTTGTCTCTTTGCATTGTTTGCTTTGGAGCTAGCTACTGTATATGGGCACCCAATTGGCTCCTTCACCGGGTCCACTGAAGTTTCCCGCCGACTTTGCAAGGAACAGTTTCTTCAATACTTTCACCACCTCTGCCGTGAGATCAGTCAGGTTCTCCATTTGGGCACTGAGCTATGAAATGTCCTACTTCCCCACAGAGGTAACACTTCAAAGCCGTAGAATAGGTAACACCACTCCTTTCGGTAGCGAGGGTGGACACAGTTTTTCACTTCTGCAAGTGATTGTTGCATATTAGCATGGGCTTCCATCACTTGCCCCACTGTCTTCTGGATTGCACAGAAGGCTTGCTGTAAGGTAGTTTGCGCTTGTGAAACAGTAAAGGGCGTACTAAAAGTGTAATATCAAACAGGCTCCATAATAAAACTATAACGTCAATATAAGTAAATTAGTTGCTAATAAAAGTTCATATTTCTATCAAACATTGCTGTAAAACAAAAACAGCAATGTTTGATAGAACATTTACAGCAATGTTTGATAGAAATATGAACTTTTATTAGCAACTAATTTACTTATATTCACGGTATAGTTTTATTATAGAGCCTGTTTGATATTACACTTTTGGTGTGCCCTTTACTGTTTCACATTTTGCTCATTAGTTATCACAAATTTTAGGAGCAGCATCAGTGTATGTTTTTGTAGTTGGCGCTACTCCCATTTTTATTATTTTTCATTTAGTTTGAGCTTGTGCCAACTGAACTATGGCTTGTGTCAAAGTGTCAATAGGGGTGCAGGGCCCTCCATCTGTGCTAATCTCTGGTTCTGGCCTCGCTTGCACGATGTAGGCCGTGGCAGCCTGTTTGGGACTCTTGGCATACTCAGGTTTCTGTGTCTTGGCTGGGATGAGAGCCTCCTCTATTAGAATAGCCGTCATGAGTTTAGCGTAAGTGGGAAGGTCACCTGAACTCCTGGCTCGAAGCTGTAACACAATAGGATCCGGTGGCTGTGTCACCTCTGTACCTGTAACATCAAGGCTTTATTGGCAGCTTTGGCTTCCATCCCACCTTTCAGTCTGACTTGCTGAAGTATCTGATCAAGCCGTGTGACATAGGCTGTTAGTGTCTCATCCTCCAGTTGGTACGTGTGATGGAAGAGGTAAATCACTTCAGAGCAGTCTTCAAATCTTCCATTAGTTTCTCAAAGTGCTTTCAAACACTTTGGGGTTGTCCCGTTTCAGATTCTGAATTCCATCCGAAGCTGGGGCCCACAGACTCTCAACCACCCTCTGTCTCTTTACTGTATCAGTCACTTCCCAAACTTTGGCCGCTTGGAGGGCTTGATCAATCCAATTATCAATGTTATATTCTCCTGTGGGTGTGTGAACTCTTCCTGAGAAGAACCATAGTTTGCGATATCCATAATTGGTTGACACTACTGGATTCTTAAGGAGCCCCATAACTAGTTTCCCGAACTCGGCCACTAAGAGGGAAGAGGAATCTTCAGTGGATGCAGCTGGTTTAGACGTTGTGACCTTGGGGTCGAGCGTATTGCATCCTGAGCCCTCTGGAATAGAGCTTGAGTCACCTTGATGGATTAGTAGAGTGTTAACTTCTGTGGTTAGCTGGAAGCTGTCTTTCTGCAAAACATCAGGAACTCCCTTCTTCCGCTCTGTTAGGACATAGGTACAATTTTAGTTAAGATTTGCCTTCACATCTAGTATATATATCCTCTGACCCAGGCCTGAGGCGGCCAATGCTTGACAGGCCCAGTCTTCGGTCCAGTCACTGCCAGGTACATTGATCGATACGCACAACTCCTTCTGCCCATTTTCTTTGCCACAGCACTGGGCTGCAACTTTGAGGTCCATTCTGATGCTTTTTGGGTGGCTGCCTTGGGAGTTTGATTGCAGAGAAGGAGGATCCCAGATGAGCCCCCACATGTAGCGCTACCCCCGCAGGAGCTGCTTGAATAATATTGTTTTTTTCCTTTGCCTCTTTAACCCCAAGAACAGACTCACCCCCACTGGTAGTAGTGTAGTGTAAATGCTTCAGTAAAAGACACCGGTTATAGTGAACACAGAAGTAACTTTTACTGTTAGATTGTTTAAAAGAGAATGGAACAGACGATCACAGTAATATAAGGCCGTAAACAAATATGTTGCAGTAGAACAAAGGACAAAGGTTATAGGAAAAATCAACATGATCAAGTCTGCTGTTAGGAGACTCCTTTAAGTGTAATGGCCCCAAGAGCAGAGGTAAATACATGAGAATACTTAGTAAAAAAGGTAACTTTAACTTCTATAGGTCACCTGACAACCGCAAATAAATTGGGCTATATGAGTTCAGGCAGGCGGAGGGCAGAGAAATTACCTTGTTTTTTTTTTTTTTCCTGTCAGTCCTCTCCCTTCTTCAGCCCAGCGCCACAGTCCCAGCATGCCTGCTTAACCCACAATACCTGACCCAGTGCACTGAATCAACCCCCAGTGTGGATCCACTTGTAAGTGACTAGTGTCCTGAACACTGATGGTGCCCATAAGATCTCTGGTGACTAGGGTGGTGCACTTGTTGATCTCCTGTAATGAGGTGAACACAGTACATCCAAAGGGCTTGACAGATAACCAGTATTGTAATCCTATGGGATAGTGGATAAGTGTTTTCACTGCCAGGCAGAGTGTAACAGCAATCAATGTTCCAAGTAACTAACAAAGGCAGGGCAACAAAGATCATTCTGTTCTGGCTTAAGGAGGATTGGGCGAAAGCCCGCTCACTAACTCCTGTGTCCAAAGGGCGCAGGGGAGGATACTGTGGCTCCGGTCCTTGCAAGTGTCCAATTGATGCCTCACTGGGAATTGTATGTTGTGCAGATGCATGGGCATGCACTCTGAGTCCTCCCTTAGCTCTGGACGCCAGCCACCGACTTCCTGGCTCTAGCAGGCACAATCCCCCATATCTAAGGCTGCAACACTGCCCCCCGCCCTCCAGACTCTTGTGCCTCCTAGTAGCTATTCCTTTCTCCCAGCAAGCCTCTGGGGTAAAACTTATTAGCCGGTGCAGCCTGTGCACATGTCTATGTCTCATCTCAGTGAAAAGGAAACAAAAGGGGAGGGGGGAAAACAAATCCTGCAGAGCTGTGTCTCTGTTCAATGAGTCACGCCCAGTTTGGCAATGTAGTACTGATGCAGAGCAGTAGGGATGAGCTCCGCGTTCGAGTCGAACATACGTTCGACTCAAACATCGTGTGTTCGATCATTCGACGAAGATCGAACGTTTTCGGTCGCTCGCGCCAAATTCGAGTGACGCGAACGGCCCAAAATCCCAGCGCTGTGATTGGCCAAGCATGCACTGTGACCCCGCATGCTTGGCCAATCATAGCGCCGGCAGCGAGGAGAGACATAATTGGCCACAGGCAGGATGCCTGTGGCCAATTATAGCTCAGGGTGGTTTAGTACACGCCCCACACTATAAAAGGCCGCCAGCACGGCGGCCTTGTGTAGTGTGTTCCGGCGCAGGGAAAGTTGTACATAGGCAGGGACAGTGTTAGATAAATTGTGTGTAGGGAGAGAGAAGGATAGGTAGGGACAGTGTCAGCGATATTGTGTGTAGGGAGAGAGAAGGATAGGTAGGGACAGTGTCAGTGATATTGTGTGTAGGGAGAGAGAAGGATAGGTAGGGACAGTGTCAGTGATATTCTGCTAAACCTTGTGTACAGAGAGAGAGAAGGATAGGTAAGGACAGTGTCAGTGATATTTTTGCTAAGCCTCCTGCACAGTATACAACCGAAGCTAGCCCTTATTGCTGTGTTTTCCTGTTGCGTAACACAGGCAGGCATCTGCAGCACTTAAAGCAGGCGTAGTGTGATTTCTGCAAAATATACACCTGAAGCTAGCCCGTATTGCTGTGTTTTCCTGGTGTGTTACACTAACAGGCATTTGCAGCACTTACAGCGGGCGTAGTGTGCCTCCTGCACATTATACACCTGAAGCTAGCCCGTATTGCTGTTTTCTTGGTGTGTTACACTAACAGGCATTTGCAGCACTTACAGTGGGCGTAGTGTGCTTCCTGCTAAATATACTCCTGAAGCTAGCCCGTATTGCTGTGTTTTCCTGGTGTGCCCAAGAACCGCCTTATATGTGACATGCCCACCAGGTGGAACTCAACGTTGGCCATGCTGCAGCGGCTGCACACGCAGCAGAGGGCCATCAATGAGTACTACGGCACCAGGACAGGGTCAGGGGAGCTCGGTTTTTTTTCACCACGCCAGTGGGGCATGATCAGGGATGCATGCACTGTCCTGGCACCATTTGAGGAGGCCACGAGGATGGTGAGCAGTGACAGTGCATGCATCAGTGACACTGTACCTCTTGTCCACCTGTTGGAGCACACGTTGCATGGAATAATGGACAGGGCACTTGAGGCAGAACAGAGGCAGGAAGAGGAGGACTTCCTTGCCTCTCAAGGCCCCCTTTACCCAGACAGTGTTCCTTTTGTCCCACCCATCGCACAGGAAGAGGACGAGGAGGAGGATTGTGTCAGCATGGAGGTGGAGCCTGGCACTCGGCAGCATCAACAGCAGCAGTCTTTTAGGGATGATTTACAGTCCCAAGAAACCCGTGGACTTGTACGTGGCTGGGAGGAGGTGGCTGCGGATCATTTCGTCCTTAGTGACCCAGAGGACTCCGGACCTAATGCCTCAGCTAACCTATGCTGCATGGCCTCCCTGATCCTGCAAAGTCTGCGGAAGGATCCTCGTATTCTTCGGATCAAGGAGAGGGACCATTACTGGCTGGCCACTCTCCTTGATCCACGGTACAAGGCTAAGGTTGCGGACCTTATCTTACTGTCGCAGAGGGAGAAGAGGATGAGACAACTCCGGGAGGCCTTGCAGAAAGGTCTGTGCAACGCGTTCCCAGAGACTGGGAGGTTACAAACTCCTGGTCTGGGACAACTAGTTGCTGAGGCTTCGGTCAGTCAAAGAAGGAGCGGTGGGGAAGGTGGCCGTCTGACCGATGCGTTCAGACAATTCTTTAGTCCGCAGCCCCAAGGTATGATCGGTTCCAGCAACCATCGCCAGCGTCTGATATACATGGTGCAGGAATACCTAGGGGCAAGGTCAGATTTGGACACCTTTCCCACCGAAAATCCTCTGGCTTACTGGGTCTTAAGGATGGATCACTGGCCAGAGCTTGCACAGTATGCAATTGAGCTACTGGCCTGTCCTGCATCCAGCGTTCTTTCGGAACGCACATTCAGTGCTGCTGGAGGATTTGTCAGGGATCACAGGGTGCGCCTGTCCACCGATTCGGTTGATCGACTGACCTTCATAAAGATGAACCAGACTTGGATCACCACCAGCTACCAAGCACCTGAAGCTGATATAACAGAATAATATATTTTCAAATGTCACATCCCTTCAAGACTGCCTATGCTGATGCTGAGTGACTGTCCTGTTATGTTGACTGACTATCCTCCTCCTCCTCAATGACCCGATTCATGATGATATCTTGGAAAAACTTTTTTGTTTCTGGGTGCCGCCACCAGTGGCTAAGGCCCAATTTTTCAGCCCCTGTTTAACAGGGGCGTGTAATTACAATTTTTGATGCAATACTTTGCAACAGGGCTCATTGCTGTGCTCCAAGTACAGTATCTGTGAGGGGTTGCAGTGTTGTGGCACCAGTGGCTAAGGCCCAATTTTTCAGCCCCTGTTTAACAGGGGCGTGTAATTACAATTTTTGATGCAATACTTTGCAACAGGGCCCATTCCTGCGCTCACCAAGAGTAACTGTGAGGGCTTACAGTGTTGTGGCAACACCACCACTACCACCACCAAAGGCCCAATTTTTCAGCCCCTGTTCAACAGGGGCATGCAATTACAATTCTTGATCTAATAATTCACAGCAGGGCCCATTCATGCGCCCACCAAGAGTAACTGTGAGGGCTTACAGTGTTGTGGCACCAGCACCACCACCAAAGGCCCAATTTTTACTACCACTGTTCAACAATGGCATGTAAATATAATTCCTGATATAATAGTTCACAGCAGAGCGTTCCAGCGCCCACCAAGAGTAACTGTGTGGGCTCACAGTGTTGTGGCAACACCAACATGTAAGGGGCAAATTTCAGCAGAGTATATACGGCAGGCCCCTACTTTCAAACATCCAACTTACAAACGACTCCTACTTGCAAACGGAAGGAGATAACAGGAAGTGAGAGGAAATCTACCACTAGGAAGGGAAATTCTCTCCTGTAAGAGTTAATATGAGAAAAAGGTGTCTCCTCTCTACTGATGCTTTATCACCAATCCTTGTTTCAATAAAAACCCCACTTTTCAAAAACAGTTGTCATTGGGACGGAAAGTGAGGTGAAATGTTCTGAACAGGGGCACAGACAGCAAAACAAATGTTACAGGGGTGATAACCCTTCCCTATGTTTTCCAAAAAGCTTAAAAATATATTTTTTGGCTGGAGCTACACTTAAACAATGTACCGTATATACTCGAGTATAAGCCGACTCGAGTATAAGCCGAGGTACCTAATGTTGCCACAAAAAACTGGGAAAACTTACTGACTCGAGTATAAGCCGAGGGTCAACAATGCCTCACTGTTCCCTATCCTCACTGTTCCCTATCCTCACTGTTCCCTATCCTCACTGTTCCCTATCCTCACTGTTCCCTATCCTCACTGTTCCCTATCCTCACTGTTCCCTATCCTCACTGTTCCCTATCCTCACTGTTTCCTATCCTCACTGTTTCCTATCCTCACTGTTTCCTATCCTCACTGTTTCCTATCCTCACTGTTTCCTATCCTCACTGTTTCCTAGCTCGCTGTTTCCTATCCTTTAATTTTACATTGTAAATAGTACCTGTAAAGAAGTTGCGGCTGCGGCGTCCATCGTTCAAATTCTGCGGTCTCTTCCTGTTCCTTCCGTGATAGGCGATTCTCATCAGACACTCTCCGCCTATCACGATCATTTTCTCATCCTCAGTTTCCCAGCAGACATTGTGTTGGGTGTTCCGCCAATCACAGACGTCTGCTGGGAAACTGAGAATGAGAGAACGATCGTGATAGGCGGAGAGTGTCTGATGAGAATCGCCTATCACGGAAGGAACAGGAAGAGACCGCGGAATTTGAACGATGGACGCTGCAGCCGCAACTTCTTTACAGGTACGATTTCCAATGTAAAAATTTCGCTGACTCGAGTGTAAGCCAAGGGGGGGACTTTTAGCCCAAAAAAAGGGCTGAAAATCTCGGCTTATACTCGAGTATATATGGTACCTGTTCAAAATTAAAAAACAGATTCTACTTAAGAACAAACCTACAGTCCCTGTCTTGTTTGCACCGCCTGTATACTGCTGTTCAGAGTATATAGGGCCTTTTTTATTTTGTGTGCGGGGTTCCCCTTAATATCCATACAAGACCCAAAGGGGCTGGTAATGGGCTAGGGTAGGGGGGGGGGGGTGATGGGGTAGCTATGCCATTTTTCTCAAAGATTTTCATCCATATTACCGGGACCAGACATTACATTAAAGCCGCAAGCAGTTTTAAATGGCTTTTTTTCCTTTATAAATGTCATTTTGTGCAGGGACAGTTCTAAACACTGGAAACACGTGCCACTTCACAGGCATACTTTAGACACCCCCCAGGTACGATATTTAAAGGAATATTTGACTTTTTTTTTTTCACTTTATGCATCATTAAAATGACTGCTCCCGAAAAACAGCCGTTTTTAAAACTTATTTTTGCATTGATACATGTCCCCTGGTGCAGAACCCGGGTTCCCAAACCCTTTTTAGGACAACAACATGCATAATAGTCGTTATAATTAGCACTTTAGATTTCAAACGTTCGCATCCATTGTATTTAATAGGGTTCTAACGTTCGTGCGAACTTTTCGGTCCGTTCGCGGGTTCTGGTGCGAACCGAACCCGGGGATGTTCGGCTCATCCCTACAGAGCAGCCACTACATACATACTAACGATGTTAGAGTGACAGGCCTGTAGTTTCCAGCAATATATCTCTGCCCTTTTTTGAATATTGGTACCATGTGGGCTTTCTGTCAATCAGCTGGTAATAATCCTGTCAGTATGCTGTCCATAAAGATTAGGAATAGCGGTCTAACCTGACTGAACTCTTTAAGGACTCTTGAGTGTAAGCCATCTGGTCCTGGAGCTTTATATGAACAATACAGTTGTGGTTGTTATAACCCTGCTTTTCCTGTGTAAAGACTGAGGCAAAGAAAGCATTTGGTACAGCTGCCTTTTCTTTGTCATCTATAACCATCTTTTCTTCTTCTTCCTTTATGGGGCCTATGTGTTCCGACCTTGCCTTTTTACTGTTAATTAGTGTTGAGCGAACCCGAACTGTAAAGTTCGGGTCCGTACCGAACGTTAGCTTTTTCCCGAACCCGGACTTTGCCCAAAAGTCCGGGTTCGGGTTCGGCAATCTAATAAGGCATTTAGAAATGCTTCAGGGGCCAGCCAATCACCTTTTGATTAGCTGGTGTGCCCTTAGAAGCCATCATAGCCATGCCTACTAATGGCATGGCTGTGATTGGTCAGTGCAACATGTGACCCAGCTTCTATATAAGCTAGAGGCACACAGCACACATGACACTCTGCTTCAGAATAGATAGGGAGAGGATCTAGTCTGCTGCTGCTGCTTTTAGGGAGAGATAGAAAGATAGAAGAGGTAGTCCTGATTCTACAATCTGAGGGAAAAGATAGAGAGATAGTGTAGTGTAGGGCCAGGTTCCTGTGTTGGTGCTTTCAGGGACAGAGAATATTATATAGGAGTCCAGATTCAGAGATTAAAATCAGCGATCTGCATACTTTTTACACTGCCATGAGCCCAGTGTCTGAGAAAATCTAACTTTTAGGGGGGAAAAAAAGGCACTTTATTGTTCTCTTTTCCAAAAGACCCATAGGGCAAAAAAAAAAAAAAAGCATTTTATTTTGCTCGTGCAAAAAAAGACCCGTTTAGGGTAAAAAAAAAAAATTTTGCACTTTAATGTACGCTTGCAAAAAACGCCGTTATGGGGCACAAAAAAAAGTTTGCAGTGTGTTATACATATTTTGAGGTGTATAAAATAAACAATTTCTATATAGTTTTCTCCTACTGTGCTATACTAAAAAAACAACATTTTTTTTGAATAGCATCTTCTGCAGTTCTGTAGCTGTGCGATTCAGCGGTTACATACTGTGGGTGTGTTCTGCTCTTCCAAAAAACGCCGTTTAGTGGCACCAAAAAAAGTTTGCAGTGTGTTATACATATTTTGAGGTGTTTAAAATAAACTATTTCTTTATAGTTTTCTCCTACGTTGCTATACTAAAAAAAATTTTTTTTGAATAGCATTTTCTGCAGTTCTGTAGCTGTGCGATTCAGCGGTTACGTACTGTGGGTGTGTTCTGCTCTTCCAAAAAACGCCGTTTAGTGGCACCAAAAAAAGGTTGCAGTGTGTTATACATATTTTGAGGTGTGTGAAATAAACAATTTCTTTATAGTTTTATAGTTTTCTCTTACTGTGCTATACTAAAAAAACAACATTTTTTTTTAATAGCATTTTCTGCAGTTCTGTAGCTGTGCGAGTCAGCGGTTACGTACTGTGGGTGTGTTCTGCGCTTCCAAAAACACCCATTTAGGGCAAGATCCTAATTTTTGAAAATATGAGGAGAAGGTCAAAGGGACGTGGTGGCCCCGGTCGTGGTGCTGCTGGTGGAGCTCCTGTTGCAGGGAGAGGACGTGGTGGATCTGTGCCAGATACACGCACAAGTGAAACACCTTCCTCAGGTGCGAGTAGGCGACCGAGCCTGCGGCGGTATTTTGTCGCGCCTAATGAGGCTGTACGAATGTTTAGGCCAGGACAAGTACAGGCGATAGTAGATTGGGTTGCTGACAGTGCCTCGGGTTCCTTCACATTGTCTCCCACCCACTCTTCTGATGAAAGAACAGAGTTGGCACCTGAAACCCATGTCCATCAGTCTTTCACCTCACCCCTTTGCAAATCAGCCAAGCAGTCTGAGCCCCAAATCATGCAGCAGTCTCTTCTGCTTTTCGATGACTCTGTTAGCAGGGTTTCCCAGGGCCATCCACCTAGCCCTGCCCCAGAAGTGGAAGAGATTGAGTGCACCGATGCCAAACCACTTATGTTTCATGATGAATACATGGGAGGACCATCGCAGTACGTCTCGGATGATGACGAAACACAGGTGCCAACTGCTGCTGCTTTCGCAATTGTGCAGACAGACAAGGAGGGCAGGGGTGAAGACTGGGTGGAAGATGATGTAGAGGACGATGAGGTCCTCGACCCCACATGGAATCAACGTTATGCAGGTGACCAGTGTAGTTTGGAGGAAGAGGCGGTGGTCGCACAGAGCCACCAGCACAGCAGAAGAGGGAGCAGGGTGCAAAAGCGGAGCGTCTGTCAGCTAGACAGTATGTCTGCTAATGCCCAACGCAGCAAGGGACCGAGCACACAAAAGCCAGGTCCAAGGAGTTCCCCAGCGTGGCAGTTCTTCACACAATGTGCTGATGACAAGACACGAGTGGTTTGCACGCTGTGCAATCAGAGCCTGAAGCGAGGCATAAACGTTCTCAACCTGAGCACAACCTGCATGACAAGGCATCTAAGTTCAAAGCACGAGCTGCAGTGGAGTAGACACCTCAAAAACCAAGAAAGGTCTCTGGCTCCTCCTGCTTCCTCTTCTGCTGCAGTCTCGGCCTCTTCATCCACCTCTGTAGTGACAGTGGCACCTGCCACCCCGCAAACAGAGCATCTGCCAGCAACACTACCACCTGGGTCACCAACCATCTCCACAATGTCCCATGGAAGCGTTCAGCTCTCTATCTCTCAAACATTGGAGCGGAAGAGGAAGTACCCCCCTAGCCACCCGCGATCCCTGGCCCTGAATGCCAGCATTTCAAAACTCCTGGCCTTTGAAATGCTGTCATTCCGTCTGGTGGAGACGCAGAGTTTTAAAAGCCTGATGGCATTGGCTGTCCCACAGTACGTCGTGCCCAGCCGCCACTATTTTTCCAGGCGAGCCATCCCTTCCCTGCACAACCAAGTGGGGGACAAAATCAGGTGTGCACTGCGCAACGCCATCTGTGGCAAGGTCCACCTAACTACGGATGCGTGGACCAGTAAGCACGGTCAGGGACGTTATATCTCCCTAACAGCACACTGGGTAAATGCAGTGGCGGCTGGGCCTGAGGCAGATAGCAGTTTGGCGCATGTCCTTCCACCACCGAGGATTGCAGGGCGCTTCAGTTTGCCTCCTGTTGCTAACTCCTCCTACTCCGCTTCCTCATCCTCTACCGCCTCCTCATCCGGTCAGCTTAACACCTTCACCACCAACTTCAGCACAGCCAGGGGTAAACGACAGCAGGCAGTTTTAAAACTTTCCTGTTTGGGGGAAAAACCCCACACCGCGCAGGAGTTGTGGAGGGACATGGAACAACAGACCAATGAGTGGTTGCTGTCAGTGAGCCTCAAGCCCGGCCTGGTGGTGTGCGATAATGGGCGAAATGTCGTAGCAGCTCTGGGCCTAGCCGGTTTGACACACATCCCTTGCCTGGCGCATGTGCTGAACTTGGTGGTCCAGAGGTTCCTTAAAAATTACCCCAATATGCCAGAGCTGCTGCAGAAAGTGCGGGCTGTGTGTGCGCACTTTCGGCGTTCTCACCCTGCTGCTGCTCGCCTGTCAGCGCTGCAGCGTAACTTCGGCCTTCCCGCTCACCGCCTCATATGTGACGTGCCCACAAGGTGGAACTCCACCTTGCACATGCTGGCCAGACTGTGCGAGCAGCAGCAGGCGATAGTGGAGTTTCAGCTGCAGCAATCACGCGTGAGTCGCTCTGCGGAACAGCACCACTTCACCACCAATAACTGGGCCTCCATGCGAGACCTGTGTGCCTTGTTGCGCTGTTTCGAGTACTCCACCAACATGTCCAGTGCCAATGACGCCGTTCTTAGCGTTACTATCCCAGTTCTATGCCTCCTTGAAAAAATGCTTCGGGCGATGATGGAAGAGGATGTGGCACAGGAGGATGAGGAGGAAGAGGAGGAAGCGGGATCATTTCAAAGGATTTCAGGACAGTCTTTCACAAGTGGCTACGAGGGTGGGTTCCTGCACCAACAAACGCCAGGTACACAATTGTCCGGCGGAAAGGGAACAGTTCTGGAGGATGACGAGGTGGAGGAGGAGATGGAGGAGGAGGAGGCATTTTCACAGCAGGGTGGCACACAGACCAGCTCGTGGCCATCACTGGTGCGTGGCTGGGGGGATACAGAGGACACAGACGATGCACCTCCCACAGAGGACAGCTTTTCTTTGCCTCTGGGCAGCCTGGCACACATGAGCGATTACATGCTGCAGTGTTTCCGCAATGACCGCCGAGTTGCCCACATTTTAACTGGTGCTGATTACTGGGTGGCCACCCTGCTGGATCCCCGTTACAAGGACAACGTACCGTCCTTAATTCCCTCACTGGAGCGGGATCGTAAGATGCGCGAGTACAAGCGCACGCTGGTAGACTCACTGCTGGTGGCATTCCCACCTGACAGCGGGCGTACGGTGGAAGCACAAGGCGAAGGCAGAGGAGGAGGAAGAGGTCGCCAACGCAGCCGGGGCACCGGCAGCACCTCAGAAGGCAGGGTTAGCATGGCTGAAATGTGGAAAAGCTTTGTCAGCACGCCACAACAACCAGCACCACCAGCTGAGATGGAACGTCTTAGCAGGAGGCAGCATTTCACCAACATGGTTGAGCAGTATGTGTCCACAGGCCTACACGTACTGGATGACGGGTCTGCCCCCTTTAACTTCTGGGTCTCCAAATTGGGCACATGGCCTGAGCTTGCCCTTTATGCCTTGGAGGTGCTGGCCTGCCCTGCAGCCAGTGTATTATCTGAACGTGTATTTAGCACGGCAGGGGGCGTTATCACAGACAAGCGCAGCCGCCTGTCCAGAGCCAATGTGGACAAGCTCACGTTCATTAAAATGAACCAGGCATGGATCCCACAGTACTTGTCCGTACCTTGTGCAGAATAGACATGTATACCGGTGTTGTGACAAAAACTGTCCGGCCATCGGATTGTGTCCGGCCCATACTGCGAAGGCGCAGCGCTTGCGCAGTACAGAGGGCAAGGAGATTCACAAAATCTCCGAAGATGAACGGCGCCTGCGCTGTGAGTGCAGGTTCAAGCCCCACCATCCAAGTGGACATACGGTAGCACATAGTAACAGGGCCCCTCACGGGCTCGGTTCGATCGCCACGCTTCGGGTACGACCTCACTTGGCTCGTCTTGAACCACGGATGGTGTGGCCTTCACCTGAACTCACCACGCAGGCGCCGTTCGTCTTGGGAGATTTTAGAAATCCCCTTGTCCTACATACTGAGCAAGCGCAGTACAGGGTGGACACTATTTGACGGGGGACAGAATTCGACACATCACCGGCATTACACAGCCATTGTTGTATTTTTGAATCAGTGTTGGCTACCTCGTCCTCCTCCACCGCCGCTTCCACCTACACAGCCACATCCACCGCCACTTCAACCTCCTACTCCATATGGACCTCGTCCTCCTAGGTCAAGATTATTATTATTATTTTTTTTATGTTATTTTAAGTTATTTCCCTATCCACATTTGTTTGCAGAGCACTTGCCATGCTCTTAACAACATTTTGCAGCCCTCTAGCCCTTTCCATGACCTTTTTAGAGCCTTTTTAGTCCTTAGAAGTCCGGGTCCCCATTGACTTCAATGGGGTTCGGGTCCGGGTTCGGGTTAAAGTTCGGTCCCGAACCTGAACTTTTTTCCGAAGTTTGGCCGAACCCATCGAACCTGAACATCCAGGTGTCCGCTCAACTCTACTGTTAATATATTTAAAACATGTCTTGTGATATTTTTACTTTCCTCTGATGTGTGTCTCTAATAGTCTTTTTTAGCTACCCTGATTGCGTTCTTACACTTCTTATTGCATTTTTTGTAGTGTTGGAATGCTGACAATGACCCCTCCGTTTTATACTTTTTAAAGGCCATTTTTTTTTGTCCTTAACCACTTCAGCCCCGGAAGGATTTACTCCCTTAATGACCAGGTCGTTTTTTGTGATACGGCACTGCGTCAGTTTAACCACTTCCCTACTGTGCACGAAAACCCCCTTCCTGCCCAAGCCATTTTTCAGCTTTCAGCGCTGTCACACTTTGAATGACAATTGCGTGGTCGTGCGACGTGGCTCCCAAACAAAATTTGCGTCCTTTTTTTCCCACAAATAGAGCTTTCTTTTGGTGGTATTTGATCACCTCTGCGGTTTTTATTTTTTGCGCTATAAACAAAAGAAGAGCGTCCAGTTTGGAAAAAAAACCACTATTTTTTACTTTTTGCTATAATAAATACCTATTTTTTTTTCCCAAAAAATTTTTCCTCAGTTTAGGCCGATACGTATTCTTCTACATATTTTTGGTAAAAAAAAAAAAATCGCAATAAGCGCGTATTGATTGGTTTGCGCAAAAGTTGTAGCATCTACAAAATAGGGGATAGATTTATAGCATTTTTTTTTTTATATTAGTAATGGCGGCGATCTGCGAATTTTATTGTGACTGCGATATTGCGGCGGACACATCGGACACTTTTGACACATTTTTGGGACCATGCACATTTATACAGCGATCCCTGCTATAAAAATGCATTGATTACTGTATACATGTGATTGGCAGGGAAGGGGTTAACCACTAGGGGGCGGGAAGGGGTTAAATATGTTCCCTCAATGTGTTCTAACTGTGGGGGGAGGTGACTGACTGGGGGAGGTGACCGATGGTTGTCCCTATGTACAAGGGACATACCGTAGGTCCCCTCTCCCTCACAGGACGTGGATCTCTGTGTTTACACACAGAGATCCACTTTCCTGCTCGTTTCCCGGGCAATCGCGGGTGCCCGGCGGCAATCGGGGCCTTGGGAATGCGCGCGCATTAAAGGGAGGATGTCAGAACGAGAGTGTTCTCCGCCTGCCGTCAATTGACAGTGGGCGGGGGACAAGTGGTTAACTAACAATTGTGCGGTCGTGCGTTGTACCCAAACAAAATATATGTCCTTTTTTTTCCCACAAAGAGAGCTTTCTTTTGGTGGTATTTGATCACTTTTGCGCTATAAACAAAAAAAAAGACAGACAATTTTGAAAAAATATATATATTTTTACTTTTTGCTATAATAACTACCCCCAGAAAATGTAAAAAACAAATTTCTTCATCAGTTTAGACCAATATGTATTCTACATATTTTTAGTACCAAAAATCACAATAAGCATATATTGATTAGTTTGCGCAAAAGTTATAGCGTCTACAAAATAAGGGATAGATTTATGACATTTTTATTATTTGTATTTTATTAGTAATGGCGGATATCTGCGATTTTTATCGGGACTGCGACATTGCGGCAGACAGATCGGACACTTTTGACACTTTTTTTGGGACCACTGACATTTATACAGCGATCAGTGCTATAAATAGCCACTGATCGCTGTGTAAATGTCACTGGCAGGGAAGGGATTAACACTAGGGGGTGATCAAGAGGTTAAATGTGTTCCCTTGGTATGTTTCGAACGGTGAGGGGATAGGACTGACTAGAGGAGCCAGATTGTTGTTCCTACTTAGTAGTAACAGACGATCTGTTTCTCCTCCCCTGGCAGAAACGGGATTTGCGCCCACCGGCCACGCGTATCAGCTCCGGGGACATGCTGCACGCACGCCTGCTGTAGCACTTTGAAGAGCCAATGTACCATGACAGTGATTTGCACAGCCTTGCCAACCATCCACAGTATAACTGTGGCGGCTGGTCTGCAACTAGATAATGACATTTTACGTTTTGGTTCAGCCACCTAGGTTTAACCTTTGTTGTTCAATATTATCTCTTGGATTGCACTCAGTGATATTTTTAATGTGTTCCTAAAGCACTCCCATTTTTCCTCCATGTTCAATGTTTCAAGGATTTGATTCCACTTAATATCCTGTAGCATTGAGCACCGTTTATAAAAGTTGGCTCTTTTTAATTTGTATTCTTGTACTCCTCTCGTGCCTCCCTTTCCTATATTTTATGCTGAATGTAATAATCCTGTGGTTGCGAGTTTAAGTTGTCCCATATTTCCACATCTGCAATGAGATCTGTATAATTTGTAATTAATAGATCTAGCAATGCATCATTTTTAGTCAGGTTATCCACCAATTGGGTAAAGTGATGATCTCGCGCCTAGTAAAATTAAAATAATTAAGCTGCAAACCCCAAAATTTCAAAAGACATTGAAACCGTAAGTAAAAGTAATTATATGTGCTGAAAGAGCAAATATGGTGGGGGCGCTAAACAATACTAATATTAATTGATTTATATTAAATAAGTAATAAGTGAAAAATAGGTTAGACACCAGCCTGCCTGGACAGACCAAAAAACGATGGTCTTAGTCTATCCAAAAATAGTAAACAGCCTGGAAACCGTACCCTTAGTATACAAGATGGCTGACAGCCCCTAGCTGTCAACTAGATTATAATACACGTGAAAGTAAAAATATTGAATGACAACAATACTAATAGCATACAGTGATAATGGTAGTGTAATGTCCCAAGATTTAAATGAATATAATCAGAGAGAACAAGAAATAGTCCATGTAGTGAAAACCAATGGAAATAATCCTGGATGATATCTGCATACAACAGGAGAAATAAATTGAAGGAAATTGCTTGAAGTGATAGCCTTCACCACCTTAGTGCAAAACACCCGATAGTGCTTGTGTTGAAAAATTGGCTGCTTACCAGATAATGTTGACTCTTTTAATTAAAAAATAAGTCAAATACGCTTTGTGCAAGTGCCTCTTGCTGATATGGATAATGGTATCAAAAGAGCAGGCATGAAGGATCCCTGCCTCACGGAGCAGTGCGGACCACAAGAAAGAAATAAAACGGAAAATAGTGTGATCCCGTTTATTTAAAAAATATATATCAAATTAAAATAGCCAAATGCCTCCTTACTTTATTGGTGCCTTGAGCCCGGCACTGAGGCTGAAGAGCGTGGACTGATATGGCTGATGTCTCATGGAAAGGTGAGCCGGCGTGCGTTCCACCTATGGCAAACGATGGACCAGCGGGACCGGAAGTGTCGTCAGATCGTAGTCTAGCGCCTCGACAGCTGTTTCGTGTGTTGCACGTCGTCAGGAAGCGTGCTAGACCACGTAGATCTGACTGTTAAATACGGATGTCAATCACAATAGGGGGAGGGGTAACCGGACTGAGATCCAGCCTCAATGCCGTCTCGCCGCATAATACAAATACAGCACAATAAAAATCTATAACTAACTGTACAGTATAAGTAGCAGAAAATCAATCCACTGCCTATATCCCACCTATAACATGGCTTATAATAAAACATTAACTAAAATAACCATAACACAACCCTGTCAATGTACATTATTAAATGATGAGTTCCGCTCGCACCCCCTAGTGGGCAAATACGGCACTAACCCATACCCAATATTACATGATGCAATGGATGTATAATAATGCAAAGACATATCATAAACAGGGTATAGAGATTAAAGTAAAAAAAAAGGAGAAAATATATTGAAATGCTTAAAATAGATTGATAAATCAATGCACCTGTTAGACCCCTAATTTGTTATGTCAATTGTGGAATTATATAATTATTCATTTGTGAGGAAGCAATTCAGGTCCAAATCTATATTGAGGCCCAGTGGCTGCATTGTGGACAATCTGAACAGCCACTGGGTCTCATTCTGGGAGACAGCCTTAGTAAGGTCTGTCCCTCTCCAGTTATATGTGACCCTATCTATGCCATAGAAGACCAGCTGGCGAGGGTCTCTGTTATGGTATAGAAGAAAGTGTCGCGACACACTATGATTTGGAAAACCCTTTGCTATATTGGCTACATGCTCGTTGATTCTAATTCTAAGCTCTCTTGTGGTGCGCCCCACATACTGGAGAGAGCAGGGACACTCCAAAACGTATGTCACATGTTTGGAGTAGCAAGTGATCAGGGGTTTGATATTAAATTCTTCTTGTGTCACTGATGATTTAAATTTGGTTATTTTCCTTGTACGTCGTATTGTAGTACGACAAGCTTTGCATCTGGTGCAGTAATGAAATCCAGAACCATCCAAGAAAGTGGGAGGTTTGTCGGGTGGATCTGGAACATTGGGCGCAATAATATTTCTCAGGCCTGGTGCCTTTCTATAAATGAATCTGGGTTTAGAGGGTATTACCGATACCAAATCTCTGTCTTTCTGAAGTATAGGCCAGAACTTTTTAAATATCTTTTCAATACTTTTATATTGTCTGTTGAATCCTATAATAAATGGCAATGTCCCCATTGTCATAGTAGTTTTCTTTTTAGATTCTAAAAGGGAATATCTGTCCATAGCTGCCACTACATTCTTAGCTCGGGTCAGTTCAACCTCACAATATCCCTTTTCACGAAACCGTTCTGTGAGAATTGAGGCCTGTGTGATGTAATCACTCCCCTCAGCGCAATTCCTTCGAATGCGCATAAACTGGCCCTTGGGTATAGCCCCGAGCCATTGGGGATGGTGGCAGCTATTAGTTGGCACAAACGCGTTCCTGTCTGTTGCCTTAAAGAACGTCTTTGTGCCAATCCTGTCTTTCTGTTTAACCAAGGTGAGATCCAAATAGTTAATAGTGGTTAGACTAAACTCAGCCGTAAACCTTAACCCATACTGATTGGAGTTTAGATTTTGTATGAAGCTATGTAGTGTGATCGGGGATCCCTCCCACAACAATACTACATCGTCGATGTACCTTTTATAATAGAGTAGGGGTATTGGTTTATCTTTATAAATGGTTTCTCCCTCCCACTTATTCAGTACCATATTGGCTACACTTGGGGCATAGCGAGCCCCCATTGCCACCCCTTTAATTTGATTGTAGAACACCCCCTGTGCCCAAAAATAATTATTCCCCATTGCAATTTTGAGTCCCTCTACTAGGAAGTTGATTTGGGCTTTTTTTAGATGTGAATCAGCAGTTAGTGCACCCTGAATTGCAACCAATGCATCTTCCTGTCTAATGTTTGTGTAAAGGGACTCTATGTCCACTGTAACCATAATAGTTGCATCGGTTACCTGGATATTTGAGAGGGATTTAATTAATTCACGACTATCTTTGAGATATGATTTGCCTTGTTTGACCAAGGGTTGCAAAAACATATCCAGATATTCCCCTACCCTAGAGTAGAGTGAGCCTATCCCGCTTACAATGGGGCGGCCTGGGGGGTTTTCCTTATTTTTATGAATTTTTGGTACCACATAGAGCACCGGGGTGCGGGGTACTTTTGGTAAAAGGTACTGTGCTTCCTTTACATCCAATATCTTTTGGTTGACCCCTTTGTCAATCCAATTATGGAGTTCGATTTTGAGTTTATTCAATGGATTAGATGCTAATGGTTTATACGTACTGGTGTCCTTTAGTAGCCTTTGGATTTCTCCATAGTAGTCCTCCTTAGTAAGTATGACTACTCCCCCCCTTTGTCCGCTGGTCGGACTACTATGTTTTTGTTCTTTTCTAATTGCTTGATTCCCTCAACTAAAGACCGTTTAGTTCTGGCCTTCCTGATTTCTAGAGACTTAATTTCATCCTGCACCATATGCTTAAACACCTCTATATGGTGGTGTGTACCCTTTTGAGGGTTAAATATAGAGTTGTTTCTTAACCCACTATGTTTATACTTGTCTATTTCCACAACAGGGGGACATGTGTCCCTTTGTATGGCAAAGAATTTTTTAATGTTGAACTTCCTCACATATTTTTCCACATCGATGAACAATTCAAACTTGTTGAGATTCTTATCAGGTGCAAATTTTAAACCTTGCGATAAAACCTGTAATTCGTTATCTGAAAACGATGCACCTGCTAGATTAAATATACCTTCATTTAGCTGTCCCTTGGTCTTTTTCTTTCTGGTTCCCCCTCTTCTACCTCTTTTTCTAAATATTCGTTGGGATATTGGGGTGTGATAGGTGGAATTTTGTAGGGCTCTTTCCATCCCCTCCATTCCCCCCCTTGTTGGTGATTATTTTGATAGGGCGTAGGTCTCCCCCTATAGTTACCCCTAAAATTACCCCTTGGGGGTCTGGGTGGATGATGGTTAGATCCTTGATACTGGTAAGGGTAACCATAGTCACTTGGTCTATTATCCAATGGTCCATACCTATTCTGCATAGGTGCTGAATAGGAAGTGGAATAGTAGTCATTGGATGGGGGGTGATTAGCCCCCATGTAGGGTGGGGGATACCCCCTATTACCTTGGGTGGCTTGGCCCTTAGGATTAGCTAAAGTCTTAAGATTTTTTAGGAGTATGTCTGTCTGGCAGGCTGGTGTCTAACCTATTTTTCACTTATTACTTATTTAATATAAATCAATTAATATTAGTATTGTTTAGCGCCCCCACCATATTTGCTCTTTCAGCACATATAATTACTTTTATCCACCAATTGGGGCATGAAGTTGTCCTGTAAGACATTTAAGAAATTGTGGGCCTTTAATGAGTAAGCTGTCCCTTCCGCCCAGTCAATGTCGGGATAGTTGAAGCCCCCCATCATGATAACATTTCCCTGCCTCGCTGCCATTTATTTCTAACTGTGAAAGGAGATCCAACTTCACCTCTTCCTTCAGGTTAGGGGGCCTGTAACACACCCCCACTAGTAATTTCATGCTTACTTCTAAGCTTTGAAGTTCCACCCATACAGACTCCACCTCCCCCTTTTTCCCTCATCACTGATGTAATTCCTCTCTTCTACCAGTAAATCATTCCTGATATATGGACACACTACTCCCCTCTTCTACCCTCCCTGTCCTTTCGATACAAGGAATGCCGCTGGATATTTGCCAGCTAGTCATGTAAGCTGTCAAACCAAGTTTCTGTTATTCCCATGAAATTCACATCCCTCATGTAATAGCAGCTCAATTTTGTTGACTAGGCTCCTGGCATTTGTGAACATTTCCCTAAATTTTGAACTGATGCATATTAGTTTCTCATATGATTTTTCAGGCTTTGTTTCTCATCTGGTAACTCATTATAACCCTGGGATTAGATGTTATGCATATATTATTACCAGTGCCACCACTATTCCCCTCTGTCTTAAGCTCACTGACAAGTATCACTTCCTCTGAACCCCCCCCCCCCAACACCTAGTTTAAAAGCCCCTCCAATTTATTGGCCATTTTTTTTCCCAACAGAGCTGCACCCTTTTCATTAACCACTTGACCACTGGGCACTTAAACCCCCTTAATAACCAGACCGATTTTCAGCTTTCGGTGCTCTCACATTTTGAATGACAATTACTCAGTCATACAACATTGTACCCATATGAATTTTTTGTCATTTTTTTCACACAAATAGAGCTTTCTTTTGGTGGTATTTAATCACCGTTGGGTTTTTAATTTTTTGCGCTATAAGAGAAAAAAGACTGAAAATTCTGTAAAAAATTTTTTTTTTTCGTTTCTCTTATAAAATTTAGCAAATTTGTATTTTTTCTTCATAAATTTTGGGCAAAATTTATACTGCTACATATCTTTGGTAAAAATAAGTACAGATTGGTGTATATTATTTGGTCTTTGTTAGAGGTCGACCGATATGGGTTTTTCTCTGGCCGATGCCGATTTTTTAAAATTGGGGCGGCCGATGGACGATTTTTGTGGCCGATATTTTAGGCCGATTTAAAAAAAAAAAAACTCACCCACTCCACTCCTTGCTTACTCCTGTCACTCTAGCACACACTTGATGTCCTCAGTACAGATGGCACTAGTTGGACCTGGCAGGTGGTACTGGTTTGGAATTGACAGATGGCACTGGCTGGCACTGGGTGGCATTGGCAGGTGGCACTGGTTTGGAACTGACAGATGGCACTATTGGCACTGGCAGGTGGCACTGGTTTGGAACTGTCAGATGGCACTGGTTTGGAACTGACAGATGGCATTGGCACTAGCAGGTGGCACTGGTTTGGAACTGACAGATGGCACTAGTTTGGGACAGATGGCACTGATTGGCAGTGGCACTGGCAATTGGAACTGGTTGGCAGTGGCGGGTGGCACTGGCTGGCACTGGCTGGTGGAACTGGGTGGCACTGATTTGCGGTGGCACTGACAGATGGCACTGGCAGGTTTCACACTAAGCCGATTGTAATTGTAACAAGTGCTGGGACAAGGTCATCCAGCGCCCAGGGCAAAGTGCACCCCCTCGGGTTCGGACTTGGGCCCCTTTCACACAGGCTTTCCGATCAGGTCTGTCTGTCAGTTTTTCAGGCGGACCTGATCGGAACCTCCATTCAGTCCTATGAAGCGGCGGATGTCAGCGGAGACATGTCCGCTGACACCCGATCCTGTCAGTGAAATCCAAACAGATGGAAAGCCTATCGATCCGTTTTCATCCGATCTTCCCATAGAGGAGAGCGGGTCTCTGACAGGTCCATCTCAGCACAGTGAGCGGAGACGGGCCTGCTCAGCGGGGATCAGAGGAACAATCCCCCGCTGAGTAATGTTTGTGACATGCACTATAATAGTACTTAAAGTGTTGCACTGCAGCAACCTGAGAGTAATGGGTTCACACATATGGCGTAGTGGTCAGTGGTGCCAATTTGGAAATGTGGAAAGGAAGTCCAAGACCCTTTTCTAAAAATGTCCTGTACCAAACCACATGTGTGATGAGTGGGGGTGCCTTTAACTATCAATGGCACTGCTGTGTATCTACTAAAGGACAGTGCGCTTCTGTGTTTGTCAAGAAAACCACAATTTTGTGCGTGATCCTGACTGCGCGTGAACCTAGCCGTATAGCGGTTTCACACTGGTGCGCTTTGGTTTGACCAAAGTGCGATTGTTTGTGTGATTTACTTGCAGTTTTAGGTGTGCTCCTGATGAATTCTAGTGGACTGTGTGTTTTCTGATTGCGCATCAAAGGTGCAGCATGCAAGACTGTAATTTGCTTTCGTGAAAACAGACAGTCTAATAGAATTGAATGGGAGCGCACCTAAAACTCTGGGTAAACTGCATATACAAATCGCACTGTGGCCAGACCACAGCACGCCAGTGTGAACCTACTATTAGCCCCCGTTCACATTGACTGCGGCTTTGAAATTGTGCGACTTAACCTGAAATCGCACAATTTCAGAGCTGCATCTCAGTGCGACTTTGGGTTACGACTTTGAAGACATCTGTGTGGCTTCATGCACAGATGTCTATTGAAGTCACACCATAAATCGCAAAAGTAGTGCATGTACTACTTTTTCAAATTTATGCGGCAACTCAAAGTCAGTGTCGCATTGATTTGAACAGTGCCTTGCCGGCAATAGGATGTGACTTGTCAAATTGCTACAATGTGAAGGGGGGGGGTAAGATATTAGAAAAGATAGAATCTGTGAGGAGGTTGGGGTGGTAAACGTATGTGCTAATGTCTTCATTAGTGACAGAATGCAGGGAATGTCCTAGGCTGCATGGTGGGGACAGGACAACTATGAGAGCTAAAAGCAAACTGGGATGGAAAGGGTGTAAGATGTGTGTGTGGAATGCTGAGCTGAGACAGGACAGGAGGCAGCATAAGTGTAGTGAAGATTTATGGAGAGGACAGCAGATAAGATAAGGGAAAAATTAACTAGGCAGGGGAGCAAGGATGGTGCTGACTTACTGTGTGATCATGCAGCAAGGCAGAGAGAGTAAAGTGTAGACGGGGAGGAGCTGCCTGGACTAACCATAGTAAAGGTAACAAGGAAGTGAAGTGATCTGCTACACTGCCCCCCCCCTCCCCCCTACTCCCGACATCAAGCTGACAGCTCCTCTCTCTCTCTCTCTCCCTCCTCTCTGTTCACACACTCAGCGTGGCACTTGATGCTGCCAGAGCTGCTGAGTGTGGAGAAGGAAGGACAGGAGGGACAGCCAGTGTAAAATATCGGCCTAATTTTGATAATAATCGTCCGAAGCCGATTTATCAAAAATGGCCAAATATCGGCCGATATATCGGCCAGCCGATATATTGGTCGACCTCTAGTCTTTGTGAAGGTTATAGAGTCCACAAGCTATGGTGCCAATATCTGAAAATTGATCACACCTGAAGTACTGACGGCCTATCTCATTTCTTGAGACCCTAACGTGCCAGAAAAGTACAAATACCCCCAAATGACCCCTTTTTGGAAAGAAGACATTCCAAGGTATTTAGAAAGAGGCATTGTGAATTTTTTGAAGTTGTCATTTTTTCCCCCAATACTTTGCAAAATCAAGATTTTTTATTTTTTTTTCACAAAATTGTCATATTAGCAGGTTATTTCTCACACACAGCATATGCATACCACAAATTACACCCCAAAACACATTCTGCTATTACTCCCGAGTATGGCGATACCACATGTGTGAGACTTTTACACAGCGTGGCCACATACAGAGGCTCAACATGCAGGGAGCCCCTTCAGGCGTTCTGGAGCACCCAGGCCAATTCTGACATTTCTCTCCTACATGTAAAAATCATCATTTATTTGCTCGAAAATTACATTGAACCCCAAAACATTATATATGTTTGTTTAGCAAAGACCTTAGAGAATATAATGGTGGTCATTGCAACTTTTTATCTCGCACGTTATTTGCGCAGCAATTTTTTAACGCGTTTTTTACGGAAAAAAACTGTTTTGTGGTTAAAAAAAACAAAACAGTAAAGTTAGCCCAATGTTTTTGCATAGTGTGAAAGATGAAGTTACGCCGAGTAAATAGATACCTAACATGTCACCCTTCAAAATTGCACACGCTCGTGGAATGGCGCCAAACTTCGCTACTTAAAAATCCCCATAGGCGACGCTTTAAATATTTTTACTGGTTACATGTTTTGAGTTACAGAGGAGGTCTAGAGCCAAAATGATTGCTCTCACTCTAACGTTCGCAGACATACCTCACATGTGTGGTTTAAACAACGTTTTCAGATGTGGGCGGGACTTGCGTATGCGTTCGCTTCTGTATGCAAGCTCGCGGGGACAGGAGTGCTTTAAAAAATATATATATATTTTATTGTTCATTTTACTTTATTTATTTTAGTTTGACATGTTTTTCCGCCCCAAATTTTTTTTGAGCACTTTTATTCCTATTACAAGGAACGTAAATATCCCTTGTAATAGGAATATGGCATGACCGGTCCTCTTTACAGTGAGATATGGGGTCAATAAGACCCCACATCTCACCTCTAGGCTGGGAAGCCTGAAAAAACAAACAAAAAAAAAAATCTTGGCTTTGATCGTAGCAGTGAGTCGGTAGAAGCACCGGAGGGCAGCGGGAGGGGGGGTGTCCCCTCTCGCCTCCAGTAAGAATGATCAAGCGGCAGAACAGCCGCTATGATTGTTCTTATGGTGTAGGGCAGGGATATGCAATTAGCGGACCTCCAGCTGTTGCCAAACTACAAGTCCCATGAGGCATAGCGAGACTCTGACAGCAGCAAGCATGACACCCAGAGGCAGAGGCATGATGGGACTTGTAGTTTGGCAACAGCTGGAGGTCCGCTAATTGCATATCCATGCTGTAGGGAATCGCCGGCTGAAAAAGCTAATATCTGAATGATGCCTGTAGCTGCACCCATCATTCAGATATCCCACACAAAATCAAGGATGTCATATGATGGTCGGCGGGCGGGAAGTGGTTAATGCAGGGTATTGCCGGGTATTGCGGAGTATTGCAGGGTATTGCGGAGTATTGCAGGGTATGGCAGGGTATGGCGGAGTATTGCACAGCATGGCAGGGTATTGCACAGTATGGCAGGGTATTGCACAGTATGGCAGGGTATTGCACAGTATGGCAGGGTATTGCACAGTATGGCAGGGTATTGCACAGTATGGGCAGGGTATTGCACAGGGTATTGCAGAGTATTGCAGAATATTGCACAGGGGGTATTGCAGAGTATTGCACAGGGATGGCTGAGCAGGGATGGATGGCTAGCTGGATCTGTGACTGCAATTGTCACAGATCCAGCCCACAGCTGACATGGGGGAGGGAGCTGACATGATCCGCTCCCTCCCCTCTCCTCTCACACTGTACCGATCGGTACAGAGAGGGGAGAGAGGAACCGGCGTCATCACATGACGCCGGTCTGTTTACAAGTGATCGCTCCGTCATTTGACGGAGCGATCACGTGGTAAACGGCCGCTATCAGCGGCGATTTACCGTGATACTGGACCCGGCGGTCACGGAGACTCCCGCGGGGGCGCGCGGGAGCGCGATTCTGGGAGGACGTTATATAACGTCCTCCCAGAGTTAAGCAACCACCCTGTCGACGTTATTTGTCGGCAGGCAGTGGTTAAGTGGTTAAGGTGCAACACGTCCCTACTAAAGAGCTGGTAACTGACTGAAAAGTCAGCCCAGTTCTCCAGGAACTTAAACCCCTCCCTCCTACACCAGTTCCTAAGCCACTTGTTAATTTCCCTAATCTCCTGCTGCCTCTCTGGTGTGGCTCGAGGCACCAGCAGTATCTCTGAGAATTCCACCTTGGAGGTCCTTCGCTTCAATTTAAACCTAAAGTCTTTTTTTTTTTTTAGAACACTCCACCTTCCTCTTAAAATGTCATTGGTACTAACGTGTTCTATAATAGCTTGGTCCTCCCCAGCCCCACCCAATAATCTGTACATCAGATCGGGATGTGTCGATACCGAGCGCCCGGTAAACAACATGCCGTTCAGCGATCACGGTCTTTGTGGCAGATTACCCCATCTGTCCCTCTAATAACTGAGTCTTCTTCCACCAATACTTGCCTAACCTTACTTGTATCCTTGCCGCCCTCCTTCCAAGAGCAGTCCTTCCCCTGGCAGCTAGGGAGGGCATCTGCTCCAGCACTGCCAACCCTGAGATATCCCCAACATCATGCAACTTGGCATATTTGTTGGGGTGTACCAACTCAGCACCAGGTTCTTGATGCAGCGCAGTGTTGCCACCTTGTTTTCTAGATCCAGGATCTTCCAAACAATTAGCTGACATCTTGCACAGCAGTATTCGCCCTCCATTGGCTTAACAAGGAATGCATAACGCAAGATATGTACTGGGTTGCATCACCAATCCTGTTGGACATTTTACTCGCTACTCAAATGGGGATAATAAATGGTTACTCTCAGTACTTTATACTACTCCCAGTTACTCCTTGTTCCACAGTTACTTCAATTTACTTTAAGTTACTCTAAGACACTCCCAACACCCAAGTTATCAGTCTTTACTGCGAGTCACTACTCAGCACTTCAAGTACCCAGTACTCCAAATCAATAACCAGTAGTGCTCAGATTTGATATTGGGTACTCCCAGTTACTACAGGTATTGCTCCCGGTACCCCAAAGTTACTACAGGTATTGCTCCAGGTACCCCAAAGTTACTACAGGTATTGCTCCTGGTACCCCAAAGTTACTACAGGTATTGCTCCTGGTACCCCAACGGTACTACAAGTACTGCTTTCAGTACCCCAAGGATACTACAGGTACTACTTTCAGTACCCCAAAGGAATTACAGGTATTATTCCCAGTACTTTAAGGGTACTACTGGTATTACTACCTATCCAGTCCCCATTCAGTAGGATTAATGGATATCTAAACCTAAGAACAAAAATATAATATATAGTGCAGCTTACCAATCCTTAGATGTGACGAAGGAAGCAAGATTGCAAACAAAAAGGGGGGGTGGGAATTTACATGAAGCTCATGATGGCAAAATTAATGCAGTGGTGGAATATAAAATATTTAATAGTATCACATAAAAACCACGTTTAGAGGGTGCCAGTTTCCAAGCTGGCAATAACTGTTACTAACATGTTTATACGTATTAATGATATGTTAAAATTCAGGGGATCCACCAATATTCATGGTTAGGTATGAGCATTACAAAGATAGCATCTGCACAATCCATAGTCTTTCTATTCCCCATCATGGTAAACATAAGGTAAACATATATTTATGGGTAGATGTGTAACTTGTGGTACACAGTGTCTAGTAGATCGACTCGTTTGGCGGCTTTAAACCACTCTTCAGGAGCAGACATGTCAAGTATCTGCAAGGGAGAATAAGTTGTTTAAGTTAGCCAAGTCACGGTAAAGGAGAGAGGGTGGGTAAACCCCCCCAAAGAGCCGTCTGGGACCAGATAACTTACGGATGTGTGTGCACTAGATGACGCAATGTCAAGAGCCATGGGCCATCCGAGGGCATCAGTGTTGGGAGCCGAAGTGGCGCGCCTAGTGGCGACACTCATAACGGACAGGGAACCCAGCGGGTCCGGGCTCCCCGAGCACTCCTAGTGTGAATAAAGGGAAATAGTGAATGTTTGGGTTGCAATCTTGCTGCCTCCTGCTGCGATATTGCTTCCTTCGTCCAAATGACAGGGATGGAGGCACACGACTTTACCCAGTCATGGCCTCATTTAAAGTCCCAAATTCCCCTCCTCCCCCCCCCCTTATTACATTCATGAATATCATTAGGGATGGAAGCTCACGATGGCATCTATGGTTTTACTAGCTATATCCATGAGTTCTGCACCCAGTCTTAATGACTCTATAGTAACTTTCCCCTGAATATTTGTTTATTTTTTATTAGTTTATACCAGGCCTACCTCAACTACATTATTACAGTTGGTGTTGATTTTATTGTTGTTATCATGTTGTGTGCATTGGTTGCCTGTTTGTCCTGCCCCTGTCGCTGCCCGTTCTCTATTGGTGCGGGAGCTGCGATGCGCACTGGTGCCGTCCTCATACCCCCCCCCCCGCCCAATTACGCTCGGGGAGGCGGACTGCTTATCGACGTCACATGCTTGTCGGATGCAAGGTATCCTAGTGACGTGGTCCTACCGGCGCAGTACATTCCATCTCCACGAGGTTAGGACAGTGCTGCGATGGAGTGGGCTGCCGGGTGAATCACCGCCCGGATGCTGGGCATCCCTGCTTCCCACCCTCTACACTTGTGCTTGTGACGTAAGGGGCGCGTCTGTGGCGGCGCACATATATATATATATATGGGCGGCCGCCCTGCTAGTGGTCTGGGTTTCCCTGAGCTCTCCTCCACACGCTCTACTCTGAACATAGGTATACCTTGACCACTGTACCCCTTTCCTCCCCCCCCCCCCCTCCTACCGGATGTTTTGGTGAGGACCCTGTACCATGGTCTTCCACCTCTACTCCCGGTTGTTCACCCCATCACTCCCTCACTACTCAGTTGTCACCCCCTAAGCTCACACATACCCCCTCCCCCCCTTCTCACTGTATGGTTGCTGATGACCTTTTACCATGGTTTTTTACCTCCACTCGTGTGTGGCTCTCCTCCCCTAATCAGTCTGGTTTCACCACTTATTCACTCATAGTTTTCTAACATCTAATTACCCCACTCATCTACCCAAACATTTACTATTTCCCTTTATTCACACTAGGAGTGCTCGGGGAGCCCAGACCCGCTGGGATCCCTGTCCGTTATGAGTGTCGCCACTAGGCGCGCCCCTTCGGCTCCCAACACGAATGGCCCATGGCTCTTGACATTGCATCATCTAGTGCACACACATCCGTAAGTTATCTGGTCCCAGACGGCTTTTTGGGGGGGTTTACCCACCCTCTCTCCTTTACCGTGACTTGGCTAACTTACTTATTCTCCCTTGCAGATACTTGATACCCTGAATTTTACCATATCATTAATACGTATAAACATGTTAGTACCAGTTATTGCCAGCTTGGAAACCGGCACCCTCTATGGGGAGCATTTCTTTGTATATGCAATCCAATGTATGTAAACATGTTTTTTATGTGATACTATTAAATATTTTATATTCCACCACTGCATTCATTTTGCCATCATGAGCTTCACCCCCCCCCCCCATTTGTGTTTGCAATCTTGCTGCCTCCTGCTGCGATATTGCTTCCTTCGTCAAAATGGCAGGGATGGAGGCACATGACTTTACCCAGTCAACGTCTCATTTAAAGTCCCAAATTCCCCTTTCCCCCCTTATTACATTGATTATTCCTTAGATGTGGTGGATGCACATTGGTTTTAATTTTTTTAAGCTAATAATTATTTTAACCAGTACAGCAAATACTTGTAGATCTTTCCAATAATATGATGTCATTGTAACCTCCTGTGAACCTTATCTTCCTTCCAAGCTTTCTTCTGTAAACTATTTCCCTTGCCTCGTGTTTGTAGTCTGAATCAAAAGAAAATCCTAGTGACAGTGATGGCTCCCTTTGTACATACAGTGGACTGAGCTAACGTAGCCACTCTGGTCAGGAACTGTGTATTTTGAAGGATTACTAGATACAATATAAAAGGGATAAAACAAATACAGCATCCACATCTAGGGACTGGTAAACAGTGATATATTAAATATAGTTGTGATTTGATTCATGATGTGCTTTAAAAGTCTGCCTCACTGTGCAAAATTCATACAAAAAGATGGAGAAGTCATGTGACAAAATTATTTTCTGAGAATAGCTAAAAGGAGTTATGTGCTTTTTGTTGTAATTTAAGTAAACAAAAGATAGCAGGATAGTATAAGTTCTCTTCAGAAAAGGGATACTTGGATATGTTTGGTGCCATTTACGGTGCTCAGCATAAATGAGTACAACCCTTTTAAAAAGTAAGATTGTAATCAATATTTCAGTGAACACAAGAACAATTTTATTTTATTTTTTACAAAACTGAGTTTTATAGAGCATTTGTTTAGCTCTATACATGAAAGTAAGGTTAATAATATAATTTGGATTACAAAATCTTAAATTTTACTCAAATTAGTTGATGCAAAAATGAATACACCCCACATCAACAACTACTACATTTAGTATTTTGTATGACCTCCATGATTTGTAAGGACAGCACCTAGTCTTCTGGGCATGGAATTAACAATCTGGCGACATATTGCAACATCTATCTTTTTGCATTAGAGCCTGGATGCTGGATGGAGAGTGATGCTCAACTTGTCTCTTCAGAATTCCGCATAGGTGTTTGATTGGGTTCAGATCAGCAGACATACTTGCTCACTGAATCACGTTCACCCTGTTTTTTTCAGCAATGCAACAGTGGCCTTAGATGTGTGTTTTGGATAATTGGCATGTTGGAAAAGTGCACGACGACCAAGGGCACAGAGTGATTGTAGCATCTTCTCTTTCAATATAGTGCAGTACATTTGTGAATTAATGATATCATCAATGAAATGTAGCTCCCCAACACCAGCAGCACTCATGCAGCACCACAAAAGGACACTGCCAGCACCATGTTTCACTGTAGGCACAATGTATTTTTCTTTGTAGTCCTCACCTTTGCGACACTATACAATTTTGAAGCTATCAGTTCCAAAAACATTTGTCTTTGTCTCATCATTCCAGATTAGAGTCGACTAGTGTTCTTCTTTTTCCGCATGGGCCCTGGCAAATTCTAGGTGGCTTTTTTGTGCATGGGCTTTAGGAGAAGGTTTCCTTTGTGGATGACACCCATGCATGCCATTCCTCTGCAGTGTATGCCGTATTGTGTCAAGGTAAACAATCACCCCAGTTTGGCTTTCTACTTCTCTAGCTAACTGCAGTGAACTTGCATGGCGATTTTCTTCAACCCTTCTCATCAGAAGACACTCCTGTCGAAGTGGTAACTTCCGTGGACGGTCTGGACATCTCTGGGAGATGCTTGCAGTTCCATTTTTGTTAAATTTGTGCATCACTTTTGCTACAATATTCTGACTAAGTAATTATTTGCTGATCAACTTGTAGCCTTCACCTTTCTTGTGTAAGGAAAGGAAATTATTTTCTTTCCCAGGCCTTGTGACATTTCTCTTCCATGTGGTGCCCCTGCTGACAGTGCAAAACAGGAAGTGGTTTTCTTTGTTAAGTAACTGTCTGCTGGACACCTGTTTAATGAATAATTGGACTTACCTGTAGTTAAATTCTTGTTAATTAGGATTTTGTTGTCAAAAATGTAGCTTTGCTCTTAAGAGTTGGTTCACACTGGTCCAACAAGCACTCTGAGTCACATGACATGTCAATATCAATGGTTTCCTATAAGAGCTGTTTTATCTGGTCCGACTTGAGTTGTTTCGACTTTGAAAATGCTTCTTGCACTACCTTGGTCTTACTTGGGCGTGATTTCAGCCCATTGATTTGAATGGAAGTTGCTTCCAAGTCGGATCATCATCCTAACTGATCTGACTTGTGGTATACGACTTGTGCTAAGATAGAACATGAAAAGGCACATAGCGGAGGAGAGTAAAAAAACAAAAAAATAAAATAAATATTTAAGTATATAAATAGTAAGAAAGGGAGGTCAGAACATATTGGCCCCAAAAAGGATGGCGAAGGGAATCTGGTTACAAAGACGGCGAAGGTCTTGAATGTATTCCTCTTCTCAGTCTTCATAAGAGAAATTAAGTAACCAAGACTGTAATGTTTTTTCTAATTTATATGGACAGTTTACTGACTGGAATGGTACCAGCTGATTGGATAAAAGCCAATGTGGCATCAATATTTAAAAAAAGAGCAAAGACATATCCCTGGGAACTACAGACCAGTTAGCCTAACATCAATAGTCTGTAAGCTCTTGGAGGGGATGATAATATTTTAGTAATAAAAACGGTATCATTAGCAGTAATCAGCATGGATTCATGAAGAATAGTTCTTGCTAAACCAATCTATTAAAGTGGAGGTCCACCCTAAAAAAAAAAAAAAAAAAAAAATAGCTAAAAAGGCTCAAAAAATAAATAAAAATAAAATTTATACTTACCAGAAATTGCTGTTACTAGGCAGATCGTCCTAATCTGCCTCTTCCGCGGTGAGGTTCTGTGGTCTCCTCCTCGCAAAGTCTCCTGGGAAATGCTACCTTCTGGGACACACAGGACGGTGTTCCCATTCACAAATGCATGCACAGTAGCAAATGGGCAGTAAACCTGTAAGGCTTCACTGCCTGTTTTTCTTAGTGAGGATGGCGGCGCCGGGACCTGGTCCGAGGGACAGATCTGCCTCGGGCGGCCGACATACTGGGCAACCTGGACAGGTAAGTGTGCTTATTAAAAGTCAGCAGCTACAGTGTTTGTAGTTGCTGACTTTTCATTTTTTATTTTTTTTTTACCGCCGGACCTCCGCTTCAACCTTCTATGAGGAAGTGAGCTGCCATCTAGATAAAGGAAGGCCTGAAGATGTGGTGTATATGGATTTTGCAAAGGCGTTTGATACAGTTCCCCATAAACGTTTACTGTACAAACTAAACTAGACTAAGGTCTGTCGGCATGGATTGAAAACTGGCTACAGGGGCGAGTCCAGAGAGTGGTGATAAATGGAGAGTACTCAGAATGGTCTGGTGTGGAAAGTGGGGTCCCCCAGGGTTCTGTCCTGGGACCAATCCTATTTAATTTATTCATAAATGATCTGGAGGATGGGATAAACGGTTCAATCTCAGTATTTGGGGACGATACAAAGCTAAGCAGGGCAATAACTTCTATGCAGGATGTGGAAACCTTGCAAAAAGATCTAAACAAGTTAATGGGGTGGGCAACTACATGGCAAATGAGGTTTAATGTTGAAAAATGTAAAATAATGCAACATGGGAGGCAAAAATATGAAATCAATTTACTCGCTAGGGGGAGAACCTCTGGGGGAATCTAGGATGGAAAAGGACCTGGGGGTCCTAGTAGATGACAGGCTCGGCAATGGCATGTGATGCCAAGCCAAAAGGTTAATTAAGCGCACTCTGGGTACTAATGCATAAATTATAAATATATATAGGATAGGGGGATCGGTATGAAATGTTCAGGGGGGGGGGGGCTAGTATTAGTCCATGACAATTAGTCCATGAATTGTTTAAAACTTGCTGAGTCGCAAGGATGGCAGCCAGTTGGCAGATAAAAGAGGATCTGGAACAAAGTACTAGGGAAAAAGCGGCGCCTTCTAAGCGTAGCAGAACAGTAATTTAATCAAATAAAAACAAGCATTAGGAATCACACTCACAAAGGAGCAATTAAAATGGGCTTATCTGTACTGTGGATCATCCGTGCTGTACCAGGGGGCTGCTGTATACCAGATGTCCGTGGTGTGGGGTCTCTGTGTAGTCTCCTGGCTGTGATGGTGGTGGTGGAACCCAGCTTTGTCAGCAGACATGGACAGGAGACAGTATTCACAGGAACACAGGCAGCGATGACATCACTTCTGGGTACAGGGTCAGCGGGGAGGTGCTCGCGTTCGACGCATGCATGCTTCTTCCTCGGGCTCTGTGGGGGCCATCTTTCGAATGGGAATAAGTACTGGACTGAGTGTTACCTGATTGGCTACAAGGTAACCATAGAGACATATGGAAGCCACGGCTGAGCCAGCGTGAATCGCCCCATAGTCATAGCTTAACATGGTGATTGATGAAGATGACTGAGTGGGACTTATTACTAGCTTCAAAATTAAATATAATAAACGGCACATGGGATAATATGCTTACATATACATATGAATAGTGCATCAAAATGGTTTTATATAAAAACGGAAATGATAAAAAGGAGTGTATATATGTATTTTAAAAAGAAGAAGAACCTATGTTGCAGCATAAAAATAGGGATTATTATGATTACTGTGATGAATAGAATTGTATAAAATTCATAGTAATTGGCACCCATGGCGGTATCGATCGATCAATAATGATGATTTCTATGGGAAAAGGAAAAATGTAAAAAATAAAGGGTAATGATTAGACAAGTTGTTACTGACACTAGCTAATGTATATTAAGTGCATGGAATATAAGGATATCTACAGAAATATGAGGTATGTGTGAAGGGAATATATCTAAAGGAATGGTTGCACATTAATATACATGCGCACACACCCTGCATGTATACACATACAGATGTACACATGTACGATCATCTGGACACAGGTCCACATACGAATAGGAGTAGGCAGGGGGAAAGAAAGGGGGGGTGGAAAGAATAGGGGGGGGGAGAAAGAAAAAGGGAAAGGGGACTAGGAACATGATGGGAACATGAATGGATCGACTGATCAATACAGATAATCAGTAGTTCCATACAAATAGACATCAATATATGGGTGGTGCGTTTATGTTATGCGTTTATGTTAAAATGGCTAAAAATGCGGGGACTTGGATGAAAAAGGTCAAGTGATTACAGTAGAATGTTGATTTCAATGCCTTCGTTGAGTCCCCCAGGCGAGAGACTATCAAGGGTATAGATCCAATAGTTTTCCCTTTTGCACAACCTCTTGTAGCGTTCTGCTTTGGGGGAGACCTTTGGGGATTGCCTCTATAACCCAAACTCGAAGCCCTGAGGAGGATTGTTGATGAGATTCTTTAAAGTGCCTGGTGACACTATATTTGTCCAAGCCCTTTTCCACAAAGTTTCGGTGGTCCCCGAACCTTTTTCGGAGAGTACGGATAGTGCGGCCTACATAGAACAGGCCACATGGGCACGTCAAGCAATATACTACATACTCAGAAGAGCATGTAAAAAAGTCTGGTATGGTATAATGCTTCCCTTTACACATAAAGTATTTTTGTCGTGGGTGACGTGTTTGAACGTGAGGCAGAGGGGCTTCTTGCACTGGTACATTCCCTTGATGTTAAAGAATGTCAGTGAGGCGCTGGCTCCTGATGTTTTAATTTTGCTTGGAGCTATCTGGGCCTTGATGTTTTTTGCTCTTCTGTAGATAACTAGAGGTCGTTCTGTGAGCGTGGATTTGAGATGTGGATCCTCACTCAGTATTGGCCAATGTTTTGCATGGATCCTTTCCATTTTTCTATATTGACTGTGGAACTGTGTAACAAAACGTACTGGTTGCGTATTATCCTCGGTTGTCCTTGTTCTGTCTCTCCTGACATCATTATTGAGGTAGTGTTTAAGGGCTCCTTCCACAAGCTCATCAGGATAGCCTTTTTTCTTAGAATTGTGTCTTTAACATCTGACCCTGAATGGTATAGTCCTGTATCCGTGTACAGTTGTGCTTGAGTCTACAGAACTGACTCTTAGGAATATTGTTCATCCAACGTGGGTGGTGACAGCTCCCATAATGTAGAAAGGAGTTGCTTGAGGTAGGTTTGGGTATAGTTTTGGGCACAGATGGTACTCATCGTGAAACCATTCCAGATCCAAAAAGGCAAGCTTACTGTCATCAGTCACTGCAGTGAAGGATAGGCCCATCATATTGGTATTACAGTATTGCAGAAATCCTGGAATTAGGGTATCTGGCCCATCCAAGCTGCTGCAAGCAAAGCCAACAGAATATTGGCATGCATTAAAATGGGGATTCACTCCAGAGATAAAACAATAATTCTCCCACTCTACAAGACTCTGGTCCAGCCGCACCTGGAGTATGCCATCCAATTCTGGGCACCAGTTCTCAGGAGGGATGTTCCGGAACTGAAGAGGGTCCAGAGAAGGGCAACAAAGCTAATAAATGGACTGGAGGATCTCCGCTATGGGGAAAGACTTTTAGCATTGAACTTATTCTCTCTGGAGAAGGGACACTTGAGAGGGGATAAGTTTTCAATGTACAAATACTGTACTGGTGACCCCGCAATAGGGAAAAAACGTTTGCGCAAAAGGGATTTTAAAAAGACACGCGGCCATTCACTAATATTTGAAGATAAGCGGTTTAACCTTAAACTGCGTAGAGGGTTTTTTAGTGTAAGAGCGGTAAGGATGTGGAATTCTCTTCCACAAGCAGTGGTTTCAGCGGGGGAGCATCAATAACTTCAAAAAACTATTAGATAGACACCTTAAAGTGGTTGTAAACCCACTTTGTAAACAAAGACCTACAGGTAAGCCTAGATTAAGGCTTACCTGTAGGTGAATGAAATATCTCCTTAACCTACACGGTTAAGGAGATATTTGCATTTAAAAGCGGCGACGCTGACGTCACGCGCATGCGCATGGGGTTAACCCCATTCACAAATTCGGCTAGGTCGCAGCATTCGACGACGTAGCCGAATTCGACGGCTCATGCGCGCATGCGCGGAGTCACGTCTTTGCCGCTCCGGCCAATCACAGCGCCGGAGCGGCGCTGTGATTGGCTGGTGCGGCGATACCCGGAAGTAACATTCCGGCTATCGCCGCAGCGATGGATGCGGCTGAAGAGGGAGACGAGGACGGCTTTGGGGGCCCCGATCTAAGGTAAGTGATGCATAATGAGCTATTATGCTAGTCATATTAGCTCATTATGCCTTTCTCTTGCAGGTCGTTGGGGAAGAAAATAAAAAAATAGTGGGTTTACAACCACTTTAACGACAACAACATACAGGGGTATACAATGTACTATTAACATATAAGCACACACAGGTTGGACTGGATAGACTTGTTTCTTTCTTCAACCTCACCAACTATGTTCTGTAACTGTGCTCTGAGAATCTTGACGGGGAACCCCACGTCAAAAAAAAAAAAAAAAATTGTATGCCCCCCAGAACCATACTTTTGAGTCTGGTATGGATCTTGAGAGTGAATCCCACGACAAAATGAAAACAAAAACTGTGTGGAGTCCCCTCGCAAGACTATACCAGACCCTTTCCAAGCATGCAGCCTGGCAGGTCAGGAAAGGGGGGGTGAGGGAGCTCCCCTCCCCTCCTGGACTATACCAGGCCAATACCATACAAGAGGGCCTTCAGTTCCCGCTCCCCCGATGTGAATGTGTTTGGGGTACATTGTACCCCTACTCATTCACCAAAAAAAGTGTAGTATTACAAAAAAAAAAACAAGAGACCATTTTCAAAAAGTCCTTTATTAAAAATTAAGAATGTCCCCCGTGTATTCTTCCTCCGGTCTTCTCCCTCTGGTTCTTCTTCCTCTGGTTTTCTCCCTCTGGTTCTTCTTCCTCCAGTTTGCTCCCTCCGGTTCGTCTCCCTCCACTTCTTTTCCCTGTTCTTCTCTCTCTGCTTTTTCTAACTTTGCCGATGACTTCTTCCTCCGCTGACCCGGTCCTCCCCTGACGCTGGCTCCCACTGTTGTGTCTGCCAGTTCTTATTTAGCCATGGGCTGTGGCCATCCGGGAATGTCACGCAGAGACCCTGCCGGTCTCCGGGTGACGTCCCTGGATGGCTAGGCCCCATGGTTATATAAGAACTGGCAGATGCTGGACCTGACAACAGTGGAAGCCAGCGTCGGAGGAGGACCGGTTTGGCAAAAGAAGTTGTCATGGGCAGAGGGAGAAGACCGGAGGAAGAAGACACACAGCTACGACGGGACATTCTTCATTTTTAATAAAAAACTTTTTGAAAACCGTCTCTTGTTTTTTGTAAGTTGTACAACGTACCCCATACACATTCACATGGGGGGCAGGATCTGAGTGCCCCCTTGTTAAAGGGGGCTTCCAGATTCCGATAAGCACCCAACCTGCAGACCCCCACAACCACCGCCCAGGGTTTTCAGAAAGAGGCCCTTGTCCCCATCAACATGTTGAGGGCATGTGGCCTGGTATGGTCCGGGGGGGGCAGTGCTCGCCTTGGTGTGGGGTTTCTCCTCTAAATCCATACCAGACCGAATGGCCTGGTATGGTCGGATAAAGTCTGATCCCGTTATTGGAGTTGTATAAAAGTCAGATGTAAAGTTGCAGGGCAAGGTTGGATCAGAAGTCATATCACTTTTGTGACGGATCAGTGTGAACATTTTTTGTGTGTGCAAATTTCACAAATCTTGGTTGCAAGCAATTTGTGGGAGTATTTTGCAGTATACCATGAAATATGTTGATTCTGAAAGTAAAGGTTTTCTGACAAATCTGTTTGGGTATACTCAATTATGCTGAGCACTGTGTGCCATTATTTAGTGAAGAGTCTAAACATTTAGTAAAATAGTCTTGTGGGTCTGTTTTGTAAAAGTTTACTGAACTCAACAAAAATATGTAGATACTTTTTTTCTCCTGCAAGTGATTCCTAGTTTCCAGACTTCCTGGCAAAATAACATAACTTATTCCTGTACATTTGAATGTTGAATAGCCACCCAATGCTTTAAAGCGGAGGTCCACCCTGAATTTTTTTTATTTGGACTCCACCAGCAGATCCACCTGCTCAGCAGGGGATCTGTCCGCTTAACCCCTTCTGAGCAGGTGGATGACAGTCTGCTCTGCTTATGTAGACCGCCTGTCCATTCACATCCGATCCAGGATGCAGGCGGGTTTAAATGGACACATGACCGTTTACATCCGCTGCTCCATAGAGGTCATTGGATGGTCCAATTGGGTCCACCTGAAAAAAGGATTAGCGGACCTGATTGATCTGCCTGTGTGAAAGGGGCCTAACATGTATTTTCTCTATTCTTTGCAAATATCCATTGTTGCTGCATCAGTTAGGTGTGAAACTCCTAAACTCATCAATCACATTTAGATAAATGTACTTTTTAAGAGAGCAGAGAAGCAGGGTGCAGGGATCAAAAATTGGTAACATTTTATCTGTAAACAATAGTATCACTTACAGGGAGGTAGACTCTACAGGCATACCCCACTTTAAGTACACTCACTTTACATACACTCGCTAGTAAGGACATACCCGTGAGTGTATGTAAAGTGTCTCTCAAGCTAAAGCTGCAGCTGAGTAATCCGTGCACGGATAGTTCAGATTCCCCACTACTTGGAAAAACACTCCCTGACCCCCCATTACAGTCCCTGACACCCCCACTATAGTCCCTGACACCCCTCTACAGCCCCTGACACCCCCACTACAGCCCCTGACGCCCCAGAAGTGAAAAAGGGTATTGCTTCACTTTAAGTACATTTTCGTTTTACATACATGCTCTGGTCCCATTGTGTACTTAAAAGTGGGGTATGCCTGTATTTGGTTTACCGTGCAGAGAGATTTGTCAAAAGGGCGAGAGGGAAGAAATGGATTGATGTGATCAGTATACCCATATCTAAGCGCAAGGCCCACCAGATGATGAAGATATTGGTGGCGTCTACAGCCGCTCTCAGTCCTGGGTGCAAGATGGGGTTGCCGGAAACATGTTTCAAGGGCTCTGCTTCCTTTGTGAAAACCTCTCGAGCTGGTCGTGATTTTTAAGAGCACTTTCATTCTGATGTGGTGCTGTTTTCCTGCACTGTGTGTGCAGTGCAGTGTACCTGTGGGTTTTGTGTGGATTATGTGCACTTTGATAAAAAAAAAAACACAATTGGATGGATCCTGGGAGTGTTGTGAAAAAAGTGCCCCTATACCCTATTAAATGAGGGGAGATGCTTCCAAAATATACCTGCCAAAATAACACCAAAGGAAAAATGCACCTACAAAGGCTATGAATTTCAATACAAACTTGTATTTATTGGACGAACAGTCAGGTCCATAAATATTGGGACATTGACACAATTCTAATCTTTTTGGCTCTATACACACCACAATGGATTTGAAATGAAAGAAACAAGATGTTCTTTAACTGCAGACTTTCAGCTTTAATTTGAGGGTATTTACATCCAAATCAGGTGAACGGTATAGGAATTGCAACAATTTGTATATGTGCCTCCTACTTTTTAAGGGACCAAATGTAATGGGACAGATTAACAATCATAAATCAAACTTTCACTTATTAATACTTGGTTGCAAATCCTTTGCAGTCAATTACAGCCTGAAGTGTAGAACGCATAGACATCACCAGACGCTGGGTTTCATCCCTGGTGATGCTCTGCCAGGCCTCTACTGCAACTGTCTTCAGTTCCTGCTTGTTCTTGGGGCATTTTCCCTTCAGTTTTGTCTTCAGCAAGTGAAATGCATGCTCAATCGGATTCAGGTCAGGTGATTGACTTGCCCATTGCATAACATTCCACTTCTTTCCATTAAAAAACTCTTTGGTTGCTTTCGCAGTATGCTTCGGGTCATTGTCCATCTGCACTGTGAAGCACCGTCCAATGAGTTCTGAAGCATTTGGCTGAATATGAGCAGATAATATTGCCCCAAACACTTCAGAATTCATCCTGCTGCTTTTTTCAGCAGTCACATCATCAATAAATACAAGAGAACCAGTTCCATATGCAGCCATACATGCCCACGCCATGACACTACCACCACCATGCTTCACTGGTGAGGTGGTATGCTTTGGATCATGAGCAGTTCCTTTCCTTCTCCATACTCTTCTCATCACTCTGGTACAAGTTGATCTTGGTCTCATCTGTCCATAGGAGGATGTTTCAGAACTGTGAAGGCTTTTTAAGATGTTTGGCAAACTCTAATCTGGCATTCCTGTTTTTGAGGCTCACTTATGGTTTACATCTTGTGGTGAACCCTCTGTATTCACTCTGGTGAAGTCTTCTCTTGATTGTTGACTTTGACACACATACACCTACCTCCTGGAGAGTGTTCTTGATCTGGCCAACTGTTGTTAAGGGTGTTTTCTTCAACAGGGAAATAATTCTTCATTCATTCACCACAGTTGTTTTCCGTGGTCTTCCGGGTCTTTTGGTGTTGCTGAGCTCAGCGGTGCGTTCTTTCTTTTTAAGGATGTTCCAAACAGTTGATTTGGCCACACCTAATGTTTTTGCTATCTCTCTGATGGGTTTGTTTTGTTTTTTCAGCCTAATGATGGCTTGCTTCACTGATAGTGACAGCTCTTTGGATCTCATATTGAGAGTTGACAGCAACAGATTCCAAATGCAAATAGCACATTTGAAATGAACTCTGGACCTTTTATTTGCTCCTTGTAAATGGGATAATGAGGGAATAACACACACGTGGCCATGGAACAGCAGAGCAGAAAATTGTCCCATTACTTTTGTTCCCTTAAAAAGTGGAAGGCACATATACAAACTGTTGTAATTCCTACACCGTTCACCTGATTTGGATGTAAATACCCTCAAATTAAAGCTGAAAGTCTGCAGTTAAAGCACATCTTGTTTGTTTCATTTCAAATGCATTGTGGTGGTGTATTGAGCCAAAAAGATTAGAATTGTGTCAGTGGCCCAATATTTATAGACCTGACTGTACATGTAAGAAGCAACCATGGCAAAGATGGGAAACCCCTACCCCACATATACCCCTCCCCCCTGGCCCCTCACCCAACACAAGCCACCCCACTCTGATCTCCCTGTATCCTGGCTCCCAGAATCGCTGCCACCCCTCTATCTTCCACTCCAGTGAATATGCTCCCCTTTAGGATGGTAACAGCTCTGGTTGTATCAGTTATCTGTGTGAAGTGATCTGCAGACTAAATGTCTGTAATAAAAATTTGTCTGCCTGCTTATTCCCCGGTTTGACCATCTGCAAGTGAACCTGTGTCCAACTTACTCAGACCAATGTCAATGTGAACCACCGACAAATGGGAGTTGTAAACGGACTACAAGGGGCTGCCGCGGCATCTACCAATGGCAATATTGGCAGGGCTATAGACTTGGCTATTGACTTGTTGATTGGGGTGATGAGTGTGTATCGCAATGAACGATGGTATTTGGTTGTCATCCAAAGTGTACATACATGGGTTGGTATCCTGCAATAGTATAGAGATGTGTCATACCATGCTGATTGGTAACCCCATGAAAATAGTACTCCTAAACGTTCCATTGACTTGACTCCCTCTTGGTCCAGCCTGTTGAACACTGATAATGCTCAGCAGCTGATTGACCTTCACAGGGATCTGGTGCTAATGAGAGATCTATGACCAACCATCTGCATGTGTATGGACTTCCCAATATAGTGCACAGGTGAATTTGTTGGAAATGAAAGACAACAAATTGACATGTATGTATACAGAGTTGCAAACCAGATGTATCTAAATGCCATATCATATCATGCTGATTGGTGATCTCCTTGATATATTTCTCATATCCACTGCCATAAACTCCTCTCTGGGTCCAGTCTGCTAGGCACTGATATCGGATGAATAAACTCAGCAGCTGATTGACCTTCACAAGGAGGTGGTGCTAATAAGAGATCTATGACCAACCATCTGCATGTGTATGGACTTCCCAGTAGTGTGTACACATGGATTGTTGGAAATGAAAACAATAGATTGACATATATGACTACAAAGTTGCAATCAAAATTCAACAGCATACCATGATTGCCCTTGATCTCAAACAAACTTGTATCTCTCAATGTACTTGTCCTCCCTCTTGTTTGGTCCAGCCTGTTATGCAGTATCTGCTTGTGCTGTGTGAGCACTGAACAGCTGATTGACCTCAGGGGGTGGTGCTCATGAAAGTTCAAGATTGGAATGTTATCTGCATGTGTATGTCTCCCTAGTAAATGCACTGCATCTAAAATGAGCCCACATTGAAATAGTGTTGGCTGAGTCCAATAATTCTAGGGTGTAGGAGATATTTCCAGTCTGAAATTGACAGTGAAAGTCTGTTTGTCCCAACACACACTATTGTCAGCCAGCAAAGTGCAAAAAATAAATAAATGTTGATGTCAATCTCAAAAAAATTGGATGGATTTCTGTCCAAAAATGTTCATCTATTGAAAAATAAACAATTGTCCGCTCACCACTTCCTGCGATCATTTGTGGCTGTAAATGAATCTTCATGATATAAAAGAAGGCTGAATATATAGATGTCCAGCTGTGGGCGGAGCCAAGCAGAGCTGACATGCCTGCCTCAAGCTCTGCTCTCTGAGAGAACAATAATGCAGAATAACGCGGGTGTTCGTCAAACACCCGCACATAAAATATATCAATCTGTACCCACAGCACTCCTGTACCCACAGCACTCGGGGGTCTCAGTCCTGGTGTCGCTGGACAAAATATGGGTCCCAAAATCAACAAACCATTGCCGCCTCACAGCACAGCCAAAACGGTGCTGCAGCAATCTGCCTCAGGTACATCCAGCGGTAATGATATGAACTAAAAGGCATATACTGTCACACAGACTGCACCATATGATTCTGAAGTACATTGTGAGTATTTAGAGGATTCACCTCAATGAAATTACCTCACCAGTTACACTGAAACAAATAGAACAAATTCTTTAATAAGCACTGAAAAGCACCTCTGACCATATTACTAATAGCCTTACCAAATAAATAAGAGAGCTGGGTCAGCGTTTAACCACACTTGAAACCAGAGTAGATGACTTAGAAATTAACAATGTAGAATGCTATAATGAAATTGACAAATTTAGAGGAAAATGCATAATTGCAGACAAGATTGGAAGACTACGAAAATTATGCTATACGCTCTATTAGAGGTATTCCTGAAACTGTAATTGACTTACAAGCTACAATGACAGCACTTTTTCAGGAACTACAACCAGCCATCCAGATAGACTGTGAAATTACCTCACCAGTTACAATGGACAGGGTTCATAGAGCCCTAACACCCAAAAAATCTGATGGTCCACCCCGCAATATCATTGCAAAGTTTCACTTCTACAGAACAAAAGAACTACTATCTGCAGTAAGGAATAAAGAAACTCTTAACTTCCAAAGACATAATTACCAGCTTCTTGCAAACTTGTCCCAACCTACAAAATATAAAATGGTCTTAAAACCCTTTCTACAAGTATTACAACGCAATCAAATTACGGGTACATATCAATGGGGATTCCCCTTTTCAGTGTGTTTCACATTTCAAGGCTCTAAATGTACATGTCATTCTGCTAAAGAACTCCAAACTACCCTTCAAGACATGCATCTGCTAAACTCGACACAGAATTGACGAAGACCGACATCATCTTCTCCAAATAAATCTTCTGCGTTGCCAAGGAGAAATGAGCACCAGAGCTCACATAAAAGGGGCCAATATTGATTGCCTGATCAAGCCCCTGATGACTCTATGGACTGGAGAATACTATATACTCATATTTCTCTCTCTACTTGATGGATAAGTTCACCAATCCTTACTATTTCACATTTTGCATCTATTTAATTCTTATTATATTTAGACATACTCGGTTAAGATAATGCGAAAATTGGCTATCTTTTCCGTTTTCATAACAAGTTCTTAATATAACATATTTTAACAACTGCTTTACTCCAGATCCAAGATAAATGGCTTAATGGTCAAAATGGATCAATTGTCAGTATCCATGTTTCTTTTCCATTATTTGTCCCCGAGTTCCTGCTAGTGCTAAAATATTCTTGTTACTTATATATTTATGGAAACTTGCTACTAGTAGACTTTGTTCTTTCAGGAATGTTTCTTGCGCTCCCTTTTTGCTACTCTCGGTTAGTTCAATAATATAGTGGACAATTGACAGTGCCCAATGTACCCTTGGGGGGAGTCCCCCCCCCCCCAACGGAAGTGTTATGAGATTATATATGTTTTATTTACTATTCAAAATGAAGAATGTTTATGTTGTATTATTAAATCGTCTACCCTTTCCTTTTCTATCCTTCCTTATACCCCCCCCCCCTTCCGAAGGCAGGCCTATCTACACAATATTTTGGAAAACATGATATCTTCCCTTATGCATTCATAACCCTCTGGCGCCGATAAATATACTATCTCTGAATGTTCAGGGCTTGAACATCCCACAAAAACGCACCAAAGCCTTTTGCTACTTTGCCACTGGAAAAGCACATATCCTGTGCCTTCAAGAAACCCACTAAACACCACAATCCACTCCAAAATGTACTTACAGGTCTACACAGCCTCCGCTTCAACTAAAAAGCGAGGCATACTTATTGCATTTTACCGCAATAACCCATTTATTTTATTAAAGGAGGTTAAAGACCCGGAAGGGTGATATGATTCTAACAGGATATTTGCATGATGCAGCCATAACAGTAATTTCATATTATGCCCCCAACAAAAGTCCTACTTCGTTCCTCTCTCACCCTTTTACAGGTAATCGAATCAAATAAAGTCACATAAAATAGGGGATTCCAATCTAACTCTCTCTCCCTTTTTAGACAAATCACCTATATCTCAATCAAATGTCCCTAATATACACTGTTTTTCACAACTGATTACAAAACATAATTTAGTAGACTCCTGGCGTGTACTGAATCCAATTAAAACACAATTTACCCTTTATTCACATCCCCATCGCTCATTCTCACAATTAGACCACATATTCCTAACTACAGGTATGGTGCCTGAAATCCTAACATTCAAAATTTTACCAATCCCATGGTCGGATCATAGTGCAATACTTACCACTATAGCCTCTACCATTTCAAAAACACATGATCCGACTTGGTTTCTTAGAGATTACCTACTTAAAAACCCAACACATAAACCTAATATTGAACTTGCACTGAAAGAATATATTGTAGACAACTCTACCCCTGATAAATCCTAGCTCACTCTGTGGGAAGCTCACAAACCAGTTTTATGTAGTATATGTATGAGACAAGCGGCTCTATTTAATCGAGAACGTAGAGCTTTATATAACAAATTAGATACAAACTTTAACACTTGCTACATGGCATTTCAATCCAATCCTTGCCCTTTGTTACAATTGCAATAAGATCAGGCTAAACTTGAATTTGACCTGTTTCTCACAGAATCAGCAGACAAAACTATCAATTGATCACGCCACAATTTTTACGTGAAAGCTAATAAACCAAAAACTCTATTAGCCCGCACGCTCAAATCTCACAACTCTCCTGCTAAAACCATTTGTCTTAAAATATCTAAAGATATATACTCCAATAACCCAATGAAAATACTTCAAAAATTTAAGACACATTTAACCACTTAAGCCCCGGCCATTTTGTAGCTAAAGGACCAGAGGTGTTTTCAGAATTTGGCACTGCGCTGCTTTAACTGGAAATTGTGCGGACATGCAATGTTGTACCCAAACGAAATTTGCGTCCTTTTCTTCCCACAAATAGAGCTTTCTTTTAATGGTATTTGATTGCCTCTGCGATTTTTATTTTTTGCGATATAAAAACGGAAAAAGACTGAAAATTTTGAAAAAAAATGATATTTTCTACTTTTTGTTATAAGAAAAATCGAATAAACTCAATTTTAGTCATACATTTAGGCCAAAATGTATTCAGCCACATGCCTTTAGTAAAAAAAATGTCAATAAACGTATATTTATTGGTTTGCGCAAAAGTTATAGCGTCTACAAACTAGGGTACATTTTCTGGAATTTACACAGCTTTTAATTTATGACTGCCTATCTCATTTCTTGAGGTGCTAAAATGGCAGGGCAGTACAAACCCCCCCCCCCCCAAATGACCCCATTTTGGAAAGTAGACATCCCAAGGAAATTGCTGAGAGGCATGTTGAGCCCATTAAATATTTTTTTTTGTCTCAAGTGATTGAATAATGACTAAAAAAAAAAAATTACAAAAAGTTGTCACTAAATGATATATTGCTCACACATGCCATGGTTATATGTGAAATTGCACCCCAAAATACATTTTGCTGCTTCTCCTAAGTACGGGGATACCACATGTGTGGGACTTTTTAGGAGCCTAGCCGCGTACGGGACCCCGAAACCCAAGCACCGCCTTCAGGATTTCTAAGGGCACAAATTTTTGATTTCACTCCTCACTACCTATCACAATTTCGAAGGCCATACAATGCCAAAATAGCACAACCCCCCCCCCCCCCCAAATGACCCCATTTTGGAAAGTAAATACCCCAAGCTATTTGCTGAGAGGCATGATGAGTATTTTTACAGCTCTCATTTGTTTTTGAAAATGAAGAAAGAAATTTTTTTTTCTTTTGAAAATTGAAAAAAAAAAACTTTGTGACAAAAAGCGAGATCTGCAAAATACTCACCATACCTCTCAGCAAATAGCTTGGGGTGTCTACTTTCCAAAATGGGGTCATTTGGGGGGGGGGGTTGTGCCATCTGGGCATTCCATGGCCTCCGAAACTGTGATAGGCAGTGAGGAGTGAAATCAAAAATTTACACCCTTAGAAAGCCTGAAGGCGGTGCTTGGTTTTTGGGGTCCCGTACACGGCTAGGCTCCCAAAAAGTCTCACACATGTGGTATCCCCGTACTCAGGAGAAGCAACAGAATGTATTTTGGGGTTTAATTCCACATATGCCCATGGCATGTTTGAGCAATATATCATTTAGTGACAACTTTGTGCAAAAAAAATAAAAATGCAAAATAAATTGTATTTTTTCCGCAACTTGTGTCAACATATAAAATATTCAATGGACTCGACATGCCTCTCAGTATATAGCTTGGGGTGTCTACTTTCCAAAATTGGGTCATTTGGGGGGTTTCGAACTGTCCTGGCATTTTATACACAACATTAGGAAGCTTACATCCACTCTTCTAACCACTTGAAGACAAAGCCCTTTCTGACACTTTTTGTTTACATGAAAACATTTTTTTTTTTTTGCAAGAAAATTATGTTGAACCCCCAAACATTATATATTTTTTTAAAGCAAAGGCCCTACAGATTAAAATGGTGGGTGTTGCATTTTTTTTTCCACACAGTATTTGCGCAGCGATTTTTTAAACACATTTTTTGGGGAAAAAATACTTTTTTTAATTTTAATGCACTAAAACACACTATATTGCCCAAATGTTTGATGAAATAAAAAAGATGATCTTAGGCCGAGTACATAGATACCAAACACGACATGCTTTAAAATTTTGCACAAACGCGCATTGGCGACAAACTACATACATTTTTAAAAGCCTTTACAGGTTACCACATTAGATTTACAGAGGAGGTCTACTGCTAAAATGACTGCCCTCGATCTGACCATCGCGGTGATACTTCACATGCATGGTGCAATTGCTGTTTACATATGACGCCAGACCGACGCTTGCGTTCGCCATTGCGCAAGAGCAGGGCAGGACAGGGGTGCTTGTTTTTTTTTATTATTATTATTAATTTTGCTTTTTTTTTTTTTTTTTAAACTGTTGCTTCCATATTTATTTATTTTTTATCATTTTTATTGTTATCTCAGGGAATGTAAATATCCCCTATGATAGCAATAGATAGTGACAGGCACTTTTTAAAAAAAAAACTGGGGTCTATTAGACCCTAGATCTTTCCTCTGCCCTCAAAGCATCTGACCACACCAAGATCGGTGTGATAAAATGTTTTCCCAATTTCCCAATGGCGCTTTTTATATCCGGGTGGGGGGACATTCCCTCCCACTGCTTGTAAAAACAGTCCAGAGGCTAATTAGCCACTAGGATTGCTTTTACATGAAAGCCGGCCGCTGGCTGAAAAGAATGATACCAAGATGATGCCTAAACCCGCAGGCATCAATCTGGTATAACCATTCAAAGTCCAGCAACATACCAGTACGTTGCTGGTCCTTGTTGGACATGTATTGTAATCTTTTTTTTCATGCAGCCTGTTGGCTGAACGAAAAAAGAGATTGATCGGTGGGTATGCCCACCATTAGAATACCTCCCTTCATTCACCCACTTCTAATGATGGGCATACATGCACCATTTATATATGCCGGAGCATGGGGGCATCCTCGCGCAAAAGTTATGCCGCACACACATGGTCGGACTTTTCCACGGGCAAGCCTCCATCGGAATTTCAACCGTATGTACGCGGCATTAGGAGCAAAATCGCTCCTCCGCCCCTGCTGCCCCCATGCTTCGGCATATATGCTTTTTTTTTTTTTAACTGCGGTGGTGAAATCACCTTCTACAGCACTGGAGTCGCAGGGATCAGGCCTGTCTCTGCGAACGCTGCAGTTATGTGTGTTGTGTTTTGTAGGTGACAGTGATCGATCGATACTGCACTTGGGTGGCCTGGGCTGGACGGAGGGGCAAAACGCAGGTGCTAGCAGGTATCTGGGCTGATCCCACTAACACTGCGTTTTTGGGAACCCTAAATTGCTGGGGACGCTAGTATAGATCTGATCAGATCAGATATTGATCTGTTCAGATACTATACCACTAAGGGAGGTGTATGCTTCACGCGTGGGTGTTAGCGTTACTGGCACTAACCTGACGCTGCCTGGGGCGACGCAGACCCTCTCTGACGCTAAAACCTAATTGATATCACCCGCCGGGCGATCAGAGGTTAAACCTTTATTGGGTTATATACAGCAGGTGCCCTGATGCTATAAAAAGCAAACTAACCAGCGTCACCCGTAACACTTATATGGTGATCACTGGTTAAAGGGTTAACTAGGGGCAATCAGGGGGTTAAACCTTTATTAGGTAATATATGGGGGCACCCGACGCTATAAAAACCTGCGGCGAACCTAAAAAAAAATAACTGGCTACCTATCGGCATCACCGACACTAAGACAGCGATCAGAAAAACGATCGCTTAGTGACACTGGCAAAATGGGGTGAAAGGGTTACCTGGGGGGCGATCAAGGGGTTAAACCTTTATTAGGTAATATATGGGGGTACCCAATGCTATAAAAACCTGCGGCGAACCTAAAAAAAATAACTGGCTACCTATCGGCATCACCGACCCTAAAACAGCGATCAGAAAAACGATCGCTTAGTGACAGCGGTGCTAGGGGGTGAAAGGGTTACCTGGGGGGCGATCAAGGGGTTAAACCTTTATTGGGTAATATATGGGGGTACCCGACGCTATAAAAACCTGCGGCGAACCTAAAAAAAATAACTGGCTACCTATCGGCATCACCGACACTAAAACAGCGATCAGAAAAACGATCGCTTAGTGACGGCGGTGCTAGGGGGTGAAAGGGTTACCTGGGGGGCGATCAAGGGGTTAAACCTTTATTGGGGGGCTTAGGGGGCTACACTGGACCTAAAACTAACTGCCATGACACTTTTACAGTCACAAATGTCACTGATTGCAGTGATCAGTAAATAAATGGTCACTGCAATCAGTGACACTGTGGCTGGGGGGTGATCTGGGGGGGTGATCATGTGCCTATGTGTGCTGGTGTTAGTGTAGTGTTTGTGCACTAACCTCTGTGTCTTCTCTCATGCAGCGCTCGGTATATGTGAACGCCGCATGAGGGATGACATCACTTCCTCCTGCCTGTGTAAACATTACACAGGCAGAGGAAGCATTTAATTCGCCGGGAGCGATCGCGAGGGGGTGGCCAGAATCGAATGGCGGCCCCTCATCACGGATCGCTCCCGAAGCGATCTCGGCCGCTCACTTTACCGGAGGGGGGTACAATTGGACCCCCCACCCATACGAAGGCAGGCACGTACAGGTACGTGATTGTGCCTGTCCGTGCCATTCTGCCGACGTATATTTACAGTGGGCGGTCGTTAAGTGGTTAACCACTTAACGAACGCTCACTGTATATATACGTCGGCAGAATGGCACCGACAGGCAAAGTCACGTACCTGTACGTGACTGCCTTTGTATAGTTGGGGGATCCCATCGGACCCCCCTTCTATACAGTGAGCGGTCGTTAGTTGTTCGGGAGCAATCCGGGATGAGGGGACGGCCGTTCGATTCCGGCCACCCCCTCGCGATCGCTCCCGGCGAATGAGAAAGTTTCCTCTGCCTGTGTAATGTAAACACAGGCAGAGGAAGTGATGTCATCTCTCATGCGGCGCTCACATATACCGAGCGTCGTACGAGAGAAGACACACAGGTTAGTGCACAAACACTACACTAACACCAGGACACATAGGAACATAAATGGCCCCCCAGGCCCCCCCAGATCACCCCCCAGCCCCCAGTCACAGTGTCACTGATTGCAGTAACCATTTATTTACTGATCACTGCAATCAGTGACATTTGTGACTGTAAAAGTGTCACTACAGTTTAGTTTTAGGTCCAGTGTAGCCCCCTAACCCCCCCCCTAATAAAGGTTTAACCCCCTGATCGCCCCCCAGATAACCCTTTCACCCCCTATCACCACTGTCGCTAAGCGATAGTTTTTCTGATCGCTGTTTTAGTGTCGGTGATGCCGATGGGTAGCCAGTTATTTTTTTTAGGTTCGCCGCAGGTTTTTATAGCGTCAGGTACCCCCATATATTACCTGATAAAGGTTTAACCCCTTGATTGCCCCCCAGGTAACCCTTTCACCCCCTATCACCACTGTCGCTAAGCGATAGTTTTTCTGATCGCTGTTTTAGTGTCGGTGATGCCGATAGGTAGCCAGTTATTTTTTTTAGGTTTGCCGCAGATTTTTATAGCGTCAGGCACCCCCATATATTATCTAATAAAGGTTTTAACCCCCTAATTGCCCCTAGTTAACCCTTTCACCAGTGATCACCGTATAAGTGTTACTGGTGACACTGGTTAGCCAGTTGGTTATTTTGTTATTTAGGTTCCCCGTCAGGTTTTTATATAGCGTCAGGTACCCCCATATATTACCTAATAAAGGTTTAACCCCCTGATTGCCCCTAGTTAACCCTTTCACCAGTGATCACCATATAAGTGTTACGGGTGATGCTGGTTAGTTAGTTTGCTTTTTATAGTGTCAGGGCACCCGCCGTATATAACCCAATAAAGGTTTAACCCCCTGATCGCCTGGCGGGTGATATCAATTAGGTTTTAGCGTCAGAGAGGGTCTGCGTCACACCCCAGGCAGCGTCAGGTTAGTGCCAGTAACGCTAACACCCACGCGTGAAGCATACACCTCCCTTAGTGGTATAGTATCTGAACAGATCAATATCTGATCTGATCTATACTAGTGTCCCCAGCAGTTTAGGGTTCCCAAAAACGCAGTGTTAGTGGGATCAGCCCAAAAACCTGCTAGCACCTGCGTTTTGCCCCTCCGTCCAGCCCAGGCCACCCAAGTGCAGTATCGATCGATCACTGTCACTTACAAAACACAACACACATAACTGCAGCGTTCGCAGAGACAGGCCTGATCCCTGCGACTCCAGTGCTGTAGGAGGTGATTTCACCACCACAGTTTAAAAAAAAGAAGCATATATGCCGAAGCATTGGGGCAGCAGGGGCGGAGGAGCGATTTTGCTCCTAATGCCGCATACATACGGTCGAAATTCAGACGGGGGCTTGCCCGTGGAAACGTCTGACCATGTGTGTGCGGCATAACTTTTGCGGGAGGATGCCCCCATGCTTCGGCATATATAAATGGTGCATGTATGCCCATCATTAGAAGTGGGTGGATGAAGGGCGTTATTCTAATGGTGGGCATACCCACCGATCAATCTCTTTTTTCGTTCAGCCAACAGGCTGCATGAAAAAAATTATTACAATACATGTCCAACAAGGACCAGCAACGTACTGGTATGTTGCTGGACTTTGAATGGTTATACCAGATTGATGCCTGCGGGTTTAGGCATCATCTTGGTATCATTCTTTTCAGCCAGCGGACGGCTTTCATGTAAAAGCAATCCTAGTGGCTAATTAGCCTCTGGACGGCTTTTACAAGCAGTGGGAGGGAATGTCCCCCCCCCGGATATAAAAAGCGCCATTGGGAAAGCATTTTATCACAACGATCTTGGTGTGGTCAGATGCTTTGAGGGCAGAGGAAAGATCTAGGGTCTAATAGAGCCCAGTTTTTTCAAAAAAAGAGTACCTGTCACTACCTATTGCTATCATAGGGGATATTTACATTCCCTGAGATAACAATAAAAATGGTTAAAAAAAATATATGGAAGGAACAGTTTAAAAATAAAATAAAAAAGCAAAATTAATAATAAAAAAATAAGCACCCCTGTCCTGCCCTGCTCTTGCGCAATGGCGAACGCAAGCGTCGGTCTGGCGTCATATGTAAACAGCAATTGCACCATGCATGTGAGGTATCACCGCGAAGGTCAGATCGAGGGCAGTCATTTTAGCAGTAGACCTCCTCTGTAAATCTAACGTGGTAACCTGTAAAGGCTTTTAAAAATGTATGTAGTTTGTCGCCAATGCGCGTTTGTGCGAAATTTTAAAGCTTGTCGTGTTTGGTATCTATGTACTCGGCCTAAGATCATATTTTTTTTCCATCAAACATTTGGGCAATATAGTGTGTTTTAGTGCATTAAAATAAAAAAAAGTGTATTTTTTCCCAAAAAAAATGCGTTTAAAAAATCGCTGCGCAAATACTGTGTGGAAAAAAAAATGCAACACCCACCATTTTAATCTGTAGGGCCTTTGCTTTAAAAAAATATATAATGTTTGGGGGTTCAACATTATTTTCTTGCAAAAAAAAATAAATGTTTTCATGTAAACAAAAAGTGTCAGAAAGGGCTTTGTCTTCAAGTGGTTAGAAGAGTGGATGTAAGCTTCCTAATGTTGTGTATAAAATGCCAGAACAGTTCAAAACCCCCCCCCAAATGACCCCATTTTGGAAAGTAGACACCCCAAGCTATATACTGAGAGGCATGTCGAGTCCATGGAATATTTTATATGTTGACACAAGTTGCGGAAAAAAGACAATTTATTTTTATTTTTTTTGCATAAAGTTGTCACTAAATGATATATTGCTCAAACATGCCATGGGCATATGTGGAATTACACCCCAAAATACATTCTGTTGCTTCTCCTGAGTATGCCTCTCAGCAATTTCCTTGGGGTGTCTACTTTCCAAAATGGGGTCATTTGGGGGGGGGTTTGTACTGCCCTGCCATTTTAGCACCTCAAGAAATCAGATAGGCAGTCATAAACTAAAAGCTGTGTAAATTCCAGAAAATGTACCCTAGTTTGTAGACGCTATAACTTTTGCGCAAACCAATAAATATACGCTTATTGAATATTGTTTTTACTAAAGACATGTGGCTGAATACATTTTGGCCTAAATGTATGACTAAAATTGAGTTTATTCGATTTTTCTTATAACAAAAAGTAGAAAATATTATTTTTTTTCAAAATTTTCTGTCTTTTTCCGTTTATATCGCCAAAAAAAAAAATCGCAGAGGCAATCAAATACCATTAAAAGAAAGCTCTATTTGTGGGAAGAAAAGGACGCAAATTTCGTTTGGGTACAACATTGCATGTCCGCACAATTTTCAGTTAAAGCAGCACAGTGCCAAATTCTGAAAACACCTCTGGTCCTTTAGCTACAAAATGGTCCGGGGCTTAAGTGGTTAAACACGTTATTGTCAGGTCACCTGTGGCCAGATGACAGGTGCACACCGTAGGGGGACAGGAGTGCACCACAAGATAGTGAACCCTATGGCTGACTGCTGTAGATAGGAAGCTGGGTGGTTGTGAAAAGCGGGACCAGAGGAGCACAACCGGGATCCCACAAGAAGGTAGAGCCAAGATTCCCCAGGGCGCGGAGTCTAAGACCCAGCAGGTCTTCTCCAGAGCCTCTTGTGGTGAGGATGTTACGCTGCAGGCTAGGTCCAGGTCGCGGCCCCTAGAGTCTCCTAGCTCACGCCCCATAGGGTAAGGGGAGAAGAGGGGAAGCAGCAGCACAAGATACAAGAATAACGAAAAACAAGCCGAAGGTCAATGGTCACAAGCAGACAAGGATAACGAAGGACAAGCCGAAGGTCAAGGGTCACAAGCAGACAGGGATAGTCGGGGACAAGCCAATAACGTAACAGAGAGACAGACGTAGCACAAGGCAGGCAGGAACCCAAACACACAATGCATAACAAACACGTTGATCAGCAAAGCAGGCTTGCAGTGCACAGTTTAATATAGTGTTCTGTGATAGGGCCTGGGGTGGAGTCAGGCTGGGAGGAGATCATAAAGGAAGCCAGGTGAGAGAGATTATGGCCTCTAAGATGAACACATGAGGAGGAAAGGTAAGATGGCAGACAGACATTAATGCATATCTATGACAGTTATATTCTTCTGACACTGAAACCTGTATTGGTTGAAGAGGTGTCCAGTGCTTAAAAACACTGAAAATAAACAAGACATGTCCCTGATGGATTTTCCAAACTACATTATTGCACATATATTGAAACATCACCCACCTTAACAGATGCCTTCAACGCTATACTATCGGGTCACTCATTTAGACAGGAAACATTAACAGGAAATTTTTTGAATGCTTCCAAAACCAAACTCGGACGTTAGCATCTGCTCAAACTATCGTCCTATCTCTTTACTAAATATAGATATTAAAATAGCCAAAATCCTTGCAACTAGACTTAATACATTCATTGTTAAAATTATACAGTGGGTACGGAAAATATTCAGACCCCCTTACATTTTTCACTCTTTGTTATATTGCAGCCATTTGCTAAAATCATTTAAGTTCATTTTTTTCCTCATTAATGTACACACAGCACCCCATATTGACAGAAAACACAGAATTGTTGAATTTTTTTGCAGATTTATTAAAAAAGAAAAAGTGAAATATCACATGGTCCTAAGTATTCAGACCCTTTGCTCAGTATTTAGTAGAAGCACCCTTTTGATCTAATACAGCCATGAGTCTTTTTGGGAAAGATGCAACAAGTTCTTCACACCCGGATTTGGGGATCCTCTGCCCTTCCTCCTTGCAGATCCTCTCCAGTTCTGTCAGGTTGGATGGTAAACGTTGGTGGACAGCCATTCTTAGGTCTTTCCAGAGATGCTCAATTGGGTTTAAGTCAGGGCTCTGGCTGGACCATTCAAGAACAGTCATGGAGTTGTTGTGAAGCCACTCTTTCGTTATTTTAGCTGTGTGCTTAGGGTCATTGTTGGACGGTAAACCTTCGGCCCAGTCTGAGGTCCTGTGCACTCTGGAGAAGGTTTTTGTCCAGGATATCCCTGTACTTGGCCGAATTCATCTCTCCCTCGATTGCAACCAGTCGTCCTGTCCCTGCAGCTGAAAAACACCCCTACAGCATGATGCTGCCACCACCATGCTTCACTGTTGGGACTGTATTGGACAGGTGATGAGCAGTGCCTGGTTTTCTCCACACACACCGCTTAGAATTAAGGCCAACAATTTCTATCTTGGTCTCATCAGACCAGAGAATCTTATTTCTCACTATCTTGGAGTCCTTCAGGTGTTAGCAAACTCCATGCGGGCTTTCATGTGTCTTGCACTGAGGAGAGGCTTCCGTTGGGCCACACTGCAATAAAGCCCCGACCGGTGGAGGGCTGCAGTGATGGTTGACTTTCTACAACTTTCTCCCATCTCCCGACTGCATCTCTGGAGCTCAGCCACAGTGATCTTTGGGTTCTTCTTTACCTCTCTCACCAAGGCTCTTCTCCGCCGATAGCTCAGTTTGGCCAGACGGCCAGCTCTAGGAAGGGTTCTGGTCTTCCATTTAAGGATTATGAAGGCCACTGTGCTCTTAGGAACCTTAAGTGCAGAAGAAATTTTTTTGTAACCTTGTGCCTTGCCACAATTCTGTCTCTGAGCTTTTCAGGCAGGGGGTCTGAATACTTTCCGTACCCACTGTACATAAAGACCAAGCAGGATTTATCCCTATCCGACAAGCAAATGATAATATTAGACGTGCCACCGTTCTATCACATGCTGCAAAATTACGCCGCATCCCAGCCTGTTTCCTCTCATTAGATGTAAAAAAGGCATTTGATTCCATTTCATGGTCCTATATGCACTATACTCTTAGGAAATGGGCATTTGGCCCTCATTTCTTACAATGGATCTCAGCATTTTACTATAAACCTAAAGCGTACATTAAATATGCAAGTTACAAATCTGAAACATTCAACATAGAAAGGGGCACACGTCAAGGATGTCCGCTCTCACCTTTTATTATTTGCTTTGCTTATTGAACCTTTAGCACAGAGAATAAGAATGGAACCTTCTATAACAGGCATAGAAATGGGAGGTTGTCACCACAAAATGTTTATTTGCAGATGACATCCTTCTACTTGTATCTTCACCTCAAATTTCAGCTCCTAACCTTATGAATATACTAAAAAACTATTTGATCATCTCAGGCCTTGCGGTTAATACTCAAAAATCTACAGCACTGAACATCTTGTTAGCCACTGCAGAAAAATTTATTGTACAAGAATCATTACCCTTTAAATGGGCTACACGTAGCATTCTTTATCTGGGTATCCAGCTCACTGCCAGCCACTTGGATTTATTTTCCGCCAACTATCCTTTACTAAAATAACTACAAACTTGCTTTTAAAATGGTCATCTATACCGACTTCATGGGTTGGGAAAATAAATATAATAAAGATGGCCATACTTCCTAAATTCCTGTACCTTTTCAGAGTTCTTCCAATACAGATCCTGGTATATTTTTTCTTAGAATACAACAAAAATTTATAAAATTTACTTGGGGGGAAACTCAAGCCATGAATATCTAGAGAAACCTTATTCCTTCCCAAAATGCATGGTGGCCTAGGATTTCCAAACATTTCATTATATTGTAAAGCCGCTCAACTAGCACAAGCCATAAAATATCACTTCAAAACAGATTACCATTGAAGCAATAGATTGTGACCCTCTCTCCATACACAATATTTTATGGTTACGTAGCATAGACCATAAAACTTTTAAAAAACCCAATCACTAAACATTCTCTAGCTATCTGGGATAGACTCAAAATCTCTTATGGTCTGCAATCCAAACATAATCCACTTCTATCTTTTCTCAAAAACCCAGCTTTCTATCCAGCATGGACTTATCCCAGATCTTTTTGGGCTTGGTCCAAAGCAGGTATATCATGTTTACATCACATGATCCTAAATACAATGTCCCTTCCCAGACTCATGCAAGTCTTTTAGGCTCCCCCAATCAGAAATATTTTGTTACCTTCAAATTAAGAACTTTTGTATTCCTTTCCTAAGCATTGACGACTCTGTAGATGATTTTACTAAGTTTGAAAATATATGCATGAAAGACCCTCATGCCAGAGGTCTCATATCAACAATACACTCCACATTGCTTGTTAAATCAGATGGTAAATTACCATCTTATGTGGTGAAATGGGAAAAAGATCTTGATCGAACTATAGATAAAACAAAATGGTCTGCAATCTGGTCCAACATCAAATCTTTTTTTCCATCCATGTGATGGATATTGAAACTACCTACAAGGTATTCTCACGCTGGTATTTTGTTCCTGCTACAATAGCTAAATTTGCGACTGATTACTCAGTTCTCTGCTTTTGCGGCTGTTCAGAACAAGGAACATATATACACGTGGTGGAATTGTTGGAATTATTATTCTATTATAAAAAAAAATCTGGAAAAAGGTTTTTGTACTCGCTTCAGAAATGTTTGATATTACAATAATACCAGATCCAGAAATTGCCTGATTACATGACTCGTAAACAATTCAAGCTATTCATACAACTTATGATGGCCGTAAAACAGACAATAACTAAAGCATAGAAAACTCCCTTACTAAACATAGCAGAAACCAAACACAGGATGAATCGGTCATTTTTGCGTGCAAAAATGGAAGCCCTAGATAAAGAAAATCGGAAAGGATATGAAGGTCTATGGAAACCATGGATCACACGTTGTTTACCTATAAACTTTGACCACCAGGTACTCCAGTCATTGTAACTAACATTTTTATATGCAACAATGATAAAACTATAAGAATAGATTATGCCTCCGGAACACCCTATGCCCTCTGTCATCGTCCCCCACCTTTCCTTACCCCTATTACCTTTCTTTTTCTACTCTTCCTTATTTCTCTTATCATTTCATAAGGTACCTAACAGCAACAGGTGATATGGAATATATTTAAAATATCACATTCGGTAGTTTGATATATATGGATAGAAATAGAATCACGCTAAAACAACTTGGCAAGATCTCAGCTTGACAGTCAATTTGACAGTTCATGAGTGACAAAGTCCACCAGTGTTTATAACTATGGGCTTATTCACAAAATCTATCCACCATCTTCCGCGTGTGAGTTCCACCACCAAAAAGGCTCCATATAGTGTAAAACCTTAATCACATTTATTCAATTAAAATTGTATTGCACTTACAGCATCCGAAATACAAGACAGCCATAAGTCTGGTGTGCCGGCCGGCACACATCCAGACAAACCCATCCTTCCAGAAAACGAATGCGAAAAACACGAGGTGACGTCAGCATGGAGCGACGCGCTGACGTCACCTCGTGTTTTTCGCATTCGTGTCCTTTAAGTACATAATAGGTTGTTCCCAAGGCAGACACAAACAATAGAAGAATGGCAAACCCATATAAACCCCCACCCCACCACACACAATGTAGTAGTCTGAAAGGCGGATACATCCATCTTCATACATTTCTTGAAGGATATTGCTCACAAACATTAATCTTCCAAGTGAATGAAACCCTTCCTTTTTTTAACCAAAAACACAAATATAGAACCCTGGATAACACAGTTAAAGCAAAATGCTGAGTCTGGTGTGGTTGTACGGTGCGTTTGGTTAAGACAAACTCAACTGGGGTTCTCGGCCACCCTGTGGCACAGGGTGACTTACACATAGGAGGGGCCAGGGAAGATGGACTAGGGATTCCAGTGCTCTCCAAGGTAAGCTGGATTCCACAAGCCCCCCGCCCAAAGTGACTCCCATCACAGTTTTTATTTAATATTGAAATAAAATTATTGAATTCCTCTGCACTACCCCTCCATGCCACCAGGACATCATCCATGTACCGTGCCCAGAGTTCTACTTTTTCTTGAAATATTTGACTGGTGTAGACCTATTCTTTTTCCCACTATCCTAGATGCAGACATGCATAGGTGGGAGCACAGGCAGCGCCCATCGCAACTCCTTGTCTGGTGATGGAACTTCCCATCAAACGTGAAGTTATTGTGTAATATGAATTCTAAAAGTTCTATCAAGAACTCTTTATGTGGGCCAGACAAAGGGTGCCTTGACTCCAACCATTCAGGGACTGTGTGTACCCCACGTGATGGCAGATTGATGTATACAAGGATTCCACATGCATGTCTCTGGTAGTACAAGGTCATTTTGTTTTTCAAGTAGATCTCATTTGTCCAAAACAACTGATGGGCGCTCCTGAACAAGATGTTTAATTCTTTTGTTCACATATTGCCCCAAATGCTCTGTGGGTCCACCATTATGAGTAAGCACTACAATAGTGTGAAACGCATTAGCCAGATGTGATCAGTTTGCTGTGTTGTGCAGTGTGTTTTGGTTTCCTGAACCTTTTTTGGAATAAAGGCTTTTTATTCGGAGTGCTGCTTCCAGAAGACTTTTCTTTCCATTGATTGGGTCCACCATTACCCGAGACTGTAGGTCTTCCTGGGGGTCTTTCTGTGTTTTTATAGACTTTAGATAGTACATACAGTGTTGGAATTTTGTATTGTTACAACCATTGGTAATTTTTTCACTTTTCTTAATTACGCCTACTTCAAAATTGTCCTCCTTCCAAATACCCACCCATCACTAGGTTTTATAACTACACCCTTCATCTCTTTCAATTCTTTTAAGGCCCTTCTTTCCCCCCCCCCCCCTGGTCAGATTTCCCTGCCCTGGGGCAAAATTGGTCCAATCCATGTCCCTAATATCCTGTTTTACAACTTGTAAAAAAGTTTGAAGATGACGATTGTTACTAAGATTTGGGAATCATTTTGATTTATTAAACAGACCTGATGAAGGTGGGGGTCTAAGATCACAGAATCTATCCAGGTATTCCCCTGTAAGTATTCCAATAGATCCACTTGTCAGAAATCTATAGTCTGATCTACTACATGTCTTCATCCTCAATATTTTCATGTTCCGGAGGAGTTGACTCTTCACAGAAATAGACACATCTTTGTATATTTCAAATGGATCTCCCGGACAAGTGGGTGAAAACCTTAGACCTTTCTGTAATAAGGATATGTGGTCTCTATTCAACTTAATCTCTGTCAGGTTTATATCATTCAATGATTCCTGTACTTTTCTAGTTATTTGTGATGTTTCCTGGTTGATTTCCTGGAGATATTTGGGATCAATCCACTCTTCTCTAATTTTCTCCCTTTTTGTGGTTCATGTTCCCTGTTGGTTCCTCTGGTCTCTGTTTCTGTTTCGCTTTCTATGTCTCTGTCTATTTCTCCTCCTCCCTCCAACTGGGGCAGCTCTAAAAAAGACACCAATTTTTTTAAAACTTCCTCCTCCTGTTCTCTGTTGTCTATTTTTACTCCTTGATCTGCTTCTTCCTCTACATCCCTCCAAGTCCAGTGTTTGTCCTGTCTCAAAATCTGTTAGGTCTCTGAAATTTCTTCTGTTCTCCTATTTTTTCTTTTTGAAATTCATCTACTTCTCTTTTCAATCTTTCATTAAATTTAGGAAACTCGCTCAAGTCCTGATATCCCTCCAACGTTTCAGTACTATATTTTAAATGATTTTCTATTTCGAATTGTTGTTTTTTCCTCATTTATGAGTTGCATTACATGTATACAATGTTGGATCGCTTCCTCCTGCCATATTTTCAGAAAACGTTCATTTCTAAGGTTTTCTTTAGGGACTATTCTCTCCCTCAGACCCCTTGGTATCAGTTTAGATTAAACATATGACTCCAGGGACACTATGTTCCATTTACGCTTTAAATACTTTATAGTTAAATTGCTATGTAATTTAAAGAGTTGTTTAAATTATTTATTTTTACAGTTGTTGGTCTTCTCTTGAAAAAACTGCTCTCATATCCCGTTTGTTAGTGGTTCACATTGACATTGGTCTGAGTAGGTTGGACACGGGTTCGCTAGCAGATTGTCGAACCAGGTGAATAAGCAGGCAGACTTTTTTTCATTAGACATTTAGTCCACAGATCACTTCACACAGATAACTGATACAACCAAACTTGTTACCATCATAAGGGGGAGCTTATTCACTGGAGTTGAAGATAGAGGGATGGCAGTGATTTGGGGGCCAGGATCTGGGGAGATCAGAGTTGGGTGGGGGGCCAGGGGGGAGTGGTATTGTGGGGTAGGGGTTTCCCATCTTTGCCATAGTTGTTTCTTACATGTATGTCCAATAAATAACATTTTGTATTGAAATCGATAGCCTTTGTGGGTGCATTTTTCCTTTGGTGTTTTTTTTGGCGGTTACGTGCATTTTGCCATAAACTTATCACATCAGGCAGATTTGGTGCATTTTATGAAAACATAGCAAAAGTCCTGCTTGCAGGAAATTTGGTGTACTTTCATAAAACACACCAAAACCACCCAATGTAATAGAAGTCTATGGCAAAGTGCAGGTTATCCCCAAAAAACCTGCGGGTACACTGCATTGCATAAAAACTGCACCGCATCAGTTTGAAAGCACCCTAAATGATATTCCAATGTTTAATAAATAAATAAAAAAGTCCTCTCTACTTACCTCCCCTTCAGTAATGCAACTCTGCATCTGTATCCTCCCCCCTCCAGCGCTGCCATCATAGCCTTGTCTTCAGCCATCTTGACTGGTCACCCTGGGTTGAGGAAACCCCTGTGCATGCATATGGTAGTTAACCAAGGGATGCCGAGAATTTTCCTGAGCTTTGCATATGCTGCTCAGTGTATACATTTTAACCACTTGACCACTGGGCACTTAAACCCCCTTAATAACCAGACCAATTTTCAGCTTTCGGTGCTCTCACATTTTGAATGACAATTACTCAGTCATACAACACTGTACCCATATGAAATTTTTGTCCTTTTTTTCACACAAATAGAGCTTTCTTTTGGTGGTATTTAATCACTGTTGGGTTTTTTATTTTTTTCGCTATAAGAGAAAAAAGACTGAAAATTTTGTAAAAAAATGATTTTTTTTTCGTTTCTGTTATAAAATTTTGCAAATTACTATTTTTTCTTCATAAATTTTGGCCAAAATTTATACTGCTACATATCTTTGGTAAAAATAAGTACAAATTGGTGGATATTATTTGGTCTTTGTGAAAGTTATAGAGTCCACAAGCTATGGTGCCAATATCTGAAAATTGATCACACCTGAAGTACTGACGGCCTATCTCAATTCTTGAGACCCTAACATGCCAGAAAAGTACAAATACCCCCCAAATGACCCCTTTTTGGAAAGAAGACATTCCAAGGTATTCAGAAAGAGGCATTGTGAGTTTTTTGAAGTTGTCATTTTTTCCCACAATTCTTTGCAAAATCAAGATTTTTTTTTTCTCTTTTTTTTTTTTTCACAAAATTGTCATATTAGCAGGTTATTTCTCACACACAGCATATGCATTCCACAAATTACACCCCAAAACACATTCTGCTATTACTCCCGAGTATGGCGATACCACATGTGTGAGACTTTTACACAGCGTGGCCACATACAGAGGCCCAACATGCAGGGAGCACATTCAGGCGTTCTGGAGCACCAAGGCCAATTCTGACATTTCTCTCCTACATGTAAAAATCATCATTTATTTGCTAGAAAATTACATAGAACCCCAAAACATTATATATGTTTTTTTAGCAAAGACCTTAGAGAATATAATGGTGGTTGTTGCAACTTTTTATCTCGCACGATATTTGCGCAGCAATTTTTTTAACGCGTTTTTTACGGAAAAAAAATGTTTTGTGCTTAAAAAAAAAAAAAAACAGTAAAGTTAGCCCAATGTTTTTGCATTATGTGAAAGATGAAGTTACGCCGAGTAAATAGGTACCTAACATGTCGCCCTTAAAAATTGCACACACTCGTGGAATGGCGCCAAACTTCGCTACTTAAAAAATCCCCATAGGCGACGCTTTAAATATTTTTACTGGTTACATGTTTTGAGTTACAGAGGAGGTCTAGGGCCAAAATGATTGCTCTCGCTCTAACGTTCGCAACGATACCTCACATGTGTGGTTTGAAAACCGTTTTCATATGTGGGCGGGACTTACGTATGCGTTCGCTTCTGTATGCGAGCTCACGGGGACAGGGGCGCTTTAAAAAAAAATATATATTTTATTCTTCATTTTACTTTATTTATTTTAGTTTGACATGTTTTTCCGCCCTAAACATTTTTTTGATCACTTTTATACCTATTACAAGGAACGTAAACATCCCTTGTAATAGGAATATGGCATGACAGGTCCTCTTTACAGTGAGATATGGGGGGGGGGGGGGGGTGTCAATAAGACCCCACATCTCACCTCTAGGCTGGGAAGCCTGAAAAAAATACAAAAAAAAAAACAACAATCCTGGCTTTGATCGTAGCGGTGAGTCGGTAGAAGCACCGGAGGGCAGCGGGAGGGGGGTGGCATCCCCTCTCGCCTCCCGTAAGAATGATCAAGCGGCGGAACAGCCGCTATGATTGTTCTTATGGTATAGGGAATCGCCGGCTGAAAAAGCTAATATCTGAATGATGCCTGTAGCTGCTCCCATCATTCAGATATCCCCGCACAAAGTCAAGGACGTCATATGACGGCCGGAGGGCGGGAAGTGGTTATTGCGGAGTATTGCCGGGCATTGCGGAGTATTGCCGGGCATTGCGGAGTATTGCCGGGCATTGCGGAGTATTGCCGGGCATTGCGGAGTATTGCCGGGCATTGCGGAGTATTGCCGGGCATTGCGGAGTATTGCCGGGCATTGCGGAGTATTGCGGAGTATTGCAGGGCATTGCGGAGTATTGCGGACTATGGCAGGGTATTGCGGACTATGGCAGGGTATTGCGGTGTATGGCAGGGTATTGCGGTGTATGGCAGGGTATTGTGGCGGGTATTGCAGAGTATTGTGGCGGGTATTGCAGAGTATTGTGGCGGGTATTGCAGAGTATTGTGGCGGGTATTGCAGAGTATTGTGGCGGGTATTGCAGAGTATTGTGGCGGGTATTGCAGAGTATTGTGGCGGGTATTGCAGAGTATTGTGGCGGGTATTGCAGAGTATTGTGGCGGGTATTGCAGAGTATTGTGGCGGGTATTGCAGAGTATTGTGGCGGGTATTGCAGAGTATTGTGGCGGGTATTGCAGAGTATTGTGGCGGGTATTGCAGAGTATTGTGCAGGGTATTGCAGAGTATTGTGCAGGGTATTGCAGAGTATTTTGCAGGGTATTGCAGAGTATTGTGCAGGGTATTGCAGAGTATTGTGCAGGGTATTGCAGAGTATTGTGCAGGGTATTGCAGAGTATTGTGCAGGGTATTGCAGAGTATTGTGCAGGGTATTGCAGAGTATTGTGCAGGGTATTGCAGAGTATTGCACCAGGGTATTGCAGAGTATTGCACCAGGGTATTGCAGAGTATTGCACCAGGGTATTGCAGAGTATTGCACCAGGGTATTGCAGAGTATTGCACCAGGGTATTGCAGAGTATTGCGGCAGGGTGTATTGCAGAGTATTGGCAGGGTATAGCACAGGGATGGCTGAGCAGGGATGGATGGATGGATGGATCTGTGACTGCAATTGTCACAGATCCAGCCCACAGTGCTGCTGCTGCCATCCGCTCCCTCCCCCTCCCCTCTCACACTGTACCGATCAGTACAGAGAGGGGAGGGAGGAACCGGCGTCATCAAATGACGCCGGTCTGTTTACAAGTGATTGCTCCGTCATTTGACGGAGCGATCACGTGGTAAACGGCCGCTATCAGCGGCGATTTACCGCGATTCGTGATCCGCCGGGTCCTCTGGACCCGGCGGTCACGGAGTTTCCCGTGTGCGCGCCCCAGGGGGCGCGCGGGAGCGCGATTCTGGGAGGACGTTATATAACGTCCTCCCAGAGTTAAGCAACCACCTTCTCGACGTTATTTGTCGGCAGGTGGTTGTTAAGTGGTTAAAGAAGTTTTTGAGCAGGTATGTAAGGTGGTTTTATTGCAGAAGAGACATGTTATGTCTCTTCTGCAAAAAAAAAGGCTGCATGCTCGCAAAATTTATTTTGTGGGTATAAAGTTCCCCTTAAAACAAAAAAAAGATTTAGACCTCTTTCCTAGGGGTCCCAAGATTTTCATTTTTTTTCTACCACAGTTTTAATTGTTTATCACTGGAAACTAGGCACTATTGAAACCAAAGGTAACGTGATGTGTGCCATTCAATTTTCTGTGTTAGCGTTTTACTGAAAACTGATAGACATTTGTTTTAACTGGCACATGCATAGTCCGCATAAAATTTCTATTTTTTTTGTTGTTTTTTTCCATACTCACACGTTAGATTCTCAAATTTACTATTTGTCCTACAAGAGAATGTTTTTTTTTTTTACCTGCAATGCATCTATTTGCAATTGTTTTTTCTTGCTGTTAACCACGTTTGCCGTTTTAATGCTGCATTTACTGTTTCTTCTTGTCCAATAACCCGTAACTTATAGCATGCGTGTTGATGTGCCAATTACCATTTTTGCAGATTCTGTGAATCGAATTCCAGAAGGCAGCAGCCAGTCATCAGAACTAGAAACAATCATTTCATCTTCACAAGCAGACCAGCTATCTTCTACGTTCTTTGTTGGTAAGAATGGAAGGTCAACTTTTATGGACCTTACTGTTGAGATAATGCAAATGTATGGGTACATTTTGTCTCTGTACTATAAGCACACCTCTATAAGACACATGCATCCATATGCACACATATTTACCCTAATATTCTTATTTTTTTTTAGAATAAGCCAGTTTTTTAAGTGTTTATCAAAATTTACTCAGTTTATTGTCTCCAGCATAGAACAAATAAACAATTGCACATAAAAAATAAATCATGGAATCATTTTCTTTAACAAAATGTAATCAAATTTTTTGAATCAAAGTAGCACCTTTTGTAGATATAACAGCTGAGAAAACTTGTGGCATTCTTTCTGCAATGGAAATCAAATATTTTTTTAGGAAAGTTCTTCCCAACACTGTTGCTGATGTTCTCAAAAATGTTTTGCACTAGTAGGTTTCTTTACTTTCACCAGATCATCCCAAACCAGCTCAATGGGGTTTAAAGGGGTGTTCCGGCCAAAATTACACTTTTTAAAAAAAAATACCCCTATAATACACAAGCTTAATGTATTCTAGTAAAGTTGATCTGTAAACTAAGGTCCGTTTCGTTACAGCATTCGTTACAGCATTTAGAAAATTTATAAACTAGAAATAGGCTGTGGCCATCTTAAGTGTGGGCATCTGAAGCCAGACTGTTGGTCTTCCTGGATTTCAGGCTTGCAAATCTCGCACATGCTCAGTGCTGCACAAGCAGTATAATAGGTTGCGAAACACATGCGATGTCTGATCAAAGTACAAGTGACGAACAGCGCACCAATGTGAACCAAGCCCAAATAGGTGGATTGTAGTCTCTTCTTTGCTTCCCCCTGTCTGAATGGTGATCTGCCTAGTTTACATAGGCAGATCCCTGTTTGGTGTGGTTTACAGAGAATAGGCGGTCACCGCAGCACATTCAGTGCTCGACATCTGCATATTGGATTCTCCCATTCTCTTTTACTAATCGCAGATGCAATGGCGCTCACCCAAGGCTGAAATGCCAAAGCATGTATACAGTGGGTATCAGAAAAAAATTCACCTGCCTTTAAAATAAATATTTTAATTTATTTAAACATGATTTATTAAAAAAGCAAATGCTAAATAAATGTTGTAAAATTCACTTTTACTGACATACATTTTTATTGGCAAATATACATTATTGTTATAATAAAACATTTCTTAGGGTAAATCCTAGTTGTTCAATTATACCTAAAAGAAAACAAAGAATAATAAAATTAACAGGGTGTATATAAAAAATATAAAGCAATATAGAGATTAAGTAAAAAGAAAAAAAAAGGAAGAAAGACAAAAAGGAAGAACACAGCGATAGATACGAAATAGCGAGAGAGATCAAAAGAGAGAGCGAGTAAAAAAGAGCAAGCGAAGAAAAGAGAGACCCTCCTCACATCATATATATCTGTGATCCAGCTCTTCCAGGTAGTGGATGCGCAGGCACGCCGGTGGCTTGCTCCCACAGTGATCACACAAAGCGGAAGCCCAGCGCCGTTCATCAATTAGAGAGACCCCCCCTCATCTCACATCAGGGTCCCCAGAGAGCACCCCCCCCCCATCTCACATCAGCAGACATCCCAACCTGCAAAAACAAATTTCAGGGAGGTGACACTTTGATGGGCTCTGATCTGGAGGCTGTAGCAATTAAAATAAAAGCTTTTCCCAGTCAAGCGGACTCTTTCTCCACTTTCGGGTGCAGCTGCGCAGTGATCTCCTATGCGACAAGTACAGTACATGACAGTCCCCGTCTGCCCGGCGGGTTGATATAGAAGAGACCAGGACTGTCGTGTACTCGTCACACAGGCAGGGCTGCTGTTAGAAATCAAGGGGGCCCCGTACAGCCTACCTGACAGGGCCCCCCTAAAAAATATCAAAACAATATTTTCGCTACAAATACACAAATCATCATTAGTGGACACAAACACAACATAACTTACAAACTTATGGGGGTAACAGGAGGGTACAGTACGGCGGGGCAAAATAGCACAGTACAGGGGAGGGCACAGTACAGCAGTTAGGAGGGTACAGTACAGGGGCCACTGAAGAAAGGGGACAGGAAGGTACAGGGGGGGACAGGAGGGCACAGTACAGTGGTTAGGAGGGGTACAGTACAGGGGGAGGGTAAGTGGACAGTATAGGGGGCAGGAGGGTACAGTATAGGGGCAGTAATGTATTATACAGATATGGTCTCCAAGAAGAGCTGTGGAGGGAAGCTGACATCGCAGATTCTGGCAGGCTGCCATTGGGCTAAATTTACAAATGGAAGAACAACTCCCCCTCTAGAGTTTCTGGCTTTCTTCTGGTGCGTTGCAGGGGTTAAGGAAGAACCCCAAGGCGGAGCATCTGCTGCTGCTTGTGTGGGTGGGATGTGTACTGCACCAATCACATTGGACGAATAGGAGAGGAGGGTCAGCAGGGATTGGCGCAATACACATCCCACCCACACAAGCAGCAGCAGTAATAAGATGCTCCACTACGGGGTTCTTCCTTAACCCTGAAAAAAATGGGGGGGGTGGAGATAGGAACCATTGGGTAAGGGAGAAGGGCGAGGGGGGATGGAGGTGGTTAGGAGATGGAGGATGGGTACAGAAGAACTGGAGTGAGACTGGGGGAATTCTGGTCTGTATAGGGATAAATAAAAAGGAAGAGGATTTGTGATAGAATGAGGAAAGGGGGGTGGGGGTATATAGATAGGGGTGGAGGAGACAGGAGAGAGATGGTCAGGGATAGGCATGGGGAATACTGTTGGCTGGTAAGGAATAGCCACAGTATAATAAAAGCAAATGGGCTGCCTGTCAGGGAGGGGGAGAGGGTGAGATTCCATTAAAGCAGAGTTCCACCCAAAAATGGAACTCCTGCTTTCTTTTTCGTACATCACGGGACACAGAGCGACTTAGTCATTACTAATGGGTTATATAGATTACCTTCAGGTGCTGGCACTGGCCACTTCCAAACCGGAAGTACCCTCCCCTATATAAGCCCCTCCCATCCGGGAGCACCTCAGTTTTTTGCCAGTGTCTAAGGTGTTGGCCAAGAAGTAACATGTGTTTTCACTGGGCTTGCGTACAGGTTCTTTTGGGCCTTAGTAAGCTGTTCCGGATCCCACCAAAAAAGCTTCATAGCTAAACGGTCGGTACCCGGGCCTTGCAGCAGAAGAGCAAGGTTTTGCCTGTAATGCCTCTCTTAGGAGGGCTGGACCCTGGGATCCAGAGCTCTGGTCATACCCACGACCAAGATGTTGTCTGTGCAGGGTGCTATACAGGTCCAGGGGAGTGGAATCCTTGGGAACCCGGTCCCTGAAGGTTTAATTACAATGCCTGCCGTGATAGGTGAAGTTTGGGCTTCTGTGGACCAAACAAAGTCCTGCGGCGGGGATCAGGTAAGTGGGGGCCCCCAGGAACTTGGTTCTATTGGGGGACCCCCAAGCCTAATTTGTCTTTCTGTCTGTTACCCAACGGTATTCCCGCTAATATCTGTGTATGCCTGTAACTACTGAAAATGTAAAATTTTAATAGTAGTCAAGAAAAAAAAAAGGACCGCGGTACCTGTGTTAAACCACTAGAGGCCGCTGTGGTCCATTTTTCTTGTCATGTGGATCTTTGGTTTTCTCAAGTCAAAAGATCCAGGCAGTTGGTAAGTTTCTCTGTGGGAATCCACTTCCTCTGCCCTGTTGCTGCGCTCATCCACCGCACAGGCCCTCCGGCAAAAAGGGCCCTGGCTCCTAGTCCCTGTTTGATTTTCGAAAAGGGCGCCAATGGCGCACGGGCGCGCGCGTGGGCGCGTGCACGCGCCTCCTATGAAAAAAAAGGGGCGGGGCGGGTGGTTGACGCTTGATGCGCGCCACGGCGCTTCTGCGCATGTGCAGGCGTCCCAGCTTGTATAAAGACACAGTACAAGTGTCAGCTGGATGCAAACAGAGCTAGCAACAAACAGTGGCACACAGAGGCGGTTGATGCAGGCATCCCCATAGAAAGGCACTTTAGTGGACACCAGCTGGTATATAGCAGCAACTATGTTAGACTATTACCAGCAAAATTGGTGTATGACGACGGGAATACCTCAGCTTTGTGCTTATAGGATATGTCGTCCAGACGCTCTGGAAATAGATCTTCCAAGAAGCGAAAGGGGTCTCCGTCGGGCTCTGAGGATTTTGGGCATGCTGTACTGCGCCAATCTCCCCTGAAATTTCAGAGGTCAGTAGCCGTAGGAACCCCGCAGGAGTACCTGGTACTGCGGCTGTCCCCAGTCCACCTGCTCCTGTATATATAACAGAGGAGGTTTTATCCTCAACTCTGGGAGGATTGGAAGAGAGATTAACAGCATTGATCGCTGCTTCCCTGTCACAGGAAAAGCGCGTCCGATCTCTGTCTCCTCCTGCAGAGTGCCTGTTAGTGGAGGAACAGTCCCAGAGATCGACCTACCTGAAGGGGATCAGGTGAGGTTGATAAAGTTATAGAGGAATCAACAGTGGAAGAACCTTTCTCAGCATCTCAGGCTGAAAGATTATGGGTTCAGTCTCTGGCTAACATGGTCCGAGCAGCATTTAAATGCCTCTGGCGGAACCATCAACCACTACTGTCTCCTCGCTGGGGTCGCTAAAAGCTCTCCAGACTGTCTGTTCCTTCCCAATCCACCCTTTATTGGAAGGGTTTATTTACCAGGATTGGGAGCATCCTGTAAAATATTTACTCCCCCCAAGAGATTTCCGGTGATCTATCCCATGGAGGATAAGTTCATAAAAAAAAAAAAAAAAATGGAGGGTCCCTACAGTGGACACAGCCATCTCTTGTGTAAATAAATCGCTGACATGTCCAGTAGATAATGTTCCAATGTTCAAAGACCCAATAGATAAAAAATTGGAGTCTTTACTAAAATCTGCTTTCTCTACAGCAAGCATGGTGACACAACCTGCAGTAGCAGCGATTGGAGTCTGCCAAGCAATGAAAGATCAGTTGAAACAAGTCTTAAGGGACTTACCAGATCAGCAGGCTCTTGCCCTAGCTGACCTACCTAGAGCCTTGTGTTGCGGTGGACGCCATAAAGGATACAATCCAACAGGCATCCCGCTTTACGCTGTCTGTAGACATATGCGTAGGCTTCTATGGCTCAAAAAACGGGTCTGCTGAAGCTCCCTGTAAGAAATTGCTGATTAGCTTCCCATTTCATGGAGAACGCTTATCTGGAGATGATCTGGACAAATATATCCAGAAAACTTCTGCCGGTAAAAGTACACTCTTTCCGGTTAAGAACAAGGGTAGAAGTCCTTCTTTTAAGAGGCCTACTTCTCCAGTCCCTGGCACATCGGCTGTGAAACAGTTCCGACGGCCTCCGCGGTCAAATCCAGGGGGCAGAAATCAGGGACAATCACAGGGTAAAAGAAACCCTGGGTCAAGAGAGGTACAAAACCTCCCCCCAAGTCATGAAGGGTTGCCCCCACTCAATCGGGTGAGGGGAAGACTTCAGTTGTTCACAGAGACCTGGCGGGACACCATCAGAGATGGGTGATCTCCGCAGTAAGTCTGGGATACAGGCTGGAGTTAAAAGACATTCCTCCTGCCCATTTTATAAGGTCAAACGTGCCAAGCGATCCCCAGAAGAGAGGATCCCTCCTTCTGGCACTAGAACAACTATTGCTCCAAGGTGTAATCATGAAGGTTCCCCTGGAAGAAAACGGGTTCGGGTTTTACTCGAACCTTGTCACAGTCCCCAAACCAAATGGGGACATGAGGCCCATATTAAATATAAAAGGGATAAACAAGTTCCTACATATCAGGACTTTTTCGGATGGAGTCGATCCGATCGGTGGCCACCGCCCTACAAGGGCAGGAATGGTTAGCCTCGATCGACATAAGGGATGCTTATTTGCATATTTCCATCTGTCCGGCCCACCAGAAATTTCTACGCCTTGCAGTAGAAGGGCGCCATTTTCAGTTCAGAGCCTTACCTTTCGGTCTGGCCACAGCACCACGAGTGTTCACAAAAATCCTGGCCCTACGATTGGCCAAACTAGGAACACAAGGTGTAACGATAATGGCATATCTAGACGACTTGTTGCTGATAGACCACTCAGTGAAAAAACTAGAAGTGGTCGTTCACAAGATAATCAAGTATCTGGAATCTCACGGTTGCATTATCAACCGAGACAAGTCAGCCCTAAAACCAGTCAAAAGCCTGGAATACTTGGGGGCTAAGACTGGATTAAAAAAAAAAAAAAAAAAATCAGAGAAAGATTTTCTTACCTCCAGAGAAGGTGTCGTCTTTGAAAGATTTGACCCACTTAGTGGGTACAAAAAAGAAAAACCATCCATACGCCTGTGTATAAGGCTGCTGGGAAAAATGGTGGCTTCATTCGAAGCAGTACCCTACGGTCAATTCCATTCAAGGAACTTGCAGAGGGCCATACTGTCAGCCTGGAACAAAAAAGTTCAGGCTTTAGACTTACCAATGTCCCCTTCCGTTCGCAAGAGCCTCCATTGGTGGTTGGTACCAGAATCTGGAAAAAGGGAAACCCTTTAGTCCGGTTTCTCGGAAGGTGGTCACTACAGATGCCAGCCTCATAGGCTGGGGGGCAGTACTGGAGCAATGGTCTCTCCAGGGCAAGTGGTCAGAAGCAGAGAAGGTCCTGCCCACCAATCTCTTAGAGATACGAGCAGCCCGGTATGCCCTAGTAGCATGGACATCCAAACTCCAAGGGTCCCCTGTCAGAATTCAATCAGACAATGCCACAGCAGTGGCATATATCAATCACCAGGGTGGCACCAGGAGTCGTGCAGCCCAGAGGGAAGCGAATTGCATCCTGGAATGGGCAGAAAGGTATGTCACAGCCATATCCGCGGTTTTCATCCCAGGAGTGGAAAATTGGAGAGCGGACTTTTTAAGTCGCCAGCAATTATGCCCGGGGAATGGTCTCTTCACCCCGAGGTTTTACAGGCAATATGCCAGCGGTGGGGAACACCAGATGTAGATCTGCTAGCATCCAGATTCAACGCAAAGGTGGACAGATTTGTGTCTCGCACAAAGGATCCCCTAGCTTGCGGGTCGGATGCCCTAGTGTTCCCTTGGGATCAGTTCAAGCTGATATAGGCATTCCCACCGCGATTAATCCGCAGAATCAGGGTAGAAAAGAAACCAGTGATTCTGGTGGCCCCGAAGGGCATGGTACGCGGAGATTGTAAAAATGTCAGTGGGAAGTCCTTGGACCCTCCCACATCGTCCGGACCTGCTTTCGCAAGGACCGATATACTACCCTTCCTTACCAGCCCTAGGTTTGACGGCCTGGCTATTGAAGCCCACATTCTAAAAAAGAGAGGGCTCTCTAATCCTGTGGTATCTACCATGATCAATGCCAGAAAGCCGGTATCCAGGCAGATCTATTATAGGATCTAGAAGGCGTACATCACGTGGTGTGAGGCCAGGAAATGGCATCCACGTAAGTACGTAATAGGTAGGATTCTGGACGTCCTACAGTGGGCTGTACATAGGAAGCTTGCCTTGAGTACTATCAAGGGTCAGACGGCCTTGTCAATATTTTTTTCAAGGGCCCTTGGCTTTGCATTCATTAGTCAAAGCTTTCATACAAGGAGTGATGCGTATTAGCCCTCCGGTTAGTATTCCCATATGTCCATGGGACTTAAACCTGGTTCTGTCGGTTCTACAGAAACAACCATTTGAACCATTGCGGCACATTTCCTTGGTTCTTTTCACCAGGAAATTGATTTTCTTAGTAGCCATTTGTTCGGCTAAAAGAGTATCGGAATTAGCCGCCTTGTCCTGTAAAGAGCCATATCTGGTTATCCATAAGGACAGAGTAGTGTTACGTCCTCATCCAGCCTTCTTCCTAAGGTGGTATCGAGGTTCCATTTGAACCAAGATGTGGTTCTTCCTTCCTTTTTCCCCAAACCTAGCTCGGTAGAGGAAAAGTTATTGCATTCTTTGGATGTAGTAAGAGCAGTTAAAGCTTATCTTAAAGCCACTGCTCAGATTCGTAGAACGGATACTTTGTTTGTTCTGCCGGAAGGCCCCAGAAAGGGTCAGGCAGCATCAAAAATCTACTTTAGCCAAGTGGATTCGACAGGTCATAATGCAAGCCTATGGCTTGAAAAGGAGACCGCCTCCGTTCAAAGTTAGGGCGCACTCCACAAGAGCAGTTGGAACTTCATGGGCAGTGCATCTCCAAGCCTCCCTGGCTCAAGTCTGTAAGGCCATAACATGGTCCTTAGTACACACGTTTACTAGGTTCTACCAGGTAGACGTCAGAAGTCAGGAGGATGTCGCCTTTGGGCGCAGTGTGTTGCAGGCCGCAAAAGAGCCTCATGCCTGATGGCGCCCAGCTTATGTATAGTGTATCCCTCCCCTCATTGGGCATTGCTTTGGGACGTCCCATTAGTAATGACTAAGTCGCTCTGTGTCCCGTGATGTACGAAAAAGAAAAAGGGATTTTTATAACAGCTTACCTGTAAAATCCTTTTCTTGGAGTACATCACGGGACACAGAGCTCCCACCCCTCTTTTTGGGACACTTATTGCTTTGCTACAAAACTGAGGTGCTCCCGGATGGGAGGGGCTTATATAGGGGAGGGTACTTCCGGTTTGGAAGTGGCCAGTGCCAGCACCTGAAGGTAATCTATATAACCCATTAGTAATGACTAAGTCGCTCTGTGTCCCGTGATGTACTCCAAGAAAAGGATTTTACAGGTAAGCTGTTATAAAAATCCCTTTTTTCGGAATCCTCCCCACCATCCGGTGTCACATTTGGCACCTTTCAGGGGGGAGGAGGGAACGAATACCAGTGTAATCCAGGTATTTGCTTCCAATTCCGGGCATAGGTTGCCATTGCGACCAACACCCCGTCCGGCGCCTTCTCCGTCCGTCCCCCCGCGCTGTCTTCTGGAAAACACACAGGTCCCAGAAGACAGCAGGGACCAGTAAGTGAGGCTGCAAGGCTTCACTTCCTGATTCCCTCACCGAAGATGGCAGTGGCAGCACCCGAGAGCCGAGGAACAAATTGGCTTTGGGACCCGAGATCGCAGGCGCCCAGGACAGGTTAGTTTTCATATATTAAAAATCAGCAGTTGCAGTATTTGTAGCTGCTGACTTTTAAAAAAAAAATTGGGGGCGGAACTCCGCTTTAACTAGTAGACCCCTTTCACACTGGGTCGCTTTTCAGGCGCTGTAACGCTAAAAATAGTGCCTGCAAAGCGCCCTGAAAGAGCTGCTGCTGTCTCTCCGAGGGCTTTCACACTGGAGCGATGCGCTAGCAGGACGATAAAAAAAAGTCCTGCTAGCAGCATCTTTGGAGCGGTGTGTAATTGAAATCAACGAGCACTGCGGCTATACCAACGGCAAGCGCCTCTGCAGAGGCGCTTTGCAGTGATTTTTAACCCCTTCTCGGCTGCTAGCGGCCGAATAGCGCAGCGAAATTGCAGCGCTTTACCGCTGACGCCGCCCCATTGTGAAAGGTTAGGGTTGGGGGTGTGCAGGGTGGGGGATTCCAGCCAGTTATAGTGTTTGTTTATGAGGGGGGGCACACACCTGTGTAAAGGTGAAGTGTTTGCAGAGAAGGAGGGGGAAGGGGACCCCCTCCCCCCAGTCTGCACAATTACCCCCCTTCCCCCAGTCTGCACAATTACCCCCCTTCCCCCACAATTACCCCCCTTCCCCCAGTCTGCACAATTACCCCCCTTCCCCCAGTCTGCACAATTACCCCCCTTCCCCCAGTCTGCACAATTACCCCCCTTCCCCCAGTCTGCACAATCACCCCCCTTCCCCCACAGTCTGCACAATCACCCCCCTTCCCCCACAATTACCCCCCAGTCTGCACAATTCCTCCCCCCCCCCACATTCTGCACAATTACCCCCCCCCACAGTCTGCACAATCACCCCCCCCCACAGTCTGCACAATCACCCCCCCTTCCCCCAGTCTGCACAATTACCCCCCCACATTCTGCACAATTACCCCCCCCCCACATTCTGCACAATCATCCCCCCCACAGTCTGCACAATCACCCTCCTTCCTCCACAATTACCCCCCAGTCTGCACAATTACCCCCCTTCCCCCAGTCTGCACAATTACCCCCTTCCCCCAGTCTGCACAACCACCCCCCCACAGTCTGCACAACCACCCCTCTTCCCACAGTCTGCACAATTACCTACCCCCCCCGCCCACAGTCTGCACAATCACCCCCCCCACCACAGTGTGCACAATTACCCCCCAGTCTGCACAATTACCCCCCACAGTCTTCACAACCACCCCACTTCCCACAATCTGCACAATTACCCCCCTTCCCCTAGTCTGCACAATTACCCCCCTTCCCCCAGTCTTCACAATTAGCCCCCCCCCCCACAGTCTGCACATCCACCCCCCGCCCACAGTCTGCACAATTACCCCCCTGCCCACATTCTGCACAATTACCCCCCCCCCACAGTCTGCACAATCACCCCCCCTTCCCACAGTCTGCACAACCACCCCCCTTCCCACAGTCTGAACAACCAACCCCCCCCCCACAGTCTGCACAATTACCCCCCCCACAGTCTGCACAATTACCCCCCTTCCCCCAGTCTGCACAATTACCCCCCTTCCCCCAGTCTGCACAATTACCCCCCTTCCCCCACAATTACCCCCCAGTCTGCGCAATTACCCCCCTTCCCCCAGTCTGCACAACCCCCCTTCCCCCACAGTCTGCATAATTATCCCCCTTCCCCCAGTCTGCACAATTACCCCCCTTCCCCCACAATTACCCCCCAGTCTGCGCAATTACCCCCCTTCCCCCAGTCTGCACAACCCCCCTTCCCCCACAGTCTGCATAATTACCCCCCACAGTGTGCACAATTCCCCCCCCCCACAGTGTGCACAATTACCCCCCCACAGTCTGCACAATCACCCCCCCTCCCCCAGTCTGCACAATCATCCCCCTTCCCCCAGTCTGCACAATTACCCCCCCCCACAGTCTGCACAATCACCCCCCTTCCCCCCCCACAATCACCCTTCCCCCAGTCTGCACAATCACCCTTCCCCCAGTCTGCACAATCACCCTTCCCCCAGTCTGCACAATCACCCCCCCCCCCGGTCTGCACAATTACCCCCCTTTCCACAGTCTGCACAACCCCCCCAGTCTGCACAACCCCCTTCCCCCATTCTGCACAACCCCCCTTCCCCCATTCTGCACAATTACCCCCCCCAGTCTGCACAATCACCCCCCTTCCCCCACAATTACCCCCCAGTCTGCAAAATTACCCCCCTTCCCCCACAATTACCCCTCAGTCTGCAAAATCACCCCCCTTCCCCCAGTCTGCACAATTACCCCCTCCCCCCCCCACAGTCTGCACAATTACCCCCCTTCCCCCAGTCTGTGCAGACTGTGGGGGGAGGTAATTGTGCAGACTGGGGGAAGGGGGTAATTGTGCAGACTGTGGGGGGAGGGGGTTAATTGTGCAATCACCCCCCTTCCCCCAGTTTGCAGGGGGAGTAAGAAATGAGAGAGAAGTAGAGGCAAAGAAAAAAATAATTCAGGAGGGAGAGGGGGTTGTGCAGATAGCTCACGTACCTTCCCACTCAGGTTAGTCTCTACAGGAGTCCATGCAAAAGGCTGGAGTGTGGGCGGGGTTTTGGGCAGAAACAAAGAGGAGGAGGAATGTTGGATTGGACAGGCAGCTGAGTGGGGGAGGAGCTAGGAAGGCAGTGGCGACGGGCGGCAAGCAGATACAGACCGACTCGTGTGTTTGTATCTGAAACAAACAAGGAGAGGGAGGATGGAAGGGAGCATTATGGCACATTGGCGCCCCCACCTCCGCAGGCGCTAGGGTGCACTGCACCTGCCTCGGACCGGCCCTGCCTCCCATTTGCGCCATCTCCTATCTGCAAAAAAACGCGAGATTTCGGCAATAGGCGATTCGCAAGGACTGCTGGGATACATGATGCCTATCCCAGGAACCCTTGCGAATCGCCTAGTGACGTAATCGCCTAGGCGAATAGGGAGAAGGAAGTAATGAAGGAGTACAATAAAAAGGTATTTACGAGCAAAAAAAATTATAAAAAATGTCCATTGTGAAAACTATTAGGGCGTGCAGCACAGACAGAGAAAAAAATGGGTGGAAATCCGCTTTAAGTCTGGAGTAGGGATGAGCCGAACACCCCCCGGTTCGCATGCGAACGGACCGAAAGTTTGCGCGAACTTTCGAACACGGTTAAAGTCTATGGGACTCGAACGTGAGAAATCAAAAGTGCAAATTTTAAAGGCTAATATGCAAGTTATTGTCCTAAAAAGGGTTTGGGGACCCGGGTCCTGCCCTAGGGTACATGTATGAATGCAAAAAAAAAAGTTTTAAAAACAGCCGTTTTTTCAGGAGCAGTGATTTTAATGATGCTTGAAGTGAAAAAATAAAAGTGAAATATTCCTTTAAATATCGTGCCTGGGGGGTGTCTATAGTATGCCTGTAAAGTGGCGCATTTCCCGTGTTTATAACTGTCCCTGCACAAAATGACATTTCTAAAGGAATAAAAGTCATTTAAAACTGCTTGCGGCTGTAATGTGTGGTCCCGGCAATATGGATGAAAATCATTGAGAAAAACGGCATGGGTACCCCACCCCCCCAGCCCATTACCAGCCCATTTGGGTCTTGTATGGATATTAAGGGGAACCCCGCACCCAAATTACAAAAAGGAAATGCGTGGGGCCCCCAGGCCCTATAAACTCTGAACAGCAGCATACAGACTGTGCAAACAAGACAGGTAGGTTTGTTCTTAAGTAGAATCTGTAATTTTGAATTGGTACATTTTTAAAGTGTAGCTCCAGCCAAAAAATCTATTTTTAAGCTTTTTGGAAAACATAGGGAAGGGTTATCACCCCTGTAACATTTGTTTTGCGGTCTGTGCACCTGTTCAGAAGATTTCACCTCACTTTATGACAATTGGATTTTGAAAATTTGTTTTTTTTTTAGGGAAACCAGGATTGGTGATAAAGCATCAGTGGAGAGGAGACCCCTTTTTACCATATTAACTCTTACAGGAGAGAATTTCCCTTCCTAGGGGTAGATTTCCTCTCACTTCCTGTTGTCTCCCTCCGTTTGTAAGTAGGAGTCGTTTGAAAGTAGGGGCCTGCCCTATGTACTCTGCAGAAATTTGGGCCTTAGGTGTTGGTGTTGCCACAACACTGTAAGCCCTCACAGTTACTCTTGGTGGGCGCAGGAATGAGCCCTGCTGCAAAGTATTACTGCAAAAATTGAAATTACTCGCCCCTGTTGAACAGGGGCCGAAAAATTGGGCCTTAGGCACTGGTGCCACAACACTGCAAACGCTCACAGATACTATAGTTGGAGCGCAGGAATGAGCCCTGCTGCAAAGTATTGCAGCAAAAATTGTAATTACATGCTCCTGTTAAACAGGGGCAGAAACATTGGGCCTTAGCCACTGGTGGCGGTGCCTAGAACCAAAAATGTTCTTACAAGCTATCAACATGAACATTGAGGAGGAAGAGGATAGTCACTCAGCATCAGAATAGGCAGTCTTGAAGGGATCTCACATTCAAAAAAAAAAATATTCGGTTACATCAGCATCAGGTGCTTGATAGCTGGTGATCCAAGACTGATTCATTTTTATGAAGGTCAGCCGATTGACCGAGTCAGACAGGCGCGCACCCTGTGATCGGTTACAAAGCCTCCAGCAGCACTGAATGTGCGTTCCGAAAGAACGCTGGATGCAGGACAGGCCAGTAGCTCAATTGCATACTGTGCAAGCTCTGGCCAGTGATCCATCCTCAAGACCCAGTAACCCAGAGGATTTTCGGTGGGAAAGGTGTCCAAGTCTGATCTTGCCCCTAGGTATTCCTGCACCATGTAAATCAGACACTGGTGATGGTTGCTGGAACCAATCAGACCTTGGGGCTGCGGACTAAAAAATTGTCTGAACGCATCGGTCAGACGGCCACCTTCTCCACCGAAGACTCACTTCTGTGACCGAAGCCTCAGCAACACGTTGTCCAGTTCCAGGAATTTGTAACCTCCCAGGCTCATAAACGCGTTGCAAGGCCTCCCGAAGATGTTTCATCCTCTGCTCCCTCTGCGACGGTTGGATAAGGTCCGCAACCTTACCCTTGTAACTTGGATCAAGGAGGGTTGCCAGCCAGTAATGATCCCTCTCATTGATACCACGAATACGAGGATCCTTTTGCAGGATCAGGGAGGCCATGCAGTTTAGGTTTGCTGAGGCATTCGGTCTGGAGTCCTCTGGGTAACAAAGGATGACATGATCCGCAGCCACCTCCTCCCAGCCACGTACAAGTCCATGGGTTTCTGGGGACTGTAAATGATCCAGTGAAGACTGCTGCTGATGCTGAGTGCTAGGCTCCACCTCCATGCTGACACAATCCTCCTCCTCGTCCTCTTCCTGTGTGATCAGCGGGCCCGCAGGAACACTGTCTGGATAAAGGGGGCCTTGAGAGGTAAGGAAGTCCTCCTCTTCCTCCCTCTGTTCTGCCTCAGATGTCCTGCCCATTATTCCATGCAGCGTGTGCTCCAACAGGTGGACAAGAGGGACAGTGTCACTGATGCATGCACTGTCACTGCTCACCATCCTCCTGGCCTCCTCAAATGGTGACAGGACAGTGCATGCATCCCTGATCATGACCCACTGGCGTGGCAAAAAAAACAAGCTCCCCTGACCCTGTCCAGGTACTCATTGATGGTCCTCTGCTGCGTGTGCAGCCGCTGCAGCATGGCCAACCTTGAGTTCCACCTGGTGGGCATGTCACAGATTAGGCGGTTCTTGGGCAGGTTAAATTCCTTTTGGAGGTCAGCCAGCCAAGCACTGGCATTATATGACCGGCGGAAATGCCCACAGACTTTCCTGCCTCAGGACATCCTGTAAGCCCGGGTACCTCCCCAAAAACCGCTGCACCACCAAGTTAAGGACGTGAGCCAAACGGCACATGGGACAGCTGTCCCTGTCGGAGGGCAGGGGGGAGGTTGGTGCCATTGTCGCAAACCACCATTCTTGGCTTAAGCTGGCGTGGTATCAACCACCTCTAAGCCTACCCCTGCAGAGCTGACAGAATCTCTGCCCCAGTGTGGCTCCTGTCCAAGCACACCAGCTCAAGCACCGCATGGCATCTTTTTGCCTGCGTACTTGCGTAGCCCCTTGAACACCTACAGAGCACCGCTGGTTCCGAGGACAAATCAGCAGAGGAAGTGGCCATGGAGGAAGAAGAGGAGGAGGGGGTGGAGGAGAGAGGTGGGTCAGAATCACCACTAGCAGCATTTTGGAGGCGTGGTGGCGGAACAACCTCCAACACTACTGCACCCTGTCCTGCATCCTTCCCAGCTGCCAGCAGAGTCACCCAGTGCGCCGTGAAAGATAGGTAACGTCCCTATCCATGCCTGCTGGACCATGAGTCAGCGGTAATATGCACCTTACCGCTGACCGCCCTGTCCAGCGAGGCCAAGACATTGCCTATCACATGCCGGTAGAGAGCCAGAATTGCCTTCCGTGAAAAGAAGTGGCGTTTGGGAACCTGCCACTGAGGTACTGCACATTCCTCAAACTCACGGAAGGGGGCAGAGTCTACCAGCTGAAAAGTTAGCAGTTGAAGTGCTAGCAATTTAGCCAAGCTAGCATTCAACCGCCGGGCATGTGGATGGCTGGGAGCGAATTTCTTTTGCCAGTGTAGCAACTGGGGCAGGGAAATTTGCCTGGTACAATCGGATGTTGGTGTACCGATAGCAGATTGCCCGCAAGTACTTGGCAGTGGCACACCTAATTCTACACCTTCATGCTTCTCAGTGCAGGTTTCTGAGAGGTCTGAAGGTATAGTGGGGTTGGAGATCCCAGCTGATGAGGAGCAAGAAGAGGTCCGCTTTGTTCTTTGGTGTGGGTCTTTTATGTACGCTTGCCAACCGACTGCATGGCAGGTCGACATATGTCTGGTCAAGCATGTGGTGCCCAAGTGGCTGCTGTTTTGGCCACGCTTGATACGCTTCAGACATATGTTGCAAATAGCAATGGTGCGATCTGCTGCACACATCTGAAAAAAGGCCCACACCAAAGAACTTTTGGAAAAATGCGCAGAGTCAGCAGCGCCCTCCACATGCGGAGCTCTGCGGTGTGATGCAGTCGGTTGGCTGCCCTTAAGCTGGCCCCTGGAGGGCATCCTGCCTCATTGGAGATGTGCCTCCTCCTCCTTTCTCCTATCAGGCACCCATGTAGAGTCAGTGACCTCATCATCCCCTCCCTCCTCGTCACTGGAGCAAACCTGGCAGTATGCTGCAGCTGGGGGAACATGACTGCCAGTTTGTTGTCCTTCTTGGGCACCCCCTCTGTCTGGGCTCACGTTACTGCCTTCCGCAAGCTGGGTACCATCATCGGAGCCTTCAAAATACTGCGCATCCTCCTGCAGCATGTACCCAACACTTTGGTCGAAGAGTTCGGGGGACTCCTCCGTGCATGATGGTGGGGCTAGGGAAGGAGTAACTGATTACCTTGAGGCGATGGAATAGACCGCATTGGCAGTCAAGGTAGCCTGGTTGACAGAGGATGAGGACGGCTTGGTCATCCACTCTACCAACTCTTCTGCGTGTTGCAGCTCAACACGGCCAGCTGCCGAAAAAAAGGACAAGCGAGCCCCACGGCCACGTGCTGATGAGGATGCACCGTGTCAACGACCAGCACTGTTGCCTCTAGACACAGAGCCTGCTTGCCCTCTTTTATTGGCCTGTGAGTGTCTGCCTCTCCTTGTTGGCCTTCCAGACATAATGTATTTGATCTATTGGAATAGGTACACAAGGAATGGCCTGCAGTGAGATGTAGCTGTACAAAGCTGGGATGTATATATATACTGCAGCTAACTGAATCAACTGCCTTCCTGTAGTATATTAGCAAGAGAACAGGAATGGTCTGCAGTGAGATCTAGCTGAACACTGTGCACAGGATATAGTACTTTATATACTGCAGCTTAGGTCAATCAACTGCTTGCCTGTATTATTAGAAAGAGAACACGAATTGTCTGCAGTCAGCTTTACCTGCACACTGTGCCCAGTATACAGTACACTGACTTAATATACTGCAGCTTAGCTCAATCAACTGCCTGCCTGTATTATTAGGATGAGAACAGGAATTGTCTGCAGGCAGCTTTACCTGCACACTGTGCCCAGTATGCAGTACACTGACTTAATATACTGCAGCTTAGCTCAATCAACTGCCTGCCTGTATTATTAGGATGAGAACAGGAATTGTCTGCAGGCAGCTTTACCTGCACATTGTGCCCAGTATACAGTACACTGACTTAATATACTGCAGCTTAGCTCAACCAACTGCCTGCCTGCCTGTATTAGGAAGAAGGGAATAACAGGAACGCTCTTCAGTGAGATCTAGCTAAACTGTATACAGTATATATATATATATATATATATATATATATATATTGTGGCAGAGCGAGGCTCTGTCCCAATGAAAAAAGGGTTAAAGTGGACACAGAGTCTGCATATCGGCAGAGCTACAGAGCGTAGATTTAAAAACTGAGAAAACTGTGCTGGCAGTTTTCTTGGATCTTGCTATTTCTACATGGGGCTCTATGGCTTGGAGATCCTTCAGAGTCTTGGGTGGGATGGGATCTCCAACCTGTGTCCGGGTCTTGTGTACAGCCAGCATGGTGTGTGCTCAGGTGCACACAACCAACATAATGAGGGGCTGGTGAGAGCAGAGTGGAGGATGGTGGAGCAGTGGCTGCTAGTGAGTGTCTCTGTGTGAGGATAAACGCTGTGTGCGTTGAAGGGCTTTAAAGCTGTGTGCGTCCAAGGAGCCAGAAGCTGTGTGCATTAAGGGACTTCAAGCTGTGTGCGTTTAAGAAGCCCAAAGCTGTGTGCATCCAAAACTGTGAGACTGGAAGATCTGGTGGTTTAATGTACCAGTACCTAAAGCAAGCAGAGGAACTGCTAACAAGAGAGCCAGGTGGCTTTGATATGTTTTTCTTATTTTTGGACTGCTAAATGAAGTTAAACCCCTGCGTGGGAATCCTGAAGGGACATTTTGCTTTTGTTAATCTGTTTAAATAAATGTGGGCTACCAGGCCCTTAACTAGCATGCTTGTCTGATATGGACTCGCTGCATAAAAATGCATCTATCCACTTGAGCTAAAACACCCCAATATCACTATATATATATATATATATATATATATATATATATATATATATATAATCACACACACACACACACACAAATCGTGCAATGCATATATATATATATATATATATATATATTGTGACAGCAGGAAGGTAAAGTCACCTGGTTGCATCCAGGGGGGTAGATATATTTCTCCCAGATTCAGGCTTTATGCTGACTTATACAACTAGGGTGGAGAGTTGTATAAGCCCAGCTGAGGCTAGTAGGCTCATGGATGACTCATACCTCTAGGGAGAGTGTGGGGCGTCGTACAGACAGGGAGTTGATGAGACCAGCTGAAGCTTGTCAGCTCATTTAGGCCTCTATAAGAACTCCCAGACTCATTAGGTGTTAGCTCATGCCTGGAACCAGACCTGTGTGGACTGTCTAGGGAGAGTGAACCCCTGTGCGGTGAGAAAAAGCCTGTGTGGCTATTTGCTTGGACATTCAAAACCAGGGACTTAGGGACTAGGACAGCACTAGGCTGATCCCAGTTGTTAGTTAGGAAACCTGTATGTTTAGTCAGAGGTCAAGTTGACCAGGATTTAATTTGTTTATGTTTCTTTTGGCTTTGCTGTGTTTTGTCACTGTAAATAGAAAATAAACCGCACCTTTTTTTGATTTTGAAAACCACAACCTCCGTTTGCTGGGCCTGTTTTGTGTGGGGAGCCCATCCCGGGGGTCACACACACCCGCTGCCGAGCTAACCCCCTCACAGTTGGTGGAGAACCAGTGGCAGTTTTTTTTTAAGCCAGCATGGAGGAGATACTGAAGCAGCTGGCTCTAGCAAATGCCAATCAACAGCAGACAAATGCAGGTTTGCAAAAGAGCCTTGCAGCTCAACAACAGAACTTCGCAGCCCAGCAGCAAGCTCATCAACAGAGCCTTGCAGCTCAGCAACAAGCCCAGCAGCAATCTGAGGCCCGCTTCATAGACCTGTTACAGAAGCAAGAGCAGAGACTACAACAAATGGAAGCAGTAATGCAGCAACGTCCGCAGACCAGTGAGGAAAGCCGTCCCACTAATACCGCGTCCTTTGGGGTGAGTCGTTTATTGACAAAAATGACTGGAGAGGATGATCCAGAGGTATTTTTGACCACATTTGAAAGGACTGCTGAAAGAGAAAAGTGGCCTGAGGAGCAGTGGGCTGGACTGGTGGCTCCTCTGTTAACTGGTGAATCGCAGAAGGCTTACTATGACCTAGAGCCTGACCAAGCAAAAGACTATGTGATGCTAAAAGCTGAAATATTGGCAAGGCTGGGTGTCACCCAGGCTGTCCGGGCTCAGCGTGTGCATAACTGGACTTTCCAGCTTGGAAAACCCCCCAGGTCTCAAATGTATGATCTCATTCACCTAAGCAGAAAGTGGCTACAGCCAGAGACTTTGTCCGCACCAAAGATTGTGGAACGTGTTGTAATGGATCGGTTTTTGAGAGCTCTTCCTACTGCCATCCAAAAGTGGGTAAGCCATGGAGACCCAGAGACGGCCGATGGTCTTGTGGATCGTGTGGAGAAATACTTGGCTACAGAGAACCTGACGGCCTCTTCCAGAGACACTCGGACTTTCCACCCTAAGACCAGACCATCCCCAGGGGCGGATAAGAGGATTCCAAGGGGTGAGGGTGGAGAGAGTGAGAGGGTGGGAGCTCTACCCCAAGTTTGGCGAGAACAGCCTGGGAAATCAGCGGCTCAAGAGGCGGCAAGAAGGATCGTTTGCTACCGCTGCCGGCAAGCGGGACATATTGCAGCCAATTGCCCGGTTGTGGAGGAACCCATGCAGTGTGACTTTCTGATGGGCAGACGTCAGTCGCTGTGTGCGACAGTCGCATGCACTGCCATTCGAGGAACTGAGAAACATTTATGCAAAATGTGTGTTAATGGTAGAAATGTTGTGGTATTGCTGGATTCAGGTAGCCTTGTGACCCTGATAAAGGCTGAGTTAGTTAAAACAGAGGTCTCTGGGAATAGCAAGGTAGCTGTTATTTGTGTGCATGGGGACACCCGAGAGTATCCAGTGACTACAGTGTGTTTCGAGACCCCCAAAGGTACCCTCTCTCATCCAGTGGGCTTAGTATCTCAGTTACCGCATGACGCCATTGTGGGAAGGGATTTTCCGAAGTTCTGGGAACTGTGGGATGATCCTGAGCCCCCCACTGGTGCCCCTATGTACCAGGAATGGGATAGCCAGAACTCCCCTGAGAGTGGTGAGGACTCTCCGGAATTTCCCTTATCAGTATTGGCAGGGGAGACTCAAGAAACTGGAGAGGAGCCCACCTCCTCAGACGAAAACCTACCGTCTGTGGAGTTTTCTGATCTTGAGGTTCACAGGGAAAACTTTGCCACAGAACAGTTGAAAGACCCCGCCCTAATAAATGCACGGGAAAACGTAGTGAAAATAGATGGCGAGTTAGTGAACCCAGATAATACCTGCACTTACCCATACTTCAGCGTAGAGAAGGACCTACTGTATCGGGTGGCAAAAAGGGCAGAAGAAACCGTTGAGCAGCTTGTGGTGCCCAAACCTTACAGGAAGTTGGTGTTGGAGTTGGCCCATGGGCACATTCTTGGAGGTCATCTGGGGACAGAGAAAACCCGAGAGAGGGTATTACAGAGATTCTATTGGCCGGGGGTGATAAAGGACATAGAAAATTATTGTTCCTCCTGCCCTGTGTGTCAGAGGTCGGCCCCGATGCCACATTTCCGTAGCCCGCTGGTCCCTCTACCCATCATTGAGGTCCCGTTTGAGAGGATCGCCATGGATTTGGTAGGTCCTATAATCAAGTCCGCTAGGGGGCACCAGTACATATTAGTTATAATGGACTATGCCACCCGTTATCCAGAAGCGATCCCTCTCTGAAATACCTCGGCCAAAACCATAGCCAAAGAGCTATCTCTTGTGTTTAGCCGGGTGGGTATTTGTAGAGAACTGCTTACGGACCAAGGTACACCCTTTATGTCCCGGGTTATGAAGGAGCTGTGTAAATTGTTCAAAGTGACGCAATTACGTACATCTGTGTATCACCCCCAAACCGATGGGCTGGTTGAAAGATTCAACAAAACCCTAAAGCAAATGTTGAAGAAAGTGGTGGATAGAGATGGAAAGGATTGGGACTGTCTACTTCCTTATCTGATGTTTGCTATTAGGGAGGTGCCCCAATCCTCTACGGGATTCTCCCCCTTTGAGTTACTGTATGGGAGACACCCAAGAGGGCTGTTGGATATTGCCAAGGAAACTTGGGAAAGTGAGAGTTCTCCCCACAGGAGTGTGATTGAGCATGTCGCCCTGATGCAAGACCGAATTGCACAGGTAATGCCCATCGTGAAGGAACATTTGGCCCAAGCGCAGTTAGCACAGCAGAGAGTGTACAACCGTGGAGCCAAGACCCGTACCTTTTCCCCGGGGGATAGGATACTGGTACTTGTCCCTACGGTTGAAAGTAAATTCCTTGCCAAATGGCAAGGCCCCTACGAGATAATGGAAAAAGTGAGCGAAGTGAATTACAAGGTCAGACAACCAGGAAGGCGAAAGCCCGAACAGATCTATCACGTTAATCTGTTGAAAGCCTGGAGGGATAGAGAGTCCCTAGTCGCAGACACTTGGTCACCAGCTCAAACTGGTTGCGTGATTCCTGAGGTTGGAATAGCAGCCACCTTGTCACAACCCCAACAACAGGAGGTTAAGGAGTTTGTGCTTCGCAACAAGGAGGTATTCTCTGAGCTGCCGGGACAAACATCTGGGGTAGAGCATGACATCATTACCCCGCCCGGTGAAAGGGTGAAGTTAAAACCCTATCGGATCCCAGAGGCCCGACGGGAGGCAATACGGGAGGAAGTACAGAAAATGCTGAACTTAGGGGTGATAGAGGAGTCCCAAAGTGATTGGTCTAGTCCCATTGTGTTGGTGCCTAAACCGGATGGGAGCTGGCGATTTTGTAACGATTTTCGTCAGTTGAACAAAGTTACAAAATTTGACACCTACCCCATGCCACGTATAGATGAGTTGATCGACCGGCTGGGAACAGCCCGATACATGACGACTCTTGACCTCACAAAAGGGTATTGGCAAATCCCCCTGGCCAAATTGGGCAAAGAGAAAACCGCATTTGTAACCCCAGACGGGGCGTTCCAATATAAAAGAATGCCGTTCGGGTTACAGAATGCGCCGGCCACGTTCCAGCGGAAAATGGACCAGATGCTGAGGCCCCATCGGAAGTATGCTGCGGCTTACCTGGATGACGTAATTGTCCATAGCACAGATTGGGCCTCACATCTGCCAAAAGTGCAAGCAGTCCTGGACTCTGTTCGGGAAGCGGGGTTTACGGCTAACCCCAAGAAGTGTACCATTGGGCAGGAGGAGGCCAAATATCTTGGGTACACCATTGGGAGGGGAGTAATAAAACCCCAACTCAACAAAGTCGAGGCCATCCAGAGTTGGCCACGTCCCAACAGCAAGAAACAGGTACGAGCCTTTCTGGGAATCGCTGGGTATTATCGGCGATTCATTCCCCACTTTGCCTCTAAGGCTGTGCCCCTAACCAACCTAACGAAGGGGAAAGGGTCGGTCATGATTAAATGGACCCCCGAGGCTGAGGCAGCATTCCAATTCTTGAAACAAGCCTTATGTAGCCAGCCAGTGTTGTACTCACCCGACTTCTCTAAAGACTTTGTCGTACAAAGTGATGCGTCAGATGTGGGGTTAGGAGCAGTATTGTCCCAGGTCTGGAACGGGGAAGAGCACCCAGTCATTTACCTCAGCAGGAAGTTGAAGTCCCATGAGGTAAATTACGCCACCGTTGAAAAGGAGTGTTTAGCGGTGAAGTGGGCTCTAGATTCCCTTCGGTACTACCTGCTAGGTAGGCACTTTGACATGGTTACGGATCACGCTCCGTTAAAGTGGATGGCTCAAAACAAGGAAACAAATAGAAGAGTGAATAGGTGGTTCCTGGCCCTCCAGGAATTCAACTTCACAGTAAAGCATCGCCCTGGCGTTCAAATGGGGAATGTGGATGCTTTGTCTCGAGTACATGAATGCCTGATTGCTGGTGTTCCAACCCCGAGGTTAAAACAAGAGGGGGGGGTATGTGACAGCAGGAAGGTAAAGTCACCTGGTTGCATCCAGGGGGGTAGATATATTTCTCCCAGATTCAGGCTTTATGCTGACTTATACAACTAGGGTGGAGAGTTGTATAAGCCCAGCTGAGGCTAGTAGGCTCATGGATGACTCATACCTCTAGGGAGAGTGTGGGGCGTCGTACAGACAGGGAGTTGATGAGGCCAGCTGAAGCTTGTCAGCTCATTTAGGCCTCTATAAGAACTCCCAGATTCATTAGGTGTTAGCTCATGCCTGGAACCAGACCTGTGTGGACTGTCTAGGGAGAGTGAACCCCTGTGCGGTGAGAAAAAGCCTGTATGGCTATTTGCTTGGACATTCAAAACCAGGGACTTAGGGACTAGGACAGCACTAGGCTGATCCCAGTTGTTAGTTAGGAAACCTGTATGTTTAGTCAGAGGTCAAGTTGACCAGGATTTAATTTGTTTATGTTTCTTTTGGCTTTGCTGTGTTTTGTCACTGTAAATAGAAAATAAACCGCACCTTTTTTTGATTTTGAAAACCACAACCTCCGTTTGCTGGGCCTGTTTTGTGTGGGGAGCCCATCCCGGGGGTCACACACACCCGCTGCCGAGCTAACCCCCTCACAATATATATATATATATATATTAAGTATACTGGATATAACTAGCTCAATCAACTGCCTGCTCAATCTAGCTATTGCTAACTGAAATAAAACCACAATTTCTCTCTCTCTCTGTCTTTAAGTACGCCACCGGAACACACTACACAAGGCCGACACGCAGGCGGCCTTATAATAGTGTGGGGCGTGTACCTAATTCCCTGAGCCATGATTGGCCAAAGGCACCCTGCCTTTGGCCAAATATGGCTCTCTGTGCTGACGGTGCTGTGATTGGCCAAAGCATGCAGGTCATAGTGCATGCTTGGCCAGTCATCAGCCAGCAATGCACTGCGATGAAGCAGTGCATTATGGGCCGTGACGCGCAACTCGAATTTGGCGCGAACGGCCCATAAAGTTCGATCTTCGTCGAACGAGCGAACAGCCGATGTTCGAGTCGAACTCATGTTCGACTCGAACTCGAAGCTCATCCCTAGTCTCGAGATTGTGCTGGCTATTCTATTATTTGAAGACTACTATCATTTTATTTTTTCTTAAGGTAGTGCTGACAGAGCATGGAGGTATGTTTTCTGTTATTATCTTGCTGTGTGATGAACCCCTGACCAACTATGCATATTACAGAGGGTATTGCATGGAGCTGCAAAATGCTGTGGTAAAAGTTTTTTGGTTTAGGGTGACAATCATCTGTGCAGGCTTGCCTATAGGTAGATGTAAGCATAGGGAGTTTACTTCCTCTTTTAGAACCACTTTCAGAGAGTGTATTAACACGGTCTGTTCGCGTTTCAGTTAATTCACTGGACCTGAACTGTTTACATTTCAATAAACTGGAAACGTGGGTGTTTTACAACTTTTGATCAGTAGTGTATACAGAAATGTGGTTAACTCTTGCTTATCTAGATATTAAATGCCATTATACTGATGCTGTGTATATTTTGCATGCTTTTTTTTTATTAAAGCTGACCTATTTAAATGTTTGTTGTCCTATCACCTAAGCTGCTGCAGAAAGCTTTGTAATAACCAGAAACTCCTGAATGCCTGAAAACAAGAAGAGGCTGATAGTGAAGTACTGTAAAAAATTTGATTCATTGCGCAATCATAAGTATTAATAATGAAATTGCTGGTAATAACAGGCATAGGACAGATAATTAACTCATCTGGGTTCGCCGCGGATCAGCGTGTGTTCTATGAAGGGCGGAAGTGGCATCAGTGGTTAAAAAAACCGAAATGCGTCACTGATGCCATTTCCGCCCTCCGTGGCACGCGAATCCACGGCCAACCTGGATGAGCTCATCCTCTGTCCTGTGCCTGTTATTACCAGCAGTTTTGTAAGTAATACTTTTGATTGTGCAATAAATCTGATTTTTTAACAGTACTTCACTATTAGCCTCTATTTGTTTTTATCGAGCCTGGTGGATTGATCACCCCTAGGACCCTCTATATTTGGAGATCCTGCTGAGGAGTCCTAGAGTTCCATTCTACCAACACCAGATCACAGCATGTTTGACCCCCAGACTGAAAAGCTGAGGGTCCATTGTTTCTGGTGAGTGTGGGGATACGAGGGGAGTGTGGTACATGACACAGCAATTTCATATAAAGCACTTTCTACTTATTTGGAGCACCTTAGCACGTTGCAAGAGACTGTTACATATTGACAATTCGTTGTTGCTGTTTATAACTAATGCATCACAACTGTAAGCGCTGTATTCTTTTTTGTTTGACATTTTTGTGGACACCTTGTAGACAGCAGCTGCAGGTCCTTATCACATATATGTTTTCACATTTACAACATAGCAAGAGTATTTATGGTTTTATTGTTTATCTTGTATCCATAGTTGTAGTGCCCAACAATTTTCAGTGGAAAAGTACATTTATTTAGTATAGTATAGAACATATAATATTTCGGAATAGAACATATAATATTTCTTTGCACTGGAAGTTTATGGGGGGGGGGGGGGCTATACAACCAACCTAGTTCCATTGTTAGCTTGATATGATATAAAAAATTCTTCCACACTAAAATAAAATAAAAATAATACAAGGAGTACAAGTTAGAGCCAGCATGAGTAGCCATACAAATACCTTCAAAAACAGTATGTGTATCATGGGCAGACTAGTACTTACCGAGGCCGAGATGCCGAGAGCGGTTCATACTTGCGACTAAGCGCACTTCGACCCCTGGAGGTGAGACAGGGGATGAATGGCACTAAGAGGCACAGGCTACCCAGCAGGTGCAAGTAGACTTGTATCAGGGTCTTTCAAGTGGTCGAGCAGCTGTGTCAAACTGGCAGGTGCGTGCGTGGCTTGCTGGAAGAACTTGATCAGACAGTCCAAAACCAGGCTGAGGGTCAAGCACAGGCAGGTAAGATAGTCCAAACACAGCCGGAGGTACTGTGTAGGGAACACACAAGGCAAGTCCAGGTCACAGGCAAAAGGTCAAGGCAAGGAGACAAGAGGCAAAGTCCAGGTCACAGGCTGAGTGTCAAACACAGGAGACAAGTGGAGTCCGTAATACAAGCCGAGGTTAGGCGCAGGAAAAGATCAGCAGAGTCAGAGGAAATTCGGATCACAGCAGGTAATCAAACACAGGAACAAGTTACAGGAAGCTGAAGACAAACCAGCAATTCCTCTGAACACTTGCTGAGCTTTTATAGGCAGCCAGGAAGTCATGTGGTGCGTGAGTGTTTCACTGTCAACTTTGCTGCCATCTAGCGTTCAAATGGAAGTATAACATGCCTCTTCACAATGTGTTTCTCTGACAATGTGATACAAAATACCATAACCACATAACAAAATATAGTCATAGACTCATAGAGGCTTCGGGGTGAGTCAACCATAGATTCCAGTCCTTAAAAAATATAAGAAAGTTGGGTAAATTACTGCGCTAAACCAATGTGAGTGAAGCTGCGAACACTAAAACAAAGTCCAAAATATATATATGAAAACAAAGTGTAGCACTAAAATTTCTCAGAACAATGTGACAGTGTTACATTAAAAGTATTTAAATATAAACATGTGATATGTAAACACAATAACATTGTGTACAAAAATTCAAATGGAGATAAAGTCCAAAAAGTAAAAAAAACAAATAGAAACACCAATGTAGTGAACTTCCCTAGGTGAGTGTCCACCAAGTAGCTGACTCAGAATCTTCTGTAGGGATAATACTGATATGGTGAAATTAAATAAGACTTGCCATGGAGCTGTCAAAGCAGAAAAGTCTTCTATTAAAGAGATGCAAATATATACTCTTACCAGACAAGGTGGACCCACTTGCCAGCGGCAGTGGGTCAATCAAGCTCGTATTGGCATGGGAATCGGATGCATTACCAACGAGGATAAGACTGGAACCCAGAGCGGGATCGATCCAAACACGGTGTCCCACTTGTAAGCGAGAATGGATGAATGGGATATGTGTTGGCCAGAAGCCTAGGACTCAGATGATTCGCCAAACTGAATGGAACTGGAACCCAATGCAAGCCCTACTCGCTCCCCACATTGCTTTTAATCTTTTTTATCCTGTGATCATAACCTTTGTACCCATCTGTCATTGATGAATGAATCCCCTTTTTGACCTGCACCAATATGGAGCATTTCTATTTCTCCACATTTTTATCCTAGCTTGATTGAGAGCACCCCTCCACCCATTACTAGTCTTCAGACAGATCCTTGATTGGGTTCCAGTTCCATTGTTTGGCGAATCATCTGATTCCTTGGCTTCTGGCCAACACATATCCCATTCATCCATCCTCGCTGACAAGTGGGTCCACCGTGTTTTGATCGATCCCCCTCTGGGTTCCAGTCTCTTATCCTGGTTGGTACAGCATCCGATTCCCAGACTTTCAGCCAATATGTGCTCGACTGACCCACTGCCGCTGGCAAGTGGGTCCACCTTGTCTGGTAAGAGTATATATTTATTTACATCTCTTTAATAGAAGAATTTTCCGCTTTGACCGCTCCACCGCCAGTCTTATTTCATCTCACCATATCAGTATTATCCCTACAGAAGATTCTGAGTCAGCTACTTTGTGGACACTCACCTGGGGAAGTTCACTACATTGGTGTTCCTATTTTTTTAATTTTTTTACTTTTTGGACTTTATCTTCATTTAAATTTTTGTACACACTGTTATTGTGTTTACATATCACATATTCATATTTAAATACCTTCAATGTAACACTGTCCCATTGTTCTATGAGAAATTTTAGTGCTACACTTTGTTTTCATACTTAAAAAATATATCCAGTTTAAGATCATTCAATGTAAGAAAGTGCTCCTAACGACAACTTATGTGTATAAAAGACACCTGTCCACAGAATCTCCATTGAGGGGCCAATGGATGGGACCATGTATTGTAATTCTGTCTCCTACAGACTGGCTACAGTAGGTGCTTAAGATCTCTGGATGCCAATAGTTTTTCATACTTTTTTTTTTTTTTTAAAGGTACATTTATTTTTATTTTTCAGAACAAGACATACAATAGACAACAAACACACATATGGAGCGAACAACGCCCATTCCATTGCAAAGATCTGGTAGCTGGTAAACAGTTGGCATATGCATAGAAACCCCAAAAAAGGGGGTGGAGTCCCATGTCAATTTGCTCAATCAAGGATACTCAATGGGCAGGGGTATCAATCAGATTTCAAGGAGCAGGTGGTATGGTGCTCTCGGAGTCAACCCAGGAGCCCCAAACCTTCAAGAATTTTTTCGGACATTTTCTAGCCTCATATGTCAGCTTATATAGCGGTATAGCATGGTTGATGGTAGTGAGCCAAAAGGCTATGGTGGGCGAGGATGGAGACTTCCAGTGGAAGGTTATCGATTTCTTAGCATAAAACAATACTATCCGCAGAAAGGTTTGCACATTCTTAGATATACTATCATCATCAATATAACCCAGTAAACACCTCAGGGGATTACATATATTGGGTATCTGTGTCAGTGAACTAATGAAAGCCGTGACCTCTGACCAGAACTTCCTAATCGGAGCACACTCCCACATTAAATGAAAAAACGTGCCATCAGCCATGCCGCATTGGGAGCATAGTGCAGAGGTTAATCTATTTAACTTAAACAGTAAGCATGGTGTAAAATAGGATCTGTATAGCAATTTTGTTTGTATTACCTTGTCGCGGGAAGAAATGACAGGGAACCTGGAAGGGCAAAACCACCTGCCAGATGTCCTCCGTCAGTTCAGGGATGTCAGCTCTCCAGCTAGCAGCCGTCTTCCTCAGCCTTTGAGTTGTAGAATGCAGAAGGGACCCATAATATGTGGAGACCAGTTTGGCGTGAGAGGAGTCGGTCAGTAATCGTTCCAGTGGGGAGAGTTGAATAGCTATGTTACGAAGGCCGAACTGTGTTGCTTCAGTGTGGCGTATCTGTAAATAAAGGAAGTAAGCTGTGCGTGGCAGATTGTAGTCTTTGCGAAATTCTTCAAAAGAACGAAACACGTTATCCGAGAACAAATGCAAAATGGTTTTCACCCCCCTTTTTGATCAGAATCCCCTGTCAGATCTGCGGAAGAATTCTGGTAGAGTCAGATTCCCCCAGAGTGGAGTGTTTGGCGAGTATGTATTACTGTCAGTGGAGGATTGTAGTTTAGTGAGTTTAAAAATCCGTAGAGTCATTGCCAGGACACTCGTACCCTCCCGCCCTCTAAGGGACATACGATCAATCAGATTTTGCAGGGACTCATAGGAGGTAAGAATAGCTGCCTCCAAGGTAGTGGCCGCATTGTTGGCTTCAGGAAAAAAACACCAATGTGCGTGAGCTAATTGTGAGGCAATATAATGGGTGTGGAGGCAGGGTAGTGCCAATCCGCCCTCCAGTACCGGTAACTGGAGGGTGTTCTTGGCAATCCTGACTGCTCCCTCCCTCCAAAGAAAGAAAGTAAGGATGGAGTCTATTTCCTTAAATTTAATTTTAGTGACATATACTGGGGAGTTACCCAAAATATACAAAAACCGTGGTAAGAAGATCATTTTAAAAATATTAATCCTACCCAGTATTGTAAGCGGGAGATTAGCCCAAGTTTTGAATGTGGTCTTCATTCGCCCTATAAGGGGGTCTAAGTTGACTTTAACGTAAGAGGCTATTGGGAGCTTTACCATGACTCCTAAATATCGGAAGGAGCTGACTATTTGTAGTGGGCAAGAGGGAGGCAGCATGAGCGACGTTGCTTGGCCAATCCTAAATAAGATGGACTTGTCCCCGTTAACCTGGAATCCAGAGAAGTGACCAAACCTCCTAATAATCTCCAGCAGGGCTGGGAGAGACGATTGGGGATCCGACAAGTATATTAACATGTCATCAACGTAAAAAGATACCTTCTCCTCCAGACCCCCAATCGTCAGTCCTGCAACCTCGCCATAGGATCTTATCAGTGCTGCCAAAGGCTCTATCGCCAGTGCAAATAGCAACGGCGACAGAGGACATCCCTGTCTGGTGCCTCTCTTTATCAGAAAGGGATCAGACACGGTTGCGTTCACTCTGTCCAGCGGTGGGTTTTAGATAAAGCAGTTGCACCCATCTTATAAAGGTTTTGCCAAAACCAAACTACGCCAAGACCTCCAGCAGATAAGGCCATTCGATCGAGTCAAATGCCTTGCGTGCGCCCAAGGCCAAAACGGCCCGGGATCCCATCTCATCATGGGAGGCTTGCAAATTGGTAAACAGTCTACGTAAGTTGATGGAGGTCGATCGCCCAGGGATAAAACCCTGTCTGGTCTGCACCAATAACAGTAGTAATGACTGTGTTAAGTCGCCGGGCGAGCACCTTGGCCAAAATCTTGACATCCGAATTGATAAGTCAGATTGGTCTGTAGGATTCACATAGGAGGTGAGCCTTATGTGGCTTAGGAATGAGGACAATCAACGCCTCCGACATAGAGGGCGGTAATTGTCCCGTTTTCATAGCAAAATTATACACTCTGCCTAGATGAGGTATAAGCAGATCTCTGTACTGCATATACCACTCTATAGGGAAACCATCCAATCCTGGTGTTTTTTTTCTGGCAAAAGATTGGATAGCCTCCATAATTTCCTCAGCCATCAGAGGAGCGTCAAGGAGTGACGCCTGTTGGGTCTGAAGCCTAGGCAGCGCAATTTCAGAAAGATAGTCATCCAATTCCACAATCGTGTAGTGAGCTTTAGTAGCATAAAGAGAGGAATAAAATGTGACAAAGGCATCCATGATCTCAGTGTTTTGCTCTACCACTACGCCCTCTGCGCGCTTGATTCTAGGTATGCTGCATGGCTGATAGTCAGGTCTGGAAAGATACGCCAGCAAACTACTGTTCTTATCACCAAACTCGAAGAGTCGCTGGTTCTAATACAGCAACTTCTTCTGGGTGTGCTCCAAAGGCACTATGTCCAGTTCTCTTGCCCTGTGCTTCCAGGCAGTGTGTGTCTCAGGAGTGGGGGTCACAGAATAAGTGGCCTCTGCCTCCCTGAGAGTCCCCTCTGCATCCACCAATCTGGACAGAGAAGCCTTGCGTGTCTGACCGATGGCTGCAGCAAAAGAGCCATGTGTGTTGGCCTTAAAGGCATCCCAAACCACCGGAACAGAGGCGCTCTGCTTATTCGTTATCCAGTAGGATTTCATCTCTGCCATACGCTGGTTCACAACAACCTCATCCGCCAGCCACAGCGGGCTCAGCCACCACACTTGATAGGAGGAGGAGGTACCCTGTGCGAGGTCCACCAGCAAAGGGAATGATCAGACACTGCCCTAGGGAGGTATTTAACCTCAGTCACCATATTAAGCAGATCCCATGAGACCAGACATAGATCAATTTGAGACAGAGTACCGTGTGACTCAGAGTGACACGAATACTCCCTCCCATCTGCATGCTTCCACCTCCAGGCCTCCACCAAATAAAATTGAGTTAAGAAGGAACCCGGGGGGGTGGGGGGCAGTGTAGAACAATGTAATCTATCAATGGAGTTGTCCAGCACTGTATTATAGTCACCCGCTATCAATAAAGAACCCTCCGCTATCGCCAATATGGAGTTCATCACCCTCTCAAAGAACATTTTAGTGAAGGGGGCCGGAGCATGTAAGCTAGTCACCGTATACGGCCTTCCCATTAGTTCTATCACAACAATTACAAAGCAACCATTAGGCTCGAGGATGGAAGTTCTCCTGGCATACATGGAGTATGTGGTACAGTGGGTACAGTGGGTGGCCATAAAGCCCCGACTGGTGGAGTGCTGCAGTGATGGTTGACTTTCTACAACTTTCTCCCATCTCCCGACTGCATCTCTAGAGCTCAGCCACGGTGATCTTTGGATTCTTCTTTACCTCTCTCACCAAGGCTCTTCTCCCCCGATAGCTCAGTTTGTCCTGACGGCCAGCTCTAGGAAGGGTTCTGGTCGTCCCAAACGTCTTCCATGTAAAGATTATGGAGGCCACTGTGCTCTTAGGAACCTTAATTGCAGCAGAATTTTTTTTGTAACCTTGGCCAGATGTCTGCCTTGCCACAATTCTGTCTCTAAACTCTTCAGGCAGTTCCTTTGACCTCATGATTCTCATTTGCTCTGACATGCACTGTGAGCTGTAAGGTATTATATAGACAGGTGTGTGGCTTTCCTAATCAAGTCCAATCAGTATAATCAAACACAGCTGGACTCAAATGAAGGTGTAGAAGCATCTCAAGGATGATCAGAAGAAATGGACAGCACCTGAGTTAAATATGAGTGTCACAGCAAAGGGTCTGAATACTTAGGACCATGTGATATTTCAGCTTTTCTTTTTTAATAAATCTGCAAAAATGTCAACAATTCTGTCTTTTTCTGTCACTATGGGGTGCTGTGTGTACATTAATGAGAAAAAAATGAACTTAAATTATTTTAGCAAATGGGGGTCTGAATACTTTCCGTACCCACTGTATGTGGACTCTAGAGCCCTGGAGAAGGATCACATGTGGATTGTGGCGTGCCAGGTAGTCAAACATTAACAATCTTTTCACTTTGGAGTTTAGCCCCCATACATTCCAAGAAACCAAACGCAATCTAGACATAAAGAGGCATAGAGTATATGACTAGGGGCAACCCATTTCCCACAGTTCTCTGGAAGCAACCAGAGCCTGGAGTCCAGCCGACCATGAGAAGTGCGCATGGTGAAGAGCAACTCAAAAACATAGGACAACATTCCAGTAATGAGAAAGATCAGGTGCATATTAGAGAGGCCAGCTAGACCAAACCTGTAGACGGTCATGTAAAAATGGGTACCAGCATTTCAGAAAACATACAAAAACAACCTCAAACAAAAGTCCCCAAACTTCCCAGCCCACCCTAACCCTCCCAGCTCCCAAACCCAAACGCATGAGAACTTTTTTCCCAAAACTGCAGGGCAGGGGGGCCATGACACAGACCCCCAATCAACAAATCCTGAGGAGCGGTAAAGTGCCTTAGACGCGGGCCGCCATTTGTGTCCGCACAGGAAAAATATAGTAGTTGACCCTGAGTCTGAAAAAGAGAGTTCAAAAATAACAGGATAAAAAGTTCAAAGAAATTTTTTTTTTTTCAACGGGAGTAAGGTGATAACAGTCATCCAGGTTGAACAAGTGGTATACAAACAATGTCAGAGGAGTGCAGTTCACCACCCCTTTATAACTGAGAAAAGGGGAGTGAGAAGATCATAGGGGTGAAGGCATCCAGGTGGCCCACTCCCCCCCCCCCCGCTGTCCCATGCAAGAAAAAGGTAGTGTATACCAGAGAGGGCGCAAGATGTAGCAAAGAAGGAATACATATTAGGTTCACTTTCAGCGCGGAGGGGACCTTCGATTCCGGTTCCTGCGTTCTGGGTGTCCTATGGTGTCCACCCAGTGAGATGCCTCCTTAGGATCCGTAAAGAAGTAGGCCTTGCCCTGGTAAATGATCCTTAAGCGAGCAGGATACAACATGCCGTAGGGGAGATGAAGCTCACGGAGCCTGCGTTTAATGGCCAGGAAGGTGGCCCTTTGCTTTTGTGTAGCTACCGAGAAGTCAGGGAAAATGATAATTCCACTCCCGTTAAAGGACACCCTTCCCTTCTCCCTGGCAGCTCCAAGAACTGCCTCTCTGTCCCTGAAGTGAAGTCGTTTGATAATCATGGCACGTGGCGGGGCACCTGGTGGCAGGGGGCGCAGGGGAACTCTGTGTGCCCGTTCAATGGCAAATAATGGTGAGAAGGTGACGGCGCCAAATGTGGTGGTCAGCCATCTTTTCATAAAATCTTCTGGGGTTTTACCCTCAGACCCTTCTGGGAACCCCAGGAAGCGTAGGTTGCTCCTCCGTAAACGGTCTTCCATTTCAGTGAGCTTATCTGCAGTGTAATCATGGGCCTGGCGTAGCTCCCTGACAGAGCCCTGCAATGAACGGGTCTCATCCTCTAGTGCACCAATGCGCTGCTCAGCATTTATCGCTCCATGGCGGAGGTTGTGAACATCCGGCTTCAGAAAGGATAAGTCAGTCTTAATGGAGTCCGCTGGATGGCCTCCATAATCTGGGACAGGGAGGGCTCTGCAGGGCCTGCATCAGCAGCGTCCACGCTGGGGGTATCAGGATCAGTGTCCTCAGCCAGGGAGAATGAGAGGGTCCTCCGCGCTCAGAGTAGGGGGGGAACATTGTGACTCACCCTTCCTTGCAGGCTTCTGCTTCAGCGCTGATGAGGAGGATGGCTGGCTGCATGTGTCTGCAGCATGGTGACCGGCGCCATCTTGCCTCGATTTGCATTGGTGGCGGGACAAATCCTAAGGCTTCCTCCATTGGTGGGCCGTATTTGACCATCTCCCGGTTGGCACAAGGTTCCCTGGAGGCTGTGGGGACAGATGGGACCCCTGGATGGCGATAGGGTCTGCAGGATTAAGGCAGGATGTGTGCGGCATGAATGGGGCTCAGGCTAAGCACGTCCTCACATCCCGGTCGTTGGCCACACCCCATAGATTTTCATGCTGACATTGAACATTTAGCCTTGCAATAACTTCTGGTAAAGTGGGGGTGGATTTCCAATGGCTAGTAATTGATATTCTGGCAGCGAATAAAATGTGAGTTGTTACTGCTCTAAGGGGTTTAGCGGGATAGTTTATTCCTATGTTAAGGAATGCTAATTCAGGGGTAATAGAGAGAGGAACTCCAATGACTTCACTGATAAGCTGTAACGCTTCCGGCAATGTTACTATAAAGCTTGGTGTGGATCACAGCTTCGGAGGTATATATGATATACTTAACAGTTAACTATAAGTAGGCAGAAATCAGATAGGGAGACTCAGATAATTTGGCAATACTAGTGGTTTTATTTAATTTAGTAGTACACAGTCATAACATGGAGTTCCAGAGGAAACTTAGGTGAAGTAGCAGTACACAGGAAAATAGGTTATAGTATACGGAGGAATACTTGCTGTGAGAGGACTGGGGCTCTGTCCGGCCCAAAAGCTGGAAGTTGGAGGGATTCTGACTGGCCCAATAGTGAGGAGGCACCTGGGCTCTATCCGGCCCAATAGTGAGATGGAAGTCGGGGCTCTATCCGGCCCAATAGTGAGATGGAAGTGGGGGCTCTATCCGGCCCAATAGTGAGATGGAAGTCGGGGCTCTATCCGGCCCAATAGTGAGATGGAAGTCGGGGCTCTATCCGGCCCAATAGTGAGGGAAGTCTGTCGTCAGCTGCTGAAGCTGTTTACCTGGTGTCAGTTTCCTAGCACGAACACCAAGCAAAGGGTGTTGGCTGTTTAAGTAGGGAGAAGAGGAGGAGCTGGGTGATGTCGCTGTGAGTCATCGGACTGTGACGGTGTTGGATAAGAATATTACAGGAGTCTCGGTGGAGAGATAAGGACATTACATAAGCTTTGCTACTTCATTCCAAAATTGGTGAATATGAGCCCAGCTCCACAAAATGTGGAATAAATTACCCACATGAGAGCATAACCTCCAACAGGAATTTGAGGTGTTGGGGAACATTTTGGACAGGCTACAGGGGATCCAATACCACTTGAGCATTTTGTTAAATATATCCCAATGATTGGAGCATAAGGTGAAGTAATAACTAGAATGTATAGCTTTATTCCACTTAGCCAGGGTGAAGGTTTTTGCCAGTTTTTTCCCAACGAAGCAGATCAGGATCCTTACCCTCTTCCGAGGACTGGGTAAGTATAGAATAAATTAAAGATATACTTTGCATAGTCACTTTAGTCTTACCCTGTATGAAATCCCAAATAGTCTTTGGTGTCCCTAGTTTACCCTTATGACCGTTATATGTGTGAAAGTGCTGTACCTGCTTAATCCTGAAATATCTTGTGGAAGAGAATTATGCCTAATGCTCTCCATAAAGTTATGACCTAAGTGACCAGTCTCTCACCAAGAAGAATGGGATAAGCCACTCATATGACCTTACTGGGAGGTCTGTGTAGCAGAGATCAGGATTAAAACAATGGGAATAAAGTAGTAGGCGCCAAGCCTCTAAAGTTGCTACAATAATTGGGTGGGGTTTTTTTGCTTACTGAGGATAAAGAGGGAGATTCCAGTAGCAAAGCTGTAAGGTCTTGGTGTTTTGTAAGACTGAGTTCTAAAGTTACCCATAATTTTGTCTGCAGAGGGTGTAACCCAATATTTTACTTGATCCAGTAAAGAAGTGTTATAGTAAGCCTGAAGTTCTGGAAACCATATGCCAACTCTCCTCCTGTGTTTGATTAGGGCTTTCAGTGCTATTCTAGAGTTTTTGTTTTGCCATAGGAAGGGGTGTAACAGTGCAATTATAATAATTAAAAAAGCTAGATGGGAGAGGTATTGGGAGAGTCCTAACGGCATAAATGGGGTTTTGGGAGCACCTGCATTCTGAAAGCCACTGCTCTACCTATCCAGGATTTCTGAGCTTTACTTATGTGGTTTAGATTGTTATTAATGATGCGTGAAAGGGGAGGAAAGTTAGCCTTCATAAAGTTCCTAATTGGGAAAATAAGTTGTATACCCAAATACGTGATTGATGGAGAGTCCCAGTTGAAAGGGAACCTTCTCTTCAAGCATTGCAGTACTCCAGATGAAACACCCATAGGAAGAACATGACATCTGCTTGTGTTAATCTTATAGTAAGAAATATTCCCAAACTTGTTGATCAAGTTTTGTACACCTGTAGGCGAGCTTTCTGGGTTTGAGAGGGATAGGATGATATCATCCGCAAAAAGCCATATCTTATGTTCATAGCCCCCAAACTGCAGACCTGTTTTGAGTGGGCTAGAACTGATGGCCTCTGCTAAGGGTTCTATAGATAAGGAAAATATTGTAGGGGATAAAGGGCATCCTTGTCTTGTCCAATTAGTCAGATTAAAGGCTCCAGACAATGTGCCCGAAACAAACACTTTTGCTGAGGGATTCTTGTATAAGGACAAGATTGGCATGGATAAAGCCTGAAAACCTGAATCTGAGTAAGACCTGTGATAGATAACCCCAATGCACTCTGCCAAATGCCTTCTCTGTGTCCAAAGCAAGCAGCAGAGAAGGTGTTCAACTAGTCTCTGCATAATAGATTAAGATGATCATCCTTTGGGTTCAATCTGGGGTCTGCCTTTCTTTAACAAAACCCACCTGCTCTGGACCTACTAGAAGGGGTGTTTACGTCAAGAAGTCTATTGGCTAATATTTTAGAGAAAATCTTTCAAATCTGAATTCAAAACTGAAATTGGTCTAAAATGTTGCGGTTGGTTAGGTTCCTTCCCTGGCTTGGGGAGGGCTACTTATCTCCTTCGGAAATTGCTCTGTTGTTGCAGTCTCATTATAAACTTTCACCAAGGACAAGCCCAACACATCAGAGAATGTTTTCTAATATTTGGATGAAAGGCCATCCATACTTGAGATTTGTGCAATGGGAGTGCTTTAATTACATTCATAACTTCCTGAATTTCAATGGGACTGTCAATTTGGGAGAGAGTCTAAGGATCTAAAGTAGGCAGGTTTATAGTGCTAAGGAAATTTGAAATATCCTTCAATTTAGGTTAAAGCGTAGTAGTCGCAAAATGTTTGCACTATATCATTATAGCCACTTTGTCGGAGCTATGATGTTTTTGTCTTGTTATCCTCTTTGGCTTGTCTCTGCTTTAGTTGGTAAGCTAGTTGTTTCCTCACTTCATTTCTTTGGGAGTAAGACGAGAGCTGCATTCTCTTAATAATTTTTTTAATTCTATATTTTGTTTTATTTTAAACAACTTTCCATACAAACAAATATGATACAATTGCGTGCGTACCACAAAATATAACTTAACTCAATTCAGTTTAGTTTTTTGGTAGGCACACATAATCTTGAAAGTCATATAACTTATATAATGGTTCTAATGGTAGCAGAATCTTGGACCTCTGCCGTCCTGACTGACAATAGTCTTAAAAACAACAATACAACTACAAAACACGAAAAAAAATAAAAGAATGGATAGTTTAGAGAGCCTCTATTCCCCCTCCACTAGCGCAAGGCCATATTCCCTACAGCAGACAAAAAGGGACCATTGTGTAATTTTTTTTGTTAAATTTCTCCTTTACCTTGCATAGTTATGATTCCTTTCTCCATGGCATGTATATCGGCTATTTTTGTAAGCCACAGTGAAATCGAAGGAGGCGATTCCTGCTTCCATAGGTTCCGCATTTAGAAGATGGACAACCATTTAATTTTTTATATTTACGCTTTGAAAAATCTAAAAAATTAAGAAGATATCTGGCCGGGTCAGATCCAAGATCATGGTCAGTAAGCTGCCTGATGATGTCTTGCACTTTAGACCAAAACTCCTCCAATTTTCGTCAAGACCAAAAAATGTGCGACATGATACCCTCTGCCTCTCCACAACGCCAACAGGTATTCAGCCTTTTAGGATAGATTTTCTGCAGCAGGGATGGAACTTTATACCAACGTGTGAGGATCTTATAACTCAGCTCTTGATTTTTACTAGCCACTAAAGAATAGTGGGCAAAGTATAGAATCTGACCCCGCTGCTCTTCGGAGAATATGATGTCCAAATTTATTTCCCATTTCTGGAGGAGTCCCCGGACAAAACCCTCAGGAGGATGTGTTGGCACTTTATATGCCTCAGATACCCCATGGGCAGAGGGTGCTTCTACCAGGCATAGATTTCCCAACGGTGTATTGACAACCTCCAGCGAAGGAGAGAGCTAATAAAATGGTTGCTGCATCAGCCACGGGTCCAATGGTGGATTAAACATCAATTGTATTTCAGTACTCGTCTTCAACCTAGAGTCTTCAAGGTAATCCCCTAATTGAAATTTACCTTGCCCAAATATTTGAAGTGGCTATCAGTGTGGCCTGGGGGAAATGCTGGGTTCCCCAATACTGGGTGGAGCCGAGTAATCTCCCCTTATGTCTTGGAGAAAATGTGACTTTTTTGCACTACTCGAAGAGTTGCTCCTATAAGGGGGTGATGCCGTAAGGTTCCAAGTGATCTTGGATGTAACCATGGCACACACCCAGGCTTTATGTCTCCCATCTTTACACCATGCTAGTACCCTAGAGAGGTGTACTGCCTGGTAATATTGAATCGGATCCAGGAAGGCCATGCCTCCATGGGTTTTGGCCATAGCCAAATATACTGTAGGTGGGACAGACGTGGGTGCTTTTTTGCCCAGATAAATCTGATAAAGACACTACGCACTGATTTCAAAAAAGACCCTGGGACGACTATTGGTAGTGTCTGAAAGAGATATAATAACCTTGGCAGGATATTTATTTTAAGAATAGCGTTCCTACCCATCCATGTATAAGAGCTCTTGTTCCATCTCTCCAAATCAGAGGAAAGATCCCGTAGTATTGGTGGAAAATTAGCTAAAAATATTTTATCCACTGAGGAAGTCAATTTGACCCCTAGGTATGTCAGGTGGGAGAATGCCCATGAAAAAGAGAATGATGATTGGAGGGCTTGCACACGCACAGGGGCCAACGTAATATTAAGCGATTCAGATTTTTGAATATTGATTTTAAAATTTGAAAGAGTATTGTACCGATTAAACTCGCTTAATAAATTTGGCAAAGTAGTTTCCAGGGATGTAATAAAGAATATGTTGTCTGCAAAGGCCACAGTTTTTTATATTCCGACTTGCCAATTGGAAAGCCCTGGATATTAGCGCTTCCCTGCACACGTTGCAAAAATGGTTCTAGAGTTAATATGAAGATCAATAGGGATAAGGGACATCCTTGTCTAGTGACGTTGGCCAAATTAAAATATGGAGAAGTCACCTCATTGATTCTAACAACTGCAGGAAGAACCGAGTATATAGCCTCTATCCATTTACTTAAAGGTTTTTCTGACTCCAATCTCCTTCAGAAATGTCCAATCCACCCTGTCAAAAGCCTTCTCTGCATCAAAGGACGGCAAACATTTTACAAAGATGAGCCAGATAAATAATATCCAAGGCTCTAGTAGTAATATCCTTTGCCTCCTTACTAGGCATAAACCCGGCTTAATCAGGGTGGATGACATTCAGAAGGTGAGGTTGTAACATAGATGTTAATATCCGTGTGAAGATCTTTAGGTCCACGTCTAATAGAGAAATAGGTTGATAATTCATACACTGGGCATGGTCCTTACCCTCCTTAGGGATCGCTGTAATATGTGCCCTCAAAGTGTCGGTCGGTATGGGCCGATCTTCCAGAAGAGAATTAAATGCTTTTGTAAATCTGGAAGCTAGAATTGGGTCAAATGCCTTTTATAGTAGGCTATCGTATATCCATCTGGACTTGGAGCTTTGTGAGGCTTAAGCAGCTTGATCGCCCTCAAATATTGCTCAGTTGAAATAAGCATTTATTGTTTTGGATGCATCGTCAGATATCGATGGTAAACCCGAAGAAGAGAGAGATTCCCGAATTAACTGTTGCTTTTGTACCAGCTGATCAGTAGATAGATTTGTCGATAGGTTTTTAAAGAGACGAGTAATACTCTTGGAAAACCTCTGCCACAACCTTGGATATAAAGCAGCATTTCCCTCTTTTAGAATCAATATGTGGGACATCATTTCTACGGGAAGTTTCCCTAAGCGAGTGGGCCAGCATTTTACCCGATTTATTCCCATTTTCATAGTATATGTGTTTGACCCTTCGTGACCATATATTAGTGTCGTGCCTGAGCATAGAAGCCAGTTTTTCATGCTAAATCCTAAGATCTTCTGCTACAGAATGAGAGAGGGTTTTTTTATGCTTGTATTCTAAGTTTGCAACCAAGTTTAACTGGGTTTGAAAGACAACTTGCCTATTTTTTTACAGTTCTGTCACCTTTTGCATCAGCAAACCTTGCATGACACATTTATGCATTTCCCATAATGTCAATGGAGAAATGTCCTCTGTATCATTTTCCATAAAGATTCTGGCCATAGCCAGAGAGAGGTAATTTCGTAATGGACCTTCTTGTACCAAGGATTCATTAAGTTTTCACGTCCATGATCTAGTTCCGGACATGCCCAAATGAAGGTCTATAAGAGACCGGGCATGGTCAGACACAGTCTGTATGCCAATTGAGGAGCTCACTACCTCTGGTAAGAAAGCTTGGCATACCATTACATAGTCAATTTGAGAGTAGCTGTCATGTGGTACTGAATAATAAGTGTAGTCCCGCTCATTTGGATGCTGGACCCGCCAGACATCTACCAGATGTACAGATTGAAGGGCTTTTTTCACTCGTCTAAGATATGAATAGTACAGATGTGTGGAAGACCTGGAAGCGTCCAACAGTGGATCATGAGCTATGTTCAGATCTCCACCTAAAATCAGTCCCCCCTCCATAAAGCCTTGTAGGGCATTAAGAATTTCATCTAAGCAACTCAACTGTGCTTGGTTCGGTAGATAGATAGAGGCTAATGTAACTCTGCGACCGGCCAGATCTCCTTTAGGAAACAGATAGCGTCCTTCCTGGTCACTCCTCTGGTCAACAAGAGACCATGAGACCATACCAGAAAGCAGGATACTCACCCCCTTCATCTTAGAATCGGGCTGTGCTGTGGAATACATGTGGATAGTGATCGTTCTGAAATTTTGGTATCTTCCCAGTTTGAAAATGGGTTTCTTGTATAAATACAACTTGTGCCCGCATACGCCAGAGTTCACGTAAGGCCGTTGTGCACTTCTCTGGAATATTCAACCCATAAACATTTAAAGATGGACAACGTACATTAGTCATAGTAGGTCCCAAAATTTACACCCTATGCACCAGCGTAGAGGGAACAGAGAGAAAAGAAGGTAAAGAACAAAAAAAACACAACAATTTACTAAAGTGGCCCTCTATTGAGCCTGTCCACCCCTGCGGTCCCTTCCCAGATAATATCTAGGAGGGGAGAGCATGAGGGGGCAAAAACCTATGTGGGGAAAATAGAAACGTGACCCCAGAGGAGGAGACGCTCAGACCATATTGCAAGTCAGTAGTACAGATCATCTGCACTAGCACCAGAAAGGCTGAAATATTGAGGCATAATCAATTACGGCCATGCTATGGTTATATACCCCGGGGCGACCAGAGGTGGGGATTGACTTAATCCCTGTAATATACAGGAGAATAAAATCTTTTTGCCACCACCAAGTGACATGTTCCCCGTGGATTCACTGTAGCACAAAACACAAAAAACTCCCGAAAACTCATATTCATATATACACACGCACATTATATACATTATATATATATACACACATGCGCACACATAATACATACATTGTGGCATACATCCACATTCATACAATATAGAGCCTCACAGAATCCTAACCGTATATCATAGTCACAAGAGTTTATACCCAATGGATGTCCTGGTGACCTCTAACTATAACATATGGCACATATGTAGTGTAATGGCCACCATCAAATAGTGCTATAGGCACAAATGAAATATATAAGCCCTGCCCTATACCATATGACCATATATTATGTGACCATCCTTGTCGGCCTTCCTTCTTGACCAACCAAATGAAAACCAAATGATGGAATTTGAGCAAAAAGGGCTCAGGTGTCCAAGTGTTCATCCAAATAAGGCTAAAAAAAAAAAATATATATTAACAACAGATAGGCATATCGGTAGAGGTGATCTAAAACCGGTTTCCCCAACCCCGGGCCGCGGCCCAGTGCTGGGCCGTGGCCTATTTGCAGCAGGGTCGTGAAGGCTGCACTGGAGGTGGGCAAGCAGAGAGATGACATCTCTCACCGCCTGCCCGAATCACCATTCATCTGCCCAAACAGCGGGGCTGCTACACTGCGGCGAGGCGGGGGAGCAGAGAGATGAGATCATCTCTCACCACCCGCCCGGATCACCGCACTTCCACCCACACAGCAGGGGCCGCTACACTGCTGGAGGTGAGGCGGGGGAGCAGAAAACCCAACCCCCCCCCTCCCTCAGGCTTTGGCACGATTTTATCAGACCCCGTGCCAAAAACGTTGGGGACCACTGATATAAAGTCATCACCAAGTCCGAAAAAAAAAAAAAGGGTGGGGGGGATTGCATGATAGATCTCTTCACAACTTTTAGTTAACTTATCATAATACTTATTTCTTTGAATTCCATAACAGTCCAGTCTGGAACCAGGATGGATGAAATACTAAACTTTAAAAACATCTCTGGTAATTGAGCTGGTGTGCGCAGCACAAATTACTGATGCCCTTTCTGTACAGATAGATGAAATGGGAAAACCCCAGCGATATGTGGCACCTTCTTGCAGCTTTTCTAACAAAAGTCTTCATGATGCGACAAATCTGCAAAGTACTGTATATACTCGAGTATAAAACGAGTTTTTCAGCACATTTTTTTGTGCTGAAAATGCCCCCTCGGCTTATACTCGAGTCTGTGTCCATCTGCATACCTGATCAGCCCGTGTCATGCTCAGACGGTGGCCGACCAGTGAAAAAAAGCCGTGCCTCCTCCTCGTCTTCGTCTTTGATAGGGGAACACTCAGTTTCCCAGCAGTGAGTCAGTGTTGCACGGACGAGGACGAGAGGATGTCCGTGATAGGCGGAACACTGAACACTTACTGCTGGGAAACTGAGTGTTCCCCTATCACGGATGAGGACAAGGAGGAGGCGCGGCTTTTGTACACTGGATGGATGGCCGCGGTCTGACTCCATGACATGGGCTGATCAGGTATGCAGATCGGCACAGTGAGGCATGTGATGGGTACAGTGAGGCTTGCGATGGGCACAGTGAGGCTTGCGATGGGCACAGTGAGGCATGCTATGAGCACAGTTGACCCTCTTTTCTACTTACAGTAGCTGCTGCATTTCCTTCCCTAGGCTTATACTCGAGTTAATACGTTTTCCCAGTTTTTCGTGTAAAATTAGGTGCCTTGGCTTATATTCGGGTTGGGTTATACTCGAGTATATACGGTACATCTGAAAGATCAGGTAGTATCGAGGCTTCGTTAAAATTGATAGTGCCCATAGACCATGCCTTGTGAATAATCTCTGCCCACCGCGTACCTTCCTCTTCCCCATATTGTCTCCCTTGCTGCCCGAGTACTGTGGAAGGGTGAGCTGGGATAAAGGATCAGCTCCCTATCGCTCTGTGCCATGCGGTGGATCCTGCTGTGATGGAGCTCGGCTCCTAAGCGGCGATCTCTGTAAGCTGCTGGTCACGCCCCCCAAAAGAGGGAGTTTAATAGATTCTGCTGTGCTCCCGTGAGTACTTTGCAAATATTCTAGTATATTGCTAAGCTATCAACGCATACTTTGTATGCCGTTCATGTGCAATAGCCTCTGTAACTGTTTCTTGCTACTTGTTCAAGCTAATTAAGGAATTGCAACAGATGAATTTGAGCCCGTGTTGACAAGCTTTTGTTAACTTCAGGTGGGTTTTGCATTCCCATATAAGTGTATGAGAATGCAAAACCCACCTAAAGCAGGTTAGGAGGAGGTCAACTGCAGATCAAATGCACTTGTCTGTAAATTTTGAATGACCCCAGAAGCACATGGAATTGATGTCAAATGCCACTGACACAAGTCCAAAGTCTGTTGACACTGGTCTATAAACAAGCTATCCATGCAAGTCCAATAAAGAGTCTGTATGCTAGATAGTCATGATAAATGGCTGTGGCAGACAGGATAGCCAGGTTAGGCATACAGCATCTCACAACATTTAACCCTGCATGCCCCTGATCAGTTTTGTCGGTCACAGCCACCTGCTTTAGAGAGAGCATTTTTGCTACCAAAAGGGATAAAGCAGGTCAGGGAATTCACGAGTTAATTTTTTTGCTACGTTGTACTTTTATTGCTGGCTACTTAAGCTGGCCATACACTGTACGAATTCCAGACACTTCTTAACCACTTAAGGACCGCCGCACACCGATGTACATCGGCAGAATGGCACAGCTGGGCACAAGGGCATACAGGTACGTCCCCTTTAAGATCCCAGCCGTGGGTCGCGAGCGCACAGCCGGCGGCGCGCTCGCGACCCGGTCCTCTTCTCCGTGACCGTCCCGGCGGGAACAGCGGACCCGATCGCCGCCAGTGTCCCGCGATCGGGTCACAGAGAGGAAGAACGGGGAGAGGTAAGTGTAAACAAACCTCTCCCCGTGCTTCCTAGTGAGCCTGTCACTGATAGTCTGTTCCCTGTCATAGGGAACGACGATCAGTGACGTCACACGCTAAGCCACGCCTCCCCACAGTAAGAAACACTCATCAGGGCACACTTAACCCCTACAGCGCCCCCTCCTGGTTAACCCCTTCACTGCCAGTGTAATTTTTACAGTAACCAGTGCATTTTTATAGCACTGTTCGCTGTAAAAATGACAATGGTCCCAAAATAGTGTCAAAAGTGTCCGCCATAATGTCGCAGTCACAATAAAAATCGCTGATCGCCGCCATTACTAGAAAAAAAAAATATTAATGAAAATGCAATAAAACTATCCCCTATTTGGTAGACACTATAAATTTTGCGCAAACCAATCCATACACTTATTGCGATTTATTTTTACAAAAATATGTAGAAGAATACGTATTGGCCTAAACTGAGGAAAAAAATGTTTTTTTATATATTTTTGGGGGATATTTATTATAGCAAAAAGTAAAAAATATTGAATTTTTTTCAAAATTGTCACTCTATTTTTGTTTATAGCGCAAAAAATAAAAATCGCAGAGGTGATCAAATACCACCAAAAGAAATCTCTATTTCGACAATTTTGTTTGGGAGCCACGTCGCACGACCGCGCAATTGGCAGTTAAAGTGACACAGTGGAAAGGAAAAACGTACCGCTCAAAAGCTTAAGAATTCACCAAATAGCTGCTTCCGCCCGGTCACTCACACAGGTGCTGGCTCTGCACTGATGCATGGGAGAAAAAGAAACCCTGGACTGCCGCACTCTGTATAGACAGTTATTTATTCCAAAATTTCAAGTAAAAAATCCAAATTCAAAATAAATCCATAAATCCAAAACAACAAATGCAGATAGTGTGCATGCAGGGAAGGGTGGCTAACGCGTTTCACGTCACGAATTGACGCTTACTCATAGCAGTTAAAGTGACACAGTGCCGAATCGCAAAAAGTGCCCAGGTCTTTAAGCTGCATAATGGTCCGGTCCTTAACCACTTAAGCCCCGGACCATTTCGGGCCATTAGGACCAGGCCTGTTTTTGGGATTCGGCACTGCGCTGCTTTAACTGTAAATTGTGCGGACATGCAATGTTGTACCCAAATGAAATTTGCGTCCTTTTCTTCCCACAAATAGAGCTTTCTTTTAATGGTATTTGATTGCCTCTGCGATTTTTATTTTTTGCGATATAAACAGAAAAAGACCGAAAATTTTGAAAAAAAATGATATTTTCTACTTCTTGTTATAAGAAAAATCGAATAAACTCAATTTTAGTCATACATTTAGGCCAAAATGTATTCAGCCACATGTCTTTAGTAAAAAAAATGTCAATAAGCGTATATTTATTGGTTTGCGCAAAAGTTACAGCGTTTACAAACTAGGGTACATTTTCTGAAATTTACATAGCTTTAAATTTATGACTGCCTATCTCATTTCTTGAGGTGCTAAAATGGCAGGGCAGTACAAAACCCCCCCAAATGACCCCATTTTGGAAAGTAGACACCCCAAGGAAATTGCTGAGAGGCATGTTGAGCCCATTGAATATTTTTTTTTTTGTCCCAAGTGATTGAATAATGACAAAAAAAAAAAAAAAATTACAAAAAGTTGTCACTAAATGATATATTGCTCACACATGCCATGGTTATATGTGGAATTGCACCCCAAAATACATTCTGCTGCTTTTCCTGAGTACGGGGATACCACATGTGTGGGACTTTTTGGGAGCCTAGCCGCGTACAGGGCCCCAAAAACCAAGCACTGCGAACGCTGCAGTTATGTGTGTTGTGTTTGGTAAGTGACAGTGATCGATCGATACTGCACTTGGGTGGGCTGGGCTGGGCGGAGGGGCTAAACGCAGGCGCTAGCAGGTATCTGGGCTGATCCCGCTAACACTGCGTTTTTGGGAACCCTAAACCGCTGGGGATGCTAGTATAGATCTGATCAGATCTGATCAGATACTATACCACTAAGGGGGGTGTATGCTTTGCGTGTGGGTGTTAGCGTTACTGTCACTAACCTAACACTGCCTGGGGCGACGCAGACCCTCTCTGGCGCTAAAACCTAATTGATCTCACCCGCCGGGCGATCAGGGGGGTTAAACCTTTATTGGGTTATATACGGCGGGTGCCCTGATGCTATAAAAAGCAAACTAATCAACCAGCGTCACCCGTAACCTTTATATGGTGATCACTGGTGAAAGGGTTAACTAGGGGCAATCAGGGGGTTAAAACCTTTATTAGGTTAAATATGGGGGTACTCGACGCTATATAAAAACCTGACGGGTAACCTAAATAACTAAATAACTTACTGGCTAACCAGTGACACCAGTGACGCTTATACGGCGATCTCTGGTGAAAGGGATAACTCTAGGGGCAATCAGGGGGTTAAAATAATATATGGGGGTACCTGACACTAATAAAAACCTGCGGCGAACCTAAAAAAAAATAACTGCCTATCTAAAACACCAGCGACACGAATACAGCGATCGGAAAAACAATCGCTTAGTGACGCTGAAGTTAGGGGGTGAAAGGGTTACCTGGGGGGTGATCAAGGGGTTAAACCTTTATTAGGGGGGGGTTAGGGGGCTACCCTGGACCTAAAGGGGCCTAATCCTAACTGCCCTGCAACTTTTTACAATCACAGATGACACTAAATGCAGTGATCAGTAAAATAAATGATCACTGCAATCAGGGACACTGTGATTGGGGGCTTTGGGGTGACCTGGGGGGTGATCTGGGGGTGACTGGGGGGTGATTTGTGTGCCTATGTGTACCTACGTGTCAGTGGACTGTTGGTGCACTAACCTGCTTCTTCTCTGCTCGGCGCCGGGAGCGAAAAGACCGCGGCGAGGGAGATGACATCACTTCCTCCAGCCTTGTTTACATCACATGGCGGAGGAAGCATTTTCATTGGCCGGGAGCGATCGCGAGGGGGGGGCGGAATCGAGCGCCCCCCCTCATGCCTGATCGCTCCCGAACACTTAACGGCCGCTCACTGCAGTGAAGGGGGGTCCGGATGGACCCCCCAACTGCACAAAGGCGATCACGTAGATCTACGTGATTCTGCCTGTCCGTGCCATTCTGCCGACGTAAATCGGCGGTGGGCGGTCGTTAAGTGGTTAAGGAACCGGTAAAAATCATTATTATTTGCCCTGCCTGGCCAACTTCAGAAGTCAGTCGTTCAGATTAAGCCACTGTTTGTGTATTTTGACCACTGTCTGGAGACTTTTCCACCTGTGATGTATACTTAAATTTTTTTCAATTGCAGCTGTGGAATTGTGTAGTAGACTGTTGGTATTTGCAAAGCTGGCCTATATTCTTACGCCTTGGGCTATAGGAGCACCTTTACTGATTCTTTTGTTGTACTGGGAATTTAACAGGCTACTCAGTATCTCCACACTTCTTCTGTGTATTAGCTCATGGGGTATAATTGGTAACATAATTGGTGTATATTCCTTAGGATCATGGACCCAACAACTTTTTAACAAGGGAGACAAAGTGATGAAAGACAATATTGCTCTCTCCCAAGTGTTTAGACCAGGGTTTCTTAATTTTTTTAACCTTGCAGGAACCCTTGACAAAAATTTTGAGTTCTCGAGGGAACTCCTGAAATAATTTTCATATCTGCAGCTCGTTGGAACATCACTGTGATCAGCTAACTGTTACTATAACCACTATTTTTGAAAATAGCATTAAATAATGGAATAAATATTAAAACATACCTCCTTAATCTGAAACTCGAGCTTGCTATTTTTCTGCGCAGTTGCTCAATTCTGGGTCAAACTTAAAATAAGCACATGTGAATTTCATCTGCAACTGAAATTAAGAGGCTCACCAGGGCAGAACATAGGGAGGTCACAAGGGCAGAGCATGGGGGGGGGGGGAACAACAGGGCAGAGCACTGTGGGGGGAGGGTTTCACTGGGGCAGATCACAATGGGGGGGGGGTCACCAGAGCAAAGAACACAGTGGGTGGTCACCAGGGCAGAGTACAATGGTGGATCACCAGGGCAGAGCACAATAAGTCTTATAGTACTGTTTTGTTTGCTTCGCAAGCAGAGTGGCGCAGGAAAGCTGCTGTTAAACCTCTGTCTGGAGATGCTAATCCCTGCCAGCCCTCCTCTCCCATCCATCCCAGGTGATGTCACATTCATTCAACTAGGATGGACAGAAGGGGAGGGATAAGTGCAGGACGATTAAGCATGCTTCCCTATGACACCCTGCATATTTACTTGGTTGGATTCACCTAAAAAATGTGCTCGACTTGCTGAAACATATTCCCCAGCTAGCATCACATCAACAGCCACTGACGAGGAAAGCAGGATGTTTCTCTCCTGATGTGCACTTTCCTCTAATCCCATGCCGCCCCCTGCAGTGACCTCATAGGAGCTGAAACTATAGGGGAGACATTGGGTATTAATGCTCCCTGGCAATACTCAATGTCAGTATGCATTGAAACCACCACTAAGAGGCTATACATCAGCCTCAATGGTGAATTTCGGCAGAACCCTTGGGGACTTCTTGAGGAACCCTAGGGCTCTGTGAAATCCTGGTTGAGAAAGCCTGGTGTAAACAAACTGAGCCCTCAGTATCCACCCAAAACGTACACCTTTTGATATCTGAGGGGAGACTTGACCACCCCTACAGACATCGCATAAGGTAACCATGGAAGCCCGCAGTTGATCCAAGGTATTTGGGCCCTCTTCTGTTGCCCATACACTTTGCAGGGGACACTTTGAAGTGACTATACTTTGGTCAAGCTTACAGCCATACTGTATAAAGTTTCAGCTGTGTTCCTGAGGAAGAATCATATAATATATGTGAAATGTGTTTAAGATCTCTGTTGCATGGCCTTGTTAGCATATATGTTGTGTTAAAGTGTTTAGATTAGAATGTACTAACATTTACCTGAGAAATTAAATGGATGATCGGATTATTAGCTAATGGGGATTGGAAGGTAATATCTGTACAACTGAGATACAACTGTGTGATATGAACTGTGTATTAGTTCTTCTGTGGTACCTGAAAATTCCATACATTTCTCAGCCTTGGTAATATTACAATTTTGATGTGGTACCCTTACCCATAGCCCATTCTTTACTTGATTATATCTGGGATATAAAACATGGATCAAGGTGTCCTGCAGGCTGAACTAAAATGAAACTATCAGCATATGGACAGCTTTAGTGTATAGGGTGGTTTACTTGCGGAATAAAAATATATACTGTAGATCAACTGGCATCTCTTATTTGCAGAGTGAATTGATCCAATGGACTGTTTTTAAACAGTTGATCCTGGGAGAGTATAGTGTGGATAGAAAATGATACCCCCACATCAACTGTTGAAGAGAAGTTGTGTAATGGCAAATAGCATCACTTTATAGAAGTAGCCTGTATATGTTTTTATTTTTATATATATATATATATATATATATATATGTGTATTTTTTTTTACCACAGTTGACTGTAATGTAACACATTGCTTTAGGTCCTCCTGATAAAGGACAAAGGCGAAGTAAACCTTCCCCAGAATTTGTACCTCCGGAAAAACCTCCAACCAAAATGCAGTGGATTCCAGATGACACTGAAGTTACCTGCATGGTTTGTAAGAATGAGACATTCACTATGGTGAGTGTTCCTATACTTTTATGTTTAATAAAACATTTAAATGATTACTATAGTTGTGTTTTCAATAAGCGTTAAAATTAAACCAGAGGTCTCCAAACTTTTCAGTATGAGGGCCACACTGAACATTTCTAAGATACTGGCAAGGCAAAAAATAATGTCTGCTTTATAAATGAACAACTAGAAATATTACAATAAATAACTTCACCCCCCTTACATCAGGGTCGCCATCATAGTTTCTCCTTACAGCAGAGTCCCCTCCTTACATCCGACTCCCAATCATGCCCTTATTTCAGAGTAATTAGTGGGATTTGGGGGTTAAAAGCAGGGATCAACTGATCTGAATATTAAGTCTTCACTGTCTAAAGATATGTTACTGACACTAGCTGGGGCCCAATAAATTATTTTAGCAGGCCATAGTTTGGAGGCCCTGGTTTAAACTATTGAAGTAATTTTCAGTTGATGTGCCCTGACGCCTGGGTGCAGAGATATTTCATGGGTATGGTCATCTTATTATCTTCTCCCCTTTACAAATGTTGTTATGACTCAAACACAGAGATGTTACCCTAAGGAGTTTCCGTTACCCTGGGATCCTCCCACGATCTCTTAACAATAGACAAAATACAGGAAGAGAAGCAGAGTACTCTAATGGGACCTGGAGGGGGGTCTCTTTAATGGGCACAGAGAAGGCCTCTGTTAGAGAGTCCCCACCAAGCCCCATTAGGGATTACATTGGGCTCTAATGGGACCGAGAGGGTTGTCTCTCTAACAGAGGCCCTCTTGGTGTTCAGTAGAGTCTGTTAGAGTCCCCACTAATACTATTAGAAATGTGATTAAGTAAGAGATTGCAGACATACTACAGGAGATGGTTAGAGACTTCAGGACATGATACAAGAGATGGTCAAAGACTGTAGACATGATCCAAGAGATAGTCAGAGACTGCGAACATGATACAAGAGATGGTCAGAAACTGCAGACATGATACAACAGCAGGGGGTGCTGTTGTATTGTTTGGCGCCGGAAGTGCAGATGCTAAGCAGCGCGGTGGGAGCTCTGGACTGAGACCAAGAGTGGTGGTGCCGGTGGGACTGGGAGCGGCGGCAGGCATACGCCATTGGGAAGGGGGAGCGACTGAGGACAGTGCCACACCATAGACTCCGGCAGAGGAGGCGGGCGTGTAACCAGTGGGACCAGGAGACCGAGAAGTGACAGGTACATAGCGGAGGAGAGTAAAAAACAAACAAAAATTATTTAAGTATATAAATAGTAGGAAAGCAAGGCCCAGAACCTTTTGGCCCCATAAAGGATAATGAAGGGAATTTGGCTACAAGGGACAGAGAAAAGGCAAAGGTTTTGACTATATTCTTCTCCTCAGTCTTCACAAGAATCAGAAATAGACTTGAAAAACTTAACATAAATAAATTACTGGGACCAGATGGTTTACACTCGAGCATTTTTAAGTAACTCAGTCAGGTGATAGCCAAACCATTGTTCCTAATTTGTGTGGACAGTTTACTGACTGAAATTGTACCAGCCGATTGGAGAAAAGCCAATGTGGCATCAGTATTTAAAAAAGAGCAGAGACATATCCCTGGGAACTACAGACCAGTTAGCCTAATATCAATAGTCTGCAAGAAGGGGATGATAAGGGACTATATACAAGATTTCAGTAATGAAAATTGTATCGTTCGCAGTAATCAGGATTGATTCATGAAGACTCATTCTTGCCAGACCAATCTATTAACCTTCTATGAAGAAGTGAGCTGCCATCTAAAGGAAGGGCTCTGGATGTGGTGTATCTGAATTTTGCAATGGCATTTGATACAGTTCCCCACAAGCGTTTGCTGTACGGACAAATTTATGTAGACATGGAGCATAGGGTGAGTACCTGGATTGAAAACTGGCTACAGGGGCGAGTCCAAAGGGTTTTGATGGGGAGTACTCGTAATGGTCTGGTGTGGAAAGTGGGGTCTCCCCAGTTTCTGTCCTGGGACCAATCCTGTTTAATCTATTCATAAACGATCTGGAGGATGGGATAAACAGCTCAATCTTAGTATTTGCAACGATACAAAGCTAAACAGTTACTTCTACGCAGGATGTGCAAACCTTACAATATGACCTAAACAAATGAATGGGGTAGGCAACTACATGGCAAATGAGGTTTAATGTTGAAAAATGTAAAGTAATGCATTTGGGTGCCAAAAATATGAATGCAAGTACCTCGCTAGGGGGGAGAACCTCTGGGGGAATCTAGGATGAAAAAGGACCCTGTGGGTCCTAGTAGATGACCGGCTCAGCAATGGCATGCAATGCCAAGCTGCTGCAAGAAAAACCAACAGAATATTGGCATGCATTAAAAAGGGGATTGACTCCAGAGATAAAACGATCATTCTCCCACTATACGAGACTCTGGTCCGGCCGCACCTGGTGTATGCCGTTCAGTTCTGGGCACCAGTCCTCAGGAAGGATGGAACTGAAGAGTCCAGAGAAGGGCAACAAAGCTAATTAAGGGACTGGAGGATCTCAGATATGGGGAAAGACTACAAGCATTAAACATATTCTCTCTGGAGAGGAGAAGCTTGAGAGGGGATATGATATTAATGTACAAGTACTGTACTGGTGACCCTAGTATAGGGAACAAAAACTCTTTAGTGAAAGGAAGTTTAAAAAGACACGCGGCCATTTACTATAATTATTAGAAAGGTGGTTTAACCTTAAACTGTGTAGAGGGTTCTTTACTGTCAAAGCAGTAAGGATTAGGGATGGGCCCAGTGTTCGATTCGAGCCCACGTTCGAATCGAACATCGGGCGTTCGCCCGCTCGGCGAGCCCAGAACTATTTGGGCCGTTCACATCACATTCGTGTGATGCGTGCGGCCCGCAATGCAATTGCGCCAGTCGCAGTGCATTGCTGGCTGATTGGCCAAGCATGCACTGTGACCCCGCATGCTTGGCCAATCACAGCGCCGGCAGCGAGGAGAGCAATAATTGGCTACAGGCAGGACGCCTGTAGCCAATTATAGCTCAGGGGCTTTAGTACACGCCCCACTGTATAAAAGGCCGCCGCGCCGTCGGCCTAGTGCACTGTGTTCCGGCTTGATTCTGATATAGGCAGGCTGCTGATGCTGATTCATTATCATTACTGTACTGAATACTGATCATTTGATTGCATCACTGATTCATTCTGCTGATTGTACTGCTGCTGAGTCTAACTGCTGTGATTCTGTTAGTCTGGTGTGTGCATGCTGTTAGTACGGCATTGCAGTATCACCTTCTGTCCTATTGTGATCTAAGGCAGGCAGGCATTTATAGGAGCTAGCGTGTGTGTGTGCTGCGTTAGTACAGCACACATAAAACCACCTCAGTCACTCTATCTGCTATAAGGCCCAGTTGTTGTCATCTAAGGCAGCCTCTATCTGCCGTAAGGCCCAGTTTTTGTCATCTAAGGCAGGCAGGCATTTATAGGAGCTAGCGTGTGTGTGTGTGCTGTGTTAGTACAGCACACATAAAACCACCTCAGTCACTCTATCTGCTATAAGGCCCAGTTGTTGTCATCTGAGGCAGCCTCTATCTGCCGTAAGGCCCAGTTGTTGTCATCTAAGGCAGGCAGGCATTTATAGGAGCTAGCGTGTGTGTGCTGTGTTAGTACAGCACACATAAAACCACCTCAGTCACTCTATCTGCTATAAGGCCCAGTTGTTGTCATCTAAGGCATCCTCTATCTGCCGTAATGCCGCGTACACACGATCATTATTCACGGCGGTTTAAAAACCGCCGTGAATAATGACATTTTAAACGAGGGAACAGCTTGTTCCCCACACACGGTCATTTTTCTCGTCATTTTTTAAAATGACGAGAAAAATGATAGTCTATGGGCTCCGCGGCAGTGTTTCCCTATGGGAAACACTGCCGCGGAAGAAATGTCAGGAAAAACGACGAGAAAAATTAGAACATGTTCTAATTTTTCTCATCGTGATTAATGCCGTTTTTCCCGTCGGGAAAAACGGCAAAAAGCCCACAGACGATCGTTTTTCTCGTCCAAAGGAAAAAATGTCATTTTTCCAGACGGGAAAAATGATCGTGTGTACGCGGCATAAGGCCCAGTTGTTGTCATCTAAGGCAGGCAGGCATTTATAGGAGCTAGCATGTGTGTGTGTGTGCTGTGTTAATACAGCACACATAAAACCACCTCAGTCACTCTATCTGCTATAAGGCCCAGTTGTTGTCATCTAAGGCAGCCTCTATCTGCCGTAAGGCCCAGTTGTTGTCATCTAAGGCAGGCAGGCATTTATAGGAGCTAGCGTGTGTGTGTGTGCTGTGTTAGTACAGCACACATAAAACCACCTCAGTCACTCTATCTGCTATAAGGCCCAGTTGTTGTCACCTAAGGCAGCCTCTATCTGCCGTAAGGCCCAGTTGTCATCTAAGGCAGGCAGGCATTTATAGGAGCTAGTGTGTGTGTGTGTGTGTGTGCTGTGTTAGTACAGCACACATAAAACCACCTCAGTCACTCTATCTGGTATAAGGCCCAGTTGTTGTCATCTAAGGCAGCCTCTATCTGCCGTAAGGCCCAGTTGTTGTCATCTAAGGCAGGCATTTATAGGAGCTAGCGTGTGTGTGTGTGTGTGCTGTGTTAGTACAGCACACATAAAACCACCTCAGTCACTCTATCTGCTATAAGGCCCAGTTGTTGTCATCTAAGGCATCCTCTATCTGCCGTAAGGCCCAGTTGTTGTCATCTAAGGCAGCCATCTGCAGGAGTTAGTGTGTGTGCTGTGTGACTCCAGCACAATATACACTACCCACTACAATGCCTGGAAGACCGCCAAGGAGAGGCAGACAGTCCCGAGGCAAGAACACAGGGCAAGCAGGCTCTGTTTCTAGAGAAAACAGTGCTGGTCGTGGATGTGGTCGTGCATCGTCATCAGCACGTGGCCATGGGACATGCTTGTCCTTGTTTTCGGCAGCTGGACATGTTGAGCCGCATCATGCCGAAGGCTTGGTAGAATGGATGACCAAGCCTTCCTCATCCTCCTCATCCTCTCTCACCCAGGCTCAGGGTACTGGCAAAGCAGCTGCCAACGCGTACTCAATGGCATCATCAGGCACCCCTTCCCTAGACCCACCATGTCCTCCTGAGGAGTCCCCCGAACTGTTTGAGCACAGTGTTGGGTACATGCTCCAGGAGGATGCCCAACGTTTTGAAGGCTCAGATGATGATACCCAGCTAGAGGAAGGCAGTAGCGTGAGCACAGAGAGAGGGGATGCTCAAGGACAGCAATCTGGCAGTCATGTTCCACCAGCTGCAGCTTACTGCCAGGTTTGCTCCAGTGGTGAAGAGGGAGGGGATGATGAGGTCACTGAGTCCATGTGGGTGCCTAAAGGGAGAGAGGAGGAGGAGGCGGCGGCACATGTCCAACGAGGCAGGATGCCCTCCGGAGGCCAGCTAGAGGCCAGCACACCAACTGAATCACACCGCAGAGCTCCGCCTGTGCAGGGCGCTGCCTCTGCACGTTATCACAAAAGTTCTTTGGTGTGGGCCTTTTTTGAGACAAGTGCATCAGATCGCACCACTGCTATTTGCAACATATGTCTCAAGCGTATCTCGCATGGCCAAAACATCAGCCGCTTGGGCACCACAAGCATGACCAGACATATGTTGAACTGCCATGCAGCTCGTTGGCAAGCGCACATTAAAGACCCACACCAAAGAACCAAGCGGACCTCTCCTTGCTCCTCATCAGCTGGGATCTCCAACCCCACTATATCTTCAGTCCTCTCTGAAAGCTGCTCTGAGAGGAATGAAGGTGTAGAATTAGGTGTGTCACAGCCAAGTACTTGCGGGCACTCTGTTAGCAGTACACCGACGTCCGATTCTACCAGGCAAATTTCCCTGCCCCAGCTGCTGGACCGTCGAAAGAAGTTTACTCCCAGCCATCCACATGCCCAGCGGTTGAATGCTAGCTTGGCTAAATTGCTAGCACTTCAACTGCTGCCTTTTCAGTTGGTAGACTCGGCCCCCTTCCGTGAGTTTGTTCAATGTGCGGTTCCTCAGTGGCAGGTTCCCAAACGCCACTTTTTCTCACGGAAGGCGATTCCGGCTCTCTACCGGCATGTGGAAGGCAATGTCCATGCCTCGCTGGACAGGGCGGTCAGCGGTAAGGTGCATATTACCGCTGACTCATGGTCCAGCAGGCATGGACAGGGACGTTACCTGTCTTTCACGGCCCATTGGGTCACTCTATTGGCAGCTGGGAGGGATGCAGGACAAGGTGCAGTAGTGTTGGAGGTTGTTCCGCCACCACGCCTCCAAAATGCTACTACTGGTTGTGACACACCTCTCTCCTCCACCCCCTCCTCTTCTTCTTCCTCCATGGCCTCTTCGAGTGCTCTGTCCTCGAAACCAGTGGTGCTCTGTAGGCGTACAAGGGGCTACGCGAGTACGCAGGCAAAAAGATGCCATGCCGTGCTTGCGCTGGTGTGTTTGGGGGACAGGAGCCACACTGGGGCAGAGGTTCTGGCAGCTCTGCAGGGGCAGGCCGAGAGGTGGTTGACACCACGCCAGCTTAAGCCAGGAATGGTGGTTTCTGACAATGGCACCAACCTCCTCTCCGCCCTGCGACAGGGGCAGCTGACCCATGTGCCCTGTATGGCTCACGTCCTCAACCTGGTGGTGCAGCGGTTCTTGGGCAGGTACCCAGGCTTACAGGATGTCCTGAGGCAGGCCAGGAAAGTCTGTGTGCATTTCCGCCGATCGTATAATGCCAGTGCTCGCCTGGCTGAGCTGCAAAAGGAGTTGAACCTGCCCAAGAACCGCCTTATATGTGACATGCCCACCAGGTGGAACTCAACGTTGGCCATGCTGCAGCGACTGCATACGCAGCAGAGGGCCATCAATGAGTACCTGTGCGACTACGGCACCAGGACAGGGTCAGGGGAGCTTGGATTTTTTTCCCCACGCCAGTGGAGCATGATCAGGGATGCATGCACTGTCCTGTCACCATTTGAGGAGGCCACGAGGATGGTGAGCAGTGACAGTGCATGCATCAGTGACACTGTACCTCTTGTCCACCTGTTGGAGCATACGCTGCGTGGCATAATGGACAGGGCACTTGAGGCAGAACAGAGGCAGGAAGAGGAGGACTTCCTTGCCTCTCAAGGCCCCCTTTATCCAGACAGTGTTCCTTCTCTCCCACCCATCACACAGGAAGAGGATGAGGAGGAGGAGGATTGTGTGAGCATGGAGGTGGAGCCTGGCACTCAGCATCAGCAGCAGCAGTCTTTTAGGGTTATGTACAGAACCTTTCAGAAAGGTCTGTGCAACACATTCCCAGAGACTGGGAGGTTACAATCTCCTGGTCCTGGACGACGAGTTGCTGAGGCTTCGGTCAGTAGCAGAAGGAGCGGTGGGGAAGGTGGACGTCTGACCGATACGTTCAGACAATTTTTTAGTCCGCAGCCCCAAGGTATGATCGGTTCCAGCAACCATCGCCAGCGTCTGATATACATGGTGCAGGAATACCTAGGGGCAAGGTCAGACTTGGACACCTTTCCCACCGAAAATCCTCTGGCTTACTGGGTCTTGAGGATGGATCACTGGCCAGAGCTTGCACAGTATGCAATTGAGCTACTGGCCTGTCCTGCATCCAGCGTTCTTTCCGAACGCACATTCAGTGCTGCTGGAGGCTTTGTCACCGATCACAGGGTGCGCCTGTCCACCGACTTGGTTGATTGACTGACCTTCATAAAGATGAATCAGTCTTGGATCACCACCAGCTACCAGGCACCTGAAGCGGATATAACTGAATAATTTATAATGTCACATCCCTTCAAGACTGCCTATGCTGATGCTGAGTGACTGTCCTGTTATGTTCACTGACTATCCTCTTCCTCCTCCTCCTCAATGATCCATTCCTTGATAGCATGGAAGAACATTTTTGTTTCTGGGTGCCACCACACCAGTGGCTAAGGCCCAATTTTTCAGCCCCTGTTTAACAGGGGCGTGTAATTACAATTTTTTAAGCAATGCTTCGCAACAGGTCTGACTGCTGTGCTCCAAGTAGAGTATCTGTGAGGGGTTGCAGTGTTGTGGCACCAGCACCAGTGCCTAAGGCACAATTTTTCAGCCCCTGTTTAACAGGGGCGTGTAATTACAAATCTTGATCTAATAATTCTCAGCAGGGCCCATTCCTGTGCCCACCAAGAGTAACTGTGAGGGCTTACAGTCTTGTGGCAACACCGTCCACCACCACCACCAAAGGCCCAATTTTTCTGCCCTGTTCAACAGGTGCATGCAATTACAAATCTTGATCTAATAATTCACAGCAGGGCCCATTCCTGCGCCCACCAAGAGTAACTGTGAGGGCTTACAGTCTTGTGGCAACACCGTCCACCACCACCACCAAAGGCCCAATTTTTCTGCCCTGTTCAACAGGTGCATGCAATTACAAATCTTGATCTAATAATTTACAGCAGGGCCAATTCCTGTGCCCACCAACAGTAACTGTGAGGGCTTACAGTGTTGTGACTACACCAACATCTAATGGGGCAAATTTCTGCAGAGTATATACGGCAGGCCCCTACTTTCAAACATCCAACTTACAAACGACTCCTACTTGCAAACGGAAGGACAAAACAGGAAGTGAGAGGAAATCTACCCTTAGGAAGGGAAATTCTATCCTGTTAGATTTAATTTGGGAAAAAGGTATCTCCTCTCTACTGATGCTTTATCACCAATCCTTGTTTCAATAAAAACCCTACTTTTCCAAAAACATTTGTCATTGGGGCAGAAAGTGAGGTGAAATGTTCTGAACAGGTGCACAGACAGCAAAACAAATGTTACAGGGGTGATAACCCTTCCCTATGTTCTCCAAAAAGCTTAAAAATAGATTTTTTTTGGATGGAGCTACACTTAAAAATGTACCTGTTCAGATTCTACTTAAGAATAAACCTACAGTCCCTGTCTTGTTTGCACCGCCTGTATACTGCTGTTCAGAGTATATAGGGACTTTTTTATTTTGTGTGTGTGGGGTTCCCCTTAATATCCATACAAGACCCAAAGGGGCTGGTAATGGGCTGGGGTAGGGGGGGGCTGATTTTTCTCAAGGATTTTCAGACATATTGCCAGGACAAGACATGACATTAAAGCCGCAAGCAGTTTTAAATGACTTTTTTTTCTTTAAAATTATAATTTTGTGCAGGGACAGTTCTAAACACGGGAAACACATGCCACTTCACAGGCATACTTTAGACACCCCCCAGGTACGAAATTTAAAGGAATATTTCACTTTTTTTTTCACTTTATGCATCATTAAAATGACTGCTCCCGAAAAAACTTTAGTTTTTTAAACTTTTTTTGCATTGATATATGTGCCCTGGGGCAGGACCCGGGTCCCCAAACCTGTTTTATGACATTAACATGCATATTGGCCGTTATAATTAGCACTTTTGATTTCGAACGTTCGCGTCCATTGTAACGAATAGGGTTCGAAAATTCGCACAAACTTTCGGTCCGTTCGAAGGTTCTTGTGCGAACCGAACTCGGGGGTGTTCGGCCCATCCCTAGTAAGGATGTGGAATTCTCTTCCACAAGCCGTGGTATCAGCAGGGAGCAAAAAGTAGGGAGAAAATATGGACAGCCGCACTCTGAAAAAAACTTTTAGGTTGCCTTTATTGGTAAAAAGATAAAAGCACTACAAGTCACAGAATACAGTGGGATATCAGCTAACGCGTTTCGCACTAAGGTCTAGTCATAGCTAAAATAAAATAAAATGCACTCCAAATAAATATTCTCATTCAAATATCACATGGTCTATAATAGCCAATGATGAACCACTGCCAATCAAATCTAGTCAACTGGCGGTGATGACAATCACCCGCAGGTGTGGACACACAAAAAGAATAACGTCAATGCACATATGTATAAGAAAAATCAATGTGCATACATGTAAAGAAAATCAGCAGGGAACATCGATAATTTCAAACGATTAGATGGGTACCTTAACGACCACAACATACAGATGTATACAATGTACTATTAACATAAACGCACACACATGGGTTGAACTGGATGGACTTGTGTCTTTTTTCAACCTCACCATCTATGTAACAGGAGATGTTTGGAGGCTGTGGACATGATACAAGAGATGGTTAGAGACTGCGGGCATGATATTAGAGATGGTCAGAGACTGGAGACATGATGCAGGAGATGGTCAGAGACTGCAGGCATGATGCCGAAGATGGTCAGAGACTGCAGGCATGATACAAAAGATGGTCAGAAACTGTGGGTATGATACAGGAGATGGTCAAAGACTGCGGGCATTATACAGGAGATGGTCAGAGACTGCGGGCATTATACAGGAGATGGACAGACTGCGGGCATGATACAAGAGATGGTCGGAGACTGCGGACATGATACAAGAGATGGTCAGAGACTGGGGCCATGATACAGGGAGATGGTCAGAGACTGTGAAGAGGTGGTCAGAGATTGCAGTTCCAGGCTCCCTCTCACAAAAGATCACTTTAATCTTAAGCTGTATTAGGTTTCAAGTCACAGGGAAGAGAACACCTGTAGATCAATTCTAATTTAGGCGTTTTTTTTGTGTACATATACATGTGTTATTTTCCTGCCCCCAATCCAGTCCACGTCACAGAGAGGCACAGTACATGACACAGTGTCCCCAGTTACAGTAAATGACGTGGCCATAGTTACAGTACATTGCATGGTGGGCTTAGTACATCGCATGGGGGGAAGCAGCAGTCTGCCCCCCAGAACAATCATTGCACCCCAAAGGTCAGTTTCTGTACAATTTTCCCTTTTTACTGACCTCATCTCAGAAGCATGGTAGATTTCCTTTCTCCCGGGCTCCTACACGATAGGATGACATCAGTGCCCCTCCCCCAGACAGCTGCCTGAAGCTCCCGAAGACTGAGAGAGGATCTGTGTGTGCAGATCTTGTGATAGGAGCCAGGCAGAATCACTGACAGCTTTGCCCCCTCTCTGCCTCAGCTTGCGTTGCCTGGGTGTGGTGCACCCTGTGCACCCACCCTGGCTTGGCCCTGTGGTTAACACTTGTTGGAAGAAAGTAACTTGGGGGGTACCCATAAATAGTTTGCGGACATCAAGTGAAAGTAATATACTGTATATGCCATAAATTTTAATTTTTTGGCGATTGTCCCACCTTGCTTATTCGCTTGATGATAAATATAATAAGTGGATACCACCTTTTGTCTATATCAGAACCTAGGCAGTCTGGATGCAGCTCTTACCATAAAGTTAATAACAAGTGATAACTGTGCTAAAAATAAAGATCTAATTTATTTACACAGCAAGAAATGTTTGCTATTAATCAAATATAACAAAGCTGGTTACAAATGATGTTATAAATTAGAGATACAGAATGTTGCCAATGGACAGAGACAATTACAGAAAAAGTTACAGATAAAGAAATATAATAGTGGCGTTAAACCCTTACGTTCCCTTTGTGCGCCCAGAGAGAAAGAATTAGGGGGTCTGTTTCTTGCTTTTTACCACCCTCCGCACCTTTCAATAGATTGCAGTAATCTTAAGATTTTACCACTTTCAGGCTAGGTTCACATTGTGCGATCAAAGGCCGCATGTGATTCGAACCCCATTGCTGTGCAGATCACATGCGATGTCTGTGCAATGCAAATTCAGTCATACAAACTGTTTGAAATCGCAACGCATTTGCACCAAAAAGGTGCAGGACCCTTTTTTTGGCCCGCACTGGAATTGGCTTGCATGGGTGTTCACACCTATGCGATCCGATTCCTGCACCATTTGACAGTTTGCGCTGTGATCTGCAAACCGATCTGGGGGTGTCATTAACTTTACATTGACACTCCCAGCAGTTTGCAGATGTCAGTGTGAACCAGTGTGCGATTCAAGTGAACCGGGACAAATTCAATGGATGGCCCTTGGAGTCCCCGTTCACATCATGGAAATTTGACATTGCATGACAAATTGCTTCCTATTGCTGGCAACGGCACTGTCTGAAACCGTGTGATGCCGACTTTGTGGTGCCGCACCGATTCCCAAAGGTAGTTCCTGCACTACTTTTGGCAATTTTGGAGCCAATTTCAATAGACCTCTGTGCGGGAACCTGCACAGATGTCTCTGAAATCACTCCCGAAGTCGGACTGAAATGCTGGTTTGAAATTGTGTTCAGCTGTACTCTGCACGATTTCAAACCCGCCTTCAGTGTGAACCCTGGCTAAGGCTGGCCATACATTATACAATTTTCATACCAAATAAGTAGACAAGCTGCCAACACTAAAATTAGACAGATTGTGTATGAGGAATTATTAATAAAGTGCAGCGCTAAATAATGATGTGCAATAATGCAAACAATTAAAGTGTAGGTGCAACACTAAAGGCCCGTACACACGGTCAAACTTTTTGCCAACAAACTTCAAAAAAATCAGACCTTGTGTACGCTCCATTAGACAAATTTTTCAGTTTTCATCAGACAAAAGTTCGCTCTGCAAACGGACAAACTTTTCGGCAACAAAAGTCCGATGGTGCAAAGTCCAAACGTGTGTACAGAAATCCATCAGACTTTTGTCCGAAGTACAGATACGCATGCCCAGAACCAATGTTAAAATCGACCAACAATAGGACAAGTTGACCAAAGGGTGGCGGTAAAGAGCAGAAAAGTGCAGAAAACCACGTGATGTTGGGAAAGTTTTGGGAAAATTTACAGAAAAGTCCTGCCGTGTGTATGCTATGGGTGTGCCCGGCCAACTCCCTTTGGACAAAAATCCACAGAAAAGTTTGTTTGAGGTCCGACCGTGTGTATGAGGCTTTAGAATGTATCCAATATACAAGGATAAGGACTTATATGTACCGTATTTATCGGCGTATAACACGCACTTTTTTCCCCTTAAAATCAGGGGAAAATCGTGGGTGCGTGTTATACGCCGATACTCACCTATCCCCCGTCGAATCTCCGCTGACTGAGCGGAGCGCAGTGATCGAGTCACATAGCCGAGTGTACTCGGCTTTTCTCGGCTCCGCTCACAGTCACGCCCAGTCCCGCCATTGGACCTGTGTTATGTCCATCATAGGGCGGGACTCGGCGTGACTGTGAGCGGAGCCGAGAAGAGCCGACTAGAGCCGAGTACACTCGGCTATGTGTATCCCTGCATTCTCGGCGGCGTCGTTGTCCCGCTCCGCCCAGTCTCTGCGGCGATCTCGGCGGCGCCATTTTTGAAATGCGGGCAAGGCTGTGCTGGGCACTGAGGCAAGGCTGTGCTGGGCACTGAGGCAAGGCTGTGCTGGGCACTGAGGCAAGGCTGTGCTGGGCACTGGGGCAAGGCTGCACTGGACACTGGGGAAAGGCTGCAATGGACACTGCTGGCAAGGCTGCACTGGACACTGGGGCAAGGCTGCAATGGACACTGCTGGCAAGGCTGCACTGACAAGGCTGCAATGGACACTGGTAAGGCTGCATTTAAATGTAAGTTTAAATGTAAAAAATGTTTCCTTAAACTTCCCTCCTAAAAGTTTTTTTCCCTAAAATTCCCTCCTAAACTTGGGGTGCGTGTTATACGCCGATAAATACGGTATATGTCTATGCAGGTATAAGTCCTTATCCTTGTATATTTGTTACATTCTTGGTGTTGCACCTACACTTTAATTGTTTTCATATTTGCACATCATTATTTAGCCCAGCACTTTATTATTATTTATATTTAGTGCAAGGGCCTGCCTAATTGGATACAATTGAAAGTGTTGTTTATTTTCAACCCATATTATATGGTTTTTGGCAAATCTAAAAGAAAACATGTATGGCCAGTGCTGCAATGTTTTCTCGCCCCTCTGAGATTGGATCAGACCGCGAGATTGCACTGTTCAGTATGGTGAAAGGTAGTTAGGGAGGTGTAGTCATTGCACCTTTGTCTCCAGAGATGGCATGGCATGGTGGTTGTTGTGGCTTCTTCAGGTGTTGGTATGGTGGGCCTCCGGACAGTCATACATAGATACAAAAAGAAGAAGGTCAGCATACGGTTATTGGAGGAATTCCAGATTGAAGCGGCTGTTTGGCCATTAAAGGTTATTAAGCATAGGGATCCTAATGTGGGCAGGTAAAGTGGAATTCCCACAGGATGTAGAGTACCAGAGCTCCTGAAGGCAGGGATGGTCAATGCTACATGCTATTGCCAGGTCACAAAAGGTTTCCTTTCTTTCTCGTACATCACGGGACACAGAGCGACATAGTCATTACTAATGGGTTATATAGATACCGTCAGGTGCTGGCACTGGCAACTTCCAAAACCGGAAGTACCCTCCCCTATATAAGCCCCTCCCATCCGGGAGCACCTCAGTTTTTTGCCAGTGTCTAAGGTGTTGGCCAAGAAGAAACATGTGTTTTTCACTGAGCTTGCGTACAGGTTCTTTTGGGCCTCAGTAAGCTATTCCGGATCCGACCAAAAAAGCTTCATAGCTAAACGGTCGGTACCCGGGCCTTGCAAAGAAGAGCAAGGTTTTGCCTGTAATGCTTCTCTTAGGAGAGCTGGACCCTGGGATCCAGAGCTCTGGTCATACCCACGACCAAGATGTTTTCTGTGCAGGGTGCTATACAGGTCCAGGGGAGTGGAATCCTTGGGAACCCGGTCCCTGAAGGTTTGATTACAATGCCTGCCGTGATAGGTGAAGTTTGGGCTTTTGTGGACCAAACAAAGTCCTGCGGCGGGGAACAGGTAAGTGGGGGCCCCCAGGAACTTGGTTCTATTGGGGGACCCCCAAGCCTAATTTGTCTTTCTGTCTGTTACCTAATGGTATTCCCGCTAATATCTGTGCATGCCTGTAACTACTAAAAAAATGTAATAATTTTTAATGGTGGTCAAGAAAAAAAAAAAATTTTTTTATATATTTAATATATTAGACTGCGGTACCTGTGTTTGTCCACTAGAGGCCGCTGTGGAACGTTTCTTGTCATGTGGACTAGTTTCTTCTCATCAGAGCGAGTCCAGGCAGATGGTGAGTTCTCTTATGGGAAACTGCTTCCTCTGCCATGTTGCAATGCTCGTCCATCCCCCGGCCTGCGGCAAAGGGGCCCTGGCTCTTGTCCCTGGTTTCCATTTTCGAAATTAGCGCCGAAGGCGCACGTGGCCGCGCGCGTGCGCGTGCACGCGCCTCTATATATAGAGGTGAGCCGGGAAAGGGGGCGGAGCCTGGGGGATGACGCTCTGTGCGCGCCGCAGCGCTTCTGCGCATGTGCGGGCGTCCCAGCATGTTAAAACCACAATTTTGTGTGGTGAGCTGGCTATGAAGTACAGAGACAGAGCTGGCAACATTTAAAGAAGGCATACAGCAAGCGGTTGATACAGGCATCCCCTAGAAAGGCACATTAGTAGACACCAACTGTTTCTTATAGCAGCATTTATGCTAGACTATTGTCAGTAACTGGTGTATTTCGGCTGGAATACCTCAGCTTTGTGGCTTAGGAATATGCCGTTTAAAAACTCCGGGACTAGAAATTCCAGGAGGAATAGGGGGTCTCCATCGGGCTCTGAGGATCTTGGGCATGCTTTGGCTGCACCAGTCTCCCCTGAAGAATCAGAGGTTAGTGACCGTAGAGCACCCTCAGGAGTACCTGGTACTGTGGCTGTCCTCAGTTCACCTGCTCCTGTGTATGTAACAGAGGAGGTTTTTTCCTCCGCTCTGGGAGGGTTGGAAGAGAGATTGTCAGCATTGATCGCGGCTTCCCTGTCACAGGAGAAAAGCGCCCGATCTCCGTCTCCTCCCTCAGAGTGCCTGTTAACAGAGCAACAGTCCCATACAGGGATCGACCTACCTGAAGGGGATCAGGATGAGGTCGATTCGGTTGTAGAGGAATCAACAGTGGAAGAGCCGTTCTCAGCATCACATGCTGAAAGGTTATGGGTTCAGTCCCTGACTAATATGGTCCGATCAGCATTTAAAATGCCACTTGCGGAGCCATCATCCACTTCTGTCTCCTCGTTGGGGTCGCTAAAAGCTCCCCAGACTGTTTGTTCCTTTCCGATCCATCCTTTACTGGAAGGGCTCATTTACCAGGATTGGGAGCATCCTGACAAAATATTTACTCCCCCCAAGAGATTTCCGGTGGTCTATCCCATGGAGGATAAGTTCATCAGAAAATGGAGGGTCCCTACAGTGGACGCAGCCATCTCTTGTGTGAATAAATCACTGACATGTCCGGTGGATAATGTCCAAATGTTCAAGGACCCAATAGATAAAAAATTGGAGTCCTTATTAAAATCTGCTTTTTCTACAGCAGGATTGGTGACACAACCAGCAGTGGCAGCTATTGGGGTCTGCCAAGCAGTGAAGGATCAGTTGAAACAGGTCTTAAGGGACTTGCCAGATCAGCAGGCTCTTGCCCTAGCTGATCTACCTAGAGCCTTATGCTTTGCGGTGGACGCTATAAAGGATTCAATCCATCAGGCCTCCCGCCTTACGCTGTCTGTGGTACATATGCGCAGGCTTCTATGGCTCAAAAACTGGTCTGCTGAAGCTCCCTGTAAAAAATTGCTGGTCAGCTTCCCATTTCATGGTGAACGCTTATTCGGGGAAGACCTGGACAAATATATCCAGAGAATTTCCAGCGGTAAAAGTACACTTTTGCCGGTTAAAAATAGAGTTAGAGGTCCCTCTTTTAAGAGGCCTGCTTCTCCAGTCCCTAGGACATCGGCTGTGAAACAGTTCCGACGGCCTCCTCGGTCAAATCCCGGAGGTAAAAATCAGGAACAATTGCAGGGTAACAAGAAGCCCTGGAGCAGGAGAGGTACAAAACCTCCCCCAAAGTCAAATGCATGAAGGGTTGCCCCCACCCAATCGGGTGGGGGGAGAAGACTTCAGTTGTTCACAGAGACCTGGCGGGACACGATCCGAGACAGATGGGTGCTCTCCGCAGTAAATCTGGGATACAAATTGGAGTTAAAAAACTCCCCTCCTTCCCGCTTTATAAGGTCAAACGTGCCAAGGGATCCCCAGAAGAGAGGATCCCTCCTGTTGGCACTAGAACAATTATTGCTCCAAGCAGTAATTATAGAGGTTCCCCTGGAAGAATGGGGGTTCGGGTTTTACTCAAACCTCTTTACAGTCCCGAAGCCAAACGGGGACGTGAGGCCCATATTAAATCTAAAAGGGCTAAACAAATTCCTACATATCAGGACTTTCCGGATGGAGTCGATCCGATCGGTAGCCACTGCCCTACAAGGGGAGGAATGGTTAGCCTCGATCGACATCAAAGATGCTTATTTGCACATTCCCATCTTTCCAGCCCACCAAAAATTTCTACGCTTTGCGGTAGAAGGGCGCCATTTTCAGTTCAGAGCCTTACCCTTCGGTCTGGCCACAGCACCAAGAGTGTTCACAAAAATTCTGGCCCCATTATTGGCCAATCTAAGAACACGAGGTGTAACGATAATGGCATATCTAGACGACTTGTTGCTGATAGACCACTCAGTGGAAAAACTAGAAGTGGTTGTTCACGAGACAATCAAGTATCTGGAATATCACGGTTGGATTATCAACCGAGACAAGTCAGCCCTAAAACCAGTCAAAAGTCTGGAATACTTGGGGCTAAGGCTGGATTCAGACCAGAGAAAAATTTTCTTGCCTCAAGAAAAGGGGTCGTCTTTGAGAGATTTGATCCACTTAGTGGGTTCAAAAAGACAGCCATCCATACGCCTGTGCATGAGGCTGCTGGGAAAAATGGTGGCATCATTCGAAGCAGTACCCTACGGTCAATTCCATTCAAGGAAGTTGCAAAGGGCCATACTGTCAGCCTGGAACAAAAAAGTTCAGGCTCTGGACTTACCAATGTCCTTGTCCCCTTCCGTTCGCAAGAGCCTCCGCTGGTGGTTGGTTCCCCAGAATCTGGAAAGAGGGAAATCCTTCAGTCCGATTTCCTGGAAGGTGGTCACTACAGATGCCAGCCTTATAGGCTGGGGAGCAGTACTGGAGCAATGGTCTCTCCAGGGCAGATGGTCGGATGTGGAAAAGGCCCTGCCCATCAATCTCTTAGAGATACGAGCAGCTCGGTATGCCCTAGTAGCATGGACATCCAAACTCCAAGGGTCCCCTGTCAGAATTCAATCAGACAATGCCACAGCAGTGGCATATATCAATCGTCAGGGGGGCACCAGGAGTCGTGCAGCCCAAAGGGAAGTAAATTACATCCTGAGATGGGCAGAAAGATATGTCCCAGCCATATCTGCGGTATTCATTCCAGGAGTGGAGAATTGGAAGGCGGACTTTCTAAGTCGCCAACAATTATGCCCAGGGGAATGGTCCCTTCATCCCGAGGTTTTCCGGACAATATGTCAGCGGTGGGGAACACCGGATGTAGATCTGCTAGCATCCAGATTCAACACAAAAGTGGACAGGTTTGTCTCTTGGACAAGGGATCCCCTAGCTTGCGGCTCGGATGCCCTAGTGTTCCCTTGGGATCAGTTCAAGCTGATATATGCATTCCCACCGCCACAATTGTTACCTCGATTACTCCGCAGAATCAGGGTAGAAAAGAAACCAGTGATTCTGGTGGCTCCAGCGTGGCCCCGAAGAGCATGGTACGCGGAGATTGTAAAAATGTCTGTGGGGAGTCCTTGGACCCTCCCACATCGTCCGGACCTGCTTTCGCAAGGACCGATATACCACCCTTCCTTACCAGCCCTAGGTTTGACGGCCTGGCTATTGAAGCCCACATTCTAAAAAAGAGAGGGCTCTCTAATGCTGTGGTATCTACCATGATCAATGCCAGGAAGCCGGTATCCAGGCAGATCTATTATAGAATCTGGAAGGCGTACATCGCCTGGTGTGAGGCCAAGAAATGGCATCCACGTAAATACGTAATAGGTAGGATTCTGGACTTCCTACAATGGGCTGTAGATAGGAAGCTTGCCTTGAGTACTATCAAGGGTCAGATTTCGGCCTTGTCAATATTTTTTCAAAGGCCCTTGGCTTCGCATTCACTAGTCAAAGCCTTTATACAAGGAGTGATGCGTATTAGTCCTCCGGTTAATATTCCCATATGTCCATGGGATCTAAACTTGGTTCTGTCGGTTTTACAGAAACAACCATTTGAACCATTACAGCATATTTCCTTGGTGCTTCTCACCAGGAAATTGATTTTTCTAGTAGCCATTTGTTCGGCTAAAAGAGTGTCGGAATTAGCAGCTATGTCCTGTAAAGAGCCATATCTGGTTATCCATAAGGACAGAGTAGTATTACGTCCTCAGCCAGCCTTTCTTCCTAAGGTGGTATCGAGGTTTCATTTGAACCAAGATGTGGTTCTTCCTTCTTTTTTCCCCAAACCTACTTCGGTAGAGGAAAAGTTATTGCATTCTTTGGATGTAGTAAGAGCAGTTAAAGCTTATCTAAAAGCCACTGCTCAGATTCGCAGAACGGATACTTTGTTTATTCTGCCGGAAGGCCCCAGAAAGGGTCAGGCAGCGTCAAAATCTACTTTAGCCAGGTGGATTCGACAGGTCATAATACAAGCCTATGGCTTGAGAAGGAGACCGCCTCCGTTCAAAGTTAGAGCACACTCCACGAGAGCAGTTGGAACTTCATGGGCAGTGCATCACCAGGCCTCCCTGGCTCAAATCTGTAAGGCCGCAACATGGTCTTCAGTTCACACGTTTACTAGGTTCTACCAGGTGGACGTTAGAAGTCAGGAGGATGTCGCCTTTGGGCGCAGTGTGTTGCAGGCCGCAAAAGATCCTCATGTCTGATAGTGCTCAGCTTATATATGGTGTATCCCCCCCCTCATTTGGCATTGCTTTAGGACATCCCATTAGTAATGACTATGTCGCTCTGTGTCCCGTGATGTACGAGAAAGAAAATAGGATTTTTATAACAGCTTACCTGTAAAATCCTTTTCTTGGAGTACATCACGGGACACAGAGCTCCCGCCCCTCTTTGGGGACACTTATTGCTTTGCTACAAAACTGAGGTGCTCCCGGATGGGAGGGGCTTATATAGGGGAGGGTACTTCCGGTTTTGGAAGTTGCCAGTGCCAGCACCTGACGGTATCTATATAACCCATTAGTAATGACTATGCCGCTCTGTGTCCCGTGATGTACTCCAAGAAAAGGATTTTACAGGTAAGCTGTTATAAAAATCCTATTTTTCACCTAAACAAAATATGGAGGAGTTCAGTGTTCAAAAATATAAATCTATTTCTATGTAAGGTTCTATTCTAGTTCCTGCATGAGCAGAGAAATAAAAGTCCTGCAGCCTGTTAACCCCTTCAGGAAGATGATAATAAAGTGATTGAAGATATTTTGGCCCTTCTTGATGATGACCTTGATCCTCAGACAGAGAATGACACTATGATCCTTAGACAGGTTGATCTTAAGATAAAATAGAAGAAAATGTTACCCCTGTCCAAAAATAAACCTATTTGTCAATTTTATGACCTCGTAAGCATTGATCTTAAGAAACTGAATTGGGAAGAGTTTGATTGTGATAATCTGAATAAACAAGAAAGGGTTGCTTTGAATGAACTGAAGAATGCTAAGGGCATAATTATCAAAAAGAGTGTCAAGGGTGGAAATGTGGTTCTGATGAGTGAGGATACTTATGTCAAGGAAGTAAAGAGACAACTGGGTAATCAAGATGGCTATCCAAGAATTTCCCCTTCTCTAATTTGGTTATAGAATTAAACTATAAGCTAACTTTAGCACAGGAAGAAGAAGGGCTTCCATCTAAAAGGGAATCAAATCATCTACGAGTTTTTGAATACAATATTCCAGTCCTCTATATCATCCCTAAACTTCATAAAGATCTACCTAACCTCCAGGGAGACCTATAGTCTCTGCAATTAATGGACCCCTTGAAAGGGTGGGTCAATATGTTGATGGTGTTTTAAAAACAATGGTTTCTGCTCTTGCATCATATGTAAGAGATACTAAAGATGTTCTCAATGAATTACAGTAAGTGATATTGAAATTGATAAGTGGCTGCTTGTCTGTATTGATGTGGAGTCACTTTATACGTCAATACACCATATCTGGGGTCAAAAAGCTGTTGAGTATTTTTTGGAGAAATGTTATCCAGAGATTGCCCACCAAAATGAATTTGCTTTGGACCTTTTGAATTTTGTCCTTCAGAACAACTACTTTGAGTTCAGTGATGTGTACTACCAACAGGTGTCCGGTACCTCCTATGGCGGCTCTGTGGGCGCCCTCATACGCATGTCTACATTTGGGCATGTGGGAGGAGTGTGAGGTATATACACTAAGATCTTTTGATAGATTTGCGAGGACATGGATATGTTACATTGATGATGTCCTGCTGGTCTGGAAGGGAAGCGAGACCGATCTACATGAGTTAATTTGCGAGTTACATGGAAATACACAAAATATTAAACTCACATATGGGTTTGATCCAGTATCGATTTTTTTTTCTTGACCTCAGGATTAGATTACCAAGAAGGATGGCCTTTTGGTTACTTTGACATTTCAAAAACCCACAGCTGCCAATACCCTGCTTAGAAAAGATAGTTTTCATCCTAGATCTTTGGTGTGGTGAAGGGCATCCCTATTGGGACAATTTTTCTGCATCCTGAGAAATTGTTCAAGTAATGTGGAATGTTAAAAGGAGGCCCACAATATTTGCACCAGATTTATTGAGAGAGGCTATAGTTAACAAATGTTGTGCTATGGTTAGCATTGCCTCTGAGCATGTGTGTTTGTACTTTGGATTTTTTTCCCGACGGACTTGTGTACACACAATCGGATAATCCGACGGCACACATTGGTTGTCAGAAAATTTTAAAGCATGCTATCCCACATTTGTTGTCGGAAATTCCGACAACAATTGTCCGATGGAGCATACAAACGGTCGGATTATCCGACAAAACCCTGCCATCACACATTTGTTGTCGAACAATCGGATCATGTGTACGAGGCATTACAGTCACACTTGGGAATGTGGAATCATGCCATGAGAATTATTCCTTAGGATGGAGCTTTTGTTCCAGGTTAATGGCCCTGGTTGTCAGGTTACAAGCAGAGGTACAACCCGACTTAATCATGTGACACCAGTTCCTGTGTGACTGAAATGGCATTGCCATGTTCATTCCACAACCAATGAGCAGGTCTCTTGGAGTGTTGCAGACGCCACTCACTCAGTTGGTTTTCGGCCATCTTTGGACGTGAGTGGTTGGCCCCCAGAAGTTTGTCTGCCCAAGTTTGCGCATACTAAGGCATTGTCCGTTATTTGCCCAATACTGGCAGTAACAGTCACATGGGGACCGGTTGGTCAGTGAGCTCAGTGTTTTCTTTACGGATGGTTTGGTCACAGCCAAATTATTAGGTAGATTGGAGTCCCTTCTCCTAATGTCCTTCATGCGTAGGTTGACATGGTTAGGCCTGAGGCCTCTTCAGGCCACACAGGCTTTCCCCCTACACCCCCTGTTGGAAGAGGCGGTGTATGCTGATTGGGAACATCCTGACAGGATTTTTGTTCCTCCTAAGAGGTATTCCCTTTTATATCCCATGGATGAAAAGCTCACTAAGAAATGGAGCATGCCAGCCATAGATGCAGCAGTCTCTTCCTTAAACAAGAACTTAACTTGTCCGATGGATAATGCACATTATTAAAAGCCTCTTTTTCTTTGGCCAGTTCAGCTATTCAGCCATTGGTATCTGTCAATCTGTAAAGAATCAGATCGGACGGCCTGACAGGCCTAACCAGGAGGATGATCATCCTGAAAATAAGGCAGATATTCGTTGAGCGCTGTGTTTTGCTGTTGACGCCTTAAAGGATTAGAGAACGCTTTTAAAGGATTCAATACAGCAGGTTTCTCGTTTGGCTCTCATGTTTGTACATATGCGCAGACTTTTGTGGCTTAAGAACTGGTCAGCCGAGCTTCCTTGTAAGAAGTTACTGGCATGTTTCTCCTTTCATGGGGAATGTTTATTTGGCGATCATTTGTACAAATATATCCAAAAGATTTCTGGAGGAAAGAATTCTCTACTTCGGGTGAAGAAAAGTACCAAACATCCCTCGTTTAAAACCTCAGGGACTGCTTCCTCAAATGTCTAAGCACCAAGGCAGTTCTGCCGCCAACAAAGCGCTAGAGCCAGGGGCAAACCACAAGGCCAGGGCCAAAATTCTTCCAAACCCAGTACCAAGCCCCCCTTTTGAGGCGATGCCCCCACTTCATCGGGTCAGGGGGAGGCTGCTGCACTTTTTCGGACATTTGGAGAACAATAATTCATGACGAGTGGTTCACCTCAACTATATCCTGCGGTTACAAGCTGGAGTTGCAGGGGGTTCCCCCTCAGAGGTTTTTAAGATCCAACATTCCTTTGGATCCTCCAAAAAGATTACTTTAGACACTATATCAATTAGTGCATCAAGGAGTGATTGTAGAGGTTCCTGTACCCGAAAGGGGCGCAGAGTTTTACTTGAACCTTTTTACGGTTCAAAAACCAAACGGGGACACAAGGCCTATTTTGGACCTAAGATCCCTGAACCAGTATCTACTGATCAAGTCCTTTCGGATGGAGTCTGTCCGCTCAGTAGTAGCTTCACTCTAGATCTGAGACTTTCTAGTTTCCATTGATATAAAGGACGCGTAACTACATGTACCAATCAACCTCATCAGAGGTTCTTATGGTTTGCAGTAGAGGAATGTCACTTTCAGTCTGTGGCTCTACCCTTCGGGCTTGCTATAGCCCCCCAGGTGTTCACAAAGGTCCTAGCACCGGTACTGGGCCTTTTTAGGGCCCAAGGGATTCTGGTGCTCGGGTATCTGGGCGACCTCCTGCTCAGAGATCACTCACTACAAGCTCTAGAACAGAGCATAACATGCACAGTGCGGTATTTGGAAAGCTTAGGCTGGATCATAAATACCGAAAAGTCAAACTTCTAAAGTATCTAGGTCTGACCCTAAATACAGTCCAGGCAAGAGTGCCACCCGCAAGGATCTGTTCCCTGAAGACTCATGTGTGTCAGATAAGGGACACCAGTCAACCCTCTATTCGACTCTGTATGAGTCTTCTAGGGAGGATGGTAGCCTCATTCGAGGCGGTGTCCTATGCCCAGTTCCATTCCAGGCCACTACAACATAACATCTTGTTGGCTTGGAACAGGAGATGAAAAGCCCAGGATTATCCAATGTTCTTATCTCCTCGGGCACGCTTAAGCCTACGCTGGTGATTACAGGATCAGAACCTGCAAAAGGGAAGACCCTTCCTCCCAATAACTTGGAGAGTACTGACTACAGATGCCATTCTCTCAGGCTGGAGAGCGACCCTAGAGGGCCACACAGCTCAAGGAAAATGGTCAAGGACAGAACAGATCCTGCCCATCAACATCCTGGAATTACGGGCAGTAAGTCTGGCCCTACAGTCCTGGACGATGGAGCTTCAGGACTACCCTTTCAGGGTTCAGTCCAACAATGCCACTGTAGTGGCCTATATAAACCACCAAGGTGGTACCAGGAGTCGTTCAGCTCTGAAAGAGGTGAACCACATACTAGCCTGGGCAGAAGAACATGTGCCAATTATATCGGCAGTCCATATCCCGGGAATATAGAACTGGAAGGCAGATTATCTCAGCCGCCAGCAGATCTGCCCGGGGAATGGTCCCTACACCCAGGGGTGTTCCAAGAAATTTGCCAACGTTTGTGATGGCCAGAGGTCCACATAGTGGCATCCAGGTTCAACAACAAGCTACAGCAGTTTGTGTCCCGAACAAGGGATCCTCTAGCAATCAGAGCAGATGCTCTGATAATTCCATGGAGCCAATACTCCCTGGTTTATGCTTTCCCTCCGATCCCCCTCCTTCCACATTTGTTGCGCAGGTTTCAGAAAGAGGGAGTTCCAGTCATTCTGGTGGCACCAGCCTGGTCCAGAAGGCCCTGGTTCCCGGAGATTGTGAGACAGTGGACGGGCCATGGACGCTTCCACAGTGCCCCAATCTACTCTCTCAAGGTCCTATATTCCACCCCAATTCACAGACTCTAAATTTGACGGCATGGTTATTGAAGCCCAGTAGTGTCTACCCTAGTAAATGCTAGAAAAGCTGTCACTAGGAAGATCTATCATAAAGTCTGGAAGAGCTTGGTGTGAAGCCAAAAGATAACATCCTCGGAAATACGTGATTGGGAGAATTCTCTCTTTTCTACAGTCAGCTGTAGAAATCAAATTGGCTTTGGGTACAATTAGAGGTCAAATTTCATCCCTATCAGTATGCTTCCAAAGGCCTTTAGCCTCCCATTCACTGATCCGAACCTTTATGCAAGGGGCAACTCACTTGCTTCCCTCCATTAGGTCACCTACAGTATGTGTCCTTGGTGTCACCTGGTGTTGTCTGTATTACAGAAACAACCATTTGAACCTATCAAAAAAATTCCATTAGACTTGCTATCACGCAAGTTAGCCTTCCTGATGGCTATGACCTCGGCTAGGAGGGTGTCGGAGTTGGTGGCCCTGTCATGCAGGGAACCGTATTTAATCTTTCATCACAACAGGGTCATGTTACGACCTATAGAAAAATTGGTTGGAGATCAATACTCACTATTAATTACCACCATACTTGGTGTGCAGTATACCCGTGTGGTGTCCCAAAATTTGCAGACTCACCAATAATAGGTGCGTTCTATGTGCCTAAATACTATAGAGAGAGAAGGGTTACAGGGGAAAGATTCCCACTGTGCAGAGACACAGGCGGACCATGCTGCTTAATGAGGGATACATTTTATTAGAAAAATATATTATTACAAAAAAGAGGCCAAGACCAAGTACGCCACCACGTGTTACGACCTGTTCCATCCTTTTTGCCAAAAGCGGTGTCGGCCTTTCATTTAAATCGGGACATTATTTTGCCTTCTTTTTTTCTCTCAGCCTCATTCGGCAGAAGAGAGCCGACTGCACTCCTTGGACGTTGTCTGGGCAGTCAAGGTTTATTTGTTTAGATCTGCGGAGATCCGAGGATCACACTTTTTTATTTTTTTACCAAAAGGACCCAAGAAAGGGCAGGCAGCTTGCAAAGCTTCCATTGCCAATTGGGTCCGTCAATTGGTCATTCAGGCCTACGGTCTGAAACGTAAAGGTCCTCCCTTTAGGGTGAGAGCTCATTCTACCAGGGGTGTAGGAACCTCCTGGGCTTTTCGCCATCAGGTATCTGTGGCTCAGATTTGTAAGGCTGCTACCTGGTCTTCAGTGCATAAATTCACAAAATTTTATGAAGTGGATGTTTGAGCAGCCGAGGATTTGCCTTTTGGCCGCAGTGTAGCAGGCTGCTGTATAAAGTTCTGATGGCTATTATTATTTGGCAGGGTGTCTCCCTCCCCTCAAGGCTATTGCTCTGGGAAGTCCCAGAAGGTAATGAATATTGGCCTCACTCTGTGTCCCATGATGTATGAAAAAGAAAATAGGATTTTTTACCTGTAAAATCCTTTTCTTTGAATACATCATGGGGCACAGAGGTCCCTCCCCTCTGTTTGAGGATTCTGTGCTTGCTACAAAACTGAAGTAACTTCCTTAACCACTTAAGCCCCGGACCATTTTGTAGCTAAAGGACCAGAGGTATTTTCAGAATTTTACACTGCGCTGCTTTAACTGTAAATTGTGCGGACATGCAATGTTGTACCCAAACGAAATTTGCGTCCTTTTCTTCCCACAAATAGAGCTTTCTTTTAATGGTATTTGATTGCCTCTGCGATTTAAATTTTTTGCGATATAAACGGAAAAAGACTGAAAATGTTGAAAAAAAATGATATTTTCTACTTTTTGTTATAAGAAAAATCGCATAAACTCAATTTTAGTCATACATTTAGGCCAAAATGTATTCAGCCACATGTTTTTAGTAAAAAAAATGTCAATAAGCGTATATTTATTGGTTTGCGCAAAAGTTATAGCGTTTACAAACTAGGGTACATTTTCTGAAATTTACACAGCTTTAAATTTATGACTGCCTATCTCATTTCTTGAGGTGCTAAAATGGCAGGGCAGTACAAAACCCCCCAAATGACCCCATTTTGGAAAGTAGACACCCCAAGGAAATTGCTGAGAGGCATGTTGAGCCCATTGAATATTTTTTTTTTTTGTCTTAAATGATTGACTAATGACAAAAAAAAAAAATTACAAAAAGTTGTCACTAAATGATATATTGCTCACACATGCCATGGTTATATGTGGAATTGCACCCCAAAATACATTTTGTTGCTTCTCCTGAGTACGGGGATACCACATGTGTGGGACTTTTTGGGAGCCTAGCCGCGTACGGGCCCCCGGAAACCAAGCACCGCCTTCAGGATTTCTAAGGGCGCAAATTTTTGATACCTCACATGCATGGTGCAATTGCTGTTTACATATGACGCCAGACCGACGCTTGCGTTCGCCATTGGGCAAGAGCAGGGCAGGACAGGGGTGCTTTTTTTTATTTTTATTATTATTAATTTTGCTTTTTTATTTTATTTTTAAATTGTTCCTTCCATATATTTTTTTTTTTATCATTTTTATTGTTATCTCAGGGAATGTAAATATCCCCTATGATAGCAATAGGTAGTGACAGGTACTCTTTTTTTGAAAAAACTGGGGTCTTCTAGACCCTAGATCTTTCCTCTGCCCTCAAAGCATCTGACCACACCAAGATCGGTGTGATAAAATGCTTTCCCAATTTCCCAATGGCGCTTTTTATATCCGGGGGGGGACATTCCCTCCCACTGCTTGTAAAAGCAGTCCAGAGGCTAAATAGCCGCTAGGATTGCTTTTACATGAAAGCCGGCCGCTGGCTGAAAAGAATGATACCAAGATGATACCTAAACCCGCAGGCATCATTCTGGTATAAACATTCAAAGTCCAGCAACATACCAGTACTGGTCCTTGTTGGACATGTATGGTAATCTTTTTTTCATGCAGCCTGTTGGCTGAACGAAAAAAGAGATTGATCGGTGGGTATGCCCACCATTAGAATACCGCCATTCATCCACCCACTTCTAATGGGCATACATGCACCATTTATATATGCCGAAGCATTCTCCCGCAAAAAAGTTATGCCGCACACACATGGTCAAACTTTTCCACGGGCAAGCCTCCGTCGGAATTTCGACCGTATGTACGCGGCATTAGGAGCAAAATCGCTCCTCCGCCCCTGCTGCCCCCATGCTTCGGCATATATGTTTTTTTTTTTTAACTGTGGTGGTGAAATCACCTCCTACAGCACTGGAGTCGCAGGGATCAGGCCTGTCTCTTCGAACGCTGCAGTTATGTGTGTTGTGTTTTGTAAGTGACAGTGATCGATCGATACTGCACTTGGGTGGGCTGGACTGGACGGAGAGGCAAAATGCAGGTGCTAGCAGGTATCTGGGCTGATCCCGCTAACACTGCGTTTTTGGGAACCCTAAACTGCTGGGGACGCTAGTATAGATCTGATCAGATCAGATATTGATCTGTTCAGATACTATACCACTAAGGGGGGTGTATGCTTCACGCGTGGGTGTTAGCGTTACTGACATTAACCTGACGCTGCCTGGGGTGTGACGCAGACCCTCTCTGAAGCTAAAACCTAATTGATATCACCCGCCGGGCGATCAGGGGGTTAAACCTTTATTGGGTTATATACGGCGGGTGCCCTGACACTATAAAAAGCAAACTAACTAACCAGCGTCACCCGTAACACTTATATGGTGATCACTGGTGAAAGGGTTAACTAGGGCAATCAGGGGGTTAAAACCTTTATTAGATAATATATGGGGGTACCTGACGCTATATAAAAGCCTGCGGCGAACCTAAAAAAAATTACTGGCTACCGATCTGCATCACCGACACTAAGACAGCGATCAGAAAAACGATCGCTTAGCGACAGTGGTGATAGGGGGTGAAAGGGTTACCTGGGGGGCGATCAAGGGGGTTAAACCTTTACTAGAAAATATATTGGGGTACCTGACGCTATAAAAACCTGCGGCGAACCTAAAAAAAAATTACTGGCTACCGATCGGCATCACCGACGCTAAGGCAGCGATCAGAAAAATGATCGCTTAGCGACAGTGGTGATAGGGGGTGAAAGGGATATCTGGGGGGCAATCAGGGGGTTAAACCTTTATTAGGGGGGGTTAGGGGGCTACACTGGACCTAAAACTGACTGTAGTGACACTTTTACAGTCACAAATGTCACTGATTGCAGTGATCAGTAAATAAATGGTCACTGCAATCAGTGACACTGTGACTGGGGGGTGATCTGGGGGGGCGATTTATGTCCCTATGTGTTCTGGTGTCAGTGTAGTGTTTTGTGCACTGACCTGATGTCTTCTCTTGTACGGCGCTCGGTATATGTGAGCGCCGCACCAGAGATGACATCACTTCCTCCTGCTTCCTCTGCCTGTGTGTGACAGAGGGGGCCTTTTCATTCGCCGGGAGCGATCGCGAGGGGGTGGCCGGAATCCAACGGCTGCCCCCTCATCCTGGATCGCTCCCGAACGATTAACGGCCGCTCACTGTATAGGAGGGGGGTCCGATTGGACCCCCAACTGTACAAAGGCAATCACGTACACTCTACGTGATTGTGCCTGTCTGTGCCATTCTGCCGACGTATATATACAGTGAGCGGTCGTTAAGTGGTTAATGGGAGGGGTTATATAGGGGATTACTTCATGTCTAAAGACCTTAATCTACCAGTGTCCATTCATCTGATGATGGAGTATAACCCAGAAGGTAATGAATATTAGCCTTACTCTGTGTCCCATGATGTATACAAAGAAAAGGATTTTACAGGTAAGTATAACGAAAAAATCTAATTTTTTAGGCCAAAAAGTTCAATTTTGGTCTCATCTGACCAGAGAACCTTCTTCCTCATGTTTGTTGGCTCCACCCATCTTCCCATCAACTCTGACCAGCTTCCCTGTCCCTGCTGAAGAAAAGGTGTGTTCAGGGTGATAGGCAGTTTTAGTTTTCCGCATTTCGCTTTTAGGCCAAAAAGTAAAATTTTGGTCTTATCTGACCAGAGCACCTTCTTCCACATGGCTTCTCGCAAACTGCAAATGGGACTTTTCATGGCTTTCTTTCAACAATGGCTTTCTTCTTGCCACTCTTCTCCATAAAGGCTAGATTTGTGGAGTACACGACTAATAGTTGTCCTGTGGACAGATTCTGCCACCTGAGCTGTGGATCTCGGCAGCTCCTCCAGAGTTACCATGGACCTCTTGACTGCTTCCCTGATTAATGCTCTCCTTGCCCGGCCTGTCAGTTTAGGTGGATGGCTATGTCTTGGTAGGTTTGCTGTTGTGCCATACTCTTTCCATTTTTGGATGATAGATTGAACAGTGCTCCGTGAGATATTCAAAGCTTGGGATTTATTTATTTTTATACCTTAACACTGCTTTAAACTTCTTCACAACATTATCCCTGACCTATCTGTGTTTCTTGGCCTTCATGATGCTGTTTGTTCACTAAGGTTCTCTAACAAACCTCTAAGGGCTTCACAGAACAGCTGTATTTATACTGAGATTAAGTTACACACAGGTGGACTAATTAGGTGACTTCTGAAAGCAATTGGTTACACTATATTTTAGTTAGGGGTATCAGAGTAATGGGGGCTAAATACAAATGCACGCCACACTTTTCACATATTTATTTGTAAAAAATGTTGAAAAACATTTATTTTCCTTCCACCACATTTATGTGCCACTTTGTGTTGGTCTGTCACATAAAATCCCAATAAAATACATTTACATTTTTGGCTGTAACATGACAAAATGTGGAAAATTTCAAAGGTGTGTGAATACTTTTTCAAGGCACTGTAAGCTTTTCAAACTGTTTTTGACTATTGTAAATTAGTAGCAAAGTCATATTTTGTCTGTTTCTCTTGTAGTTTAATCGCAGACATCACTGTAGGCGATGTGGTAGGTTGGTATGCAGTTCCTGCTCAATGAAGAAGATGGTCGTGGAAGGCTGTCGAGAAAACCCAGCTCGTGTGTGCGATCAATGCCACAATTATTTCTCTACAAAGTAAGCTTCTTTAAATATACTTCAGTATATATATATATATATATATATATATATAAATGAAAATAACAGTGTAATAAGAAACAAATCGCCCTCTTTCCCTAATACACTCCACTGCGCTTTGGAATGACGTCCGATAAGTTCCGGACCAATTAACCTTACCAGCTGCTACTTTAAAATTTCAAAAATGAAAAGTAATTTTGAATACCAAAATAGTAGCGCTCAGTGTATTGCAACACACATCTAATTGTAAATTATATACACTCTGTGAAAAAATGCGTACATATAAATTTATCAATATACACCCTGTGAAAAAATGTGCATATAATAAACTCATCAAGTGTCCATAACGTTCAAAACAGTGTTTTTTTTTAAAAATTGCTGCAAAATGTTTGAAAAGTAAGTCCATAAATAAAACTGCATCCAAATAGTGACTTCAAATCGAAATTGTGTAGGTTATTTTTTCCTGTGTTTCCTTGAAAACCTTCACCACACCACCGTGCTCAGTGACTCCACTCCCTATGGACTTGCACTCACCAATAGGATATGCCTCGCACTCTCATGCTCGGCTAATCAGCTTAATTACCCCCCAGGGTATCAGAAACGACTCCAAATTATGAAATTGGGTCAGTCAAGTCTCCCACATGGGAAAAAAACAAGTATCTCCAATAGTGAAGTATATCACAACTTTAATTAAATTAGCACAGCACAAGTGACCTTCAATGGTTAAACTCACATTAGGCAGATAATAATCAAGCACTTCAATAAAACTTCTCCAAACGCCAGGCAAGTATACAACAGGCAGCCGCGATGTATTGCGGTCTCGTCGGATCAAAACAACTATGTGTGTCTCACCCTCCTTCATGTAAGCTTGCCTCTCCACTGCAATCGAATCACCGCAAACTTCCGTCCAAAACCCCAAATTGTATATTCGATGAGTGGTCGAAAGATCCGTACGCTGCACACCAGGTGACTGTCGTGTAGCTCCTCCCAGACTAGTTTCGTCGAAAAAGACTTCTTCCAATGGGATCAGTTACACAAACTCACACCTCCCTCTTTATACTCCGACCATGATTGGCCACGGTCGTATTTCCTACTACGCATGTGCGCGCTTGCCGTCCCCATGATCGCAATACATCGGGCATGACCCCAGTCATTACATACATGGAGGACAAATGTAAATAACACAATCTACATCTAATCTCTGTACACTGCAGATACTATTCATATCGAAGACCATAACTGCCAGACATTGAGAGAATATCACTCGATTACAAATATAAAATATATGGGGGCGTGACCGGATGAGGATGTGCAGGTGGATGTGTGTGTGAGAGCCTTCACGCTGTCTTCCTCCCTCTCCTAAAATTCCTCTGAAAATCCACCCCTGTTCGTTCCCTGGATGCTGGACTTGCTGGCCGTTTGATCCTTGTTTGACCCTTCCCTCATGGCCCGACCTTCTTTGCAGTGCACGGCTCTGAGACCTGGAGACGGCAGTTTGCGAGTGTAAGAGGAGCCGTGCTTCCCCCCCCCCCCTCCCCTTCCAGCGTGCTGTGCGGCAGCAGCACAGGAATAAAGTGCTTCTTTCCTTCATACTACTGAAGCTAATAGGAAGTATTGGTGGTGGGGTGAGAGACCATGCCATGCTTCTTTGAAGGGACAAAGAACCAGTGGGATAGCGAGCTGTGGATGGAGGAAAGGAAGATGTGTGAGGCCCCCCTCTGAGCTCCCCCCGCGCCCTTTGCTTTAGCAAGAGGAAGTGGCAAAGGAGGAAAAGTAACTGCTCCTGCATTCGACATTTACTCAAACTGCACATCACGGATGGGTGAGAGACTTCCATTTCTCTAAATTATTACTGCAAAGAACATATTGGCTGCTAAAATCTGTTAAAACCAGCTTGCGTATTCAAGAATTAAGAACTGTATTGTGTTGACCTGTGGTGTCGTTTGTGCAGTTTGTAGTTTGCAAAGTACTAGCTCAGCCCGGTCCAGTTCGTTGCCAATCCCCCCCCCCCCTGTACAGTTGCCTATTTGGCTAAATAACAGGGTATAAGTGGAGAAAGGGATATAAGGCAAAGGATGTCATCAAAGGGGAAAAAAGAGGAACAGCCTAACTTGGAGGGCGGGGGGCCCCCAGACAACGCGATCAGCAAAAGAGAAAGCAACGCAGGCAGCAACAGCTGTGGCAGCTGCAGCAGCTAAACTGGAGCGATTTGCACATATATCGGCAAATTCGCCTGGTAAAGGAACTCAACACGCACAGGCGAAAAAACAAGCAGGAGCATCGGCAGATAGGAAAAGTTATGGCCATGGAATATCAGCCCCAAAAATGACAAGCAAAAAGGGCTCAATGGGAGAAATCCCAGGGTCCGTGACTGTATCTGCAATAGCTTCTATAGACACTCCAGTAACGGCTAGGGCAGCTGACCTATCGGCTGAGGAAGAGCCAACACTGAAAGAAATATTAGGCGCTATAAACGCATGCAGAGGATCACTGAACAACCTATCCGATCAGATTAAAGGAATTAAAGAAGAGCTAGTGTTAATGGGCCAGGAGCTGCAGAGAACGGTGGTAAGAATAACAGCGGTAGAGGAGAGATTGAGCCAAGTGGAAGATGAGGTGTACCCCCTAAAACAGGAGATGAAAGCGATGAAGGAACAAATGGGGTGGCAGGCATCCAAACTTGACGAAATCGAGAACAGGCTACGTAGGAACAACATACGGGTAGTGGGTCTCCCGGAACGAAGTGAGGGTACCCACCCCATAAGTTTTCAATTGGCTCAGACATTTTTGGGGAAAACGCCTTTTCACCGCTTTTTGTGATAGAAAGGGCTCATAGAGTCCCATTTAGAGCCCACCTGAAGGATGGATATCCTCGGCCCCTACTCCTGAAATTCCTTAACTATAATGATAAGGTAATAGCACTGCAAAAGGCAAGAGAGAAGGGGGACATTTATTATAATGGATCAAGAATTTCCTTGTACCCAGACTTCTCTCCAGAATTAAGCAAACGCAGATGTGAGTTTACACCAATCAAACGTAGCCTATTTAAAAGTAAAATTACATATGCATTACTCAATCCAGCAATTCGGATAATGACCTCAGAGGGACCCCAATTTTTTGACTCACCAGGAAAAGCAGCACAATGGCTGGAAAAGAATAAAATACAATCGCAGACTACAACAGATTGAATATACATGGAGAGGAAGCTATAGGGGTTAAACTCTAAACTGAAACTTGGATTCCCCTCCGCTGTTTTCTCCTTCTGGGGACATGGACAAAGGGAAGGAAGAAGAAAAACTCATTTTTTATTTATATATTTTTTTTTCCGTAGGGGGGGGGGGGTCAGTAGGATCCTAAATATTTTCTTTCTTCCTCTTTTTTTTTCTTGTGCGTTTTTTTTATTTATTTTATTTTCCTTCTTTCTTGTATCTTTTATTTTTTTCTTATTTTTTTTTTTCTTTTCCTTCTTTCTTGTATCTTTTTTTTTTCTTTTATTGGTTTTTGGCCCTTAGGAGGAGGGAAAAATGGGGGGAGGGGCAATTATTATTATTATTTTTAATTTTTTTTTGGAATTCTAGACCTAAAGGAATGGAACGGGGAGTCACTTCGTAGCACTAAATATATACACTAATGAAAAGCATTTTGATGCACATATTTTGCTTAAGAGAGGGAGGGGAAGGGGAGGGGGGAGATAGCAGGAAGGAGTATGTGGGTTTACAAGTGGGTATGGAGATTGAGGGGTATGTAAGTGTGAATTGGCAGGTAGTGGTCACAAGTACAGCCCCTGGGGTGGGCCTAGATAGGCAGGGGAAAGGGGGATAGAGGGAGGTCGGGGGGAGGTTGAAGGGGTGGGAGGGGGGGTAAAATTGCACAAAATCACGAATGTCACATTTCAAATTAAAAGATGGGATTTTTTGAAAAATACACTGAAAAAAAGTAATTCAGTAGTAGACCAAGGGCAAAAAGGGAGCAGTAGACTAATTGTTTTTTTTTTGTAACTGCTTATTTTTTTTCAGTTCTTTTGTATTAAGGATTTTCTTCGATGGTTATGTTTTTTTAGTATCTCTTTCTTGTGTTATGATGGGACACAAAATTCCCTGCTACCTAAGGCTGAACTTCTTGGGGTCCAAATGGGTCTCTTTCTCCTATATGTTCTCCTTGTTATTTTGCTGTTGTACTGGTATGCGACCTAAAACATTCAGCATAGGCTCCTGGAATGTTCGGGGGATGGGCGATCCGGTAAAAAGAGCTGCAATATTTTCCATGCTTGAATGGTATGGGGTGGAGTTAATTTGTATCCAAGAGACCCATTTAAAAGAAACAAAGGTAAAACTATCCAATAGGAAATATCAGTGTCAGTACCATTCAGTCTATTCTTCTTACTCTAGGGGGGTGAGTATATTGGTGAAGAGGGGGATGTCTTTTGTTTGTAGAGAGGTCAGGATAGACAAATTGGGTCGTTTTATTTTTTTGCATTGTTTGATAGAAAATGAACCATATGTATTGGCAAATGTCTATGTTCCTCCACCCTTTAATATGGAGATCTTGTATAAATTTGTGGAGTTTGTGTTAAATAAGGAAGAAAGTCCCGTAATAGTAGTAGGGGACTTTAATGTAGTATTGGACAGGACAGTAGACAGATTCCCACCGGGGACACGGACGGATGGGGGGGAGAGGGACGTTTAACCCAGTTTCTAGAAGAGGTCGGATGGTGCGATATCTGGAGAATGGGAAATCCAGACGAGAGGCAGTATTCCTGTTTCTCAAGCTCATATTCTACATTATCCAGAATAGATATGGCCTTGGGAAACGGGATAAGCTTACAGCTGGTTAGTAAAACTCCAATTAGCAGTAGCGGGAATGTCCAATCAGAAGTCTCCTGGGCCAGATGGCTTACCGGTAGAGATTTACAAACAATATGGGGAGGTGCTCCTCCCAGAACTGCTAAGGGTGCTGAACTGGGCGGTAGAAGGGGGGGAGTTGCCGGCCTCAATGTCGGAGGCTACCATAATAGTACTCCAAAAAGAGGGGAAAGATCAATTAGATACATCATCTTACAGACCAATTTCACTATTGTGTTCAGACGTTAAGATACTGGCTAAGTGTTGGCGGCCAGGATGAATAAATACATTCAGAAATTAATACACCCGGATCAATCTGGATTCATCCCTAATAAAGCTACCAGCACCAATATTAGAAGACTGTATCTGAATCTACAGATGCCAACTGAGAACAAAGGGGGTAGAGCTATCCTATCCGTGGATGCCACCAAGGCATTTGACAGCCTAGAATGGGACTACCTCTGGCACGTGTTAGAGAAATTCGGTCCCGTCTTTATCAAATGGGTAAAAACACTTTATAACTCCCCAAGTGCAAAAATAAAAATTAATAAGCAATACTCAAAGAGGTTTAGGCTAGAGAGGGGCACAAGGCAGGGGTGTCCCCTGTCTCCCCTTCTCTTTACGTTAGCAATAGAGCCATTAGCAATAGCGATTAGAACTAAAAAGGCGATACAGGGATTTCAGAGGAAAGCGGGGGAGGAGAAAATCGCACTTTATGCAGATGACGTCTTGCTTTTTTTGGGGGATTCCTCAACGTCACTAAAAACGGCGATGCAGACAGTGAAAGCATTTGGCCGATTTTCGGGCCTGGTAATAAATTGGGAGAAGTCTGCACTTTTGCCGGTGGATCCAGTGGGCAGCGCCGTTTGTGAAGGAATCCCTTTATTAAAAGTAGTGGAAAAAATGGATTATCTGGGAATAGTGGTGACACGTGACCCAGAACAATACATTAATAATAATTTAAGACCACTTTTAGTTGAGTTCAAGCAAAAGGCCGATATCTGGGAACGTCTTCCCCTATCAGTAGCCGGACTAATTAAACTTATTAAAATGATTTGGATGCCACAATTACTTTATGTGCTCCACAACGCCTCAGTATGGATCGGGAAAGTTTGGTTTAAAAAAATAGAGACCCTTTTCAGGGAATTAATCTGGAGGAAGGGCAGGGCAAGAATCAGTCTCCAAATATTACAGCTGCCAACAAATGAGGGAGGGCTGGCTATTCCACACCCTTACAGCTACTTTTTAGCAGCACAGCTACAGCACCTGGGGGGGTGTATAACAAAGTGAGGAGGAGGGGCCAGCGGGAAAATGATGCTAATGGGGGCCCCACATAACACCATAATAGAAAACTTGGAGGCTGACTCCTTTCCCGTTAACCACTTAACGACCGCCCACTGTAAATATACGTCAGCAGAATGGCACCGACAGGCAGAATCACGTATATGTACGTGATTGCCTTTGTATAGTTGGGGGGTCCGATCGGACCCCCCTTCTTTACAGTGAGCGGTCGTTTTACCTTCGGGAGCGATCCGACATGAGGGGACGGCCGTTCGATTCCGGCCACCCCCTCTCGATCGCTCCCGGCGAATGAGAGAGCTTCCCCTGCCTGCCAGGAAGGAGGGAGTGATGTCATCTCTCCTGGGGCGCTCACATATACCGAGCGCCGTACAGGAGAAGATGCCAGGTTAGTACACAAAACAGCACACTGACACCAGGACACATAGGCACATAAATCGCCCCCCCAGACACCCCCAGATCACCCCCCAGCCCCCCCCCCGAGCCCCCAGTCACAGTGTCACTGATTGCAGTGACCATTTATTTAGTGATCACTGCAATCAGTGACATTTGTGACTGTAAAAGTGTCACTACATTTAGTTTTAGGTCCAGTGTAGCCCCCTAACCCCCCCTAATAAAGGTTTAACCCCCTGATCACCCCCCAGATAACCCTTTCACCCCCTATCACCACTGTCACTAAGCAATCATTTTTCTGATCGATGTCTTAGCGTCGGTGATGCTGATCGGTAGCCAGTAATTTTTTTTTAGGTTCGCCGCAGGTTTTTATAGCGTCGGGTACCCCCATATATTACCTAATGAAGGTTTAACCCCCTTGATCGCCCCCTAGGTAACCCTTTCACCCCCTATCACCACTGTCACTAAGTTATAATTTTTCTGATCGATGTCTTAGCGTCGGCGATGCTGATCGGTAGCCAGTAATTTTTTTTAGGTTCGCCGCAGGTTTTTATAGCGTCGGGTACCCCCATATATTACCTAATAAAGGTTTAACCCCCTTGATCACCCCCCAGGTAACCCTTTCACCCCCTAGCACCGCCGTGGCTATGCGATCATTTTTCTGATCGATGTCTTAGCGTCGGTGATGCTGATCGGTAGCCAGTAATTTTTTTTAGGTTCGCCGCAGGTTTTTATAGCGTCGGGTACCCCCATATATTACCTAATAAAGGTTTAACCCCCTTGATCGCCCCCCCAGGTAACCCTTTCACCCCCTATCACCACTGTCACTAAGCGATCATTTTTCTGATCGATGTCTTAGCGTCGGCGATGCTGATCGGTAGCCAGTAATTTTTTTTAGGTTCGCCGCAGGTTTTTATAGCGTCGGGTACCCCCATATATTACCTAATAAAGGTGTAACCCCCTTGATCACCCCCCAGGTAACCCTTTCACCCCCTAGCACCGCCGTCACTATGCGATCAGGTTTTTATAGCGTCAGGTACCCCCATATATTATCTAATAAAGGTTTAACCCCCTGATCGCCCCCCAGGTAACCCTTTCACCCCCTATCACCACTGTCGCTAAGCAATCGTTTTTATGATCGTTGTCTTAGTGTCGGTGATGCCGATAGGTAGCCAGTAATTTTTTTTTAGGTTCGCCGTCAGGTTTTTATATAGCGTCAGGTACCCCCATATATTACCTAATAAAGGTTTTAACCCCCTAATTGCCCCTAGTTAACCCTTTCACCAGTGATCATCATATAAGTGTTACGGGTGACACTGGTTAGTTAGTTTGCTTTTTATAGTGTCAGGGCACCCGCCGTATATAACCCAATAAAGGTTTAACCCCATGATCGCCCGGCGGGTGATATCAGTTAGGTTTTAGCGTCACAGAGGGTCTGCGTCACACCCCAGGCAGCGTCAGGTTAGTGCCAGTAGCGCTAACACCCACACGTGAAGCATACACCCCCCTTAGTGGTATAGTATCTGATCAGCTCAATATCTGATCTGATCAGCTCTATACTAGCGTCCTCAGCAGTTTAGGGTTCCCAAAAACGCAGTGTTAGTGGGATCAGCCCAGATACCTGCTAGCACCTGCGTTTTGCCCCTCCGTCCAGCCCAGGCCACCGAAGTGCAGTATCGATCGATCACTGTCACTTGCAAAACACAACACACATAACTGCAGCGTTCGCAGAGACAGGCCTGATCCCTGCGACTCCAGTGCTGTAGGAGGTAATTTCACCACCACAGTTAAAAAAAAAACATATATGCCGAAGCATTGGGGAAGCAGGAGCGGAGGAGCGATTTTGCTCCTAATACCGCGTATATACGGTCGAAATTCCGACGGAGGCTTGCCCGTGGAAAAGTCTGACCATGTGTACGCGGCATAACTTTTGCGGGAAGATGCCCCCATGCTTCGGCATATATAAATGGTGCATGTATGCCCATCATTAGAAGTGGGTGGATGAAGGGCGGTATTCTAATGGTGGGCATACCCACCGATCAATCTTTTTTTTTCGTTCAGCCAACAGGCTGCATGAAAAAAAAGATTACAATACATGTCCAACAAGGACCAGCAACGTACTGGTATGTTGCTGGACTTTGAATGTTTATACCAGAATGATGCCTGCGGGTCTAGGTATCATCTTGGTATCATTCTTTTCAGCCAGCGGCCGGCTTTCATGTAAAAGCAATCCTAGTGGCTAATTAGCCTCTGGACTGCTTTTACAAGCAGTGGGAGGGAATGCCCCCCCCCCCGGATATAAAAAGCGCCATTGGGAAATTCGGAAAGCATTTTATCACACCGATCTTGGTGTGGTCAGATGCTTTGAGGGCAGAGGAAAGATCTAGGGTCCAATAGACCCCAGTTTTTTCAAAAAAGAGTACCTGTCATTACCTATTGCTATCATAGGGGATATTTACATTCCCTGAGATAACAATAAAAGTGATAAAAATAAATAAATATGGAAGCAACAGTTTAAAAATAAAATAAAAAAGCAAAATTAATAATAAAAAAAAAAAAAAAAAGCGCACCCCTGTCCTGCCCTGCTCTTGCCCAATGGCGAACGCAAGCGTCGGTCTGGCGTCATATGTAAACAGCAATTGCACCATGCATGTGAGGTATCACCGCGAAGGTCAGATCGAGGGCAGTAATTTTAGCAGTAGACCTCCTCTGTAAATCTAACGGGGTAACCTGTAAATGCTTTTAAAGGCTTTTAAAAATGTATGTAGTTTGTCGCCAATGCGCGTTTGTGCGAAATTTTAAAGCATGTCGTGTTTGGTATCTATGTACTCGGCCTAAGATCATCTTTTTATTTCATCAAACATTTGGGCAATATAGTGTGTTTTAGTGCATTAAAATCAAAAAAAGTGTATTTCTTCCCAAAAAAATGCGTTTGAAAAATCGCTGCGCAAATACTGTGTAGAAAAAAAAAATGCAACACCCACCATTTTATTCTGTAGGGCCTTTGCTTTAAAAATATATATAATGTTTGGGGGTTCAACATAATTTTCTTGCAAAAAAAAATATGTTTTCATGTAAACAAAAAGTGTCAAAAAGGGCTTTGTCTTCAAGTGGTTAGAAGAGTGGATGTAAGCTTCCTAATGTTGTGTATAAAATGCCAGAACAGTTCAAAACCCCCCAAATGACCCCATTTTGGAAAGTAGACACCCCAAGCTATATACTGAGAGGCATGTCGAGTCCATGGAATATTTTATATGTTGACACAAGTTGCGGAAAAAATAATTTATTTATTTTTAGTTTTAGTTTTTTGCACAAAGTTGTCACTAAATGATATATTGCTCAAACATGCCATGGGCATATGTGGAATTACACCCCAAAATACATTCTGTTGCTTCTCCTGAGTACGGGGATACCACATGTGTGAGACTTTTTGGGAGCCTAGCCGCGTACGGGACCCCAAAAACCAAGCACCGCCTTCAGGCTTTCTAAGGGTGTAAATTTTTGATTTCACTTCTCACTGCCTATCACAGTTTCGGAGGCCATGGAATGCCCAGATGGCACAAAACCCCCCCAAATGACCCCATTTTGGAAAGTAGACACCCCAAGCTATTTGCTGAGAGGTATTGTGAGTATTTTGCAGATCTCGCTTTTTGTCACAAAGTTTTGAAAATTGAAAAAAAAAAGAAAAAAAAAAAATGTTCTTTCTTCATTTTCAAAAACAAATGAGAGCTGTAAAATACTCACCATGCCTCTCAGCAAACAGCTTGGGGTGTCTACTTTCCAAAATGGGGTCATTTGGGGGGGTTTTGTGCTATTTTGGCATTTTATGGCCTTCAAAACTGTGATAGGTAGTGAGGTGTGAAATCAAAAATTTGCGCCCTTAGAAATCCTGGAGGCGGTGCTTGGTTTCCGGGGTCCCGTACGTGGCTAGGCTCCTAAAAAGTCCCACACATGTGGTATCCCCGTACTCAGGAGAAGCAGCAGAATGTATTTTGGGGTGCAATTCCACATATAACCATGGCATGTGTGAGCAATATATCATTTAGTGACAACTTTTTGTAATTTTTTTTTTTTTGTCATTATTCAATCACTTGGGACAAAAAAAAAATATTCAATGGGCTCAACATGCCTCTCAGCAATTTCCTTGGGGTGTCTACTTTCTAAAATGGGGTCATTTGGGGGGGTTTTGTACTGCCCTGTCATTTTAGCACCTCAAGAAATGAGATAGGCAGTCATAAATTAAAAGCTGTGTAAATTCCAGAAAATGTACCCTAGTTTGTAAACGCTATAACTTTTGCGCAAACCGATAAATATACGCTTATTGACATTTTTTTTACTAAAGACATGTGGCTGAATACATTTTGGCCTAAATGTATGACTAAAATTGAGTTTATTCGATTTTTCTTATAACAAAAAGTAGAAAATATCATTTTTTTTCAAAATTTTCGGTCTTTTTCCGTTTATATCGCAAAAAATAAAAATCGCAGAGGCAATCAAATACCATTAAAAGAAAGCTCTATTTGTGGGAAGAAAAGGACGCAAATTTCGTTTGGGTACAACATTGCATGTCCGCACAATTTACAGTTAAAGCAGCGCAGTGCAAAATTCTGAATTCACCTCTGGTCCTTTAGCTACCAAATGGTCCGGGGCTTAAGTGGTTAAGAACCCTACATTAAAGATGGTCATAAGAACATGGCGGGCAGGTAAACAAGCCATGGGGTACAAAGGGCTAACGGAATATTCCCCTCTCTGGGAAAATAAACACCTACCAGAAATTCAAGCTATGGGAAAGTTAAAGGAATGGGAAAAGCGAGGTATAACTAGACTGGTGCAGTTATATGAAGGTAATACACTGAAAGCATTTTCAGAATTAAGTAGAGAGTATGCTATCCCAAACTCCTTGTTCTATACTTACCTGCAGATAAGACATGCACTTCAAACCCAATTCAAAACATATCCGGTGAGCTGGCAAAAAATTCCCCACCTTCAACGGTTAATTAAGACAGGAACATCAAAAGCCCTTATCTCAGAATTATACTCACAGATTAGGGGTGGCTTTATACCTAAGTATAGGCTGGGTAAAAATAAAGCAAAATGGGAGGACATAGGCCCTATGACAACCGTGCAATGGGAACGGATACTGGGACAGGGGACAGCGGTGTCACTCTCCCCATCGCTGAGAGTGTCACATCTGTTCTTAGTGCACAGAGTCTATTACACCCCAAAGAGGTTACATATGTTTGGAAGGAGACTAGATGATAAGTGCCCTAGATATCAAGATACAGGGGACCTCATACACACGATGTGGAAATGCCCGAAGTTGCATAGATATTGGGTTAAGGTATTGAACATCATAAATACGACCTTTGGGATAACTCTGGAACCGGAGGCCAGGGTGTGCCTATTAGGTTGTATAGAGGAGGGACACGGGCAAAAAGACATCTTGGAAGTAGTGCTGAGGTGCCTGTTTCAGGCCAGGAAGGTGATCGCAGAAAACTGGCAATCACAGAAAGCACCGACATCAGCAGAGTGGATCAATGTAATAAATGCGACAGTGTGGAAAGAAAAAGTAGTTTTGACTAGACGTGGTAACTACAAAAAATTTTAAACAATGTGGGATCCCTGGCTGAGAAGAATGGGGTGCCCGCCCTAACTGGGGCAGTAGAGAGAAGAGTAAAGAATAGATCCAAACGTGGAAACCGGGCTGTTGAGATAGGAAGGGCGTATAGAGGATAGGGAGAAAGAGAAGCTATGGGTTCTAGATAAAGAAGTTGAACATGTCGGAAGATTAAAAGGAAGGAAGGGAAGGGGGAAAGAAAGGAGAGAGAAGGAAGAGGGAAAAACAAAAACAAAATTAAAGTAAAAATAAAAACAGATCCCTGTAATAGCACTAGAGAGTGGTAGAATGCATTTTTGGTCCTTACTTTTTTTTCTTGGAGTGTGAAGAAAGATTGGTCGGGGGGGGGGGGGAGGGAAAGGGGATAATGGTAGAACATTATATTAAAGCACTTTATGTAAAATAGTGGTAAAATACATGTTTGTCTTACATCTGCGGTAACCAAAAAAGTGCAAACCGCTGGTTTAAGCTCTACCCCATCAAGTAATCGTAAAAGATCACTAGTATATTTCAGGTAGGCTTTCGTAATTTTAACACTTGGCTGGAGAAACCGATCAAGGTATTCTCCTAACCTTGCAGTAATTGAGCCTATCCCGTTTACAATCGGGCGTGCTGGGGGGTTCTCAACATTTTTGTGAATCTTGGGCAAAGTGTAAATTACCGGTATTCGGCATGAACTTGGATTTAAATACTGATTTTCTTTTCCGTTAATGGCCCCCTTCTTAAATACTTATTATTACACACAGGCCAATATTTTGGGTAATAAGTTCTTGGAGAAAGGTTATAAGAATGAGATCATTAAGAACACCATTAGTGAGGTAGCACAGATCCCAAGGACGCAATATTTGAAAAAGGAGGATGGTATCACTAATAAGACATTTCAGCTAGGTTTTATTTCTGATTTTCATTATCAATATAAAGAGGTAGAAGAGATTTTTCGCAAATACTGGCACATTGTGTGCAGGGACAGACATTTATGTGAAATTCTATCAGAAAATCCTAAGTTTATCTATAGGAGGGCACCTAATTTTTGTGATCGGGTGGTACAAAAAATTCTTGATCCACCCAATCGCCTAGATTTGAATAAAAACTTTAAAGGTTTTTATTCTTGTCGAAAATGTATCTGTTGCAGGACAGTGAAAACTGACAGAGGAACCACTAGTTTTATGAATAAGGATGGTGATGTTTTTGAGATTGAACAGTTCATCACATGCAACTCATCCTTTGTGGTCTATTTACTATGGTGCCCATGTGGATTGTACTATGTGGGGAGAACTAAACGACTCTTGCGAGTGCGAATATCAGAACACTTGACTAACATCAAGAAAGGTTTTCGATATCACAGTGTCTCCCTACATTTCAAGGCGAAGCATAGCCAGGATCCCACTCTTCTACAGTTTTGTGGAATTGATTGTACACATCCTGCTTGGAGAGGTTCAAATCGAGTTAGAGAACTCTCACAGAGAGGAACTAAGTGGATCTTCCTATTGAGGAGTCTCTACCCGAGAGGGTTAAATATTGAACTCGATTTAAACTGCTTTATTAGCAATTTTGAATAAAACCTTTTAATGTATATATTTGAACAACTTTGTATCCATAGGGGTGTGTTTATGTGGATGCATGGTATGCGTCTATGTATGCACACACATATATATTTAGGGAGATGGACATATATGTAATGGATCATTTATATTATACATGTAATGTTGTGGCAGATATTTAAACTATATGTCCACCATATACATGTATTTTTAATAATATTTTTACTCTTTAGGTATTTTATTGGATTCATATCTCTATTAATCCCATATTAAAATGTGAGGTTGATATATTAGTTTTTTGACCCAATTCTCTGATACTAAATAAGTGATAGTTCTATTCATTTGTTTTTTTCCGCATGTTATAATTTAATACCTTACCTGTATTTTATTCAATATATATTCAGAGTTGCTGGTGTATTTATCGCAATTCTGGGTATAATAGACTTTTTAGTTATACACACATATGTATATTATATATGTGTATATATTTTATATTTATAATCGAGTGATATTCTCTCAATGTCTGGCAGTTATGGTGTTCGATATGAATAGTATCTGCAGTGTACAGAGATTAGATGTAGATTGTGTTATTTACATTTGTCCTCCATGTATGTAATGACTGGGGTCATGCCCGATGTATTGCGATCATGGGGACGGCAAGCGCACACATGCGTAGTAGGAAATACGACCGTGACCAATCACGGTCGGAGTATAAAGAGGGAGGTGTGAGTTCGTGTAACTGATCCCATTGGAAGAAGTCTTTTACGACAAAACTAGTCTGGGAGGAGCTACACGACAGTCACCTGGTGTGCAGCATTCGGATCTTTCGACCACTCGTCGAATATACAATTTGGGGTTTTGGACGGAAGTTTGCGGTGATTCGATTGCAGTGGAGAGGCAAGCTTACATGAAGGAGGGTGAGACACATAGTTGTTTTGATCCGACGAGACCTCAATACATCGCGGCTGCCTGTTGTATACTTGCCTGGCGTTTGGAGAAGTTTTATTGAAGTGCTTGATTATTATCTGCCTAATGTGAGTTTAACCATTGAAGGTCACTTGTGCTGTGCTATTTTAATTAAAGTTGTGATATACTTCACTATTGGAGATACTTGTTTTTTTCCATGTGGGAGACTTGACTGACCTAATTTCATAATTTGGAGTCGTTTCTGATACCCTGGGGGGTAATTAAGCTGATTAGCCGAGCATGAGAGTGCGAGGCATATCCTATTGGTGAGTGCAAGTCCTTAGGGAGTGGAGTCGCTGAGCACGGTGGTGTGGTGAAGGTTTTCAAGGACACACAGGAAAATATAACATACACAATTTCGATTTGAAGTCACTATTTGGATGCAGTTTTATTTATGGACCTACTTTTCAAACATTTTGCAGCAATTTTTAAAAAAAACACTGTTTTGAATGTTATGGACACTTGATGAGTTTATTATATGCACATTTTTTCACAGGGTGTATATTGATAAATTTATATGTATGCATTTTTTCACAGAGTGTCTATAATTTACAATTAGATGTGTGTTGCAATACACTGAGCGCTACTATTTTGGTATTCAAAATTACTTTTCATCAGTATATATATATATATATATATTGTGACAGCAGGAAGGTAAAGTCACCTGGTTGCATCCAGGGGGGTAGATATATTTCGCCCAGATTCAGGCTTTACGCCGACTTATACAACTAGGTGGAGAGTTGTATAAGCCCAGCTAAGGCTAGTGGGCTCATGGATGACTCATACCTCTAGGGAGAGTGTGGGGCGTCGTGCAGACAGGGAGTTGATGAGACCAGCTGAACCTTGTCAGCTCATTTAGGCCTCTATAAGAACTCCCAGCTTCATTAGATGTTAGCTCATGCCTGGAACCAGACCTGTGTGGACTGTCTAGGGAGAGTGAACCCCTGTGCGGTGAGACAAAGCCTGTGTGGCTATTTGCTTGGACATTTAAAACCAGGGACTTAGGGACTAGGACAGCACTAGGCTGATCCCAGTTGTTAGTTAGGAAACCTGTATGTTTAGTCAGAGGTCAAGTTGACCAGGATTTATTTTGTTTATGTTTCTTTTGCTTTGCTGTGTTTTGTCACTGTAAATAGAAAATAAACCGCACCTTTTTGATTTTGAAAACCACAACCTCCGTTTGCTGGGCCTGTTTTTGTATGGGGAGCCCATCTCGGGGGTCACACACACCCGCTGCCGAGCTAACCCCCTCACAGTTGGTGGAGAACCAGTGGCAGTTTTTTAAGCCAGCATGGAGGAGATACTGAAGCAGCTGGCTCTAGCAAATGCCAATCAACAGCAGACAAATGCAGGTTTGCAAAAGAGCCTTGCAGCTCATCAACAGAGCCTTGCAGCTCAACAACAGAACTTCGCAGCCCAGCAGCAAGCTCATCAACAGAGCCTTGCAGCCCAGCAGCAAGCTCACCAACAGAGTCTGGAAGCTCAGCAACAAGCCCAGCAGCAATCTGAGGCCCGCTTCATAGACCTGTTACAGAAGCAAGAGCAGAGACTACAACAAATGGAAGCAGTAATGCAGCAACGTCCGCAGACCAGTGAGGAAAGCCGTCCCACTAATACCGCGTCCTTTGGGGTGAGTCGTTTATTGACAAAAATGACTGGAGAGGATGATCCAGAGGTATTTTTGACCACATTTGAAAGGACTGCTGAAAGAGAAAAGTGGCCTGAGGAGCAGTGGGCTGGACTGGTGGCTCCTCTGTTAACTGGTGAATCGCAGAAGGCTTACTATGACCTAGAGCCTGACCAAGCAAAAGACTATGTGATGCTAAAAGCTGAGATATTGGCAAGGCTGGGTGTCACCCAGGCTGTCCGGTCTCAGCGTGTGCATAACTGGACTTTCCAGCTTGGAAAACCCCCCAGGTCTCAAATGTATGATCTCATTCACCTGAGCAGAAAGTGGCTACAGCCAGAGACTTTGTCCGCACCAAAGATTGTGGAACGTGTTGTAATGGATCGGTTTTTGAGAGCTCTTCCTACTGCCATCCAAAAGTGGGTAAGCCATGGAGACCCAGAGACGGCCGATGGTCTTGTGGATCGTGTGGAGAAATACTTGGCTACAGAGAACCTGACGGCCTCTTCCAGAGACACTCAGACTTTCCACCCTAAGACCAGACCATCCCCAGGGGCGGATAAGAGGATTCCAAGGGGTAAGGGTGGAGAGAGTGAGAGGGTTGGAAGTTCTACCCCAAGTTTGGCGAGAACAGCCTGGGAAATCAGCGGCTCAAGAGGCGGCAAGAAGGATCGTTTGCTACCGCTGCCGGCAAGCGGGACATATTGCAGCCAATTGCCCGGTTGTGGAGGAACCCATGCAGTGTGACTTTCTGACGGGCAGACGTCAGTCGCTGTGTGCGACAGTCGCATGCACTGCCATTCGAGGAACTGAGAAACATTTATGCAAAATGTGTGTTAATGGTTGAAATGTTGTGGTATTGCTGGATTCAGGTAGCCTTGTGACCCTGATAAAGGCTGAGTTAGTTAAAACAGAGGTCTCTGGGAATAGCAAGGTAGCTGTTATTTGTGTGCATGGGGACACCCGAGAGTATCCAGTGACTACAGTGTGTTTCGAGACCCCCAAAGGTACCCTCTCTCATCCAGTGGGCTTAGTATCTCAGTTACCGTATGACGCCATTGTGGGAAGGGATTTTCCGAAGTTCTGGGAACTGTGGGATGATCCTGAGCCCCCCACTGGTGCCCCTATGTACCAGGAATGTGATAGCCAGAACTCCCCTGAGAGTGGTGAGGACTCTCCGGAATTTCCCTTATCAGTATTGGCAGGGGAGACTCAAGAAACTGGAGAGGAGCCCACCTCCTCAGACGAAAACCTACCGTCTGTGGAGTTTTCTGATCTTGAGGTTCACAGGGAAAACTTTGCCACAGAACAGTTGAAAGACCCCGCCCTAATAAAGGCACGGGAAAACGTAGTGAAAATAGATGGCGAGTTAGTGAACCCAGATAATACCTGCACTTACCCATACTTCAGCGTAGAGAAGGACCTACTGTATCGGGTGGCAAAAAGGGCAGAAGAAACCGTTGAGCAGCTGGTGGTGCCCAAACCTTACAGGAAGTTGGTGTTGGAGTTGGCCCATGGGCACATTCTTGGAGGTCATCTGGGGACAGAGAAAACCCGAGAGAGGGTGTTACAGAGATTCTATTGGCCGGGGGTGATGAAGGACATAGAAAATTATTGTTCCTCCTGCCCTGTGTGTCAGAGGTCGGCCCCGATGCCACATTTCCGTAGCCCGCTGGTCCCTCTACCCATCATTGAGGTCCCGTTTGAGAGGATCGCCATGGATTTGGTAGGTCCTATAATCAAGTCCGCTAGGGGGCACCAGTACATATTAGTTATAATGGACTATGCCACCCGTTATCCAGAAGCGATCCCTCTCCGAAATACCTCGGCCAAAACCATAGCCAAAGAGCTATCTCTTGTGTTTAGCCGGGTGGGTATTTGTAAAGAACTGCTTACGGACCAAGGTACACCCTTTATGTCCCGGGTTATGAAGGAGCTGTGTAAATTGTTCAAAGTGACGCAATTACGTACATCTGTGTATCACCCCCAAACCGATGGGCTGGTTGAAAGATTCAACAAAACCCTAAAACAAATGTTGAAGAAAGTGGTGGATAGAGATGGAAAGGATTGGGACTGTCTACTTCCTTATCTGATGTTTGCTATTAGGGAGGTGCCCCAATCCTCTACGGGATTCTCCCCCTTTGAGTTACTGTATGGGAGACACCCAAGAGGGCTGTTGGATATTGCCAAGGAAACTTGGGAAAGTGAGAGTTCTCCCCACAGGAGTGTGATTGAGCATGTCGCCCTGATGCAAGACCGAATTGCACAGGTAATGCCCATCGTGAAGGAACATTTGGCCCAAGCGCAGTTAGCACAGCAGAGAGTGTACAACCGTGGAGCCAAGACCCGTACCTTTTCCCCGGGGGATAGGATACTGGTACTTGTCCCTACGGTTGAAAGTAAATTCCTTGCCAAATGGCAAGGCCCCTACGAGATAATGGAAAAAGTGAGCGAAGTGAATTACAAGGTCAGACAACCAGGAAGGCGAAAGCCCGAACAGATCTATCACGTTAATCTGTTGAAAGCCTGGAGGGATAGAGAGTCCCTAGTCGCAGACACTTGGTCACCAGCTCAAACTGGTTGCGTGATTCCTGAGGTTGGAATAGCAGCCACCGTGTCACAACCCCAACAACAGGAGGTTAAGGAGTTTGTGCTTCGCAACAAGGAGGTATTCTCTGAGCTGCCGGGACAAACATTTGGGGTAGAGCATGACATCATTACCCCGCCCGGTGAAAGGGTGAAGTTAAAACCCTATCGGATCCCAGAGGCCCGACGGGAGGCAATACGGGAGGAAGTACAGAAAATGCTGAACTTAGGGGTGATAGAGGAGTCCCAAAGTGATTGGTCTAGTCCCATTGTGTTGGTGCCTAAACCGGATGGGAGCTGGCGATTTTGTAACGATTTTCGTCAGTTGAACAAAGTTACAAAATTTGACACCTACCCCATGCCACGTATAGATGAGTTGATCGACCGGCTGGGAACAGCCCGATACATGACGACTCTTGACCTCACAAAAGGGTATTGGCAAATCCCCCTGGCCAAATTGGCCAAAGAGAAAACCGCATTTGTAACCCCAGACGGGGCGTTCCAATATAAAAGAATGCCGTTCGGGTTACAGAATGCGCCGGCCACATTCCAGCGGAAAATGAACCAGATGCTGAGGCCCCATCGGAAGTATGCTGCGGCTTACCTGGATGACGTAATTGTCCATAGCACAGATTGGGCCTCACATCTGCCAAAAGTGCAAGCAGTCCTGGACTCTGTTCGGGAAGCGGGGTTTACGGCTAACCCCAAGAAGTGTACCATTGGGCAGGAGGAGGCCAAATATCTTGGGTACACCATTGGGAGGGGAGTAATAAAACCCCAACTCAACAAAGTCGAGGCCATCCAGAGTTGGCCACGTCCCAACAGCAAGAAGCAGGTACGAGCCTTTCTGGGAATCGCTGGGTATTATCGGCGATTCATTCCCCACTTTGCTTCTAAGGCTGTGCCCCTAACCAACCTAACGAAGGGGAAAAGGGTCGGTCATGATTAAATGGACCCCCAAGGCTGAGGCAGCATTCCAATTCTTGAAACAAGCCTTATGTAGCCAGCCAGTGTTGTACTCACCCGACTTCTCTAAAGACTTTGTCGTACAAAGTGATGCGTCAGATGTGGGGTTAGGAGCAGTATTGTCCCAGGTCTGGAACGGGGAAGAGCACCCAGTCATTTACCTCAGCAGGAAGTTGAAGTCCCATGAGGTAAATTACGCCACCGTTGAAAAGGAGTGTTTAGCGGTGAAGTGGGCTCTAGATTCCCTTCGGTACTACCTGCTAGGTAGGCACTTTGACATGGTTACGGATCACGCTCCGTTAAAGTGGATGGCTCAAAACAAGGAAACAAATAGAAGAGTGAATAGGTGGTTCCTGGCCCTCCAGGAATTCAACTTCACAGTAAAGCATCGCCCTGGCGTTCAAATGGGGAATGTGGATGCTTTGTCTCGAGTACATGAATGCCTGATTGCTGGTGTTCCAACCCCGAGGTTAAAACAAGAGGGGGGGTATGTGACAGCAGGAAGGTAAAGTCACCTGGTTGCATCCAGGGGGGTAGATATATTTCGCCCAGATTCAGGCTTTACGCCGACTTATACAACTAGGTGGAGAGTTGTATAAGCCCAGCTAAGGCTAGTGGGCTCATGGATGACTCATACCTCTAGGGAGAGTGTGGGGCGTCGTGCAGACAGGGAGTTGATGAGACCAGCTGAAGCTTGTCAGCTCATTTAGGCCTCTATAAGAACTCCCAGCTTCATTAGATGTTAGCTCATGCCTGGAACCAGACCTGTGTGGACGGTCTAGGGAGAGTGAACCCCTGTGCGGTGAGACAAAGCCTGTGTGGCTATTTGCTTGGACATTTAAAACCAGGGACTTAGGGACTAGGACAGCACTAGGCTGATCCCAGTTGTTAGTTAGGAAACCTGTATGTTTAGTCAGAGGTCAAGTTGACCAGGATTTATTTTGTTTATGTTTCTTTTGCTTTGCTGTGTTTTGTCACTGTAAATAGAAAATAAACCGCACCTTTTTGATTTTGAAAACCACAACCTCCGTTTGCTGGGCCTGTTTTTGTATGGGGAGCCCATCTCGGGGGTCACACACACCCGCTGCCGAGCTAACCCCCTCACAATATATATATATATATATTCTGTACTTAAGCTTGATCATCATGACAATGGTCCCAAAATGGCGTCAAAAGTGTCCGATGTGTCTGCTATAATGTCGCAGTCACGATAAAAATCGCTGTAAAAATGTTGTAGACGCTATAACTTTTGCACAAACCATGCAATTTTTTTTTTTTACCAAAAATATGTAGAATACGTATAGGCCTAAACTGAGGAAAAAAATTTTTTATATATATTTTTTGGGGTTTTTATTATAGCAAAAAGTACAAAATATTGCTTTTTTTTTCAAAATTGTCGCTCTATTTCTGTTTATAGCGCAAAAAATAAAAACCGCAGAGGTTATCAAATACCACCAAAAGAAAGCTCTATTTGTGGGAAAAAAAGGACGTCAATTTTGTTTGGGAGCCACGTCGCACGACCGCGCACTTGTCAGTTAAATCGATGCAGTGCCGAATCGCAAAATGTGGCCTGGTCTTTGGCCAGCCAAATGGTCCGGGGCTTAAGTGGTTAAGCAATAATGTTCAAAAGTAATCATTTTATGTTACCCTAATTCATGTGCTTTAAATTATGTTTTTTTTTTACTTGTTAATGTGTCTTGCATTAAGGCAACCAGTTAAAACAGGCTGACAAAACCCTAAAATGTCAAACACAACAAAAAGAACAGATATGCACCATCTTAAGCAACGCAGCCCCTCACAATGCATGGTAGTGCATTGTTCACGGTGACACACTGCAACACATGAGTTGGAGCTGCGTTGCATTCAGTATGAATGTCACCACAACACACTAATGGATGTAACCTGCGTTGCACTAATACATGCGTTAACACACACATTACCATAATGCAGCAGAAAAGTGTGTTTAGGCCCTAGGTAATTGGTTGCTTTGAGTTAGAGCAAGCATATTATTACTCAAGTGTGTTGGTTGCAGTTCTTTTTCCTCCACAAGAAAACTATGAAAACATTGATAACCGTTTAATCTATCTCAGGTGCCATTTAGCACTGCAACTAAAGCCTGCCATAGACTGTTCGAAATTTGTCCGTTTCAGCAGGAACTGTCTACATTTTAAATCAATCTATGGGGAGGCTGGTTGTACTGCAGTTGCTTTATGGATCAACGTAAGTACAACCAGCCTGTCTGCCCCCCCCCATGACCACTAACTATAGTTTCTCACGACCACTAACTAAGCTAACTATAATTTTTGAACTATGTTGATGACCTTTAAGAGGTTACACATAACCTAGCTAAATTGGGCTATACTCAGGGCATCTGGAGTGCCCACCTGATCATCACCCCCTTTACTTCTTATGGAACCCTGTGAGTAGTTACTCACAGGGTTTTACACTATGCTTGGCAAAACAGTAGGATAGTTATCAGACATAGAAACATAGCGGAGTGGCTTGGTGCTCCACAGAGATGGATGCATGCTATAGAAAAGCTCCGAGTCTGCAGTGGCTTAACAAGAAGGTGACCCAGTTTCTGCTCTAAAATTAGTAGATTGACCAAATCGAACCCACATAACCGATCCCACAAGTCAGCGGCGAACTCAGCGCGACATATCCCAGATATTTTCAAGAGACAAACTTCAACCAGAAGCAGCCTGGCTTGCAGCAAGATGGCGAGGGTCCAACACGAGGACAACTTTGATGAGGAGTCCCTATCTGCTTCAGAGGACTCAATGAGAGAAACAATGCTCCCAGATCACCCACTCACATTTGCAGACATGACCATCTTTGCTGCAGACATTAAGAACGCATTCTGAACAGTCATCACAGACTTAAAATCAGATCTCTTTCAGATCGCTTCTAACTGATCAACTACCCTCTGCAGATCGATTGGCTAAAAAGATGGAGAGAGCGATAAACCGGCTGGAAGAAATCACCAGCACACATTTATTACACCTCATCGCCATGAACAGACAACTAGAAGATCTGGACAACAGGGGCAGAAGGAACAATATTATTTTGAGCTCCATGTAGTAATATTTTTTTCATATGTACACCTGCACATAGATATTCATTATGGGCACACCATATAATCACAGTTGTTATTTAAGGTTAGATTGTGTTTGTCAAGGATTGATAGTTGACCAGACTGTGTGACCTCATAAAAGGAAACCAAACAGGTGTAGGTGAAAATATATAATTTATTAAAGGTGAGTGACCAACATACAACAACCAAAAGAACGCAGTACAACAAATCAACAGTGACTACAAACAATATTTACAAATTTTGGAGATACCGGAATCGTGGTAAAAGCCAGGCCGAGGTCATGCACAAGGGGATCAAGCAGATGGGTATGGATGGGAGGAAGCAGGAACAAGGAGGGGATGGATGGATAGGCTGCAGAGCAGGGATCCAGGTGACAGAAGGGGAAGCTGCAGGATGGGCACAAGGAAGGGATCAGGTTAACAGGATGCGAGTTCAAGGTAGAGACCGGGTCGGATCAGATCAGGCAGGGTGCAGGTTGGGAACAGGTACAGGCAAAAGTCCAGGTCACAAGTCCAGGGGGTCAGGAAGAGAGATACCAGGGCAAGGAGTGTTTTCACTTGCCGGGTATATATGGAAGTCCAGTGATTGAGCTTCAGGTCACAGCTGACCACAGGAAGTGCTGCCTGCTCCATACTGCCAGAATACACCCGCCGATGGATGCCGGTACTGCAGTCCACGTATCATGTGTTACCACCAGCAGGTGAGATCCTCCAACAGAGATGTTGGCTGCAGGAGGATACCTGCTGGCGGACACTAGCACTGCAGTCCAAAGGACCAACAGCACCACCAGCGGGTGAAGCCTTTCCTGACAGTACCCCCCCTCAAAGGAGCGGCCTCCGGACGCTCCAACGACCTGCTGCTGGGGGAAGTTCATAGCAACAAGCTGGGCAACAGGCAAGGTTACATCCGGGTAGACAGCGGGCACATCCGGGCAAACAGTAGGCACATCTGGGTAGGAAATAGTCACATCAAGCTGGGCAGCGGACAGGGGCACACCAGGCTGGGCAGCAGACGGGAACACCTCCGGCTGGGCAGCAGACGGGAACACCTCCGGCTGGGCAGCAGGCGGGAACACCTCCGGCTGGGCAGCAGGCGGGAACACCTCCGGCTGGGCAGCAGGCGGGAACACCTCCGGCTGGGCAGCAGGCGGGAACACCTCCGGCTGGGCAGCAGGCGGGAACACCTCCGGCTGGGCAGCAGACGGGAACACCTCAGGCTGGGCAGCGGACATCATACCCTCAAGCCGGGAAACGGGCACCACAATCTCAGGCCGGGAAACGGGCACCACAATCTCAGGCCGGGAAACGGGCACCACAATCTCAGGCCGGGAAACGGGCACCACAACCACAGGCCGGGAAACGGGCACCACAACCACAGGCTGGGAAACGGGCACCGGATCTTCCGACTGGGACACTGTCATCAGGGCTTCAGTTTGGAAGGCTGGCACGGGAACTCCACGCTGGCAGGCTGGCACGGGAACTCCACGCTGGCAGGCTGGCACGGGAACTCCACGCTGGCAGGCTGGCACGGGAACTCCACGCTGGCAGGCTGGCACAGGGTCTTCAGGCTGGCAGGCTGGCATAAGAACTTCAGGCGGGCAGGCTGGTACAGGGTCTTCAGGCGGGCAGGCTGGTACAGGGTCTTCAGGCGGGCAGGCTGGTACAGGGTCTTCAGGCTGGCAGGCTGGTACAGGGTCTTCAGGCTGGCAGGCTGGTACAGGGTCTTCAGGCTGGCACGGAAACCTCAAGCTGGCAGGCTGGCATAAGAACTTCAGGCTGGCAGGCTGGTACGGGGACCTCCGGCTGGAAGGCCGGTTCTGGAACTACAGGCTGGAAGGCTGGCTCGGGAATTGCAGGCTGGAAGGCTGGCTCGAGAACTGCAGACTGGAAGGCTGGCTCGAGAACTGCAGACTGGAAGGCTGGTTCGGGAACCGCAGGCTGGAAGGCTGGCTTGTAGGCTGGCTCTGGGACTGCAGGCTGGAAGGCTGGCTCGAGAACTGCTGACTGGAAGGCTGGCTCGAGAACTGCAGACTGGAAGGCTGGCTCGAGAACTGCAGACTGGAAGGCTGGCTCAAACTGCAGACTGGAAGGCTGGCTCGAGAACTGCAGACTGGAAGGCTGGCTCGAGAACCGCAGGCTGGAAGGCTGGTTCGGGAACCGCAGGCTGGAAGGCTGGCTCGAGAACCGCAGGCTGGAAGGCTGGCTCGAGAACCGCAGGCTCGAAGGCTGGCTCGAGAACCGCAGGCTGGAAGGCTGGCTCGAGAACCGCAGGCTGGAAGGCTGGTTCGAGAACTGCAGGCTGGAAGGCTGGCTCGAGAACCGCAGGCTGGAAGGCTGGCTTGAGAACCGCAAGCTGGAAGGCTGGCTTGAGAACCGCAGGCTGGAAGGCTGGCTCAAAAACTGCAGGCTGGAAGGCTGGCTCAAGGACTGCAGGCTGGAAGGCTGGCTTGAAGGCTGGCTCTGGGACTGCAGTCTGGAAGGCTGGCTTGAGAACTGCAGACTGGAAGGCTGGCTCGAGAACTGCAGACTGGAAGGCTGGCTCAAGGACTGCAGGCTGGAAGGCTGGCTCAAGGACTGCAGGCTGGAAGGCTGGCTCAAGGACTGCAGGCTGGAAGGCTGGCTCAAGGACTGCAGGCTGGAAGGCTGGCTCAAGGACTGCAGGCTGGAAGGCTGGCTCAAGGACTGCAGGCTAGAGGGCTGGCTTGAAGGCTGGCTCTGGGACTGCAGACTGGAAGGCTGGCTTGAGAACTGCAGACTGGAAGGCTGGCTCAAGAACTGCAGGCTGGAAATCTGGCTCAAGAACCGCAGGCTGGAAATCTGGCTCAAGAACCGCAGGCTGGAAGGCTGGCTCAAGAACCGCAGGCTGGAAGGCTGGTTCGGGAACCGCAGGCTGGAACAGGTTGGTGGGTGTGGAGGTAGGTTGGATTGTGTGGGTCGGGAAGTACTTCCACGTTTTCTTAGATTTGGTCACTGCAGGTTTGCAAGTAACAGGGGGAATATATGAAAACGTTGGGATAGGACAAATGGAAGACAATGACAGAGGTGCAGGGACAGTGGCTGGAGGAGGTTCTTGTGGATTGGCTACGGATAGGGGGAAAAAAGCAGGTGGATTAAAGGCAGGGTAGGTGCAACAGGTAGAGACGGGGTAGTAGTATTTGGGGGGCTGAACACACTGGACGGTAGCTGGGGTTGCCATAGGCAATGGGCGGATATATTCTTTGGAAGGCAGGTGATTGATGGAGGGGCCGGGATGTTGTGGCTTGGCTGAATTCGGGAGGAGATCTGACCATGCCTGCAGCAAAGGCTGAACAAAAGCTGATTCGCACACACCCTGTCTAATCAGGCACTGCACAGAACTAACACATTCAGATAATAACTGCGGGGAACAGAGGAAATAATGCTCATCAAAATAAACTGGATCATCCTCTAATAGCCAAACCAGGGACTCAACCTGATCACCACTGAAAGGGGGAGAGAAGTCATCACTTCCTTCGGGAATAAATGACAGGGCTGGTTCTAGACATAGCCGGGTCAACGGCAGTACATCTTCAGGCTGCATGTAACCCTGATCCACCCAGAAATTAGCTGATCGGATCGTTTCCCTCAGCTGGTCACTCGTCCATCCCTTTAATATCTGGCCACAATATTCACCATCCTCTGTCGCCAGCAGAGAATAGTACAGGATCTCATCGTGATCCATATCAGCCAAACACACCACAGGATGGTTCCTTAATGAAGTCACGTCTGATCAGGAGTGGCCCTGGTATACTGTCAAGGATTGATAGTTGACCAGACTGTGTGACCTCATAAAAGGAAACCAAACAGGTGTAGGTGAAAATATATAATTTATTAAAGGTGAGTGACCAACATACAACAACCAAAAGAACGCAGTGCAACAAATCAACAGTGACTACAAACAATATTTACACATAAGGGAGATACCGGAATCGTGGTAAAAGCCAGGCCGAGGTCATGCACAAGGGGATCAAGCAGATGGGGATGGATGGGAGGAAGCAGGAACAAGGAGGGGATGGATGGATAGGCTGCAGAGCAGGGATCCAGGTGACAGAAGGGGAAGCTGCAGGATGGGCACAAGGAAGGGATCAGGTTAACAGGATGCGGGTTCATGGTAGGGACCGGGTCGGATCAGATCAGGCAGGGTGCAGGTTGGGAACAGGTACAGGCAAAAGTCCAGGTCACAAGTCCAGGGGGTCAGGAACAGAGATACCAGGGCAAGGAGTGTTTTCACTTGCCGGGTATATATGGAAGTCCAGTGATTGAGCTTCAGGTCACAGCTGACCACAGGAAGTGCTGCCTGCTCCATACTGCCAGAATACACCCGCCGGTGGATGCCGGTACTGCAGTCCACGTATCATGTGTTACCACCAGCAAGTGAGATCCTCCAACAGAGATGTTGGCTGCAGGAGGACACCTGCTGGCGGACACTAGCACTGCAGTCCAAAGGACCAACAGCACCACCAGCGGGTGAAGCCTTTCCTGACAGTGTTTCACAGAATGTGTTGAGATTTCAGGTGATCAATCAAGTTTAATTGGTCAATTAATTAAGCAAATTCTCTGGTCACATGGTCTACAATGAAAAAGTATTTATACAAAGTTAATGTGATTATTAGCTATGACTAAGCACTGTTTGTTAGTGTGAAATGCGTCCGTCTTCTGTCCATTCTGCTGTGGCATGTATTTTTGATTACATTTTTTGAATAAAAGGCAAAAACTTTTTTGGCGTGCGGCTGTCCAGAACTTCTTCCTGTTTTATCTCGCTCATAGAGCCTTGAAACCTAAAGGACCAGATACTGCCCCGTCAAGAGATAATATGCTGTTTAAGCAATTTCTGCCTAAAGGAAGAGATACTTGCTAAAGCAAGGCAAAATAAACTGATTACTTTCAATGGGAACACCATCTATCACTCATTACTCTCAAAAATAGGAGAGCACGCTGCCTCTACTGTAAAGGAATTACATATAATAGAAGTTCCCCTTTGCTTTGTAAGCAACCTTTAACAGCAAAAATGTAATTCTCTGATTGCCTGATGATTTTCCCTCTTTTGCGAAAACTTGCAACTATATTTGATAACTTCTCGACCAAGTACCTTGGTACCAAGAATTTAAACTAAGTCCTTATAAACAACACCCATGTCAAAGAAAGGAAAAACACATAAACACACCAGTTTATGGACACACAGAGCTGTGACTTGGCTCGGTGCCCCCATAGAATGTTGCTTGCTGTGTGGGAACTCAAAAAGAGGAGGAACCAGGCTGCTCTGTGCAAAACCAACTGCACAGGGTAAGTATGACATGTTTGTTATGTTTAACTAAAAAAATTAAATTAAGACTTTACAATCACTTTAAGAAAGTCCGCTTTCAACATTTATGATGTATTTTAATGTTATTTGCCATTTTACCTTTGTTACCTGAAGAGTCTACCTATTGACAGGCTATGCTATGTTTCAATATAAATGTATCCACTATAGGATTCAGACCATTCTAAATCTATAACTAGTTGCTTACCTAGATGGTGGACCACATAGATAATTGGTACAATAATAAGATATTCTCACATACAATATCATCACCTCAATACATGATCTGATAACTGCGACACTGGATGAAATGAAACCACTACCCATGATACATACCTTTAACTATGAGATGGTGCGTTTATAATGCAACATAACAAAATTACTTATGCAACTCTTCATTAAACTGTCAGCTTAATAATATACTCTGTTTCGGGGTGCATGTGCGACATGGAATGGAGCGGCCGCTTCTGGAGAGCGCTCCTGTTCCCGCAGGGCTTTCAGACAGAATTCTGGGGACAGCAGAAGTCTTTCGCCAACTACCTCCTTGGGTCACAGGAACAGGGCAGCATGGCTAAAAATGGCGCTGGCGCAATGCCAATCTCACCTACCTCTTCTTCTTCTACAACGGATCAACCTCTGCAAAACACAGAGGCACCTGCAAACAGTGAGTACATCCCCCTCTCAAAAGCAGGACATCAGCCTAGACACCCTTTGCTCAAAATTACTCACCAAATTCCAGGCAGAGATCCAGAAATCCACCACAGCTCTGTCTCAAGAAATAGCAGCACTAGGCTCACGCCCTGACCTACTGGAGAATAAACATGATGAATTGGCAGTAGCATCCAATGATCTCTCAAGAGAACATGAAGAATCATCCTCAGACTTCATACAGTTGCAAGCACACGTGGAGGACTTGGACAACAGAAACAAGAGGAATAATCTCCTAAATAAGAGGTGCTCCATAATCTATTAAAGATTTACCTGCAATTCCACAAAATTATTTTAATCTCTGTTGCCAGAACAGGACCCTCAGTCATCCACCATGTTTTAAGAGCTAAACTCCCACCCAGGGACATTGTCCATTGTATGAAAGACTTCCTAGTGAAAGAGAAAATAATGTGTGCTGCACGTAGCACTAGAAATATCACTCTTTTACTGGCCGACTCCACTATTGACCAGATTACCATTTCCGATCATGCCCCTGTGACCCTTACGCTTGACTTTCCTCATATGGCGTCTAGATCTTGGTCATGGAGACTCAACGAGAACCTTATAGATGACGCTAGAGTGGAATCGGGGATAGAGGAGACTCTGTCCCACTATTTTAGTGAAAATAATAATGGGAAAATCAGTGAAGGTATACTTTGGGAGGGCCATAAGGCAGTAATGTGTGGCAAACTTATCACTTGGAGTAGATAAGAGAGAAAGACAGGCAGACTTTCAACGGGTTTTTAGGGCATTACAACAAGCACAACTGCTGCACAAGCAAACAGACACAGACTGCGTACGCTCTTCTCTAAACTCTTAGACAGGCGGGTTAGTCAGCAGTTGCGCCATGTAGCTCATAAGTACTATGAGCACGGTAATAAATGTGGCAGGATGTTAGTCAGGGCTCTCCGAAAGCAGCGTGTTTCCTCACATGCTCATAAACTCCATTCCCCCTCCGGTGAACCGGTACAACATTACTCGAAAATTGTGTCGCTGTTCAGGGACTATTATGCTGCTTTATACAATCTAGATTCCAACGCCTCACCAGCGGACTTGGCGCAGAAACGAGCAGGGATAGAGGCCTATATTTCCTCATGGGGTCTCCCTGATCTATCTCACAAGCAGCAGGCAGCTCTAGAGATTCCCATATCCCAGGCAGAGTTGTTGGCCACGGTGAAGTCCCTACCGGAAGGGAAGAGTTCAGGGCCGGATGGCTTTACGAAAGCCTACTACTTGAAATTCTTCACAAGGCCACAGGCTTCTATGTGCTCTTTAATTCTCTAGCTACTGAAGGGCACCTCCCTCGGGGGCTTTGCTGGTCCACATTACTGTCCTCCCGAAAGAAGGGAAAGACCACACTCTCTCACAGAGCTACCGCCCAATCTCTTTATTAAATACAGATTTAAAGCTCTTAGCCAAAATCCTCACCAATCGCCTTAAACATCTCCTCCCCGAAATAGTCCACCCAGATCAGGCAGGCTTTATAATGTGCCGAGAGGCCCAAGATAATTCTATTCGGGCCTTGCAACTCATTCATTGGGCATAGACGCGCGATCACCCGCCCCCATACTTGATTCTCTTCACTGACGCCTAGAAGGCGTTTAATCGCCTGGACTGGGGTTTCCTTAAATCGGTACTAGCCAAGATGGGATTGGGGCCTCTGATGCTGAGATCAATATCCGCACTATATGCGTCGCCCTCGGCCCAGGTTAGGGTAAATGGCTGGCTGTCCTCAGAGTTCCCTATCCGGAATGGTACGAAACACGGGTGTCCACTCTCGCCCCTGTTGTTCGCATTGGTCTTGGAACTCTTGCTCAGGAAAATATGATCTAACCAGAACATCAGTGGGGTTTCTGTAGGTTCCTTAGAACATAAATTTTCCGCATATGCGGACGATGTCCTTTTTCACGTGGCTCATCCTACTGTCTCACTGCGAAACCTGATGGAGGTACTAGTAGCCTATAGCCGGGTTATTAACTTTAAAATTAATTACAACAAATCGGAGATCTTACTAATCACGATTCCTCCCACCATGGCTGCCGCCTTGAAGGGGGTTTTCCCCTTTACGTGGGCATCTTCCTCAATGCTGTATTTAGGAGAACTCACTAGCAGCCTGGAAGCCCTGTATGCTCACAAGTTTGTCCCCCTATTAAGGAAGCTTTGTTTAGACTTGCATTCTTGGGATAAGGCGATCTTCACCTGGGTTGGTCGAATGAATATCATAAAAATGACTATTCTTCCCCGTATACTGTTTCTCTTGCAGATGATACCTGTTCGCCTACCCCAATGTTTCTTCAAAGAGCACCGTAGTCTTTTCATTGGGTTTGTGTGGAGAAATAAGAAGCCACGAGTAGCCATGGCTTTGCTACAGCGGTCTAAATGAAATGGAGGTCTTATCAGTATTATCAATATAATCAGGCAATAGCTCTGCAGCATTTACTCGACTGGAAGTTTCACGCTACCTCTAAAATATGGGTCTCATTGGAAAAGACTATTGCTGGACGCAACTTGTGGTGTGCTCCCTGGATTCCCGATGGGAGACAGGCATCTCTCTGAATGGGTGTCCCCGTTGACCACCCATTCTTTGAACGTCTGGGATAAACTGAACAGATCCTTTGATCTGGCGCCCCCAACATCTCCTGGTTCACCCCAGGAAAGCGGCTGTCTTCCCTCGGATTCTGGGCGAGAGACGGCATTGTTTGGCACGTTTTGTGGAAGGCCACACCTTAATCCCACTAGATGCCCTCAGGGAGAGATATGGGAGTTTTCCCTTAGACTTCTGGAGGTACGTACCGCCAGTTGGCAGATTTTGTTGCTTCAACACATCGTGTGATGCCAATTAGATCTACTCTTACAGAGTTTGAACATTTATGGGCAGCTCAGGACCCTCTGCCTCCCGCGATCTCCACCCTATATCATCTATTAGACGCAGTCAAGTCAATCCCTAAACCGTACTTCATTAGGCAATGGGAGCGTGATCTTCAATGTGAGTTTTCTAAAGAACAATTATAGCAGCTGTACTACGTGACCCATTCTAGCTCAGTGGAGTTCAGGGCTCAAGAGAATAACTACAAATTGTTAACTAGGTGGTACTGTGTTCCCACGACCCTAACAAAAATATACCCTTCAAACCGTGATGTGTGCTGGAGGGGCTGTGGACTAAAAGGCACCTTCCTCCACATATGGTGGGAATGTCCTTTGGTCCCACCTTTTTGGGATGTGGTTCGTAAACATGTGCTAGACGGTCTTGGGATAGACCTTCCCAACTCCCCGATGTGCATTCTCCTTCAGGTTCCCCATATGCCCCTCTCTCGCTACAAACGCAGTGCTCTCCCTCACCTTCTTAGTGCCACCAGGCACCTGATACCTGTTTATTGGAAAAGCTCCCGGGTCCTGAGTGAGACGGAGTGGATGGGGAAGGTGAGGGAGGTTATGGAGGCAGAAGAATGGCTTGCCACCTGTAAAGACAAGCGTGAGAGGTTTGACTCAATATGGGCGAATTGGAGGGAGCATGTATCTGGTTCAACCTCTTTCTCATCTAGCCTGGACGTAGCCTTACTGGCACTGGTAGACCCCTCATTTAAACAACTGGCATCAGCTGCCCGTTGTCCGCCCAATGTGGTATTATCTGGTACCACTTCTGAGTAGTGGAGAACCAGGTGTGTGCATAAAAACTAAATTCTCGGAGTGTGAATAGGAGCCTAGACACATGATAGCTCAAGTTAATAGGGAATTACTCCCTGTGAGCTTCAGACATGTTATTGTTATTTCCTGGAGAATGAGAGAGGAGTCATGTCTTCTGGGACCGAAAGTCCATGACATAGGAGAGATCCCTCATGTTTATTAGTGCTGAGGTAGCTCTCGGCCCCTTTATAATAACTGTTACTTATATCTGAGTGATGACTCCTGGAATTCTTGTATTCTGTATACCTATATTATCACTGTCTCTTGTTTATTTGAATTTACTTTATTTTATTGTCTCTTTTGTTCCCTGATTTTCATTCTGTTCTCATACAATAAATAAATAAAATAAATATTATTCAAAAAATAAATATCACTCTAGATGGGGTTCAGCTGCAGATATATCCAGATATCTCACAAGCTACACAAGACCGACGCAGAAAAATTAAGGAAGCCACCGCTGTGCTTGCCTCAGCTAAGATCCGTTACAGATGGGGTTTCCCATTTTAAGCTGATCGTCCCGCACATAGGCACAAACTATATTGCCATTTCTATCCCAGAGGGTCAAAACATCTTGATTAAATTGGGCCTTTTGGACCCTGGCAACCTACCACGCACTCCATCCACACCCTGTCCAGCTCCTATTTGGAGCATTCTATCACGTGGAGATAGACGCAGAACCAGAAATTAAGCTGGTCATTGGAACCCTAAATAATTTAGCATTGTTATAAAGATGGACCAAAAGCTAGATCCTTTCAACTTTGAACCATAATAGTCATAATCTGCTTTCCTGGTTAACTGGATTGTCCTTTTGATTATAATTTATATCGACTGACTGGTGAATATATTGGTTTCAACACTAGTTTTGCAAGTTAATACTGTTGAATGTAGACTATTATGCCGCGTACACACGATCATTATTCACGGCGGTTAAAAAACCGCCGTGAATAATGTAATTAAAAACGAGGGAACGGCTTGTTCCCCACACACGGTCGTTTTTCACGTCGTTTTTTCTCTTGTCGAGAAAAACGACAGTCTGTGGGCTCCGCGGCAGTGTTTCCCTATGGGAAACACTGCCGCGGAAAACATGTTGAAAAAAACGACGAGAAAAATTAGAACATGTTCTAATTTTTCTCGTCCTTTTTAATGCCGTTTTTCTCGTCGAAAAAAACGACAGAAAGCCCACAGACTATCGTTTTTCTTGTCGAATGGGAAAAATTTTGTTTTTCTCGACGAGAAAAACGGCCGTGTGTACGCGGCATTACAGTTAAAACTGTTCGTTTTAGGTCATTAATGATCCAACAATTCAATCTACAGCTCTATATCGGTACGGCATGTTCCACCTATCCTTTTTTGAGAGTTGAATCTCATTTCTCTATTCTGACTTTTAATCGTATACAAGATTATACGCACCTATCTTTTGAATATAGACTATAAAGAACTTTTCAACCTCAGACTTGTTACATAAGTGTAGCGCACAGACCCCTTTCTTTACCTCCATTAACTTTGGCTCCTCACAGGAAGAGAGAGGCACACCGCAGTACAAGCCCGTACCCTCCTTTTGTGAAGAGGTTGAGCGGTGTTATTAATGGGTCTTCCACAGTCAGACAGCCAGAGAATGTCTCTCACCTCTATATTGAATAAAGACAAGTCCTTGAATCCCCACAGTAACTTGAATGTCCACACCAGCTGCACTCCAACGTAGAGGTTTATTTCCTTATAAAACACAAACTCTGACAGTAAAGGTTGGAGGGAGAACAGGACAGCTTAAGGTGGGGAAGAGGTCCAGGCACAAACGTAACACAATTCACTTCTCCGATTCTCAAGCAGACTCAGCCCATTCGGATAGTCTCCCTAGCTTAGGACTAGCAGCCGAAATGATGCTCGAACTTTACACTTGGTCTCTGCCACAGACCTGGTGAACTTGGTCTCTGCCACAGACCTGGTGAACTTGGTCTCTGCCACAGACCTGGTGAACTTGGTCTCTGCCACAGACCTGGTGAACTTGGTCTCTGCCACAGACCTGGTGAACTTGGTCTCTGCCACAGACCTGGTGAACTTGGTCTCTGCCACAGACCTGGTGAACTTGGTCTCTGCCACAGACCTGGTGAACTTGGTCTCTGTTCAAGGAGAGGACATCCCTCCAGAGAGTTACCGAGACCCTTCCTTCACTGTGATTTCCGCACCAGTCCTTCGGAACGGTTCCTCCCCCGGCCTCCTCATCCAGGATACGGGTCCCCTCGCAAGGCGGCACCCTGAGATTCCTCGATCCCCGGTGGGCTCCAGCCGAAGGTGCTGGGCCCAAGACCTTTGTTGCAGTCCCAGGGCTGAAGGTGCCTGGGACCGACAAGAACCACACACTCCCTGGGGTAGGACCCCCGACAACGAACCACAGACCCGCCCCTGGGCTAAAGGTGCCCAGGGCGGACAGGAACAAGAACCACGAACAGGCAGCGTCTGCCCCTTTTATATCCTCTCCCATCATGCCCAGCAGATAGACCACACCCACTGGATGGCTGCCGAGAGGGGACACACAAGGCACAGCACTGTATCAGCGGTTCAACCCAGGCCCACCATGGCAGTGCCACCTGCAGGCCACAGGGAACTGTACACCAATACTCCACCTGCAGACAAAAATGGTTGCAAGAACTCTAACAATTAGGGTGTTTGAGTATAACTACCACCCAAACACTTCCCCTAAATTTAGCACCCCGCTACATAAGCATTACCGGAGTTACACACCTTAAAGTTAACTGCTGGATCCCTTTCACGTTTTATTGTTTAAATAGATGAACAGAATACTACAGTAGGTGCCGCCGATATTGTGTCAATCTCGCCACTTCTAGCGGCGATATTGACACCCTATGAGCTCCGTCGCGAGAGCCAGCGCCGAGCTGTCTCGTCATCGGGAAAGGAAAAATGTTCCTTTCACAATGCGCGACACGCATTGCCGTTAGACGGAGATCCGACGTGGATTCCCGCCAATACCAGGCACTGCGTTTGGTATGAATCCTGAGCGGGAACTGCGCGCCGGTTTTTAAAGAAAAAACCGGCATAGGGTTCCCCCTCCTGGAGCATACCAGGCCCTCGGGTCTGGTCTGGATTTGAGGGGGAGCCCTACGCCGAAAAAACGGCGTGGGGGTCCCCCTCAAGAACCAAACCCTTATCCGAGCACGCAACCTGGCAGGCCGCAGGGGAAGAGGGGGGGACGAGAGCGGCCCCCCCTCCCTCCTGAACCGTACCAGGCCACATGCCCTCAACATGGGGGATTTGGTGCTCTGGGGCAGGGGGGCGACCTGCGGCCCCTCCACCCCAGAGCACCCTGCCCCCATGTTGATGAGGACAGGGCCTCTTCCCGACAACCCTGGCCGTTGGTTGTCGGGGTCTGCGGGCGGGGGGCTTATCGGAATCCGGGAGCCCCCTTTAATAAAGGGGCCCCCGGATCCCGGCCCCCCCACCCTATGTGAATGAGTATGGGGTACATCGTACCCCTACCCATTCACCTGGTGGAAAAAAATTGCAATTAAAAAAAACAACACAGCTTTTTAAAGTATTTTATTGCACAGCTCCGGGGGTCTTCTTCCGCCGCGCTCTCCGGTTCTTTCTTTCTTCTGCCAGGCCTCCGCTAACTTCTTTAGCTCTCTTGCTAGTGGAGGCCTGGTCTTCTCCATCGCCAGGCCCAGTCTTCTCCGTCGCCTTCTCCCCTCTTCTCCTCTCCGGTTCGTTCTTTCTTTCTTCCGCCGGGCCTCCGCTAACTTCATTAGCTCTCTTGCTAGCGGAGGAGCCGGTCTTCCCGCCGTGGCCGTCGGCGTCTTCTTCCCTCTTCTCCTTCTCGATGTTGACTCGTCGCGTCCTCTTGCAGAAATGCTAAATCTTCGGCCCGCAGATATTAATATAGGCTTCTCATGACGTCACAGTCACATGTTCCCCTGAAGTCACAGTCACATGCTCCGGGGCCACGGCGGGAAGACCGGCTCCTCCGCTAGCAAGAGAGCTAATGAAGTTAGCGGAGGCCCGGCGGAAGAAAGAAAGAACGAACCGGAGAGGAGAAGAGGGGAGAAGGCGACGGAGAAGACTGGGCCTGGCGACGGAGAAGACCAGGCCTCCACTAGCAAGAGAGCTAAAGAAGTTAGCGGAGGCCTGGCAGAAGAAAGAAAGAACCGGAGAGCGCAGCGGAAGAAGACCCCCGGAGCTGTGCAATAAAATACTTTAAAAAGCTGTGTTGTTTTTTTTAATTGCAATTTTTTTCCACCAGGTGAATGGATAGGGGTACGATGTACCCCATACTCATTCACATAGGGTGGGGGGGCCGGGATTCGCTATTGCAGCGAGCGCGAGATGTCGGCATCCTGTTGCCGAGATCTCGGCACTCCTGTCGCCGAGAATCTCGGGAATGGGAGCGCGATAGATCTACAATATCGGCGGCAACTACTGTAATGTGTTTTATACCGTACCATCACTAATTTATCCATTACAAGGACATGAGGTATATTCTGGACCGAATATACACAGCGCTCAGCACTAGATTTCCAGTCATTCTCTACTCAATGCAGTTCAATAATATGACCTATTATGGTTTAACAGAGCTCATTATGGTCTAAATACTGACATCTACTGACCTGAAATGATAATGCATGTCCTCTTTACCTTTCCTGGCTATAAAAGCAATTCTCCACTTCCCCTTCTAACATTTTATAGCCTGAAATCATTCACAGATGTGCCTTTGCAAACAGAAGATATAGACTGTTCAACATCGAACCCTTCCTAGAGACAATTCCAGAGCTAGTTATTTTCTATCCCAATTAATGTTTTTGGATAGTTTTGTTCATATAACACTGTTATTTTAGAACAACAGACTAGGGATGGGCCGAACGGACCCCTGGACCCCTGTTCGGTTCGCACACAAACTTCCGAACGCCGCAAAAGTTCGGACCCGAATAACGAACCCCATTAAAGTCAATGGGACCCGAACATCAAATATCAAAATTGCCCATTTTGAAGTCTTAAATGCAAGTAATTTGGCATACAATCGTTATAGGGGTCCGGGTCCATTTTTAGATTTTTAAAGTGAAAGCCTTAAAATTAAAAATTCCTTCCAATATAGTGCCTGGGGGGCCCCCTTAGTCTAACTGTAAAGTGACAGATCTGTACCATGTCTAGAATCTGCTGCAGCAATAATTGAATTTATAAAGCCCAAAAAAAATTAAATTTTTCCTGCAAGCTGCCTTTATTTTGCTCAGCAACAGCTGGGGAGCCAGTGTGTATGATGAGGCCACAATGTAGTAAACTGGAAACAAGATTAGAGATTTTTTGGATACATTCTGGTGTCACTTTGACTTTGGATAGAAGTAACGGGTGCGTTAAAATTGGTCTTTGGGTGTTGTGGTGCCTTCCCACCTTGATGAAAGCAAGAATTTGCCTTGCTGTAAAAAATTGCAATGATAAGCACCTGTCAAACAGGTGGTGAAAATTCATCTTTGGGTGTCAGTGTTGCCTTCTCACTGTAACCCTATAGAGCAGTGATGGCAAACCTTGGCACCCCAGATGTTTTGGAACTACATTTCCCATGATGCTCAACTACACTTCAGGGTGCATGAGCATCATGGGAAATGTAGTTCCAAAACATCAGGGGTGCCAAGGTTTGCCATCACTGCTATAGAGGTACTCTTAATGAAAGCAATAATTTGCCTTGCTGTAAAAAATTGCAATGATATGCACCTGTCAAACAGGTGCAGAAAAATTGGTCATTGGGTGTCAGTTGTGGCTTCCCACCGTAACCCTATAGAGTGTCACGTACCTGATTGGAGTCTGAAGTCACGAGGTCAGCCTCTCTTGTATCTCCGGCCCCGGCTCCACTGGAAGTGAGGACAGGAGAAACCAAGGGACCGAAGGAACACGAGTGCCTGCAGAAGTAGCCCTGGAAGCCTGGAACAGATGATGCGACTCTTGGATAGCAGAAGGTCGCAGCAGGTTAAGGGACCGAAGTTACAGATACCCGGGAAGCAGAGTAGAGCCAAACGGGACAGGAGCGTAGTCACATGAATAGCCGGGTTCAGCAGCAGACGGACAGCAGGGTACACAGACATTAGGCAGGAGCAAGGTCAAACAGGATGCCGGGATCAGGAACCGATAATCCCAGGAGTAGCAAAGTCCAGCAGCAAGGTCAAGGAAAGCCAAGATTCGGTAACAGGTGTCAGGCAGGTTCAGGCAGGTAATAGCAAGATAGGGGTACAGAAACAGCTGAAGATCCGTCAGCACTAGACTGTGCTCAGTGCGCCTCTTAAATAGGCCGTCTGGCACCAAAGGAAAGCGTGCACGCGCTCCCGTGAACGTGCGCGCGCATATGCACAGGCGCATTGGCACGTCTGTGAGTTGCAGAGTTCCTAGTGCGCGGATGCGCCCGGAGCGCGCTGACAGTTCTCTTACATAGAGGTACTCTTGATGAAAGCAAGAATTTGCCTTGCTGTAAAAAATTGCAATGATATGCACCTGTCAAACAGGTGCTTACAAATTGGTCTTTGGGTGTCGGTGGTGTCTTCCCACGGTAACCCTATAGCGGTACACTTGATGTAAGCAAGAATTTGCCTTGCTGTAAAAAATTGCAATCATATGCACCTGTCAGAGAGGTGCTGAAAAATTGGGCTTTGGGTGTTAATTGTGCCCATGAAACCTATACGAAAAAAATTCTTCCAGATGAAATGATTGAACACCCTCAAAGCTAGGCAGCCTTGAAGTCCTGCAGAGATTCCACATCCCAAAAAGACTTAATCAGTGACATCGGCATCAGGGGCTTCATAGCTGGTAATCCAGGACTGATTAATTTTTTATAAAAGTCCAAACCAAAAAACGGTCCACGGAGTTCTATGATCAGTAACAAAACTTCCTGCAGCACTGAATGCCCGTTCTGAAAGCACACTGGATGCAGGGCAGCCCAACAACTCAATAGAATACTGGGCAAGTTCTGGCCAGTGGTCTATTCTCATGACCCAGTAAGCCAGTGGATCATCAGCTGGAAAGCTCTCCATCTCTGTTTTGGCCCCGAGGTAATCGTCCACTGTGTGATGCAGACGCTGCAGATGGGATGTGGAAGCTGACAGCCCTGGACTAAAAAAAATCCGAAATGCCTCACTTAGGCGGATGCCTTCTCCAACACTCCTTTCTTGACCAACAGAAGACTCAAAACGACGTTTTCAACTACTAGACGTTTGTAACCCACTAGAGTCAGGGAAAACGTTCAATAAAATCCTCTTTAATGTGTTCTCAAGAGATTGTATCCTCTGCACTCTCTGTGGGGATGGGATGAGTTCAGAGACCTTCCCCTTATAACGGTGGTCAAGGAGGGTTGCCAACCAGTAATCATCCTCCTCCTTTATGCCACAAATTATTGGGTCCTTTCGCAGGCTTTGAAGCATGAGGTTGCCCATGCGCCTCAAATTTGCATAGGTTTGAGAAGCAGACTCCTCTGGGTCACTCAGGATGACAGCATCTGGAACTTCCTCCTCCCAGCCACGTACTACTCCCAAGGGTCCTGGGGTTGGAAAGCCATTGCTTACAGATTGACGCATGCCTTCCTTTTCTTCAAAGCCTATGAAAGTGTGGGAATCCTCCTCATCATTCTCTTCCCCTCTCTCCCCCTGTGTGTTCTGTGACATAGGAATGATGGTGTCTGGATAAAGTGGGCCTTGAGAGGAAAGGAAGTCCAGTCCAATCCACGGATTGTGTCACTGATGCATGCACTGTCACTGCTCACCATCCTTGTGGCCTCCTCAAATGGCGACAATACAGTGCATGCATCCTTAATGATCAGCCATTGGCGTGGGGAAAAAAAGCAGAGGCGGCCTTAGCCTGTTGTCGTGCCGTACTGACACAAGTACTCGTTGATGGCCGCTGCAGCATTCCCAAAGTTGAGTTTTTTACCTGGTGGGCATGTCACAAATCAGGCGGTTTATGGGCAGGTGGAATTCCCGCTGAATTTCAGCCAACCGATGTATGACCGCCTGAAATGGCTACAGACTCTTCTGGCCTGCTTTAGTAGAGCTTGCAACCCTGGGTACGTACTTGGGAAATGCTGCACCACCAAATTAAGGACATGTGTCAGGCATGGCACATGTGTCAACTTTCCCTGTCTAAGGGCGGACAGAAGGTTTGAGCCATTATCAGATGCCACCATTCCTGGCTCCAGCTGGCGTGGTGTGAACCACCTCTGGGACTGTCCTTGCAGAGGAGAAGAAGTGATCTGGACTGCCGCACTCTGGTTAAACGTTTTATTTAATGAAGAAAATTAAAATGCCAAAAAAATCCATAAATAAATAAACAATCCATCCAAAGACAATCGAAGGTGAAGGGACATGCAGGGTGACACTAACGCGTTTCACATCAGGGTGTGATGCTTACTCATAGCTAAAGTGTAAATGACCAAAACTGTGTATATAAATATTTTGGTTTCGACCAGTTTCCACTATTTTCAATTTACACTACTCATGCACCTTAGGGGCTTTGTTGTGTTTTGTTTTGTTTTTTGTTTTTGTTCTTTATTCCATTATAGCATCCCTATTTTGGATGCACCATACACGTGTCATATATAGTTGTTCACGTTATAGATAAAACAAATGTTTCAAAGCACTTGTCCTGCGATAAGCAGTCACATATATATCTTATATCTTTCTTGATTTGGAGTTTACTCCTTTTCACTTAGTTTACATATACCTTTATGCATTTTACACATATGTGTAAGATCTTACGTGCCAATTCTCATTAATGGTTTTGGCATTTAACAGGTGCTTCACAAACACGGAGTGTAATAGACCTAAATTAGTGCCTAATATTCTACCACTGTGTTCAACAGCTCTCATTGGTTGAGAGGTTTTTCAGATCACTTTATATACACAGTTTTGGTCATTTACACTTTAGCTATGAGTAAGCATCACACCCTGATGTGAAACGCGTTAGCTGTCACCCTGCATGTCCCTTCACCTTCGATTGTCTTTGGATGGATTGTTTATTTATTTATTTTTGGATTTTTTTGGCATTTTAATTTTCTTCATTAAATAAAACGTTTAACCAGAGTGCGGCAGTCCAGATCACTTCTTCTCCTCAAGCACCAGAGCATAGCCAGCACCTGGAAGTGGAGCAGGGCGGGAGCTAATTGAATGAACCTGGAACCTTCGAGTGGTACATTTTCCCTTCATTACTGTCCTTGCAGAGCTGCAAGAATCTCTGCTCCGGTGTGGTTCCTGTCCTCTAAACACACCAGCTGAAGCACTGCATGGCACCTTTTAGCCTGACTCTGGGAAAAGCCCTTTGAACGCTTAGGGGGTACCTGATGTTCATAGGACAATTCTGCAGAGGGCATGGAGGTGGAGGAGGAGGGGGTAGAGCTCACAGGTCTGGCATCATCACCACCAGCTGTATGGAGACGTGGGGGCACAACAAGCTGCAGCACTGAGCCCTGTCCTGCATCCTTTCGAGTTGCAAGCAGCGTTACCCAGTGTGCTGTGAACAAAATATATCATCCCTGCCCATGCTTGCTGGACTACGTGTCAGCAGTAAGGTGGATTTTACAGCTAACTGCCTTGCCCAACGATGGCAGAACATTCCTTTCCACGTGATGGTAGAGAGATGGAACAGCCTTACGTGAAAAGTAGTAGCGACTGGGAACCTGCCATTGTGGTACAGCACATTGTGGGAATTCACGGAAGGGGGCAGAATCCATCAGGTGGAAAGGCAGATGAGCTGCAAGGACCTTGGACACCCTGTGCTATACCATCATCCCTGTATGTAAAGGCTGCTGAAAGGTAATGACTCTGTATCGCAGGGGCAGACTGAAGTGGGGAAGGAGGGACGGATTTGTTCCCCTTTTGTGTGGCGTTTACATGCTCTTGCCAACGGGCTGAGTGGTTGGATGTTAAATGCCTTGTTAGGCATGTGGTACCCAAATTGTTGGTGTTTTTGCCACGTTTGATGTGCCTGTGACACAGTTTGCAGATAGCAACAGTGCTATCTGCTGCAGATGTGCTGAAAAAGGCCCAGACAGCTGAGCTGTGGGGAGTGGGTTATGGAGATAACGGCTACAGAATGTGATGGAATAGGGTGGCTGCTCTCTACTCTTTCTTGATGTCGCCTCACCTTCAGTTTCCTCCTCTGGTCTGTCTGGCACCCAAGTCGCATCAGTGACCTGATCATCATCTCCATCTCCTCAATCTTCATCATTACCACTGGAGACAACTTGGCAATACGCTGCCGCTTGGGGAAAATGAATGCCAATTTGTCTAACAGTGTTCCTCCCTCTCTCTCTAGGCTCATGTTCCTGTCATCCTCAACCTCAGAACCAGCATCTGAATCCAGTAATGGCTGGGCATCATCAAGGAGCAAGTGGCTGACGCTGTGCTCAAATAACTCAGCTGATTCCTCAATGGCTGATGTTAGGGCTGTGGCAGGAATAGATGTGGACAAGGAGGCAGGTTTATCCACTCTGGCAACTGCAGGGGACTGCACACTTGTCTCTGCTTGTGTGACAGAGGATGAGGAAGGTTTAGTAAGCCAGTCCACCACCTCACTAAACAGAGGAAATGATGCCCTGCCTGAGGACTGACCACCACGTCCACCTTTGCCTGTGGACACATTTGTTGCTGGCCACCTTACAGTGCCAAGGGGACGTCTGCCTCTCCTTGTTCTCCCAGACATTATTGGGAGAGAGGGGGCGGTGCTTATAAGCAAATGTAAAGGAGAAGTTGAAATCTGTACGTAGATGCACTTTAATCAATGTAAAGAGGTGTTTGGTGCCCTTTAATTTAAGTACTCACACTACACAGACACACTCCACGGATAATATATAATATACTGCAATATAATGTGCAAAACATACAGTGACGCACAGAACTACATGGCGTTAAACTAGCAGTAACGCACGCAAAACGATATGGCGTTAAACTGGCAGTAACGCACGCAGAACTATATGGCGTTAAACTGGCAGTAACGCACGCAAAATGATATGGCGTTAAACTGGCAGTAACGCACACAAGTAAATGGCGTTAAACTGGCAGTAACGCAATCAAATAGACAGTGTTCAACCGTCAATACACTGACACTGTCTGAACTGTCCCTACTCTAGCTATATACTAATGTCAAGATTACTGACACGGTCTCACTACACTACACTACACTGAAACTATCTGAGCTGTCCCTACTCTACACTAATGTATGTATAAATGACACAGTCTCACTACACTACAGTGAAACTATCTGAGCTGTCGATACTCTAGCTGCACACTATGCAAAGCTGAATGATGGTCCTCCTCACTACACTCACACTATCCCTAGGCTGACACTAAACTAATATTCTACACTGACACTGACAATTGAATCAAAATAGCACACTAACTAATAGCACTGAACAGAGCCCTGTTCCATCTCTCTCCACGCCAAAATCACACTGAAAATGGCTGTCATTGAAAGAATACTTTTATGCTGTGGGGCAGGAATGAGCCATGATTGGATAAAGTCATGATGACAGTGTCCAATCATGACTCTGACAGTGCTCTGTGCCCTGATTGGCTGAAGCTTTCACTGTATCAGCCAATCAGTGCTTGCAATGCACTGTTCAGCGCCGCAATGCATTGTGGTCGGGTCAGGGGGGCAGAACAAACGGTCAAATGACCCGAAAGTTTGGATGTTTCCCGAACGACCGAACAACGAAAGTTCGGCCTGAACTTGTGCTCCGTCCGAACCGTTCGCCCATCCCTACAACAGACATCTGTGGAGTTTTATATTTACGTTGAATTCTAGACTCAATTACAATCTCTTTTTTTATCTTTTAACCACCTCGCGCCCGCCGTACGACTATGTACGGCCGCAAGGTGGTTCTTAAATGCCGGGAGGTCGTCTTTTTACGGCCTCCGCTCCTCCGGCAACTGAGGGGCGGCGCTCGCACGTGCCCGTTGCGTCACTGTAATGCCGATGCGCGTGCCTGGCGGCCACGATGTCCGCCAGGTACCCGCGATCGGCCGGTACACAGACAAGGACATGGATCTGTGTGTGTAAACACCACAGATCCATGTCCTGTCAGGGAGAGGAGACTGATGCGGTGTCCCTTGTACATAGGGACACAGATCGGTCACCTCCCCCAGTCAGTCCCCTCCCCCACACAGTAGTAATCACTCATAGGGCATACATGTAACCCCTTCCTCGCCCCCTAGTGTTAACCCCTTCCCTGCCAGTCACATTTATACAGTAATCAGTGCATATTTATAGCACTGTTCGCTGTATAAATGTGAATGGTCCCAAAATAGTGTCAAAAGTGTTCGAAGTGTCCACCATAATGTCGCAGTCACGAAAAAAATCACTGATCGCCGCCATTACTAGTAAAAAAAAAATATATATATAAAAATGCCATAAAACTACCCCCTATTTTGTAAACGCTATAACTTTTGCGCAAACCAATCAATAAACAGCGATTGCGATTTTTTTTTTTACCAAAAATATGTAGAAGAATACGTATCGGCCTAAACTGAGGAAATTTTTTTATTTTTATTCTTTTAAATTGGGATATTTATTATAGCAAAAATCTAAAAATATTGTGTTTTTTTGAAAATTGTCGCTCTTTTTTGTTTATAGCGCAAAAAATAAAAACCGCAGAGATGATCAAATACCACCAAAAGAAAGCTCTATTTGTGGGAAAAAAAGGACGTCAATTTTGTTTGGGAGCCACGTCGCACGACCGCGCAATTGTCATTCAAAGCGTGACAGTGCCGAAAGCTGAAATTTCGCCTGGGCAGGAAGGGGGTTTATGTGCCCAGTAAGCAAGTGGTTAATCACTATCATTATGTACATCTTGCTCTAATGTATTATTATCCGTGGTTAAACATAACCAAAATAATATGGATTCAAGTAGAGGTGTTGCACTCTACTGTTGTCTAATATCCTAACTTAGTACTCCACGTTTAGCACTGTTAAAATAGTTATATTATTCACTGTTCATTTAGTTTAAGATAAAATATATAAGAGCACAGTTAATATTTTAGTTTTATCTTTGTGGCTATCTGCCAACATGATTCACCCTCACTCAGTCGTTATTCATTTTCAATTAAATTGGAACTGTTCCAACTGGTTTAGATATGTTTATACATTTTTTTTTGTCTTTTTATATTTTTTGATCTTAGACTGTGTTTGAGACCTACTGGTTTCATAAGGATTCATGATTGGTTGGAGAACCATCGTTCTCCCAACCCGTTACACCTTTTTCAGTGCAAATTTATGATTTTCTTAATATATGTTATTAGAATAACATATGTTTTTACAAGCAAAAGTAGTTGGGGTACAATTCTATTGTTTTGCCTTATGTTCTTTTTAATGGAGAGAAATGCATTGATGACCAATTCCTTTTACACCTGGTTGATCTGAGTAGCCTCAAAGTGAAGCAGACATCCATATGCTTCTTCCTTTCCCACTCATCTCATACTTTTACTTCCTGATGGACCCCCAAAATGCAAAAAAACATCATGACCCTTACAGTTCTATCACATAATGTACAAGGGTTTAATTCCCCAAATAAAAGGAAAAAAGCCTTTTTACATTACAAGAAATTAAATGCCAAAATAATACTTCTACAGGAAACACATTTCATGAAAGAGAATCACCCATTTTTCCACAAAGCATTTAGGGCTGGTTCACACTGCTGCGAATTCTATTGCGAATTTGATCCGTTGCGATTGCTGAAATTCGCAAGTCATTTTACTAACATAGTTTTCCATGAGTGCCGTTCACATCAATGCGTTGAGAATCTAAGCTGCGTTAAAAAATGGTCTTGTGTGAGTTTGATCCATGTGCGATGCAAATTCAGCTCTATAGACTGGCATTCCCTGAAAACGCGGTGGCATAATCGCGGCCGCGAAATTGCGGTAAAATCGCACGATTTTGAAGTCGCCGTAGTGTGAAACGGCCCTTAATAAATCTTTCTATACCTCTTCATCTACTAAAACGAAAAGAGTAGCTATCTTTATCCATCAATCCTTTCCTCTGGAGGTGCAACAGGTTTACAAGGATCAAGACAGTAGATTTATTATTATTAAGGATATGCAGAGTTAACAATTGCTAACGCATACGCACCAAATGAGACACAAACCACATTTTTCACAGTTTTTAATGTCCTACAGCCTTACCACTCACCGCATATATTATTAGGCAGAGACTTCAACTCTGCATTACAACCTAATCTGGATCGTAGCAAACAAAACCCAAATTCAAAAACATTTTTAAAAACCAAATGTACATATATTAATGATTTACAACTTATTGCCTCATGGAAAGCACTAAACATAGGAGCACGTGAATTCACACCCACACAATTCATACTCACGCTTAGACTAAATTTTTTGTACTCCTATTATCCTGGCTAATATTCATTATACTAAAAAATCAAGCTGCGCAAAATCGTGAAATCTATATAAATATAAGAACAGTGAGTTCAATCACTGATGCATATTATGCTGCACAAAAGGAAGAGGATTGCATGTACAACTGACTAGCATGGGCTATAAAACCCAAAAGTACCCTCCTATGCAACCAAATCGCATAAAAAGTGCATCAGTGCATATAAAGTCCATATATCAGTTCACATTTAAATTGATGTAAAAATAAGTAGTCTGCAAAATTAGCATTGATATTCAGTTGATAGAGATATCTTCTAAACATGCATCTGTGACTTCAAACGATAAAACACCCGAGAAAAAGTGCTGTATTCCAGTACAAGAAAAAGTCCACCACCTCCAATAAGACTGCCGCTTACCAGAGCCACTGATCCCTGAAAGAGATCAGTCTAAACCTGCAGTTGTTACCCCTGCCAGGGTCTCTAAGTGGCGCGATCAGCTGCCTCCACCAGTGTAGTAGATGGACCTCCAATCCCTCTCAGCTCATCATATGCGTCATGGCAGAAAAATAAAAATCCACCATAGCGTGATACAGTAAAAACAAATTTATTCAAATAAAAGAATCGCACTTACAATGTTATGTAGATTATTAGGCGTGTAAAAGTATATAGTGTAGCCGGCCGGCTTCCACAGCCCGTCCTTCCAGGACTCTGCATTGGAAAGGTGATATCGCGTATGGAAATGGCCTGGATACATAGGGTACGCTGCTACACCCCGTATGGTCTTAACATTGATGTAGATGTCAATGTCTTTATTGATAACAGCTAGCAAGTTAGTTCTATTATGTTGATTATGTATAGAACTTGTACACTAGATCTGAGTTCCCGGTACGTTCCATGGTTGTGAACACGAATTAATTCATGTCAGTATGGAACATTTTCCCTCATTTGGCTAGGATTCATGATAATTTCTTATCTCTTCGCTCTGCCAACTAATATGCAGGGCTCATTAGATATTCCTCTTTGTCTCAACTAACAGGGCGGTTTTAAGTTTTATTCATGATCTTCTCTCTTTGTTACAATTTCAAATAGTTCCTATACAGTCATCTCTTGGTGGATATTAATAATGTCCATAGAGTGAAGATTGGGAATAGAGAGAGTTTTTATATTCCTTCTCATTTCTGTTTTTTGATTCCAACTCCAACTAGTTAAAAAAAATTTAACACTTTTTTTCATTAGAGGTGTTCCCCTTTAAGGCCACTAGATATTCTCTGATATTGCATGGTCCTTTTATAATAGTTTTACTCATTTAGTTTAGGTACTAATATTGTATTATAATATGTCAGCACTATGGAGAGATATCTGTTTAATCACTATTCCCTCTCTCCCATATTGAATCCATAGTGGATTGTCAATATCCAGTGCCTTTTTGGAGTGTGAGAGACATTGTGTTTGACAGATAGCACCTGGGAACAAATCAGTGTTCTATGGCCTTTAGGCTGGGTTCACACTGATACGACACGACATTCATCCTACTTTGCTCTGCGACATCAGTCCTACATTGATCCTACATTGGTCCGACATCCATCCGACATTCATGAACAGGATACTACTTTGATCTGACTTTGTGATAGTCTGACTTGTCCTTTGACCAATCAAAACAATCCCAGTGTGAGATAAATTCCTTTTACTGCTGCTGTAATCACATGTCGGATGTCAAATGTCGGATGGTTAGGACAAGGATCCTACTTTGATCCGACTTCAATGATATTCAATGGGCTGAAGTAGGACCAAAGTCGGACCAAAGTAGTACAGGGAGCATTTTCAAAGTCGGACCGACTTGTGTCGGACCAGTTAAGACGGCTCTCATAGGGAAACATTGATTTTCACACATCATGCGACATGAGCTCCCAATGTCGGAGCGTTTGTCGGACCAGTGTGAACCTGGCCTTATACTGACTTTGCAATGGGTTCAATAGTGATGTTGGCCACTGGGTGGCTCCCACCTTCGGTGTGACTCTCTCCTACGTATTTTGCTAATACTTAGGTTTTTGGTATTTTTAGTATTGACCAATAACATCCTAAAAAATGTTTTAATTAATATAATTTTAACGGGTGCTTACAGGATCCATGCCATGTCTCCCCCCCCCCCCTTATCCGCTGTGTGTGATCTGGGGGAAGTGCCGATCATTAACTTGCTCGGTGAGTGTGTTTTCCCCAGATACACCTATGGTGGATTGGTGTCAGTTTGCAGGATTTATCCTGATTATTTCCAGCTAGGACTGACAATCGATTTGCTTCAATGTCTTGGAGGTATGGGCAAGTTGCCCACATCCAAGATGGCGGTTCATGCACCAGGAATGCCTGGAGCTCAGATCTGGGTGGGTCTTGATGTACAGATTATAAAAGGTGGCGTGTCAGCACGCCGCCCGTGCCCCTGGACGACGACAAGTGTGTCGGAACGACGTAGGGAGGAGCGGCGTGCTGGCGTCATCACTTTTCCAACGCAGAGTCCCGGAAGGACGGGCTGTGGAAGCCGGCCGGCTACACTACATACTTTTACACGCCTAATAATCTACATAACATTGTAAGTGTGATTCTTTTATTTTAATAAATTAGTTTTTACTGTATCACGCTATGGTGGATTTTTCTTTTTCTGCCATGACGCATATGATGAGCTGAGAGGGATTGGAGGTCCATCTACTACACTGGTGGAGGCAGCTGATCGCGCCACTTAGAGACCCTGGCAGGGGTAACAGCCGCAGGTTTAGACTGATCTCTTTTAGGGATCAGTGGCTCTGGTAAGCGGCAGTCTTATTGGAGGTGGAGGACTTTTTCTTGTACTGGAATACAGCACTTTTTCTCTGGTGTTTTATCGTTTGAAGTCACAGATGCATGTTTAGAAGATATCTCTATCAACTGAATATCAATGCTAATTTTGCAGACTACTTATTTTTACATCAATTTAAATGTGAACTGATATATGGACTTTATATGCACTGATGCACTTTTTATGCGATGTGGTTGCATAGGAGGGTACTTTTGGGTTTTATAGCCCATGCTAGTCAGTTGTACATGCAATCCTCTTCCTTGTGTGCAGCATAATATGCATCAGTGATTGGACTCACTGTTATATTTATATATATTTATTTCACGATGTTGCGCAGCTTGATTTTTTATTATCTTTGTCTATTGTGTGTGTCTCACATATTTATGTTGCAGCATTTTTTATTTTAGTGTCATTTATAATGTTCAATATTCATATATAGACAGCGCAGTATATACACTTTATTTTCACAATATTCATGATACGTTAATACATCCATGTTCTTGGTCAGATCACCATATCACCACACTAAGCACACATTTTATTGGTCTTACCTCAACACCCTTCCTACACCCAGTTAAGTGAACAGCCTCAGATGACACACTGAGATTAAACAAATTTACCTACATAGGTTTTACATGTATGCAGGGGGGGAGTTTGGGACTTTAAATGAGGTTCAAAACAAGGTAGGCGTAAGGTAAAGGAAACATGTTTATTGACATGAAAAAATGTGGTGTACTGTCTGAGTCAATGGGGCTGTACATAAGAACATAATTGTAGTGAACATTGAGGGCACATATTAATATCAACTTGGAAACTCATGACACATGGCATTACATATGAAACATGGACATCAAGGATATACAATGATATCGATCAACAATACATAACAGTATGGAAGGAATGAACCGCTCCCATAGATACAAAAATACACACACATAAATCCCTAAAATGGCACAGTGCAGATATAGTAACATGCGATAAAAATTGAAATTCATATGTGCTTATCAATCAGTGGATGAATCGTTGGAGTGACGTAAAAGTGCGTTGGCATCCTAAAATTGCCCGACGCGTTTCGTGTTTGCACACTCATCAGGGGCGGATGCACCCAAATCTAAAAAGATTGAGATATGTTAAAATCTAAGTGGCACTGAGCATAATATGAGGAGAGCATGTATATAAAATCCAAGGGTTACATACCACAGGTGAATAGTGTGGATGGTAGGGGTAAGTGTGGTTTTGGACCAGAGTCAGCCAGAGGGTGTCAGTCCCGGAAGTTGAGGATAATACGCCAAGTGCAACTGAAAACGCAGGTCCGATATGGACCAGGAAGGAGATGACCAAAAAGGGGTGCTGCGTCAAAATGGTGGTCAATTGTAGGGGCACGCCAGTAAATCTGCATTTAAAAATAGAAAGATTGTAAAAAACAGGGAAGAATATCCAATAAACACCCTGGGTGTTATCCAGAGCGGGGGCAGCTGATAGCAAAATTACCTGAGTATAGAACAGTAAGGGAAAGAATCCCTAAGCAATGTGGCGTGATCCCATGGAGATACACAAGACTGTGTGTAGGCAGCCTAATTATACCCCTCTCCTCCCACGTACAATCGCACGTTGGCGTGCACCAACGTCCCGCGGGCCAATCGCATGCTAGGAGGGGCTCCGATCGGAGGGAGGGAAAAACCCGCCCACGACAGGAGCTTGCCCCCATAGGCTGTGCGAGGCTGAGATGGTAGTGACGCGATCCGCGTCATGACACCAAATGGCGTCAGACGCGAGTCACGTGGGCGTGACGTCGATACGCTGTGAGCGCCGCCCAGAGCCCCAGGGAACCCCCGCGCAATAGGGCGGGGGAAGGGGCAGAGGAGGGACGTCCAGAGCGCATCGCAACTTCCGGGTAGGTGACAACAATGAGGCGGCCCATAGTGTCAAAGATCACACAGACCCAGAAGAAAAAACGCTGTAGCCATAAATCTCATGGACAGGTAAAACCTGTCATGAATGAGACCAGGTCCCCAATAGCGGTACAAGGCCACAAAGGGGAACTGAGAACGCCCACATAGATGACAGGGGGACACTGTCAGCTAAGTGAGGAACCTAGGTTTTACATGTATATCTGCTGTCTTCACATTTATATATTGTTTAGAAAGTTCAGATCGTGTTAGGAGATTTTCTCTTCCTGTTTAACACAGAGTGTGATGTCTGTGCATACAGGCAAGATAGCTAAAATTGCTGATTGGAGGAAAAGACACAAACCCCCTCTCATCATAGGCAGAGACAGACTCTGAGGTGTTTTGTAACAGAGCCAGCTCCCTGCTGATCTATTTTAGCAACCTCCCTTGACAGAAATTTCAGGCTGCTTTTATCTAATGTGTCAGAGAATTTGTCAGGAGTTATCAGGCTGATAACAGAGGAACGGTTCAGGAGAGAGCTACGGGACTTAGCTCTTTGAAGAGAGATAACAAAATACTGCAGATGTATGGACACAGCTCAAATTTCATGAATTGGGTTTACATCCACTTTAATGAATCATTGCTAACAGACCTAAAAAACATCAACAAGAGATTGCCTCAGCTATAAAAGACTACTTTACATTAAACTCTACCCCAGATATCTCCCCACAACCTTATGGCTAGCACATAAAGCAATCCTGAGAGGACGTCTCATCAAATTAGCAGAACACTGTAGTAAGGAAAAATGGGAAAAGATCCTCCTTTACAAAATATCTCCAAATATTATATAAAGACCAACACACATGACCCCACTATCTTTAAAGGGGTTGTAAAGCTTTGTGTTTTTTCACCTAATGCATCCTATGCATTAAGGTGAAAAAACACCTTGCACTCTCCGGCCCCCCAGCTCCCCCCTTTTACTTACCTGAGCCCTGAAACTCCATGGGCGCGATGCTTTCCCCCAGCTTGAGGCAGCTCTTCATTGGATGATTGATAGCAGCGCAACCATTGGCTCCTTTTGCTGTCAATCAAATCAATGACGTGGCGCACCGGGGGGGCTGGGCGAGTGATACGATCAGCGGCCATGGCCGCCGACTGTACCGCACAGGAGCGTGCCTGCAAGCTTACCCCCTTGGGAGAGCGCTTCCCAGAGGGGGGGGTTAGCTCTTGCGGGGAGGAGCCAAGACAGCCGCCCTGGGACCCCAGAACAGGAGGATCGGGGCCACTCTGTGCAAAACAAACTGTACAGTGGAGGTAAGTATAACATGTTTGTTATTTAAAAAAAAAAAACACGAACCCATACAACCCCTTTAATATGATCTCTCAAAAAACTTAATGAATTTGATTCTTTACTCACATACAAAGCAGAAAAGGCACTTTGTTGGTCTAAAGCCACATTTTTCTTGTCTAGCAATACATATTCCACAATGTTCTCCCGTAAACTTAATCAATCAATAAGACCCACTCATGTTTGTAAACTCAAGAATAATGGTAATCAACTGGTCATTCATCCTCAAGAAATATTCTCTATGTTCAATTTTTTTTATTCAGATCTCCTTTCCTCTCCAACCTCCTCAATCCCACCTTCAGCACGGTCATGGTTAGATAAACTACCCATACCTACACTGACCTCTACACAAATAGACAAATTAAACGCAACATGCACCGATGAAGAAATCCTTTAAATTATTAAATCTCTTAAGAGGCTCAGCCCCAGGTCCAGATGGGTTTTCTTCCTTCTATTATAAACAATTTCACAAATTTCTAATCCCAAATTTAACAAAGTTATACAATAACATTTTGAAAGGCGATCAGTTCCCAGAGGAAATGTTAATTGCTAACATGTCCTTAATTCCAAAACCAAGTAAAGACCGTACAACCGACCGATTTCAGTAATAAACCTTAAGATATTTAGCAGACTGTTACCAATAGACTAGCATCAATAATTTCCTCTTTAATATCCCCTTACCAATCTGGATTTATTCCTGGTCGACAAATCACAGATAACATTTGTTTAGTGTTGAATATAATTCAGGACGCAAATATTAAATCGCAATCAGTTTTGTTATTAAGCCTTGATATTAATAAGGCATTCGACAGTGTTATAGGATTACCTTGAAACAGGTGAAACTAGAAAAATTTGAATATTGTGCAAAAGTTCACTTATGCAACTTAAAAGGTGAAACTAACATATGAGATAGACTCATTGCATGCAAAGCAAGATAGTTCAAGCCGTGATTTGTCATAATTATGATGATTATGGCTTACAGCTCATGAAAACCCCAAATCCACAATCTCAGAATATTAGAATATTACATGCAATCAATAAAACAAGGATTGTACATAAAACAATATCGGACCTCTGAAAAGTATAAGCATGCATATGTACTCAGTACTTGGTTTAGGCCCTTTTGCAGCAATTACTGCCTCAATGCAGCGTGGCATGGAAGCTATCAGCCTGTGGCAATGCTGAGGTGTTATGGAAGACCAGAATGCTTCAATAGCGGCCTTCAGCTCTTCTGCGTTGTTCGGTCTCAAGTCTCTCATCTTTCTCTTGGCAATGTCCCATAGATTCTCTATGGGGTTCAGGTCAGGCGAGTTTGCTGGCCAATCAAGCACAGTAATCCCACGGTCATTGAACCAGGTTTTGGTGCTTTTGGCAGTGTGGGCAGGTGCCAAGCCCTGCTGGAAAATGAAGTCATCATCCCCATAGAGCTCGTCTGTGGAAGGAAGCAAGAATTGCTCCAAAATCTCCTGGTAGACGGCTGCGTTGACCCTGGACTTAATGAAGCACAGTGGACCAACACCAGCAGATGACATGGCTCCCCAAATAAACACAGACTGTTGAAACTTCACACTGGACTTCAAGCATCATGCAGTGTGTGCCTCTCCATTCTTCCTCCATACTCTGGGTACTTGATTTCCAAATGAGATGCAAAATTTGCTCTCAGAAAAGAGGACTTTGGACCACTGAGCAACAGACCAGGTCTGTTTTTCTTTAGCCCAGGTAAGATGCTTCTGATGTTGTGTGTTGTTCAGGAGTGGCTTGACAAGAGGAATATGACATTTGAAGCCCAAGTCCAGGATCCGTCTGTGTGTGGTGGCTCTTGATGCACTGACTCCAGCCTCAGTCCACTCCTTGTGAAAGTCCTCAACACTTTTGAATGGCCTTTTCCTGACAATCCTCTCCAGGCTGCGGGTCATCCCTGCTGCTTGTGCACCTTTTTCTTCCGCATTTTTCCCTTCCACATAACTTTCTAATAATGTGCTTTGATACAGCACTTTGGGAACATCCAACTTCTTTTGCAATTACCTTTTGAGGCTTTCCCTCCTTATTGAGGGTGTCAATGATGGTTTTCTACACAACTGTCAGGTCAGCAGTCTTTCCCATGATTGTGATTCCTACTGGACCAGAGAGAGACCATTTAAAGGCTCAGGAACCCTTTGCAGGTGTTTTGGCTTATTTAGCTGATTAGAGTGGAACACGTTGAGCCTAGAATATTGCACCTTTTCACAATATTCAACATTTCTGAGATTGTGGATTTGGGGTTTTCATGAGCTGTAAGCCATAATCATCTCAATTATGACAAATCACGGCTTTAACTTTCTTGCTTTGCATGTAATGAGTCTATCTCGTATATTAGTTTCACCTTTTAAGTTGCATTAGTGAAATAAATGAACTTTTGCACGATATTCTAATTTTTAGAGTTTCACCTGTATAGTGTTGCGAAGATATGGATTTACAGGAGAATTACTCATGCTTTCCATGCACTTTATCACAACCCCCACACTTGGATAAAGTTACCAGGCTGCAACTCAGAATTTTTCAATGTGGGTAGAGGTACACGTCAGGGATATGCCCCCTTTCGCCATTATTATTCGCTCTAGCTATAGAACCTTTAGCCACAGCAATATTACTACACCCAGATATAAAAGGTTATACATCAAACAATAATACATATAAGTTGAGTATGTACGCAGACAATATGATATTATTCCTCACACAACCTAATATGGCACTACCAAACCTTTTACAAACATTAAAGATATTTTCAATCACTTTCGGGTTTATCGGTAAACGTTTCAAAATCTATAGGCATGCCAATAAACATACCCCCATTTCAATTAGATACCATTCGCCCCTCATTTAATTTCACCTGGTTAATAGTCTCTCCCTTATCTAGGCATCTATCTCACCACTGACATTAACAATTTATCTTCTAAAAACTATCTACCATTATTGCAAAAGTTGAGAATGATGCTTAAATTATGGAAAACTTTCCATATATTGTTCTTAGGCAGAATAACAGCAACTAAGATGACAATCCTGCCCAAGTTTTTGTAGTTATTTAGGGCACTTCTAATTAGACTAAATAAAATAATAACGAAGTTCCAGTTGGAAATTAACAAATTTGTTTGGTTAGATTCTCACCCACGTCTACCTAAAATGGTGTTATAAAAAAAACGCAAAAAAGTGGCGGATTTGGCCTTCCAGACTTCTGGCTATATTATTTATTTGCCCAATGGCATACCTACAATCCTAAAACCCCAGATTTGAAAGAGATTCAATTCTTCCATATTCTATTTCAAGTTTATTATGGGGAAACAAGATCCCAATCCATACTTTAGAAACACGTAATCAACTGGTCTTTCAATCATACCAACTTTAGAGGCTATGCATACAATAAGAAACGTAAACTCATCTTTAACACTCCCCCACATGCCTCTTTCATAGAAGATCCCAAATTTTCACCAGACTATCATGAAAATGGGGAATTCACATGGTGGATTGACAATAACCTGACATCCCTTTCAAAATTTATAAAAAAAACTCCTCTTTTACTTCATTCTCCACATTAAAAAGGGGTTTCAGATTCCCCGAGTGGGGGCCCCTCCCATTCCTTTTGCCGCGCATCGATGCATGATGCTGGCGGGGTCCCTCCCAGCCATGAAGGTACTTCAGCCAGGACAGACCAGTGTCTGCTCTCATTTGATTCCATCCTGATGGGACGACACGTATGTCTCCCTCAGACACTCCAGGTACGTAGGAATCTCACTAGGATTACACACACTCACACTTACATCCATGCACATAGTTCCCCATACATGCTTTCACTCTATCCACACTCCATACACTCATATTGCTGACACTTGGCACATACATACATTCATCCACAACCACGGACACACACTTAGATTTTTATTCACATATATATATATATTTTTGTGCTTGCAGGGTTGGCACACCAACACTCCATTGCTGGATGTGTGCCTCTAAATTCCCCACACCCAACACACATACTCTCTCATTCTCATACACCTGTCCATTCACAGCACGCACTACAACAACCTATACAGGCACACCTACACACTTTCTATTCTACCTCCCTCTTCCTACCTTCCCTTCTTTCCTTTTCCCCTCCTCCCCCCTCCTCTTCCTCCCTTTTTCTCTTCTTTTTCTCTTTCTTTTACATATGCGACCACTTTGTTTGATTTCCAAGATTTTTTGTTATTTTGACATTCATAACATTTCCCCCTTTTTGTTTCTATTTTTTCTATTTCTTATTTTTTTTCCTTTTTGTTTCCTTAATATTCACTCACAATTGCACCACTATATCCCAGGGAAACACACCTCCGACCCTGGAGTCAAGTTGCAGACCTCTGGCTCTATTCCCGGCTGTCAAGCCCCATGGTCTCCGACTCAGTCCACCCTACCTCACTAGGTGGACTGCGGAGCTTAAGCTAACGGGAGGATGTCCCCCGCCTCAACCCCGGACAAGAGAACTAGCTCCTTACCATCTCCACTACATCCTATGAGCCCTAGAAATACACCTATGAGATACCTCCATAGGTAAAGTATCCATTGCTAGACTGTACCTTTTGTTCTTTTGATGGACCATACATCATTATAGATGTTTGCCCACTTATTTACTCTTATATTTATCTACTCTATAGCATCCTACTCCTGATGAGTGGTTTTAAACACCACAAAACGCGTTGAGTCCATACTCAAGGGTGCCAAGTTATCGTTTACTTACCATCATGATGTCATGGATATGCATTAATGTCTGTCTGCCATCTTACCTTCCTCCTCATGTGTTCATCTAGAGACCAGACCTCCTTCACCTGGCTTCCTTTATAATCTCCTCCCAGCCTGACTCCACCCCAGGCCCTATCACTGAACACTATATTAACCTGTGCACTACAAGCCTGCTTTGCTGATCAACGTGTTTGTTAGGCATTGTGTGTTTGGGTTCCTGCCTGCCGTGTGCAACGTCTGTCTCTCTGTTACGTTATTGGCTTGTCCCCGACTATCCCTGTCTGCTCGTGACCCTTGACCTTCAGCTCGTTCTTCGTTATCCTTGTCTGCTTGTGGCCCCTGACCTTCAGCTTGTTATTCGGTTCTCTCTATCGTGTGCTGCTGCTTCCCCTCTTTTCCCCTTATCCTACGGGGCGTGAGCTAGGAAACTCCAGGGGCCGCGACCTGGTCCCAGCCTGCAGCGTAACATCCTCACCACTAGAGGCCCTGGAGAAGACCAGCTGGGTCTTAGACTCCGCGCCCTGGGGAATCTTGGCTCTCGCTTCCGTTGGGATCCCGGTTGTGCTCCTCTGGTCCTGCTTTCCACAACCACCCAGTTTCCTATCCGCAGAAGCCAGCCATAGGGTTCACTACCTCGCGGTGCACTCCTGTCCCCCTACGGTGTGCATCTGTCACCTGGCCACAGGTGACCCTGACAGTTTGATCAGCCATGAACCCGGCTGACATCCCGCTTCCCGCGGATGATCCATTGCAGGGCATAGTTCGCAGACTTGAGACCCAGGAATCAAATCGGACCCAGGTGATGCGATTCCTCCAGGATCTGGCTTCTCGATTCGAGCAGCTTCAGGTCTCCTTGGGAACCCCGAATCCGCAACCCCAAGTACAACCAGCGGCTGTACCTATCGCACCAGTCGCAGCCTCACACTCACTAAGATTGCCAGCTCCGTTCCGTTTCTCTGGGGACTCCAAGGCCTGCAGGGGGTTTCTCAGCCAATGCACTATTCATTTTGAGCTTCAGCCTCAAAGCTTCCTGTCTGACCGGGCTAAGGTAGCCTATATCATTTCCCTCCTCTCCGGTGAAGCTTTGGCCTGGGCTGCCCCCCTGTGGGAGAGGAACGATCCGGTGGTTTCCAGTCTGTCCGAATTCTTGAAGCTCTTTCGTAATATCTTCGAAGAGCCGGCTCGGGCTTCTTCAGCGGCTAGTGCTGTCTTACGTCTTCGCCAAGAATCTAGTTCAGTGGGGCAATATGCTCTTCAGTTCCGTATCCACACAGCTGAATTGAGCTGGAATAATGAGGCCCTGGTCGCTACCTTTTTACATGGCCTCTCTGACCGAGTGAAAGACGAATTAGCGGGAAGAGCCATTCCCGTCGGTCTGGACGATGTAATTTCATTATGCAACCAGATCGACATTCGTTTTCAAGAGAGGTCCTTAGAAAAAAGACGCCAGCACTCTCTGGTCCTAGCCAGTCTGAGCTCCCCTCCCTTCATTCCGTGGAGCATCCTCTACCTGCTGAAGAACCTATGCAGCTGGGCCGGACCAGACTAACCCCCGAAGAACGTGCTAGGCGCAGAACTCTGGGCTTGTGCCTCTATTGTGGGGGCAAGGGTCATTTTCGTGACTCCTGCTCGCTTCGTCCGGGAAACGCTCGGGTCTAATACATTTGGAAGGTGGAGTATTGGACCCAGAAACATCACCTTCTCGCCTGCTCATGCCGGTGTTCCTTCATGTAGGCACTTCTCCTCAGTCAACCCTTGCATACCTGGATTCCGGGGCTGCCGGCAATTTCATGGATTGGAGAACTGCTTCTTCTATGAAGCTTACCCTTTCACCTCTCACTACCCCATTGGTAGTCTCGGCAATTGATGGCACTGTTCTCCCAGGGGGCCCTATTCGCTTTCAGACGCTACCCATTAGGATGTCGGTAGGGATTCTCCACCAGGAGTGGATATCCTTTCTTATTCTACCCAAGGCCTCTACCCCAGTTGTATTGGGCCTCCCTTGGCTACAGCTCCACTCTCCACATGTGGACTGGGTCTCTGGGCAGATCCTGGCCTGGGGTTCCTCATGTTTCTCGTCGTGTCTTCTCAAGGTGACCCCCAAGGAGAGTCTTCCGGTTGCTGCCACTTCTGTTTCTTCTGATCTTCCCGCCGCATACAGCGATTACTGGGATGTGTTCTGTAAAAAAACAGCTGAGGTGCTTCCTCCCCACAGGTCTTTTGACTGTGCTATTGATCTTGTCCCCGGAGCAACTCTACCCAGGGGTCGTACCTACCCTCTGTCCATCCCAGAGACCCAGGCCATGTCGGAGTATGTAGCAGAGAACCTGGAGAGAGGTTTCATCCGGAAATCCTCATCGCCTGCAGGGGCAGGGTTCTTTTTTGTTGCCAAAAAGGATGGTACCTTAAGACCCTGCATCGATTATCGGGGTTTAAATGCGGTTACTATTAAAAATCGATACCCCTTACCCTTAATATCTGAGCTATTCGATAGGTTGAAGGGTGCCTCCATTTTCACCAAGTTGGATCTCAGAGGCGCGTACAATCTCATTCGAATACGGGAGGGTGACGAATGGAAGACTGCATTCAACACTAGAGACGGGCATTACGAATATCTGGTGATGCCTTTTGGTCTGTGTAATGCTCCAGCCGTGTTTCAAAACTTTGTCAATGAAATCTTCAGAGATCTGCTGTACCAGTTTGTTGTCATCTATCTGGATGACATTCTGATCTTTTCTGAAAATCTGCTCGTCCACAGAAACCATGTCCGCACTGTACTTCAACGTCTTAGAGAGAACAATCTCTATGCCAAGCTGGAGAAATGTTCCTTTGAATGTTCTGAGGTCCTGTTTTTGGGGTGCTTCGTCTCATGTTCGGGGCTTCGTATGGACCCTGGGAAGGTCTTGGCTATCACCAACTGGCCTCTTCCTGCTAGCCTCAAGGCCACACAGCGCTTTCTTGGCTTCACTAATTATTATAGGCAGTTCATAAGGAATTACTCTTCCATTGCCGCGCCTATTATCGCTTTGACCAAGAAGGGTGTGAATGCCAGAGACTGGCCTCCCGAAGCTGTCTCTGCATTTCACAACCTGAAACAGGCCTTTGTTTCTTGCCCCCTCTTGAGGAGACCAAATCCTGGGAATGCATTTTTTATTGAAGTGGACGCTTCCTCAATGGGGGTGGGAGCTGTGCTTCTTCAAATCTTTGAGAAGAGATGCCAACCATGTGCGTTCTTCTCCAAAAAAATTCTCAGGCAGAGAGGAATTATGCCATCGGTGATCGGGAACTTCTCGCAATTAAATTGGCGTTAGAGGAGTGGTGTCATCTCTTGGAGGGTTCCCCTCACTCCATAACGATCTTTACCGATCACAAGAATTTACAGTATCTACAGAATGCTAAACGTCTGAATCCTAGACAGGCCAGGTGGAGTCTCTTCTTTGCCCGTTTTAATTTCACGATTACCTACAAACCTGGTTCCTGCAACGGTCGGGCTGATGCGCTCTCTAGGTTATTTGACACTTTGGACGAGGAGTCCGCCCCTGAACCTGAGCCGATCATTCCCACCTCATGCATTGTTGCCCACTCTACCACCCTGAAGTCTAAAATTCCGCCTGGTAAGACCTTTGTCCCCACTGAGCTAAGAGCTAAGATCCTTCGTTGGGGACATGATTCCAAGGTGGCAGGGCATTCTGGATTCCTCCTAACCTTCCTACTCATCAGTCGTCACTACTGGTGGCCTAATCTCCGCTCAGACGTCAAAGACTACGTTAAAGCTTGTCATGTCTGTGCTCAGTCCAAATCCTCCACACAAGCTCCTGCTGGTCTCCTCATGCCCTTGCCCATTCCTAAGGAACCCTGGGTCCATATTGCCATGGATTTTATCACCGATCTCCCACTGTCTGAGAATAATACAGTCATTTGGGTGGTAATCGATCGATTCTCCAAGATGGCTCATTTTGTTCCTCTTCCTGGTCTTCCTTCTGCCCCTGCCTTGGTTCCCATTTTCATTCGGGAAATTCTCCGCCTACATGGGGTCCCTTCTCATATTGTTTCCGACAGGGGAGTCCAATTCACGTCTCGTTTTTGGAGAGCCTTTTGCAAATCCCTCAATATTGTCTTGGATTTTTCTTCTTCTTACCATCCCCAATCCAATGGACAGACTGAGAGGGTTAATCAGGAGTTAGAGGTCTTTCTTCGCACCTTTGTGTCTTCTCACCATGACGATTGGTCCTCTCTACTCCCGTGGGTAGAATTCTCCCATAACAATCATGTGAATACCAGTTCGCAGAAGACACCCTTTTTCACAGTTTATGGAAAACACCCTCAACTTCCTCTTCCCATGATCTGTTCTCCAGACATTCCAGCTTTGGCTTCGGTTCAGGAGTCTCTCAATTCCGTTTGGGGTCACGTTCATGATTCCCTCCGGGCAGCTGCTGAAAAATTCTAAGGCTTTGCCGACCGCCGCAGGCGTAAACCGCCTTCTCTTCAGCCAGGGGACAAAGTCTGGCTCTCTACCAGGAACATCAAGCTCCGAGTTCCTTCTCTGAAGTTTGCTCCACGATTCATCGGTCCATACACGGTAACTGCTAAACTGAATCCGGTTTGTTTCAAACTCCAGATTCCTAAGAGCCTTAAAATCACTAACTCCTTTCATGTTGCTCTTCTAAAGCCTTTAGTCCTCAATAAATTCTCTCGTCCTCTCCCTACCGTGGCGCCTGTCTCTGAGGATAATCAGGAGTACGAGATCAGTCAAATTCTGGACTCCCGACTCTGTAAAGGCGTTCTTCAGTACCTCGTTCATTGGAAAGGGTTTGGTCCTGAGGAGAGGTCTTGGATCACTGCATCTGAGGTCTTTGCACCTCGTCTGTTAAAGGAGTTTCATCTGAAGTTTCCCTCTAAACCTGGGCCCAGGCGGGGAAGGGGGAGGCCTCGTAAGAGGGAGGGTACTGTCATGGATATGCATTAATGTCTGTCTGCCATCTTACCTTCCTCCTCATGTGTTCATCTAGAGACCAGACCTCCTTCACCTGGCTTCCTTTATAATCTCCTCCCAGCCTGACTCCACCCCAGGCCCTATCACTGAACACTATATTAAGCCTGCTTTGCTGATCAACGTGTTTGTTAGGCATTGTGTGTTTGGGTTCCTGCCTGCCGTGTGCTACGTCTGTCTCTCTGTTACGTTATTGGCTTGTCCCCGACTATCCCTGTCTGCTCGTGACCCTTGACCTTCAGCTCGTTCTTCGTTATCCTTGTCTGCTTGTGGCCCCTGACCTTCAGCTTGTTATTCGGTTCTCTCTATCGTGTGCTGCTGCTTCCCCTCTTTTCCCCTTATCCTACGGGGCGTGAGCTAGGAAACTCCAGGGGCCGCGACCTGGTCCCAGCCTGCAGCATAACATCCTCACCACTAGAGGCCCTGGAGAAGACCAGCTGGGTCTTAGACTCCGCGCCCTGGGGAATCTTGGCTCTCGCTTCCGTTGGGATCCCGGTTGTGCTCCTCTGGTCCCGCTTTCCACAACCACCCAGTTTCCTATCCGCAGAAGCCAGCCATAGGGTTCACTACCTCGCGGTGCACTCCTGTCCCCCTACGGTGTGCATCTGTCACCTGGCCACAGGTGACCCTGACAGATGAATTTTCCAATATCTGTACTATGTTTTTATTGCTTCAATATGTATTATTTTTATTCGTTATAATAATCATGTACAATTGATCCATTGGTGTATTATATGTATCATTGCTCTTTGTACTAATCATGTTTATTCGAGATTAAATATTTAATATGTTATTATTAGTTATGGTTTTCTTTATACACCCTATGCATCATGTATTTCTATATGATGCACTATATATATATTTTAATTTTTTTTCTCATTTATCCAATTTTTTTCAAGTATCAATTTAGAATAAACTATTTCACATTATGGTTATGGGGATTATTCACCGGGGATTGGTCTAAATAATCCTTCATAGGTATGATCAAATAGTTTTTTCCATTCGCAATAACAGAGAGGCCTAATTTAAAGTCCCACTCTCCTTTTTTTTTTCCTTTTGCATATTTCTAGGGATGGAAGCCTGCCTCTGTCGTGTTTGGGTGTTAAAAGGTCACTCTCCATTTTCTTTAACCTATAATACATTACAGTATTTGTAAAACAAACAGTTCTTACACCACATACCCACCTACCCTCCAATTTTTGAGGTCCTCTTTAAATCTGTCACCAGACACAGGTTAAATATCTATAGGTTATTAAAACCCCTACCTTGAATCTCCCCCCTTTTCTCTCTCCTTTAATTTTTTTCCCCAACCGTCTTTCAGGACAGCACCTGGAGAGAGCAGCTCCACCCAATTTCCCAGAAAACACTGCATTGCATTCTTTTTTTTTTTTTTTTTTTTAGGTTTATTTATCAAATTTTGCACTGACAAATATACAAACACGAACAACAAAGGACACACACATTTAAAACATACGCTTCTTCAGCAATTGGCTAATTGTATAACCCAGAGATCCATATCTATGAGATTACAAAAACTCCCATATACAAAATATATATTCTATATTGTGATTATCGCTTAGGCCAAAATGTACACCCACCATGCATTATAACATCACCCTTGCTCTATACACTGGAGAAAAAAACCCTCATCACCCCAATGAGAAGAACAAGCAAGTTGCCGCCTTCCCAATTCCATTGCATACAATAATGGGGACAATATATATTATCCCGTAGATAGCCACTGAATCAGACAGCCGTGGAAGTACTATTTATCCAGCTGCCCCACACCTTATCGAATTTTTGTGGTATACCTCTACTTATGTAAGTAGCCTTATATAGTGGGACAGCTTTGTTGAAGAGCCTTCCATGCTAGAGTAGTCGGAGGGGCAGACCTTTTCCATGAAAGCACTATTGGTTTCTTAGCAGAATAAAGTAGAATTGTCAACAATGTGCGGGTCACCCTTTTGGGAGCTAGAGCATCAACTAATCCCAAAAGACACACTTCCACCACTGGCTTTATTTGAATAACAGTAACCTCCTCAATGCACTTAGTGACCCCTTTCCAAAATTCCTGAATAGCCACACAATTCCAAAATACATGTAAAAAATTTGCAGTGGAGGAAGTGCACCACCAGCAGCAGGGCGACTGGGTAGGTAACATTCTTGCCAATCTTGCTGAAGTAAGATATATACAATGTAAAAAATGTAATTGGATCAGCCGATCCCTGACTGACACCAGTCTGGTAAAGTCAATGTCCCAAATATCGTCCTAATCATCCCCATCCATCTGAGGGAACACCTCCTCCGATGCCGCTCTACAATGTGAAAGAAGCTCACCTGTCGTAAACAACTGCTTGTATATGGTAGATAGCACCCTATCCAGATTTTTCTCTCCAAGTAAGAATTCCAGATTGCTCATTTGCAGACTAAGACTGGTATCACCAAATTGGCCATTATATATGCATGTCTCAGTTGCAAATAACGAAACAAGTGAATGTTGGGGAGATGAAATTTAGCTTTCAGAATATCGAACTGAAAGAGTTTCCCGCCACCCACTATATCTTTCAGTGTCTTAATACTGTATTTAGTCCAAATGACTGGATCGGGATATTCAAAAAAGTGTATCATGTTGGAGTTTCTCCATAGCGGAGTGTGAGGGGAAATTGCATTAGCACTACTCATCTTTTTAGCCACTACCAATGCCCTACCAGTTGCATGTATTGCATTGATAATGTAACATTATATGTAGCCCTAGTTCCACGTAGCAACAGATGTGCCAATGCCTCATAAGAGCCTACAGCCGCCTTAAGGGCATTCGCAGCATCATCTTAAGGGAGACTAAACCACCTATGGGCGAAGACCTGCTAGGAAGTATCTATGAAAATCAGGAACCACCAGACCCCCTTGTTTCCATGGTAGTTGTAGGACCCTGAGTTTGGTCCGAGGATGACGCCCCTGCCATAGGAAGTTTGTCACCAACTTATCAATTTTCTTGAATATGCATTTCAGTATCCAGACTGGTGAATTCCCGAAATATATACAGAAATAAAGGTAAAACTTCATCTTCAATAAATACACCCTGCCAATGAGTGATAAAGGTAAATTCTGCCATGCCTGCAACCTAGCTTTAAGCTTTGACAGAAGTGGAGTGACATTCAATGTAAGGAAATCTGACACAGAATTGGGGTTATGCAGACCCAAATATTTAATCACTTCTACCTGCTGTAGGGTGCAATTGGCCAGAACTCTACAATTGGGAAATTGTGTTTTAACTGTTAGAATCTGGGATTTACCCCAATTGACTTTTAGCCCCGAAAATTTTGCAAAAGAATTTAGGATGTCTAATGCCGCCGTCAAGGACTCATCCGAATCGCGCAAAAAGAGGACTGTATCATCGGCATATAGAGACGTTTTTTCATGCAGGCTACCCACAGTTATTCCCTGCACATTCGTGGAACCCGCAAAGCTGCAGCCAATGGTTTTATCATGATGGCGAAAAGACCCGGGGACATAGGGCAACCTTGTCGGGTGCCCCTATTCACCGAAACCATTTGATATTATGGTCGCAGTTGGGGAATGGTAGAGAATGTCGATCCACTTTCTAAAGTGAGGGCCGAAGCCAAACACTTCTAACACCTCAAACATATATTGCCAATCGATGGAATCAAAGGCCTTTTCCGAATCGAGGAAGGCCAATACCCCACCACTGGAAAAATCTCGGCCTAACAGGGTATGCGTGAAAACCCTATGTAGATTGATATCTGTGGCTTTCTTAGGCAAAAAATCCAGTCTGATCCTGGGAAATAATATGCTGTAAAACTGACATAAGTCTGGTAGCTAGCAATTTGGTTACCATTTGGAAATCCAAATTTAATAATGATGTAGGCCTATACAAAGAGCATTGTAATGAATCTTTATCAAGAGCACTATGTGAGCCTCATAAAAGGAAGAAGGAAGGCTATGCTTCTCAAAACAGTCTAAATATAATTTTAGCAATTGAGGTACAAGAGCATCCGGGGATTGTTGATATCACTCTATAGGCATACCGTCATGGCCAGGAGCCTTACCACTGGGAAATGACCCGATTGCGGACATTGCCTTTTTCTCACTGAATGGGGCATCCAAAAATTATCTAGAGTCATCAGGTAGTGTAGGCAACTGCAGGGCCTCTAAGGTAACAAAGTTCCGCAGTATCATAGGACTCTATAGGCTAGTATAAGGTCTTATAGAAGGCTACAAACGCCTGCAAAATATCCTCCCTGTCCGGTAATGTTCCCATCGAGGAAGTGATGCAATGGACTGCAGTCAACGGTGCATCCACTGTTAACAAAAGAGCCAATAGTTTACCATTTTTGTCCCCTTGTTCGAAAACTTGTGCCGCACTCCTTTGCAGTTGACAAGTGGCCATGTCTTGGTAATAAAGAGACACATTCCTCCTGGCAAACTGCAACCCAGCCAATGTGTCCGGGGAGCGCGAGTCAGCGTGTACCTTTGCACATTCCCATTCTTTATCTTGAAGGTGCTTTTCTACAATGATGCGTTACTTTCCAAGTGCTTTAATTGCCAATACATCCATCCCCCTAGTAGTGGCCTTGAACGCATCCCATTTAATCTGGACAGTGGCTGATCCTTCATTAATCTGCCAATAGGATTCTATGTGTGGCTTCAACACTTTGTCTACAGTATGCCCCCCTACCCAACCAGCAGATAGATGCCAAGCCCTCCTAGACCCATGAGGCCCCAATTGTAAGGTGATCTGTAATGGGGTGTGATCCGAGACACCCCCAGGAAGATATGTGGTCTCAGATACCAGGGGCAAAAGGTCCGCGTTGGCAAAGGCCATATCGATCTTGGAGGAGGAAGCATGTTCCGAGGACAGATATGAATAGTTTCTCTCTGCGGGATGCTTCCACCTCCATAACTCAACAAGGCCTGCAGCCTCAGCCCAATGTAATGCCTTGAGATTAGGGGTCCTATGTGGATTTGACATGTCCAATGTATAATCTAAGATATTATTGAAATCCCCAGCCACCAGTAACTTAAAGGGGACATGTGGTGCAAGCTTCTCCAATACCTCATAAAGAATAGTCCCAGCAAAAGGAAGAGGAATATATATATATTCACCAGAGCTAAGCGATGCAAGTAAACCTCAATTATTACCCCTAAATAGCACCCTCCAGGATCAGTAATTATTGTTTCTATAGAGCAAGGTAATGATCTATGAAATAACATGGACACACCTCTAGCATATGAAGAGAATGTGGCATGTATGGCTCTGTGCATCCAAGGACGTTTTCATAGCCAAAATCTTACTCCCCAGCACATGGGTTTCTTGCAAGATAATCATGTGAGGATGGCGGACTTGTAAGCATTTGAGCACCAGGGCTCTCTTAAATTTAGAATTTAGTCCCCTGACATTCCAGGACATCTACTGACATGACTGTCATTTTCATAATGGCCACAAGATAGAAGCCTAGGATCAAACATAAGAACCAGAGTCACACAGCCATACATCTTGCTGAAAAATACCAAAGTAAACCAACAACACACATAACATTGCTATACAGCTTGTGTCTGGAATCCCCCCCCCCCCCCCCCATAACCAGGGAGGAACTTGAGATGACACCACACACTCACTCGCGCAGGAGTGGTAATACATGTATGAAAAAACAAAAAAGGTATAGAAAAATGAAAAAAATAAAAACTTGAACAAACCCTGTCCTGCAGTCCCTGTCTCGTCAGCAAAAAAACAGACCAGTAGGCGGACTTGATCCCGAAACAAAAAATGCAAACATGGAGAACACTTGTTAAATTTCCACTCCATAACCTCCGGTAGGGAAAAACTAGGGTGTTTGGAGGAGGGAAAGTCAAGTCTGAACATGCAAGTACAGTTCTTGAACACGCAATAACTTTGTAGAGAGAACTCCAACTTCACACAGACTGTCAGAGATGGAACTCTAGGTATTCATGAAATACAAGGGGCATACTGAGGTCCCTTCTCTATATACTGCCAGGAAAGCTAAAGCTGAGACACTGACCTGAGAGTCTAATAAACCCAAAGATTTTACACCAGCGAGGCATCCTGTTTCTTTTGCATGTCTCAACTGCATTCATACTGCCTATGTGCTGTGGAAAGTGCTGAGTGAAGAGGTGGTCATAGAAGCTACTATTATCCAGCTGGGATTGTTTACATGCGGTCTTGGGTCCTCCGTGACGGGACCAACTGGTTCTGGTAAGCAGTATACTTGCTCATGGTGGTGGTTTTCACTCCGGTCTTCAGTCAATCCAGTGGAGATTTGGATTCCGTTACTGCACGGGTGTTTTTATTATAGAAAATGTTTGGACTCTATCAATGAGAATATTTTGCATCTTATGAACTGATGCCCTAGTGTGTCACAATTGGATGGCACTTTATGCATTTAATCTTCTATGCAATTTTGTATACACATTGTGGTAGTTTTTGGTATATGTTTACTTCATGTCCCAGGTTTACCCACAATTATCTACTAGTCCACGTGATTCAATCAGTGGACTTATGCAATTTGCATGTGTTGTGGAGCATACCATGACAAATCTTTTTGTCTATTAATTTTTTGTTTTGAGTTTAGCGCTACTATATATATTTTTTTCATGCCAGGATATAGAGCCTGCAATAAAAACCTCATACGCGGTAAGTAGGTCAGTGAAAAATCGCAGCAATAGGCTTACAGTCTGGTATGATACAGGACCCCAGGAAAACCGAAACTTGAACCCGTTCCTTTTTTTAAATAAAGGGAAACCAGAAAAAACCTTAATCCAGGGTATCCAAGCTGGATCAACTGCGTAAAACGCCTAGTTGTACGTCGATTTGTACACTAGCTTCTGTGGGCGTGCCGCCTGGCCAGCGCAGGAGCCAATCAGCGGGTCCAGGACATAGTGTCCACCAGCCGCCCGATATCCTTCCCTGCATAGACAATGGGGATCTGCCAGTGTAAACAAGGCAGATCTCCGTTCTGACAGGGGATCACATTGAGATCTTGTCTTTCTGCTATGCAGGAAGACGGATCTCTGTGTTATCCCAGACAGCCCATCTGCCATACAGTTAGTATACACGCCCAGGGAACACAGTTAACACTTTGATTGCCCCTGATGGTAACCCATTCCCTGACAGTGTCATTAGTAAAATCTCAGTGCATATTTTAAGCACTGATTGAAGGACCCCCCCCCCCATTTTTTTTCCTTTCTCGATACTTTCTTCTTTGTCTTTTTCTTTTTTTTTTCTAAAAACTATTACAGGATAGTTACCTATATATTTGCTGACAAAAGGGTCCTCCTGAAGTAGATGCCAATGGTTATGGAGGATACTATGCAACCAGTGATGCTGGGAGGAAAATCTGGTAATAATTCTAACTGTAGGTTGTGAGTTCTGTCGTGAGCGGGTTTAGTATAACAAAGATGTCCTAGATTGTTGGAAAGCTCTGTTAAATGCTTTGCACAATAGGAATTTGGAATAACCTATGGCTAAAAGACGTTGTCAGAGTTTATCTGCTTGCAATTTGAACTCTTAATCATGGCTACAGTTGCATCTCAAATGGATGTAATGTGCATAGGGAATGCTTCTGTGGGTGGGCACTGGTTACATGCAGTATAACGTTGCCTGCAGTACTTTTACGGTATAGGGTGGTTGCTAAACAGTTATTTTTAAATGTATATATTTGTAAGTCTAAGAAAATGATGGAATCAAAATGATAGGTATGTGTAAACTAAAAGGATAAGTTCACCTTTTACAGAAAAATCTGTAGGGTGAGCTTACACTGGAACCCCCCAGTCCCACTGACCTGGAGTGCGGCGATCACTCGCTCTGACACATCTGACAGCCGCTTTACTGGTACGTATAGGAGGTATTCTAATTTGTTGGCGCTGGCCAATCAGAGCTCGCATAGCTTGTCCTGCCAGCGCTGGAGAAGAGGAGAGAAAGCTGCGTGGATTTCAAATCCCTGGACCGGTAAAGCGGCTATAAGATGTGTCAGAACGGGAGATCGTGGGACTCTAGGTCAGTGAGACTGGGTGTGATGGGGAGGGGGTCCAGTGTAAGTTCACCTTACAGTTCCGATTTTATGTAAAGGTGAACTTACACTTTATGTTTGAAGGTGTTGTTATTTATCATACTGATGAATGTTTTAAAAGATTCAACTGTGTGTGTCCAAATGAAAAAAAAGGCATCTATACTGTATATCTGTACCAGCATAATGCATGATCAAGATATGCACTTAGTGTTTCATCAGAAAATATTTTCTGTTCCTACCCCCCAAGGTACAGGTTGGCGTAGGCCAGAGCACAACACGTGCCCATGGCCGCGCCCTGTACCTGGAGGTAGTGGGACCTGTCAAAAGTCAACCAATTGTGTGTCAGAATGAACAGAATGAATTTCAGTATAAATATGTTGAATTCCCTGTTGCATAAGAAAGCTGTGAATTGTCCTGACACACTTTCAGATGTTACTGAAAAGTAAAAAATCTTTAGTATTGTAATATAAAACTTTTTTTTTTTTAGTGATTCCAAAACAGAGGAAGACTTGGAGTACATGGAAGGTAACCATTTTCTGTACATTAAAAACGTATTTTCATGTGTTATGCAAATATTGAGTCATCCTGAAGTATGCTGAATTTCTAACAGTATCCATTGACTAAATACTGTGTTAAACTGTATGGATAAATACACAGAAATTTTAACACAAAAGGCTTTACTGTGCTAAAAATCATAGAATTAATTTAGATGAGTCCTCTGTACCATTCCTTTGTAGACATTTACATTTACAGGATGTACCCTGGAGTTGCCAGAGGATTAGGATTGCTTAACAGGGCATTACATTTTTAGATTGAGGTGCACATTCACTTTTATTTTAAAAACCATGTTGCTTATCTAGCCATGGTGCCATATTTCAGAGCTTGTATTGTTATACCCTTCCAATGATGTCCTTATTGCCTGTAAGCTATCACAATAATGTCCTTCTGTTGCCATTGTTTGACTGTGTTGGAAAACAGTTGCATTTGTATCTGTATTTGATGGATGTGACCTTTCTTCCCCACTTTGTACAACATTTTTCTTAATAAAGTGAATGACAAAAACCTTGTCATAGCTGAAATAGTAATCACATAATTGTGTCACCTGCAGATATTGATACATCACCACTGTGCTCACAGAACTCTCATCTCCTTTACACTTGTATCAAGGCATGTATCAATTATCCTCCAAAGTATGTAGGTCATCCTGTGTTGTTTCCCCACTAGGGACCCTCCAGGAATTTCTCCCAGTATTTTGGTCTGAGTAGTGGGTGGGTTCTCCTTTTAAGATGCTCCTATATGTCTACTCCAAGTTAGTCTCGCCCATAGTATTGGAAAGTATAGAGAAAACTTCCCATAGTGTAGAATTATTAAGGCAATATGTTTATTAAACTTAAAAACTGCACTTACAATGTAAAAACTTGTAAAAATACATATACGGACCACCGCCGCCTGGGCATTCTGCTGGGGTGGATTTTCTCTCCCATGTTCCCCTCCCCCCTCCGGTCCTGTGGATTTCAGCACGCGCTGAAAAAAATGGAATTGAGAGAAGGCGTGGCTTAGCACGGCCGACGCGCACAATGTATACGGCGCATGCGCGAGACGGCAGCCTAGGAGAGACACAGCAGCATATCTGGGCACGTAAGCAGTATATGGTATTGAATACAGGCATTATCAAGGCACATCTACTCAGCATCAGCCTGGGCACTGATAGCAGCAGATTAAACAAAATGCTTGACTAAAGTTCAGCAGCAGATGCATTTGATAGTAGTACCTCTGCATTGTGCTTAGGACTATGTATTCCCGAAAGAGGAATGGAAAATCAGTTAGGAGGAGCGCAAGGGTGCCCCCGCGGTCAGGGTCGCTGGATCCTAGTCTTGCTTCAACTGCATCGTCCTCCCCTGATAGACCTGGAGTGGCTGACCGGGATAAGCCATTGTCGGCATCAGGTATTGTAGCTACTTCCAACACTCCAGCCCATGCATATGTCACCAAGGACGATTTGGCTGCAGCATTAGCTGGTTTGGAGGGTAAGATAGCTGATATGTTTGCATCCTCCTCCCAGGTTGGAAAGAATAATGATAAGTCCTCCTCTCCTGCCCAAGGTCCATCAGAAGAGCAGGAATGGGTAGAAGATGTGGAAACACTCTTGGGGGACCAAGGAGAGAGGGAGGAAGGCTCCTCTTTTCAGGGTCCAGCCTTAGAAGAACCCTCCTCAGTCTTGCAATCCCAGAAGTTGCTAGACCAATCCCTAATGGAGTTAGTCCATGCCTGGCAGAGGCGGCTGAAGTTTTTTTCAGCTTTGGGTTCTCTGAAAACCCCCTCCAGGGTTCTCACGCATTCCGTATGCACCCTTACCTGGATCAGCTTATATATGTGCAGACTGGGATCACCCAGATAAGCACTTTATTCCTCCTATGGAGGAACAGTTCACAAAGAAGTGGAGTGTACCAGCAGTGGACGCTGCTATTTCTTCTGTGAACAGGAGTCTCACTTGTCCGGTAGACAATGTACAGGTGTTTAAAGATCCAACAGATAAGAAGTTTGAATCTTTACTTAAAGCCTCCCTTGCTATGGCTGGCACAGTAGTGCAGACGTCAGTAGCAGCAATTGGATCACTAAGGAAGGATCTGCTGAAAGAGAGGAGGCCCGAGATTTGGCTGAGCTACCACAGGACTTAGGTCTTATGCCTTAGGCCTATGAGGATGCTTGGTCACATTAAAGTGCTTAGGTCGCACAAAGAGGCTTGTTCGCACAGAAATGCCTAAAATCGCATAAAAATGCTTGATTGCATAAAGATTCTGGATCGCACAAGGGTGCCTGATCACACAAGAGTCCTTGGTCACACAAGGGCACTTGTCCGCACAGAAGTGCTTAAAATGTAGTAAAGGTTTGATCGCATAAAAGATGCTGAATCACATAAGGGGGGCATGATCGCCTAAAGTTGTAGGATCGCCTAGATTTTGCATGGATGCATTATGAGGCATGATAATTTAAGTTGCCTTAATTATACAGGATTCCTTATGTTCACATAGGAATACGTGTCTGCAGGGGTACATGTTGCGTAATGTTGCATAACACGTTCATAAACGCATGCTTGCTTGCAAGATGCCCGTTCCATAGCACACGTGCTATATATGTATGAGTGTATACAGCGCACCTTTTTTATGTTTTGCCTAAAACATTTTTGTACGAATTCATGCTTCCATGAACGCATGCTTCCATAAAGGCATATGTCTTTAACACTTGCCACGTACACATATGGGGAGGCATTTGCATATGTGTTTATTTACATGGGACTGCAAAGGTTGTCTGTGTTTCGCAGGGGAACAGCACCTCTTCCAGTTGGTGGTCTTGCCCTTCGGGTTAGCCACCATCCCCAGATTTACAAAGTGCTAGGGCCCGCCTCTAGCAGGACTAAAGGCCAGGTTATAGCAGTGATGGCATACCAAGGCAATCTGCTGCTGATAGATCAGTCAGTAGCATGGCTGGACCTAAGTGTGTCCAGCATGGTCAAATACCTGGAACTCCTGGGTTAGGATCCCAGTCTAAAGGTACATTTGTACGTTCGGTAAGAAGCTTGGAGCTATGGGACACAGCCCAAAAAATATATAGTTTTTTGCCTCAGACAGACCAGCTCTCTTATAGCGCTGACTTTATGTGGTCAAGGCAAGGAAGAGTTCCTTACATTTCACCTTTTGCTTAAGGTGCTAGGGAAGATGGTGGCTTCATTCAAGGCGGTTCCCTATACTCCGTTTTGTTCAAGGCTGCTATAAACATTATTCTGTCTGCCTGGAACAAGTAGATCCTAACCTGGCACTATCCAAAGGGTCTGGTCCCAGGGATACGCTGGAGTCTCAGTTGGTGGTTCTTAACCAAAAGATTGTCAGAAAGGAAGATCCTTCATGCCGGTTACCTAGGAGGTGGTGGCTACGAAGGCTGGCCTCTAGGGATGGAGACCAGTCCTGGAAGAGACCACTGCCCAGGGGAAGTGGTCAAGCTCCAAGAGAGCCTTGTCTGTCAACATTCTAGAGCTTCGGATGGCACATCTGTCTTAATGGCCTGAGTACAATCCGACAATGCCACACCAGTGGTTTACTCTGTTTACCAAGGAGGCACTAGAAATCACGCAGCCAGAGGGAAGTAAGCCATGTTCTGGCTTGGGCAGAGGAGCTTGTGCCTTGCCTATCGACAGTTTTCATTGCATGAAATGGAGAATTGTCAGGCAGTTCTCTGGTGCCGTCAACAATTGTTCCCGAAGAATGGCCTCTACACCCCGACTTTTTTCTGACCAGATGCCAGAAAAAGGGTACCTCGGACATAAAATTGGTGTCCAGGTTCAACAAGAAGTTGGACAGCTTTGTGTCAAGGACAAAGGATCCACTCGCATATGGGACAGATGCGTTTAGTGACCCCGTGGGACCAGTTGGCACTGGTTTATGCGTTCTCTTCCCCAGTGCTGTGACTACCGAGGCTTCTATGCAATATCAGAGGGAAACGGAAGCCGGCCTAATAGCTCTGGCATGACCCAGATGACCTTACTGTGAAGGGATCAAAAGAGTGGTAGTGGAGGACCCAGGGTCCCTTACATCTTGTCCAGATCTACTTCGCAAGGGCCGGTATTCCATCCTGTCTTGCAAACATGGGAATTAATGGTTTAGCTGCCTTAGCAAAACAAAAATTCTACTGCGCTCTCGGTGTATCGTCAAAACATAGGAGGCGTGGTTCTGTCTAGAGGCAAAGTCTATAATCTTGCAGCCCTCCTCAGAACAATGGGTGTTCATATGGCTAGAAAAAGAAAGAAAACAGGAGGGCGCACCAACCTTGTGCATTACCACTTAGCTGCCTTAGCCCACATTCTTGAGGATCGCGGCTTTCAGGATCAGTGGCAATTACCCTTATTCATACAGGAGAGCTGGCCTCCGGGACCATTTATTTATAGGATCTGGAAGGCCCACGTTCCTGGTGTGAAACCAAGGAATGGCATTCTCGGAAGTATGTCATAGGAAAAATTCTTACCTTCCTAAGGATATGGAGCTAGCCTTAAGTTCCTTTAAGGGTCAGATCTCTGCCTTGTCAGTATTTTCAAAGGCCGCTTGCTTCGCACTCTTTGATCCAGGCTTTTATACAAGGGGTAACGCATATAAGTCCGCCAGTTAGGTCGCCCTTGTGCCCGAGGGATTGAGTCTAGTTTTGTCAGCTTACAAGGACAGCACCTTGGGCCGATGCTCCATATTGCCCTTCATTTTTCTAACAAGAGAATTTGGTGTTCTTGGTTGTGGTAGCCTCCGCAAGAGTGTTTTCAGTATTGGCAGCTTTCTTTGTACAAGAGCCACACTTAATTACTGTATTCTTAGGGATAGGGTGATGTTGAAATCCTCGCCCAGCCTTTTTTCTAAAAAGATCTAGTTTTCTTTTTAATCAAGTGTGAGGGGGTTAGCTCAGCAGCGGGTGTGTATGACCCCCTGGATGGGTTCACCACACAAAAAAACAGGCACAGCAGACGGAGTTGTAGGTGAAAAACAAAAAGGTGCGGTTTATTTAAACTATATACAGTGTAAAATATAACAGCAAAACAAAAATAAACTTGAAAAGAAATCCTGGTCAGCTTGACCGCTTACTACACACGTAGTTTCCCTATCTAACAACTAGGTGCAGCCTTGTGCTGCCCCAGCCCCTATCTCCCTGTTTTATAAGTTTTAGCCACGCAGGCTTTGTCTTACCGCACAGGACAGAAAGCAGACTCCCCAGTCTATACAACACCGAACTGGTTCCAGGATGGAGCATCTCCCTTAGCTTGCTGGGAGTTCTTGTAGAGGCCCTAATGAGCCCACTTGCTTCAGCTGGGCTCAATAACTCTTCCCCTGCAAGACTCCCAGCACTCTCCCTAGTGGTATAAATTGGCATAAAGCCTGAATCTAGGACATATATATATCCCATCCTGGATGCAACCTGGTGATTTTACCTGCCTGCTGTCACACAAGACATGTCTTGCCTTCCTTTTTTTCCAGGACCTTGTTCTACTGAAGGAAATGTATTACTTTTCTCTAAATATAGATGAGAGCTGTTAAAGGTCTATCTGAAGGTTTCAGATACAGGAAACTGATGTTTTGTTGTGCTGCCAGAAGACCCTAGAGATGGGCAGGCAACGTTCAAGTCCGCTATTAAGATGGTTACACTCTCTCGTTATAGTAAAAGCAGTCAAGGCCTATCTGAAGCGGCTGCTCAGATATGGAAAACTGATGTTTGTTGCGCTACCAGGAGGCCCCTGGAAAGGGCAGGCAGCGTCTAATTCGACTGTTTCAATATTGATTCATCAGGTTATTATTCAGGCTTGTGGTTTAGGGAAAGGGTTTCCCCCTGTTTCTTTTAGAGTACACTCCACCTGGACAGTAAGCGTGTCATGTGCGGTGCATTACCAAGCCTTTATGACTCAGATTTGCAAGGCCGCAACTTGGTCGTTGGTGCATACGTTCACTAATTTCTATCAGGTGAATGTAAGACGGCCGTTTTTGGCGCAGTGTGCTGCAGGCAGCAGTATAGGTCTGTTGTGCTTTTTTAACCACTTAACGACCGCTCACTGTATATATACGTCGGCAGAATGGCACCGACAGGCACAATCACGTAGAGCATACGTGATTGCCTTTGTATAGTTGGGGGGTCCAATCGGACCCCCCTCCTATACAGTGAGCGGTGGCTAAGTGTCCGGGAGCGTTCCGGGATGAGGGGGCAGCCATTCGTTTCCGGCCACCCCCTCGCGATCGCTCCCGGCGAATGGAAATGCCCCCTCTGTCTGTGTCAGACAGAGGAAGCAGGAGGAAGTGATGTCATCTCTGGTGCGGCGCTCACATATACCGAGCGCCGTACAAGAGAAGACATCAGGTCAGTGCACACAACACTACACTGACACCAGGACACATAGGGACATAAATCGCCCCCAAAACACCCCAGATCACCCCCCAGATCACCCCCCCAGCCCCCAGTCACAGTGTCACTGATTGCAGTGACCATTTATTTAGTGATCACTGCAATTAGTGACATTTGTGACTGTAAAAGTGTCACCAAAGTTTAGTCTTAGGTCCAGTGTAGCCCCCTGATCACCCCCCAGATAACCCTTTCACCCCTATCACCACTGTCGCTAAGCGATAATTTTTCTGATCGCTGTCTTAGCGTCAGTGATGCCGATCGGCAGCCAGAATTTTTTTTTAGGTTCGCCGCATGTTTTTATAGCGTCAGGTACCCCAATATATTATCTAATAAAGGTTTAACCCCCTTGATCGCCCCCCAGGTAACCCTTTCACCCCCTATCACCACTGTCACTAAGCGATCGTTTTTCTAAACGCTGTCTTAGTGTCGGTGATGCAGATCGGTAGCCGGTAATTTTTTTTAGGTTCGCCGCAGGTTTTTATAGCGTCAGGTACCCCAATATATTATCTAATAAAGGTTTAACCCCCTTGATCGCCCCCCAGGTAACCCTTTCACCCCCTATCACCACTGTCGCTAAGCGATCGTTTTTCTAAACGCTGTCTTAGTGTCGGTGATGCAGATCGGTAGCCAGTAATTTTTTTTAGGTTCGCCGCATGTTTTTATAGCGTCAGGTACCCCAATATATTATCTAATAAAGGTTTAACCCCCTTGATCTCCCCCCAGGTAACCCTTTCACCCCCATCACCACTGTCGCTAAGCGATCGTTTTTCTAAACGCTGTCTTAGTGTCGGTGATGCAGATCGGTAGCTGGTAATTTTTTTTAGGTTCGCTGCAGGTTTTTATAGCGTCAGGTACCCCAATATATTATCTAATAAAGGTTTAACCCCCTTGATCGCCCCCAGGTAACCCTTTCACCCCCTATCACCACTGTCACTAAGCGATCGTTTTTCTAAACGCTGTCTTAGTGTCGGTGATGCAGATCGGTAGCCGGTAATTTTTTTTAGGTTCGCCGCAGGTTTTTATAGCGTCAGGTACCCCAATATATTATCTAATAAAGGTTTAACCCCCTTGATCGCCCCCCAGGTAACCCTTTCACCCCCTATCACCACTGTCGCTAAGCGATCGTTTTTCTAAACGCTGTCTTAGTGTCGGTGATGCAGATCGGTAGCTGGTAATTTTTTTTAGGTTCGCTGCAGGTTTTTATAGCGTCAGGTACCCCCATATATTATCTAATAAAGGTTTTAACCCCCTGATTGCCCCTAGTTAACCCTTTCACCAGTGATCACCATATAAGTGTTACGGGTGACGCTGGTTAGTTAGTTTGCTTTTTATAGTGTCAGGGCACCCGCCGTATATAACCCAACAAAGGTTTAACCCCCTGATCGCCCGGTGGGTGATATCAATTAGGTTTTAGCGTCAATTAGGGTCTGCGTCGCCCCAGGCAACGTCAGGTTGGTGCCAGTAGCGCCAACACCCACGCGCAAAGCATACACCTCCCTTATTGGTATAGTATCTGAACAGATCAATATCTGATCTGATCAGATCTATACTAGCGTCCCCAGCAGTGTTAGCGGGATCAGCCCAGATACCTGCTAGCACCTGCGTTTAGCCCCTCTGTCCAGCCCAGGCCACCCAAGTGCAGTATCGATCGATCACTGTCACTTACAAAACAAAAACACACATAACTGCAGCGTTCGCAGAGACAGGCCTGATCCCTGCGACTCCAGTGCTGTAGGAGGTGATTTCACCACCACAGTTAAAAAAAAAAAAAAGCAAATATGCCGAAGCATTGGGGCAGCAGGGGCGGAGGAGCGATTTTGCTCCTAATGCCGCGTACATACGGTCGAAATTCCGACGGAGGCTTGCCCGTGGAAACGTCCGACCATGTGTGTGCGGCATAACTTTTTTGCGGGAGGATGCCCCCATGCTTCGGCATATATAAATGGTGCGTGTATGCCCATCATTGGAAGTGGGTGGATGAAGGGCGGTATTCTAATGGTGGGCATACCCACCGATCAATCTTTTTTCGTTCAGCCAACTGGCTGCATGAAAAAAAAAGATTACAATACATGTCCAACAAGGACCAGCAACGTACTGGTATGTTGCTGGACTTTGAATGTTTATACCAGAATGATGCCTGCGGGTTTAGGTATCCTGTTGGTATCATTCTTTTCAGCCTGCGGCCGGTTTTCATGTAAAAGCAATCCTAGCGGCTAATTAGCCTCTGGACTGCTTTTACAAGCAGTGGGAGGGAATGCCCCCCCCCCGGATATAAAAAGCGCCATTGGGAAAGCATTTTATCACACCGATCTTGGTGTGGTCAGATGCTTTGAGGGCAGAGGAAAAATCTAGGGTCTAGAAGACCCCAGTTTTTTCAAAAAAAGAGTACCTGTCACTACCTATTGCTATCATAGGGGATATTTACATTCCCTGAGATAACAATAAAAATGATTAAAAAAAAAAATACTTGGAAGGAACAATTTAAAAATAAAATAAAAAAGCAAAATTAATAATAAAAAAAAGAAAAAAAAAAGCACCCCTGTCCTGCCCTGCTCTTGCCCAATGGCGAACGCAAGCGTCGGTCTGGCGTCATATGTAAACAGCAATTGCACCATGCATGTGAGGTATCACCGCGAAGGTCAGATCGAGGGCAGTCATTTTAGCAGTAGACCTCCTCTGTAAATCTACTGGGGTAACCTGTAAAGGCTTTTAAAGGCTTTTAAAAATGTATGTAGTTTGTCGCCAATGCGCGTTTGTGCGAAATTTTAAAGCATGTCGTGTTTGGTATCTATGTACTCGGCCTAAGATCATCTTTTTTATTTCATCAAACATTTGGGCAATATAGTGTGTTTTAGTGCATTAAAATTAAAAAAAATGTATTTTTTAACCCAAAAAATGTGTTTGAAAAATCGCTGCGCAAATACTGTGTAGAAAAAAAAAATGCAACACCCACCATTTTAATCTGTAGGGCCTTTGCTTTAAATATATATATAATGTTTGGGGGTTCAACATAATTTTCTTGCAAAAAAAAATTTTTTTCATGTAAACAAAAAGTGTCAAAAAGGGCTTTGTCTTCAAGTGGTTAGAAGAGTGGATGTAAGCTTCCTAATGTGTATAAAATGCCAGTTCAAAACCCCCCCAAATGACCCCATTTTGGAAAGTAGACACCCCAAGCTATATACTGAGATGCATGTCGAGTCCATGGAATATTTTATATGTTGACACAAGTTGCGGAAAAACGAAATTTTTTTTTTTTTTTTGCACAAAGTTGTCACTAAATGATATATTGCTCAAACATGCCATGGGCATATGTGGAATTACACCCCAAAATACATTCTGTTGCTTCTCCTGAGTACGGGGATACCACATGTGTGAGACTTTTTGGGAGCCTAGCCACGTACGGGACCCCAAAAACCAAGCACCGCCTTCAGGCTTTCTAAGGGTGTAAATTTTTGATTTCACTTCTCACTGCCTATCACAGTTTCGGAGGCCATGGAATGCCCAGATGGCACAAAACCCCCCCAAATGACCCCATTTTGGAAAGTAGACACCCCAAGCTATTTGCTGAGAGGTATTGTGAGTATTTTGCAGATCTCGCTTTTTGTCACAAAGTTTTGAAAATTGAAAAAAAATAAAATATATATATATATATATATATATATATATATATATATATATATATATTTTCTTTCTTCATTTTCAAAAACAAATGAGAGCTGTAAAATACTCGCCATGCCTCTCAGCAAATAGCTTGGGGTGTCTATATTCCAAAATGGGGTCATTTGGGGGGGTTTTGTGCTATTTTGGCATTTTATGGCCTTCGAAACTGTGATAGGTAGTGAGGAGTGAAATCAAAAATTTGTGCCTAGAAATCCTGAAGGCGGTGCTTGGTTTCCGGGGTCCCGTACGTGGCTAGGCTCCTAAAAAGTCCCACACATGTGGTATCCCCGTACTCAGGAGAAGCAGAAAAATGTATTTTGGGGTGTAATTCCACATATAACCATGGCATGTGTGAGCAATATATCATTTAGTGACAACTTTTTGTAATTTTTTTTTTCGTCATTATTCAATCACTTGGGACAAAAAAAATATATTCAATGGGCTCAACAGGCCTCTCAGCAATTTCCTTGGGGTGTCTACTTTCTAAAATGGGGTCATTTGGGGGGGTTTTGTGCTATTTTGGAATTTTATGGCCTTCGAAACTGTGATAGGTAGTGAGGAGTGAAATCAAAAATTTGCGCCCTTAGAAATCCTGAAGGCGGTGCTTGGTTTCCGGGGTCCCGTACGCGGCTAGGCTCCCAAAAAGTCCCACACATGTGGTATCCCTGTACTCAGGAGAAGCAGCAAAATGTATTTTGGGGTGAAATTCCACATATAACCATGGCATGTGTGAGCAATATATCATTTAGTGACAACTTTTTGTATTTTTTTTTTTTTGTCATTATTCAATCACTTAAGACAAAAAAAAAAAAAATTCAATGGGCTCAACATGCCTCTCAGCAGTTTCCTTGGGGTGTCTACTTTCCAAAATGGGGTCATTTGGGGGGGTTTTGTACTGCCCTGTCATTTTAGCACCTCAAGAAATGAGATAGGCAGTCATAAATTTAAAGCTGTGTAAATTTCAGAAAATGTACCCTAGTTTGTAAACTCTATAACTTTTGCGCAAATCAATAAATATACGCTTATTGACATTTTTTTTACTAAAAACATGTGGCTGAATACATTTTGGCCTAAATGTATGACTACAATTGAGTTTATTCGATTTTTCTTATAACAAAAAGTAGAAAATATAATTTTTTTTCAAAATTTTCGGTCTTTTTCCGTTTATATCGCAAAAAATAAAAATCGCAGAGGCAATCAAATACCATTAAAAGAAAGCTCTATTTGTGGGAAGAAAAGGACGCAAATTTCGTTTGGGTACAACATTGCATGTCCGCACAATTTACAGTTAAAGCAGCGCAGTGCAAAATTCTGAATTCACCTCTGGTCCTTTAGCTACCAAATGGTCCGGGGCTTAAGTGGTTAAGGACAGTTTGCCCGCACAGTATTTATTATTGAGTAATTTTTAACGAGGATATCTTTAAGATAAAAAATCTATCTATATGACACAGTCTATGCATATGAAACGTATTCACGGAGACATGTGATCATACGAAATAGTTACATTTATTGGTTGACAAAAAACAAATATTCACATGAAATTAAAATACCAATTGCGTTACATGAACGTCTTGAAAATCAATAAAAACACCCGCAAAATGGGTGTGCAGTCCTTTTGACATAATACCATCATGATAACTTCTCGGTAGAATCAATAACCTTGTGAAAATGACAATTAAACAGAACATCTGTATTTCACACGTCCAACCATTAATATACTGCTGGTAAGTAAGTAGTTAACAATGTGAAATAAATTGGACGTTTGTTTTGTCAATAACAATGGAAACTATGCAAAAAGAAAAATATAATGAAAAATGTAATCTTTAGAGAAAAATCCACCAGGCGGTTATTGATTCGAGAGAATGATTATAAATTGTATAATATTCAATACTTCACTATTTGAGAGAACATGCATGAACACAAGATAAAAATCAACATGTCATAATTACACATTCCAAAATGGCTATTAGGCTGGATTACTGGTTACCAGAATTTTTAAGATGGCTGCGCATCAGGGTTTCAGGAATCTTCATGAATGTAAAGAATATGTATTGATGCATGGTGCATGAGTGTCAGTCCGTCTGTGTGGGAGTGTGTGGCTGCATCTCCCCCTACCAGTGTGTGGGAGTGTGTGTGTCCCTCAGGGTGTGTCCCTGAGTGTCTTCCTGTCATCTAATTTTTCTTGTCCTAAATACCATCTCAGACAATGAGATCATAAAAATTATAATAAGTTCTGACCAAAAGGTATGTGTTCCTTCTTCATTGGCTGGTTGCAAATATGGGAGGTAACTGACCTGACTCTCATTAACCTTTTTCCGTGAATTTGGTGAGTTCAAATAATATCACCTTTAACCACCAGGTGTCTCACATGTGTTTTGAGTCTATCTCTTTAAGTTAATATTCTATTTTCAGAATGTGTATAATGGTGAGAAGAATATATCTTTGAGTATTCTGGTAATTGGTATCCTATAAAAATACGCTCTAGTATAATCTTGATTCATTGACATAACATAAAATTGTTTTTGTGTTTATATGAAGGTATCTACCTTTTAAAAACTGGTTTGTCTCGGAATGACACAGGTTTTATATATATATATATATATATATATATATATATATATATATATACATATATACAGTGGGGCAAAAAAGTATTTAGTCAGCCACCAATTGTGCAAGTTCTCCCACTTAAAAAGATGAGTGAGGCCTCTAATTGTCATCATAGGTAAACCTCAACTATGAGAGACAAAATGTGGAAACAAATCCAGACAATCACATTGTCTGATTTGGAAAGAATTTATTTGCAAATTATGGTGGAAAATAAGTATTTGGTCGCCTACAAACAAGCAAGATTTCTGGCTCTCACAGACCTGTATCTTCTTCTTTAAGAGGCTCCTCTGTCCTCCACTCATTACCTGTATTAATGGCACCTGTTTAAACTTAACAGTATAAAAGACACCTGTCCACAACCTCAAACAGTCACACTCCAAACTCCACTAAGGTGAAGACCAAAGAGCTGTCAAAGGACACCAGAAACAAAATTGTAGACCTGCACCAGGCTGGGAAGACTGCATCTGCAATAGGCAAGCAGCTTGGTGTGAATAAATCAACCGTGGGAGCAATAATTAGAAAATGGAAGACATACAAGACCACTGATAATCTCCCTCGATCTGGGGCTCCAGGCAAGATCTCACCCCGTGGGGTCAAAATGATCACAGGAACGGTGAGCAAAAATCCCAGAACCACACGGGGGGACCTAGTGAATGTTCTGCAGAGAGCTGGGACCAACGTAACAATGGCTACCATCAGTAACACACTACGCCGCCAGGGACTCAAATCCTGCAGTGCCAGACGTGTCCCCCTGCTTAAGCCCGTACATGTCCGGGCCCATCTGAGGTTTGCTAGAGAGCATTTGGATGATCCAGAAGAGGATTGGGAGAATGTCATATGGTCAGATGAAACCAAAGTAGAACTGTTTGGTAGAAACACAACTCGTTGTGTTTGGAGGAGAGAGAATGCTGAGTTGCAACCAAAGAACACCATACCTACTGTGAAGCATGGGGGTGGCAACATTATGCTTTGGGGCTGTTTCTCTGCAAAGGGAACAGGATGACTGATCCGTGTACATAAAAGAAAGAATGGGGCCATGTATCATGAGATTTTGAGTGCAAACCTCCTCCAACCAGCAAGGGCATTGAAGATGAAACGTGGCTGGGTCTTTCAGCATGACAATGATCCCAATTACACCGCCCGGGCAACGAAGGAGTGGCTTAGTAAGAAGCATTTCAATGTCCTGGAGTGGCCTAGCCAGTCTCCAGATCTCAACCCCATAGAAAACCTTTGGAGGGAGTTGAAAGTCCATGTTGTCCAGCGACAGCCCCAAAACATCACTGCTCTAGAGGAGATCTGCATGGAGGAATGGGCCAACATACTAGCAACAGTGTGTGACAACCTTGTGAAGACTTACAGAAAATGTTTGACCTCTGTCATTGGCAACAAAGGATATATAATAAAGTATTGAGATGAACTTTTGATATTGACCAAATACTTATTTTCCACCATAACTTGCAAATAAATTATTTCCAATGTCATTGTCTGGATTTGTTTCCACATTTTGTCTCTCATAGTTGAGGTATACCTATGATGACAATTACAGGCCTCTCATCTTTTTAAGTGGGAGAACTTGCACAATTGGTGGCTGACTAAATACTTTTTTGACCCACTGTGTGTGTATATATATATATATTTATATATACAATATTGTTACAGCAGGCAGGTAAAATCACCAGGTTGCATCCAGGATGGGAGATATATATGTCCTAGATTCAGGCTTTATGCCAATTTATACCACTAGGGGGAGTGCTGGGAGTCTTGCAGGGGAAGAGTTAATGAGCCCAGCTGAAGCAAGTGGGCTCATTAGGGCCTCTACAAGAACTCCCAGCATGCTAAGGGAGATGCTCCATCCTGGAACCAGTTCTGTGTTGTATAGACTGAGGAGTCTGCTTTCTGTCCTAGTTGTTAGATAGGGAAACTACATGTGTAGTAAGCGGTCAAGCTGACCAGGGTTTCTTTTCATGTTTCTTTTTGTTTTGCTGTTATATTTTACACTGTATATAGTTTAAATAAACCACACCTTTTTGTTTTTCACCTACAACTCCGTCTGCTGTGCCTGTTTTTGTGTGGTGAACCCAACCAGGGGGTTACACACACCCGCTGCTGAGCTAACCCCCTCACAATATATATAAATCAATCAATAAATATCACACAAAATGATTATCTATATGGATAAATGAATAATTCAGATATACCAGATGAATGTGTTATTCTAAATATATGCTAAAGTCTTTCATGGTTATAATCATAATTGGGTGTATTTCATAATGCTGATTAGCTTTTCAAAACATTTCTACTTCTAATCACACTTCTTATATATATATATATATATATATTTTTTTTTTCTTATAACAAAGTTCTTAGGTCACCAGTTACTAAAATTATATCATCTCTGTGACCTAGAACATCATGGATAATTTGAACGAGTTATCAAAGATATGAGTGACTATGGTATACATTGATTCCTATAAAATGCATGGCAACATTGTAATATAACATATTCTATATCTATATGGATAAATATTTTACATATCCTGTTGTTTGTTTCACTAGTTACTGTTGTCCTTTGGTTGTAGAATTAACCAGGCGTTAATGATGCCATTGTTTGGGGAAAAGCTGAGTAAACATTGGGACCTTCTAGAGACGATCTCATCCTTTGAAACAATAGGGTCTGCTATATAAGGGCTATTTCCATCTGATAATAACCCAGTTAGCTATCTGTAGAACTTTATCTATGGCAGGATTTGTACTTCTTAATCCAACCAACAAAGAAAGTAAACATCTTCCTGTTTCGTGTGAGGTGGCACCATTGTTCAGATCACTTTGCGTCAACATCAGGTTTGTAACAGTTTTAATGGTTGATGCATTGAAAACTTGACAAACATAAGCTCATCTGCTTTTCTCTGAAAAGTTTCCAAGAGAGCAATAGCCCACTGATTGTGAAATCATGGTTCATCTGTTTTTTTTTTTTTTGTTTTTTTTAGGCCCAAGTGAAATTTTAACATCTCTGCCAATAATATAGAATATATTATTTATTCACAACCCACGACAGGTCCTCACAGCCGATGGCGGCCTGCATTATTTGTGTCTCCCTCCCCTCAGTAGGCATTGCTCTGGGACATCCCACTTAGTAATTACTATGAGGCTCTGTGTCCCGTGATGTACGATAAAGAAAATAGGATTTTTATAACAGCTTACCTGTAAAATCCTTTTCTTGGAGTACATCACAGGACACAGAGCTCCCGCCCCTCTTATTGGGGATATTGGGACACTTATTGCATTGCTACAAAAACTGAGGTGCTCCCGATAGGGGAGGGGTTATACAGGGAGGAAAGTTTCTGTCTAATTGATTACACCAGTGTCCAGCAGCTGAAGGTGAGATATAACCCACTTAGCAATTACTATGAGGCTCTGTGTCCCGGGATGTACTCCAAGAAAAGGATTTTGCAGGTAAGCTGTTATAAAAATCCTATTTCAGGTGCTCCTAGCTCCTATAAATGCAGAGCACCTCCACGCTTTCCCAGGCTTCAACTTCAAAGCCTAAGATCAGCCATTCCTTTTGGTTACAAAGCCCTCCCCAAAGCTCACTTTACATTGAAGATGTGCCCTCACTCCTAAGAGTTGGGAATGTCTTTTACAGATTGCATTCCTCTGGGCCACAGACAACCAAAGGACATCCTGTTCAAAACTCTACCTCTTCACTGCTTCATTCAGTTAGATCAACCAAAGGCAATCAGATTTGCAAAAGGCTCTGAGCCACCACCTCTTGTCACAGGGAGTTGTTGTATCAGTACCACAACAGAACAGGTTCAAGAGATTCTATTAAAACATGTTCACAGTACCAAAGCTCAATCAAGGTATCTACCCTATCCTGGACTGCAAATCCTTCAACAATATCCTTTATATTACAACATTTCATATGGAATCAGCAAGGTCAGCAATTGCCTGTCTGAGACATAGGGAACACATGGCATTAGTGGACATCCAGAAAGCATATAATATGTTCCAGTTTACCAACCCCATCAGTGTTTTCTACACTTTGCAGGGCAGATGATCATTTTCTATTTGCCACACTGCCTTTAACATATCATTTGCTCTCCAGCACTCAATGTGCCTAGAGTATGAGTCTAATTCTAGATGTATTTCAGACAAAGATCTTTCTTTCAGAAAGGAAAGTTTCTTTTTCATACATCATGGGACACAGTGTCAGGCTAATATTCATTACCTGCTGGGTTATACTTCATCAGGTGAATAGTTTGCTTGACAGGGTTTGCTTGAGCTCTCTGAGCTCCAGGTCTCTAGTCCCACAAACAGTTCCAGGATGAATCAAGGGATTGACTGATCGGATCCTTTTGACACAGGCTATATGCTTAGATAAATGGTACCCGAACCTCGCAAAGAAGACTCAAGATCCTGAGAGGTTTTGCCTGTAATGCGGCCTTCGGGCGCTGGACCCTGCAAAGTGGAATCCTGGACACTACAGCGCTAAGGAATTCCTGCGGGGTGCTGTACAGGTACCTAGTCCTTGAAGGTCCTCAAGTGACAGGAACCCACGGTGAAGGGTGAAGATTGGGCCATTTGTTACCCTGCGCCTGGATGGGTAAGTGAAACCCCTTTATTATGATTATTGTGGGGTGTCCCTGTGATTGTAACAATCAGTCAAGCTATCTAAAGGCTGGACACCTGTGTGCAGTGACGATACGGGGGAGTTTTGGGCTAGCTGTGGGTGTTTGCAATGTGTACCTTTTTGTTTTTGCTTGTGTCTGGCTGTTTTTTACCTGTATGATGGCGCACGACGATGCACCATTTCGCCTTGGTTTCCAGGGCGCATATGGGTTCACAAGAGTGCGTGCCTTCGCAAAAGTGCCACATTGCTCAGCAATTTGTTTGACGCCATAGCGCATATGCATTCGCAAAAGCGGTGCATTCGCAAAAACGCAGCTGGACTTAGCAGTTTGTTTGGTGGCCATGGCGCATGCCGGTTTGCCGCACTGGCGCAGTAGCTTTATTTTTGGTGCACTAAGATTTGCGTTGCACATGGATGCTGCCACGCCCGTTCGCCGGGACCATGCACGTGCGTGCGCACGCACAGAAAGTTCCGGTGCAAATCTAGCTTATGTAAGCTGTGTTTGCCTAACATGCAGTGCTTACAGAAGGCAGCTGTGGGACACAGAGCAGGCACTGAACAAGCACTTGCAGCGGTTCATTTCTCCTTACCCGGGTCACATGAGTCACCAAGTGTTGCTTGGCAAGCTAAAGGTGCTTAGCAGGATTGTTGCATAGGGGCTTCATTAGATCTATTAAAGGGTCTCCCCTCTGAGGTGTTTTAATACTACACCCAAGTACTCTCTTTTTTGTGGCTATTAAATGTCTTCAAAAAAGAGGAGTGGGACTAACACTACAGGGAAGGGCACACCTGTGTTGTCAGTTCCTGATGAACCTAATTGTATCCCTGGTGTTGTATCCCCTGAAAGACCAGAAGCTTCTAAGCCACTGTGCCTATCTGGTATGATGCCTACAATCAACACTGCTGCTTCACCCTTTATCACTAAGGATGAACTGTCCTCAGGCCTTACCCAGGTTAGAGCACAGGATTTTTCCTCCATCCCGCAGGGTAGCAGAAAACGTGACAGATCCCCCTCCATGGAGCATCCTAGTTTGGAGCAGGAATGGGTTGAGAATGGGGAAGTGCTAAAAGCTCAGAATTCAGTGGAGTGCCCGGCAGATGAGTCTGCTTCCGAGCAATCTGGACAAAAGGATGTCCTGTTGATGTCTGCCTCTCAATCGCTTTGGCTTTTGATCCTGACTCTGACCAAAACAGTTCGTTCTGCCCTTAAGTTGCCTCTTGCAGAGATGACTGAGCCCCCCTCATCCCGGAGGCCTTCTCAGCCCGCACAGGCTTTCCCCCTACACTCCCTGTTGGAACAGGCAGTGTATGCTGATTGGGAACATCCTGACAGGATTTTGTTCCTCTTAAGAGGTTTTCCCTTTTTTTTATCCCATGGATTAAAGGTTTGTTAAGAAATGGAGCATGCCAGCCGTAGATGCAGCTGTCTCTTCCTTAAACAAGAACTTAACTTGTCCGGTAGATAACGGACAGGGCAGAAAAGACCATGTTGACAAGAAATTGGAGTCATTATTATTACGGCTTCCTTTTCTTTGGCCAGTGCAGCTATTCAGCCAGCTGTTGCAGCAATTTGTATTTTCTAGTCTGTAAAGGATATCATCAAATGGCCTGATAGGCCTAAACCAGGAGGAAGTTCTGCCTGAAAGTAAGACAGCTATCCCTCAAACTCTGTGTTTTGCTATTGACGCCTTAAAAAGGATTCAATACAGCAGGTTTCTCGTTTTGGCTCTTATGTCTGTACATACGCACAGACTTTTTTTGGCTTAAGAACTGGTCAGCCGAGCTTCCTTGTGAAAAGTTATTGTCAGGTTTCCCTTTTTAGGGGGAACGTTTATTTAGTGATCACTTGGACAAATATATCCAAAAGATTTCCGGAGGGAAGAGTTCTCCACTTCCTGTGAAGAAAAGCACCAGACGTCCCTCGTTTAAAAAAACTCAGGGACTGCTTCCTCAAATGTCTCAGTGTCAAGGTGGTTTCACCACCAACAGGACCATCGGGGCCAGGGGCAAGCCACAGGGCCAGGGCCAGAAAAAGCCCTCGCTCCAAAATTCTTCTAAACCCAGCACCAAGCTCCAGAAAAGGGCAGGCAGCATCAAAATTTATTATTTCAAAGTGGATTTGGCAAGTTATAATTCAGGCTTATGGTTTGAAAAGAAGGGCTCCACCTTTTCAATTTAGAGCGCACTCTACCAGAGCAGTGAGTGCTTCCTGGGTGGTGTGTCACCAAGCCTTTATGACTCAGATTTGCAAGGCCGCAACTTGGTCATCATCCATACATTCACAAAATTTTATCACTTGGATGTAAGACGGCAAGAGGATGCCACTTTGGGGCGCAGTGTACTGCAGGCAGCAGTATAGGTCCTCGCGTCTGAGGGCGGCCTACTTTTATTTGTGTCTCCCTCCCCTCAAAGGCATTGCTTTGGGACATCCCAATCTATGGCTGCTCTGTGTCCTGTGATGTACGATAAAGAAAATAGGATTTTTATAACAGCTTACCTGTAAAATCCTTTTCTTGGAGTACATTACGGGACACAGAAGTCCCTCCCCTCTTATTGGGATATATATATTGCTTTGCTACAAAAAATTAGGTAGTTCCTGTATGGTAGGGGCTATATAGAGGGGGACTTCCTGTCTTTGGGTGTGCCAGTGTCCATTCACCTATAGGTGGTGTAGAACCCACATAGTAATTACTATGGCTGCTCTGTGTCCCGTGATGTACTCCAAGAAAAGGATTTTACAGGTAAGCTGTTATTAAAATCCTATTTTTTTGGCCATCCTCTGCAGAATAGCTCAAGCTCTGTCAGATTGGTCAGAGAGCATTTGTGAACAGTAATTTTGAAGTCTTGCCACAGATTCTCAATTGGATTTAGGTCCGGACTGTAACTGGGCCATTCCAACACATGAATATGCTTTGATCTAAACCATTCCATTGTAACTCTGGCTGTATGTTTAGGGTTGTTGTCCTGCTGGAAGGTGAACCTCTGCCCCAGTCTCAAGTCTTTTGCAGACTCTAAACTAACAGGTTTTCTTCTAAGACTGCCCTGTATTTGGCTCCACCCATCTTCCCATCAACTCTGACCAGCTTCCCTGTCCCTGCTGAAGAAAAGGTGTGTTCAGGGTGATGTGCAGTTTTAGTTTTATGCGTTTCGCTTTTAGGTCAAAAAGTTCAATTTTGGTCTTATCTGACCAGAGCACCTTCTTCCACATGGCTTCTCGCAAAAGTGCAAATGGGACTTTTTATGGCTTTCTTTCAACAATGGCTTTCTTCTTTCCACTCTTCTTCAGAAAGGCCAGATTTGTGGAGTGCATGACTAATAGTTGTCCTGTGGACAGATTCTCCCACCTGAGCTGTGGATCTCTGCAGCTCCTCCCAGAGTTACCATGGGCCTCTTGGCTGCTTCTCTGGTTAATGCTCTCCTTGCCCATCCTGTCAGTTTAGGTATATAGTCAGTGTTTATCTGGCGCTCCAAATGGAGTAATCCTTAGGAGTATAGTCTGTGACTGTAATAGATGGATGGTGATGTATCCACAGGTTGGTTGGTTGGGAAAGAAAGGAGTATTGAGGGTTAAAAAGGAAGGCAGCCATCCTTCAGAGTGTTTCCAGAACTCTGCAAGACATGTAAGGAAAAAACAAAAAACAGGGAGGGGGAGGTGCCGACCTGAGTGCAGTATCTGTGAGCACTACTACTAATGAGCAAGGTTGAAACACGTTTACATCTGCTGTCTGTGTCTTTTATGGAGAACCAATAAATGTTTAAGATTTTAAAGAGCTAGCAAGGAGTTGCAGACCATCTTTTCTCATGATTGCTACTGCAGCTGTGCGACTGCCTTTCTGCACCAAGATGGCTCTAAACAATCTTCTGATCATATTGGGTAGCACCCCGCTTTTGCTCTAATTTATGGGCTCTATGGGCCTGTGTTCGAATTCTTGGTGGCTGTGGGACGCTACTTGTGCTAGCCACTGCACCAGCTTGGGACTCGCCACAGTGATACTGCAAGTGATAATAGATTGCTGGTGTGTAAAAGACCAGGATGTACTAGGCCACTGGTGCTCGCCAGTTCATTAAAAGGTAGTGTGGCACTAGTACAGGCACTCTGCTGCATACGAGAATCATCATGCGATTGCAGCACCTCAGCAACCTGGGCATGGGGTCGGGTACACCTGACCTTAGCTCAGATGATGGAGTAGAGGTCCCTGCTATCTGTCAGGGTGCCGCTGCTCTCTAGAGGTTCGTATTTTGAGCCTGATTCTGTCAGTGAGGCTTCCCTTTTGTTCTCATTTGACATACTCAAAATCCTGTAGGCATTTTCACTGGTGTACCTTTCATTGGACATTTTGGCCACTAAATTTCCAGGTATCTAGTGAAACTCACTGGAAAAAGAGCACCTGGCTGCCAGGGACTGCTTGAACTGCTACAAATAAAACGTACCTGCTAGTGCTAGCAGAGATCAGGCCTGATCTTATGAATGCTGCAGTTTTGTGTGCAATGTATCAGAAGTGACAGTGATTTACTGACACTGCACTTGTTGGGGGGGAGGAGGGGATAAACGCAGGTGTCAGGCATGATCCTGCTAACATTGCATTTTTGGGAACACTATACTTTTGGGGTTGTTAGTATAGTTCTGATCTGATCAAAAAGAAATTGATCCGTTCTGACACTATACTAGTAATAGAGGTTTATAGTGTGTCTGTCATAGTTTTGCTGGCAATCAAAGAGTTAAATGTGATAGTGAATATGTGGCGGGCAAATTGATGCTAACCCTATCGGGTGTCACCCGTGACAATAATACAGTGATCAGTAAAAAAAAATCTGTACACTGTACGAATGACACTGTGACAGGCCAGTGAAAGGGTTAACTGGGGGTTAAAATGTGCCTATGTGTTTTTGTGTCAGTGTGTTGCTTTTACGCATATCGATTTGCGCTCTTCTCTCACTGGAACTGAAAAGGGCTCCAGGAGAGAAGAGCTTGTCATTTCTTGTGCCTGTATTTTTTTTTGTTTTTGTTTTTTTAACAAGAAAGTGCCTGTGTTTTTTAACCACTTCCATACCAGGCCTATTCTGGCACTTCTCTCCTTCATGTAAAAATCATATATATTTTTTTGTTGCTAGAAATATACTCCGAACCCCCATACATTTTAAATGGGTTTTTTTTAGCAGACACCCTAGGGAATAAAATGGCGGTCATTGCAACTTTTTATCTCGCACAGTATTTGTGCAATAATTTTTCAAACGCCTTTTTTTTTGGAAAAAAAACGGAATCAAGAATTTTAAAATAACAAAACAGTAAAGTTAGCCCAATTTTTTTGTATAATATGAAAGATGATGTTACACCGAGTAAATAGATACTCAACATGTCACGCTTTAAAATTGCGCACACTCATGGAATTGAGTGCTTAAAAATCTCCATAGGCGATGCTGTATTTTTTTTTACAGGTTACCAGTTTAGCGTTACAGAGGAGGTTTAGTGCTAGAAGTGTTGCACACGCTTGAACGCACGCGGCGATACCTCACATGTGTGGTTTGAACGGCGTTTACATATGTTGGCGGGACTTGCGTGCGTGTTCGCTTCTGAGCATGAGCTACCGGGGACAGGGGCGTTTTAAATTTTTTATTTTATTTTACTGGTCTTTTTTTATTTTTACACCTTTTTTTTCTTTCTTTTTTTTATCACTTTTATTCCTATTACAAGGAATGTAAACATCCCTTGTAATAGGAATGGTTAGTGACAGGTCCTCTTTATGGAGAGATGCAGGGTCAATAAGACCCCACATCTCTCCTCCAGGCTGGAAAGCATGAGATCGTGAAAAAAAATTCACTGATCTCATGCTGACCGCCGCAATCGCGGCTTTGTTTACTTTCAGAAACCCGGGCTTGACGTCATAACGCCTATAAGAACGATCAAGCGGTGGAACTGCCGCTATAATCATTCTTATCGTGCACAGAATTGGCGACTGAAAAGAAGGATATCTGAATGATGCCTGTAGCTGCAGGCATCATTCAGATATCACCGCACAAAGTCAAGGATGTCATATGACGGCGTGCGGTAGGGAAGTGGTTAAACACAGGCACATGCGGATTTGTGATTCGACAGAAATGATCAGCAGGTCCAGACCAAAAATCATTAGGTTAAGGCCAATGACTGATCGGTGCTGGATCGAATCACAGCACCCCCAGGCCGGCTCGTGCGCCCCCGGCTGGGGAACACGCAGGGAGTGTGAATCACGTATATATTGAGTTTAGCACTGCCTGTTTTAAAATGGTAATAAAATCATACTCGCCTGTAGGAGAATGTAAATCGCATGTTAAGGTTCTGTAAAGTAACACCACTTCACAGTGAGGGTTATTTACTAAAGCTGGGGAGTTCAAAAACTGGTGCAACTCTGCATGGAAACCATTCAGTTTTCAGGTTTTATTGCCAAAGCTTCATTGAACAAGCTGAAATTAGAAGCTGATTGGCTACCATGCACAGCTACACCAGATTCAGTAAATCTCCCCTGCAGCATGGAGTCAGCCCCCTCTCTCCAAGCTCATGCAAGGCTCCGCCCAATGTGTTTTGTTACACTGATGTCTTCAGGGGCACGGCTATTAAGCTGCAACAAGCAAGTCTTGCAGACTGTTATGCATTCAAGTGGATATTTACTCAAGCAATAAAACTATAAGTCTACCCCTTCACAAACGTTTGGTTCATGCACATCTTTAGTATGAAGTCCAGTTTTGGTCACCAATCTTCAGGAAGGGCTTGAACTAGAGAGAGTTGATAGGACAACAAAGCTAATAAGGGGGCTGGAGGACCTCAGTCATAAGGAAGAACTGCAATCATTTAACTTATTCACCATGGAGAAGAGGTGCTTAAAAAGGGGATATAATTGCAATATACAAATCTTTGAATGGTCACTCCAGCATTGAGAGGAAACTGCATAAAATGGTTGTAAAGCCTGAAAAAAATAAAAAATAAACTTGTAAGACAAAGGTATAATGAGCTAGTATGCATTGCATACTAGCTCATTATGAAATACTTCAATTAGAACAAAGCCATCCAGCAGCGCCTGCACACTGCTGAGATGGCTGACATCTTCCCTGGTGTTTCTTCCAGGTTCACGGGCTCTGGCGCTGTGAGTGGCTGGAGCCGCAATTACGTCACTCCGTTCACGGCATGGTAAGCTGCGCCAATGACGTCATAGGCTGCATGCATTCTGAATATCTTCTAAACTGTGCATGTTTAGGAGATATTCACAGTACCTACAGGTAAGCCTTATTTATAGGCTTACCTGTATTTACAATTAAAATATAAGATTTTACTTCCAATTTAACCACTTCAATACAGGGCACTTATACCCTTTCTCGTCCAGACTAGGGATGAGCTCGGTGTTCGAGTCGAACATAGGTTCGACTCGAACATCGGCTGTTCGCGCGTTCGGCGAACAACGAACGATTTGGGCCGTTCGCGACAAATTCGAGTGACGCGAACGGCCCACAATACACTGCGCCATCGCAGTGTAATCCCGGCGCTGTGATTGGCCAAGCATGCACTGTGACCCTGCATGCTTGGCCAATCACAGCGCCGGCAGCGAGGAGAGCAATGATTGGCCACAGGCAGGATGCCTGTGGCCAATTATAGCTGAGGGGGTTTAGTACACGCCCCACACTATAAAAGGCCGCCAGCGCTGCAGCCTCGTGTAGTGTGTACCGGAGCAGGGAAAGTGAAGGATAGGCAGGGACAGTGTCAAATCCATTCTTTGCTAAACCTTGTGTGTAGGGACAGAGAAGGATAGGCAGGGAGAGTGTCAGTGTCATATTCTTTGCTAAACCTTGTGTGTAGGGAGAGAGAAGGATAGGCAGGGAGAGTGTCAGTGTCCTATACTTTGATAAACCTTGTGTGCAGGGAGAGAGAAGGATAGGCAGGGGTCAGTGTCATATACTTTGATAAACCTTGTGTGCAGGGAGAGAGAAGGATAGGCAGGGGACAGTGTCAGTGTCATTGTTGCTAAGCCTCCTGCACATTATACACCTGAAGTTAGCCCGTATTGCTGCTTTTTCCTGGTGTGTTACACCAACAGGATTTTGTGGCACTTACAGCGGGCGGAGTGTGCCTCCTGACCATATTACACCTGTACTTAGCCTGTATTGCTGCTTTTTCCTGGTGTGTTACACCAACAGGATTTTGCGGCACTTACAGCGGGCGGAGTGTGCCTCCTGACCATATTACACCTGAACTTAGCCTGTATTGCTGCTTTTTCCTGGTGTGTTACACCAACAGGATTTTGCGGCACTTACAGCGGGCGGAGTGTGCCTCCTGACCATATTACACCTGAACTTAGCCTGTATTGCTTCTTTTTCCTGGTGTGTTACACCAACAGGGTTTTGCGGCACTTACAGCCGGCGGAGTGTGCCTCCTGACCATATTACACCTGAACTTAGCCTGTATTGCTGCTTTTTCCTGGTGTGTTACACCAACAGGATTTTGCGGCACTTACAGCGGGCGAAGTGTGCCTCCTGACCAAATTACACCTGAACTTAGCCTGTATTGCTGCTTTTTCCTGGTGTGTTACACCAACAGGATTTTGCGGCACTTACAGCGGGCGGAGTGTGCCTCCTGACCATATTACACCTGAACTTAGCCTGTATTGCTGCTTTTTCCTGGTGTGTTACACCAACAGGATTTTGCGGCACTTACAGCGGGCGGCGTGTGCCTCCTGACCATATTACACCTGAACTTAGCCTGTATTGCTGCTTTTTCCTGGTGTGTTACACCAACAGGGTTTTGCGGCACTTACAGCGGGCGGAGTGTGCCTCCTGACCATATTACACCTGAACTTAGCCTGTATTGTTGCTTTTTCCTGGTGTGTTACACCAACAGGATTTTGCGGCACTTACAGCGGGCGGAGTGTGCCTCCTGACCATATTACACCTGAACTTAGCCTGTATTGCTGCTTTTTCCTGGTGTGTTACACCAACAGGATTTTGCGGCACTTACAGCGGGCGGAATGTGCCTCCTGACCATATTACACCTGAACTTAGCCTGTATTGCTGGTTTTCCCATTTCCCTGCAGGCAATTAGAATGTCTGGAAGGCAAACAAGGAGAGGCAGACAGTCAGGAGCCAATAAAAGAGGGCAAGCAGGCTCTGTGTCTAGAGACAACAGTGCTGGTCGTGGACGCGGTGCATCGCCATCAGCACGTGGCCATGGGACACGCTTGTCCTTCTTTTCGGCAGCTGGACGTGTTGAGCCGCATCATGTCGAAGACTTGGTAGAGTGGATGACCAAGCCCTCCTCATCCTCTCTCACCCAGGCTCAGGGTACTGGCAAAAGCAGCTGCCAAAGCGTCCTCTTCCCTGGTATCAATGTCATCATCAGTCACTCCTTCCCTAGACCAACCATGTCCTCCTGAGGAGTCCCCCGAACTGTTTGAGCACAGTGTTGGGTACATGCTCCAGGAGGATGCCCAGCGTTTCGAAGGGTCTGATGATGATACCCAGCTAGAGGAAGGCAGTAGCGTGAGAGCAGAGAGAGGGGATGCTCAAGAAGGACACCAATCTGGCAGTCATGTTCCAGCAGCTGCAGCATACTGCCAGATTGGCTCCAGTGATGAGGAGGGAGGGGATGATAAGGTCACTGACTCCACGTGGGTGCCTAATAGGAGAGAGGAGGAGGAGGATGAGGAAGAGGCACATTTCCAACGAGGCAGGATGCCCTCGGGGGGCCAGCGTAAGGGCAGCACACCGACGGAATCACACCGCAGAGCTCCGCCTGTGCAGGGCGCTGCCTCTGCCCGTTATTCAAAAAGTTCTTTGGTGTGGGCCTTTTTTGAGTCGAGTGCATCAGATCGCACAGCTGCTGTTTGCAACATATGTCTCAAGCGTATATCGCGTGGCCAAAACATCACCCACTTGGGCACCACATGCTTGACCAGACATATGTTGACCTGCCATGCAGCTCGTTGGCAAGCCTACCTTAAAGACCCACACCAAAGAACAAAGCTGACCTCTTCTTGCACCGCATCAGCTGGGATCTCCAACCCCACTATACCTTCAGTCCTCTCTGAAACCTGCTCTGAGAGGAATGAAGGTGTAGAATTAGGTGTGTCACAGCCAAGTACTTGCGGGCACTCTGCTAGCAGTACACCGACGTCCGATTCTAGCAGGCAAATTTCCCTGCCCCAGCTGCTGGACCGTCGAAAGAAGTTTACTCCCAGCCATCCACATGCCCAGCGGTTTAATGCTAGCTTGGCTAAATTGCTAGCGCTTCAACTGCTGCCTTTTCAGTTGGTAGACTCGGCCCCCTTCCGTGAGTTTGTGCAATGTGCGGTTCCTCAGTGGCAGGTTCCCAAACGCCACTTTTTCTCACGGAAGGCGATTCCGTCTCTCTACCGTCATGTGGAAGGTAATGTCTTGGCCTCGCTGGACAGGGTGGTCAGCGGTAAGGTGCATATTACCGCTGACTCATGGTCCAGCAGGCATGGACAGGGACGTTACCTTTCTTTCACGGCCCATTGGGTCACTCTTTTGGCAGCTGGGAAGGATGCAGGACAAGGTGCAGTAGTGTTGGAGGTTGTTCCACCGCCACGCCTCCAAAATGTTACTACTGGTTGTGACACACCTCTGTCCTCCACCCCCTCCTCTTCTTCCTCCGTGGCCTCTTCCTGTGCTTTGTCCTCGGAACCAGCGGTGCTCCGTAGGCGTTCAAGGGGCTACGCAAGTACGCAGGCAAAAAGATGCCATGCCGTGCTTGCGCTGGTGTGTTTGGGGGACAGGAGCCACACTGGGGCAGAGGTTCTGTCTGCTGTGCAGGGACAGGCCGAGAGGTGGTTGACGCCACGCCAGCTTAAGCCAGGAATGGTAGTTTGCGACAATGGCACCAACCTCCTCTCTGTTCTCCGACAGGGACAACTGACCCATGTGCCCTGTGTGGCTCACATCCTTAACCTGGTGGTGCAGCGGTTCTTGGGCAGGTACCCGGGCTTACAGGATGTCCTGAGGCAGGCCAGGAAAGTCTGTGTGCATTTCTGCAGATCTTATAATGCCAGTGCTCGCCTGGCTGAGCTGCAAAAGGAGTTGAACCTGCCCAAGAACCACCTTATATGTGACATGCCCACCAGGTGGAACTCAACGTTGGCCATGCTGCAGCGGCTGCACACGCAGCAGAGGGCCATCAATGAGTACCTGTGCGACTACGGCACCAGGACAGGGTCAAGGGAGCTCAGGTTTTTTTCAGCACGCCAGTGGGGCATGATCAGGGATGCATGCACTGTCCTGGCACCATTTGAGGAGGCCACGAGGATGGTGAGCAGTGACAGTGCATGCATCAGTGACACTGTACCTCTTGTCCACCTGTTGGAACATACGCAGCGTGGAATAATGGACAGGGCACTTGAGGCAGAACAGAGGCAGGAAGAGGAGGACTTCCTTGCCTCTCAAGGACCCCTTTACCCAGACAGTGTTCCTTCTGTCCCACCCATCGCACAGGAAGAGGAGGAGGAGGAGGAGGATTGTGTCAGCATGGAGGTGGAGCCTGGCACTCAGCATCATCAGCAGCAGTCTTTTAGGGATGATTTACAGTCCCAAGAAACCAGTGGACTTGTACGTGGCTGGGAGGAGGTGGCTGCGGATCATGTCGTCCTTAGTGACCCAGAGGACTCCGGACCGAATGCCTCAGCTAACCTACGCTGCATGGCCTCCCTGATCCTGCAAAGTCTGCGGAAGGATCCTCGTATTCTTTGCATCAAGGAGCGGGACCAATACTGGCTGGCCACTCTCCTTAATCCACGGTACAAGGGTAAGGTTGCGGACCTTATCTTACCGTCGCAGAGGGAGTAGAGGATGAGACAACTCCGGGAGGCCTTGCAGAAAGGTCTGTGCAATGCGTTCCCAGAGACTGGGAGGTTACAAACTCCTGGTCCTGGACAACGAGTGCTGAGGCTTCGGTCAGTCAAAGAAGGAGCGGTGGGGAAGGTGGCCGTCTGACCGATGCGTTCAGACAATTCTTTAGTCCGCAGCCCCAAGGTATGATCGGTTCCAGCAACCATCGCCAGCGTCTGATATACATGGTGCAGGAATAACTAGGGGCAAGGTCAGACCTGGACACCTTCCCCACCGAAAATCCTCTGGCTTACTGGGTCTTGAGGATGGATCACTGGCCAGAGCTTGCACAGTATGCAATTGAGCTACTGGCCTGTCCTGCATCCAGCGTTCTTTCAGAACGCACATTCAGTGCTGCTGGAGGATTTGTCACGGATCACAGGGTGCGCCTGTCCACCGACTCTGTTGATCAACTGACCTTCATAAAGATGAACCAGTCTTGGATCACCACCAGCTACCAAACACCTGAAGCTGATATAACAGACTAATTTATTTTCAAATGTCACATCCCTTCAAGACTGATGCTGATGCTGAGAGACTGTCCTGTTATGTTGACTGACTATCCTCCTCCTCCTCAATGATCCGATTGATGATGATAGCTTGGAAGAACATTTTTGTTTCTGGGTGCCGCCACCAGTGGCTAAGGCCCAATTTTTCAGCCCCTGTTTAACAGGGGCGTGTAATTACAATTTTTGATGCAATACTTTGCAACAGGGCTCATTGCTGTGCTCCAAGTACAGTATCTGTGAGGGGTTGCAGTGTTGTGGCACCAGTGCCTAAGGCCCAATTTTTCTGCCCCTGTTTAACAGGGGCATGTAATTACAATTCTTGATCTAATAATTCACAGCAGGGCCCATTCCTGCGCCCACCAAGAGTAACTGTGAGGCCTTACAGTGTTGTGTCAACACCACCACCACCAAAGGCCCAATTTTTCAGCCCCTGTTCAACAGGGGCATGCAATTACAATTCTTGATCTAATAATTCACAGCAGGGCCCATTCCTGCGCCCACCAAGAGTAACTGTGAGGCCTTACAGTGTTGTGTCAACACCACCACCACCACCAAAGGCCCAATTTTTCAGCCCCTGTTCAACAGGGGCATGCAATTACAATTCTTGATCTAATAATTCACAGCAGGGCCCATTCATGCGCCCACCAAGAGTAACTGTGAGGCCTCACAGTGTTGTGGCAACACCAACATGTAAGGGGCAAATTTCAGCTGAGTATATACGGCAGGCCCCTACTTTCAAACATCCAACTTACAAACGACGACTCCTTGCAAACGGAAGGATACAACAGGAAGTGAGAGGAAATCTACCCCTAGGAAGGCAAATTCTCTCCTGTAAGAGTTAATATGGGAAAAAAATGTCTCCTCTCCACTGATGCTTTATCACCAATTCTTGTTTCAATAAAAACCCCAAATTTTCAAAAAACATTTGTCATTAGGACGGAAAGTGAGGTGAACTGTTCTGAACAGGTGCACACTGCACAGACAGCAAAACAAATGTTACAGGGGTGATAACCCTTCCCTATGTTTTCCAAAAAGCTTAAAAATATATTTTTTGGCTGGAGCTACACTTAAACAATGTACCTGTTCAAAATTACAAACAGATTCTACATAAGAACAAACCTACAGTCCCTGTCTTGTATGCACCGCCTGTATACGGCTGTTCAGAGTATATAGGGCCTTTTTTATTTTGTGTGCGGGGTTCCCCTTAATATCCATACAAGACCCAAAGGGGCTGGTAATGGGCTGGGGTGGGGGGGCTGTGATGGGGTAGCTATGCCATTTTTCTTAAAGATTTTCATCCATATTACCGGGACCAGACATTACATTAAAGCCGCAAGCAGTTTTAAATGGCTTTTTTTCCTTTAGAAATTTAATTTTGTGCAGGGACAGTTCTAAACACGGGAAACACGTGGCACTTCACAGGCATACTTTAGACACCCCCCAGGTACGATATTTAAAGGAATATTTGACTTTTTTTTTTTCACTTTATGCATCATTAAAATGACTGCTCCCGAAAAACGGCAGTTTTTAAAACTTTTTTTTGGATTGATACATGTCCCCTGGTGCAGAACCCGGGTTCCCAAACCCTTTTTAGGACAATAACATGCATAATAGTCGTTATAATTAGCACTTTAGATTTCGAACGTTCGCATCCATTGTATTTAATAGGGTTCTAAAAGTCGTGCGAACTTTCGGTCCGTTCGCGGGTTCTGGTGCGAACCACACCCAGGGGTGTTCGGCTCATCACTAGTCCAGACCAATTTTCAGATTTCAGTGCTCTCACAATTTGAATGACAATTACTCAGTCATGCTACACTGTATCCAAGCAAAATTGTATAATTTTTTTCACACAAATAGAGCTTTATTTTGGTGGTATTTAATCACAGCTTGGCTTTTTTTTTTTTTTTTTTTGCAATATAAGCAAAAAAAGAGAAAATTTTGAAAACCAAACACTTTTTAAAAAAATTTATTGTAAAATTTGGCAAATAAGTTTGGGCAAAAATTTATACTGCTACATATCTCTGGTAAAAACAAAAACGAATTAGTGTATATGATTTAGTCGGTGTGAACGTTAGAATCTACAAGCTATGGTGCTAATCATTTAAAATTTATCACACCTGATGTAGTGATGGATCTCATTTATTGAGAATAACAAGCCAGGAAAGTACAAATACCCCCCAAATAACCCCTTTCCGGAAAGTAGACGGTCCAATATATTTAGTAAGAGGCATGGTGAGTTTTTTGAAGTTGTCATTTTTTTCCCACTATTCTTGGGAACATTACGATTTTTTTTTTTTTTTTTTACACAAACTTGTCAAATTTGTCATATTAACAAGTTATTTCTCACACACAGCATACTTGCAATTACACCCCAAAATACATTCTGCTACTCCTGAGTATGGTGATACCACATATGTGAGACTTTTACAGAACCTGGCAACATACAGAGGCCCAACATGAATGGAGCCCCATCAGGCATTCTATGAGCATAATTTACACATATCATTTCATGACGCCCTATCACACATTTGAAGGCCCTGGAGAACCAGGACAATGGAAACGCCCACAAAATTACCCCATTTTGGAAAGCAAACACCCCAATGTATATTCTATTTTGTTTCCACAAGTTTTCCGAAAATGCGGAAAGAAAATGAAAACATATTTTCTCTTATCGTCCATGGACTGAGCTCTCATACTGTTTACATGTGGGTATATGTCCCTGCTCGCAGGAAAAGATCTAGGCAGAATGTTAGATGTTAGAAACATACATTCTAGAACAAAACCAGAGCTGAACAGCCCCACCCAGGGGGGCGGCCCCTCCGGACATAACCCTCCTACCCGCAGCCTCAGTTTTTTTCTGCCTAGCAGAAGGAGAAGACGTGGCTCTCTCAGGAGCCAGTCTCCTGGAAGATTTTACTTTTCAATTTTATTCCTTTTGGAATTTTATTATTTTATTTTTGAGACCTTCGATCAACTGTCGGCTGGGAAACAGGTTGGATACACTGGTATCCTCGTAGTCTTCCCTGTCTGACCATCGAGCGTGCTGATCCTCATGTGTGCATTTTTTTTACCTGCTCTAGCCCTAACTATAACTGATGAATAGACTGTGAGCAGGCGGTATTATTTTTACTCAGGCTTTGCAAGAAATTGGTCTATGGCAAGCAGACAGTGAAACCCTGTTGAAGGTGAAATCTATGTACTTGTACTTTGTAAATGGACTGTGACTAGTAAGTACTAATTTTTATATAAGCTATGCTCGCAATTTGCTGATGAGTTGTTAATTGATGGTGAAATTCTTTTGAATGAGGAAATCTTGCACCCTGAACTTGGTTTCGCAAACCCTGCTAACAGTAAAAACTTGCATGTACACCCTGTCATCTGTTACAGTGCGACCCCCAGATAGGAAATACCTATAAGGGAGAGGTGAGCAAACAGACTGTAAGCAGCAAGTAAACACTCCTAAACATATCCTGCATGTAGTCTGCTTATGCACAGGTGATTGAATGTGAAACTTTGTTAAATGGGAAAACCCTGCACCTGCTTATAATTAACGGTGAAACCCTGTTAAATGTGAAAATCTTGCATTTGCCTGCGCAAACTTCACTGACTTTTGCATGTGCATCCGTGTGTCTGCCCCAGTGTACCCCCTGAAATCTGCTGATGCACGGTGAATTGAATGTGAAACCTTGGTGAATGGGAAAATCTTGCAGGTGCGTTGGCAAACCCTGTTGACTGTGAAAACCTTGCATCAGACTTCTTTCCTATCTATAAAAACACTAGAATGAGAAGCAGAACTATAAAAGGAACTGAGCCTAAAACCCCAAGGGAAAGTTTGAACACTAGTACGATCCAAAAATATTTAACAAAAGAGGGAAATCCAAAAAGCCCTGTCCCTGAAAAACAACAAGCAACTAAAGAGAAGAAAAAAGAGTCTGCGAAAAAGAAAGGAGAAACACAGGAAACAACTAAAGCAGACGCCAGGATGGACAATGAAGCAGGTGCAGGAGAGCAAAGTACTTATGCCCAATTGCCAACAGAAATAATAGAGATGTTTGAAAGATTAGAAAAAAGATTAGAAAATAATTTTAAGACAGAAATCGCAACAATGCGAGCTGACTTGGGCCATCTGCTAAAAAGGGTAGAGGAAATGGAGGACAAGAACGAAAAACAAGCCTCGAAATACAAGAATGAAAAACAAGCCTCAGAAATACAAGAACTAAAAACACAAGTTAAAACTCTGCAAACCAGTCAGAGGTAAATATTATACAGAATAGAAAACCAAGAAAACCAAAGCAGATGCCAGAATCTAAGGATAAGAGCGCTTCCAGAAGAGAGAGATGAAGAGCTGAAAAAACTATGAAGGAAATATTTAACCCTCTACTGGACAGAGGAGAAGAGCAAGAACTCAAAATAGACCGAGTGCATAGGATTAGGAAACCTCCATACCTAAACGCAGAAATACCCCGGGATATCATCGTACGATTTCAGCTATATGAATATAAGGCTGAGATATGGAAGAGATTGAGAGATAGACCACCACTATAATACAAGGGTGCAGAACTTCAAATCTTCACAGATCTACCAGCAGAAACACTGGAAAGAAGACTTCTTAAGCCATTATTGGCTCAAATGAGAACGGCTAATATTAAATATAGCTGGGGGTTTCCGGCGTCCCTAGTAGCCCATAAAGAAGGTAGATCTGTGAGACTAAAATACCCAGAGGACTTAGAAGACTTCTGTAAGGAAATAGGTGTTCCAAAGCTGGACATACCGGGATGGACAGAATGATGAAGTCATGAAAAAGGAGGAAAAAGATATTACCAGAAACTGTAGAAATCGCAGAAAATCGCAAGAAGCATTTGAAAAAAGAAGATACTATTCAAGTGGATTTGGGGGGGGGGGGGGTTTGGGGAGGGGGGAGATGGGAGTGGAGAAGCGGAGTGAGCAGTTGGGAAGCCTGGAGCATAATGAAACCCTAAAAAAAGAAATAGATAGGACACAAAAACATCTGATGAACACTAAACAACATAAATTTCGACAGAATCTTGACGATTTTGAGAAAGGTGAAGTATTTGACCCTACTCTTCATAGAGGACGGAGCCTTAGTAGACATAACAAAAAACGATCTACGACACGCTTCCGTAATAGACAATACTCATCAGATAGTGATGCTGGTGATGCACAGAAATCGGTGAACTTTGTAGATACTGCCGAGACTGGTGCATCAACATCATCTGTTCACAATCTAGCATCACCAGGGGATTTTCCCAGGGAAGATCGCAGATTGGATTTACGAAGCAGAGGAAGAGGAAGTGAAGGAGGAGGAGGAAATCTCAGAGGCAGGAATCAGAAACAGACACGACCCCAAAGTTCCAAACAGTGAGTGACCTAACTGAGGTGCCTTCTGTTTGTGATATGAAGGTTAAAAATCTGTCCAAATTTAAACTTGAACAAAGACATTATAGTTTACTTAGTAAGGGTCTGTCCTTTTCTCTGGTGTCCTCAATGGATGAGTTCACTGTATACAAGGACATTAATTTATTTTTACATAAAGTAGTCTTTCAACTTTTCTATACAGGACATAAAACTGACACATCCCAGACTAACCAAGATGTAATGACACCGGGAGACCAGGAGGAACAACTAGCCCTTGATAAGCTCCTGGCACTCTTGAATGAACAACTTGAACCCTCAGGATCAGTAGACACAGACCAAATTAGAAGGCCAAGTGATATCTATATTAAATCTCAAAAAATGCCCCCGATACAAAGATATCACTGGATACGTATTTTCCTTGAAGTGGTTAAGAGGGACCTAGAAGGCATCGACTGGAAAAAACATGGCCCAGACAACTTATCCAGTGAGGAACGTCTCGCTCTATCTGAACTGGAAATGGCCGGCAATTTGACGATTAAGGGCAGTGACAAGGGGGGCAATGTGGTACTGCTTTCTGATGACCTCTATGAATGAGAGGTCTTCAGACAACTTAGTGACGTTTCCACATATCGCAAATTGACCTCCAACCCCTTTCCTTCCCTGGTTGTCAAATTAAATCAAACCATCTCCCTGGCTTTTGAGGCTAACCTACTTAATCTAAAGGAACGGGACTACTTGAAGGTGGGGGAATATAACAACCCCACCTTCTATGTGATCCCTAAGCTTCATAAGTCCCTCACTGACCCGCCTGGTAGGCCCATCGTGTCGGCAATATATGGCCCACTAGAACGAGTGGGCAGATTTGTGGACAGTTTCATTAAAATGTTGGTCGTCCAGTTGCCCTCCTATGTAAGGGATACCAGAGATGTCCTTGTCAAACTACAGGATTTGGCGGTCCCCCCTGGGGCTCTACTCATTGGGATCGACGTGGAATCTCTGTACACGTCGATACCTCATGAGTGGGGCCTCAGGACGGTTTCCTTCTTTCTGGATCAACATTATCCAGAATTTGGAGCTCAGAATGAGTTCATCCTGGAGCTTCTGGAATTGGCTTTGTCTAATAACTACTTCCAGTTTCTTGAGTGTTATTATCAACAGATCAGAGGCACGGCAATGGGTGCACCTTGGGCACCCTCGTATGCCTGCCTTCACCTTGGTCTGTGGGAGCTGGAGGTAGTCCACACTATGCCGATGTACCTCAGCCATGTACTTCTTTGGCTGAGGTACATTGATGATGTCCTTCTGATTTGGCTGGGCAACATGGCGCAACTACAAGAATTTCTACTTGAGCTTGGTGTTAACGATAGGAACAATAGGCTCACTCATACCGTTGACTCTAAGTCCATTTCCTTTTTGGACCTAAATGTTTCTATTGTTGATAACCGCGTGACCACGTGTACCTTCAGAAAGCCCACTGCCGCCAATACCCTTCTCCAGGCCTCAAGCCACCATCCTGATCATTTGATCAAAGGCATTCCTGTGGGCCAGTTTCTGCGTTTACGCAGGAACTGCACAAGTGATATTGATTTCAAACGTGAGGCAGGTGATATGCATGGTAGATTTAGAGAACAGGGCTATTCCCAGAAATTGCTACATGGAGCACATAAAAAGGCTTGGAAAACCAATAGGTGTGATCTCCTTAAAAATCAATCCAAAACAGCTGTCAAAAACAAAGATAAAAATAAAAACAAAAATAATTTTCCACGCTTAGTCACTACTTATGGTACACAATGGAATGATGTCAGGTTGGTCCTGGAAAAACACTGGGGGCTACTTACTAGGTCTCCCTTGCTCCATGAGATTGTGGGACCCTCCCCACAGATGGTAGCAAGGAGAGCTCGGAATTTACGAGATACTTTGGTCCATTCTGAACACACAAGGGAGCGGACTACTAGCTGGCTGACTGATCTTCCCCCTTTAAAGGGGATGCATGCTTGTGGTCTTTGACAGATCTGCAGTCATGTCGAGAAAACAGCAGAGTTCACTAGTGCGGATGGCAGCACTCAGTTTTCCATCAATAAATGTATTAACTGTGCAACAACCAGGGTAATTTATATGCTTAAGTGCCCCTGTCATAAGTATTACGTTGGGAAGACCAAAAGACAGCTGCACATCCGCATTGGTGAACATCTCCGGAGCATAAAAAACTTGGCCAAATGTGTTAAAGATGTAGGCCAATTACATATTATTAAAGGCAAGGCCAGAGAGGAAATGTCCCCGATAGCCCTACACTTTGCTGATTTTCATGACAGTAAGATATCTGGTTTGAGGGTCAAGGGAATCTATACTCTGGACTTGTCAGCCAGACCAGGGGACTTTGATACAGTCCTCTTACAACGTGAAAAAATGTGGATCTTTAAACTTAGTACTATGGCCCCAACTGGCTTGAATGTTGAATGTAGCTTCCAGCCATTTCTGACTAGATAACCCACTGTACTAGATTTGTGTTTTTATTTGTTATATAAGTTATTAGCACCTTATCATCTCTATGGTATGTGCATGGAATATTTCAATATACGCAATATGCACATCTAGGAGGATATATACCTTCATTCAGGTTTATACATGGCTAAATACCAGTAAATGGGTATTGACTAGTAACACCCATATCTAGTCCACTGAGATAAATTGCTATGGTGGAGCTATGTTCCATCTCTTTACCCATAGGGGGTAAAAAACCTTCTCCCACAAGTGTAATATTCCATTACTTGCTACTTTGCTATTTCCTATTGGCTACTTTTCATTACCTGTGTTCTTTTATTTATTTATTTATTTATCTGCTTTCATGTCTATATGTTTATCCATGGTGAACTCTATTTGTTTGACCCACGTTATCTGCTGTTTATTATGTGTCCTAATTTAGCGGGGGGAATACCATGTTATTTAGCCCCTATTAGTTCTCAGCAATGGGCCCCTGTTCACTATGGATGACATATGGCAGGAATATAAGTAATGGTTAATATACACACTAATGCTGGTGATCTTATTATCTTTTTCTTTTTATGCTATCTACCTATTACTGTTGGTGGTTTCTGCGACTGGTGAATTAACTTTTACTATAACAGTGTTTTAGGGAGTGACATCTAGTGGATTCTCTTTGTAATGCAACGTTGGTACCACTTACAGGCTGATTTTAAACTTGTGTATATAAGGACCTGGTTTATGCCCCTCCTTATCCCTTGATGAAAGCCACTCCTATTGGCTGAAACATGTCGGATTACATGTTGTAGTAACGTCCTCTCTTTACAGCTACGCTGTACGGACGCATGCGCTTAGACTGGACTGAGCTGTAGCATCACGCTGTGTAGCAGGCTTTCTATATGCCGGTTTGAACGACCGGAAGAGCGGGACTTTCAGCTCTTTACCCGAGCCCCCACCCTGGAGAATATCCTGGATGACTGACGCCTGGAAGATTTATACAGGGCACTAATATCCCTCCCATCTAGGAGAAACAGCACCTTTGACCCCCGCACGGGGCTATTATGCCAATCACGGCCACATCATCTGCTGTGAATACTTCCTATTGACACGGAGAGGATAGACCCTGCAAAATAGGACGATTATCTTCAATTCCCAGGCTGAGTGAGGGGACCCTTGGTCCAAGCAATATCACTCTATTCAGGTTTCTGTCTATGCTGCTGTTTATGCCTAGTCATCCTGATGATTACAGCTGCCTGTCTTATCTACACCAACGTGGTTTTCCTTGTCTGCTGCTATCTTGTTACCCTGCACATGACCTGCGTTTTTTGCTTTTGCTTTTTTGCTATTTGCTTGCTTTAACCAGTGAACAGATTGACTCAATGTGACCTATCCAACCATTTACCATTGCTCTCCCATACCGATTTATTCGGTTAGAACTGTATTCTTGCATGGTGTCACCTCTTTTCATCTTAGTTCCAGTTTTTTACCGCACAGCCATTTTTGCATTTTCTATGTTCTTTTGGAACTGGTCTAGCCCCATTGGCTGACCCTATAACGTACAGGGATATCACCTGGATATTCTTTCCAGTTGGTCACCCTGTTAGACTGCATGCATGCGTCCGCACTTAGTAGTTTGTGGTTTTAATATTGATGACGTCATCATATTAATTTTAATTGTCTGTGGGTGCTGGTATAGGTTTTCTGAGCATCAGTAAAATGTGTATTGATTTTTCAATTTTTTGTACTAATAAAAGTCATTTTTTTCATAAGCGGCGTGGTCCACCTGTGGCTTCTTTATCCAGGGGGAGTCCAATTTCTTTAGTCTCTCCCTGGTAAGCTTTTCTATATATTTGTTTTCAGGCCACAGAGACCGCACCTTACTTGGTGAGTCCGCCATTAAATGTCACACTGTGCGTCTGTTATTTACCAGGCACAGTGTATGTGTGTGTGTGTATATATATATATATAATATTTAGTGAGCACTGGAACCGCTCCCCTTTTCTGGGAAGCCTGGAGCGGACCGCTCCCACCCCGCCCTCCCCCCGTGAGAGGGGGGGTGGGAAGACGGGAAAACAGCCGCCACGGTCGGAGCAACACCCCAAGGGTGGGAGACTCATAGGAGGGATATAGAGAGGGACTCCATTTGCGAGTCAGGAGCCGGAGAGAGGTGGGGGAGAGGGAGGTGGCAGGAAGGGAGCCGTGGGAGGAGGGCGGGAATTTAGACCCCATAAAGAATAATCGTAAACTCAGAAATAGATCATATCTATTTGAAAATAAGAGGCAAATAACCCATCTCTATCAAAACAGGTTGCAAATAACTATATCATGACTACAGTTAATTTTTTGACCTACAATGTGCGAGGACTGAATACACCAACAAAAAGGCATAAAATCTTAAGAGATCGAGCATCACGGGGCCGGGGTGATCTTCTTACAGGAGACGCACCTGTCCCATGAAACTAATGTGGGGTTGTATTCCGATCAGCTCCCAACTTGGTATTATGGCGACTCAATGACAAATAAGGCAAAAGGGGTTGCAATTGGAATAGGTTGGGGAGTCCGGTTCTCCCTGGAGGACAGATTAACTGACCCGGAGGGAAGATTTCTCTTCTTGAGGGGGAAGCTGTTGGGAATGGAATACACATTGGCCAATATTTATTGCCCTAATAAAGGCCCAACCGTATATTTGGGGGGGCCCTGGAAAAATTCTCGGAATTTAAAAAAGGGAAAGTGTTCATGGCGGGAGGCCTGAATTTTTGTATGGATCCAAAACAAGACAGTACGTCCCATGTACAGGGGACGAGGAACGCCCAATTGAAGGCGATAAAACAGAAATTATACCACCACCAGTTAGTAGATATATGGAGAATACAACATCCCAGGACACAAGATTATACAGTCTACTCCCCTGTACATGGGACATACACTAGGATCGACTATTGGCTGATAGAACACTAGACTTGGTAGTCTCCACTAATATAGAAATAACTACACTATCTGACCACGCGCCAATGACCATGAAAATAAAGATACCAGAAACTTGGATACAAGCGTGTTCATGGAGGCTAAATGAAGATCTTCTAGATAAACAAGGGGAGGAGATAATAAAAAAAGAATAAGAGCAATATTTTAGTTTAAATGGAACCAGTGAGATTGCGGACGATACCCTGTGGGAGACTCATAAAGCCTACATAAGGGGAATCCTGATCTCAATGGGAACTAGGAGAAAGAAGGAAAGAATAAAAAAGAGGGCAAAATTGATAGAAGAAATATACCTATTAGAGCAAAGACACAAAAAAGGGAGAGGGCAAGATCAGTAACTGTTACAAGAACTAGTAATAAAAAGAGATGAACTAAAGGAACTATTAGAACAGGAAATAAGGAAAACCTTCAATAAAATCTCAAAGGAAAGATATCAATGGGGGAATAAAAACAGCAAGTGCCTAGCAAGGATGTTAAGAAAAAAAAATCAATGAACTTCATAGAAAAAATACAAAATAAAAAAGGGGAAATTATCTATAATACAAAGGACATAGTGACGGTCTTCCGAGAGTTTTAGGAACAATTATACTCAGTAAATCAGAAGGGACAATGGGACGAGGGGAAAAAAGAAATAAAATAATATTTTTAAAAACTAGGATCCCCCAGATAACTGAGGAAAGAGCAATATCCCTAGAAACACCAATAACGGTAGAGGAGATTAATCAGGCGTTAAAAGAATCAGCGCCAGGAAAAAGTCCATGGCCATATGGATACACAACGTTATACTTAAAAAGGTTTAAGGAAATCCTGACCCCAAAACTGTGCACATACATGAATGGATTGGGAAGGAGGTATGAGAAGAGTAAAGAGGCCTTATTGGCATCAATTACCATTATAGCAAAAGAAGGCAAAGATAGCACTAAGTGTTCAAACTATAGACCTATATCATTGTTAAACGCGGACACAAAATTGTTTGCGAAGATATTAGCAACAAGGATGAAAGATTTAATGATGGAGCTGGTCCATCCTGATGAAAGGGGCTTTGTACCAAGGAGAGAGGGGAGGGACAATGGGGTAAGAACACTTCTGTTAAATCGAAAAAATAAAAGAAGGGAGAGTCCCCGGTCTACTGCTGTCGATAGATGCCGAAAAGGCGTTCGACAGGGTAGACTGGGGATTCATGATGGGCACTCTAGAGAGCAGGGGGATAGGACTAAGGATGATGCAGTGGATACAAACATTATATAAGGGCCCTACAGCCATGGTGAAAGTAAATGGAACATGGTCACCCCCTTTAGGATGAATAATGGGACGAGACCGGGATGCCCCCTGTCTCCGCTCCTGTTCGTGTTTGCGCTGGAACCTCTTCTGGAGACAGTACGGGGGGACGCGGACATAGGGGGCTTCAAAGTCGGAGAAGAGGAGCATAAATTAGCGGCATTCGCAGATGATATATTATTCTATATATCAAACCCCTGAATTACAATGCCCAACCTTTTGAAAGCACTAAAGGAATACGGAGATCTATCTAATTTTAAGATCAACCCGAGTAAATCCGAAATATTAAATATAAATATGAAATTGGAAGAGGAACTGAGTTTACAACAAGAGTTCCCATTCCCTTGGAGGAGGACGGAAATAAAATATCTTGGGATTAAATTAACGGCATCGCCAGAGGAAATGTATCAAGCAAACTATATCCCACTATTAGAGGAGATAAAAATAGAAATAAAAAGGATAGCAGCACGCCCCCTATCATGGATGGGCCGGATTAACGCCCTAAAGATGATAATACTTCCGAAAAGATTATGTACAAGTTTGAGATGCTCCCCATATATATACCCCCAGCATATTTTAGAATTTTAATCACTAAATTAATATGGCACAATAAGAAACCTAGAATTTCTCTGGCAACTCTGAAGAAAGTAAAAAGCCACGGGGATTAAATGTACCTGACTTTCAAAAATATTATGAGGCGGTTTTGTTATAACGCGTGGTGGAATGGGCTAAATCAAATAATGAGAAAAGGTGGGTTAATATAGAACACATAATGGCTAATACACAACCAGGAAGGAATATATGGATACCACATTATAGGACATTGGGATAAATACACACACATTGACAAGGATAGTATTGAAAATTTGGGATGCACTACACAGGAAAAATAAATGGAAATATAATTCACCATTGATGGCACTAAAGGAAAATAATTTATTTGCATCGGGGAAAAGTTTAATGGGGGGAAATTGGATTAAAAAAGAAAACGCACAACTACGTGATATAATACAAGGGGGAAAAATTTGCACTTTACAAGAATTAAAAATAAAAAAAGATGTGCTGGAGATTAATGAATGGAGGTATTTTCAGTTCAAACACTTCATAGCAGCACTTCCTCACCCAATAAGAGGAGGAGAAGCACTTACACAGAGCGATTATGTACCATCGAAAAAACAAGTGGGAATATATCTAGGGTATATAAAACGTTGATAGAAGTGGAAGAGCTGGAAGTTCCGACATTTATAAAAAATTGGGAGAGGGAATTGGGGAAACGAGGAAGGAACCAAGAAGTAGAATAAATCCTGAAACTAGTACATGGATCATCAGTAAACAATGGGATGGTGGAAATGAACTATAAGTGCGTAACCCGGTGGTATAGAACTCCAGAAACACTAGGGAAATATCAAATAAGACAAACAACGGAGTGTTGGCGGGGTTGTAAACAAATGGGAACTATGGCCCATGTATGGTGGGGGTGCCCCAAAATTAGAATGTACTGGAAGAAAATACTGAGTTATATCAAGGAAATCACTAATATGGATATACCTGAGGAACCATGGACATGTCTATTTCATGGGGTAGATATTCCGACAAAAGAATATAGAAACTCAATGATTGTACATATGATGAATGCTGCAAAAAGCTTGATACCGAGAAAATGGAAGGCAGTAGAGAGCCCAAAAATTAGAGAGTGGTTTGATAAAACAGAAGAGATATACAACATTGAATATCTAAGACATAGCCATGAGGATACTAGAGAGGGATTCATTAAGAGATGGGAAAAGTGGAAAAAGTTTAAAATAACAAAGAAATATAGTGAGATTAAGATTACTTAGAGAAGAGGAAAAGGAAGGGTCTAAGAATGGGGTGGGTGGAGGGGAGGGTAAGGATAGATAAAGGTTTGGAAATACAAATTGTCAATGTATGTCCCTATTGAGTAGGGAAAATGTTTTTACTTCTTTTTATATGAATTTCGATAAAATAAAGAATATAAAAAAAAAAGAAAAACATCAAGCAGTCCATTACTTGTTACTCAGTATGTGATCTATATTTTACAGTATCCTTGTAATCTTTTGAGTCACACAAAATGCACACTACATAAGCAAATTGGGGAATTGGAGGTACATAGTGTTATGTGAGCACCTTGAATTCCTCCCCTTCTCTCTCGGTTTCCCCCCCCCCTTTCCTGTTCATGCCTTCCTTTTATACAAACAAGTAGATTATTGCCCTAGGCACTCAAACCAATCCATAAGATATGTAACTAGCTCGCAGCTGTGAGCACAGAGGGGCAAACAAGAGTTAACTGGTTGTATCGTTTGTAGAGGCAAGCTAATGAAAATTTATAGCTGTTGTATGATACCAAGTGTATCCAAGAAACAATTTAGAACAAACATTTTTTTAAAAGAAAGCAATAAAAGGCAAGTCAAAATCAAGCCTATATATGGGGGCGTGTCCGGATGTGAGGAAGAGAGGACGTGTGTGAGAGAGCTCCGGCTCCTGGGTTAAGAATCCTTTGTATTTCTCCTGCGCTGAGCGGCATCCGGGCCGGCGGACAGCTGCTCCGTGCTCGGGGTCACCTCCGGAGTACACCGATGCCATCCAGGAGGAAATCGACCAAGAAACAGCCGCCTCCTAAGCAGGGCTCCCCAGCGGTGACACGTGCGGCGGCCATCTTGCCCTCCGGAGCGGAGCGTGCAGTGGCCATACAGACAGCCCTGCAGCTTCTGAGGGACATGGAGCAGGTGGATGGTGACCCGCAGCAGCCCCAAGGTATGGAGAAATCTGAGGGCACTGCCTCCACTGCAGTCATTTTGGCGGCCATTGAGGAGAGCAAAACCCTGGTTATGGGGAAAATAGACACGCTGGCCATGGAGTGTGGCCTCATCAGGCAAGATATGGACAAGTTTAGAGGCCGTGTAGCTGCTGCTGAGACTCGTATCTCAGATATTGAGGATACCGCGGTTATAACATCCCAGAATGTCGCTGATCTGCAGCGCACGGTTAAAACCTTGATGGCGCGGTCTGAGGACGCCGAAAATAGGCTGCGCCGCAATAATGTGCGCGTGGTGGGCCTGCCTGAGGGTGCGGAGGGCTCGCAGCCAGCCAGCTTTGCTGAAACCTTTTTCAAGGATATCCTGGCGTTACAGCATGTCTCCTCTGCATATATTGTGGAGCGGGCTCATAGGGTCCCCACAGGCCCGTGACCACGGGGCGCATTGCCCAGACCATTCCTCGTGCGGTTTCTAAATTACCGCGACAGAGATCTCATTCTGGCGGAAGCAAGGAAGTCACCACAGCTCCGGTTTGAAAATACCAATGTGCACTTCTTCCCGGATTTCTCCCCAGAGTTGCAGAGGCGCCGTCGCACGTTCGTGGATGTTCGGAAGAGGCTCCGGGACAAGGGCCTCAAATACAGCATGCTATACCCCAGCAAGCTCCGTGTTGAATACCAGGGCTCTGTGAAATTTTTTGAGGTCCCCTCAGATGTCTCGGATTGGTTGGAGACTCTGGCTTAATGTACAGCATTTATTTTACTTTGATTTATTTTTCTATTTTTGGCATACTCTGTTTGGCCACCCTTACATCTGCTTCTGCTTGAGTGCACGCTGGTAGTCACATATACTTTGACTTTCATCCTACCCCATGTTACCCCCTCCAGTGAGCTGAGTATCGGTGTGCCTGGTTGGTGGATGTGATCTGGACTGTCCTTGTTTTTCCTGTACAAAATGTTACTTTCAGGAGGCTGCGGGGTGCATTTGGCTGCTTAGTGCTGCATGACCATGGAGCCGGATGCTCTCTCTGCTGCGCTGAGTAGTCGTAAAAGGCGTACGGTGTCAGCACTCACCTGGTTGACACTTTAGTCCCCTCCAAAGGGGCATATGGAATAACTCTATAGAACACTTTTCCATTTTTTGTTTTTGGTTTTGGGGATTAAGTCTGCTGGCGCTAGTTGTTCCCTTTTTTTTTGTGTTTTTTGTTTGCTGGCTAGACAGGGGATTACTAAGATGGGACTGTTTATGAGCAAATGTTTTGGTCTTGTTTTTTTTTATGTTTTGTCTGTTTGTCTCTGCTCCATTTTATTTGGGGCTGCTGGTTTGTGGTGTCATCCTCGGTGTTCCACAATTGGTGGGCCAAGGGACATTCAGAAACGGGCTCAGGCACAAAGTACTGTCTGTAGAGATGTTATAGTTATTCTTCAGCTTGTTGTGTGGCTCTGTGTACTTCTGGACCTCTCCTGTGCTCCTAGGCCCCCATCTTGTGGCAAATTTCGGAATTACAGTCATGTCTTTAAAAATTAAACTCATCTCTTGGAATGTCAGGGGATTGAATTCTAAATACAAGAGAGCTTTGGTGTTGAAATTTTTGCAGGCCCAACATCCTCACATAATGTTTTTACAGGAAACGCATTTATTAGGCAACAAAATTCTGGCCATGAAGCGTCCCTGGATGCACAGAGCCATACATGCCACCTATTCGTCATATGCTAGGGGTGTATCTATTTTGTTAAACAAGTCCTTACCTTGCTCCATAAATACAGTGATCACTGATCCTGGAGGAAGGTATTTAGTGGTCATAATTGAAGTTTACAAGTTGGCCCTGGTAAATGTATATATTCCCCCTCCTTTTACAGGCAATATCCTGTATGAGGTGTTGGAGAAATTGGCACCTCACGCTCCATTTCAGTTATTGATGGCTGGTGATTTTAATAATGTTCTCAATTATACGTTGGACACGTCCAACCCACATAGGGCTCCAAACCGTGAATTGTCACAGTGGGCGGATGCTGCGGGTCTTACTGAGATCTGGCGGTGGAAGCATCCTACGGACAGATGCTATTCTTATCTGTCCTCGGTACATGCTTCGTCCTCCAGAATAGACCTGGCGTTTGCTAATGGAGCAATGTTGCCTCTGGTGGCTGAGACGTCCTACCTTCCGGGGGGTGTCTCGGATCACACTCCTCTCCAGATCACTTTGCAAGTGGGTTCCCAGAATTCAAGGAGAGTCTGGCGTTTATCCCCTAGTTGGGTGGGGGAGCCCTCTGTGGAGGAGATGCTGCAACCACACATTGACACATTTTGGCAGGTTAACGAGGGATCCGCCACATTACATACGGAATGGGAGGCCTTCAAGGCCACTACTAGGGGGGAATACATATCAGCCATAAAAGCCCTGAGAATTGAGCGGAATAGTGTAGAAAAACAACTCCATGACAGGGAGCAGGAGTGCGCTAAGGCTCATGCGGACTCACCTTCTCCTGACACGTTGGCTCAGTTGCGGTTTGCAAGGAGGAACGTTTCTCTCCATTACCGAGAGGCGACTACTTGTCATCTGCAAAGGAGTGCGGCGCGTGTTTTTGAACAGGGGGATAAAAACGGTAAACTATTGGCTTTTTTGACGGCTGGGGACACGTCCCCAACGGTAGTGCCTTGCATAATGTCCCAGTCTGGACACCTGTTGAGAGACAGGGAGGACGTAGTACGGGAGTTTGTATCGTTCTATAAGTCTCTGTACTCGCCTATAGATCCCTATGACACGGGTGACCTTGGGGTCACATTGGGGGCCCTGCGGTTGCCTGAGCTGCCAGAGGAATCTCGTAATTTTCTTGATGCCGAGTTCGGGGAGGAGGAGGTGGTCTCCGCAGTTGGGTCGTTTCCTGGTGGCAGGGCTCCGGGTCCTGATGGTCTGCCAATTGACTGGTACCGTCGTTACTCGGAGATCCTGGTGCCTAGACTACTGCAATTGTATGCCGACTGTTTTCAGAAGGGGGGCCTCCCCCCTTCCTTTTATGAGGCTTATATTGTACTGTTGGCCAAGCCGGACAAGAACCCAATGCTATGTTCTTCTTATAGGCCCATTTCTTTACTGAATATGGACTTCAAAATACTTACTAAGATGTTGGCTACTAGACTTATGTCGGTCTTGCACCATGTTATTTCCCCTGACCAGACAGGTTTCATGCCCAGGAAAGCCACGGATGTCAATCTGCGTAGGGTTTTCACCCACACGCAGTTGGGTCCGGACAGTTCCAGCGGCGGGATACTGGTCTTTTTGGATTTGGAGAAGGCCTTTGATTCCGTTGACTGGAATTACATGAGGGTGGTGCTGGAGGTATTCGGTTTCGGGCCTCATTTCAGGAAGTGGATCGACATTCTATATCATTCCCCTACAGCGGCCATTAAGTTAAACAATATGTTGTCGGAATTTTTTTCAGTGCGGAGGGGCACTCGCCAGGGTTGCCCTTTGTCCCCGGGTCTATTTTCCATCATGATTGAACCCGTGGCTGCGGCCTTGCGGGCCTCTGAGGAGGTGCGGGGGATCATGGTGGGTGACTTGAACGAAAAGACGGCACTCTATGCGGACGACATGGTTCTTTTTCTGCGGGACTCCGGAAATTCCTTGTCGGCAGCACTAGATATCCTGAATTCTTTTGCACGTTTTTCGGGTCTGAAAGTCAACTGGGGAAAATCCCAAATTCTATCACTCAGGACGCCATCCCCCAGGTGCGAGATTCCGGTTGATTGTCCTTTACAGCGGGTGGAGGTGCTCAAATTTCTGGGGTTAAACATTTCTAATTCCGTGTCCGATTTTATTGCCTTAAATGTCGATCCACTTTTGACTAAACTGAAATCCAGGCTACAGGCATGGCAAAACTTACCTTTGACGCTCATTGGTAGGGTGAATTTAGTGAAAATGAAATTTTTACCTTTGTTTTTGTATATATTTCGGAATTCCCCTGTTTGAATACCGAGATATGTTTTAAAAAAATTAGATAGTCTCATAACAACTTTCTTATGGCAGGGACGACGCCCTCGAATTAAATTCCGGGTGTTACAACTGCCGTGGAAACAAGGGGGACTGGCGGTCCCGGACTTCCACCGGTATTTCTTAGCTGGTCAGCTGGTATTTGTCCACAGGTGGTTCACTCTACCTGAGGACGACACTGCTAATACGCTGGAGGCGGCTGTTGTGGGTTCGTATGAGGCACTGAAGCATCTCCCGCTTCGGGGAATCAGGGCTCCGTATAGGCTCACGATATCCATGCGTGCCGCCTGTAGGGCATGGGTGGCAGTGAATAAGGTGGGTGGCGCCTCTGAAATTTTTTCCTTACACACCACTTTGGAAGAATCCTCAGCTAGCACACTTTTGTGAGTACCCCGATCCAGTCACCTGGACTAAATATAGCATTAAGACTCTGAGGGACATAGTGGGGGGTGGTAAACTCTTACAGTTTGACGCCCTTAAAGCCAAGTTTGATCTGCCCAATACGCACTTGTTTCGTTTTCTTCAGCTCAGACATGCATTTAAGGCCCAATTTGGAGATATTGGTATCACCATGAAAACTAATGATATGGAGTCTTTACTGAGAGAGGACACTTTAGACAAGGCCTTGTCTACAATATATAAACAGCTGTTCAGTGAGGGAGGTGATCTCCTGGCAAAGTGTAGGGCGGCGTGGGGTGAGGTGTTCCCCCAGATGGACAGGGATGACTGGGATGATGTATGGGACATTAATTTTACCAGATTGGTCTCTGCCAGGGACCATCTCATCCAATTTAAATTCCTGCATCGCATCTATCTTACGCCGGCTAGACTGGCCAAGATATTCCCTACACAGTCTCCTTGTTGCTGGTGGTGCAGTTCCCCCACGGCCGATTTCATGCATGTCTTTTGGAATTGCTCATTCATCCAAGGGTTCTGGAGAGGGGTTGCCGACTGCATAGCTGGGGTGACCACCATCCAGGTACAGCCTTCAATTGAGGTATGCCTCTTGGGTCTGGTAGACAATCTAGCCCCAAGGAGAGCGACTTGTGCTCTGTTGACGATTCTCATATATTACGCCAGGAAACTGATAGTGTTATCATGGAAAAAGCCCAATCCGCCCACTGTATCAGCATGGAAGGGGGTGGTGAATAGAGCTGTACCACTGTACAAAGCTACGTATGCTAGTAGGGGCGCACCTCAGAAATTTGATAAAGTATGGGGCGGTTGGATGAATAGTGAACTTACGGTGGCGGATTGAGTGGCGCCCATTATAAATGCACTTGCAGTAAGAGTTGAATATGGTTGTGATTATGTGACATTTCCAAACAACATATGACTGTGAATGAGTTAAAGTGACTTTATAACTGTATTATTCCTGTTGATGGGTGGGGGTCTGGAGGGAGGGAGAGGGAGCCAATGCTGAAGATTTGTATATAGTTTGTGTTTGTGTTTGGCCCATTGGGTCTGTTTGTTTTGTCAAAAGCTATAAATAAAACTTTAAAAATAAAATAAAAATAAAGCCTATATATTGTTACAGACCAAGTCCCGGAAGGTGTTCATGATATCTTATTGTGACGATACAGATTGATCAATGCTGTAGGGCTTCAGGCTGCCCACTCGATGCTGGCCTGGGAAAGCAGATGTCTGCAAGTGGTAACACATGGAGTAATGCACAGGCATGTCAGGATGGTGTCAAGCCTGTTCATGCCTTTTAAACATGATATAATGTAGCTTAACCCATAGACATTTTACTTTTTGCATTCTGAATAAAATGCCATTGTGTGGTGTTCTTATACTAATAGTGTGACCATTTCTTCATTCTATTGGATTGGCTCAGTGAATTTCCATTGTTTGATATAAATTCTTTGCTTAGGCAGTTATTATTTATAAATATTTTTTTTCTAATTAGCAATTTTTGATATTACCAATTCTCGATTTTTTTTTTTGGGCCTATTCTATGCATTTTAGAAATGGAGTGGCGCCATGTAATTTAAGTTTTTTTCAAGGTATGTGCCGGTGTTGTGGACAAAAGGTGTGATGTTCCCGGATGTTTGCTTACATATGGCTTATACTATGCACTTTCTGAACATCACTGACCTTTCTACTCCTAATGATGTCCTAATCATTTATGGATACATATTACGGATAGTGGTTGTTTTTATTTACAATAAAACTGGACTGTTTTTTTTTTTTAGGATACATTTGCAGTCACAGTGGGGTCATTTGCTTTTACATAGATCATGTGATTGCCCCTAAGCGCTTGTCATTTGGAATTTGGAACATGACTCTACTTTCACCACTCCTGGTGTTTTTCCTGTGGAGCTGCTGGGGACAAAAAGTTATTGTGGATGACATTTTTCTGCAATAGGACTTTCTGCTATGGTTATAAGCACCTGAATATTGTACTATATGGTAGTGCTGTTAACATGTTTTACCATCAATCACAGTGAAAGCGTAATTTTGCTGAACACGTCAAGGCTCCCTTTTACACAGCCAATCTGTTAAGCTCAGTGTAAGTCTGTGAGCGGGCATATTATTATTATACAGGATTTATATAGCACTAAGAGTTTACACAGCGCTTTACAATAAAAAAGGGAGACAATACAGTTACAATAAAATACAAGAGGATTAAGAGGGCCCTGCTCAGAAGAGCTTACAATCTAATAGGGTGGGGCAGGTGGTACAAAAGGTTGTAACTGTGGGGAATGAGCTGATGGAAGTGGTAAAAGATTATTTGGAGACGTGATAGGCTTCCCTGAAGAGGTGAGTTTTCAGGGATCGCCTGAAGGTAGCAAGAGTAGGGGATAGCCGGACAGGTTGAGGTAGTGAGTTCCAGAGGATGGGAGAGGCTCTGGAGAAATCCTGGAGAAGAGCATGGGAGGAGGAGACGAGAGAGCTTGACAGTAGGAGGTCTTGAGAAGAGCGGAGAGGACGGTTTGGGATATGTTTGGAGACAAGATTGGTGATGTAGCTCGGGGCAGAGTTGTGGATGGCTTTGTAGGTTGTGGTTAGTATTTTGAATTTAATTCGCTGGGTGATCAGGAGCCAGTGTAGGGATTGGAGGAGAGGTTTGGCATACACTGAGCGGTTGGTAAGGTGGATAAGTCTGGCAGCAGCATTCATGATAGACAGACTGAAGAGGGGATAGCCTATAGAGAGGCAGGCCAATAAGAAGGGAGTTGCAATAGTCAAGGCGAGAGATAACAAGGGAGTGAATGAGGAGTTTGGTGGTTTCATTTGTTAAAAAGGGGCGAATTTTAGAGATGTTACGGAGGTGAATTCTACAAACTTTTGACAACGATTAAACTTGGGTCTGAAATGACAAGTCAGAGTCTAGGATTACAACTAGTACCCTGGTGTGAGGGGAGGGACTGATGGTTGCATTGTTGATTTTGATGGAAAAGTCATGGTGGGGGGCACGGGCAGGGGGGAATATTAGTAACTCAGTTTTAGAGAGATTTAGTTTAAGGAAGTGGTGCGACATCCATGCTGAGATGTCAGTCAGTAATGCGAGAGGAGACTGAAGGAGTGAGGTGATATGTAAACACATGTGCATCCATTTATATCCAGTTACATCCAAGTCCATCTAGGTTTTGATTTTAAAAAAAAGAAAAAGGGTAAAGTTTTTTGCATCCTTTTCTAGTTTTTGGACCTAAACGTGATGGTTGGAAGGTAAAATGATGTAAATGGATGCACATCTGTTCATATCTACCTGTCCATATAGCCTGCTACAGGTGGAGGAAAAACTGAATGGATGTCACAAGAATATCACTGATAAGTACTCTCAAACAAGTGATCTCAATTCTGTTTTGCCCCAATTCAGCAGGAGATCTGTTCATGGGTCCTCTGCTGACTGGAAGCAGTGCTGCCTGTGTGCAAGGGCCCAAAAATCTTACGCTTACCCATACAGCAAATTGCATTCATTATCATGGTGCCTCTGTTTTTTTGGGGGTTTTTTTCTGCTTCTGCTTTTTATTTAAAGTTAGTTTTTTTTTTTTTTTGTTCTACAGGATATTACTGTGAAGTAAGCAAAAAAAATAGAATTTAGTATTTTTTTTTGTTTACCCATTCTTACAGAAATGATATGGGCAACCACAAATTAAAAAAAAAAGTTAACAGTGTGGCTTTTAATGGGTGTAATGGGCTTTGAATGGCTACTGAGCAGGTATTATAGAAGCTCCCTTCAAATATCATGGGCTTGCTCTTGTGGCAAAATTTAATAAAAATACAGGTGATCTGTTGGGATATAGTTTGCATTTGAAACATAGTGGCTTTTGGAATTTTAGTTATTATAGCAAGGAATATTGTATCCCAGGGCGGAACTACCAGGGTCCCAAAGGTTACACTTTCTAATGTTCTGCCACTGTTGGGGGGGGGGGGGTGGTGCAAGATGTCAGAAAAGTCCTACCTCCCATTTGTCGGGACTCTCCCAGGATGATGAGTGTGATTTAAGTACCAGTGTCCTGGCGAATCAAGGCTGAGTCCCACAGCAGAGCCCAGTGCAGGAACAAGTTCTGGCACTTTGTTCCACTGACTTGCCTGGCATGGGCACGCTAGTGACACCTGCTCCACACAAAATGGGATGTTTATTCCTCAAAGAAATTCCAGATAAGCAGCCTGCATTGTTAATTAGAAACAAACTAAAAAAAAATAGTTTAGCTAAAATAACAAAATGCACTAGTTGCAGTGCTGTGAAAAAGTATTTGCCCCCTTCCTGATTTATTTATTTTTTTGCATATTTCTCACACTTAAATGATTCAGATCATCAAACAAATTTTAATATTACACAAAGATAACCCAAGTAAATCCAAGATGCAGTTTTTAAATTTGTATTCCATTTATTAAAAGGAAAAAAGCTGTTCAAACCTGCTTGGCCCTATGTGAAAAAGTAATTGTCCCCTCCCATACGGAATCATGAATGAACTGTGATTAACAACAATTTTTTGAAAAGCTGAGTTCAATTTCACTTGCCACACCCAGGCCTGATTACTGCCAGACCTGTTGAAGCAAGAAATCACATAAATAGAAGCTGTCTGACAAAGTGAAGTATGCTAACAGATTACAAAAAGCAACACATCATGCCACAATCTAAAAATATTCAAGAACAGATTAGAAACAAACATGTATCGGTCTAGGAAGGGTTTCAAAGCCATTTTAAGGCTTTGGAACTCCAGTGAACCACGGGAAGAGCCATTATCCACAAATTGAGATAACTTGGAACAGTGGTGAACCTTCCCAGGAGTGGCTGGCCTACAAAAATTACTCCCAAGAGCATGACGACTCATCCAGAGGGTCATAAAAAAAACACAGAACAGCATCTAAAGATCACTTGCCTCAGGTAAGATCAGTGTTCATGATTCAACAATAAGAAAGAGACTGGGCAAAAATGGCATCCATGGGAGAGTTCCAATGCCAAAGCCACTGCTGACAAAAAAAAAACACAAAGGCTAATCTCACATTTACCAAAAAAACTTCTTGATTATCCCGTAGACCAGGGATATGCAATTAGCGGACCTCCAGCTGTTGCCAAACTACAAGTCCCATGAGGCATAGCGAGACTCTTGACAGCATCAAGCATGACACCCAGAGGCAAAGGCATGATGGGACTTGTAGTTTGGCAACAGCTGGAGGTCCGCTAATTGCATATCCCTGCCGTAGACTTTTAGGCAAATATTCTGTGGACTGATGAGACAATTTTTTTTCTTTTTGGAAGGTATGCATCCCGTTACATCTGGCATTAAATGAATACAGCATTTCATAACAAAAACATCATACCAACAGTCAGACGTGGGCTTTGCAGCTTCAGGACCTGGACGACTTGCCATAATTGATGGAACCATGAATTCTGAGGTCTACCAGAAAATCCTAAAGGAGAATGTCCGGCCATCAGTTTGTGACCTCAAGCTCAAGTGCACTTGGTTTATGCAGCAGGACAATGATCCGAAACACAACAGCAAGTCCACCTCCAAATGGTTCAAACAAAGCAAAATTTAGTGCATGAAGGACTTAGTGCAAAATTTGCATAATATCAAACATATAAAATAAGGGGGGCGTGTCCAGATGTGAACCGAGGATATGCTGGCATAGAGTTCCGCAAATCCTGCCACAATCCTTTGCCCTCCTTGCCACAGACAACCTTGGTGAGCCGCCAAACCTGTCCTACCTGTCCCTGGGCATCCCCTACCTCAGCCCCAGCCTGTATTGAGGAGCCCGACCGGCCGATTGTGTCTTCACCCGGCCCGCTCCACACAGCTAAGGTCCGCCGCCATCTTGGGGCCTACAGAGCCTCCAGCATCCTCCTTGCCTGTCCATGGGCATCCCCTACCTCAGCCCCAGCCTGTTTTGAGGAGCCTGGCAGGCCGATTGCATCTCCACCCGACCCGCGACTGGCTCCACACAGCTGTGGTTCGCCGCCATCATGAGGCCTACATAGCCTCCAGCATCCTCCGGCCTAAAATGCCACGATCCGTGGGATGAGCGGCCGCCCGTCCTCACCCGCCTGTGACAGCATCTCCAGAGGGGGCAGATAGACTGTGTGTACCCGCGGGGGTCCACCTGAGGATCCCTAACGGCCGGCCCCACACACCAGCGATCCGCCACCATCTTGAGGCCTACGGAGCCAGCCCCATCCTCCTCACCCAGGTGCAGTAATCAACAGGAAACATCCCATACTCCATCCCCTGTGTAAGCATCCTTGAAGGGGGCAACTGGGGACCAACAACCGATCCCACCTGGTCCCAGAAAGAGCTTAGTATTGCACCATCCTCAGGTGCCTGCCAGCCCTGCAGGGAATCTTCCTCTCTACCTATCGCAGGCTCTTAAAGGGGTATACCCACCTCCCTGTAATTGGATCCAATTTCTCCAGATCACCTATTCAAAGAGCAAATCAGCGACCAAAAAGGTACCCGCCCAGTGCCCCAATGCCATCCTGGATCAAATTAGATTGTTGTCATCAGACATGGACCAGGCAGCGAACCCGACGGCCTTTCCACCTCTGCAGGCACCGTCACAAACGAGTGACACCACTGTTATCCTCGCGGCCATAGAACAGAGTAGAACCTCCTTACTGGTTCGCATCGACCACCTGGCTGAGGAATGTAGCCTCATCAGGGCAGATCTGGATAAGATCAGGGGCAAACTTTCTGAGACTGAGTCGCGGATCTCTACCACGGAGGATCTTACTGCCTGCCATGATGATGCCCTCAATTCCCTGCAGCGCACCGTCCAATCCCTAGTGGCTAAATCTGATGACGCGGAAAATCGCCTCCGGAGGAATAATTTCAGGGTCCTGGGTCTCCCAGGGGGGGGGAACCGCCCAGCTGTGTTTGCGGAGGCCTTCTTTAAGACACTTCTTGACCTGACCGAGGTCCCCCCGACCTACGTGGTGGAAAGGGCCCACAGAGTCCCAACTGGCCGAAGCAACCCTGGGTCCCCACCAAGGCCCTTTCTTGTGAGGTTTCTGAACTTTAGGGACCATGATCGCATCCTCAGTGAGGCCCGCAAACGTCCCACCCTTCCCTTTGTGCACACTGTGGTACATCTTTATCTTGACTTCTCCCCGGACCTGCAGAGACGTCGCAAAACCTTCACTGATGTCAGAAGACGGCTCAGGGAATGGGAAATCAAGTACTCCATGCTTTACCCAAGACGCCTGCGAGTTCAACACGGTGGTTCGGTGAAGTTTTTTTAATCCCCTGAAGAGGCAGATAACTGGCTACTATCTTTGCAGTAATTTCGATGCTTCCTCTCCAATTTACCATCCTGATTAGTGTTTCTGTTCCAAGGATTGTTTGTTCATGTTTCACAGCTGTTTGATCAATCCAGTATGGTTAGCCGGGTGCAGCGAGGTGGTTCACCTGCGGAGGGGGGGAATCTCTCCACCCAGCTGGCTGGCACCCTTCTTCATCCTGGTGACCACCTAATGAGACTGACCAGCTGTCCTCTAGCATGCCCCCAAACCAGGGGGTGGGCTGGCCTTCCACTAGCTGACTCATGTTGTCCCAGTGTTTTGCCGCCGGCCCCTTCCAAGGCGGGGCGACTAGGGCAGCTCACCCACCTACATGTGACAATGCTCTCCTATGCACTTATTTGTTCCTAACTAATTGAAGCTACAGCAAGACATTTCAACACACCTTCTCAATGACACTGTGCCTGCACAGGGCATCTATGGACTACCCGGTCCCCCACCAAATGTGATGGGAACACCCCCCCACCCACGCCTGCTGTTAGAAGCCAGACACCACCAGGGTTCTTCCCTGGAACTCTGAGCCTCTCGTAGGCGATTTTCGTTGGTACCAAAGTTTAGGGATTAAGCTACAAGCCTTGCCCTACCTGAGAACTTCCACAATAGGTGGAAAACTGCATTGTACTGTTGCTAGTTAACGCTTAAGGGTTTACTGTTTTTAGTTCTGGGTACAGGCCCGATCTGATCACTCCCATGTTTCAGGGGTGCCATCAAATGAGGGCAGGTCTGACACCTCATGGGTATTGTTTATTAGTTATGTACAACTCTGTCTGTTTGGTCTTCCGTTGGTACAGGCTCCCTGGGTCCTTGCTGCTCCTGAGATGTGCACCTACGCCCGATACGTTCCTCCCCCCTTCCCCCCATATCCCACCACACAATGACAGCGCGTGACACCCCCGCCTTCAGTGTACTGTCCTGGAACTTTCGAGGGCTAAATTCAAGAGGGCGGTACTCTTCAAGTACCTCAAATTGCACTCCCCACATATGTTGATTCTGCAGGAAATGCATCTCATGGGCAGCAAGCTACTGGGACTGAAAATGCCATGGATCCAGCGAGCCTTCCAATCCTCCTACTCTACATATGCCATAGGGGTCACAATCCTGATCAGTAAATCTTTTCCCTGTGTGATGGAACAGGTTCACACTGATCCCCTGGGCAAATATGTGATAATAGTGTTCACTGTATGGGGTGTCCGGTATATTGGGTGGGAGTATACATCCCCCCTCCCTTCTCCCGTTCCACCCTATACACCATTCTAGAGAAAATCACCCCGTACTGCCCTGCCAGACTGTTACTCATGGGCGATTTTAATGCCATTTTGGCCCTTGATCTAGACAGGCCTACCCCTCCCAAACAGTTTTCTACCGATTTGCCCTCATGGGCCTCATGGGGCATAACAGCGGTCTGGAGATGGAAACATCCCACGACCAGAGCCTACTCCTGTTTCTCCACTACATACAAGACTTCCTCTCGCATAGACCTTGCCTTTGCCAACCCAACCATGCTGACTGATGTACTGGACGCCTCCTACTTGCCCAGTGGCTCTCAGACCACTCTCCCCTGCTCCATAGCATTCGCTTCCCATCCTCCTGCACCGCGGGCCTTTGGCGCTTGGGGACCCACTGGCTCTTCCATGCTGACCTGACGGATACCATACCACCGCGCTTAGCGGTATACAGGGACCTTAACGCAGGGTCCTCCTCCACAGCTGTGACCTGGGACGCCTTTAAGGCCTTCACTAGAGGGCAATACATCTCCTCTGTTGCTGGGATCCATAGGAAACAGGCTGCTGCCACGACTTCCCTACAGACCGCTGTACAATCCCAATCAGACATTTATGGTGCTGATCCCACCGGCTCGTACTTTGACTCCCTTAATTCCGCAAAACGTGACCTACACCTTCACCTCACCGAGGTTACCAGACTTGACATTTACCATAATAAGCAAAGGTTCTTCGAACAGGGAGATCGTAACGGTTGCCTCTTGGTGACGCTGGCGCAGCACGACAAGCCCCTGACAGTGGTCCCCAGCGTAGAGTCCTCTCTGGGGGGATCGGTCTCCTCTCTGCCTGATGTACTGGAAGCCTTATGCCAGTACTACAGCTCTCTCTACACCTCAGTGCTGCCTCCGGACTTCCAGCCCCGGGACCTTGCACCCTGGCTGGATCCCTTGGCTGGCTTTCAGATATGGAGAGGGAATCCTTGGTGAGGCTGATTACCCCTGAGCAGGTACTGAAGGCGATTGGATCCTTCCCCACTGGAAAGTCTCCAGGCCCCGACAGCCTCCCCATTGAATTTTACAAGACCCATGGGGCTCTGCTGGCCCCCAGATTGGCCAAACTCTATTCCCAATGTTTGGCAGATGGTGCCCTTCCGGTCCCCATGGGTCATGCCCACGTCATTCTCATCCACAAAACTCCTAAAGATCCCACCTCCTGCGCCTCCTACAGGCCAATCGCCCTACTTAATGCAGACTTCAAAATACTCACCAAATTATTAACCACGAGACTACAGCCCCTACTGCCATCTGTCATAGAGACTGACCAGACTGGTTTCATGGCCAACAGAGCAACTGACGTGAATTTGAGACGCCTGTTCACCAACATACACACGCAACATCTTCACGAAGGTTCCACTGTCGAGTGGCCTTTTCTCTGGGAGGTCCTCCGAAGGATGGGGTTCCCCTGATCTTCATAAACTGGATGCAGGTCCTTTACTGAGACCCCACCTCGGCCATTAAACTAGGAGGGGGCCTGTCACGGCCCTTCCGTCTGTCCAGGGGTACGCGGCAGGGCTGCCCTCTCTCTCCAGCCCTATTCACCATCGCCATGGAACTGCTTGCACTTCCCCTGATGTTAAGGGGCTGCGGGTTGGCTGGCTGGAGGAGAGGGTCGCCCTGTATGCGGACGACCTCCTCCTATTCCTCAAGGATGCGGGTCCGTCGCTCGAGGGGGCCCTACAGGTCCTCAACTCCTTTTCCTCTGTCACGGGCCTCAGGGTAAACTAGACAAAGTCCCTGCTGTTTCTCATTGACCCTGCGGCCCGCGCCACTGACACTACCCTACAATGGGTCGAAAACTTCAAATACCTTGGGGTGGTGGTCTCTAGGCAGGCTTCCGACTATATCTCCCTTAACCTGTCCCCCGTTCAGGAGGTCCGGCAATGGCTGAAGGTGTGTAAATCCCTGCCTCTCTCTATTTTGGGACGTATCAATTTGCTTAAAATTTAAATATTACCCAAATTCACATACTTGTTTCGTCACTCCCCGCAGTGGATCCCTAAATCCTTTTTCATGCGTCTGCATCGCCTCTTCTCCTCTTTCATATGGGGGCCCCAATCCCCCAGATACAGCTGGACCATGCTGGTGCGCCTGACCTCCCAAGGCGGCTTGGCATGTCCGGATCTGTACAAATATTATTTGGACACCCAGCTAGTCACAGCTCAACCCGGACATATCCAACCCCGCTATCCAGGTCGAGGCAGCAGTGCTGGGTTCGCTAGAGGCGCTCAAATTTTTGCTTTTTCGCGGTCCCCGGGCCCCCTATCCACTGACTCCCTCCATGCGCACCACGCTGCGTGCAGGGGGGGGCAGGTATAAAATTAGGACGATACCCCCGACAGGCAATCTCCCCCAGTGCCCCCCTATGGGTGAACCCTACCCTGGAGCACATCTACAAATTGCCCGAACCTCATGCCTGGACAAAATTTACCATCAAACAGTGGCTCAAGTTATCTCTGGCCAATCCCTGGTCCCGTTTTCCAAATTGAACTCCGATTATAATGTTCCACAGTCCTACTTTTTTCGTTTCCTTTAACTCTCCCATGCCTTCAGCCAGCAATTCTCAGACCCCCCCCCCCAACTGGTCCAGTCTGCCTTAGAAGACCTTCTTAGATCAGATTGTTTTTTCACCCCTCATAGATTACACAAAATTAATCCAAACCCCCCCCCGAGTGTTGGTACTGTGGTGAGACTCCCGGTGACTTCACTCATATTTTCTGGACTTGCCTGGTGATTGTCGAGTATTGGAGAGACATAGTAGACTGTATGACACAAATTACCTCTATCTCATTGCAACCATCAATGCCAATCTGCATGCTAGGCTTGGTAGAACAACTTATTCCAACGGTGGTAGGACGCACCCTGGTAGGGTTGCTCCTGTTCTATGCCCACAAAGCTGTAGCCCTCAGCTGGCGCAAGTCTACTCCCCCACCTCTTTCCCTGTGGAAACGACTAATTAACGATGGCCTACCACTCTACAAAGACACATATACCAACAGAGGCTGCCTGCTCAAATATGACAAGGTCTGGTCCCAATGGCTGGCGAATCCATCCACTGCCTCCGGAGCCCCCCAATGATCCAGCTTGTTAAATAGCTCCCCGTTGGGTGATAGGTGCTCAATGATACATACATACTGTAATAATTGATACTGTACAGCCGTGAACTGCTCTCATGGCCCCAGGAGCCGCACTGCTATAATCTATTTCACAACCACTACTGCATGCTTTTTTTTATTAATCTGCTGTTGTGCCGATGTGCTCCTTGCAAGGATTGACTTGACACAATGTAAGACCAATGTATGTTTTACTGTTTGTTTTTTGTTGTTTTTTTAAAAACCAATAAAAAGATTAAAAAAAAACATATAAAATAAAAAATGTCTGGCTGGCAAATTAAAACAACAGATGAAAAGTGCCACACTTCATTGAAGTATCCAATGTGATATGATACATATAAATAAAGTGCATAAATGACTTAGTGCAAAATGATAGTGGAACCCAGGGGTGGTTCACAGGCGTCTTTTTACCAAACTTAGGTGTGCGGGCAAACTCCCTGAGGTGAGCAGATTCACACGGGGGGAGCACAAGTTTGTTTCCAACTTTTGAGCACCATCACAGGATTTTGCTTTGCCAGCACAATGGACATTTTTATTTTATTATTTAATATGTATGATATTATTGTTTTGCACCCCTTTAACACTGAGGCGCTATAACGCTAAAAATGGCGCCTACAAAGCGCCCTAAAAAAGCCGCTGCTGTCTCTCTAATGTGAAAGCCCCGAGAGCTTTCACACTGGAGCGGTGCGCTAGCAGGTTGGTAAAAAAAGTCCTGCTAGCCGCATCTTTGGAGCGGTGAAGGAGCGGTGTGTATACCACTCCTCCACCGCTCCTGCCCATTGAAATGAATGGGCACCGTGGCTATACCACCGGCAAAGCGCTGCTGTAGCGGCGCTTTGCGGGTGGTTTTAACCCATTTTTGGGTTAAAAGCGGCCGAATTGCGCCGCAAAAGTAAAGCGCCGCTAAAAATATTGGTGCTTTACCGAACACGCACCCACTGCCCCAGTGTGAAAGGGGCCCAAGTCATTCATGCACTTTATTTATATGTGTCATATCACATTGGTTACTTCAATATAGGGCGGCACTTTTCATCTGTTTAATTTGCCAGCACAATGGACATTTTATATAAAATATGTTATTATGTTTAATATCATGCACTAAGATATTCATGCATTTTATATGTGTCATATCACATTAGTAATCTTAATATAGCGCAGCATTTTATTTGTTTTTATATATTTATGCACTTATAAGATTGTGATCAGTACCAGCAGCTGTATCAATTAATTAGGTTCTGAGTTATTAGTTTGATTTGCTCGCAAACTTATTCAGTTTAAAGCAAAATTTAGGTTTTTGAGTGGCCTAGTCAAAGCCCAGACTTAAATCCAATTGAGATGCTGTATCATGACCTTACACAGGCTGTTCATGCTGGAAAACCCTCCAATGTGGCTGAATTAAAACAATTCTGCAAAGAAGAGTGGGTCAAAAATGCTCCACAGCAATGTTAGACTCATTGCCAGTTATCGCAACCAGTTATTAGGTTTAGGGGCAATAACTTTTTCACAAAAAAGACACGCAGGTTTGGACAGCTTTTTTGCCTTAATAAATAAAACAATCATTTAAAAACTGCATTTTATATTTACTCTGGTTATCTTTGTGTACTAATAAAATTTGTTTGATCTGGGTCATTTAAGTGTGACAAATATACAAAAGAAAAAATCAGAAAGGGGGCAAATACTTTTTCACAGCATTATATTGATGAGTGTGCAATAGGGCGTGGGAAAATAAAAGATGACCTTCCCAAAAATTCTCTTCTCATTCAGTGATGTCTATTTTTCTTTAGAAAAACCAGGTGAAGGTCGTGATCTATCAGAAGTCCTTAGATTGTCTAAAGCTGCTGAATTTCAGTGGTGTCTAACATTAAATGAGGCTGAAAATGAAGTTGAAAGGAGAGAGTTTTACTATGAACAGGTATGTAACAAGTCCACTTTATCTCTTCACTGAAAAGGGTTTCCGACTTATCTACAACAACGCCAGTGGAAATCTTATGTAAACACATTGACACCTGTTCGAGGTGTATATATATATATATAAAGGTTTACAGCATTCTGACCTCCACAGATGACAAACTTCCTTATATGGAAAAATAGGAACATGATATAAGGGAGGTCTTGGACCCTGCAGAGTGGCATAGACTGGCACAAGGGGCGGCAAAATCAGTTATAAACACCTCCCTAATAGAGGTACTAATGCGATGGTACATGGTCTGGATTCACTCTCCCAGGCCTAGTGGACAGAAGGTAGGTGGAGTTGGAATCCTTCTATCCCCTCAAAGCACTTTTCAGGTCTTTCACCTCCCTCTCTGCCCCTCTCTAAATTTGAAGCTCACTGTATTCGTCCATTCTTTCCAGTTACTTTGAGAATTGCTGTAATCTATCGGCCCCCTGGATGGGCATAAAGCTTCCTTAAAGTGGAGTTTCCATCAAAAAAAAAAAAACAATATTGCATTAATGTGCATATAATACCTTAAAAAAAAAAAAACATTTGAATAATTATTTTTCTTTTTACTCATTTGAAAATACCTTTTGCTATGTGGTCCCACGAAATCTGCCTTCTGAATCACCTTGGTTTGTGTCGTCATCTCCCTCGGCTCCACAGCTCGCTACTGCTCCTGGGAAATGTGTCATAATTTCCCAGGATGCAGTGCGCTTCCCCTAGGGCTAGAATCGCGGGACTTCAAAACTGGAAGTAACGGGATTCAATGAAGATTTTGGCACCATTTTCAACACTGGAATAGAGCCTTTTTGTTGTGATCGCTCAGTCACAGACCAGCCTGCATAGGAGAAGGACGTGCGGCTACAGGCAGCATTGTTTGCTATCGATTGCGCCCGAATCTCCAGCACTTCTTCAATAAACAGTAGGTAATTGCTGATTATTTGTCTTTCTAATTTAATGGACCATCGCAGCACTGTAGCATTAAAACCTTTGTTCCGATGCAGGGTGACAGACATATTTTAAAAATGGGCGATGCACTCTTCTCAACCATCACCATTACATATCAGCCGTCTTCTTACACTGGTTTTGTTTTCTTCATTGCCATCACAACGGGGCGGCACTTCCGACGACGACGCCCGTTGTGATGGCAACCGGTGAGGTTGGCGGCGCTGCGCCGCTGTTACAATGTACATGCACGAGAATGGGGCGGGACGGGCTTTGCTTCATGTCACAGAGCATCATCAGCATCCGGGAAGAAAGTGCTTGTGGGCTTCACATGCCCACAAGCAAAATGAGAATGGCGGAGATGATTTTTAAAAAGTGTAATTTGGCAATAACTCGTGTGATCAGCGGATGATTTAAAAAAAATAAGTCAACATAGATTTACTGTATGATTGCCTCTTAAAATATATTAGTGATAAAAATTGCTTAATATAGTTGGAACACAGCTTTAATGACTTCTCTGCCTGACTACCCTACTTTCTCTCTTCTGAAATTCCCACAATCATTCTCAGTGACTTCAACATCCAAGTTAATCTGAACACTCCTGCTACTTCTAAACTTCTGAGCCTAACCACCTCTTTTGACCTAAAACTATGGACACAAGCTTCTACTTCTAGCTCTACTGCTCTGATGACAACAGCCTTGATCTTGTATTCTCCTACCTATGCACTCCTTGCAACTTCTCCAACACTCCTTTTCCTCTCTCTGATCACTACCTTATCAGCTTCACACTCTCCTTGTCTTCCTCCACCTCTCCTTCCAATTACTAAACATTTACCCATAGAAACCTTTGCCATCTTAACCCTTCTCTTTTTTTCTTCAGCAGCAGATCGTCTCTATGACAAAATTTCAGCCCTGTCCTGCCCCAACCTGGCCACTTCTGTCTACAACAGTTCACTGTCATCCACCCTGGACACATTGGCTCCCTTCACTACACACAGAATCAGGCCCTGCTACATCCCTGGCAAACAGACAATACCAGAAGTCTCCAAAAATGTAATCCCAGCAAGACTTCAACCAGTATAAATCTGCCCTCCAAAAATGCAATTCTTGCCTCCACATTGCCAAACAGATTGTTTTTTTTTTTTTTTGTATATTCTTTAAGTAAAGAATTCAGGCTTGACAATAAAATACATATGACTGGAATGTACACAGTAAATGGAATACATGTCTAAATAATGAACAATAAAGAAAACAAAAGGGAAAAGGGAGAATGAAGGTTAAAGAATAGGTGGGTAAGGGAAAGTAGTGAGCAACCAGAATGCCATAAATGGCTAGTTATGAATAATGTTTTCCCTCATCTGAATATTTAAAAGCATTTCATAGGAGCCATGTTTTATTGTAATTTTCATGCAGGATGTGTGAAGCACGAGGACTAAGTTTTTCCATTTCATTAATATTTTCAGCTTTGGAAAACTATAGTGATAGTGGGGGTGGATGTGGGTCTCTCCACTTCAAGGAGATACTAGACTTAGGAGCATTTATCAAATGTCATAGGATTGAATTTTTGTAAGTTGTAATTGGTATTTTTGAATTGTGTTGAAGGAAAAAAATTTATTTTTTTTTAGGGAGGATATAATCTGTAAATGTTTGGGAAATCCTCCATACTTTTCCCCAGAATTGAGTTAGTTTCAGACAAATCCAAAATATACAGTATGTAAAAGGTCTCCCCTATTCTGCCACCTCCAACATTGATCTGAAGAATTGATGGAGTTTGGTACCATCTTGCTAAGAGTTTAAAATTGAATTCCTGTATTTTGGTAGAAATAGAAGATTTGAGGGAAAACCGGATTATATATGATTTGATCGTTGTCAAAGGTTATGTTTAAGTCTCTCTCCCATTTCTGGATATAATTTGGTTCATAGTCAACAGGTGGAGTATTTAAGGAGAGAGAGCGTTTTAAATGGCCTGTAACAGAGCGTAATTTTTCCAGGGGAGATAGAGGTCATTGGAAAACATGAGGAGGCGAAAGTGAATAAATAAACTGTTTAATTTGAGGTGCTTCCCAGAAGTCCAAATGAAATGGACCAGAAGCTTCTTTTAGGGAAGAGATGTGAGGCCAATGAGAGGAATCAAGGGAATGAGGGGCTTGGAAACAACAGGAGTGAAGCAAACTACAAAATGGGCCATCTAGTAAACCTGGTGAAAAATGGGGGTTTCCTAAGATGGGGTAAAGAGGGTATGGATAAGGGGGGAGTTTTGGTAAAGAGGGTAGTTGTCCGGAGGCAGAAAAAATTCAAAAAGGATTTTGGCGCTGATTTTTAAAGTAGGGATGATTATATGCTGGGAGGTTTGTGAAGAGGAATGTTAAATTGTGCTTGTTCGATGTATGGCCAAAGTTTAAGATCTGTATGTCCGCACCAATCGAGAGATCCTGTCCTCCATTTCGGTTGAGTAATGTCATTAGGTATCGGGAGATTCTAGTTTTCTTACCAGCCCAAATGAACTGAGTGAAAAGAGAATTAAGTTGCTTGAAAAAGGAGGCAGGAATGTGTATCGAAAGAGCTTGAAAAAGATAAGAAAGTTTTGGTAGAATGGACATCTTTAAAATGTTGCATCTGCCAAACCAAGAGAAATTACCTGATTGCCATTTCTTGAGTAGTACCCAAACTTCTGAAAGTAGAGGCGGCAAGTTGAGAGGAACGACTTGATTTATTCATGGAGAAATATAAGTGCCCGGGTGTTTCAGGGAGTGGTCTGTCCATTTGAATGTGTAAGTATTTTGCAAGTGTGAGATTGGAGAGTTCAGTACGGCTATCCCCATCGCCTCGGATTTTGAAAAGTTAATTTACAAGTTGGAGATCAAATTTGATATCGATCAAATTCATGAAGGAAATTAGGTAGTGATTAGTAAAGGAGAATAACATGTCATCTGCGTAAGCGGATACTTTGAATTCTGTGGGTCCTAATTGTAATCCAGAGATGTCAGGATTATGTCTGACTTTATCAAGAAAGGATTCTAGTGAGAGAGCAAAAAGTAGTGGTGAAATTGGGCAGCCTTGTCTAGTTTCTTTTGAAATTTTGAAAGGCTCAGATAAAATTCCAAAGATTTTGACTTGAGCAGTAGGTGAGGAATAATAGGATTTTTATAACAGCTTACCTGTAAAATCCTTTTCTTGGAGTACATCACGGGACACAGAGCGACATAGTCATTACTAATGGGTTATATAGATACCGTCAGGTGCTGGCACTGGCAACTTCCAAAACCGGAAGTACCCTCCCCTATATAAGCCCCTCCCATCCGGGAGCACCTCAGTTTTGTAGCAAAGCAATAAGTGTCCCTAAAGAGGGGCGGGAGCTCTGTGTCCCGTGATGTACTCCAAGAAAAGGATTTTACAGGTAAGCTGTTATAAAAATCCTATTTTCTTTCTCGTACATCACGGGACACAGAGCGACATAGTCATTACTAATGGGATGTCCTAAAGCAATGCCAAATGAGGGGGGGGGATACACCATATATAAGCTGAGCGCTATCAGACATGAGGATCTTTTGCGGCCTGCAACACACTGCGCCCAAAGGCGACATCCTCCTGACTTCCAACGTCCACCTGGTAGAACCTAGTAAACGTGTGTACTGAAGACCATGTTGCGGCCTTACAGATTTGAGCCAGGGAGGCCTGGTGATGCACTGCCCATGAAGTTCCAACTGCTCTCGTGGAGTGCGCTCTAACTTTGAACGGAGGCGGTCTCCTTCTCAAGCCATAGGCTTGTATTATGACCTGTCGAATCCACTTGGCTAAAGTAGATTTTGACGCTGCCTGACCCTTTCTGGGGCCTTCCGGCAGAATAAACAAAGTATCCGTTCTGCGAATCTGAGCAGTGGCTTTTAGATAAGCTTTAACTGCTCTTACTACATCCAAAGAATGCAATAACTTTTCCTCTACCGAAGTAGGTTTGGGGAAAAAAGAAGGAAGAACCATATCTTTGTTCAAATGAAACCTCAATACCACCTTAGGAAGAAAGGCTGGATGAGGACGTAACACTACTCTGTCCTTATGGATAACCAGATATGGCTCCTTACAGGACATAGCTGCTAATTCCGACACTCTTTTAGCCGAACAAATGGCTACTAGAAAAATCAATTTCCTGGTGAGAAGCACCAAGGAAATATGCTGTAATGGTTCAAATGGTTGTTTCTGTAGAACTGACAGAACCAAGTTTAGATCCCATGGACATATGGGAATATTAACCGGAGGACTAATACGCATCACTCCTTGTATAAAGGCTTTGACTAGTGAATGCGAAGCCAAGGGCCTTTGAAAAAATATTGACAAGGCCGAAATCTGACCCTTGATAGTACTCAAGGCAAGCTTCCTATCTACAGCCCATTGTAGGAAGTCCAGAATCCTACCTATTACGTATTTACGTGGATGCCATTTTCTGGCCTCACACCAGGCGATGTACGCCTTCCAGATTCTATAGTAGATCTGCCTGGATACCGGTTTCCTGGCATTGATCATGGTAGACACCACAGCATTAGAGAGCCCTCTCTTCTTTAGAATGTGGGCTTCAATAGCCAGGCCGTCAAACCTAGGGCTGGTAAGGAAGGGTGGTATATCGGTCCCTGCGAAAGCAGGTCCGGACGATGTGGGAGGGTCCAAGGACTCCCCACAGACATTTTTACAATCTCCGCGTACCATGCTCTTCGGGGCCACGCTGGAGCCACCAGAATCACTGGTTTCTTTTCTACCCTGATTCTGCGGAGTAATCGAGGTAACAATTGTGGCGGTGGGAATGCATATATCAGCTTGAACTGATCCCAAGGGAACACTAGGGCATCCGAGCCGCAAGCTAGGGGATCCCTTGTCCAAGAGACAAACCTGTCCACTTTTGTGTTGAATCTGGATGCTAGCAGATCTACATCCGGTGTTCCCCACCGCTGACATATTGTCTGGAAAACCTCGGGATGAAGGGACCATTCCCCTGGGCATAATTGTTGGCGACTTAGAAAGTCCGCCTTCCAATTCTCCACTCCTGGAATGAATACCGCAGATATGGCTGGGACATATCTTTCTGCCCATCTCAGGATGTAATTTACTTCCCTTTGGGCTGCACGACTCCTGGTGCCCCCCTGACGATTGATATATGCCACTGCTGTGGCATTGTCTGATTGAACTCTGACAGGGGACCCTTGGAGTTTGGATGTCCATGCTACTAGGGCATACCGGGCTGCTCGTATCTCTAAGAGATTGATGGGCAGGGCCTTTTCTGCTTCTGACCACTTGCCCTGGAGAGACCATTGCTCCAGTACTGCTCCCCAGCCTACAAGGCTGGCATCTGTAGTGACCACCTTCCAGGAAATCGGACTGAAGGATTTCCCTCTTTCCAGATTCTGGGGAACCAACCACCAGCGGAGGCTCCTGCGAACGGAAGGGGACAAGGACATTGGTAAGTCCAGAGCCTGAACTTTTTTGTTCCAGGCTGACAGTATGGCCCCTTGCAAATTCCTTGAATGGAATTGACCGTAGGGTACTGCTTCGAATGATGCCACCATTTTTCCCAGCAGCCTCATATACAGGCGTATGGACGGCTGTCTTTTTTGTACCCACTAAGTGGATCAAATCTTTCAAAGACAACACCTTTCCTCGAGGCAAGAATATTTTTCTCTGGCCTGAATCCAACCTTAGCCCCAAGTATTCCAGACTTTTGACTGGTTTTTAGGGCTGACTTGTCTCGGTTGATAATCCAACCGTGAGATTCCAGATACTTGATCGTCTTGTGAACGACCACGTCCAGTTTTTTCACTGAGTGGTCTATCAGCAACAAGTCATCCAGATATGCCATTATCATTACACCTTGTGTTCTTAGATTGGCCAATAAAGGGCCAGAATTTTTGTAAACACTCGTGGTGCTGTGGCCAAACCGAAGGGTAAGGCTCTGAACTGAAAATGGCGCCCTTCTACTGCAAAGCGTAGAAATTTTTGGTGGACTGGAAAGATGGGAATGTGCTAATAAGCATCTTTGATGTTGATCGTGGCTAACCAATCCTCCCCTTGTAGGGCAGTGGCCACCGATCGGATCGACTCCATCGGAAAGTCCTGATATACAGGAATTTGTATAGCCCTTTTAGAATTAATATGGGCCTCCCGTCCGCGTTTGCTTCGGGACTGTAAAGAGGTTTGAGTAAAACCCGAACCCTCATTCTTCCAGGGGAACCTCCATAATTACTCCTTGGAGCAATAGTTGTTCTAGTGCCAACAGGAGGGACTCTCTCTTCCGGGGATCCCTTGGCACGTTTGACCTCAAAAATGGGAAGGAGGAGAGTCTTTTAACTCCAAACTGTATCCCAAACCTACTGCGGAGAGCACCTATCTGTCTTGATCGTGTCCCGCCAGGTCTCTTGCGAACAACTGGAGTCCTCCCCCCACCCGACTGAGTGGGGGCTTCAATGAATTTAACTTTGGGGGAGGTTTTGTACCTCCCCTGACCCAGGGTTTCTCATTACCCTGCTACTGTCCCTGTTTTTTACCCCCGGGATTTGACCGAGGAGGCCGTCGGAACTGTTACACAGCCGATGCCCCAGGGACTGGAGAAGCAGGCCTCTTAAAGAGGGACCTCTAACTCTGCTTTTAACCGGCAAGAGCGTATTTTTACCGCTGGAAATTTTCTGGATATATTTGTCCAGGTTTTCCCTGAATAAGCGTTCACCATGAAATGGGACGCTAACCAGCCATTCCTTACAGGGAGCTTCAGCAGACCAGTTTTTTAGCCATAGGAGCCTACGCATATGTACTATAGACAGCGTAAGGCGGGAGGCCTGATGGACTGAATCCTCTATGGCGTCAACCGCAAAGCCTAAGGCTCTAGGTAGATCAGCTAGGGCAAAGCCTGCTGATCTGTCAAGTCCCTCAAGACCTGTTTCAACTGATCCTTCACTGCTTAGCAGACCCCAATAGCTGCTACTGCTGGTTGTATCACCAAGCAGATTTTCATAAGGACTCCAATCTTTTATCTATTGGGTTCTTGAACATTTGGACATTATCCACTGGACATGTCAGTGATTTATACATACAAGAGATGGCTGCGTCCACTGTAGGGACCTTCCATTTTTTTTTTTTTTTTGATGAACTTATCCTCCATGGGATAGACCACCGGAAATCTCTTGGGGGAATAAATATTTTCTCAGGACGTTCCCAATCCTGGTAAATGAGCCCTTTCAGTAAAGGGTGAAGTGGAAAAGAACAAACAGTCTGGGGGCTTCTAGCGACCCCAACGAGGATACAGTAGTGGTTGATGGTTCCGCAAGGTGCATTTTTAAATGCTGATCGGACCATGTTAGTCAGAGACTGAACCCATAATCTTTCAGCTTGAGATGCTGAGAAAAGGTTCCCCCACTGTTGATTCCTCTATAACAGAATCAACCTCATCCTGATCCCCTTCAGGCAGGTCGATCCCTGTATGGGACTGTTGCTCTGCTAACAGGCACTCTGAAGGAGGAGACGGAGATCGGGCGTGCTTTCCCTGACAGGGAGGCAGCGATAAATGTTGACAATCTCTCTAATCCTCCCAGAGCTGAGGAAAAAACCTCCTCTGTTACATACACAGGAGCAGGTGACTGAGGACAGCCACAGTACCAAGTACCCCTGCAGGGTCTCTACGGTCACTTACCTCTGAACTTCAGGGGAGACTGGTGCAGCAGGAGTATGCCCAAGATCCTCCGAGCCCGATGAGACCCCCTTCGCTTCCTGGAAGATTCAGTTCCGGAGCTTCTGGACGGCATATTCCTAAGCCTAAAGCTGAGGTATTCCAGCCGTAATACACCACTTTTACTGAGAATAGTCTAGCACAATTGCTGCTATATCACAGTTGGTGTCTACTAATGTGCCTTTCTAGGGGATGCCTGTATCAACCGCTTGCTGTATGCCTTTAAATGTTGCCAGCTCTGTCTCTGTACTTCATAGCCAGCTCACTACAATATTGTGGTTTTTTTAAAACTGCTGGGACGCCCGCACATGCGCAGAAGCGCTGCGGCGCGCACAGAGCGTCACCCCCCAGGCTCCGCCCCCTTTCCCGGCTCACCTCTATATATAGAGGCGCGTGCACGCGCACGGGCACGTGCGCCTTCGGCGCTAATTTCAAATATGGTAACAAGGGACAGGAGCCAGGGCCCCTCTTTGCCGCAGGCCGGGGGATGGACGAGCACTGCAACATGGCAGAGGAAGCAGTTTCCTATAAGAGAACTCACCATCTGCCAGGACTTTGCTCTGCTGAGAAGAAGCTAGTCCACATGACAAGAAAACATTCCACAGCGGCCTCTAGTGGACAAACACAGGTACCGCAGTCTAATATATTAAATATATAAAAAAAAAATTTTTTTTTTTTTTCTTGACCACCATTAAAAATTATTACATTTTTTTAGTAGTTACAGGCATGCACAGAATTTTGCGGGAATACCATTAGGTAACAGACAGAAAGACAAATTAGGCTTGGGGGTCCCCCAATAGAACCAAGTTCCTGGGGGCCCCCACTTACCTGTTCCCCGCCGCAGGACTTTGTTTGGTCCACAAAAGCCCAAACTTCACCTATCACGGCAGGCATTGTAATCAAACCTTCAGGGATCGGGTTCCCAAGGATTCCACTCCCCTGGACCTGTATAGCACCCTGCACAGAAAACATCTTGGTCGTGGGTATGACCAGAGCTCTGGATCCCAGGGTCCAGCTCTCCTAAGAGAAGCATTACAGGCAAAACCTTGCTCTTCTCTGCAAGGCCCGGGTACCGACCGTTTAGCTATGAAGCTTTTTTGGTCGGATCCGGAATAGCTTACTGAGGCCCAAAAGAACCTGTACGCAAGCTCAGTGAAAAACACATGTTTCTTCTTGGCCAACACCTTAGACACTGGCAAAAAACTGAGGTGCTCCCGGATGGGAGGGGCTTATATAGGGGAGGGTACTTCCGGTTTTGGAAGTTGCCAGTGCCAGCACCTGACGGTATCTATATAACCCATTAGTAATGACTATGTCGCTCTGTGTCCCGTGATGTACGAGAAAGAAAGATGGCCTTAATCCAAGCTAACATATTCTTACCTAGACCAATATGCTTAAGCACAGAGAACATACTGTATAATTCCTATTCACTCTGTCAAATGCCTTCTCTGCATCTGTCGCAAAAAGAAGGCATTGAGTGTTACTTAAAGTAGCTGATGGGTTTTACTTTTGTTTCCCCTGCAAAGTAAAAGCATAATGTTCTAGTATGCATCGCATACTAGCGCATTATGTGACACCTGAAAAAAAAGCCTGCGCTGTCCCCGCTTCAAGCCGCATCATGTTCGCCCCTCTTCCTTCCAGGGCAGCGGACTCCGCTCTGTGACTGGCCGGAGTCATGTGACGTCACTCCCCTGCATGCACGCGGCAGCTGCCAGTCACAGCACTTGCTAGTGAAGAAACAGCACTGGTGGCCGCTTCACAGCGCATGTACTGATGACATTGGGGCAGTGTACAGCAAATATCTCCTAAACGGAGCGCGTTTAGGAGATATTTTCAGTACCTATAGCTAAGCCTTATTATAGTTATCTCCACCCACTAACTTACTCATGGTCCAGGAGATTGCCAATTACTTCAAAAATAAAATTGAAACAATTGTGACAAGATCTCCACTGTACATATATCTCCTTCACCTTACACTCCTTGTCCAACTGTTTTTTTTTTCTAACGCGCACCTGCCCCCTGGACCCTGTTCCCTCACAAATACTATGGTCACCTGCTCACTCTATCCTACACACTTTAACTCATATCTTAAATTTCTCCCTCTATACTGGAATCTTCCCCAACCCTTTAAAACATGCAATAATCACCCCCATACCTAAAAAGGCCTCACCGGACCCTACCAATCTTAAAAGAGAAGTAAGGCTTTGGGATTTTTTTATATATTAATACTTACCTCTGCACTGAGAACCGAGCGATCGAACATCGCCAATCACTCGGTTCTGACAGGTCCCCAAGCAGAGAGCTGCTGACTGTCATGTACAGCTCTCTGCTCTTCTCCCTCTTTGCTCACTGGAGCGCTGGGCTGTGGAGGGGGCGACCGGCTCAGTCTCACCTGGCGGATCCAGACTTTATTGTTGCATTGATGCGGTGACTGGTCTGACTTCTGTGACGTCAACAGAGACCGAACTTCAGCCAGCTTTCTGCTTTAAACAGATCACAGGAGTGCAAAACTAATTGCACTCCTTGATCCATAGCAGAGGTACAGCCACAAGAGCTTTGGCTATACTTCTCCTTTAACAACCTGAGACCCATCTCCTTACTCCCTTTTGCCTCAAACTCCTTGAACGCCCAGTCTACAACCGGCTGAGCTGCCACTTCATTGAAAATAATCTTCTTGATTTCACCCGCAACACCCCATATAAAGCTCTCCTAAAACTCACAAACGACTTACTAACCACTAAAACCAACGGCCACTATTCTGTACTCTTACTCTTGGACCTCTGCTGCCTTTGACACAGTTGACCACCCCCTCCTCCTCAATATACTCTATTCCCTTGGTCTCTGTGACTCTACTCTGTTGGTTTAAATCTGACCTATCTCATCATACCTTCAGTGAACATTTACAACTCTACTTCCTCCTCTCCTATTCCCCTTACCGTTGGGGTCCCTCAAGGTTCTGTCCTTGGACCTCTCCTATTCTCGATCTACACCACCTCCCTGGGTCAGCGGATAGCTTCCCATGGCTTTCAATCTTTTCTACGCTGACAACACACAAATCCATCTCTCTACCCCTCAGCTCTTCCCATCAGTTTCCTCATGTATTACTGATTTACTAACAGACAAACTCAATCTATTCAAAACCAAGCTCATAATATTTCCTCCCTCACGTGCCCCTTCTCCAGACTTCTATGTCAGGATCAATGGCAGAACTATCAGTCCATCCCTACATGCCAGGGTGCTAGGGGTAACTCTGAACTGTCCTTTCAGGCCCACATCCAATCCCTGTCCAAATCATACTGCCTCAACCTCTGCAAAATCTGCAGAATATGCCCCTTTTTAACCAAGCTACAAAGCTTCCAGTTTACTCCTTGGTCATCTTTTGCCTCGACTGCTACGACTCCCTCATTACCTTTACATAGGTTATCCCCCCTTTAGTCCATCATGAATGCTGCTGCCAGACTCATCCACCTTACCAACCACTCAGTGTCTGCCATCCCTCTCTACCAATCCCTCCATTGGCTTTCGCTCCCCCAATGAATACAATTCAAAGTACTAACAGCAACTTACAAAGCCATCCACAACTCTGCCCCCAGCTACATCACTAACCTGGTCTCAAAATATCAACCAAACCACTCTATTCGGTCCTCCCAAGATCTCCTGATATCTAGCTCCCTTGTCATCTCCTCCAATGCTCACCTCCAGGACTTCACCTGAGCTGATCCCATCCTTTGGAAATCCCTGCCCCAATCTGTCTCCTAATCTTTTTTATTAATTCATCTTTATTTGAAACATTTTTTTTCTTTGCAATAACATTTACAATCATAACAAACATCAAACATATATATTTAGATTTTGAGAGGCGATTTTCCCCATACCTCCCCCCACGAGAAAGAGAAGAAGAAAAAAAAACAGTCCTTCCCCTATTGTGTTAGTATTTTATGTATTTCCCTACTTTTCTAATTATATGTTTACATCATGACGATGAAAACGTGAAAGGTGTTAGGAAAAATATTTATTTTCTTCTTTGGACTATTGTGCTCTAAAAAAATTCCTATATTTCCTCTATGTGTTTATTGTATTCTATGTAAATTTCCCCCCTTCCTTCTCCTCCTCCCCTTTATTTTCCTCCCTTTCCCCTTCCCTCTTTATGCCCTCCCATCCTCTCACTATTCTCACCAAAAGGAGGACATGGATTGAGGAAGGGTTTATCGTGACAAAAATAAAATGTGATATATTAGGGGGTTTGATGGTCCCCATCAACTGATGTGCTCATAAACATTCCTTATTTCCTTACTGCTTATTTATACTCAGTGTCTTTATTGATATTATTTACATATCATCCCTTCCCCTCACAATCCTCACCAATGAGGTGGGAGAGAGAAAAAAAAAAGTAAAGGGAAGACAGGGAGAGCTACCCCCCTCCATCAACACACCATCATCTATCTATACATTTCTAAAAATGTTGCAGTCCATTACTCATCCCTCCCTCTTATTTCACCTGATTCGTACAAGATATTTTTTAGGTTTTAAGCAGAGTCGCGCTTTTTATATATATATATATATATATATATATATATATATATATTTTTTTTTTTTTTTTTTTCTCTATATGGTTCTTAAACGTTATTTTTCCCATTCTGCCCATATTTTTTTGAATTTCTCCTGTTGGTTTCTAGTTTCATAAATCCATCTTTCTGCTTCCATTATCCTATCTACTTCTCCTCTCAATTCTGCTAAGGTAGGGCATGTAACCTGTTTCCAGTATCTGGGTATCAGCTTCTTAGCCGCGTTTAGTAAATGTGGTGTAATACAATTTTATAGATCTCATAGACCCATGGAATAAAAAGTGCAGTGGTGTTAACTCTACAGGTTTTTCAGTCATCTTTTCTATCCATGGTGTTTTCTTCCCAGAATAGTCTAATATTTGGGCAGTTCCACCATATATGGAGGAAGCTGCCTCTCTCTTTTTACAACCCCTCCAGCATCCGTTACTCCGTTAATCTGTCTCCTGATCTAGCCATCTTTAGACAATCCCTGAAAACCCTTCTCTTTAAAGAGGCCTATCCAGCTTCTAACTAATACACTGAGTTTTTACTTTCTCCATCAGCTCATCTCCCACAGTTATCAGCTTTTGTATCACTTGGCCCTCCCTCTTAGATTGTAAGCTCTAACAAGCAGGGTCCTCTGATTCCTCTTGTACTAAATTGTATTGGGTCTGTAATGTCTGCCTTCATTTTGTAAAGCACTGCGCAAACTGTTGGTGCTATATAAATCCTGTATATGCCTGTCTTCTTCTTGCTTCTTGTTTTATGAAGGCTATTCCTTGTTGACTGTACCATGTGCTCTGCTAAGAGCAAAGTAAATTATAAATAAAAGAAAAAAGAAAGAAAAATGGCTGTCTGTAAATTTGTGATGCCACATTGTTTCTGCCAAATCCATTTCATTTAGTGAATGTTGTATCTCAGAAACTATCATGATTATCTGAACCAAAGAATTTAATTTCACTTTTACTAATGAGACTGTCTTGTATGTAAGACTGTCAAATATTTAGTAATGAGTTAATTGTGACGTTTCATAGATTAATAGTGCCTTTATTAGAATAATAAATATTAGATATGGTCTTCATTATTGATTTTCGCTTTATCTGCATTAAATTGTTCTAAATTTTTTGGTTTTACCCTGTAGGCCCCGAGTGCTTCACTCTGTTCAGCCATACTTAGCTTGCACTCTAAAAGTGATGAATGTGGATACCAACTCATTGAACGCTGCTGTCTTCTATCAAAGGGGTTAACTAACCCAGAGATGGACAGTCGACTTCTTCTTGACATCATGAAAAATTTGCTGTTCAGTGCCAAGATGATATTTGTCAAAGTTGCAAGAAGTCATGATCTTGCCCTTTGTGACAGGTAGTTATACAAACCAAAATGCTTTTCAACACTGTCTTATAATTGCTTTCAGATCAGAGCACTGTGTTTTTATTATTTGTTTTGTATGACAGTTACAGCAGCAAGGTGGATTTACTGAAGATTTTAGTGACAGCTTCCTATCAGGATATTCCTTCCCTTCATGAGATTGTTAGACCTGCTGCAGTAGTAAGGCTTCGAAATCAGCTCTTAGAAGCGGAGTATTACAGTTTAGCAATAGAGGTAAAGTATATTTAAGTGCTGAATGAGTGACCCTTGCAATTATAAAAAACGTATAAATTACTGCATTACTGCACGACCAAACAAATCGAATTGGGCTTTAATTTCAAGTGTCCCCCAAACTGACGTTTTCCTTCGCTATGTGATGTTAAGAAGGGGGCTGGGGAATTAGTGTTTACCACTGTACTGCTCTGGTAGATCTCATTATCAGTTGTACACTAGACTTGAACACTATCTGTCCTAACGTAGGGTTAAAGAAGCTTGGACTTTGCATTGTGTGTTAATGAGGGGAAACTCAGTGGGACGGATTTACTATCAGACTGGTGGATATAAGCACCATGTCTGTGGTGTGATTTTGCATGCCAAACATTTTAATTTCTTACTATTATGCATGTATGTTTGTTGACCGTCCGCATTTGCTGCAAGGGAATGTTGGCTAATTGTGAATGTGAAATATAGGGGGCGCTAGTGATAATCAATTAACTGGCTATAATAAGTGTCACACAGGTTTTGCAAATTAATAAAAATATATAGAGCCACAATTCATAAAATATGTGAACAAAACAAAAAAAACAGAATTATACACATAAAAGAATGTGCATATAATGTGGCTGTAGAGGGGGTTATTCCCCGGAGGACACTGAAGCAGGACAAAGATTCACTCTTTTGCCAAAACTATCTGCCAATATCACTCCTTAACGTGGATCTTAAAATTTTCACCAAAGTCCTCTTGATGCGTTTAATGGATCTAATCCCTTAACTAGTCCACTCTGACCAAGTGGGGCTTGTCCCCACGAGGGAGGCGCGGGACAACACTACAAAGGCGATTAACCGATTTATGCTGCTTGGGCGGCGGGGCCCCTATGTTGCTTCTCTCGAATGATGCCAAAAAGGTGTTCGACAGGGTCAACTGGCCATTCTTGATAGAGACCCTTTGATGCGTGGGGCTAAGACACCGAATTATGAATTTGGTTCGAGACATTTACTCCAGCCCATCGGCCCAAGTGAAGGTGAATGGTCACCTCTCCTCATCCTTTGGGATAGTCAATGGGACGAGACAGGGGTGTCCATTGTCCCCCTTAATATTTATCTTGACCCTCGGTTAGAGATAATCCCAACATCACAGGCCTCCGCTTAGATAATATGCTTTCCCCGAAAATTGCCGTTATCGCAGACAAACTTTTATTCTTTGTGACTAACCTCCTGGTGTCTATCCCCAACCTGCTATAGGAATTGCAGAAGTTTTTCAAAATCAATTTCCATAAATCCGAGGCGCTGAACATCTCCATGCCGGCCCCTCTGGCCACGTTACTTCGGTCAGATTTACCTTTGAAATGGGTAATGTCACACATCAAATATCTGGGCATCCTTTTGCCCAGTAGGACAGAAGACATATTCCCCCTCAATTTTCCTCCCCGCTGATGGACATTAAAAAGACCTTCAGTTCTGGCAGCACGGACAGTTTTTTCCTGGTTTGGTCTGTGTGGAATTGTAAAAATGAACATTATGGCCCGGTTGTTGTAACATCTACAGGCCCTCCCGGTCCAGATCCCGAGTTCCTTTCTCAGGGCAGTGAACCATGCTATTATATCTTTCCTCTGGGACTCTCATCTAATGGGGGTCTTTAATCTAATAGGGCACTAATATAAGGGCACTCTGTTCTAATGGGGGGCCTCTAACAGCGCACAGCAAATTTTCCCCTCTCCTTAAAGTGTTCGGGTTTAGCTTGAAGAAAAGGTGGCAACTAGTCACAGCAGTTGTGTCTAAGAGAAGCTCTGGTAATTCTGATCCTAATCCATCACCAGCCCGATTTTTGCAGTGTTAATCCGGCCGTGGCGGGCTCCATACACCCACGACCCGACCATCCTAATCCATCGCCATCCTTGCTGAAAAAAGCCTGGTGAGCCTCCAAACCTCTTCTAGTAGTTCCTCCACATCTCCTACTCCAGCCCCAGCCAATATTTTTTGTGAAAGGCTGCTTCATTTGGCAGTATTAATCTGGCCGCAACCTGACAATCCTGATCCTAATACATCACCTTCCTTGCTGAAAAAAGCCTGCTGAGCCTCCAAACCTTCTCTTGCAGTTCATCCACATCCCCTGCTCCAGTCCCAGCCAATATTTTTTGTGAACGGCCGCCCGATTTGGCAGTGTTAACCTGGCTGCAGTGGGTTCCATACACCCATGGCCTGCCGCCATCTTGTGGCCTCCTCTACTTCTGACACCCCATCAGCTTCCTCCTGAACTCTCTGCAAGCCATCCATCCACCTACAGATCCACCACCAGTGCTTCTAGGCCCTATTGCAGATACCCTTAAAGAGCAAATACACGGGGGGCTTAGCCGGATGTGGACCTGAGCAGACGTGTGCAATTTGAACCCCTGCAATACTGACATTATTCTGGTGTTCACCTTGTCTCCTGAGACTGGCTGTTTCCACACACTGTCACCGAAGTTTCCCTGTTTTACAATGCGACACCCGATGCCATCAAGGCGCTCCGCTGCTCCTAAGTCACACAAGGGGCAGGTAACTGCTGCATACCCAGATACCACTCCACGCGTTGACGTCAATTTGGTCAGGAAGCTCTGGGCATTACTGACTGACATGGAAGAAGACACAGCTCCTGAGGTCCCGGTAAACCCGTTGTCCCAGCAGTAGAAACCAATAAGATCCTGGAAGCTATTGAGAGCAGCAGAACATCTCTATTTGTGCACATAGATCATTTGACAGAAGAATGCACTCTCATTCGCAATGAATTGGACAAAATCAAGGGAGGCCTCTCTGAATCTGAGTGAGTCAGGTGTCGGCGGTAGAAGACTGCACCAGATAATACTCTGTCATGCTTACCGAGCTACAACAAACTGTGAAGTCGCTTGTTGCAAAATCGGATGGTGCTGAAAACCGAGGGCTCAAAAGGGGACCGCCCGGTTGACTTTGCAGAATCTTTCTTTAAAAAAACCTTCTAAACCTAACTGACATCTCTCCTACTTTTGTAACTGAAAGAGCGCATTGCATGCCTTTGGGTCGTCCCATCGCAGGGGGAACCCCCACGCCCCTTTTTGGTGCGCTTCTTAAACTATAGAGACCAGGACTGCATACTCTGAGGCCAGGAAGCACCCAAATTTGCAATATGGAAATGCACACATGCTGTTCCCAGATTTCTCTCAAGAGTTGCAAAAGAAACGCAAGACCTTCTCTGAAGTCCGTCGCCGCTTGCAGGAACGCAACATTAAATATGGCATGCTTTACCCTAGTTGACTGTAGATTCAGCATGAGGGCACCACTAAATTCTTTGACAATCCAGCTGAGGCTGACACCTGGCTAAACATGCTGTGTTAATAAAAAAGTGAGCTCTCACTTAAGCTCATGAAGGTACTGTGCCATTTCTGTGTTACTGCATTCTTCCTTTTTACTATATACAACGACAAGTTCCTCGGATGATTTGTAATTTTGCATTTTTCTATTTGGGCTCATGCTCCCATTGAACCCTCACTGTTGAGAGGGGCTAACACACAGCTGCAGACCCGGGATATCTCCCCCCTCAGTGGAAAAGAGGAGATCCTGAGCCCTGTTGGTGAATTAAGGCTTACTGCCCAAACTTGTATCAACATTACTCCTCATTTCTCCACCACTACCGTGTACCCAACTGGATTTGGGTGTTGTATCCTGCCACTTAAGGAGCAGATCACAGGACTACCTACTCGGGCAACTACAGGTTAAGATTGCACCCCCCCACTAACTTCCCTCGGTGCTGAATTACTTTATTTTTTTTCTCTACCCCTTGTTTTTCTTATTTGGGGATGCACAGTAGTATTCCTTAGTTAGACTACACAGTTGAAGCAATTAAAGACTGTTTCGGGACTGAAACTGACCTGGTTATTTGTTGGGGGATTATGGTCAGTAGGGAGTTAATAGTATTGTTCTATGTTATTAGATTTGCTCCAGACTCGTTTGGTACAGCTCTCCAATCTATGCATCATCACTACATAGGATCCTCAAGGTAATTCAGGAAGCCAACTCTTTCTCCCTCTTGCTACGTGCACTCTGCTTACTTATATTTATCCTACTTTTGCCAAATGTTTCTCTATTTGATACGTGGACTTGAAATTATTATTGTGGAATGTAAGGGGGCTCAATGACAAGTTTAAGAGGGCGCTAATGTTCAAATACCTGAATCACCACTGACCCCATATCTTGTTTTTACAAGAAACCCACCTGGTAGGCAATAAGATTTTGGCATTACGCAGATTGTGGGTTCAACAGGCCTTCCACGCTACCTATTCAGGATATGCCAGGGGCGTGGCGGTTCTCTTGAACAAATCCCTAGCATATAAAGTGATACATATCATCACTGATCTGCGAGGGAGATATATTCTGAAATTAGAAATAAAAGCTCTGGTCTTTGCCTTAGTTCGCCCCGAAAGAATTTACCCCCTTCGTGATCGGGCAATTTTTGCGATACCGTCACTTTAACGGACAATTGCATGGTCGTGTGATGCTGTACTCAAACAAAATGGATGTCCTTTTTTCCCACAACTAGAGCTTTTTTTTGGTGGTATTTGATAACCTCTGCGGTTTTTCTTTTTTGCTCTATAAACAAAAAAAGAGTGACAATTTTAAAAAATATATATATTTTTTTCTTTTTGCTATAATAAATATCCCAATTTTATTTATTTAACAAATTTTTTCCTCAGTTTAGGCCGATATGTAATCTTCATATTTTTGGAAAAAAAAATTGCAATAAGCGTATATTGATTGGCTTGCGCAAAAGTTATAGTGCCTATGTAATAGGTTTTTGATTTATGGCATTTTTATATATATATTTGTTTTACTATTAATGGCAGCGATCTGCGATTTTTTATGGGGACTGCCACTGATTACTGTATAAATGTCACTGGCAGGGAAGGGGTTAACACTAGGGGGCGATCAAGGGGTTAAATGTGTTCCCTCACTGTGTGTTCTAACTGTGGGGAATGGGACTGACTGGGGAGGAGACCAATCGTGTTCCTATATACTAGGAACACACAATCTGTTTCCTCTCCCCTAACAGGACATGAATTTGTGTGTTTACACACACAGATTCACGTTCCTGCTCTGTCACGAGTGATTGTGGGTGCCTGGAAGACATCACAGCCTCCAGGCACGCGCATCGGCTCCACAATTACAGCAATTTGCGCAGGGGAGCCAATCTGCCTCCATCAAACAACGGCGGGTGGTCGGCATGTGGTTAATTTATATGTACCTCCTCCCTTTTAATCAGCAGGTCCTGTACACCATATATGATAAATTAGTGCCTCTAACTTTCTCCCAGCTATATATGGCCGAATATTTTAACTCAGTCATGGATGTGCAGTTTGACTCATCCAACCCTTCAAGAATACACACTCCAGAGTTACAGCAGTGGGCCCAAGCCTTAGACTATACAGAAATATGGCGCTGGAAACATTCGGGAATCAGGGCCTATTCATGTTTTTGTTCTACTCATAAATCAGGTTCCCGAATTGATCTAGCCTTTGGCAACACTCAGGCATTAACAGCAATTAAGAGAGTATCCCATTTGCCCTCTGGCCTCTCTGATCATACACCCCTGGAGCTGTGTATTACCCTGAATGATACTAGCCCGTCTAACTGTTGGCGTTTGTCACCTAAATAGGTACAGGACCTGAAGGTATATAATATTTGGAATCCAATGAAGGTTTAACGTCAAAACATATAGTATGGGATGCTTATAAAGCACATGTTCATGGAGAATCTATATCTGCTATTAAGGCAGTGTGGTCTGAGTTGTCCTCACAGATACAACAACTAGAGGATTGTGAGATGAAGGCAGCAGAAACCTTTTTTGATTTTCCGACTGCGGACAACTTTGAGCTACTTGCACAGAGTAATGGGAAGATGTTAGGTAATCTGGTGACAGATAATAGGACTCAATAGGACTCAAACTGTGATTTCAAACTTATGTTGTGCAGATGAAACCATTACATCTGATCCATCTACCATACTACAGGAATTCACAAAGTACTTTACCCAGCTGTATGAAGCAGTTCCGGGTCCGTCTGAAGATGCTACTCGGGAGGCACTACCATACCATAGACTTTTCCACACTTTCACCAGAAGAAGCTGCGCTTGTTGATACAACCATTAAACTGGATGAAATTCAAGCCGCTATCCACTCCTTCCCAGTTAAAAAAACACCGGGCCCTGATGGCATCCCAGGGGAGTGGTACAGGATGTATGGACCCACACTAGCACCCAAACCTACACAGTCTGTACTCGTCGTACTCTTTGGGATGGATGATGCTACCTCCCTCTATGCATCAGGCCCACATTGTTTTAATCCCTAAACCAGGGAAGGATCCTTCCAAATGCGCCTCATACAGGCCCATTTCATTACTAAATTATGACCTTTAATTGAAACTAAAATACTGGCCATTAGATTGATGAAAATTTTTCCGGACCTACTTAGTATTGATTAAACTGGATCTTTCCCTGGAAAGTCCACTGATATAAACATACCCAGGGTTTTTACTCATTTACAACTACCCTCCATAGATTCCATCTCTAGAGTATTGGCCAAACTCGACATTGAGAAGGCCTTTGACTCAGTAGCCTGGCCTTATATGCATGCAGTCCTAGAAAGTATGGGGTTCGGGCCAATATTTTTAAAATGGGTCCAGTTGCTCTACTCATCCCGAAGGTGCAGATCAAACTAGGGGGCAAGCTCACAGAACCCTTTCCAGTAAGGAAAGGCACGAGGCAGGGCTGTCGATTGTCTTCGGCACTGTTTGCTATAGTGATGGAGCCGGTGGCAATGGCCCTAAAGAAGGCCTCTACTGTTAAAGGTATCTGGGTAGGTACCTTGGTTGAGAAGATAGCTATGTATGCAGATGATCTTATCCTGTTTCTGAATGACCCGGGGCCCTCCCTTAAGGAGGCTCTATGAATTTTGTCTGAAATCTCTGTTTACTCAGGACTAAGAATGAATTGGGGGAAATCACAAATTCTACCTATAGATAGGGAGGCTTGATGCAGTGCTGATCCTACCCTACCTCTTTTATGGACACTCAGTATTAAAGCGTTTGTTAACCCAAAAAAAAATTATGCTGATTCTGATCCTTTAATGTGAAAGCTGCAGCTTGGTGCTTTTGCTTTTTGCATTACTTCTCTGTATCTCTTATAATACCTGTTTGATCATGCTAGCTCCTAGCTTCCCCCCTGAGAACAGACCATGATTATTATGGCTGCTGAGCCAAGATACCATGGTCTAAATGTGTGCCTGTGTTCTGTCAGATCAGGTGACCCGTCAGAATTGGTAACGGAAGTGACGTTCCATCACCGCCATCTTGCTACACCCCACACTCCTCCATAGTAACGATACACAGAGAAGGGGGCAAGCGGACATCTTGTTACACCCACCGGAGATTTGCATTTCACAGTTATTTTTAACAGTAAACAGAGCTTATAAGGTGAAATACAGTATTTAGAAATCCGACGGACTGTTTAGATGTTGAATTTTAAAAGCGGCGGCAAACCTGCTCATCTCACAGGTTTGCTAATGTGACACAACACGGCTGCTTTTATAATCCAACATGTAAACAGTCCGATGGATTTCCAAATATTGTATTTCACCATATATGCTCCATTTCCTGTTGAAAATAACTGTGAAATGCAAAACTCCGGTGGGTGTAACAAGATGTCCCCTTTCACCCTTCTCGGTGTATCCTTGCTGTGGAGGAGTGCAAAGTGTAGCAAGATGGCGGCAACGAAACGTCACTTCCGTTACCAATTCTGATGGGTCCCTAATCTGACGAAAAACCGGCGTCATTCACAGGTCTCCTCTCTCCTCTGTGTCAGTTTTCAGCTCCCCCCCTCCTCTTTCCCCTCCTCTCCCTCCTCTTTCCCTTCCTCTCCCTCCTCTTTCCCCTCCTCTCCCTCCTCTTCCCTCTCATCTCCCTCCTCTTCCCTCTCATCTCCCTCCTCTTCCCCCTCCCTCTTCCTGTCAACACAGTAGTCATGAGTCAAAAAAAGATCTCCTTCACTCCCAGCCCCGCCCCTTCCCGCCTCTCTCCTCTCCTGCCCCCCTCCCCTATCCTCTCGTACAGACTTTGTTGATTGCAATGTTTACCTGAAGCTACTCCTCCTCCCGCTGTACTATCGAGGGAGAGAGCAGCTTGCAGATTAGTCTTGGATGGTTTTTCAATAGCAAATCAGTTTGTACAATTAAAATAACTATATTTATAAATATAGCTTTTCATAGATATTATATTTATAAAGTGTCTGTTTGCAGATTACTTGATTCTAGACTTTATTACTTGTCATATACAATGACACCCTGGAAATATATCATTTTAAAACAATCATGTTGAATAGATCATGCAAATATAACCACAGTGAGTTTATATTTGTATGATGCAGACACCCACCATATGTGATTGGCACAGGAATCATACCACATTCCTGTGCACATCACATGCAATGTCTGTGCGGTGCCATTTCAGCCATAAATCACCCAAATGGTGCTGGATCCTTCATTTCCTCCACACCTATGTGATGTGATTGTGTCAGACTGCTTTTTTTGATCTGTTAGAGCCCTGGTTCACACTGAATCAATGCTGGAAATGCAGCACATCCTGTGTGTTTTCAGTACATCCAGTTTGCTGCAGGGGTCAATGCTATCTTAACCACGTCCAGAAATTGATTGCTAAATGCAGTGCAATTGCCATAATCACATAACATAGGTGTTCACACAGGTTCACTTTCAACTGCAGAAATAATCAGGTAATGCACCATTTGTTGGCAAATGTAATGTGATATGAGCCATACAAAATGTATGTTTCAAATCGCACTGCACATACATCATATTATATGCACATATGAATGCAGTGAGATTCATTTTCAAATCACATGTGGTGTCTATATCTCACAACTGTGAACTATCGCACAGAGCATTTATGTGAGACTCCTGTGCGGAAATGGTGTGAAAGCCAGATTTATATCTGCATGAAGCATGCACTTGTGTTTAATTTTTTTTTTCAACATTGTTATTTCATGCGCACACACTGCTGCAGGATTGAAATCGTGCAAGTTCACTTGAACTCACACGATTTTTATATCCATATGTCAGTCCGACTTGGGGGGGCGATTTCAGAGACATCTGTGCGGGTTCATGCACAGATGATTATTTAAATTGCACCCAATATCACCAAAAGTAGTACAAAAAAATACTTTTGGGAATTGGTGCAGCGCCGCAAAGTCAGTACCGCACCTATTCAAATGGTGCCATTTCTGACAATAGCCGCCGATTTGCCATGCGATTGAAATGTCAAAATCACATGCCAAATCGCATCAATGTGAACCTAGGCTTACAGTCATTTATAGCAAAATGTGCATCTGTTTAAGGCGTTTGTTGTGTAACCTCAAACGTTGCGTTTTTGACGTAATTGTCGTGCAACAGAATTGAGTGGCAAACATCATTATGCAACGCCTCTATTTATTGTTGCATAAATGTGGAGACATATCCTATCAGGAATAGCGAGTAATAACGCTGATGTGGAGGAAGGAGAAAATCAGTGGGGCAGTATATATGTGAGATCTTTCTTGGGATCCCCCTGGGAGGCTACTGATTGGAAAGTGGATACAGAGTAGCTGGTCGGATGTGGAAGAGATGAGACAATAGCTGAAGGAAAAAAAGGAATTGTTTTGAGTTTTTCTGACTCATGCATGAGGTGAGCAGGTATAACGGCTGACGAAGATGTGCACATAATAGGATTTTTTTAAACGGCTTACCTGTAAAATCCTTTTCTTGGAGTACATCACGGGACACAGAGCCTTGTTAATTACTTAATGGGTTATATGTCACCATCAGGTGATTGGACACTGGCACACCTTAATTACAAGACAAGTTCCCCTCTATATAACCCCTCCCATATGGAGAGTACCTCAGTTTTTGTAGTAAAGCAATAAGAGTCCCATAAGAGGGGCGGTAGCTCTGTGTCCCGTGATGAACTCCAAGAAAAGGATTTTACAGGTACAGTAGGTGCCGCCGTATATTCATCGCGATCCTGTCACGGAGATTCTCGGCGACAGGGGTGCCGACATCTCGGCGTCAGGGTGACGACACATCTCGCGCTTGCTGCAATAGCGAGGAGACGCGGCACTGTATTGAACGGGATCCGACGTGGATTCCTGCCAATACCAGGCACTGTTTGGTATGAATCCTGAGCGGGAACTCCACGCCAATTTTTAAAGAAAAAACCGGCATGGGTTCCCCCTCCAGGAGCATACCAGGCCCTTCGGTCTGGTATGGATTTGAAGGGGACTCCCCTAAGCCGAAAAATCGGCATGGGGTCCCCCTCAAAATCCAAACCAGACCCTTATCCGAGCACGCAACCTGGCAGGCCGCAGGGGAAGAGGGGGGACGAGAGAGCGCCCCCCCTCCCTCCTGAACCGTACCAGGCCACATGCCCTCAACATGAGGGGGTTTGGTGCTCTGGGGCAGGGGGGCGACCTGCGGCCCCCCCACCCCAAAGCACCCTGTCCCCATGTTGATGGGGACGAGGGCCTCTTCCCGACAACCCTGGCCGTTGGTTGTCGGGGTCTGCGGGCGGGGGCTGATCGGAATCCGGGAGCCCCCGTTTAATAAGGGGGCCCCCAGATCCCGCCCCCCCCCACCCTATGTGAATGAGTATGGGGTACATTGTACCCCTACCCATTCACCTGGTGGAAAAAAATGGCAATAAAAACACAACACAGCTTTTTAAAGTAATTTATTGCACAGCTCCGGGGGTCTTCTTCCGACTTTGGGGGTCTCCGGTGTCGTCACCGCGCTCTCCAGTTCTTTCTTCCTTCTGCCGGGCCACCGCTATCTTCTTCCAGCTCTTTTGCTAGTGGGGCCCGGTCTTCTCCGTCGCCTTCTTCCCTCTTCTCCTCTCCGATTCTTTCTTTCTTCTGCCGGGCCTCCGCTATCTTCTTCCAGCTCTTTTGCTAGCGGAGGCCCGGTCTTCCCCGTCGTCTCGTCCGGCTGTCCGTTGTCCTTCTGCCGGCCCCTCCACTATCTTCTTCCAGCTCTTTTGCTAGTGGAGGGGCCGGTCTTCCCGTCGTCGCCGTCGGCGTCTTCTTCCCTCTTCTCCTCCTCGATGTTGACTCGTCGCTTCCTTCCGCTGTAATTCTGGGTTTTGCGGTGCGCTCGGTTTATATAGGCTTCTCTTGACGTCACAGTCACATGTTCCGGGTGGCCCCTATATAAACCGAGCGCACCGCAAAACCCAGCATTACAGCGGAAGGAAGCGACGAGTCAACATCGAGGAGGAGAAGAGGGAAGAAGACGACGACGGGAAGACCGGCCCCTCCACTAGCAAAAGAGCTGGAAGAAGATAGTGGAGGGGCCGGCAGAAGGACAACGGAGAGCCGGACGAGACGACGGGGAAGACCGGGCCTCCGCTAGCAAAAGAGCTGGAAAAAGATAGCGGTGGCCCGGCAGAAGGAAGAAAGAACCGGAGAGGAGAAGAGGGAAGAAGGCGACAGAGAAGACCGGGCCCCGCTAGCAAAAGAGCTGGAAGAAGATAGCGGTGGCCCGGCAGAAAGAAGAAAGAACCGGAGAGCGCGGCGACGACACTGGAGACCCCCGAAGTCGGAAGAAGACCCCCGGAGCTGTGCAATAAATTACTTTAAAAAGCTGTGTTGTGTTTTTATTGCCATTTTTTTCCACCAGGTGAATGTACCCCATACTCATTCACATAGGGTGGGGGGCCGGGATCTAGGGGCCCCCTTATTAAAGGGGGGCTCCCGGATTCCGATCAGCCCCCCGCCCGCAGACCCCGACAACCAACGGCCAGGGTTGTCGGGAAGAGGCCCTCGTCCCCATCAACATGGGGACAGGGTGCTTTGGGGTGGGGGGGCCGCAGGTCGCCCCCCTGCCCCAGAGCACCAAACCCCCTCATGTTGAGGGCATGTGGCCTGGTACGGTTCAGGAGGGAGGGGGGGCGCTCTCTCGTCCCCCCTCTTCCCCTGCGGCCTGCCAGGTTGCGTGCTCGGATAAGGGTCTGGTTTGGATTTTGAGGGGGACCCCATGCCGATTTTTCGGCTTAGGGGAGTCCCCTTCAAATCCATACCAGACCGAAGGGCCTGGTATGCTCCTGGAGGGGGAGCACATGCCGTTTTTTTCTTTAAAAATTGGCGTGGAGTTCCCGCTCAGGATTCATACCAAACACAGTGCCTGGTATTGGCGGGAATCCACTTCGGATCTCCGTCTACCGGCAATGCGTGTCGCTCATTGTGAAAGGAAAAACAACATTTTTCCTTTCCCGATGACGAGACAGCTCTGCGCTGGCTCTCGCGACCGGGCTCGTAGGGTGTCAATCTCGCCGCTAGAAGAGGCGAGATTGACACAATATCGGCGGCACCTACTGTAAGCTGTTTAAAAAATCATTTTTTCTTCTTCGTACATCACGGGACATAGAGCCTTGTTAATTACTTAATGGAATGTTCCAGAGCAATGCTTAACTTGAGGGGAGGGAGACACAGATCAAAAAGCATCGGGCGTGAGGACCTATACTGCTGCCTGCAGCACACTGCGCCCGAAGGCGGTATCCTCATGCCCTCCTACATCCACTTGATAGAATTTCGTGAACGTATGGACTGAAGACCAGGTTGCAGCCTTGCAGATCTGAGCCATGGAGGCCTGGTGATGCATTGCCTATGAAGCACTTACTGCTCTGGTTGAGTGCGCTCTCACATGAAAAGAAGGAATTGTCTTCTTCAAACCATAGGCCTAAACAATAACTTGCTGAATCCACTTAGAGATAGTAGATTTCGACGCTGCCTGGCCCCTTCTGGGACCGTCTGGCAGCACAAACAAAACATCAGTTTTCCGTATCTGAGCAGTTGCTATCGGATAGATCTTGACTGCTCTTACTACATCTAGAGAGTCCAACAATCTTTCTTCTGCAGAATGCGGATCTGGACAAAAGGATGGTAGGACCACATCTAGGTTCAGATGGGATCCTGATACCACCTTAGGCAGAAAAGTTGGGTGAGGACGCAACACCACCCTGTCTTTGTGAATAATTAAATATGGCTTTTTACAGGAAAAGGCCGCTAATTCGGATACCCTTCTAGCAGGAGATATAGCAACCAGAAAAACCAATTTCCTTGTCAACAGGACCAAAGGACTATGGCGCATTGGTTCAAGGCTGTTTTTGTGAAACAGTCAAAACTAAATTAAAATCCTACGAGCACAAGGGGGACTTAACAGGCGGATTTAAACGCAACACCCCCTTGAATAAAAGCCTGGACCAAGGAATGAGAGGCAAGCAGCCTTTGAAAAAATATTGATAAGGCCGAGATCTGACCCTTGATGGTGCTAAAGGCTAGCTTCATTTCTACCCCCAGCTGTAGAAAGGCAAGAATTTTACCAATGCTATACTTTCGAGGATGCCAACCCCTGGATTCACACCAGGAAACATATGCCTTCCAGATTCTGTAATAGATAACCCTGGAGGCCGGTTTCCTAGCATTGACCAGAGTGGAGAGAACTGGACCCGAAAGCCCACGACCCTTCAAGATGTAGGTCTCAACAGCCAAGCCGTCAAATTTAGACTTCGTAAGGAAGAATGGAATACTGGTTCCTGCGAGAGCAGGCCTGGGCGTAGTGGAAGAAGCCATGGCTTTCCTACCGCCATCTTTACAATCTCTGCATACCATGATCTTCTGGGCCAAGCTGGGGCCACCAGAATTACAGGTTTATTTTCCTTCTTGACTCTGCGAAGAAGTCATGGTAGGAGCGGAACCTGAGGAAATGCATAGATCAGAGAAAATTGATCCCAAGGAATTACCAACGCATCCGTTCCGGATGCTAGTGGATCCCTTGTTCTTGAAACAAAGTTGTCCAACTTCATGTTGAACCTGGAGGCTAGTAGATCTACATCCGAGATACCCCATCTCTGGCATATGGTCAGAAATATGTCAAGATGCAGAGACCACTCTCCTGGAAACAGTTGCTGGCGACTCAGATAATCCTCCTGCCAATTCTCCACTCCTGGAATGAAGACCGCAGATAGACAAGGAACATGCCTTTCTACCCAAACCAAAATGTGGTTCACCTCCCTCTGGGAATCCAGACTCCTGGTGCCTCCTTGGTGATTGATATAGGCCACCGCTGTAGCATTGTCGGATTGTATCAGCCCTGTAACCTGTACATCCAGGCCCTGAGGGCCAAACGTACTGCCCGTATCTCCAGAATATTGATGGGTAGGATCTTTTCCACTTTGGACCATTTTCCTTGGACCGTAGCCTCTTCTAGAACTGCTCCCCAGCCTAGAAGGCTGGCATCCGTAGTTACCACCTTCCAGGTAACTGGGATGAAGAATTTTCCCTTCTGCAAATATTTTGTTAGCAACCACCAACTGAGGCTTTGGCGCACTTCCGACGCCAGCCGCAGTGGCAAGTCCAAGGCTTGGACGCTTCTGTTCCAAGTGGAGAGTATGCTGTTTTGCAATGGTCTTGAATGAAACTGGGCGTAAGGAACAGCCTGGAATGAGGCTACCATTTTCCCCAACAACCTCATGCAAAGGCGAACGGAAGGTCTCTTCCTTGCTTTGACCACCTGGACCAACTCTTTTAAGGCTTTGACCTTTGACTTGGGTAAAAATACCCTGCTGCGGGCCGTGTCTATGATCATACCCAAATACTCCAGCCTATTTAGGGGCTGCAAAGACGCCATTTTTCTAGGTTGAGGACCCAGCCTAGGCGCTCTAAGTATTTCATCATGTTGAGCACACTGTGGTTTAACCGTGCTACCGATTGCTCTACCAGTAGTAAATTGTCTAGATATGCTGTTACCGCTATGCCCTGAGCCCTTAGATTTGCCAGAAGCGGGGCTAGAAACTTGGTGAATACCCGTGGTGCAGTAGCTAGACCAAAGGGTAGAGCTACAAACTGGAAGTGGCGCTGTTCTAGCACAAACCTTAGGAACCTTTGGTGAGCAGGAAAAATTGGCACATGTAGATTTGCATCTTTGATGTCTATTAACGCCAGGGTGGAGACCACTGAGCGGATCCACTTCATGCGAAAAGAGCGAATGATCAGGAATTGATTCAGATCTTTTAGATCTAGAATGGGTCTGACATTTCCGTTTGGTTTTGGAACCGCAAAGAGGTTTGAATAAAACCCTGAACCCTGCTCCTCCTGAGGCAACCTCTACGATTACCCCTTGGGATAACAAGTGGTCCAACGCTAGGAACAAGGGCTTTCTTTTTACTGGATCCTTGGGAAGGCTTGACCTTAAGAAATGGGATGGAGGGAGCCGCCGGAATTCCAGTCTGTAACCCAGAGATACTGTGAAGATTACCCCCTTGTCCTCAATCTCTTCCTGCCAAGCACTTTAAAATCGCTGGAGTCTCCCCCCCACTCGGCCGAGCGGGGGCGACTCTTCATAAAGAGGCTTTGGGGTTCTGCTTTGCAGAATTTTTACCCCAAGATTTCTTTTGTCCCTAGGCTTGGCCCTGGGCTTTCCCTCTTGCACTTGTCTGGGGAGGCCATCGCCACTGCCTGAAGGCTGTAAACCGCCGGGACTGGGGAAAGAGAACGTTTAAAAGGACGTTTACTCTTTTTCTTAACTGGCAACAAAGTAGTCTTACCACTAGAAATCTTATGGATATATTTATCCAGGTCATCCCCAAATAAGCGTTCCCCATGAAATGGGAATCCGGCCAAAAGCTTTTTGCACGGAGCTTCAGCCGACCAATGCATTAGCTAAAGAATCCTGCACATGTGTACCAGCAGGAGTGTAAGGCGGGATGCTTGCTGAATAGAATCATAAATAGCATCCACCGCAAAACATCAGGCCTTAGGCAGGTCCGCCCAATCCCTGGCCTGCTCAGCAGGGAGGATTTTAATCACCTGCTTCATCTGATCCTTTAGGAACTGACACATGCCAATCGCTGCTACTGCAGGTTGGGTTACAGCGCCAGCCATAGTAAAGGAGGATTTAAACAAAGATTCCAGATTTTTCTCAGTTGGATCTCTAAATACCTGAGCGTTGTCAACAGGACAGGTCAGACTTTTATCCACGGAAGAATTATTTCTTCTGCAAACTCCATTTCTTGGTGAATTTCCTCCATTGGATAAAAAAGGGAAAACTTATTGGGAGGAGAAAACAGCTTATCTGGGTGATCCCAGTCAGCATACATAAGCTTTTCCAGTAATGGATGGATCAGGAAGGTATATGCAGCCTGCGGGGATCTTAAAGACCCCAAGGAGGGGACCCGGCTGACTGTGGAGGTCAACTTGTACACAGCACGCACAACTTCTGTATAGTATTGCACCTGCATCTTGAGAGCTTGAGAGGTAGAAAAGAGCTTCTCCTCATCCCCTGATTCATCTGACTGCCCCTGATACTTGTCCCCAGATTCATCAACATCATCATTATAATCAGATTGTTGATCGTCTGAAAGGGAACCCAGAGCAGAGGAAGGGGACCTTCCCCGCTTTCTGCTCTTCTGCGAGGATGCTGTAATTAATTCAGCAATCCTCCCTTCTAAACCAACCAATGCTGCTGCTAGAGTGTCCTCAGTGACATATGCAGGAGCGACAGTGTTGGGAGAGGCTGCAATGCCTGGCAGGGGCAATGGCTCATCCTGTACGGCTGCCTCAGGTCTCTCAGGGGAGGATGGTATCATGCAGGGATGTCTAGGACCCCCAGATTCAGGTGGCGACACTTTAGTGCCCCTTTTCCTACCCCTGAACCCCTTCCACGGGCAGACATAGTCCTAAGCCCAAAAGCAGAGGTACTAACACAGGTGCATAAACTGCTGAGCTTAGTCCAGCAATAAAAAAATGCCTGCTAATCTGCACAGCCTGATGCTGAGTAGGTGTCTTAGTATGCCTGAATCCAATCCACAAGATGCTTACGTGTCCAAACGCTTTACAGAGCTCTTGGCGTCTGGGTTTTTAAAACGACCCGCCCTGCGCTGTAGACCGCCGTGCACGGCGGCGGAAACCACACCCCCTTCCCTCCCCGCCATTACAGCCGAGTGAAAAGCGTGCCCCCTGTGCACGCACGTAGGAGATGCTGGCCGGCAGGGGAGAGGGGGGGGAGGGAGGACCTTATTTGGATGTAAGTAAAACACCAGGTATGTCTCTTTACTCCCTGTAGTGGCCGAAAACAGTTAAGACATGCAACTACTCACAGAAGAAAACCCTAGAATTTTCTCAGGGTTGTCTTCACTTACCTTATCCCCACCGCAGGATACTGCTGAAGATCAGACAGATCCAACCTTCACCCATCACGGCAGGTTGTGTTGTGCCAACCTTCAGGGTTCTGGGTTCCTACTTAAAGGAAGGCTCTTCCCTGGACCTGTAGAGCACTCTGCCAGAAACCTTTGGGCATTTCTTAATACGTGCCCAAAGTGCTGTATCCCAGAGTCCAGTCCTACTAAGAGAAACATTATAGGCAAAACCTCGCTCTTCCACGAGGCCTGGGTACCATCAATTTTGGCGTTTTCTTCTGCCCTTCTTGGATGGGTCCGGTTGTGTAGCTCCTTAACCCACGCAGGGGTCCTCAGCAGAGCTTCTTTTTGGCACATTCTTAACTGTGACCAACACCTTAGACACTGGCGAAAAAACGAAGGTACTCTCCATATGGGAGGGGTTATATAGAGGGGGACTTGTCTTGTAATTAAGGTGTGCAAGTGTCCAATCACCTGATGGTGACATATAACCCATTAAGTAATTAACAAGGCTCTGTGTCCTGTGATGTAAGAAAAAGAAAATCTGCTGAAGACACGATTTGCACAGAAGTGGATGATATATGAATTGAGAAGTCACAATAATTGAGAAGTCACAATAATTCAACGCAGAAAAGTTTCAGCGTATGAACTTTAATTGAACACATTATTATATAGATTGATTTGTTTGTTTATTTGAATATACGGTAGTTTGATATCACTGGATATTTCACATGATAGATTAATAGTGCTGCACTTATATTTTTCATTTTTTTTTATATGTTGTATGGTGAGGTGAATTCACTGGAAGTGTACAGCAGCTGTACTTTATAGCACATAACACTTTAGGTAGGTGGCGCTAATTGTGTTTTATACACTATACTGTGTGTATATATACACTTTTTTTGTATTTATAAAAGGATTATGTATTAATTGAAATGTCACAACAATTAAGGAGATACGTAGCGCCCATACACGGTAAGATTTCTTTATTGTAATCGGTGTTACACATACGGATATTTGTTGGTTTAGCAGCAGGGCTATCACAGATTTATTTAATTAGGTGGGAGAATACTGTGGTGCAGTGTTTTCTTTTTTGGTTTAAGATTTCATTAACCGCTTCAGCCCCGGACCGTTTTGGCTGGTTAAAGACCGCTTCGCTTTAACTGACAATTGTGCGGTCGTGCGACGTGGCTCCCAAACAAAATTGACGTCCTTTTTTCTCTTACTGTCCATGGACTGACACAGCTTCTAATACTGAAACACGTGGGTATATGTCCCTGCTCGCAGGAGAAGATCTAGGCAGAATGTTAGATGTTACAACATACATTCTAAAAAACCAGAGCTGAACAGCCCCGCCCAGGGGGCGGTCCCTCCAGACATAATCCTCCTACCTGCAGCTAGCAGCCTCAGTTTTTTTTTTCCTGCCTAGCAGAAGGAGAAGACGTGGCTCTCTGAGGAGCCAGTCTCCTGGAAGATTTTTATTTTTATTCCTTTGAGAATTTTATTATTTTATTTTTGAGACCTTCGATCAACTGTCGGCTGGGCAACAGGTTGGGTACAAGGTATCCTCGTAGTCTTCCCTGTCCGACCATCGAGCGTGCTGATCCTCGCCTTGTGTGTGTGAGACTCAGTTCACAACATGCCCCATGACTCCAGGGGTGGCCGGTGGGCTTTTATGCTCCCGCGGTCCTCACAATATTGAACAGTGCCTGCTGTATCTTTCGCGGTGGACCGGGCCGACAGTTACTCAGTACTACTCTGTGATAGGTCTGTCTGAAACACACCAGTGGGTCCCTCTGGGACGGGTAAGTAGACTCTCCTGAATCAGGTGAGTACATGCTGGCTGTGTTTCTCTGTATGTTTTTTTTTTTCCCCCTGTCTCCCCCCTGTTATGCTGCTCTCTGCATCCTAATCTGGCGCTGTGCTGTGTGGGGGTGCCTGGTGGTCACTCTGGCCTGGCGGGGGGGGCGCTCATGACTGTATGCTGGGGCTGAGGAAACATGGTGTGTTTTGGGGACGCCATTAGGTGCATTGGCTGTACTTTGCTATGCTTGGCGGCCATCTTGCCGCGGATCAATGGCACAGTATTACATACGGCCGGCGGCCATTTTCTTGAAGCCGCGTGCACTTTCACTTTTGTTTTGGCCTCTCTCGCTGCGGCGGCGGCGCAAATCTCCTCACACTCTCCTCAGGCTTCACTCGCGCTGGCAGTGCGGTGCAGACAGCAGAGCTGAGTGGTCCTCTAAAGCGTTGGTGAGTCCTCTGGGTATCCCCTCCTCAGTCAGCGCAGCCAGTGGGTGGACTTTTTATTCACTTTATTGTGCATAAGGTCTCAGAGGGTGGCGAGTATGGAGTCTGGTTCACCTGCTTCCCCACTCTTGTCAGAGGCAACAGGCAGTGCTTCTGCACCTGCGGTCCCCATGGACCAGTTGTCGGCAGTCCTGGAATCATTCCTTGTCAGGATGGAAGCGGTGTGCGAGCGCAAGGGAGCTGTAAGCGCCCTCTCCCCACTTAATCTCCACATGGGGAGTGCTCTGATTCAGATATGGGCCTAGCTGCTTCTGCTCAGGACCCTAGCTCTGCATATTTTAATGTTTTTGAACAGGACATTCCTTATGAGGAAGACTCCAGTTCTGAGTCAGTAAATGACAGGGCACTTGTAAGTGGACTCATTGATGCTGTGAGGGACACTCTCAAGCTGGATGCTGTAGCTGAGGTACCTCTGGCGGACGCTGTCTCCTTTGGTTCTTTTCAAGCTTTTCTTTTACACAGCTTCCTCACACGCTGCGTCGAGAGCAGCATGGATGATACAGTGGTACACAGTAACCCCCCCCCCCGGTCGGTGCAGCATGGTGGGGGGGGGACTTTATTCATTTATTTCTCTAGTCCCTGTGAGCTTTCTGTGTGATGTCTCTGAGGCAACAACAGGGTCTCTGCACCTGTGGTTTCCCGCCATTTCCTGGGAAACGCTCTGAGCTCTGACAGGACCACGGTCTGAGGTGTCAGAGGATTCCCTTTACCTGCATGCTGCTTCGGCAGCACATTTAAGCAGGTTGGAATGATACAGAGAAGATTATGCGCCTTAAACTTATCTTATAACTCTACACTGGATACATTCACAGTGTATGTATGTGTTATTGGTCTCTGTGTCTGCGTGGGTTTCCTCCCACATTCCAATGCTGTGTCTTCAGTGCCATACACGATATAAACATACACAAAATGTTTATACACGGCTCTAAATACATTCACAGTATATGTATGTATTATACTCTCTGGGTCGGCGTGGGTTTCCTCCGGGTGCTCCGGTGTCCTCCCACACTCTCACGGTATGTGCGCTTCGGCTCTCTGCACAGTATAAACATGTTCAATATGTTTATTGCACATACTATAAATAACTACAGTATGTGTATGCCGTCTGCGTGGGTTTCCTCTGCTGACTCCGGTTTCCTTCCACGCTCCAATGGTAATTCAAAGCATAAACATGTGCAATACGTTTATTCACATGCTATCATTCCTACACGGTATCTGTGTGCTGTCTGCGCGGGTTTCTTCTGGGTGTTCCGGTTTCCTCCTACGCTCTGACGGTATGTGAGCCTTTGGCTCTCTGCACAGTTTAAACATGTTCCATATGTTTATCACGCATACTAGAATACCTACGCGGTATGTGTATGCAGTCTGTGTTGGTTTCCTCCGGGTACTCCGGTTCCCTCCCACACTCCAATGGCATGGGCGCTTTCGGCGCTATGCACAGCCTAAACTTGTGCGATTTGATTATTTACATGCTAACATACCTACACGGTATGTGTGTGCAGTCTGCGTGGGTTTCCTCTGGGTCCTCCGGTTTCCGCCCACGCTACATGACATGCGCGCCTTTGGTGCCATACACAGTATAAACAAACATTATGTTTATACACAACTCTAAATACATTCACAGTATATGTATGTATTGTATTCTCTGGGTCTGCGTGGGGTTCCTCTGTGTACTCCGGTTTCCTCCCACACGCCAACAGTGTGTGTGCCTTTGGCGCTATGCACACATAGACATGTTCAAAATGTTTATCACACATACTATAGTACCTACACGGTATGCGTATGCAGTCTGCGTGGGTTTCATCCGGGTGCTCCGTTTTTTTCCCCCGCGCTCCAATGGTGTGCGCATTTTCAGCGCTATGCACAGCATAAACATGTGCAATTTGTTTTTCGCATGCTATCATGCCTACACGGTTGTGTATGCAGTCTGCGTGGCTGGTTTCCGCCCACGCCCCAATGATGTGCGCGTCTTCATCGCTGGCACAGTATAAACGTGTCTAATATGTTTATCCACACATGCTAAACTACATACGCCGTATGTGGTTCTACTATGCTCTTTGTGGCTGAGTGGGTTTCCTCCCACGCTCTAATTGCGCGTTTTGACGCAATACACAGCATAAACTATATGTTTGTACAATCAGCACTTATCAATGGAGTGGCTGCTGGATGGAGCGTTGTCAGAAGGATCCCTGGTATCAGGGGTACCACCTTCCACCTGCCCTTCAGTGGTGATCAGAAGCGCTGGCTTGGACTGTGTTCGCCATGCTGAGGTTAGCGTTGCGCTCGTTAGTGGCTGCGTCTCTGGCGTTCCTGAAGCTCAATGACTGGGCGAAAGCCTCTGCTTCATCTATCAGTCGACCAGCAGGTGCACTGCAACTGCTTTAGCCTCTAGAGTCTCTGTGCCCGGGCTGGGTTTGCGCCACCTGTAGAGGCTGAGTTACTGGTCCACTGACCGAGATTCTAGGGAAGCTCTGTCAGGTTGCCTTTCTTGGCCAACAATTGAGGCACCCCGTAAGCCGGGGCCTCCCTTCTCCGATACATTGCGGGGTCTCTTTGGGATTATCATACCCATCCCGCTGCAGAACGGTCCTGTCGGCCGTGTGCATTCCAGGGGAAGGGTCCTTACATCCGGAGGTGTTTTCACCTCCTTTACCGGAGGTGGGGCACCGGATGTGGACCTTCTGGCCTCTCGACTCACTCGCAAGGTGTCGAGATTCGTGGCCAGGTCCAGGGATCCCTGGGCAGACGCGTCAGACTCGTTGGTGGCCCGTGGGGGCAGTATCGCCTGATGTATGCTTACCCTCCGCTACTGTTGTTGCCTTGCCTGCTTTGCAAAGTAGGGGCCGAGGCCATTCCGGTGATCCTCATTGCTCCGGAACGGCGACATTGGTACGCCGATCTAGTTCGGCTAGTGGCAGACGTTCCTTGGCGACTGCCTATTTGGGTGGACCTTCTGTCTCATGGTCCCATACTTCATCCTGCTTTACAGTCCTTGGCTTTAATGGCATGGCTGTTGAAAGCCAGGTGCTGAGATTCGGTCATCTCATCTATGTTGTGGGCACGGAAATCTTCCTCCAGATAGATCTATCACCGTACCTGGAAGGCTTACATCGCTATGTGCGAGGAGCTTGATTGGCGTCCACGGACGTATTCCGTTCCCAGGATTTTGCTGTTCTTACAGCGTGGTGTGACCCAAAAGCTGGCCTTGCTTACCATCGAGGGTCGGATTTCGGCCCGGGCTCTCTTTTTCAACGACCGCTAGCGGGCCATTCCTTGAGTAGCACCTTTGTGCAGGGGGTTCGCCATGCGATCCCCCCTGTCAAGCCTCCTCTCCCTCCTGTCAAGCCTCCTCTCCCTCCTCGGGTTCTCAATTTGGTGCATCTCAGTTCTCCAAGAACATCCCTTTGAAAATATCAGAGAGATTCCTCTCTTGACCTTGTCCCAGAAGGTGGCTTTCTTAGTGGCCATTACTTCTGTTAGACGGGTGTCTGAGTTGGCGGCCTTGTCCTGCAAGTCACCTTACTTGGTCCTCCATAAGAATAAGGCGGTGTTGCACCCACGACCGTTTTTCCTTTCAAAAGGTGGTCTCGGCCTTTCACCTTAATGAGGACATTGTTCTTCCGTCCTTGTGTCCTCACCCATCGCATCCCTGAGAGTTTGCGCTTCACACATTAGATGGGTACGAGCCTTAAGGGTGTACCTGTCTGCTACTGTTTCCATTCGGAAGTCTGACTCACTGTTTGTGTCTGTCTCTGGTCCAAAACAGGGCCAAGCGGTGTCGTCTGCCGCCGTTTTAAGGTGGATCAGGCAGACCGTCGTACAGGCCTATGCCCTTCAGGGGCGGGCGCCTCCTTTTCCGGTTACGGCGCATTCCACCAGGGCAATTGGTGCTTCCTGGGCTTTCCGACATCAAGCGTCGGTTGCACAACTGTGCAAGGCGGCGACCTGGTCATCCGCACATACCTTTTCTAAGTTCTATAAGGTTGATGTGGCTGCATCTTCGGATGCTTCCTTCGGCCGCAAGGTTTTGCAGGCCGCTGTTTAAAGTTGCAACTCCTCCGTTGAAGAGCTCTGCTTGTTTGGAGTGAAGTTTGGTTTTTCCTTTACTACTGCTCCCACCCACTTTCTGATACTGCTTTGGGACGTCCCTCGTGTTTCAGTATTAGAAGCTGTGTCAGTCCATGGACGGTAAGAGAAAATAGGATTTTTTTACTCACCGTAAAATCCTTTTCTCTGACGTCCATGGACTGACACAGCACCCACCCTTCTTTAAGGTTTGTAGTGCCTTGTTACGAACTGAGGCTGCTAGCTGCAGGTAGGAGGGTTATGTCCGGAGGGACTGCCCCCTGGGCGGGGCTGTTCAGCTCTGGTTTTTAGAATGTATCTTGTAACATCTAACATTCTGCCTAGATCTTCTCCTGCGAGCAGGGACATATACCCACTTGTTTCAGTATTAGAAGCTGTGTCAGTCCATGGACGTCAGAGAAAAGGATTTTACGGTGAGTACAAAAATCCTATTTTTCACACAAATAGAGCTTTCTTTTGGTGGTATTTGATTTTTATTTTTTGCGCTATAAACAAAAATAAAGCGACAATTTTGAAAAAATTCAATATTTTTTACTTTTTGCTATAATAAATATCCCCCAAAAATATATAAAAATATATTTTTTTTCCTCAGGTTAGGCCGATACGTATTCTTCTACATATTTTTGGTAAAAAAAATCGCAATCAGCGTTTATTGATTGGTTTGTGCAAAAGTTATAGCTTTTACAAAATAGGGAATAGTTTTATGGCATTTTTATAAAAAAAAAATTTTTTTACTAGTAATGGCGGCGATCAGTGATTTTTTTCATGACTGCGACATGGCGGACACATCGGACACTTTTGACACATTTTTGGGACCATTGTCATTTTTGCAGCGATCAATGCTATAAAAATGCACTGATTAGTGTAAAAATTACACTGGCAGTGAAGGGTGGCGCTGTAGGCGTTAAGTGTTCACTGCTTGGTGTCTAACTGTAGGGGGGATGGGCTCTGTATCACATGACACCGATCTCCGCTCCGAATACATGGAGCCGAGATCAGTGTCATTGTCACTAGTCAGAGCGGGGAGATGCTTGTTTACACAAGCATCGGCCCGCTCTATACCTCCGTGAGACTATCGCGGGGATCCCCACGGCGATCGAGTCCGCGGGACCCGCGGTCTGACTCACGGGGATGGCGGCAGGGTTGCGAGTGCGCCGGCGGCGGTCGACCACACGGACAGGCACTTAAAGGGGACGTACAGGTACGTTGATGTGCCTGTCCGTGCCATTCTGCCGACGTAAATGTACAGGAGGCGGTCGGCAAGTGGTTAATGAGATTTTTCAAGATTTGTTGGACTATTTTGGAATAGCATATTTGGATGATATACAATTTTTTTCTGATAATTTGGAGGAACACCGCAAGCATGTCTGTACTGTCTTCAATAGACTAAAGCAGAATCAACTTTGCATCAAACTAGAGAAATGTGAGTTTGAACAAACTCAGATCCAGTTCTTGGGATACATCATTTCTCCTGAAGATTGGTAGATTGGCCTGTCCCTAGGAATGTTAACCACTTCCATACCATGCCATTGTCATATGACATCCGCAGGAACACTCTGCTTCCTGGGGGCCCGCAGTGCAGCGATCGGAAATGAGGCTTGTCCCTCGGGTCCCAGCACATCTTAGATCAGTGTAAAGAGCCAATAAAAATTATCTCTTTACCACGTGACCAGCTGTGTCCAATCACAGCCGGTCACATGCATTGTCCTCATGCACGGCGCTCGTGCGCACCCCTAGGGCGATCGGGGCGAGTACCTGTCATCAACCTATCAGAGTACCCGAGAACCTATTTGCAGCCCATGCCTCATAGAATATCACCATAGAATATACCTTGGGGGGGTTTTCTTTTCAAAATTGAGTCATTTTGTGGGTAATTCCACTGTCCTGGTGCTCCAGCACCTTCAAAAGTGTGATAGGAAGGAATAAATTATATGTGTAATTTATGCTCCTAGAACGCCCAAAGGTACTACTTCAATGGTGGACCTCTCTATGTGCCCAGGCTGTGTAAAAGTCTCACACATGTGGTATCGCCATACTCAGGAGGAGCAGCAAAATGTGTTTTGGGGTGTAATTTTTGCTATGTACATGCTATGTGTTAGAAATATCTTATAAATGGACAACTTTGTGTAAAAATAAATACGTTTTCATTTTCTTTCCACGTTTTCCGAAGACTTGTGAAAAAAAATGAACCGTTAAAAAGACTCATTCTGCCTCTTAAATATACGTTGTGGTGTTTGCTTTCCAAAATGGGGTAATTTTATTCAATTGTCCTAGTGCTCCAGGGCCTTCAAAATTGTAATAAGTTGTTTGGAAATTTTATGTGTAATATATGCTCCTAGAATGCCTGACGGTGATCCCTGCATGTTGGGCATCTCTATGTGGCCAGGCTGTGTAAAAGTCTCACACATGTGGTATCGCCATACTCGGAACGAGTAGCAGAATGTATTTTGGGGTGTAATTAACCGCTTGAGGACCACCGCACGCCAATGTACGTCGGCAGAATGGCACGGCTGGGCACATGAGCGTACAGGTACGTCCCCTTTAAGAGCCCAGCCGTGGGTCGCGAGCGTGCCGCCGGTGGCACGCTCGCGACCCGGTCCTCTTCTCCGTGACCGTCCCCGCGGGAACAGCGGACCCGATTGCCGCTGGTGTCCCGCGATTGGGTCACTGAGAGGAAGAGCGGGGAGAGGAAAGTGTAAACAAACCTCTCCCCGTGCTTCCTAGTAAGCCTAGCCCTGTAATAGGGAACGACGATCAGTGACGTCACACGCTAAGCCACGCCCCCCCACAGTAAGAAACACAAATCACGGCACACTTAACCCCTACAGCGCCCCCTCCTGGTTAACCCCTTGGCTGCCAGTGTCATTTTTACAGTAACCAGTGCATTTTTATAGCACTGGTCGCTGTAAAAATGACAGTGGTCCCAAAATAGTGTCAAAAGTGTCCGATGTGTCCGCCATTATGTCGCAGTCACGAAAAAAATCACTGATCGCTGCCATTACTAGTATAAACATAAAATAATAAAAATGCCATAATACTACCCCCTATTTTGTAAACACTATAACTTTTGCGCAAACCAATCAATAAAAGCTTATTGCGATTTTTTTTTTTTTTTAAACAAAAATATGTAGAAGAATACGTATTGGCCTAAACTGAGGAAAAAAAATGTTTTTTTATATATTTTTTGGGAATATTTATTATAGCAAAAAGTAAAAAAATATTGCATTTTTTTCAAAATTGTCGCTTTTTTTATTATTTATAGCGCAAAAAATAAAAACCACAGAGGTAATCAAATACCACCAAAAGAAAGCTCTATTTGTGGGAAAAAAAGGACGCCAATTTTGTTTGGGTGCCACGTCGCACGACTGCGCAATTGTCAGTTAAAGCGACACAGTGCCGAATCGCAAAAAGTGGCCAGGTCTTTAAGCTGCATATTGGTCCGGGACTTAAGTGGTTAAAAGTACACATATGCTGTGTGTGAGAAATATAACCAAATTACAACCGAAAACATGAATGTATTTTGTTGGGATTTTATGTGATAGGCCAACACAAAGTGGCATAATTGTAAAGTAGAAGGAAAATGATAAATGGGTTTTCCATTTTTTTTACAAATAAAAATGTGAAAAGTGTGGCGTACATTTGTATCCAGCCCCCCTGGGTCAATACTTTGTAGAACCACCATTCGCTGCAATTACAGCTGCAAGTCTTTTGGGGTATGTCTCTTATCAGCTTTGCACATCTAGAGAGTGAAATGGTTGCCCATTCTTCGCAAAATAGCTCAAGCTCTGTCAGATTGGATGGAGAGCGTCTAAACAGAAATTTTCAAGCCTTGCCACAGATTCTCAATCGGATTTAGGCCTAGACTTTAGGCAATTCTAACACATGAATATGCTTTGATCTAAACCATTCCATTCTAGCTCTGGCTGCATGTTTAGGGTTGTTGTCCTGCTGGAAGCTGAACCTCTGCCCCAGTCTCAAGTCTTTTGCAGACTAACAGGTTTCCTTCTATGATTGCCCTATATTTTGCTCCATCCATTTTCCCATCAACTCTGACCAGCTTCCCTGTCCTTGCTGAAGAAAAGCATCCCCACAACATGATGCTGCCACCACCATGTTTCATGATGGGGATGGGGTGTTCAGTGTGATGTGCAGTGTTTGTTTTCCGCCAAAAAGCATTTTGCTTTTAGGCCATAAAGTTCAATTTTGGTCTCATCTGACCAGAGCTACGTGTTTTTTTCCGGTATCCCTTACATGGCTTCTTGCAAACGGGACTTCTTATGGCTTTCTTTCAACAATGGCTTTGTTCTTGCTACTCTTTCATAAAGGACAGATTTGTGGAGTACACGACTAATAGTTGTCCTTTGGACAGATTCTCCCACCTGAGCTGTGGATCTCTGCAGCTTCTCCAGAGTTATCATGGCTGCTTCTCTGATTAATGCTCTACTTGCCCGGTCTGTCAGTTTAGGTGGCAGATATGTTTGCAGTTGTGCCATACGCTTTCCAATTTTCAGATGATGGATTGAACAGTGCTCCATGAGATGTTCAAAGCTTGGGATATTTTTTTATAACCTAACCCTGCTTTAAACTTTTCCACAACATTATCCCTGGACCCTGACCTGTCTGGTGTGTTTTTTGGTCTTCATGATGTGGTTTGTTCACTAAGGTTCTCTAACAAACCTTTGAGGGCTTCACAGAACAGTTGTATTTATACTGAAATTAAATTACACACAGGTGGACTCTATTTACTAATTAGGTGACTTCTGAAGGCAATTGGCTCCACTAGATTTTAATTAGGGTTATCAGAGTAAAGGGGGCTGAATACAAATGCAAGCCACACTTTTCAGATATTTATTTGTAAAAAATATGGAAAATCATTTTCCTTTCACTTCACAATGTGCCACTTTGTGTTGGTCTATCACATAAAATCCCAATAAAATACATTTATGTTTTTGGTTGTAACATGACAAAATGTTGAAAATTTCAAGGTGCATAAAAATATTATACCTGTATAAACCTTAATAATGCAATGAAAATAAAAATATATTATGCTGAAAATAATTATTTCCAAATAGTGTACTAATAGGTGCTCATTAGAGACGCTGATGAGCCACTCCTGGGCTCATTATTATGTGGGATCTCCAGGTTCCTGTGATGATCCTTTAGATTAGTGTCTTTGGTACATTTAGATAGGAAACAAGCTACATAGTGCCTATAACATTTAAAACTACAACTGTTTATTAATTCAATAGAGGTATTCACACATTAAGGGTGCTTACAGCACACCAATCTATCTCATACAATCTTTAAGAGCCATTGTCTCTCAGCAGCTCCTTGTGACGCTGCTGCTGCTGCTGCCTACACCATCCTTTCCCCTCCCCTACGCATGTCGAGACAGGGATCACATGTCTTCCTCAGGGGGATTGCTCTCTTTTGCTGAGTGCCCCCATAGCAAGCAGCTTACTGAGGGAGCACCCAAACAAGCTTGCTCCTGAGCCACTGCTGTGTGTCCATTTACACATGGAGCACAGCTCGGCCCTGCCCCCACTCTCTCCTTATTGGTTCAATGGCTCCGGCTGCTGTATCAGCCAATGAGTAGGAAGAGACCCGGGTTAGCTGCTACTATTTTGAACATATCTGGATTGAAATAGGGCTCAAGAAAGTCTTGGGGGAGCTGGTGGGGCTGCTGCTCACAGAAGGTTTTTTTACCTTCATGCATAGAATGCATGAAAGTAAAAAATCTTGAGGCTTTTTCAACTATTTCTAACAGCACGGCTTTTAAATACCCAGGTCTTAAAATATAAAGGGGTCTCTGAATCTGTTATTTTTACCTTGCTGAAAGCAAGAAAAGACACTTCCAGAAAGATCAACTCTTGTACCTGGAAAACTTTCTTTGCCCAGTTTGAACACAGGCACTTCAGTACCAAAGATTACTACCTCGCTTTCTTGCCTTTATACAATCAGGTCTTGATTAGATCTTGGCCTTAAAGTATAAATTAAGGCAAAAACCTTTTTTGGATGGCGTGGTATTAGAACAGCGTTCCCGTTTCTATTGTTGTCTATGACCCCTTAGGGAGTGTCACCCTCTCTATTTGTCATGGTTACCATTATTATTGAAAGTAAAGCAAAATAAAATCCCAAATGTTGGGTTGTCCCCAGGAGAATAATAGAGGGGAAATCTTCCAATGGAGTCACAAATTCTGGTGACAAACAGGGATTTCCTCTCTTTTAGAGGGAATAATTTTCAGTTCCTGTTTTAGCTGTGGAACGGGAAGTGAAGAGAAATGTCCCCAGTGGGACACAGATGGCAAAAACACTGATATAGATTATAAGCCACCCTTAAGCTCTGTACACAAAAGTCGTTTTTCTCGACGGGATTCCTGGCAAGCTTTTCTTGCTAAGACCTGTGTACACACGCACATTCAAAAGAACCGCCGTTCTTTTGAATGGCAAGAACGCGTGACGTCATCGACTACGACGAGCATGCACTCGTCACATTCTATGCCGTCGCCGCCATCTTGCTTCATCCTACACTACCCTTGTAAGCTACTGCGCATGCGTCAAAGTCTCATCGAGCATGCGTAGGCTTACCTGGGGACAGGTAAGCATGTAGCCTCGTACACACGCACGGTTTTCTCGTTGGGGAAACAGGCCGACGGGATTCCCAACGAGAAAATAGAGAGCTGGTTCTCTATTTTTCTTGTCGAGATTCCCAGCAGTTTTCCCGACGAGAAATCATACACACGAACGGTTTTCTTGGCAAAAAGCTCTCCCAGAAGTTTTCTTGCCGTGTGTACGAGGCTTGACACTATCCAAAATGAAAAAAAAAAAAAAGGTTTTGCATTTAGTTCTACTTTAAACACTCTGAAAGGACATGTTTCAGCCTTGTCCATTCTCTTTAAAAGACCTCTGGCTTCACTCTCCCTTCCCTTCAGGGATATTCCCTTAGATGACCTCTGCTACTACAAAGTAGTCTTTATGGTTGCAGTCATGTCTGCCAAATGTATCTAAGTTGTCAGCACTTGTAAGGCGACATCCCTCATACTTCAAAAAGATAAAGTTGTCTCATGCCTCAATAAGAATATACTCCTACCTTATGCCCTGGTCCAAAACATCCAAAGGAAATCTCTCTTCTTTGTCTGGATGTAGTAAGTCGTTTTTGTTTTCTAATTTATATTTTAGGTGCGATTGCATTTAACAATGTCATGGGATACAACATGTGGCTGAAGAAAGAATTGAAAATATCAATATATAGTTCTTAAAAACATGGTTCAAACGTAAACTAGTAGAACACAGTGAGCACCAGGATGGACAGTGGTCAGTTACAAAATAAGTGTAGATGGAGAGGGGGAAGCCTTAACTATCAGGTTTTAACAGATATTTGTTGTCAGAGCCTTTATAGTATAACTCAAATCTATACAGACAGATTCTCTGTTTATCCTGGCCTTAGGACTTCACATGGGACACCCTTCTTCCAAATCCATCATCGTGAGATGGATAAAAAATTTGCTGACAGAGCTTACATTGACAAGGACAAATCTCCTCCTGCACTTGTTTGTGCCTATTCCACCACATTGGTGGGAGTTTTCTTGACATTTTGTTACCAGGCCTGGTAACATTTTGTTATTTTCCTGGACTACAGTCCAGCGTTGTAAGACCGCCATACTTTTTCAAAGTACTACCAAGAGGATATACAATCTTCTGCAAAAGCAGCTTTTGGCTGCAAGGTTCTTTGAAGCTGGGCCCATTAGCACTGTTATGTTTACATAATTGTTACCCACCCTGCTTATTCATTGCTTGGGGACGTCCCAGGGTCTGTGAATACTTTGCCTGTGTCCTGCATTGTACGATTAAGATAAAATGATTTTTAACTGTAAGTTTCAGTATAGTATTTTTACTGACTAACCTCCCTTTCGTTCCTTTGTTACTCTGCATTGCTTGCCACAGAACTGAGGATTCATTCAGTGGGGTAGGGTTATAGGGGAGGCCATTGTTGTGGAAATTAATATACGCTATGCGCAATCAACTTCACTTGCGCTAATTGGCACACTTTTCAGCTCTTTTGGATAATGCAATTCAGTGCACTCTCGCTTACCAAGTAGGACGGACACAATGGTTATTCTCACATTGGAAGCTCCAAAGACAGTCCTGCTTGACAATGGGAGCTTATGTTTATTTATAGGACTTTGAACAGGGGTAACAAGAGACTTGGTGACTATTCAGCTCAGCCAATCAAGCACGTACAAAACTCAACCAATAAAAACACGTGTATATTCAAAAAGAACAATGACTAGGGGAGTGTCTGGTCGTCCCCAATCGAACAATTCTGTGCATAACGCAGGGGCCCCCACTGGAGGACATATCTTTACATGGCGAACACCTCTCCACATCCACAGGAAGCTTTTCACTACCATCGGTCCTTCACCAGTGCTGGTTCGCTCTTATGAGTGAGCCGCAAGTAGAACTAACACTCAGACACTGTGAAAATACATATTGAATACATCTTAATAAAATTTCTACAACAGCATGACCTCAAAAGCTTTGCCAGTGTTGAATCACCTGAGGATACAAGCCTTTAACCTAGAGTCTGTAAATACTTTGCCTATATTCTGTACTGTTGAACTTCAAGATATGGCATTTACAGGTAAGTCTAAATTTGTATTTTTGATAACTGTATGCGCAAACTTTTATTTATATATTTTCTCCACATTTACCTGCAGATCAATCTAATTAGTAAAGTATAATAGTCTACTTAGTAAATGTAATAGCATTTAGGACAAATCAAAACTATTAAGGATGCTTAAATGAATACAACACAATATATATATTGTGACGGTATGCAAGGTGAGATACATACATGACAATCACTACATTTCACCTCGCATTCAGTCCATTGTAAGGGACTGAACGGGAATCCGGTCCGGTTTTTCCAGCCTCTGTGGCAGGCTGGGTTCCGGTCCTGATGTTCTGGTCCACCTGAGTCCACACTCAGGTGAAAGTTAAAAGTCCAGGAAGAGAACACAGCAGGGCTTTGGCCTGAGACTCAGAGGGGAACCTGAGTCAGAGGAGCTCTGTTTGTTGGATTGGAAAAGAAAGGTTTGCTTCACCTTGTGTTTTGTGGGTGACGGGGACCAGCCCCTCACCGTATAGAGAGCAGTTACTGTTTAGTTTAGCGCCGGACGGCAAGGATTTGATTTACTGTTTTGTTTATTTTGTATGACTATTGCAAACCACTTGTAAATAAAGCTGGCAATACGCCAGGTTTTAAAGAAACTGCCTGTACGCTGACCTTCATTCTGAGAAAAGGTGATCCCCACGAGCTAATCTCCCACACGTGGTGGATTCAGTGGGCACTTTTCTAAAGATGGAGGAAATTATCAAGGCCCTGCTACAGGCCAATGCAGCTCAGCGAGAAACCAACTGCCAAGTCGCAGAGGCTGCTGCAGCACAACAGGCAGCCCAGCAGGAGATGAACCGGCAGTTCGCAGAGGCTCTGGTGGAACTGAAAAAGGGGTCCGCACCTCCTGCGCCAGTGGAAGCAAAGATGATACGTGCATCCTACCACCTATAAAAAATGACAGCAGCTGATGATGTTGAGGCATACCTTGCGACTTTTGAGAGAGTTGCTGTCCGCGAAGGATGGCTAAAAGAGCAGTAGGCGGGTCTCTTGGCCCCATTTCTAACAGGAGAACCCCAAAAGGCCTATTTTGACCTAGAACCCGATAAGGCCCAGGACTATGAGTCTCTAAAGACAGAGATACTCGCACGCTTGGGTGTCACCATGGCAGACTGGGCCCAGCGGGTGCATCAGTGGTCCTACTCCAGCAACAAGCCACCCCGTTCGCAAATGTTTGACCTGGTTCACCTCACCAATAAGTGGTTTCAGCCAGAGACCTTGACAGGCCCGCAGATCGTGGAGCGTGTGGTAATGGACCGGTATCTGCGTGCGCTCCCTGCTGCTCTGAGGGAGTGGGTCGGACAGGGCGACCCCAAAGCTGCAGCCCAACTGGTCTACCTAGTGGAGAGGTACAGTGCTACTGAGGACTTGGTGAATCCATCTACGCCCCACTTCGGTGTGTCTAGGGGTGCAAGATCTCCCGGCGGTTCTGGTAAGACTGTTTCGGGGTCCAAGAGCTTGGGGAGATTTGATAAGACTGTTGTTCCAACTGATGAGACTGTGGTTCCTAGACCTGGAGACTGGCCAAAGCAGCCAGGAAGGTCTTTGGGACCGTTGAGAGGACTGGAGGTTGAGCATATAAGATGTTTTCATTGCCATGCATTAGGGCATATTGCTGCAAACTGTCCTATAAATGATGAACCTATGCAATGTGATTATGCTTAAATGAAAAGACGCATTTCTTTGTTTGCACAGGTCGCATGTACTGCATCATGTCAGAGTCGCATTGAAAAACAGATGTGTGTTATTTCAGTAGATGGAAAGCCACTGACAGCCCTGCTAGACTCTGGTAGTGTGGTGACCCTAGTCAGGAGTGATTGTGTGAACCCCACAAAACTACACCACAGTACTATTGGGGTAATTTGCATCCATGGGGACACTTGAGACTACCAGACAGCGGTGGTTGAGCTTGATACCCCCTGTGGCAGTGTAACACATTCAGTGGGGGTGGTACCTTCACTGCTTCACGAAGCTTTAGTGGGAAGAGATTTTCCCCATTTCTGGAATTTATGGGAGAGCAAAGGGAGGCTGGTAAATAGAGCTCCCCCTGCTGGGGAAGCACGGGAACTCTCCCTAGACCCTTTTTGCCAAAGGGAAGGGGATGCTGTTGGTGGGATCGAGGAAGCTGGGAGACCCTCTTCCTTTCTCTGTCATGGCTGGGGAGCCGGAGGACCTGGAAGTTAGCTCCCAGCCTGAGGGTAACGAACAGGAGAACCCCTCTGACTCTGACATTGAGAGTAGCCAAAATGTGGTACCCGATTTAGAGGTCAGGAGAGAGGATTTCTGTACCGAGCAACTACGAGAGGACACCCTCATGAGAGCCAGGGAAAACGTTAAGATGTTGAATGGGGAACCGGTGGATCCTAATTGGGTGGTGTCTTTCCCCTACATGGCAATTAAAAACAATTTATTGTATCGAGTGATAAAACATGGAGAGGACGAGGTAGAACAGCTACTAGTTCCCAAACCCTTCCTCAGGGTGGTGCTAGACCTGGCTAATGGTCATGTAATGGGGGGGCATCTCGGTGTTGAAAAAAACAGGGAGAGAATCGCCCAGAGATTTTTCTGGCCCGGGTTGCATGCAGACGTCAAGGAGTACTGCGAATCATGCCACGAGTGCCAAATGTCGGCACCGTCACCCCATTTTCGCAACCCCCTTGTTCCTCTGCCAATAATCGAGGTCCCCTTTGAGAGGATTGGCATGGACCTGGTGGGGCCGGTTGTGAAATCTGCCCACGGTCACCAGCATATTCTGGTGATCCTGGACTATGCGACTTGCCATACCCTTGCGCAATACCTCTGCTAAGGCTATCGCCAAGGAATTGGTCCATGTCTTTAGTCGACTGGGGATCCCAAAAGAGATCTTAACCGATCAGGGCACCCCCTTTATGTCCAAGGTTACCAAAGAGCTTTGTAAGTTATACAAAATCTCCCATCTCCGTACCTCTGTCTACCACCCCAAACGGATGGTCTGGTCGAAAGATTTAATAAAACTTTGAAAAGTATGCTGAAAAAGGTGGTCGACAAAGAAGGCAGACACTGGGATTTTTTGCTGCCATATCTCATGTTTGCAATACGTGAGGTTCCGCAGGCGTCCACAGGCTATTCCCCCTTTGAACTCTTGTATGGTAGGCATCCCAAGGGGCTGCTAGATGTTGCCAATGAAACATGGGAAGGTGAGGCAACCCCATATAGAAGCATCATAGAGCATGTCTCCTTGATGCAGGATCGAATCGCAGCTGTCCTACCCCTGGTGCGAGAACATATGGAGCGAGCCCAGGAGGCCCAAAGGAGGGTCTATGACCGAAGTGCCAGGGTCCGTACTTTCAGCCCTGGGGACAGAGTGTTGGTATTGGTTCCCACAGTGGAAAGTACGTTTTTAGCCAAGTGGCAGGGTCCCTTCGAGGTTGTCGAAAGGGTGGGGAGGTAAACTACAAAGTCCACCAGCCAGGGAAAAGAAAACCACACCAAATTTACCATGTGAATCTCTTAAAACCCTGGAAGGACCGAGAGACTTAACTGGCCACGTCCCCGCCTCCAACCGACCGGGTACCCGTGACACCTGATGTTTCCATCACGGATACCCTGTCCGTGGCACAACAAAGTATAAAAATAGACACTTTTTCTCCCCCTTACCCGGACTGACCAACATGATCCAACATGATATAGTGACGGAACCAGGGGTTCGGGTAAATGTGAAGCCGTATAGAATCCCAGAGGCCAGGCGTGAGGCAGTCACAAAAGAAATTAAAAACATGTTGGAGTTGGATGTGATAGAAGAGTCCCACAGTGAGTGGTCGAGCCTCATAGTACTGGTCCCAAAACCTGATGGCACTATCAGGTTTTGTAATGACTTTCGGAAACTCAACAGTGTGTCTAAGTTCGATGCAAACCCGATGCCCCAGGTCGACGAACTTGTGGACAGGTTGGGACAGGCTAGCTATATAACGACCCTGGACCTAACAAAAAGGCTATTGGCAAATACCGCTAACTGAATCAGCCAAGGAGAAGACTGCCTTTTCCACTCCTGAAGGCTTGTTTCAGTACAAGCGGATGCCTTTTGGTCTGCATGGGGCCCCTGTATCATTCCAACGAATGATGGACAAAACTTTGAGACCACATTGCTCGTATGCGGCTGCTTATTTGGACGATGGGGTCATCCACAGCCCAGATTGGGAATCGCACCTGCCACGGGTACAGGCGGTGGTAGATTCCCTTAGGGAAGCAGGCCTCACGGCTAACCCAAAGAAGTGTGCCATAGGCCTAGAGGAGGCCAAGTTCCCGGCCAATGGCTACGTTATTGGCCGGGGGCTTGTCAAGCCTCAGACCAATAAGATTGAGGCAATTCAAAAATGGCCCCAACCTGTAAACAAGAATCAAGTTCGGGCCTTCCTAGGCATTACGGGGTATTACCGATGGTTTATACTTGACTTTGCCACCATTGCCGTCCCTCTGACTGACCTGTCATGGTCAAATAGAACCCTGAGGCCGAGAAGGCATTTCAAAAATTAAAACAGGCCCTTTGTGCACTACCGGTGCTGGTGACCCCGGACTTCACAAAGGAGTTTGTCGTACAGACAGACGCCTCTGTGTTGGGCCTAGGGGCCGTACTGTGGCAGGACAGAAATGGTGGGGAGCACCCGGTTGTATACCTGAGCCGGAAGCTGAACAAGCACAAAAGGAACTATGCCATTGTTGAAAAGGAGTGTCTCGCCATTAAATGGGCCTTAGACTCACTGAGGTATTATCTACTCGGGAGGTCATTTAGGCTGGTCACTGACCATGCTCCCCTGAAGTAGATGTGTGACAACTGGGAGAAAAATGCCCGTGTGACAAGGTGGTTCCTGGCTTTACAGCCCTTTAAATTCACGGTTGAGCACAGGCCGGGCAAACTCAAGGATAATGCCGATGCCCTCTCCCGCGTGCACTGTATGGCTGGGTCAAGTGCTCAGCCACAGGGGCTTGAGCAGAGGGGGAGGATATGTGACGGTATGCGAGGTGAGATACACGACAATCGCTACATTTCACCTCGCATTCGGTCCATTGTAAGGGACTGAACGGGAATCCGGTCCGGGTTTTCCAGCCTCTGTGGCAGGATGGGTTCCGGTCCTGATGTTCTGGTCCATCTGAGTCCACGCTCAGGTGGAAGTTAAAAGTCCAGGAAGAGAACACAGCAGGGCTCTGGCCTGAGACTCAGAGGGAAACCTGAGTCAGAGGAGCTCTGTTTGTTGGATTGGAAAAGAAAGGTTTGCTTCACCTTGTGTTTTGTGGGTGACGGGGACCAGCCCCTCACCGTATAGAGAGCGGTTACTGTTAAGTTTAGCGCCGGACGGCAAGGATTTTATTTACTGTTTTGTTTATTTTGTATGACTATTGCAAACCACTTGTAAATAAAGCTGGCAATACACCAGGTTTTAAAGAAACTGCCTGTACGCTGACCTTAATTCTGAGAAAAGGTGATCCCCACGAGCTAATCTCCCACAATATATATATATATATATATATATATATATATATTTAGTCACAGTGTGACAAAAAAGTGAAACTTGTAAGCACCCTTTATGCTAGGTGCAGATGTCAATAGTCTGTCTTTTTGTTTTCCATTCACATCTAGAATTGTAAGTACTATAAATAACTAGCTAACATTAACCAGTAGTCTTGTTTCCATTCTCATTATCTTGTTTTGTTAATGTGACAAATAGGTATCTACAAAAACAGGGCTTGACCCTTCTGGTGTGTGGCATGCTTGGGGTATGGCGTGTCTGAAGTCTGACAATTTGCCCGGTGCAAGAGAAAAATTTAGTAGGTGTATTAAGGCTCCCTTGGATCTGAACCAAAAGAATGTTGGATATAAGCTTCTGGAAGATGTTATTCAGCACTTGGAATCTGCAGCCAAGCCAATTTTGTTGGTGGTAAGGAATTTGAATATCACTTACCAGAATAATTTTGATAGAAGGACACATATTGCAAACAATGTCTCTGTTTAGATTGTTACCTATTTTATAAGTTATGATTAAAAGTAATATTTAACATACAGTATTGTATTACAATATATTTGTAAACTCTAGCAATATTATAATAGAGTAATGAGTTGAGACAGCTCTGCAAACTGCTCAGGTAATGTAATTTTGGTATGTGCAATGTTAAATTTGGCTTATTGGTATATAAGTGAGTCATTTCTGTGTTTATGGATTGGTGACATGGCTTGTTTTTGTGAACAATTCTTTTTTTTTTCTTTTTTTTTGCAGAAAGATGATGACTATTTTGCTACATTAAAAGAATTAGAATGTACTCTGAAAGCACGATGCCTTTGGTATGAAATGATGCCAGAGGGAAAGATACAAAATAACACGTATTATCAGGAGTGTCTGTATTACTTGCACACATATGGCACAAACCTTGGAATCATACAGTTCTATATGAGACATGACCTAATGAGAGATGCATTGCTTCATTTATTAAACAAGGTAATCTGTCATTTAGGAAGTAGTTTGCTTTTCTAATGCATATTTATGCTAAAGTGTTCATTTCTAAATGCATTAAAGAAGGTTCATAACAAAAGTTTTGTAAACAGTTATGGTGAAACAAGACCTCAATTTATGTATGCCTTAATAAGCATATAATATTGGTTCTGTCACGAGGACCAAACGGTAAGTTGTTTACCAGGCTCTCGGGTTCCGCAACATGGATCAGAAGGACAGCTTGTTGGGTGGGACTGGGAAAGTGCCAGCTGTCATGGTGCATATTGGCACCAATGACAAAGCTAGAGGAAGATGAAGCATCCTAAAATGATTTTTGGGACTTATGAGTTATATTGGCGAATTTGACCTCCAGGGTGGTATTCTCATAAATACTGCCTGTACCTCAAGCCACGCCAAAGAAACAGCAGGAGATTAGGGGACTTCACAAGTAGCTGAGGAGCTGGTGCAGGGAGGAGGATTTTGAGAGAACTGGGCTGGCTTTTCAGTCGGTCACTGCCCCTATAGCAGGAACAGACTGTACCTAAATGGGGAGAGTGCAGCTCTGTTGGGGGAGAGGATGGTCAAAAGGTTAGAGGAGCTTTTAAGCTAGGTGATGGGAGAGACATCAGAGGAAGCCTTTTCAGCTAGTGAACAAAGGTCAGAAAGTACAACGGTGGTCAATCTAACTGGAGTACATAAGTGCAACATGTGTGGGCTGGCAGAATCCTACTGCAGGTTTGGAAAGAACGGGGATAAAATAGCATGCGGCCATAAAAAACTAAACGGTATCTTTACTAATGCTAGAGGTTCGTTGAGATTGAGGAACAGGAGCTACTCATAAACTGGGTGGATTTTGACTTTGTGGGAATAACAGAAACCTGGTCTGACAGCACACATGACTGGCTTGTGACTGTCCAATGGGTACTCCCTGTATCGAAGGGACAGGGTAGGTGGAAGAGGTGTGCATGTACATCAAGAGTAATTTGCTGCTGAACATGTGGAATGACATTACTAATGAGGCAATGGAAGGGGTGGAATCCTTGTAGCTGGAACTTCAAAGGGAAGAAAGAAATTGGAAATGTAATAGTGGGGTATGCTAAAGGCCCTCTACCCTGAAGGATGAAGAGGTGGTAAGGTAGGGAAATGTAATCATCATAAGGGACTTTATTTACTAATTATACAGATATTGATGGGGCAGATGAAACTGCTCACTCTTCTAAGGCTCTACTTCTTAAATGTCTTGCGGGACAATTTTATGTGTCAGTTGGTGGATGCATGCCCCAACTAGAAACACTGCTCTGCTAGACCTACTAACCACATCACAAACAACCCAGAGCTGATGTGAAAGTAACGGATAACTTGGGAAACCGCTATCCCAGGGCAATTATGTTTACTGTAAAGCATAGGAAAAGAAAACAGGAGGGTAGGGCAAGTTCATTACATTTCCAGACAGAAAACTTTACCAAATTGTGCTTCATATTTTATGACATTAAATGGGAAGATATTCTAGCAACACAAAACACAGGGGAAAAGTGGTAGGGCTGTAAGAACATTTTAGTTAATGGCACTAGCCAGTGTATTCCAATGGGCAACACATATAAAAATAACAAAGGCTAAAATCAAGTATAAAAAGGCATATTAAAATGAAAAAACTGTCCTTTAAAAAATATAAGGCTAAGTACCACAAAGAATAGAACATAGAAGAGCAGAGTAAAAAGAATCCCCCAAAAATGTTTAAATATATTAATAATAAAAAAGTAAAGTCAGAGCATATTAGCCCCATAAAGGATGATTAAAGCGGTTGTATACCCCGCTTTCCCATTTTTACCTACAGGTAAGCCTATAATAAGGCTTACCTGTAGGTAAAATAAATATCTCCTAAACCTGTATGGTTTAGGAGATATTCCCCCCGCAATGAGCCGCTGCCTGCAGCGGTGCATGCGCAGCGGGGATTCTCGGCTAAAGCCCGGCAGCCGCCGGACGTTGCCGGGAAGAAGTCTCCCGCGCGCATGCGCAGGCGTGACGACATCGCCGCTCCAGCCACTCACAGCGCTGGAGCGGCGATACCCGGAAGACACGCCAAGGCAAGATGACATCTCCCTCGGCATGGAACAGGTAAGTTACCGACGCCTCGTTCTAAGGTAAGTATTTTATAATGAGCTAGTATGCGGGGTGCATACTAGCTCATTTTGCCTTTCAGGTATGTTAAAAAAAAAAAAAGCAGCAGCGGGTATACAACCGCTTTAAGGCCCCTTTCACACTACTGCGACTTCACCACGATTTTGCGGCCACGATTGTGCTGCGATTTCAGGGAATGCCTGTGTAAGTGGCATCAAAATCGGACCAATCGGGACTACTTTGAAGTCATACTAATATGAATGGTTGTCATGGGAAACGACTTGTTATGCTACTTTGCCATCACAAATCGTGGGACAAGTCGTATAAGTGTGAAAGGGGCCTTAGGGAAGTTGGTTACAAGTGACAAAAAGGCAACTGCAGTAAATACATTCTTCTCACTTTTTAATATGGAGGGGATATAATAAACAAGACGGTATGGTCAGCAACACAGCAAGGAGTGTACCCTTGTGTTTAGCAGAAGTGTTCTAAGAAGACTGGAAAAAACTTAATGTGAACAAATCACCAGGACCAGATGGCTTGCACCCGAGATTCTGCAAAGAATTTAACCAGGTCATTGCTAGACCGTTATTCCTAGTCTTTAACCACTTAACGACCGCCCACTGTAATTATACGTCGGCAGAATGGCACCGACAGGCAGAATCACGTATATGTACGTGATCGCCTTTGTATAGTTGGGGGGTCCGATCGGACCCCCCTTCTGTACAGTGAGCGGTGGTTAAGTGTTCGGGAGCGATCCGGCATGAGGGGATGGCCGTTCGATTCCGGCCACCCCCTCTCGATCGCTCCCGGCGAATGAAAGAGCTTCCCCTGCCTGTGTAATGTAAACACAGGCAGAGGAAGTGATGTCATCTCTCCTCGTGTTGGTCTTTTCGATCCGGCGCGAGGAGTGAAGACATCTCACAGTAAGTGCACCAACAGCCCACTGACACCAGTACATGTAGGCACACAAATCACCCCCCAGTCACCCCCCAGTCACCCCCCAGATCACCCCCAGTGCACCGTTTGCAGTGATCATTTTTTTTACTGATCACTGCAATCAGTGTCATTTGTGACTGTAAAAAGTTGCAGGGCAGTTAGGATTAGGCCCCTTTAGGTCCAAGGTAGCCCCCTAACCCCCCCTAATAAAGGTTTAACCCCTTGATCACCCCCCAGGTAACCCTTTCACCCCCTAACGCCAGCGTCACTAAGCGATCGTTTTTCCGATCGCTTTTTTCTTGTCGCTGGTGTCCTAGATAGCCAGTTAATTATTTTTAGGTTCGCCGCAGGTTTTTATTAGCGTCAGGTACCCCCATATATTATTTTAACCCCCTGATTGCCCCTAGAGTTAACCCTTTCACCAGTGATCACCGTATAAGCGTCACTGGTGACACTGGTTACCCAGTGAGTTATTTCGTTATTTAGGTAACCCGTCAGGTTTTTATATAGCGTCGGGTACCCCCATATTTAACCTAATAAAGGTTTTAACCCCCTGATTGCCCCTAGTTAACCCTTTCACCAGTGATCACCATATAAAGGTTACAGGTGACGCTGGTTGGTTAGTTTGCTTTTTATAGCATCAGGGCACCTGCCGTATATAACCCAATAAAGGTTTAACCCCCTGATCGCCCGGCGGGTGATATCAATTAGGTTTTAGCGCCAGAGAGGGTCTGCGTCGCCCCAGGCAGCTTTAGGTTAGTGCCAGTAACGCTAACACCCACGCGCAAAGCATACACCTCCCTTAGTGGTATAGTATCTGATCAGATCTATACTAGCGTCCCCAGCGGTTTAGGGTTCCCAAAAACGCAGTGTTAGCGGGATCAGCCCAGATACCTGCTAGTACCTGCGTTTAGCCCCTCCGCCCAGCCCACCCAAGTGCAGTATCGATCGATCACTGTCACTTACCAAACACAACACACATAACTGCAGCGTTCGCAGAGACAGTCCTGATCCCTGCGATCGCTAACAGTTTTTTTGGTAGCGTTTGATACATTTGGTGACAGTCAGGTGCTTTTTTTACCTGTGAATCTTACTAGTGTACCCCTAAATTTAGAGCCCAAAATGGCAAGACGAAGGTACACTAGTAAAGAGGCCTACGAGATTCTGAGCATGACAGATAGTGAAGAGGAGGTCACGTATCTGTCATATTCAGGCTCAGAATATCTTCCCGTAGAAGACAGTGACGTCAGCAGCCCCACGTCAGATAGCTCTGACGACGAAGTTGAGTTCCCTGCTAAGGTCAGGCGTACCCGATCCCGATCTTCTGAGGTTGTTGAGGAGCAAGAACCGCAGGGCTCTCGTATCATGGAGCAGAGTAGTACTAGCGCCGCTATTCCTTCTGGTGAATTGGCAAGCACCAGCGGCCTAGTACAGCCTGGGCGTACATCCAGCACTGCAGTATCACGTGGTGACGTGGCGAGTCCCATAAGTGCAGTTCAAGCTGGCGAGGTGGCAAGCACAAGTAGTGTCCCGCTGCCACCAAGAAGACAAAGGCAGGCCCGTCGTGCCCATAGTGCCCTTCCTGCAGAATTCGCCTATCCTGATTGGGTCCCCACCACTTCTGCAGAACCCGTACTTCCCCCATTCACTGCCCAACCCGGTATTCAGGTGGAAACAGCTGATTTTATGCCAATCGATTATTATTCGCTGTTTTTCACGGAAGATCTCTATAGATCTATTGTGGACCAGAGTAATTTGTATGCTGGTCAATTCATCGCCGCTAACCCCCAGTTGCCTAAAATTGCCAAAGATTGGAAACCAATTACGGTTTCCGAATTTAAGACCTTTCTGGGCCTTTCCCTCAACATGGGCACACATAAATTCCCGTCATTGCGTGCTTATTGGTCCACGCACCCAATTGACCACATGCCCGTGTTCTCTGCCTCCATGCCCAGGACACGATACGAGCAGATTTTGCGGTTCATGCACTTCAACGACAATGAACTTTGTCGTCCACGTGGGGACCCTGAGTACGACCGGCTCTATAAAATTCGGCCCCTCATAAACCACTTCAACGAACGTTTTGCAGCCTTGTTTATTCCCGATCAAGTTGTCTGCGTTGATGAGTCCCTGATTAAATTTTCTGGCCGCTTGGCTTTCAAGCAGTACCTTCCCAGCAAGCGTGCCAGATACGGGGTCAAGCTCTATAAGTTCTGTGACAGGGCAACAGGCTATGTATGGAGCTTTATGGTTTATGAGGGAAAAGATAGTCAGGTTGAGCCGGTCAACTGCCCGGATTACATAGGGAGCGCTGGCAAGATAGTGTGGAAATTGGTGTCACCCTTATTCGGAAAGGGGTACCAATTGTATGTGGACAATTATTACACGAGCATGCCACTGTTTAGTCACTTGTTTGATCATCAGATTGGAGCATGTGGCACCGTGCGACCTAATCGCCGGGGCTTTCCCCAGCGGCTTGTAGATGCCCGTCTTAGGCTGGGGGAGAGAGCCTGCTTGAAGTGTAATAACTTGCTCGCTATGAAGTGGAGGGACAATAAGAATGTTTTCCTTCTTACCTCCCTTCATGCAGACACGACAGTCCAAATTCGTACGGCGACTGGTGTTGTGGAGAAACCCCTCTGTGTCCACGAATATAACAAAAATGTGGGAGGGGTGGACCTCAACGACCAGTTGATGGCGCCGTATCTAATTGACCGTAAGGCGAGACGCTGGTACAAAAAAGTGTCTCTATCCTTATTCCAATTGGCTTTGCTGAATGCTCATGTGCTATACAGAGCTTCAGGCGGGACGTTATCTCTTCTAAAATTCCAGAATGAGATTGTCACAGAACTCCTGTATCCAGGCGGTTCTGCACCTCACCATCCCCAACCAAATGCAGTAAGCCGGCTGCATGAGAGGCATTATCCGTATGCCCTCCCGAGTACCCCTACCCAACGAACCCCCCAAAAAAGATAATCGTGTCTGTAGCAAGCGCGGATTTAGGCGTGACACCCGTGTTTTTTGTCCACTCTGTCCTGACAAACCTGGTCTTTGCCTTGGTGAATGTTTTGATCGCTACCACTCAAAAGTGAAGTTTTAGCGTAGGGTACAGCATTTCACAGACTAGGACACACTTACACAGGGTCTCCCAAGATGCCATTACATTTTGAGAGACCCGAACCATTACAGTTGTTAAAGTTACAAAAAAAAGTGTAAAAAAGAAAAAAAAAACGTAAAAAACAAAACACAAAAAAATATAAAAGAAAAAAACCAAAAATAGTTGTCGTTTTATTGTTCTCTCTCTCTCTCTCTATTTTCTCTCTATTGTTCTGCTCTTTTTTACTGTATTCTATTCTGCAATGTTTTATCATGCTTGCTTTTCAGGTATGTATTTTTTTGTTTTCAGGTACGCCATTCAGTTGCATCGCGGATCTATTTATCTTGACAGCAACAGCGTTTGCTCCCACGATACATAAAGCCGTGACTCCAACGCTGTAGGAGGTGATTTCACCACCACAGTTAAAAAAAAGAGCATATATGCCGAAGCATGGGGGCAGCAGGGGCGGAGGAGCGATTTTGCTCCTAATGCCGCGTATATACGGTCGAAATTCCGATGGAGGCTTGCCCGTGGAAAAGTCCGACTGTGTGTACGCGGCATAACCTTTTATGCCGCGTACATACGGTCGAAATTCCGACGAAGGCTTGCCCGTGGAAAAGTCCGACCGTGTGTACGCGGCATAACTTTTTTGCGGGAGGATGCCCCCATGCTTCGGCATATATGCCCATCATTAGAAGTCGGTGGATGAAGGGAGGTATTCTAATGGTGGGCATACCCACCGATCAATCTCTTTTTTTCGTTCAGCCAACAGGCTGCAAAAGATTACAATACATGTCCAACAAGGACCATCAACGTACTGGTATGTTGCTGGACTTTGAATGTTTATACCAGAATGATGCCTGCGGGTTTAGGTATCATCTTGGTATCATTCTTTTCAGCCAGCGGCCGGCTTTCATGTAAAAGCAATTCTAGCAGATAATTAGCCTCTAGACTGCTTTTACAAGCAGTGGGAGGGAATGTCCCCCCCCCGGATATAAACAGCGCCATTGGGAAATTGGGAAAGCATTTTATCACACCGATCTTGGTGTGGTCAGATGCTTTGAGGGCAGAGGAAAGATCTAGGGTCTAACCCCCCAATTTTTTTCAAAAAAAGAGTACCTGTCACTACTTATTGCTATCATAGGGGATATTTACATTCCCTGAGATAACAATAAAAATGGTAAAAAAAAAAAAAAATATGGAAGGAACAGTTTAAAAATAAAATAAAAAAGCAAAATAAATAATAAAAAAAAAAAAAAAAAGCACCGCTGTCCCCCCCTGCTCTTGCGCAAAGGCGAACGCAAGCGTCGGTCTAGCGTCATATGTAAACAGCAATTGCATCATGCATGTGAGGTATCACCGCGAAGGTCAGCTCGAGGGCAGTAATTTTAGCAGTAGACCTCCTCTGTAAATCTAACGTGGTAACCTGTAAAGGCTTTTAAATGCTTTTAAAAATGAATGTAGTTTGTCGCCGCTGCGCGTTTGTGCGCAATTTAAAAGCATGTCGTGTTTGGTATCCATGTACTCAGCCTAAGATCATCTTTTTTATTTCATCAAACATTTGGGCAATATAGTGTTTTTTAGTGCATTAAAAATAAAAAAAGTGTGTTTTCCCCCCAAAAAATGCGTTTGAAAAATCGCTGCGCAAATACTGTGTGGAAAAAAAAATGCAACACCCACTATTTTAATCTGTAGGGTCTTTGCTTTAAAAAAATATATAATGTTTGGGGGTTCAACATAATTTTCTTGCAAAAAAAAAAATGTTTTCATGTAAACAAAAAGTGTCAGAAAGGGCTTTGTCTTCAAGTGGTTAGAAGAGTGGATGATGTGTGACATAAGCTTCCTAATGTTGTGCATAAAATGCCAGGACAGTTCAAAACCCCCCCAAATGACCCCATTTTGGAAAGTAGACACCTCAAGCTATGTGCTGAGAGGCATGTTGAGCCCATTGAATATTTATTTTTTTGTCCCAAGTGATTGAATAATGACAAAAATAAAAAATAAAATGTACAAAAAGTTGTCACTAAATGATATATTGCTCACACATGCCATGGTTATATGTGGAATTGCACCCCAAAATACATTCTGTTGCTTCTCCTGAGTACGGGGATACCACATGTGTGAGACTTTTTGGGAGCCTAGCCACGTACAGGACCCCGAAAACCAAGCACCGCCTTCAGGATTTCTATGGGTGTAAATTTTTGATTTCACTCCTCTCTGCCTATCACAGTTTCGGAGGCCATGGAATGCTCAGATGGCACAGCCCCCCCCCCAAATGACCCCATTTTGGAAAGTAGACACCCCAAGCTATTTGCTGAGAGGTATGTTGAGTATTTTGCAGATCTCGCTTTTTGTCACAAAGTTTTGAAAATTGAAAAAAGAAAAAAAAAAATGTCTTTCTTAATTTTCAAAAACAAATGAGAGCTGTAAAATACTCACCATGCCTCTCAGCAAATAGCTTGGGGTGTCTACTTTCCAAAATGGGGTCATTTGTGGGGGTTTTGGGCTATCTTAGCATTTTATGGCCTTCAAAACTGTGATAGGCAGTGAGGAGTGAAATCAAGAATCAAGCCCTTAGAAATCCTGAAGGCGGTGCTTGGTTTTCAGGGCCCCGTACGCGGCTAGGCTCTCAAAAAGTCCCACACATGTGGTATCCCCGTACTCAGGAGAAGCAGCAAAATCTATTTTGGGGTGCAATTCCACATATAACCATGACATGTTTGAGCAATATATCATTTAGTGACAACTTTTTGTACATTTTTTTTTTTCTTTTTGTCATTATTCAATCATTTGGGACAAAAAAAAAAATATTCAATGGGCTCAACATGCCTCTCAGCAAATAGCTTGGGGTGTTTACTTTCCAAAATGGGGTCATTTGGGGGGGGTTTGTGCCATCTTGGCATTTTATGGCCTTCAAAACTGTGATAGGTAGTGATAGGTAGTGAGGAGTGAAATCAAAAATTTATGTCCTTAGAAACCTTGAAGGCGGTGCTTGGTTTTTGGGGTCCCGTACGCGGCTAGGCTCCCAAAAAGTCCCACACATGTGGTATCCCTGTACTCAGGAGAAGCAGCAGAATGTATTTTGGGGTGTAATTTCACATATGCCCATGGCATGTGTGAGCAATATATCATTTAGTGACAACTTTGTGCAAAAAAAAAAAAAATTGTCATATTCCCGCAACTTGTGGCAAAATATAAAATATTCCATGGACTGAACATGCATCTCAGTAAATAGCTTGGGGTGTCTACTTTCCAAAATGGGGTAATTTTGGGGGGTTTTGTGCTATTTTGGCATTTTATGGCCTTCGAAACTGTGATAGGTAGTGAGGAGTGAAATCAAAAATTTGCGCCCTTAGAAATCCTGAAGGCGGTGCTTGGTTTCTGGGGTCCCGTACGTGGCTAGGCTCCCAAAAAGTCCCACACATGTGGTATCCCCGTACTCAGGAGAAGCAGCAGAATGTATTTTGGGGTGCAATTCCACATATAACCATGGCATGTGTGAGCAATATATAATTTAGTGACAACTTTTTGTATTTTTTATTTTTTTTTGTCATTATTTAATCACTTGGGACAAAAAAAATTATATTCAATGGGCTCAACATGCCTCTCAGCAATTTCCTTGGGGTGTCTACTTTCCAAAATGGGGTCATTTGGGGGGGTTTTGTACTGCCCTGCCATTTTAGCACCTCAAGAAATGAGATAGGCAGTCATAAATTTAAAGCTGTGTAAATTCCAGAAAATGTACCCTAGTTTGTAAACGCTATAACTTTTGCGCAAACCAATAAATATACGCTTATTGACATTTTTTTTACTAAAGACATGTGGCTGAATACATTTTGGCCTAAATGTATGACTAAAATTGAGTTTATTCGATTTTTCTTATAACAAAAAGTAGAAAATATCATTTTTTTTTTCAAAATTTTCGGTCTTTTTCCGTTTATATCGCAAAAAATAAAAATTGCAGAGGCAATCAAATACCATTAAAAGAAAGCTCTATTTGTGGGAAGAAAAGGACGCAAATTTTGTTTGGGTACAACATTGCATGTCCGCACAATTTACAGTTAAAGCAGCGCAGTGCAAAATTCTGAAATCACCTCTGGTCCTCTAGCTACCAAATGGTCCGGGGCTTAAGTGGTTAAGGAAAGCTTGCTGACTGGAATGGTACCAACGGATCAGCGTAAAGATAAACTGTTACCAATAGTTAAGAATGAGCCAAGATACATACCTGTTAACTACATGCTAGTCAGGGGATGACGAGGGACCGTATCCAGGAATTTGCAGATAAGAATAGTATCATTCATAGTAACCAGCATGGATTTATGAAAGATCGTTTTTGGCAGACCAACCTATTGTCTATGTCTATGCACAGGAAATTAACTCATAAGTGGGCTTTTAAGACACTAACATAGTAGATTCATTATAAATTTATAAATTATTAAACATGGTGAACATAGGAATGGTTACAATTGCTGTATACAAAATCACCACATGGATAAACTTATGAGAGTCTCAAGATTCTCCCTGAGAATCTCATACGTTTAAGTGCTGATTTTGTATACAGCAACTGTAACCATTCCTATGTTTTTACAATGTTTACCATGTTTAATAAATTATAATTTTCTAATAAATCTACTATGTTAGTGCCCTAAAAATCCACTTAGGGATTAATTTCCTGTGTTTAGCTAGTTCGGATGTGGCACCCCATGGGGGCACAATCACCATAAAAATAATTTATTAGCTGTCTATAAGGAACTGAGCTGTAATCTGGATAAAGGAAAGCCCCGGTGTATGTCTTGTATCTAGAGTTCGCCAAAGGATTTGACCTGGTACTCCATAGATGCCTAATCCACAAATTAAGGTCTGTTGGTGTTGACGATTGTGTATATACCTGGATAGAAAACTGGTTACAGGGACACGTCCAGAGGGTGGTGATAAATAGTGTATCTTCTGAATGGTCTGCAGTTATAAGTGGGGTACCCCAGGGCTCTGTCCTGGGACCAATTATGTTTAATTTGTTCATAAATTATATAAAGGTTGGGATAAATAGCTCAACCTCAGGGTTTGCTGATGATACAAAGCTAAGCATGGCAATAACTTCACAACAGGATATAGCAACTGTACAGGAAAACCTTGATAAAGAGTGGTGGGCATACACATGGCAATTGAGGTTCAATGAATGGAAATGTAGGGTAATGCACCAGGGGCTAAAATATGAATGCAAGTTGCACTCTAGGGGAAGAAACTCTGTGGGAATTGAGGATGGAAATAGATCTGGGGGTCCTAATAGATCACAGGCTCAGCAATAGCATGAAATACCAAACAAGCTAGGCCTGTAGAATATAAGGCCTCATGCAGTCTTGACGTTATAAAAAAGCCAATAGCGTTAGCTGCATTTAACTGTAGATAGAGTTTTTCAGAGTTTTTTTAAATTTTTTCAGAGTTTACAGCAGAAAAACTCCTCTCAAAACCCACTAGTAAAGTTTTTTGTTTTTTTTTTTAGCCAGAAACCGTCCCTGCCAAAAACTGCTGATAACAGCCGTGTGCACGGGTGGATAACATGCTGGAGAGTTTATTGCCTGTAGAAAAAAACGTCTGAAGCAAAAAACAGCAGGTGTAAAAATGTCCAGTGTGCATAAGGGCCTTAGCATGCTTTAAAAAGGGAATTTAATCAAGAGATAAGACTAAAATTCCACCACTTTGTAAAACTCTGGTTCAGCCACACCTTGAGTATGCCATCCAGTTCTGGTCTCAAGTCCTCAGAATGGATGTGCTGAAACTGTAGAGTCCAAAGAAGAGCAACACAACTAATCAGAGGGCTGGAGGATCTCAGTTATGAGGAATGATTACAAACATTCAACTTTTTCTCCCTGGAGAAGACACTTAAGGGATATGATAATATACTGTACAAATATATTAATGGTGATTCCAGAATTGGGAGGAAACTATTCAGTCTCAGGTCACTCAAGAAGACACATGGCCACTCAATGAAGTTGGACAAAAAGCGGTTCAACCTTAAACTATGTAAGAGTATTTTTTTACTATTAGAGCGGTTAGAATGTGGAACCCCCTTCCACAATCGGTGGTTTAAGTGGGAAATTATGCTATTTTCAAAAACCTCTTAGATGGGCATCTTATTAAACACAATTTACAGGAATATAGGAAGTGGTAGAGACATAATACATACACTCACACCCTCACAGGTTGAATTGGATGGACTGGTGTCTTCAGTCAACCTTACAAACTATGTAACATAAAAAATTTAGTTTACCTGTTAAACACTTACGGACCGCCTGCCGTTGTTATACTTCGGCTGTTTGAAGAGGAATACCGTTGTAATGGCAGCAGATAACTGCCATGACCCCGGTATCCACTTCTTCAGTGGGCGTTCTGCTTTCAGATAAAAGTGGTCTCTGCAGGAGGTCAGTTTTATTGGGGGCGCTAGAGGGGCCTTCCCCCTCCCGCCGCGCTCCGGTAGTCTCCGCTGCAGAGAAAATTGCGCCCTCTCCCCTGTTTGGCCGGCTGCCGAGTGAGGGGAAGATGACCCCCACTCGGCTCCATAGCATTGACCATGCTCTTAAAGGAGATTTTTGTGTGTGTATATATACATATATATATATTTTTTTATTGCATTTTAGTGTAAATATATAGTTTATGGAGTGTAAGTCTTTTTGACCCCAGATTTTTTTTTAAAAAGGACAGTGTCTAAATTAAATCTATTTTTTTTATTTTATTTAACTTTAATTTTAAGTGCCCCATCCCGACGAGCTTGCGTGCAGAAGCGAACGCATACGTGTGTTCAAACCACATGTGAGGTATCGCCGCGATCATTAGAGCCTCTGTAACGCAAAACTGGTAACCTGTAGAAATTTTTACACGTCGCCCATGGAGATTTTTAAGGGTAAATATTTGTCGCCATTCCACAAGCAGGCACAATTTTGAAGCGTGACATGTTGGGTATCAATTTACTCGGCGTAACATTATCTTTCACAATATAAGAAGAAATTGGGCTAACTTTACTGCTGTCTTATTTTTTTAATTAAAAAAAGTCAATGACTAGGCCTGTAGAAGGAGCTAGTCTCCGAGTGCGTAGCCTGTTGTTTCCTGTCTCACCTTCCTTCCGGTGCTCTCCTTGGTTCTGGTTTCCTGTGACGACATCATCTGTGCTCCACGCTGAATTCTGGTTGTTTTTCCTGGTGGCCACAGGATGGACTATCTTCTCTGCCTGCAGACTCGTGGATCCAGATGGACCTGAGACTGGACCGCACCGCGTTCTATGAGACCTTGATGTTCCCTGTTTTTACTTGTGTCCTGTAAGTGCATTTCCTTTGAGATTAAACATTTTTATCTGACATATTGCACTTAGGTGGCGCTTCCTTTCTTTTTCCCCTTATCTTTCCTCTACAGAGTTGGCTTTTCTCTGAGGACAGCTGCCGCCCACCATTTCATCACCTCCTTCCTTTTTTAGGACAGGTCATTTGTACCACCATATGGACTATTAAACTGTGACTGTTTTTTAGACATATGCATTGCCGTTTTTAAGTGTCCAGCAATACCAGTGTGTGCACTGACCGTTCATCTTTATCCTTTTGTATACTGCTTTAGGTACCAAGAGAGCTGCAAAAACTTTCAAAAACATTCCCTGTTCAAGAATAGATAGAACATACAATCTGTGATGATTTGGTGACTCCAGAAATAATTTTTACTCCTCCAAAAATATTTGTTGAGCTCTATCCAGTGGAAAAAGTTCACAAAGAAGTAGTCTATCTCTGTGGTTGATCCTGCCATCTTAGTCTTAAACATCTCAGTATACCTATTGAAAATGTTCCTTCTTTCAAAGATTCTGCAGATAGAAAGTTAGAGATGCTATTATTTCCTCCCTTAACTCTTGCAGATCCAGCCCTACAACCATCTCTGACAAACTTCAATATGCTAACTCGACAAGAGTAATGAACAACCAACATGCACGTGTTTTTTCAGGATCATGTTTTATCCGAACAATTACAGCAGTTACGCTAATGCTCTGACTTTTTGTGTGGATATCCTATAACATGTAATGAGACAAGTTTCGAGAATGGTCCTACTGTACATTTACAAACACAGAATCTTGTGGCTAAAAGCCTAAACAGCTGAAGCTCCTCACATGTATTCCTTTTCACAGAAAGGGTTTCTATTCGGAGAGGCACTTGACCAATTTATCAAAGATGTCGCAGGAGGGAAGGTTTTGTTTCCATGGCAGAAGATTCCAAAACCCCCCTCCTGTGAAGTCTCTACCGCCTCAAAACGCAAAGTACCTAACCGCTCTACTTTGGCTTTAACCTCTAAACCACAGTTCAGCTCTTGCTTTTCAGCACAAGACTTTGGGCACAAAGCCAAGCAAGTCTTTCCCAAAGCCCTCTTCCTAATGAAGGGGCACCCTCACTCCTAAGATTGGGGAGACTTCTGTTACAGTTTGCCTCTTTCTGAGTCACAGATATCCCAGACCTGTGGGATTAATCAGTGGTTTCAAAGGGGTACAAAATAAAGTTCAGAACTCTAACCCCTCACAGCTTTCTTCTTTCAAATTAACCAAAAACTGCCCAAGAACAGTCAGATTTACAAAATCTCTTGTCCCATGCAGTAGTTGTGCTGGTACCTCCACAAGGCATATTGAAAAGATTCTATTCAAACTTGTTTACCATACCAAGGAATATTCTCTCAGAAGATCTCCCCTGCAAAGTAGCATTTTTTGATTTCTATCGTGTCTGTTAAAGGTGTCTTTGAGTTGGCAGCCCTTTCCTTAATGGAGCTGTTCCTCATGTTTCACACAGACAAGGTTGTTTTTATGCCCAAGGTGGTATTCGTCTTCCAACTCAAGAAGGACCATCCTTATGCCCTGGTCCAAAACATATCAAGGAAATCTCTCTTTAATGGCTGGGCCTAGTCCGAGTCATCGGATTCTGCCTCAAAGCTACAGCTTTGGTCTGACAGATGGATTACCTGTTTATCCTGTTAGAACCTCACAAGTTACACCCTGCTTCCAAGATGGATTTTAACTCCGATAACTAGAGCTTACACTCTCAAGGACAAATCTCCTCCTGTGCTTTTATGCGTCCATTCCACCAGAACTGTGGAAGTTTCCTGGGCAATTCGGCTCCAGGTCTTAGTAGTCCAGTGTGTAAGGCCACCACCTGATCTACTGTTCATAACTTCTCAATGTTCTGCCAAGTGGATGTCCAATCTTCTGTGGGAACAGCTTTCAGCCACAAGGTTTTTTCAGTGGCCCTCTGAAATTGACCCTCGTTGAGCCTTTTGGCACAGTTCTGACTACCTAGTTGTTGTTCACCCTTCTAATTCATTTTTTGGGGGATGTCTTGGAGTCTATGAATACTATGCTTGTGTCCTGTACGATTAAAGAAGGTTACATACAGTACATCCTTATTTAGGATGTAACATTTTGTTATACAGCATCCTCCCCCACATCCCCCACCCACTTGTGACAGCAATTGTGATACTTTTTCTCCCTGCACCCACTGTCACATTTTAAAATTGGGGCTCGACCCACAGAGCCGCATTATTCATTCACAGCGATCTGTGAACAAATTAATTAAAAGTCTACTTTGCCACCATGGGGGGTACAGCCCATACACTTGTAAGGGGCCTGAGCTTCTGGATGGGACCAGCTGACTGGCACGGATGTGAAAAGGCAGGGGGCGGCTGCAGAGGAGCTCCATGAATGCTTCTGTATGAGTGTGAGTCAGCAGCTGCTGCTCTGTGTCATTGAGCTCACATCAAGCTCTTTGCTGCCACCTCTGGCCATTTCCTGCATGTGCACCCCTTGTGTCAGCTGCCTGTACAGGTGTGAGGGGGCTGAGAACATACAGGTGTGAGGGGGGGCTGAGAACGAATTTTGACCAAGTTTCCTGTGCCTTTGTAGCTCACACATTCCCAAAACATCAGCGATCCACCTCCATACCATCATAGGCCTTGTTGACTCCTTTCCAAATGTAGTGTTTATGGTTGTGGCCAAAAAGCTAAATTTTGGTCTCATCATTCCAAATGACTTTATGCCAGAAGGTTTGAGACTTGTCTCTGTGCTGTTTGGCATATTGTAAACGGGATACTTGTGGCATTTGCATATTAATGGCTTTCTTCTGGCGACTCGACCATGCAGCCCATCTTTCTTCAATTGCCTCCTTATTGTGTATCTTGAAACAGCCACACCACATGTTTTCAGAGAGTCCTGTATTTCACCTGACGTTATTTGTGGGTTTTTCTTTGCATCCCAAACAATTTTCCTGGCAGTTGTGGCTGAAATGTTAGTTGGTCTACCTAACCGTGGTTTGGTTTCAACAGAACCCCTCATTTTCCACTTCTTGATTAGAGTTTGAACACTGCTGATTGGCATTCTCAATTTCTTGGGTATCTTTTTAACCACTTCCATACAGGGCACTTATACACCTTCCTGCCCAGACCAATTTTCAGCTTTCTGCGCTGTTGCACTTTGAATGACAATTGCGCGGTCATGCTACACTGTACCCAAACAAAATTTTTATCATTTTGTTCCCACAAATAGAGCTTTCTTTTGGTGGTATTTGATCACCTCTGCGATTTTTATTTTCTGCTAAAAAATAAAAAAAAGACCGAAAATTTTGAAAAAAAAAAAGTTTTTTTTTGTTTCAGTTACAAAACTTTGTAAATAAGTTAGTTTTCTCCTTCACTGATGGGCACTGATGGGGCTGCACTGACGGGCATGGATAAGGCGGCACGGATGGGCAACGATCGGTGGCACGGGTGGGCAACGATCGGCGGCACGGGTGGGCAACAATCGGCGGCACGGGTGGGCAACGATCGGCGGCACGGGTGGGCACAGATAGGCACAGATAGGCGGCACGGGTGGGCACTGATGGGCACGGATAGGCGGCATGGATGGGCACTGATAGGTGCCACGGATGGGCATGGATGGGCACTGATAGGTGGCATGGATGGGCACTGATAGGTGGCACTGTACTGTACTAATGGATGGCAATCGGTGCCAAACAATAATGCCTGCCAATCAGTGGTGCCCATTGTGGGCACTGATTGGCATCCATTGTGGCACTGATTGGCATCCATTTAGTATATAATTAGCATCCCTGGTGGTCTAGTGTGCAATACCTAATACCTATAGGTGGGCTTCCCTGGTGGTCTAGTGGCATCCCTGGTGGTCCAGTGGGCATCCTCGGGGGGGCTGTGCTGATAATGGATCAGCACAAACCCCCCCCCCCCCGTCAGAGGAGTAGCCGATCGGCTCTCCTCTACTCGCGTCTGACAGACGCGAGTGAGGAAAATCCGATGACCGGCTTTTCCGGTTTACATCGTGATCAGCCGTGATTGGACTGACATCCCGCAGCAACGATCGCCGCGATGGGGGCCCCGGGGGCGCGCAGCGGCTCAAAATCCTGAGGACGTCATATGACGTCCAGTCAGGATTTTGAAACCACTTTGCCGCCGTCAATCCGCTATAGGGCGGGCGGCAAGTGGTTAAATTCCTTTCCTGTTTTATACAGTTCAGCTACCTTTTCCCACAGATCCTGACAATTCTTTTGCTTTCCCCATGACTCAGAATCCAAAAACGTCAGTGCAGCACTGGATGAAAGATACAAGGGTCTGTCAGGAGTGAAGAAACTCAATGACCTTTTATATACACACACTAATTACAAGCAAACAGATCACAGGTGAGGATGGCTACCTTTTAATAGCCATTCAAACCTCTTTTGTGTCAACTTGTGTGCATGTTATCAGGCCAAAATCACCAGGGTATGTAATCTTTTGATCAGGGTCATTTGGGTAGTTTCTGTTGCCATTATGATTTAAAAAGAGTAAACACAGTTGATTGATAATAAATGGCTTCAGCCAAACACTAACCGTGATTAAGCCCACGTTCACACTGGTGCGATTTGACATGTCAAATCGCATGCAAATCGGCTAAATTTGCCGCAAATTGCGGCCAATGGCACCGTCCTAATCGGTGCGGCGCTGCACCGATTACAAAAGTAGTTTCTGTACTACTTTTTGCGATTTTAGCCGCGATTTACATTGACATCTGTTCCAGATGTCTTTGAAGTCGCGGCTGAAATCGGGACTGCCAGCAGGAGTGAAATTGTGCGAGTTCAGCTGAACTCGCAGGCTTCACTCCCGTAGCCCCAGTGTGAACCTGGGCTGAAAGAAACTTTTTTGTGTTATCATTCATATTCTCTGAAAAATGGCCAAGAAATCATAAATTCTGCCAGGGTATGTAAACTTATGAGCACAACTGTACTGTATATGCGAATGAACACCAATACCTCATTTACACACAGAACTTTAACTCAATACAGTTTTATCTTTTATATTTTGCAGGAATTTGTAAGTTATGTTATGCTTGTGTCCGCTAATAATGATTTTTGTATATATTTTTGTATATTTTTAGTGAAAAGGCTGTACGGGGGCCCTGTGACTTCTATTGGCAGTCCTGTCTATAGGATTGCATAAAACATTTTTTCTTCCTTTTTATTGGTTGAACTGGATGGACTTGTGTCTTTTTTTCTACCAGACTAACTACATACCCCTTAAAATGTTTGCACATTTTGTCATGTTATAACCAAAAGTGTAAATGTATTTTATTGGGATTTTATGTTATATACAAAAGCATAGAATTGTGAAGTGGAAGGAAAATAATAAGTGGTTTTCAAACATGGTTTTACAAATAAATATGTGAAAGGTGTGGCGTATTTGTAATAGTTGTCCTGTGGACAGATTCTCCCACCTGAGCTATGGATCTCTGCAGCTCCTCCAGAGTTGGCTACTTTTCTGATGAATGCTCTCCTTGCCTGGTCTATCAGTTTAGGTGGACGGCCATGTTTTGGTAGGTTTACAGTTGTGCCATACTCCTTCCATTTTCAGATTAGATTGAAAAGTGTTCCGTGATGTTCAACGCTTGGGATATTTTTTTATAACCTAACCCTGCTTTAAACTCCACAACTTTATCTCTGACCTGTCTGGTGTGTTCCTTTGCCTTCATGATGTTGTTTGTTCACTAAGGTTCTCTAACAATCTTCTCAGGGCTTCACAGAACAGCTGTATTTACACTCAGATTAAATTACACACAGGTGGACTCTTTACAAATTAGGTGACTTCTGAAGGCAAATGGTTCCTCTAGATTTCAGTTAGGGGTATCAGAGTAAACAGGGCTGAATACAAATACACGCCACACTTTTCAGATATTTATTTGTAGAAAATTTTGCCAACCATTTGTCATTTACCTTCAACGTCACAATTATGTGCCACTTTGTGTTGGTCTATCACATAAAATCCCAATAAAATACATTTATGTTTTTGGTTGTAGCATGACAAAATCTGGAAAATGTCAAAGGGTATGAATACTTTTTCAAGGCACTGTATGTAACTATGCACAGCAGAGTGCTGTAAAACAAGCACCAAAAGTACAAGCTAAATGGCAGCATTTATTTTTTCTTACCACTGGAGTATGAATCCAGTCTTGTAGTATTTAAAGTACTTGGTAATCAGTAAACACTGTTTTACAGCCAAATTTGAAAGAATTTTTGGAGCTAGATTTCTGTTATCACACTGAATGCGTATCTGTGACTAGTCAAGGCATCAAATGTCTGTTGCAAGTCTTGATAAAATATTCTGAATAGTTCCAGTGCATGTTTTGCATTGTTTTTCATTTTCTGTTTTCTGTGTGAACTCCTTTTGCAGGAATGCCCAGGAGACATTTTTATTGAAGGTGTATTTGTACCAAGTTATGAACAGGGTAAATTACATACCCTTGAAACCATGTTAGAATCTATTGACCCTAGTCTGGAGAGTTGGAGCGCCTACCTCATTGAAGCCTGTAAACATCTGCAAATGAAAAATTTCTACAACATCTTGTATGAAATCCAACAGTTTATGAAAGTAGGTTTATGCTCTTGTCAAATACTTTTTAGAAGTTTTTAAAGTTTTACAGAGCAAAACGTAATGTGAAAGTAAAACAAAAGGATATACACATTTATTCACAAAGTACATCATATTAGTGTCATGTATGCCCTATTTACAGATTAACAATGTATTGACATTAAAAAACACTTACAGTAGGGAGGAGGAAGAGATATGGGACTTTATAGGTGCAATCTGTACATTTTCATGGAATAAGAACAATTAATAAAAGAATACATTTTTATTTATACACATAAGTAAAAAAGAGAGAATAAAAACATTGTATACAAAATATTGATGTCCAAAGCACAAGGAGCAATATTTTGAGTGTAACATTACTGTTTCCACACCTTTATTTCAACATGTTTTACCAGATGGCTTCTTGAGGAAATGGCGCGGTGTCATGATTACTGAATAGATAAAGGAACAAACGGCAAAAACTTTTTACAGAAAAATCCTCAGTACATACACATAAAGTACAACTATATCTTTAATTAAATAATCCAGCATTTTAGATGCACCCCCCTATTTGGACAAGGGTTCCACTGGGGTGCAATTCCTACCTCAGTCTGGTGAAGAGGTGGAGCCAAGTAGCAGCAAATTGGAGGTATTACATAGTTACATAGTTAGTCAGGTTGAAAAAAGACCATCCAGTTCAACCATAAAAAAAAAAAAAATATCGTACAATCCCATATACCCAATTCTATACCCACAGTTGATCCAGAGGAAGGCAAAAAAAAACATTATTGAGTCTGTATATGACCACACTCCTATCCAATCACAAAGCAAAATTGCCCAAAAGTGCCATATTCCTCACAAAGGAGAATATGTTTACACAAGGTATAACATAGTAGGGTTACCTAAGATTCAATACAACACATTATAATGAGCTATTTTGCAACAAAAATGCTTTTTCAAAAAATATCCAGACATCATCGAGGAACATGTCTTACTTTCAAATAGCGTGTGCAAAGTGTATAGGGAGCCTGATTACTCACTAGATGGCGCCAAGTGCCATATTCATCCTAATGACAACCACTGAAACGCATAACACAGGTGTTTTTAACACAACGAGATCATGATCTGTGCCTGCAATCCTCTCATTATTCAAGGTTACAATGAAAACTATGTATGTATATATACCTGGTTTATAAACAACCTGAGATATGCAGACAATACCACGCTAATGGCAGAAAGTGAAGAAGAACTAAAGAGTCTCTTAATGAAGGTGAAAGAGGAGAGCGCACACGCTGGCCTGAAATTGAACATTATTAAGAATACTAAGATCATGGCAACAGGTCCCATCATTCCTTGGCAAATAGGAGAAGAAATGGAAACAGTAACACATTTTATTTTCCTAGGCTTCAAGATCACGGCAGACGGTGACTGTAGCCATGAAATTAAGAGACGCTTGCTTCTTGGGAGGAAAGCAATGACATTATAAATACCAGAGACATCACCCTACCGACAAAGTGCCGTATTGTCAAAGCTATGGTATTCCCAGTAGTAACCTATGGCTGTGAAAGTTGGACCATACAGAAGGCTTAACACCGAAGAATTTCTCCTGAAGAAGCGTGAAGGCACGCGCAACAATTCGAGCCGTTTTCTTCTTTCATCCAACAATTCTCTACCGTGCTGCTGTTACTGAACCATACTCTTGGACTTTTGCTGCTACATGGACTGATTCTAATGCAATTCCCAAGTTACATTGTAGTTATATATGGTTTGGATACAGTTACGGTATTGTTGGTTATATGTATCAAATGTGGGCTTTTAGAAAGTTTGTAAATTTTATGTTATGTCAATAAATCTATTTTTGTATAAATCTTTTTTGTATTACTGTGCCTAAAAAGTCCAAGTCCCAATCTCCCTTTTATACCGAAGAATTAATGCTTTTGAACTAGGGTGTTGGAGAAGACTCTTGAAAGTCCCTCGGATGACAAGAAGATCAAACCAGTCAATCTTGAAGGAAATGAACCCTGAATATTCACTGTAAGGACAGATCCTGAAGCTGAAACTAAAATACTTTGGCCACCTAATGGAAAGAGAGGAATCATTGTAAAAGACCCTGATGCTGGGAAACATGGATGGAAAAAGAAGTGGCTCAGATTTGCAAGGCCACCACTTGGTCTTCACTGCATAAGTTTTATCAGATAGATGTATGGCGGCAGGAGGTTGTTGCATTTGGGCATTGTGTGCTGCGGGCAGCAATATAGGTCCTCTTGCCTGTTGGCGGTCTGATTTTTATGTGTCCCCCTCCCATCAGGGGCATTGCTTTGGGATGTCCCAGATAGTAAATACTATAGCTGCTCTGTGTCCCGTGATGTACATGGTTAGTCAGGTTGAAAAAAGACACCAGTCCATACAGTTCAACCATAAAAAAGTGACATCTTGGTTTAGGTGAAACCTAGACACCACCTTAGGCAGAAAAGCCGGATGAGGGCGCAACACCACCCTGTCCTGATGAATAATCAAATAGGGCTCTTTACAGAAAAAGGCTGCCAACTCTGATACTCAACTTGCCGAAGTCACTGCGACCAAAAAAACAAATTTCCTAGTCAAAAGAATTAAAGGAATATGCCGAATAGGCCCAAAGGGCTCTCTTTGCAAAGCGGCTAAGACCAGATTCAAATCCCAAGGACACAAGGGCAGCCCAACAGGTGGAGTTACCCGAACTACCCCTTATATAAAGGCCCGGACCAAAGATTGTGACGCAATCGGCCTTTGAAAAAACACTGATAAGGCTGAGATTTGACCCTTGATTGTACTTAAGGCCAGCTTCATTTCTACCCCCAACTGCAAGAAAAAGAGAATTCTTCCTATAACATACTTTCGGGGGTGCCATCCTTTGGCCTCACGCCAAGAAATATAGGACTTCCAAATTCTATAATAAATAGCCCTAGAAGCTGGTTTCCTTGCATTAATCAGGGTGGACACCACTGAGCCGGAAAGCCCTCGATCCTTTAAAATCTGGGCCTCAATAGCCAAACCGTTAAATTTAGTGAGTGTAAGGCAGGATGGAATACTGGTCCTTGCGAGAGTAGGTCTGGCCAAAGTGGAAGGGACCATGGACCTCCCAATGCCAATCTTACAATCCCTACATACCAGGACCTTCTGGGCCATGCTGGGGCTACTAAAATGACTGGCTTCCCTTCCTCCTTGATCCTGTGCAATAGCCGCGGTAGAAGCTGAATTGGAGGGAAGACATAAATCAGTGAGAACTGGTCCCAAGGAATCAGTAACGCATCTGTTCTGAATGCGTGCAGATCCCTTGTCCTTAAACAAACCTGTCCAACTTCTTGTTGAACCTGGATGCCAATAGATCTATGTCTGGGGTACCCAATCTCTGGCAAATGATTGAGAAAACCTTGGGATGCAGAGACCACTCCCCAGAGGACAACTGCTGGTGAATCAAGTAGTCCGCCTGCCAATTCTCTACACCTGGAATGAAAACTGCAGATAGAAACTGTACATGTTTCTCTGCCCACGTCACGATATGGTCTGTTAACTTCTGGGCCGCCTGACTTCTGGTGCCCCCTTGGTGGTTGATTTAATCCACAGCTGTGGCGTTGTCGGATTGGATCCTAACGGGACAACCCTGCAATTCTGACGGTCCATGATCCCAAAGCCAGATGAGCTGCCCAAACTCTAAGATATTGATGGGCAGGGTCTTCTCGATTTCTGACCACTTCCCCTGGACAGTGGATTCCTCCAGAATTGCCCCCCAGGCCAGGAGGCTGGCATCTGTTACCAACTTCCACACTGCTGGTGGGAAGGGTTTACCCTTCTGCAAATTTTCAGCTATCAACCATCAATTTAGACTCCGCCGCACTCTTGGGGACAGGTACATCTGATAATCTAAAGCTTGAATCATCTTGTTCCAAGTGGACAGAATGCTGTAATGCAAAGGCCTTGAGTACAACTGGGCATAGGGAATTTCTTTGAACAAGGCTACCATCTTCCCTAGCAACCTCATACAAAGGCGAATCGAAGGACCCTTTTTTCCCTTGACCACCCAGACAAGATCCTTTATGGCACTGATCTTTGTCTGAGGCAAAAATACCTTTTCTTGGATTGTGTCTATAATCAGACCCGAGTACTCCAGCCTTTGTACTGGCCGTAAGGCTTACTTCTCTAGGTTGAGAACCCAACCCAGGTGTTCCAAGTACTGAACCATGGACACATTCTGCTCTAGACCTGCAGCCGACTGATCCACAAGCAATAGGTCGTCTAGGTATGCCATAATCGCAATACCCTGGACCCTTAGCCCTGCTAATACCGGGGCTGGGATCTTTGTGAACACCCAGGGGGCGGTGGCTAACCCGATGGATAAGGCTACAAACTGAAAATGCCACCCGTCTACCTCGAATCACAGAAACTTCTGTTGAGGGAGGTAAATTGGCACATGCAGATATGCATCCTTGATGTCTATTGATGCAAGAAATTGTCCTCCCCTCAGAGTGGAGACTACCGACCGGATTGACTCCATTCGGAAAGAGCGGATGTTTAAAAAACAATTCAGATTTTTGAGATCTAAAATGGGTCTCACATCTCCATTTGGTTTTGGGACCGTGAAAAGATTTGAATAGAACCCCATGAACTGCTCTTCTGCCAGTACTTCTACAATTACCCCTTGCAACCTTAACTGGTCTAGTGCTTGGGGTAAAGATCTTCTTTTTAACGGGTCTTTGTGGACCCCTGATCTTAGAAAACGACATGGTGGAAACTCCCTGAACTCTAGCTTGTAGCCTAGAGACACCATGGAGTTGACCCATCTGTCCTGAGTCCCCTTCTTCCAGGCCTCTGAAAACTGCAGGAGCCTTGCCCTTCACCCGAATGAGTGGGGGCGCCCCTTCATGAGGAGGCCTTAGGACCTGGTTTGACAGGCCTCTGCACCCAGGGCTTTTTATGGCCCTGTCCATGAGGTTTACCTCTTGATCCCGAACGTGCCTGGAAGCTGAGGTACTCGGCGCCGGGGAAATAGAACGTTTAAAATAAGGACGCCTATTCCTTCTTTTAACAGCTAAAAGAGTACTCTTACCACCTGAAATCTTTTGGATATACTTATCCAAATCGTCTCCAAACAAACGTTCCCCATGAAAGTGAAACCCTGCCAATCGCTTTTTGCAAGGCAATTCAGCTGACCAATTCTTTAACCAAAGAATTTGGCGCATATGCACAGCCAAGAGAGCAAAGTGTGATTTTAGCTGAATAGAATGTTTAAGAACATCGACCGCAAAAAATAAGGTCCTTGGTAAATCCGCCAATTCGTGAGAAGTTTCTTGAGCTTTAATACCTTTATTGACTCGTTTGAACTGGTCTTTTAAGGGCTGGCAAATTCCAATAGCTGCTACCGTAGGCTGTGCTGCTGATCCAGCTATGGAAAAGGAAGCCTTCAGTAAGGATTCCAGTTTATCGGCTGGATCCTTAAAAACCTGGGCGTTGTCCGCTGGACAAGTCAAGCTCTTATTCACAGAGGAAATAGTAGCATCTACTGCTTGCAAACTCAATTTTTTTGTGAACTTTTCCTCCATTGGGTACAGAAGTGTAAACCTTCTAGGAGGGATACAAATCCTATCCGGATGATCCCAGTCTGCATACACTAATCACTCTAGAAGTGGATGCAGAGAAAAAGCATGTGAACTTTTGCAGAGGCCTCAAAGGCCCCAAAGAGGAGAAGGAGGCCACGGATACCTCTACCAGGGGCAATTTGAATCCGGAACGGACTAAGTCAGTAAGGGATTGAACTAACAATAAAAAGAGGAGGTTTGGTAAAACAAATCTGTTGTGATGTAGCCAACATCCCTAACTAACATATATACAAAAGTTTCCCCTCAAGGGCCGGACTTTTTGGGCATAGATTGTACAACCACTATAGGGTAAAATAGTATGAGTATTTTATTTTACATAGTAGAAACAAACAAAAAATAAATTTGAGTAATACAAATTGGACAAATATTTCATAAAATGAACATTGGTTTGTCAGTTAATCATACTAGGTACACAACATGCATGGATCAAACCATGCATATATGCTGATGATATGAACATGTGAAATACACAAATAATTAATTATATCAGATCCTACGCGTTACGGAGATAACTCCTCCTTCAGGGAAAATCCAATATATGATTTAGATTGTAATATAGACAACCATACATCAGGCGACACAACCAAAAAAAGAGAGAGAGGATAAAAGCAAAGCCCATTGAGGGGTGTGTGGAAGGTCCTTGCAGGAGGTCTCCGGAGGTCAAATCGGGACCGCGTATGACTAGAAAAAGGGGAGCTCTCAATCAGTGCTGTGTAGCTTAGGGGGGAGGGAGAGGCAGAGCAAAGGGGGGATGGTGGATGGATTACTTTAAAGCCTGGCAAGAGGATGTTAATGCAGCAAAACAGGGGTTAAGCAGCCGCATCACAGGATGAAATGTGGGCTACCAAAAGGAGGAGTAAGCCCCAGAGTTGCACCACTAATCCGGCAGCCAGATCCAGGAATCACCTCGGAATCTTGATCTGGATGGAAACCTGTTTGCTCTCTCCCCAACGGCCACAGCAGGGATTGAACTAACAATCTTTGTGATTGAGAGGCTGAAAATGGCTCCTCAGAGACTGATTCCTCGGAAGAGGAGTCATCTGCCTGACCCTCTTCCCAGTCATCCAATGGCACTCCACATCCTCAGCCCACTCCTGTTCCAAAGCTGGAAGGTCAGGGGGAGGAGAAGGATACCTATCGTGCTTTTTCCCTGTTTGGGAGACAGAAGCGATCATGCCAGTTATTTTGCCCTCTAAACTAGCTAAAGCTGATATTAAATTGCCCTTTGTGACATATACAGAGGCTGAAGCATTGTAAGTGGCCACTATGCCTGACGGCCTTAATGGCTCAGACTGGCCAGTCACCTCTGGCCTTTCCAGGGATGACAGTACTGCGGAGGCAAGACTAGGATCCTTGCGCCCCTTCCTGCTGTGCGCCCCCCATCCTTTTTCCTGGAAGACATTGCCATAAGCCAAAATGAACTTTGAGTCACCTACAATATGTGTACCTAAAAGACTGCCGAGCTGTAGTCCAGCTATAATGCCGCTATCACAGGTCAGTCTAAAAAAAAAACAGTATCCGTGTCTTTTAATATGCCTGGATCCAGCGCTTACGTGCCCCAGCAACAGCAGCCTGCTCCGTGTCCATCCAACAGCCCCACAGCCGAGTTCTGCCTTGTAACTACCGACTGTGCCTGCTGCGATCTTAGGCCATGCCCCCCACGTCCTCTGCACCCAATTAAAAGGCGAAGACGAGCCTCCCTTCACCTTACCAGCAGACGAGCTGGCTGTATTGGGAGAGAGGATGCACATCCGTGGAGGCGCGCCTGGCATGGACACAGCGATGCTGCCTGCAAGCCTGGCTGGAGAAAAAAAAAACACATTACTCAAAATGCCAATAACAAACACTAGGTATGTAAGAACTTTACTACCCTCTAGTGGTGACACACAGGCAGGACTTATGGCTACTGGAAAAAACCCTTAAAGTGAACCAAACATGTTCCTTCTTAGAGGTTTTTTTTTTAAACTTACCATTCCCGCCGCAGGATACTGCTGGACCGCCAGCCAGATCCAATCTTCACCCATCACGGCGGGACGAGTCTCTTGAGGACCTTCAAGGACCGGGTCCCCCTTGGCATTCTTGGGGCCACATCCTTGGACCTGTACAGCACCCTGCCTGGAGCAGCCTTTGGCTTCTTTGTTTGACCAAGGGTCCTGGATACCAGGGTCCAGTGCTCCAAAAGGAGGCACGTTACAGGCAAAAAAAAAACAATCTTCTTCCTAGAGGCTTGGGTACCATCCACTTTCTGACCTCCTTGTCATATTGAATGGATCCTTAGTGCATAGCCCCTTGATCCTAGGAGGACCTTCATCGGGACCAATCACAGCACAGAGCACTAATCCACCGTGACCATCACCTTCAAGACACTGGTGAAAAAACTGAGGTACTTCCCATATGGGAGAGGTTATATAGAGGGGGACTGCCTGTCTTTTGCCAGTGTCCATTCACCTATAGGTGGTGTATAACCCAGATATTAATTACTATAGCTGCTCTGTGTCCCGTGATGTACAATAATTTTTTTCCATTTTGTTGGGGGGGGGTCCCCTTTGAATCCATACAAGACCCAAGGGCCTGGTATGGACCTGGGGGGGGGGGACCCACGCTGTTTTTTTTCTAGTTTTTTTCTATTTATTTTTTTGAGCCGGCAATGTTTATTTTTTTTATATTTCCTTTAACAACCAGCTATAAACAGATTAAAGAACAAGAAAAAAATTGCCGCAAAATCGCGGTACTTGCGTTTTGGATCCGGGTCCATTGAATTCTATTACATCCAAAACACTGTTTTTGGCCTGGAAAAAAAATCCAGTTGCGTTTAACATCGTTTTTCACAAAGACTAAAAATGCCTTCAGACGCCAAAGATTTCCACATTTCAGACGCGGTACCGGCGTTTAGCCACATTTTAGTTTAGAAGCGTTTTTAAAGGTGACCTCTTTTTTTACATTGATAAACTCAAAAATTATGGCAAATGAGGAAAAACCATTCAATATGTATATATATATATATATATATCAAAAAAATAAGGAAATTGCTTCCATTGCATTGTGGACAATCCACAACTTGGGACAGGTGACGTTGCAAGTGGACAATCCACAAGTTGGGGCAGGTGACGTGGCAAGTGGACAATCCACAACTTGGGGCAGGTGACGTGGCAAGTGGACAATCCACAACTTGTGGCAAGTGACACGCTAAATACAAGTACACTGCTGCTCTCTCAGCTGCTGATACTCACTCTGGTCTCACAAAATAGCTGCAATCATTAATAATACTGTTTTTGGAGCTTAGGGCGGCTCCTTATGATGTTTCCTAACTAAACGCATATAGATGCAAATGTGGTAAAACGCGGCATGCAAACGCCACAAAGTGCGCCTTTCTAAACGCCGCTTTCAACCTTAGTTCTGAACACTTTGCACCAGCGTCCCGTGTACATGGGGCATAAAAACGCCTATGCCATTTACAGCTCAAAAACGACATGGTGGCCATGAGGTCATAGGCTAACATGGAGAGATGTTTTTAAGCTGCAAAAAACGCTCAAACAAGCGGCTGGAAAAACATCCGTGTGCATGTAGCCTTATATTAACCACTTTTTTACTGGCCACTTAAACCCCCTTCCTGCCCAGACCAATTTTCAAATTTCAGCGCTGATGCACTTTCAATGACAATTGCGCGCTCATACAACACTGTAACCCAATGAAAATGTATTATTATTTGGCACACAAATAGAGCTTTCTTTTGGTGCTATTTGATCACCTCTGCGGTTTTTTTTTCTAGAAATACAAAAGACAGACTAAAAAAATAAAAAAATTGGATATTTTAACCACTTCAGCACTGGGCCTATTCTGGCACTTCTCTCCTTCATGTAAAAATCATAAATTTTGGGCTAGAAAATCACTTCAAAACCCCAAACATTATATATGTTTTTTAGCAGACACCCTAGGGAATAAAATGGCGGTCATTGCAATTTTTTAGCTCGCTCGGTATTTGCGCAATAAATTTTCAAACGCCTTTTATTTTATTTATTTTTTTAAATGGTTCCATGAATTTAAAAAAATTACAAAACAGTAAAGTTAGCCCAATTTTTGGGGATAATGTGAAAGATGTTGTTATGCTGAGTAAATAGATACCTAACATGTCACGCTTTAAAATTGCGCACACTCATGGAATGACACCAAACTTCAGTACTTAAAAATCTCCCTAGGCGATGCTTTCAAAATTTTTACACGTTACCATTTTCGCATTACAGAGGAGGTCTAGTGCTAGAATTGTTGCACTCGTTCTAACGCGCGCAGCAATACCTCACGTGTGCTTTGAATGGCGTTTACATATGTGGGCGGGACTTACGTGTGTGTGTTCGCTTCTGAGCGCGAGCTACCGGGGACTTGGGCGTTTATTTATTTTTGTTTGTGTTTTTTGTTTTTTTTTTTACTTTTTTGTATTTCTTACTCTTTTTTTTTACTATTTTGTTTTTTTGATCACTTTTATTCCTATTACAAGGAATGTAAACACCCCCTGTAATAGGAATCTATTGTGACAGGTCCTCTTTATGGAGAGATGCAGGGTCAATATGACCCCACATCTCTCCTCCAGGCTGGAAAGCATGAGATCGGTCAAAAAAATTCACCGATCTCATGCTGACAGCCGAGATCACGGCTTTGTTTACATGCGGGAACCCGGCGTGATGTCATAACGTCGCGCCCGGGCCTCCGACGGTCATAGAAATGACTGGTGACCATGTGGTCACCAGTCATCTCTATGCTTCCCATCCGGCGCCGGAAAATTTGTTCTCCGAGCCCCAGATGGCACGGGAGAGCCCGGAGAAGAACCGGATGGCGGCGGGGGGGAGGGGAACGTCCCCTCCCGCCGCCTATAAGAACGATCAAGCGGCAGAACTGCCGCTATGATCGTTTTTATCGTGCACAGAATCAACGGCTGAAAAGAATGATATCTGAATGATGCCTGCAACTGCAGGCATCATTCAGATGTCACCGCACAAAGCCAAGGACGTCATTTGACGGTGGGCGGTAGGAAAGTGGTTAATATTTTGACAATTAAAAAAAAGGTAATTTTTATCCTTCATTGATGAGACTGCACTGATGGGCTGCACTGATGGGCACCAATAAGGTGGCAAGGGTGGGCACTGAGAGGTGGCATTGCTAGTTGACACTGGTGGGCATTGAGAACTGCTAGGTGGCAATGATAGTTGGCAGTGATGGGCACTGATAGGCAGCACTGCTAGGTGCCACTGATTGGCATTGATAGGTGGCACTGGCAGGGGCTACTGATTGTCACAGAATTGCCTCTTCCTCTTCGGGCCCGATGTCCCTTGCACATAAGCCGGTGATTGCCTTTTTTTATGCTCATGCTGTCAGCACAAGGAGAAAACAAAAAACATTACCCAGCTTTTGTTTACATCATATGATCCGCTGTCATTGGCTGACAGCTGATCACATGGTAAGGGGCAGGGATCGGCCCCTTACTCGGATCTGTCATCACCCGAGTCTCAGTGACTCGGTGACCACAGCGCACGCGCGAAGGGGAGGACGTCTATTGACGGACTCCCGGCAATTGAGGACCGTGCTGTGGCCGTCGATCAGTTATAGCGCTGATCTCAAGTGATTAAAGAGGGTCTAAATGGGCCATTGGCATGCATCACAATTCAACTTAGGAATGTGTCTTTGCAAAGTTAAACTAAATGAAATCCTTTCTTATTTTTGCTTGGGGATAGAGTGCAGAGGGATTACAAGTCTAGACAGTTTTTGGGGATGTCTGCACCCCTGATAGGGTGAAGACAACTCCCAAATTTGGCCACTTTATCCTTCCAAATAATTCACTTCCTGTCACATAGCCACACAGGAAGTGAGGGGAAATTGCTACCAATGTCTTTCCTTGGGGACACACAGGTCAATCTAAATACTTTCCCCATTATGTACATTGCACTCCAGCATTTTGCGGGGTACACCCCAAATTATTATGTATTTTGGATTTTGGGGTTTATTTACTAAAGGCAAATCTACTTTGCACTACAAGTGCACTTGCTGGATATTCGAGGGGGACATGCAAGCAAACAAAAAAACACCATCTTTGCTTTTACATGATTGGATGTTACAATCACCAGTGATCCCTCAGATTTTCAGCAGCTACACTTTTACTGCAGAGTGGATTTGTCTTTACTAAACCCCAAACTACCCAATGATTTGGGGTGTACCCAACAAAGTGCTAGAGTGCAATTTGCTTAATGGGGACACTAGTTAGATTGATCTGTGTGTCCCCAAGAAAAGACATTGGTAGGGTTTTACCTTCACTTCCTGTTTAGCTGTGTGACAGGAAGTGAAGCCAATTTTACTAAAAGGGGACATAAAGCCCAACCTAAAAAAAAAACAAAAAAAACAGGGGTTCTAACACTTACTTTGTTTCCCTCAAAATGCCCACAATTAGAATCGTATTGCCTTGAGCTATTTTTAAGTGCAGTGCTCTAAATCAGTGCTTCTCAAGTACCCCCAACAGGCCAAGTTTGCAGGTTTTCCTTCATCTTGCACGTGTGCTTTAAATCACAGTCAATGGTCTTGAATTTTGGACAGCAATTCTCAATAAGATAAATTCACAAAACATGTCCTGTTGGGGGTACTTGAGGACTGAGGCTGAGAACCACTGCAGTAAAAAGGAAAATTGAATACTTACCGCTCTGTATTTTTCATTTCCTGGTGACCATCCATGGCAGCACACAATACAATACATGCATATGCTAGCATGAAGGCACCAGGGTAGACAAATCACACCTGTTTTGTTTTGACATGCCAATCAGCTGTCACATTTGTTGCAAAGAAAACGCAAAACAAACCTCAAAACTTTGCATCAAATTTTATTGGTCAACAAAACAAAAGTGAAGCCAAAATAAAAAACATGGTCAATTTGAAACAGTTACAGACTCACAACATCTTGAGAAAGTTTTCGCAAAATAATGCAGCACAGACAATTAAATCAAAGTGAACAAACGACACACATTAACAACATCAAAATTATTTCAGGGGAACATTTCCCCACACAAAAAAATGCAATCCACAAAATTAAAATAAACACCTGTTTTGCAAAGACATAACAAATAAAATACATGTGTTACAAACTCGATAAGGACACCAAAATGTACTTTTTGCCAGACACACACACGCGCACACACACTTGCCTCTTTTCAGGGCAAGGGAGAGGATGCTATCTGCTAGCTTTATATAACATAGGTCTATGGGAACTGACTTGTTAATTTTGCTAGTCCCCACTTGGCTGGCTTATCTTCTAGTTATTGGCCTTAAAATGGGGGCCCAGGTCCCACCCTAAGGGACATATATCAATGTCACCAATTTGGACAACCCCTAAAAACAAAACAAGGAGAAGTGCCTTTAAATATGCCAAATTGCTTAAGGGCCATTTCACACCACATGCAGTCCATTGCGTTTTTTATGCATCAAAAATGCATGGAAAGTTGGTTATATGGTTCTAAATGGCAGTGTTTGTTCCAGTGCGTTCCAGTTCCTCCAAAAAAGTAGAACATGCTGCATTTTACCTGCACTGGACTGTACTGGAACGCAGCAAAACGCATCATAAACGCACTGGAACGCACAGGAACACACCTAAATGCACTGGAACACACTTGTCCTTATCTATGGTTAATAAAAAAGAGGGGTGAAAAAAAAGCACTGGACTGCATCAAAAACGTACCAAAAATGCACCGAAACACATCAAAAACGTGCATGCAAAAAAGCACCTGGAACGCATCCGGATTGCGTTTCTTTGGTGTGAACTGGCCCTAGTTCACACCAAAGAAACGCAGTCTGGATGCGTTCCAGGTGCTTTTCTGCATGCGTGTTTTTAACACGTTCCAGTGCATTTCTGATGTGTTTTTGATGCAGTCCAGTGTTTTTTTCCCCCTCTTTTCACTTAGGACAAGTGTGTTGCAGTGCGTCTTTGGTGCATTTAGGTGCGTTCCGGTGCATTCCAGTGCGTTTTTGGTACGTTCCATTGCTTTTTTGATGCGTTTTACTGCGGTCCAGAACAGTTCTGTACCTAAAAAATGCAGCATGACCATTTTTTTTTCCTTTCTGAAACGCACTGGAACGGACTGCAGTGGTGTGAACTATGCCATTGGCATTAATGTGATCAACTTTCGTTGCGTTTTTCATGCATCAAAAAAACGCACTGCACTGCATCCGGTGTGAACTGGCCCTAAATATCATACCTTGGGGGTGTCTATAGTATGCCTGTAAAGTAGCGCATGTTTTCCATGTTTATAACAGTTCAAGAGCAAAATGACATTTCTAAAGTTAAATAATAGTCATTAAAATGTACTCGCGGCTGTAATGAATTGCTGGTTCCTGTCAATACAGATAAAAGTAATTGAAAGTCTTTGAAAAAAATAATGCGTGGGGGTTCCCCAAATTCCATTACCAGGCACTTCCGGTCTGGAATGGATATTAAGGGGAACTGTGCCGCAAATTAAAAAAAAAATGCGTGCGGTTCCCCCCAAATATCCATACCAGGCCCTTCAGATCTGGTATGGATTTTAAGGGGAACTCCACCCCAAATAAAAAAAAATGGCGTGGAGTACCCCCAAAAATCTTTTTTTTCCCCACAAATAGGGCTTTCTTTTGGTGGTATTTGATCACCTCTGCAGTTTTTATTTTATGCACTATAAACAAAAAAAGGCGACAATTTTGAAAAAAACACAATATTGTTTACTTTTTGCTATAATGAATATCCCCAAATAAAAAAACAAACAAGAAATTTCTTCCTCAGTTTAGGCCGATATATTTTCTACATATTTTCGGTAAAAAAATCGCAATAAGCGTATATTGATTGGTTTGCGCAAAAGTTTTACCGTCTACAAAATAGGGGATAGATTTATGGTATTTTTATTTTACATTTTTCTTTACTAGTAATGGCGGTGATCTGTGATTTTTTTTATCGGGATTTCGGCGGACAGATCAGACATTTTTGACACTTTTTTGGGACCACTGACCTTTATACAACGATCAAAGCTAAAAACAGACACTGATTACTATATAAATGTCACTGGCAGGGAAGGGGTTAACACTAGGGGGTGATCAAGGGGTTAAATGTGTTCCCTCAGTGTGTTCTAACTGTAGGGGGGATGGGACTGCCTGCGGGAGGAGACCGATCCGTGTTCCTATATACTAGGAACACACGATCTGTCTCCTCTCGCCTGCCAGAATGTGGATTTGTGTGTTTACACACACAGATCCTCCTCCTGGCTCTGTCAGGAGCGATTGCGGGGTGCCCGGCGGAAATCGCGGCCGCCGGGCATGCGCATCAGCTCCTTAGTACCGCGGCGGGTGCGCACCCCCAATACCCCTTAAAGGGGCCGCCGTACAGCTATGGCGATTCGCGCAGGGGAGCCATTCTGCCGACGGCAAGCGGTCGGCAAGCTGTTAAGGACTGGGGCTATTTTTCAGACTCAGTGTTTACAAGTTAAAATAATTTTTTTTTGCTCGAAAATTACTTAGAACCTCCAAACATTATATATTTTATATATTAGCCCAATTTTTTTTTTTTTATAATGTGAAAGATAATGTCATGCCGAGTAAATTGATACCCAACATGTCACGCTTCAAAATTGCTCCCGCTCGTTGAATGGCGACCAACTTTTCTTTTTCGTACATCACGGGACACAGAGCGACTTAGTCATTACTAATGGGTTATATAGATTACCTTCAGGTGTTGGCACTGGCCAATTCCAAACCGGAAGTACCCTCCCCTATATAAGCCCCTCCCATCCGGGAGCACCTCAGTTTTTTGCCAGTGTCTAAGGTGTTGGCCAAAGAGTAACATGTGTTTTCACTGGGCTTGCGTACAGGTTCTTTTGGGCCTTAGTAAGCTGTTCCGGATCCCACCAAAAAAGCTTCATAGCTAAACAGTCGGTACCCGGGCCTTGCAGCAGAAGAGCAAGGTTTTGCCTGTAATGCCTATCTTAGGAGGGCTGGACCCTGGGATCCAGAGCTCTGGTCATACCCACGACCAAGATGTTGTCTGTGCAGGGTGCTATACAGGTCCAGGGGAGTGGAATCCTTGGGAACCCGGTCCCTGAAGGTTTAATTACAATGCCTGCCGTGATAGGTGAAGTTTGGGCTTCTGTGGACCAAACAAAGTCCTGCGGCGGGGATCAGGTAAGTGGGGGCCCCCAGGAACTTGGTTCTATTGGGGGACCCCCAAGCCTAATTTGTCTTTCTGTCTGTTACCTAAGGGTATTCCTGCTAATATCTGTGTATGCCTGTAACTACTGAAAATGTAAAATTTTAATAGTAGTCAAGAAAAAAAAAAAAGGGACCGCGGTACCTGTGTTAAACCACTAGAGGCCGCTGTAGTCCATTTTTCTTGTCATGTGGATCTTTGGTTTTCTCAAGTCAAAAGATCCAGGCAGTTGGTAAGTTTCTCTGTGGGAATCCACTTCCTCTGCCCTGTTGCTGCGCTCATCCACCGCACAGGCCCTCCGGCAAAAAGGGCCCTGGCTCCTAGTCCCTGTTTGATTTCGAAAAGGGCGCCAATGGCGCACGGGCGCGCGCGCGGGCGCGTGCACGCGCCTCCTATGAAAAAAAAGGGGCAGGGCGGGTGGATGACGCTCGATGCGCGCCGCGGCGCTTCTGCGCATGTGCAGGCGTCCCAGCATGGTTAAAAGACACAGTACAAGTGTCAGCTGGATGCAAACAGAGCTAGCAACAAACAGTGGCACACAGAGGCGGTTGATGCAGGCATCCCCATAGAAAGGCACTTTAGTGGACACCAGCTGGTATATAGCAGCAACTGTGTTAGACTATTACCAGCAAAAATTGGTGTATGACGACGGGAATACCTCAGCTTTGTGCTTAAAGGATATGTCGTCCAGACGCTCCGGAAATAGGTCTTCCAGGAAGCCAAAGGGGTCTCCATCGGATTCTGAGGATATTGGGCATGCTTGTACTGCACCAATCTCCCCTGAGAATTCAGAGGTCAGTAGCCGTAGAAACCCCGCCGGAATGCCTGGTGCTGCGGCTGTCCCCAGTCCACCTGCTCCTGTATATATAACAGAGGAGGTTTTATCCTCAACTCTGGGAGGATTGGAAGAGAGATTAACAGCATTGATCGCTGCTTCCCTGTCACAGGAAAAGCGCGTCCGATCTCCGTCTCCTCCTTCAGAGTGCCTGTTAGTGGAGGAACAGCCCCACACAGAGATCGACCTACCTGAAGGGAATCAGGATGAGGTTGATTCAGTTATGGAGGAATCAACAGTGGAAGAACCTTTCTCAGCATCTCAGGCTGAAAGTTTATGGGTTCAGTCTCTGACTAACATGGTCCGATCAGCATTTAAAATGCCTCTGGCGGAACCACCATCCACTACGGTTTCCTCGCTGGGGTCGCTAAAAGCTCCCCAGGCTGTCTGTTCCTTCCCAATCCACCCTTTATTAGAAGGGCTTATTTACCAGGATTGGGAGCATCCTGATAAAATATTTGCTCCCCCCAAGAGATTTCCGGTGATCTATCCCATGGAGGATAAGTTCATAAAAAAATGGAGGGTCCCTACAGTGGACGCAGCCATCTCTTCTGTTAACAAATCACTGACATGTCCAGTAGATAATGTTCCAATGTTCAAAGACCCAATAGATAAAAAATTGGAGTCTTTACTAAAATCTGCTTTCTCTACAGCAAGCATGGTGACACAACCTGCGGTAGCAGCGATTGGAGTCTGCCAAGCAGTGAAAGATCAGTTGAAACAAGTCTTAAGGGACTTACCAGATCAGCAGGCTCTTGCCCTAGCTGACCTGCCTAGAGCCTTGTGTTTTGCGGTGGACGCCATAAAGGATACAATCCAACAGGCCTCCCGCTTTACGCTGTCTATAGTACATATGCGTAGGCTTCTGTGGCTCAAAAACTGGTCTGCTGAAGCTCCCTGTAAAAAACTGCTGGTTAGCTTCCCATTTCATGGAGAACGCTTATTTGGAGAAGATCTGGACAAATATATCCAGAAAATTTCTGCCGGTAAAAGTTCACTCTTACCGGTTAAGAACAAGGGTAGAAGTCCTTCTTTTAAGAGGCCTACTTCTCCAGTCCCGGGCACATCGGCTGTGAAGCAGTTCCGACGGCCTCCGCGGTCAAATTCAGGGGGCAGAAATCAGGGACAATCACAGGGTAACAAGAAGCCCTGGATCAAGAGAGGTACAAAACCTCCCCCCAAGGCATGAAGCGTTGCCCCCACTCAATCGGGTGGGGGGAAGACTTCAGTTGTTCACAGAGACCTGGCGGGACACCATCAGAGACAGATGGGTGCTCTCCGCAGTAAGTCTGGGATACAAGCTGGAGTTAAAAGGCACTCCTCCTGCCCAATTTATGAGGTCAAACGTGCCAAGAGATCCCCAGAAGAGAGGATCCCTCCTTCTGGCACTAGAACAACTATTGCTCCAAGGTGTAATCAGGAAGGTTCCCCTGGAAGAAAGCGGATTCGGGATTTACTCGAACCTTTTCACAGTCCCCAAACCAAATGGGGACGTGAGGCCCATATTAAATCTAAAAGGGCTAAACAAGTTCCTAAATATCAGGACTTTTCGGATGGAGTCGATCCGAACGGTGGCCTCCGCCCTACAAGGGCAGGAATGGTTAGCCTCGATCGACATAAAGGATGCTTATCTGCATATTCCCATCTTTCCGGCCCACCAGAAATTTCTACGCTTTGCAGTAGAAGGGCGCCATTTTCAGTTCAGAGCCTTACCTATCGGTCTGGCCCCATTATTGGCCAATCTAAGAACACAGGGTGTAACGATAATGGCATATCTAGACGACCTGCTACTAATAGACCACTCAGTGGAAAAGCTGGAAGTAGCTATTCACAAGACAATCAAGTATCTGGAATATCACGGTTGGATTATCAACCGGGACAAGTCAGCTCTAAGACCAGTCAAAAGTCTGGAATACTTAGGGCTAAGGCTGGATTCAAATCAGAGAAAGATTTTCTTACCTCCAGAAAAGGTGTCGTCTTTAAAAGATTTGACCCACTTAGTGGGTACAAAAAGAAAACCATCCATACGCCTCTGCATGAGGCTGCTGGGAAAAATGGTGGCTTCATTCGAAGCGGTACCCTACGGTCAATTCCATTCAAGGAATTTGCAAAGGGCCATACTGTCAGCCTGGAACAAAAAAGTTCAGGCTTTAGACTTACCAATGTCCCTGTCCCCTTCCGTTCGCAAGAGCCTCCATTGGTGGTTGGTGCCCCAGAATCTGGAGAAAGGGAAACCCTTCAGTCCGGTTTCTTGGAAGGTAGTCACTACAGATGCCAGCCTCATAGGCTGGGGGGCAGTACTGGAGCAATGGTCTCTCCAGGGCAAGTGGTCAGAAGCAGAAAAGGCCCTGCCCATCAATCTCTTAGAGATACGAGCAGCCCGGTATGCCCTAGTAGCATGGACATCCAAACTCCAAGGGTCCCCTGTCAGAATTCAATCAGACAATGCCACAGCAGTGGCATATATCAATCACCAGGGTGGCACCAGGAGTCGTGCAGCCCAGAGGGAAGCAAATTGCATCCTTGAGTGGGCAGAAAAATATGTCCCAGCCATATCTGCGGTTTTCATCCCAGGAGTGGAAAATTGGAGAGCGGACTTTTTAAGTCGCCAACAATTATGCCCGGGGGAATGGTCTCTTCACCCCGAGGTTTTCCAGGCAATATGCCAGCGGTGGGGAACACCAGATGTAGATCTGCTAGCATCCAGATTCAACGCAAAGGTGGACAGATTTGTGTCTCGCACAAGGGATCCCCTAGCTTGCGGCTCGGATGCCCTAGTGTTCCCTTGGGATCAGTTCAAGCTGATATATGCATTCCCACCGCCACAATTGTTACCACGATTACTCCGCAGAATCAGGGTAGAAAAGAAACCAGTGATTCTGGTGGCTCCAGCGTGGCCCCGAAGGGCATGGTACGCGGAGATTGTAAAAATGTCAGTGAGGAGTCCTTGGACCCTCCCACATCGTCCGGACCTGCTGTCGCAGGGACCGATATACCACCCTTCCTTACCAGCCCTAGGTTTGACGGCCTGGCTATTGAAGCCCACATTCTGAAAAAGAGGGGGCTCTCTAATTCTGTGGTATCTACCATGATCAATGCCAGGAAGCCGGTATCCAGGCAGATCTATTATAGGATCTGGAAGGCGTACATTACGTGGTGTGAGGCCAAGAAATGGCATCCACGTAAGTACGTGATAGGGAGGATTTTGGACTTCCTACAGTGGGCTGTAGATAGGAAGCTGGCCTTGAGTACTATCAAGGGTCAGATTTCGGCCTTGTCAATATTTTTTCAAAGGCCCTTGGCTTCGCATTCACTAGTCAAAGCTTTCATACAAGGAGTGATGCGTATTAGCCCTCCGGTTAGTATTCCCATATGTCCATGGGACTTAAACCTGGTTCTGTCGGTTCTACAGAAACAACCGTTTGAACCATTGCAACACATTTCCTTGGTTCTTCTCACCAGGAAATTGATTTTCTTAGTAGCCGTTTGTTCGGCTAAAAGAGTATCGGAATTAGCCGCCTTGTCCTGTAAGGAGCCATATCTGGTTGTCCATAAGGACAGAGTAGTATTACGTCCTCATCCAGCCTTTCTTCCTAAGGTGGTATCGAGGTTTCATTTGAACCAAGATGTGGTTCTTCCTTCTTTTTTCCCCAAACCTAGCTCGGTAGAGGAAAAGTTATTACATTCCTTGGATGTAGTAAGAGCAGTTAAAGCTTATCTAAAAGCCACTGCTCAGATTCGCAGAACGGATACTTTGTTTATTCTGCCGGAAGGCCCTAAAAAGAGTCAGGCAGCATCAAAATCCACTTTAGCCAAGTGGATTTGACAGGTCATAATACAAGCCTATGGCTTGAGAAAGAGACCGCCTCCGTTCAAAGTTAGGGCGCACTCCACAAGAGCAGTTGGAACTTCATGGGCAGTGCATCACCAGGCCTCCCTGGCTCAAGTATGTAAGGCCGCAACATGGTCTTCGGTACACACGTTTACTAGATTCTACCAGGTAGACGTTAGAAGTCAGGAGGATGTCGCCTTTGGGCGCAGTGTGTTGCAGGCCGCAAAAGATCCTCATGCCTGATGGCGCCCAGCTTATGTATCCCTCCCCTCATTTGGCATTGCTTTGGGACGTCCCATTAGTAATGACTAAGTCGCTCTGTGTCCCGTGATGTACGAAAAAGAAAAAGGGATTTTTATAACAGCTTACCTGTAAAATCCTTTTCTTGGAGTACATCACAGGACACAGAGCTCCCACCCCTCTTTTTGGGACACTTATTGCTTGGCTACAAAACTGAGGTGCTCCCGGATGGGAGGGGCTTATATAGGGGAGGGTACTTCCGGTTTGGAATTGGCCAGTGCCAACACCTGAAGGTATAACCCATTAGTAATGACTAAGTCGCTCTGTGTCCCGTGATGTACTCCAAGAAAAGGATTTTACAGGTAAGCTGTTCTAAAAATCCCTTTTTACCCATCAAAATCTCCATAGGTGACGTAAATTTTTTTTTACAAGTTACCAGTTTTGAGTTACAGAGGCGGTCTAGGGCTAGAATTATTGCTCTCGCTTCTAACGATCGTGGCGATACCTCACGTGTGGTTTGAACACGGTTTTCATATGCGGGCGCTACTCATGTATGCGTTCGCTTCTGCACGCAAGCTCGTCGGGACGGGGCTCTTAAAATGTTTATTTTTTTCCTATTTGTTTTACTTTTTTATTTTTTATTTTGACAGTCCTTTTAAAAAAAAAATTGGGTCACTTTATTCCTATTACAAGGAATATAAACATCCCTTTCTCACTCCCTCCTCCTGCTCCCTACTCCCTTCCTCCCCCTGCCCCCTCCTTAACGACTTAAGGACTGCCTAATGCCGATATACGTTGGCAGAATGGCACGGCTGGGCATAAGCATATACCCAGCCCCTTTAAGCTGCCCAGCCGTGGGTCGCTCGCGACCCGGTCCGAAGCTCCGGGACCCGCGGACCGGATCGCCGCCGGTGTCCCGCGATCGGGTCACAGAGCTGAAGAACGGGGAGAGGTAAGTGTAAACAAACCATTCCCCATTCTTCCTAGTGAGTGTGTCACTGATCGTCTGTTCCCTGTCATAGGGAATGACGATCAGGGACGTCACACACCAAGCCACGCCCCCACACAGTAAGAATCACTCATTAGGTCACACTTAACTCCTTCAGCGCCCCCTACAGGTTAACCCCTTAACTGCCAGTGTCATTTTCACATTAATCCGTGCATTTTTATAGCACTGATCGCTGTAAAAATGACAATGATCCCAAAATGGTGTCAAGTGTCCGATTTGTCCGCCATAATGTCGCAGTCACAATAAAAATCGCTGATCGCTGCCATTACTAGTAAAAAAAAAAATATTAATAAAAATGCCATAAAACTATCCCATATTTTGTAGACGCTATAGCTTTTGCGCAAACCAAACGCTTATTGCGATTTTCTTTTTACCAAAAATATGTAGAAGAATACGTATCGGCCTAAACTGAGGAAAAAAATGTTTTATATATTTTTTGGGGATATATATTATAGCAAAAAGTTCAAAATTGTCGCTCTATTTTTGTTTATAGCGCAAAAAATTTCAACCGCAGAGGTGATCAAATACCACCAAAAAGAAAGCTCTATTTGTGGGAAAAAAAGGACGTCAATTTTGTTTGGGAGCCACGTCGCACGACCGCGCAATTGTCAGTTAAAGCGACGCAGTGCCGAATCGCAAAAAGGGGCCTGGTCCTTTAGCAACAAAATGGTCCAAGGCTTAAGTGGTTAAGAAGGGAACGAAGGACTGGGGAGACTCTCCGGGCCAACTACCGGGGATCAAACCAGAAATGCGTGAGAGTTATGTAAAAAGGGAGGTTTCTGAGCTTCCGGTATGGTATATTCTTAACTACCTCCCCCCTCCTTCCACCCTGTGCTCTTCAAACTCTGGAACCTCTTGTTTCCTATTATGGTAGAAACCTATGTTGCAGCATACTATCCTGCTCCTCTCTGTACTCCTTTCTTACAACGTAGCCTATGAGCTCCTGGGTGATTGTACCCATTGCTGTGTTCATCTCTCCTCAACTATTTAAACTCTCTAGGCATATCATTGTGTTACCCCACTCAGGTCCCTCAGGTGGAAGGTCCTGAAGGCTCGTTTGGGGACTTGATAACTTTTTTCTTTGATAATTTAAACATGAAAGTTTCCTTGGTGTTTCCTTAGGATAACATCACTTTGTTCCTCAGTGAAGTACTTTTCCCTTTGGTTACAACCCTCAGGATTATATTTTTCAAAAGACAGGTTTGCTGTGTGCTATCATACCTCTCATAAAACTTTTGGTGTTGTTTGTGTAGCAGGGAGCTGGCTATCTTATCTGCAATACCAGAAGACACCCTGCAACATTGCTGCAGTGAGACCATTTTCCTCTAGTTCCAGCTAAGACTCTGTGTCATCACATCCTGTCAGCAGGGGGATTACCACCAGGGAGCAAGGCATACAGGGAATTGTATTCCCAGGGCTTAAAGAGGAAGTAAACCCTCTTTTTTTTTTTTTCTGAAAAAAAAAACCCTGCAAGAGAAAGGCATAATGAGCTAGTATGCATAGCATACTAGCTCATTATGAATGACTTACCTGAGATCAAAGCCCCCGAAGCGCTTCTCGTTCCCCTCCTCCACCATGTCCCTTCCGAGCGCCTTCTGGGTATCGCCGCTCCGGCGCTGTGACTGGCCGGATCGGCGATGACATCGCGCATGCGCGTGGGACCGGCATAATCCCATTCATAAAACCGAGACGCTCAGTGTGCCTACGCCGTTGTCTACGACGTGCATGCGAAATAGACATCGGTGCAGTGTTTTCTGCAAATATCTCCTTAACCGTGTAGGTTAAGGAGATATTTCTTGCACCTACAGGTAAGCCTTAATCTAGGCTTACCTGTAGGTGCAAGTTGTCAGAGTGGGTTTACAACCACTTTAAGTGACACATTCTATTGAACTGTTGGGGAACTACAACTACCAGCCGGCTGGCAGAGAAGAACAGATTTCTGGGAGAGCTTATAAAAAGGATGGGGCTACACCTAGATCTCTCTCAGGACGCCAGCTTGGATCTGCAAGGAGGGGCTCTGTGTCGGAGAGTGCTGAGGCTGAGTTGCGGCCTGCACAAGAAGAGTTACCACGTGCATTTTTGGAGCTCCTGCGGACAGCACTGCTTTTCTGTCCAGCGGCAGCCTGGAGGCCGCTTCTGCTCCATGTGAATCACACAATAGCTGATCCGGGTAAGCCGTGCAGAGGTTGGACCCCATCCCCTGAGCCAGGAATCCGAGGAAGAGCCTGTAAAGTCACTTTCATCACCACCAGCTTCATCTGTTGCAGTATTTGGTGAGCGGGCATCTGCCCATCCATTCATATAGCTCCTATATACAGACACCATTGTCTCCATCCACTTGCTATTGCCTATAGGGCTAAAGGATAAGGCCATACATTCACATAGACACTGTATACAGACACCACTGTCTTCATTCACCTCGCTGTTACTTGTATTTCCACAGGATACAATACCTTTAAACCAGCAGTTGCTGTGATTTCATTTGCATCTTGCCAACAGAGGAAGATTCTGTTTCTCTGATTATTACAGCCAAGTCAGTCAAGTTGCTTTGCTCTGCTATTCAGGAATTCTTCACGTACAATTTTCATAAAGGCTAGCTGAAGACCAAAGAATTGCATCTTTGAAATACAGGACTACCTTAAAACCTCCCTTCCCATTACAGGGATTGCCTCCACTGTGCTCAGAGCTTGAATTTGCCTAGAACTCTCTGAAAAGAGCAAGTTAAATTTCCTTACAGTTAGCTGCTGAATGTTAATGACATTGCATTTATTATTTGGACCTATGTGTTGAGGAACAGAAAGGAGCGATCTGACACCGCTGAAAGCCATTCATCTGCCCTTCTGCTGCCTGTTCACATAGGCCATGTATATGCATGTATATAAGAACTTTTTATGTTCAGGTATTCGTTGTATTTAATCATTTGATATCCTTCCATGATGGTTGCCATTTTACTATTGGCGACATTCAACCTGAAATGTTATTCTAAAGTGTAAGTTTGTTGTTCACCTTTTAAGTGCCTTTATCATATCAGTAAACATACCTTATGATCTACCACAGTTTGTGTTCTTTCTACTGCTGTGTTTTGTCCTAGTACTGCATATTAGGTATGCCAGAGGGGTTGGGACTGTTCTTGGGGTTGAGACAGAGTACGGAACCAAATATACTTAAACGGCTCCTGTGGGGACAGCGCTACATTTGGGACAACACCGCTCTTGTCCTTCTAATTCCTGGCTAACCACCCTCTTTATACAGAGGTTGTTGATCACTAGCTCCCCCCACACAGACACACACACTTTTTTTTTTTTTTAAAGGCTTACGGTTAGTACTACTGAATATTATTTTCTCTTTACTTTGAATCTTCCTATTACTGAGGTCAAAGGTTAGAGACTGCACAGGCTCATAGAAAAAAGAGCTGAGGCTATAAGTCACCCAGCTGGAGGGGGGAGGGGGCAGGCTATGTCCTGGAAAGCTGTTGTGCCAGCTTAGAATTGTATCAGTGACTCGTACAGAGAGGCGGGCGTGCTTTGGTTTGAGCCTAGTACACACTAAAGGGGAATGAACTTTGTTAATTTTTCATGTCTAAGGTTTACAACCCCTTTAAATCTTTTCCTACAGTTTTTCAAACACTTTTTTTTACTAAAATAGACATGTTTTCTTATTCCATTGCTATTTAGTTCTCCTGCTGTCACAGGTAATACTATGTTGCACCTCTATTTGGCGAAATGCTTATGGTCCTTTGTTTCCTCCATTAAGGCCTATAGCTAGGTACAGTTTTTCCCCTGGTCTCTAACACAGGTTTGGCCTCAGTGCCCTGCCCTTCTGCTGCTTCATACTGCCCCGCTGCACTTTTTCTGCAGCATGGGTGCAGAACAGTGCACCCACAGGTTGTGCGCAAGTTAGCTGCGCTTTACCATAGGCTTTTATTATGTCCCTTGGTTTTTGTGGGTTTCCTGGAAGCGCACCAAAAGTCCTGCATGCAAGACCTTTGGTGTGCTGTGTAGTATGATTTCACTCTTGCTGTTTTTTTCTTTGGCTATTGCCCACCCCTCTGTTAAACTGCTTTTGGACATCCTACTGGTATAAGATTATCTGCTATTCCTGTGTCCCTCAATGGACGATAAACAAAATAATATTTTTGGACTTACAATAAAATCCTTTTTTTTAAGTCCATAAGGAGACACAGGCCCAGCCCCTCTGCGTTTTGAGCCCTGAGTACTGCTAGCTCACAAAACTGAGGCATGACAGTTAGAGACAGTGTTATAAACAGAGCTGGCTTAACTTTTTTTTTGTTTGCAAGTGTCCTTGCCGCCTGGAGGTGGCAATATACCATACTATTGTAAGGTGATCTACTATTCCGGTATTCCTCAATTGACTTCAAGAAAGAGAGTTCATGGTAAGTACAGAAATGTTATTATGAAAAAGCATACAAATTCAAATGACACTTAGGTACTTAGTATGTTGTTGGCACTAGTGTTTTATTGACTCCCCAGCTACTTACAATTTGTTTTCTTTTGAGGCCAGGAGCATTTTATAATTGGCCAAATTTGTTTGAAGAACGTACATGGAGCAGTAAAATTTACTGCTTTCACCTATTTATCCTATTCAACAGGACCATGTGCGTGCAGCGATGACCTGCATACGTTTTTTCTCTTACAATGCTAAGACCTACAATGATTTGGGTGCTAATCAGAAGTGGCTGGCAAAATCCAAGGAGCACCTAAAAATATATTTGCAAGAAGTATCCAGAAGCAACAGAAAAAAATCGTTTGACACATTTAGAAAAAAAATGTCTGCAGCTGATATTTCCAGGTATAAACAAGTTGAATAGAAGTTTGTTTTTCAGAAATTCTTGATGTGTAGCAGTGTAAAAGTATGTCCTTTATGTAAGCAAGCAATGATAAATCTGCACTTCTGTTACGCCCAATACATTGCCATTATCCTGTCCTTCAGAGCTAAGGGAAAAAATCTGCACTGCTGGTAATATACACTATACCCTACCATTATCCCATCTACCATACCCAAGTCCATCACTTGTCTGTCTACTCTCAAAGTTGACTTTGGCAGCACCACCATTACAAATAATAATGACCCATACAGCCGTTCTGACTGGGCCAACCCTCCCTTGCAGTATAGGACATTGAGCAATAATTTATTGGTAGGGCAGTGAGCAGTACATAGTGGAAGGGCAATGAACAATATGTAGTTGCAGGGCAATATGTAGTGACAGGGCGGTGGTCAGCATGGAGTGGCAGGGCAGGACAGTGAGCAGCAGCTAGGGGCAGGGCAGGATATTGAGAAGCATGTAATAGCAGGGCAGAGTAGTGAGCAACATATGTAGTGGCAGGGCAGTAAGCAGCATGGAGTTACAGATAGGAAGTGTGGAAAGGCATTGTGGAGTGGGCAGTGTGGAGGTGCAGGGAAAAATGGAGTGTCAGGGTAGTGGGTAGCCCTGGATCCAGGCATATACAGTAGTATCTTCCTATTATAATAGACAAGACTGTGTGCCATCCTACTCTAGACAGATACTTCAAGAGCCCACCCCTTTCCTCCCTATAAAAAGTACTCCTGTCTATAAACACCAGTGTCTGTAGAAATAGCCTGCTGGAGACCAGAAATATCATGGATCAATGTACATATTTGCAAGCACACCATGGAACTTCAAATAACATCTAAAGCTTTTATTCAAAAGTGATCATATAACAGCAAAAGAGTATTCTCTATACAGTAAACACCACACCAGTGCTGAATGTCATTGGATTTTTTTGCTCCACTGGGAATACTGTTGGAAAAATGTTTTGTGGGGGTGTCACCAACAAAGGATGGGTTGGTGGAGTGGTTTAATAAAACGCTAAAAAAAGTATGTAGTGTGAGGTGATTGACAAAGATGGGTGAGACTAGGACTGTCTTCTTCCCTATTTCATGTTTGCTGTCCATGAGATCCCACCTTTTTTCTTCGTGCTGCTTTATGGTAGGCAGCCCTGTGGCCTGCTGGATATTGTGAAAGGGATCTGGGAACAAGAATCCATGCCCCACAGGAGTGTGATTAAACATTATTATAAATGTAGAGGATTTATATAGCACCCACAGTTTGTACAGGGATTTAGAGTGTAAAAGGAGACAGTACAGTTATAATGCAGTTTAATACAGAAGGATTAGGAGGGCCCTGTTCAAGGAGTTTACAGTCTAAAAGGAAGGGGAGGTGGTACAAAAAGTAATAGCTGAGCTGAAAGAGGTGGTCAAAGTACAGGTTTTTGGGTGCCGCTAGGGTAGGCTTCCCTGAATAAATTCGTTTTTAGGGATCTCCTAAAGGCAGGCATGGTGGGAGATACTCAGACAGATTCGGGCAAGGGAGTTCCAGAGGATGGGAGAGGTTCAGGAAAAGTCCTGGAGGCAAGCATGTTGGGGGTCACATGAGAGCTGCAGAGATAACAATTTGGGTGAAGTTTGGTAGGCCAGTGAAAAGAGAGTTGTAGTCAAGGCAGTAGATAACCAGAAAGTGCATTAGTTGTTCTGTTAACCCGTGCTCTTGTGTTGGCAATGTTTGTACCTCACTTAAATGATTAATGATACATAAAATAAGTGATTAAAACCTTTTGTCTATATAAGAATCAACCCGTATGCATCTGCAGATATAATTAAAAACAAAGGATAACGATGCGAAAAGATAAACAATTACATTTATTTACACAGAAAACAAATGTTAGAATAATTCGAAATTACCAAATAGCTCCTAGCAATGTTACAAATACAGTGTGGTCAGTCTATGAAGATAATTAAGGCCAAAATCAGATAGAAAAAGTTACAGGAAAGAGAAGAGAAATTAAATATTACAGTAATGGAACTACAATACACAGAGATCTTACATGACCATGTTTTGTCCAGACTGTGCAGCCAAAATCAGTTGCTTACAATGGACATACACATGCTATCAATAGATTAATAATAGGTAAAATCCTATGATAGAAAAAGTTAGGGAAGAAGTAAAGAGAAATAAGAGACTACATTACACAGACATCCTTACGTGACCATGTTTTGTTCAGACCATGAGACTAAGAGAGCGGGGGAAGCTCTCTGTACTCCCCCCCCCCCCATGCCCCTACTCTCCCCCCCATCCAGGTTCCAACCCCCCTGGGACCTTGTCATTGGTCCAGAGGTGCTCACATTCTGATTGGCTACACCTGATGCCTCCTAAATGTTCATGATCAGGGTTTTAAACTTTCGGTGCCTCTCTGTCTCCCTTAGGTCTGTGATCTTCGCATTACCAATTCTGACATTGGCATGTCAAAAGACCCAAGTGGTGACACAAAGTCTGATATGACAACAAAGTAGTAACTTAATTATCACCTGCCTAAAACATTCAACCGCTTTTGAGAACCAGGAAAAAAATTATTTTTAAAATCTAAAGTGGGCCCATATCTCTACATGATATCACAAAATATATAAAGTCCTGTAAAAACATATACATACGTGTGTGTGTGTGTGTGTGTGTGTGTGTGTGTATATGTATATATATATATATATATATATATATATATATATATATATATATATTGTGACAGCAGGCAGGTAAAATCACCAGGTTGCATCCAGGATGGGAGATATATATGTCCTAGATTCAGGCTTTATGCCAATTTATACCACTAGGGGGAGTGCTGGGAGTCTTGCGGGGGAAGAGTTAATGAGCCCAGCTGAAGCAAGTGGGCTCATTAGGGCCTCTACAAGAACTCCCAGCATGCTAAGGGAGATGCTCCATCCTGGAACCAGTTCTGTGTTGTGTAGACTGGGGAGTGTGCTTTCTGTCCTGTGCGGTGAGACAAAGCCTGTGTGGCTAAAACTTATAAAACAGGGAGATAGGGGCTGGGGCAGCACAAGGCTGCACCTAGTTGTTAGATAGGGAAACTGCGTGTGTAGTAAGCGGTCAAGCTGACCAAGATTTCTTTTCATGTTTCTTTTTGTTTTGCTGTTATATTATACACTGTATATAGTTTAAATAAACCGCACCTTTTGTTTTTCACCTACAACTCCGTCTGCTGTGCCTATTTTTGTGTGGTGAACCCATCCAGGGGGTCACACACACCCGCTGCTGAGCTAACCCCCTCACAGTATATATATATATATATATATCTCCAATGGGGCATGGTAATTTAATTAGAGAGTCCTTTAAAGCTCCTTGTTATAAATATAATATTTCAAAATCTCCACCACACTCTGGACTGGTGTCGGCACGGAACTCTGAAGCAATGGGTACAAGTAGAGCAATCCCTAACGGGGGTTCAGTTTGAGTCGCTGCCCTGGTGCCAAATCAGAAATTGAGTCATTCCACAAGGGGGAAACGTGGCAGTCTACCCGGAAGGCCTCCTGCGACTTCTCGGTCGCACCGCTCCCATCTCTGCTCACTCCCATTGTTGGCAATCCAGCTTTTAGTCCGGGACTCAACGACCCTAGATTTCTGGAATTGAAAATGGTCGAAAGAACACAGGTTCGAAATTTTCTCATTAATGGTCAGTGAAAGAATAGGCAACAAATTATGGATGACCCGGCCCTGGTGGGGCTCTCTTTTTGGCAAAAAATACAGTTCATTTTATTGGCTCTTTGCCCTCCCCGGTGGCATTCAGGAGGCAACTAACCTCCTTAGAATTGTTAAGCTCGGAGCAGTCTCCATTGAGGCATGCCATTTCCATTACTTGCCAACTACTGATAGCTCAACTGCCGGACTTAAGACCTCCATTTATTGCCAAATGGGAGCATGAGCTGGGAGTGCAATTTACAGGGCAACAAATCGATCGGCTCCTCCTTTTTTCCCAGAAAACTATTATCTGCGCCAGACACCAGGAGGCTAGATTTAAAGTACTGTCCCGGTGGTACTACACGCCAGAAAAGTTCTACAAGCTGTTCCCTCAAAGTACAGACCTTTGCTGGAGATGTGGGGAGGAGGTTGGATCGCTCCTTCACATCTTCTGATCTTCTTGCATCCTTCAGCCCTTCTGGACAGAGGTACATTGCATAGTTCAAAAGTTCACTGATCGGGAGGTACTGGCGACCCTTGAGTTCTTCCTTTTGCATCACCACGGAATTCCTAGTAAGGTCTATAGGAGATCCATATTGCCGCTCCTGAAATATGGGGGGGCTGGTGGCTTAGCTTCCTCGAGGTGTGACGACTCTAGAGGCTCCCCGGATTAAGTTGATGTGACTGGTTGGTGGCATTATCTTTTTCCCTCCTCTACCCCCCTTTTTTTTCTCTTTTCTCCTCCTCTCTCTCTTCTTTTTACATTTTCTTCACTTTGCTATTCTTCTAATACATTCCTAAGGTTGCTATGACCTAAGGGTCAGTTCGGTTTTGTCTTTACTACTATATACAAAAACGGTGTTTACGGTGAAAAAATTGGTCGTGAGGGGTACAAGAGCATTCCTGGTCCCCTGAAGATAGGTGTTATTCTCTACAGATAGGAGACCATCATTTATTACACTGTGATGTATGTATCATTGATTATGTTTTGGGAATTTTCATTTTTACTTTTATGCATAACATTGTGGTGGTCTCTGTATTTCCACATGCTTGTCCCTCTTAAATAAAGAATTTAGAAAAAAGAAGGAAATATATTGCAAGGAAATATATAGTGGTGGGACATCCATACTGATATGTTGCTCAGTAAATTGGTGATACATAAGGAGATCGAGGGGGTAAGCTGATAAGCTGAGGAGTAGAGAGATAGATCTGTGTGGTGTTGGCGTAGAGGTGGTATTGGAGGCTGTGGAAAGTTATCAACCAGCCCAAGGACAAGGTGTGGAGAGAGCCTTGGCACACCCCAACAAAAAAAAGGAAGGGGAGAGGAGGAGATAGAGTTGTAGGTGACACTGCAGGAGTATTCATTCCCCAGGTGACGATACTCCCATAGGAGAACACTTCTCAAAATATCACAACAGGGAACCAAACAGACTCAAAATTAAGGGGTTCTATGCCCTAAAACTTCCAGTAAGAAGAGGTGACTTCGACATGGTACTCCTTCAAAAAGAAAAGGAGTGGATTTTTCGTCTGGGGACGCTCACGCTGAATGGATTAAACACTGAGCTGAATTTACAGGTATTCCTGACTCCGTAAGTTGATCTCCACTGAATTGATTGGTTGTCAAATTAACATACCAAGCTTCAGCTTGTACAAATGTATCTATCTGTATACAGTTTTACATTCACATTTTAATACAACTACTATTGAATTCAATAGATATGATTAAAAGCATATAATGTCAACTTGTGAATGTTAATTTACCTTATACATCAATTATCATATACTATAAACTGCAATAATCATATACTGCCACAAGATGGCAGCGGTGTAAAAACACTTTTTCCTTACAGCAGTCTGAATTCCCCTATGGGGTTAACATGACCATGTCTAGGCGGAAGTGATGTAACAGGAAGTAATTCCCTGAGTGTCGCTCTGAATACCTACACATGCCCTCATCCTAAACAACCTAATACTGGAAGTAGATGGCCAGGTGGCCCCATGATAGTTTTGAGTGTATGATACCGTGTGCGTGTCACCAGGACTAGGAATACAGCGATTTGCATCCTGTATACCCGTGGACCCCTGCAAAGGACTCTGGATTCACCACCTTGTCGCTGCAATTGAGGACCAATTTAATATCGTCTAAACAGTGAGTCTTTTTCAAGCTGGTATATCCAGCAAGCGGTCACAGCCTGAACACTTTTTGAGGCTCTGTAATTTGACTCAGCTGACTATATCTTCCTAGCCAACTTATATGCGGAGCTGTCTTTAATGTTTCATGGAAACATGGTGCTGAATGATTAACAGGCTTACTGTGGATCTATTGTTTCTTCTTGACTCAAGTCGCTTGTCTACATTACTGCGTGTTGCATTCTACTAACTATTCTACCACCTCTATGACTGATGCTACACCAAGAAACTAAACCTGCCTTGTTCACTGACTGACAGGGATACCTTCCAGCCAACATTTCATTTATTTGTCTGTGATTAATGCCTTTTTCAATACTGTAAATACCGCTCTATAGGCATATAGGGAGTCTAGAGGTCCATGGTTAAGCACAATACGGATACTGGTCTTTGCTGGCAAGGTTTCCCAGAACTCACCTAGCCTAAACGTACGTAAGCATTATGTTAAGTCACATTAAATAACTTGAGGTGATTGATACGTGTGGATGACTTGGATATGGCTGAGCTCATGGGCATGTGCAATTTCCTATTTATGTTTTCCTTTCAATGATAAATATTTTTTTTTCTACTAATTGTTCTAACAAAGTTATATCAGGATAAAGCACAGTTTGTTCCTTTTCCTTAATTGAAGGCAAGCACACCTTGGGTCCTATTTCCACTCCCCTTTTATTTTAGCAACAAGATAGGTAGGAGGAGAACCAGGGAAAGGCAGTCATGGAGGCCATAGAAAGTGCAGTTAATATCGCACCTTTAATGAAATGGCAAAAATAACAGCTCAGGAACGTAGTCAAAAAACAGAAGCCAGGGTCTGGATGCCAGAGCGAGTAATCAGACTAGCCAGGGTCAGGAAACCAGAAGTCAGCGTAGTCAGGAGCAAAAATCAGGATCGGAAAGGAAGTCAGCCAGGTTAAGTCATACACAAGGGCAAGGAAGAAATGAGCTGAGCTGCTTAAATAGCAAAAAGGGTCTGGCTGTAGGCTGGACTAATGAGGCAGGTTAATGGTAACCAGGTGAGTTACTGTGGTAAAAAAAAGTAGCTGATAATTAACCGACAGCTGAGCACTGAAAGAAAAGAGCTGCTCGTTAAGTGGCAGCAGCCCAGCCCTGACAGTTGCACTGCCCTTCGATCTAGCTACAGCCCCCCAAGTGTTCACAAAGGTCCTAGTCACGGTGCTGGGCTTGCTGAGAACACGGGCGTGTCTATCTTAGGATACCTGGATGATCTATTGCTCAGGGAGCAGTCTGTTGCAAGTGTAAGGCAAAATGTGGCTCTCGCAGTGTGTACACTAGAACACCTGGGCTGGGTTCTCAACTTCGAGAATTCAGCTCTGGAGCCAGTGCAAAGCCTGGAGTATTTGGGGCTGGTCCTAGATATGGTTCATGCAAGAGTGTTCCTGCCTCTGAGAAAGAGCTGGTCTCTGAGAGATCAGGTGCAGAATATAAAAAGCAAAAGGAATCCATCGATATGTCTCTGCATGAGGTTGCTTGGGAAAATGGTGTCTACATTTGAAGTCGTTACCTACCACTCCTGTCCTTTGCAGAGGAACATTCTGTCTGTTTGGAACAAGGAAGTCCAAGCATTGGATTGCCGTAAGTCTCTGTCCCCAGAGTATTGCAGAGTTTGAATTGGTGGTTGATTACGGTACTTAAAATCTGGAGAAAGGGAAGTTTGTTCTTACAGTGGTATGGAAGATCGTCTCTCAAGATGGGGGGCTGTTCTGGAGGTTGCTGCAATCCAGGGGACTTGGTCTCCACTGGAGAAAATACTGTTCATCCATATCTTGGAACTTCAGGCTGTTGTTTGGATTATTGGACAAACCAGTTGCATGGGTTCCCGGTCAGGGTTCAGTCCAACAATGCCACAGCAGTGGCATATACCAAACAGCAGGGTGACACCAGGGGTCGTGCGGCTCAGGAAGACACGAACCACATTCTATATATAAAAATAGTGCAGCGCTAAAAAATAAAAGTCCATTTGTGAGAATTCAAACAAATATCAAAATATACTAATATGCAGACAATCAATTGTGTATAAACAATAATAACTGTGAATAAAGCTTGAAGACACATATGCAAAATTACATCACATTTGAATAAACTGCAATTGTCCACCCGACAGCATGACGCCCATCACCATAATCAAAAATTGGAGGCTTACCGGAAAGCCAGCGACCCCTCTTACCCAGAGAGGTCACACAGCGCTTGGTTGGATCTCTGATCCACTGAGGAAGAAATACTGACTTTCCTCTCCTATGGCCCTGGATGGTATACACCAGGAGGTTCACAGCAACTCAGGATACAGGATGCAGTATTCGGAAGCCTCAATAGCAGAATGTTTAGGAGACTAAGGGACTTCACATAGTGTGATACTGTCTCAACATCCGGTAAACTTACATAAAAGTCCAAGCTATGATCATGTCACAATCAACAGATCAAACAGATAAATTCCTTGTGAGTTTCAAGCATCGATCACGCAGGTGCAGCAGCATGTGTACGTAACTATCCCTCTTGGGCAGAGCAGCATGTGCCATCTCTGTGGGCAGTACACATTCCAGTGATGGAGAACTGGCTAGCGGATTTTCTCAGTCACCAGCAGCTAATAGTGGGGGAGTGGTCCCTTCATTACGATAATTTCTCTGCAATCTGCCAGCGTGGAGGAACTCTGGACATAGATCTATAGGCATCCAGGTTCAACATCAGATTGAAAGGTTTGTGTCCAGGTTCAGAGACCCATTAGCGTTAGCGGTAGATGCCCTGGTAACATCTTGGGACTAGTTTACCCTAACCTACGCCTTCCCCCCTATTCAACTACTGCTACGTCTCTTGCGCAGGATCCAGAAGGGGGGGTAACACAGGTAATATTGGTAGCCTCGGCCTGGCCCAGGAGGGCTTGGTATGCCGTCATAGTGAATCTGGCAGTGGATGGTCCTTTGGACACTTCCGGTCCGGCCAAACCTATTGTCTCAGGCACCATTGTCTTGAAGTATTGGGGGGGTCTTGGGTCCAGTTATCTCCATGTTGTTGGGTACAAGGATGCCGGCTTCAATGAGCATCTATTACAAAACCTAAAAAAAATTATATTTCCTGGTGTTAAGCGAGAACTGGCATCCATGGAAATATGTGATTGGAGAATTTGTCACACCTTTAATGAAATGGCAAAAATTACAGTTCAGGAACGTTGTCAAAAAACAGAATCCAGCGTTTTAATGCCAGAGTGGGTACTCAGACAAGCTGGGGTCAGGAAATCAGAAGTCAGTGTTAACACACTTTGAGATCATAGATCATGCAAGGGCAAGGAGGAGATCAGCTAAGCTGCTTAACCACTTCCCGGCCGGCCTATAGCAGAATGATGGCCAGACAGGGGTTCTGTTATTCTGACTAAACATCTTTCAGGATAACATGCCGGCGCACGCGGGGGCACACCTTGATCGGTGGTGCTGTGTGTCACTCTGACACACTGCATCTCTGATCGTGGTAAGGAGCCTCTAATGGAGGCTCCTTACCACTGTGATCAGCTGTGACCAATCAAAGCTGATCACAGCGTGATCCAGGAAGTGCCGGTAAATGGCTTTCCTCGGTTCGCGCTGTCAGGGAGAGCCATTTGGCGGCTCTCCCGGTCAGAGGCGGGTCTGCACTGATAATCAGCACATTGATTAGTAGCTCAGCCCCCATGAGAGGTGCCCATCAGCTGCCAGGCTGTGCCCCATCAGTAACGCCTGTTAGTGCCCATCAAAGTGCCAATTGTTGCCCCATCAGTAATGTCTGTCATTGCCGTTCAGATGCCAATCAGTAATGCCTGTCAGTAGCTCCTCATCAGTAATGCCTATCCAGTGCCATCTATCAGTGCCGCATATCAGTGTAGCCTATCAGTGCCACCTATCAGTGCCCATCAATTCTACATATCAGCGCCTCCTCATCAGTGCTGCCTCATCAGTGCCCATTAGTGCAGCTTTATCCGTACCCGTCAGTGAAGGAAAAAACAACATTTTATAACAGGAACTAGGAAACTTTTTTGGTCTTTTTTAGTTTGTTTTAGCAAAAAATATTTAAGCCCAGAGATGATCAAATGCCACCAAAATAAAGCTCTATTTGTGGGAAGAAAATTTGAAAAATTTAGTTTGAGTACAGTGTTGCATGATTGCGCAATTGTCATTCAAAGTGCGACAGCGCTGAAAATTGTCCTGGGCAGAAAGGGGGGTAAGTGCCTGGTATTGAAGTGGTTAAATATCAAAAAGGGTCTGGCTGTAGGCTGGACTAATGAGGCAGGTTAATGGCAACCAGGTGAGTCACTATGATAACGATGAGTGGCTGGAAATTAAAGCGGAGTGCCACCCAAAAGTGGAACTTCCCGCTCATCTTATTCCTCTCCCCTCCGGTGCCTTTGACGGGTATCCTTTCCCACTTCTGGGAGTCCCTGCCGCGGAGCTGTGACGTCACTGTGGCGCTCCCTCCTCCTCCCCCGGCCACCGGGTCAATAGGAGAGAGGAGCGGGGCCTCGCGCATGCGCAGTAGGGTTCCCGGCGTGAATGGTGGCGGAGCACCCGACAGCTGATGGAAACATCAGCTGCGGGTGCTGACATCGCTGGACTCCAAGGACAGGTAAGTGTCCATTTATTAAGGTTTAGTGAGGGAACACTGAGTCCGAGGTTATGGAAGACAGCAAGACCCTCTCCCTCTCCCCAACTTGGTATGAGTGCGCTGGTAGGCGTCTGCGGTCAGCATGGAGTTTGTACCTCTCCCTGGAGTTTTGCAAGGATTCTTGGACCTGCACCCAAGTGGAACAGAGTTCCCGAAGATGTTTCTCTACCGCATGAATTCCTTGCGAAAACGAATGTATCAGGCAACATGGATGGCTGGAACCCATAGTTCTCCATAAACTGAGATAATAGCGAGGCAGCATTGATGGCGCTTTTGTGAGCACACTCCACCCAAGGTAACAGGTTCAACCAGTTGTTATGGTGATATGAAATTTAGCAACGTAGGAACTGCTCCAAGGCTTGGTTAGCACATTCTGGGGCCCCATTGGACTGCGGTTGATATGCCAAGGAGAAGGAAAGCTTAACTCCCAACCGTGCACAAAAGGCTCACCAAAACCTGGTCACAAACTGGCTACCCTGTCTGAGATAAGACTAGATTTTGGAAGAGGAGGAAAACTGTACAATACAATAATGTATCTGCCCTTAAATTCTTCGTATGGGGTAAGAATGAGAATATGTATTTGAAGCTTGACAGAAAAACAACCAGCCCTTCTGGGAGATAAGCGTTTATCCTCAGACAAAAAGGTGAAATTCTTATGGTCCGTCAAAATGAGGACCAGCATAGAAGTACCCTCGAGGAGATGCCACCATTCCTAAAGAGCTAAATTGATGGCTAATAATTTTCTGTCCCCAAATTCATAATTGCATTCTGCTGGAGAATTTTTTTTTTAGAAAAGCAGCCACAAGGATGCATAGCGCTCTGAGGTAGGAAGTTGAGAAAGGAGAGTGCCTACTCCAGTTTCAGAGACATCAACTTCCCTGCTAAGGTCTGGCCTACCTGAACCTGTTTCCAGGTTGCTGAGGTGCTACAACTGCATGATTCCTGTATGCAGCAGAGTGCCAGTACTAGTGCTGCTCTACCTTCTGGTGAACTAGCGAGCACCAGCTTCCTAGTACATCCGGGTCATAGACAAACCAGCACTGCAGTAACACTTGTAGACGTGGCAAGTCCTGTAAGTAGTGTCCCGCAGCCACCAAGAATTCAAAGACAGGCCCAAAGAGCCCATAGTGCCCTTTCTTCTCCGTTTGCAAATCCTGATTGGGAGCCCACAGATTCTGCAGCACCTGTACTTCCCCCATTCACTGGTCAACCCGGAATTCAGGTGGAAACAGCAGATTTAACTCCCCATGTTTGTTTGTTTTTAGCTGTTTTTCATGGAAGATCTGTATGGATCTATTGTGGACCAAAGCAATTTATATGTCAATCAATTTATCCCCACAAACCCAAATTCAAATCTTGCCAGACAATTTGCATGGAAACTTATCACGGTTTCCAAATTTAAGACTTTTCTGGACCTTTCCCTCAACATGAGCATTACTAAAAATAATAAGTTGCAGTCATATTGGTCCACAGACCCAATTTATCATATGCCTGTGTTCTCTGCTGCCACGACCAGGGCTAGATACGAGCAAATCATGCGATTTATGCACGTCAGCGACAATGAACTTTGTCGTCCTCGCGGTAACCCTGGATATAATTGGCTCCACAGAATTCGGCCCCTCGTAAATCATTTGAACCAAAAATTTGCAGCCTTGTCTACGCTCCAACAAGCTGTCTGCATAGAAGAGTCCCTGATTACGTTTTCTGGCTGCCTTGTTTTTTAGTTTTTCCCAAGCAAGCGTGCCAAATATGGGGTCAAAATGTGTATGCTCTGTGACAGGCTATACATGGACTTTCCTGGTTTACGAGGGAAAAGATAGCAGCGCCATTTTTAAAGTGGGAAAGCATCTTATCACACCGATCTTGGTGTGGTCAGATCATTTAAGGGCAGAGGAGAGATTTAGTCTAATAGACCCCAAAAAGTTTTTCTAGAAAAAGAAAAATAGTAATTTTCATGTAAACCAAAGGTGTCAGAAAAGGCTTGGTTTTCACGTGGTTAGAAGAGTGGGTGATCTGTGGCATAAGCTTCTAATTTTGGGCAAAAAAAGGCAGGGCAGTTCAAACACCCCCTAAATTACCCCTTTTTGGAAAGTAGACACCCCAAGCTGTTTGAGAGGCATGTTGAGTCCATGGAACATTTTATGTTTTGCGACAAGTTTCTGGAAAATTACCAAATAGTTTTTTTTCTTTTTTTTACACAAGTTGTCACTTAAATTATATATTGCTCACACATGACATGGGTATATGTGGAGTGACACCCCAAAATACATGCTTCTCCTGAGTATGGGGATAAACCAATCACCGCCTCTGGGCTTTCTAAGGGCGTAATTTGCCCATTTAATTTCCTGCCTACATCACAGTTTACATCACAGTTTCGGAGGCCCTAAAATGTCAAGATAACACAACCCCCCAAATTACCCCTTTTTGGAAAGTAGACACCCCAAGGTATCTATACTATACAAGAGGTATAGTGAGTATTTTGCAGATCTCAATTGTTGCCACAATTGTTTGGAAAATGAAGAAAGAAAAGGAAAATTTATTTTTCTTTTCTTTTTTTAAATTTCAAAACCTAGGGATGGCCTGTTTATATGTACCTTGGACCTGACTAAGGGGGACTGACAAATCCTCCTCAGCAACAGTGTAAAATAAAAAACTGCTTTTATTACTCTAGAGGGTTTATGGCCATATGTCTGTATGCTGCTTGGCTTGGAAGGGTCCCCTGCAACATTTTAAAGAACTATAGATAAAATCCTGCAGCTGCCTAGATGATTTGGTCATTTTTGTTACAGACTGAAGAAAACGCCTCTATAGGGTGCAGGCAATCTTGGATGCCATATGGGAGCTGGGGGTTGACAGCGAGCAAATACAATTTGCTATAGACTAGATAGATTTTTCTACTTCTCTCCTGCTCCTCCCTCTTTGTTCGCACTTGTGTACAAGCTTTCTTCCTATTTAAAGCCCCACTCAGAAATCGATAACAAAAAAAAAACCAATATAACAATCTAAATTCCCATTTTTACTTAACCCAAAGTCACGTGATGCCACATCCCTGAGTCTTCTCTTTTTCTGTTTGCTTACTGCTCATGGTCCTTCTTTAGCTGTCCACATGTGATGCAGGCAGTTGGTAGGGTCTTCTCAGTAGTGAGAAAAGGACCGATGTCCTCAAAGAGGACTTTAAGGGACTGGTGGATCTCGGAACATCATTGCAGCACAGGATTAATGGTCCACCACACAGGAACCAGCAGTAGTTAGGGACCTGGATGGGGGACTTAGGCGAGTATTTCTGGCTTCACAAGATAAGGGGCAAAAAAGACAGTATCAGTTAGAGGAGGATGGGAGGGACAGTTGGAAAAAACTTAGATTGTTCCCAGAGTGAGGCTTTAACCCTTTCACTGCCAAAACCATATATGCATCTTTTTGCACACGTTTAATGACTTCAATACCGGACACTTTCACCCCCTTCCTGTCCAGGTAAATTTTCAGCTTTCAGTGCTGTCACACTTCGAATGACAATTACTCCAAGGATTCAATTCAAATGTGTTCATGGTACTAAAGTCCAACGGAGATACTCAAGTCCACAAGGTCAAAAGAATTCCTTAATTTGATGGATCTTTTGCCAAACCTTAACTGTATGGAAAACTTTCCTTACTTTTCACTGTAAAGTGATAACAGATGACAGTCTTTTACGCATGAGAGGAGTGTTCCAGTTTCTCATGGTCCAGGAAACATGGACACCTGAGGAAGGCATGCTCCCCATCATCGTCCTGGAGCTCAGAAGAATACAAATGACTCTGGCTCACTGGTGAGCATTACATATGAGTCAACAACCCCAGAATGTCACAATTGGTGGAGAATATGGGCAGCAGTGTTGGGGGAGGTGGTCTATTGCTGCTGGGGAGGTCTATTGTTGCTAGGGGTAAATTGTTGCTGGAAGAGATCTACTGTTGAGGGAGGGGGTCTATTGCTGCTGGGGAGGTATGTTGTTTCTGGGGGTCAATTGTTGCTGGAAGAGATCTACTGTTGAGGGAGGGGTCTATTGCTGCTGGAAGAGAACTACTGTTGGGAGGGGTGTCTATTGCTGTTGGAAAGGTATATTGTTGCTACGAGTTGCTGGGAGATCTTTTGCTGCTTCTGGGGGTACATTGTTGCCCTGGGTGGTCTATTGTTGCTAGGGGTCAATTGTTGCTGGAAGAGATCTACTGTTGAGGGAGGGGGTCTATTGTTGCTGGAAAGGTATATTGTTGCTGGCTGCTGGGGGGTACATTGTTGCTGGGTGAATCTATTGTTGCTGGTGAGGGCGGTTCTATCGCTGCTGGCTGTGGGAGATCTATTGTTGCTGGTGGGGGGTGTATTGCTGCTGGATGTGAGGGATCTATTTTTACTACTTTTATTTTTGTAAATTTGTAAATTCCATACAAATTATTTAGCACCACAAAATGATATTCTTTAAAAGGGGTGCTACTGGGGGGTGGAACCAAGAAACGGTGCTCGGAGGTGGCACTAAGGAATGATACTCGGAGGTGTGTGGGGGTGTAACCAAGAAACGGTACTGGGAAGTGGGTAGGGTTCGGAGGCAATAAGCCCTGCCTGTACTGTACTCCATGATATTGAAACTGTTGCTTTTAACCACTTAACGACCGCCCCATGTACATATACGTCGGCAGGATGGCATGGACAGGCACAATCACATACCTGTACGTGACTGCCTTTGTATGGGTGGGGGGTCCTATCGGACCCCCCCCCCCGGTACATGCAGCGGTAGTTTTCGGTCCAGGAGCGATCCGTGATGAGGGGGCGGCCATTGGTTTCTGGCCACCCCCTCGCGATCGCTCCCGGCGAATGAGATGCTTCCCCTGCTTGTGTAATATAAACGCTTGCAGGGGAAGTGATGTCATCTCTCCATGCGGCGCTCTATTCGTCCAGAGCGCCGAGGAGAGAAGACATCAGGTTAGTGCACAAACAATACACTGACACGTAGGTACACATAGGTACACAGTCCACCCCCCAGATCACCCCCCAGTCACAGTGTCACTGATTGCAGTGATCATTTATTTACTGATCACTGCAATCAGTGACATTTGTGATAGTAAAAGTGTCAGAGCAGTTAGTGTTAGGTCCAGGGTAGCCCCCTAACCCCCCTAATAAAGGTTTAACCCCTTGATCGCCCCCCAGGTAAACCTTTCACCCCCTATCACCAGTGTCACTAAGCGATCGTTTTCTGATCGCTGTATTAGTGTCGCTGGTGCCGCTAGGTAGCCAGTTATATTTTAGGTTCGCTGCCAGGTTTTTATAGCATCAGGTACCCCTGTATATTATCTAATAAAGGTTTAACCCCTTGATCACCCCCCCCCCCCAAGGTAACCCTTTCACCCCCTATCGCCAGTGTCACTAAGCGATCGTTTTTCTGATCGCTGTATTAGTCTCGCTGGTGCCGCTAGGTAGCCAGTTATTTTTTTAGGTTCGCCGCCAGGTTTTTATAGCATCAGGTACCCCCATATACAACTTAATAAAGGTTTTAAACCCCTGATTGCCCCTAGAGTTAACCCTTTCACCAGTGATCACCGTATAAGTGTTACATGTGACGCTGGTTAGTTAGTTTGCTTTTTATAGCATCAGGGCACCCACCGTATATATCCCAATAAAGTTTTAACACCCTGATTGCCCGGCGGGTGATATCAATTAGGTTTTAGCATCAGAGGGTCTGCGTCACACACCAGGCAGCGTCAGGTTAGTGCCAGTAGCGCCAACACCCACACGCAAAGCATACACCTCCCTTATTGGTATAGTATCTGAACAGATCAATATCTGATCTGATCAGATCTATACTAGCGTCCCCAGCAGTTTAGGGTTCCCAAAAACGCAGTGTTAGCGGGATCAGCCCAGATACCTGCTAGCACCTGCGTTTTGCCCCTCCGTCCAGCCCAGGCCACCCAAGTGCAGTATCGATCGATCACTGTCACTTACAAAACACAACACACATAACTGCAGCGTTCACAGAGACAGGCCTGATCCCTGCGACTCCAGTGCTGTAGGAGGTGATTTCACCACCACAGTTAAAAAAAAAAAAGAGCGTATATGCCGAAGCATGGGGGCAGCAGGGGCGGAGGAGCGATTTTCCTCCTAATGCCGCGTACATACGGTCGAAATTCCAACGGAGGCTTGCCCGTGGAAAAGTCAGACGTGTGTACGCGGCATAACTTTTGCGGGAGGATGCACCCATGCTTCGGCATATATAAATGGTGCATGTATGCCCATCATTAGAAGTGAGTGGATGAAGGGAGGTATGCTAATGGTGGGCAGACCCACCGATCAATCTCTTTTTTTCGTTCAGCCAACAGGCTGCATGGAAAAAAAAGATTACAATACATGTCCAACAAGGACCAGCAACGTACTGGTATGTTGCTGGACTTTGAATGGTTATACCAGAATGATGCCTGTGGGTTTAGGTATCATCTTGGTATCATTCTTTTCAGCCAGCAGCTGGCTTTCATGTAAAAGCAATCCTAGCGGCTAATTAGCCTCTGGACTGCTTTTACAAGCAGTGGGAGGGAATGTCCCCCCCCCAGATATAAAAAGCGCCATTGGGAAATTGGGAAAGCATTTTATCACACCGATCTTGGTGTGGTCAGATGCTTTGAGGGCAGAGGAAAGATCAAGGGTCTAATAGACCCCAATTTTTTCAAAAAAAGAGTACCTGTCACTACCTATTGCTATCATAGGGGATATTTACATTCCCTGAGATAACAATAAAAATTATAAAAAATAAAAAAAATGGAAGGAACAGTTTAAAAATAAAATAAAAAAGCAAAATGAATAATAAAAAATAAATTAAAAAAAGCACCCCTGTCCCGCCCTGCTCTTGCGCAAAGGCGAACGCAAGCGTCATATGTAAACAGCAATTGCACCATGCATGTGAGGTATCACCACGAAGGTCAGATTGAGGGCAGTAATTTTAGCAGTAGACCTCCTCTGTAAATCTAATGTAAATCTAATGTGGCAACCTGTAAAGGCTTGTAAAGGCTTTTAAAAATGTATGTAGTTTGTCGCCACTGCGCGTTTGTGCGAAATTCTAAAGCACGTCGTGTTTGGTATCCATGTACTCGGCCTAAGATCATCTTTTTTGGTTCATCAAACATTTGGGCAATATAGTGTGTTTTAGTGCATTAAAATTTCCCAAAAAAATGCGTTTGAAAAATCGCTGCGCAAATACTGTGTGGGAAAAAAAATGCAACACCCACCATTTTAATCTGTAGGGCCTTTGCTTTAAAAAATATATAATGTTTGGGGGTTCGACATAATTTTCTTGCAAAAAAAAAAATGTTTTCATGTAAACAAAAATTGTCTGAAAGGGCTTTGTCTTCAAGTGGTTAGAAGAGTGGATGATGTGTGACATAAGCTTCCTAATGTTGTGCATAAAATGCCAGGACAGTTCAAACCCCCCCCCCCCAAATGATCCCATTTTGGAAAGTAGACACCCCAAGCTGTTTGCTGAGAGGCATGTCAAGTCCATGGAATATTTTATATTTTGACACAAGTTGCGGGAAAAAGACAATTTTTTTTTCTTTTTTTTTTGCACAAAGTTGTCACTAAATGATATATTGCTCAAACATGCCATGGTTATATGTGGACTTGCACCCCAAAATACATTCTGTTGCTTCTCCTTAGTACGAGGATACCACATGTGTGAGACTTTTTGGGAGCCTAGCCGCGTACAGGACCCCAAAACCCAAGTACCGCTTTCAGGCTTTCTAAGGGTGTAAATTTTTGATTTCACTCCTCACTGCCTATCACAGTTTCGGAAGCCATGGAATGCCCAGATGGCACAAACCCCCCCCCCCCAAATGACCACATTTTGGAAAGTAGACACCCCAAGCTATTTGCTGAGAGGTATGGTGAGTATTTTGCAGATCTGGCTTTTTGTCACAAAGTTTTGAAAAAAGAAAAAAAAAAAATTTCTTTTCTTTCTTCATTTTCAAAAACAAATAAGAGCTGTAAAATACTCACCATGCCTCTCATCAAATAGCTTGGGTTGTCTACTTTCCAAAATGGGGTCATTTGTGGGGGGGTTTTGTGCTATTTTGGCATTTTATGGCCTTCGAAACTGTGATAGGTACTGAGGAGTGAAATCAAAAATTTGCACCCTTAGAAATCCTAAAGGCGGTGATTGGTTTTCGGGGCCCCGTACGCGGCTAGGCTCCCAAAAAGTCCCACACATGTGGTATCCCTGTACTGAGGAGAAGCAGCAGAATGTATTTTGGGGTGTAATTCCACATATGCCCATGGCATGTGTGAGCAATATATCATTTAGTGACAACTTTTTGTACATTTTTTTTTTTTTTTTGTCATTATTCAATCACTTGGGACAAAAAAAAATATTCAATGGGCTCAACATGCCTCTCAGCAATTTTCTTGGGGTGTCTACTTTCCAAAATGGGGTCATTTGGGGGGGTTTTGTACTGCCCAGCCATTTTAGCACCTCAAGAAATGAGATAGGCAGTGATTAAAAGCTGTGTAAATTCCAGAAAATGTACCCTAGTTTGTAGACGCTATAACTTTTGCGCAAACCAATAAATATACGCTTATTGATATTTTTTTTTACTAAAGACATGTGGCTGAATACATTTTGGCCTAAATGTATGGCTAAAATTGAGTTTATTTGACTTCTCTTATAACAAAAAGTAGAAATATTTTTTTTTTTCAAAATTTTCGGTCTTTTTCTGTTTATATCGCAAAAAATAAAAATAGCAGAAGCAATCAAATACTGTTAAAAGAAAGCTCTATTTGTGGGAAGAAAAGGTCGCAAATTTCGTTTGGGTACAACATTGCATGACCGCGCAATTACCAGTTAAAGCAGTGCAGTGCCATATTGTAAAAACACCTCTGGTCTTTATGCTGCGTATTGGTCCGGGGCTTAAGTGGTTAAAGGGGAGTTGCTCCTAAAAATAGGCAACAAAAATGTGACATTAAACTGTATTGAAAAGCCTCACTCTATAAGGAAAATGTACACTAGATAATAAGTAAGATTCTTGATTATTGTTAGGCACATTAAAACTAATGAACTTCACTAGGTGATAACCAAGACTGTTGATTATTGTTTTCTAGGCACATTAATACTATTGAACTTCAGATGGAGATCACAAAATTCCTTCAGAGGTGTGAGAATTTGGAAACTGGTCAAGGCCATAACAAACCCCCTCCAACTCTTTTTGGTCACAATAACATGATAGTAGATGCGGCCTATAGAGTAAGTGTATTCTTTTTTTTTATTTTATTTTTTAAATCTTATTTTTGTGAACTGTTTCTACAAAAAAAAACTGTAGCATGTGTTGTAAAAATGCAAGGTTTGCTTATCTTGTAGACCCCCATGTAAATAAACTACACTAAAGTCTATGTAAGCCCTAACAATGAACTTCTCTGTCGGTCTCTTTTGGTCTGTTTATTATGCCATTGAAACGATTTTGTTAAATTAGAGCAAAAAATACTTGTTGGCTATGCAAGAAATCCAAGGAGCTTGTAACCTCCAGTAGTAAACAGCAGAACATCTACTTCTTATTTGACAGAGATAAGAAATCAAAAACAAGCAGCCTAGAGTGACCATGAGGAGTGAGATGTGTTTGCTAGATTGCACATCTCAATCATGGCATGAATAGTTTACATTAATTTGTGAGTGTTGTCCAAATGTAATTGGTGGCATGGTATCACGTACCTCAGAAACACAGTCCACATCTCAGAAACCATGTGTAAGGTAAATCAGATTCTCAGCACCAGAAAACCAGCACGAGCTTATGCTCATATTCGTGCGTGTGTGCATTGCTCACATGCGAATACTTCTTGGAAACTAGAATACTTCTATTTGTTTGTTGTGCTTGCAACCATGCATGCATTCACACACGTTACACATGGTTTCTGAGATGTGGACTGTGTGCACTGGGGGTAGATATCATTGGTGACATTTATACTGGACTTCTTTATATGCGCAGAAGGCACTAACTTCTAAAAACTTGTAAGTTATACCCCCCCGTGGTCTCTTCCTCTTCCCTTAGGCCCCTTTCACACTACTGCAACTTCAAAGTCGCACAAATTTGCGGCGCGATTTTGCCACGATTTCAGGGAATACCTGTGTAAGTGGCATCAAAATAGTGCAGGGACTACTTTAAAGTCGGAACGACTTGAAGTCGTACTAATATGAATGGTTGTCATTGGAAATCATGAGAAACGACTTGTCATGCTACTTTGCCATCACAAATCGTGGGACAAGTCGTATAAGTGTGAAAGGGGCCTTATTCTATTATATTCCCCATATTTTATCTATTACATTTTTAGATATTTATTTAATACTTTGATGAACATCATATGAATATATCTGCCATTCTATTTCATTTCATGTTACTATTAATTCCAAATCATATTTAGATATGATGATTTTTATTAATTAATAATGTAATATATATTATTATAGCACCATGCAAATTTTGATTTCCCATAGCATGGTATGTATTTTTATCTTTGTATACAAAATACTCAAACATACTTTAAATACTTTTACATTTGATACTGCATTTAATTTGTGAATTATAATTGCATTTATTTAATTTATAGTTAATTTAAGTCATATAGCTGTGAAGCTGTTAGGATGGACTGGAGGACACATTTCTCAGGCAGTGGTGTATTTCCTTTAATATTTCCTTTTTGGCAGCAGTTTTTTTTTGTTTTTATGCCACCCACACCCGCTGCAAGCCTAGTAACTGGATCGCTAGTGTGATCTATGATCGTGCAGCTTGCTCCGTCCGGTCCTGTCCCTGATTGCCTCCTGCCTATGACGCTACCGGTTTGATCTCGATTTGATCTCCTTCTGTGGTGGGTCTGAGCTTGTGCCTGCAGCAGTCCTCCACTCCATCAAGATAGCTGCCTGTTCGTTTTGCACACCACACCAGCCCTGTATGCAGCATGCAAGAATCTTTGATGTAAGTGGATATGGAATAAAATTATTATCTTTTGGGAGCAGGAAGTGATCTACAATTTCTGTCTCCACAGCAACTTTAAAGTTTGTCATATTTCCTGTTGTAACTAGTTATCTTGATATTTAGCTAATGTCATAACTTTTCACTTTTTTCTTGTTTTCTTGACTTTCTCTATGAGGCTCTTAAGATATTCTACATTTTAGCTATGAATGTAGTGTCCTCAGCATTTAAACGATTGCTCATGTTTCTTCCACCAATCTTGGCACTAATATAATCTTCATCCAGCCTGCTTCTCTCATTATATTTAAACATACAGGTTGAATAGGTACTGTGATAGTATGCAGCCTTGTCTAACTAATTTGCCAGTCAAGTTTGTGTTTAATTTTTTGTCATGACTTTTGTTTATTGATCAATGTGGAGGTTCGTAGGAAAAATTAGATGTTCAGGTAGAATACATAGACTAAATAGAGAAAATATTACAGGCTTTACGTGAGGCAAAATATTTTGAATAATACGGTCCTGTAAAAATTCCTGGTTATAGACAAAGTCCAAAACAAAAATTCTAGGACATTGTGTACTTTTTAAAAATATATGGTTTTGAAAATTGCCTCTTAATAACTATATTTGCTGCAAGTGCAAAGAATGTTGGATACTGTGACAGTGCAAAGCCATGTCACGGTGTTAAAAGGCAGTGTGGAACAGGTTTTGCAGAAAACAGGTGTGTGCTCGGTTCTTAGTGTAATCTGCACTAGGGTTCTGGGCTCCGCCCTCTCGAGGAGTCCGTAGGGTTGCAAGGGAGCAGCCAGCGGTGTGTAAGGTTGAATGGTCAGGGACACGACAGGCAGGGACCCAAGCTGGAGGGCCAGAGTAGCAGGGAGCTGCAGGTAAAAGAGCTGATGAAGGTACAGAGTTAGTGCACGAGCATAGGGATGTTGTGTTAGATGGTCAAGAAGACTGAGGCACAAGGCCAGAGTAGCAGGGCTGTTAAAGAGAGCCAGGAGGCTGAAGGTTACTGTATATTATCTCTACATATCAATGGACAGGAAGAGGGAGGGGTGGATGAAGCCTTAAATAGCTATGGCCTACCCCCCCCCCTGGACTTTATAACATCATATAAGAAACTTCAACATGTCTAGAAACTCTTTGTCTAGGAAAGGGTGGAATAAACCCCCATATTTCAAATGGGAGGGAATCCCCCCTCTACTCCCATATCCCCAGGGCAGTAAGACCACTGAAACTCCTGTAAAAAGATGACTGAAGGTCAACCAAAACTTTTTTCTACCACAAGCTATACAATTCAAGATGCCGCTAAACCGATAAAAACCCAAAACAATGGGGGGGGGGCGGGGCGGGGCATTAATTGCACTCTGAGAAACTCAAAGAAAACGCACAAACAATTAAAAATAAAAAAATACACACCACTAAAAGTACAAAAACTCAGTTAAAGTTCGTCGTACTATCTATTGAAATTCAGTGCAAAGTAGAGATTTCACTTAAAACCGAAATTCAATACAAAAAACGCATGATTTTTACTGAAAGTATATAAAAAGTACAAAAATAGCTAAACCTGAAAAGCCTGAATTCACTTAAAAGGAAAACCAAAAAAATGGTGATGGTGGCTCAGACTGCATGGCTTCACACACACAAAGGAAAACAAAAATGGTGCCTAAAAGCATTTTCAATGACAAAATGGTGTCTTCTAAATCCAACAGTGGATTTTTTTTTTAAACCAGTGAGTTTAACATTAAACAAAACAGTTTCTCAGTTCATCTTTTTAACACAGAACAGACGGCACTACATAACTCACACTAAACATTGAAACCTGGCCCAAAAGCAGAGCAATTCCACCCAAAACCAAACACAGGAGACACGAAATGGAAGTTGCAACAAACGAAATTTAGGCCACAACCACATGGTAGATGACATCTGGATTGAAGTCTAGATTGTGCTGTAGCACAATGGCTGACGAAAGCCAGGCCACATGGTGACAAAAAAATGGCCGACGATAATCGGACCACATGGTGAATTTAACACATGGAATGTAGTTGCTGATAAGGCCAAAACCAGCACAAACCGAGATTTCAGCACTAGAAAACCCAAATTTCTCACAAAAACGAACTACACAATTGAGACATCAAATGAACACTTAAACCATAGACAAACACTTTAGGCTACATCAACTAGGGCCCTTGGCCAACCAAACAAAACATTCAAAAACAACAACGTTGCATAAAACACAAAATGGCACGGCTCAAACATACACTCTTGTTCCCAAATAAAGTTCATATACTTACTCTGGCATCACCTTTCACAGGAAACAAGACATTTGAGAAATACAAACAGTGATGCTTGAATGCATGATCTTTTCAAGCACACACCTCAGGCCCGCCGTGGCCGATTGGCACCGCAAAGCCAATTTAACATTTGTTTGCTGTGGATTTTTTAATGCTGGTTTTTAATGGTTCACATGTGAGTTCAATGAATGAAGTGTGATTGTGTTTTTTTTTTATTAAACTGGTGATACAATTTTACACTATTGGAGCACTTCTTTTTGTTTTCATGTGAAAATCTGAGAATCATCACGGTAATCCAGCAGAGTCGTATTTCCATTTATGGGATCATACACAAGCGATTCAGCCTAACACGAGAGTGAAAGGCAAATCTATTTGGTGAGTGTGTTTTTCAGAGGGGAGGTTTCACAGCACGGTGGTGTGGTGGAAGGTACACAGAATCAAGATATTTTTCATCAATATTTTCTCTATCAGTTTCATCACATTATGGACTTTATTTCACTTACCACATGGTGTTATTGAGTTTATAGGTTATTGTTTATTATATTTTTAGCACCATTTTGTAGCGCTGCTATTGTCTTATCTCATTTAGGTGTTTTGGGTTAAGATTTTTCTGCTTTCAAGATTTACACATTAAGCGGCATCTTTAGTTATTTTTATTTTTTATTTTATTGTTTATTCTTTGGAGCAGCGGTGATAGAGGTTACTCAGGGTGTTTGTATCCTATATTAGCAACATAAAATCACATACCAAACATACAATAAATATCCCACCATTATACAAAAAGATGAAAAATTTGTTCTTTTGCAAAGCAGAACCTGCCACAAAACATCGGATCAAGAAAACGTACCCCTTTGCCTCAGGACAACAAAGTATTTAAAACAGTTTGATGTCCTAGACTGGGATTCCCCCCCCCCCCTTGATCCATTGCGAAAGAGGTTTTGTTCATTCCTTAAACTGGTTCACCATCTGTCCTGGAGATCTTTCTAAACGCCATGCGTAATCCATATCTCTGCGCTTTAAGCGCCCTTTCACCCTAGTGGTACAATGCATCTTAGTATCACTCTGTTTCCCGCATATCTCCAAGTAAACAGACATGGTCACCATCCTCTTACATCCTTAGCTCCATCGCTTGACCAACTGCCCTCGAGCCTGGGAGCAAATCTTTATTTATATAACAATAGAGTCTGGTGGCTACACAAATCGGCCAATCAAGCACAGACAATCCTTCAAACAGGAGGGGTTATACAACAACCAATGAACAATGACTAGGGGAGTCTTATGGGCGTGTCTGGGCAGGGACAGTGTGTACGATATCCTGCCCTCTGCACCTGTAAGCCATGCTCTCCAGTAAACAGGAAGCCGCTAGAAATCATGGACGCTCTCCCCGACCATAACAATTCAAAGGCTCCCGTTTCTACCGTTGGCGTGGATCCTTATCCTGCGTTCAGAGAACAAGGCATACCCGGATTATACTACTGTTCCTGTGGATGGGAGATTATCTGCAGGGGCACGCCACGGCCCCCCCCCAGATGTGTTGATCAGGCACACCGGGACGACACAAGTGTACATCCGCTCATAACCGATAATGTCTTTGCAAAGTAAACACATCCCCCCAGACGAACGCCTGTGCATCGCACAGGGGCCCTTCGCTGGCGGACATATCCCCACTCTGCAAACACTTCTTTGCATCTTCAAGAAGCTTTTCACTACCAGACAGATCTCAACCAGTGTCAGTCTGCCCCAGTCAGCTCTTTAGAGCGGGCTGCGGGAGAACTAACACTGGGAGACACTATGACAATACATATTAAATACATTTTTATAAAATTTCCACAACAGTTTATGCTGTTGATGGTTTTGTCTTTGTAACCTTTCTTATTAAAGGAGTCTGCCAGTGTTCGGAGATGTTAATCTCTGTCTTCTGGGTCTGAACATATTCTGTGGTATCTGATGGCCTGGCTGTGTATGATGGCTCGTTTAGTGTGTTGGGGGTGAAAACTGGAACTATGGAGATAGCTGCACCGGTCAGTCTGTTTTCTGTATATCGAAGTGTGAAGCTTGTCATCCCTGATTTATACCGTATTGTCTAGGAAGTTGACATGTGTGTTCAAATAATCAATTTTTAGTTTGATAGATGGGTGATAATATCTGTATGGCTTTTGTTGTATGCTGTATAGAAGATATTCACACGCTACTATGGATCTGCTAAACAGCAGCTAGAAGAGAAATGGATCAACTGCTGCAAAGCACTGGGAGGTTAATTCACAACCTAAATGAAATGAGTAAGCAGAATAGTGCTGAGCTTTTGGGAAATGTCTGGCTAATGGGTGTAGTAAATTCCCACTGATAACCACATAAATAATGACATGAAATAACACAAATTTTAAAAGTGCAAGTGCCAATGGTAAAGTGCAAGTGACAATAAATTATTGTGCAAAAAACGCTGCATGCGGATGAGCTTCAACACAACCTGAATGAAAACCTTCTGAAGAATAACAACTGGTCCTCTGAAGGGTAATAAAGTGCAAGAAATAAATATTTAATAACCATGAAGGGTAAGGTGCAAAACTGCAATCAAGCTGTATGATACAGTGACTGTCACATAGGTGTGCATAAAGTGAAACGTGATGAATCCTTGGGTGAGACAATATATTGTTCGATGCTCTTAAGTTACATAGTCAGGTTGAAAAAAGACACAATCCATCCAGTTCAACCTTTAAAAAAAAAAAAACCTACAATCCCATATACCCAATTCTATACCCACAGTTGATCCAGAGGAAGGCAAAAAACGCCAGCAGAGCATGATCCAATTTGCTACAGCAGGGGAAAAAATTCCTTCCTGATCCCCCGAGAGGCGATTGGATTTACACTGGATCAACTTTACCTATAAATGTTAGTACTCAGTTATATTATGTACATTTAGGAAAGTATCCAGGCCTTTCTTAAAGCAATCTACTGAGCTGGCCAGAACCACCTCTGGAGGGAGTCTGTTCCACATTTTCACAGCTCTTACTGTGAAGAAACCTTTCCGTATTTGGAGAAGAAATCTTTTTTTTCCTCTAGACGTAAAGAGTGCCCCCTTGTCTTTTGTGTTGACCGTAAAGTGAATAACTCAACACCAAGTTCTCTATATGGACCCCTTATATTTTTGTACATGTTGATCATATCCCCCCTTATTCTCCTCTTCACAAGAGTGAATAAATTCAGTTCCTCTAATCTTTCCTCATAGCTGAGCTCCTCCATGCCTCTTATCAGTTTGGTTGCCCTTCTCTGCACTTTCTCCTGTTCCCCGATATCCTTTTTGAAAACTGGTGCCCAAAACTGAACTGCATATTCCAGATGAGGTCTTACTAATGATTTGAACAGGAGCAAAATTATATCTCTCTCTCTCTGGAGTCCTTACCTCTCTTATTACAAGAAAGGACTTTTCTCGCTTTGGAAACAAAGTGAACATAATCACACAAAAATGGTTGATGTGGATTGATACACTCTTCTGTGCCTTCCACTAAGATGATGGGTGGCCTCTTACCTCACTGCTGTGAGGTTACAGCAAGTGTATAATAAGCCTGGGAAGATCCAACGCAATCCTGCCTGTGTTGTCCCTTGGGGGGTGCCAGTGTTGTTCCTTAGTGTTCAGATATATGTCTCCATATACGGTACATAGAAGGGGGCATGTAAAAGAAGTAAGGGAATCCCGAGATGGTTTAGTATTTTGTGAAAAATAGCGTTTAATTCAGTAAAATAACAATGGGTATTCACATAAAAACAATAACATTCAGTTTCAAATCCACGAGCGCAGAGCTCTCCTGCGTCACTTCCAGTGCCTGTCTGGAACTCTGATGAAGTCACGTGACCGTGACGACACACGTAGGGACAGACAGGCACCGGAAGTGAGGCAGGCGAGCTCGGCGTTCGTGGATTTGAAACTGAATGTCATTGTTTTTATGTGAGTACCCATTGTTATTTTACTGAATTAAACGCTACTTTTCATTAAACTTTTTTCCATATTGTCACCAGAGCAGTGCCTATTGTTACTGCACTACTCTGGGGGGTGAGTGGGATTTTTTTTTACACTCTGATTGCTTATTACATTGATGTTGGATCTCCCCTTCTTCACGCTCAAGATAAATTGACAGTGCGATCAGCAAAGTAAAAATTGCACCCACAAAATAGAAACCCAATTCCACTGCTGCTGCAAATAAAAAAAAAACTAACCTATAGCATGATCCTAAAATAGATTAGAATTGGTTGCAGTGCTGTGCCATAAATAATCGTAAACATCAAAACACATAATCAATAAACCAAACAATCATAAAGTGGCAACTTATTAATTTACATGAAAAATAAAGTTCACATCATTATAATATAAAACCTCCAATCTCCCACTTCATGTTCTTATGCAATATAATTGTGCAAAAATGTAAATGAAATCAAATAATCCAAAGTTCATAGAATCCACTTATAATCCCAAAATGTTCAAATCTGAAATCTTCAAGTGCAGTGTTCACATAATACTGTTCATTCAGTGTACTGTGAATCACACCCTTTAGGCAGCAACTTACCAAAATGACCTCTCTGTTAAAAGATCGACATTAGGCTATGTTCACACTGATCAAACATGAAAGTCCTACGACTTCTGATCCAACTTTGCCCTGCGACTTCATGTCCGACTTCCATGAGAATTCAATGAACAGGATACGACTTTGATCCAACCTTACCAGGCCCTTTGAGTCTTGTATGGATTTTGAGGGGAAACCCCACGCCCCCAAAAAAATGGCGTGGGTTCCTCGCCAAAAGCCATTCCAGACCCTTATCTGAGCATGCAGGCTGGCAGGTAAGAAAAGAGGGGGACAGGCGAGTGCCCCCTCCTGGACCATACAAGGCCACATGCCCTCAACATAGGAGGGTTGGGTGTTTGTTTGGGGGGCTCTGCGCCCCTCACCCCAAAGCACCTTGTTTCCATGTTGATGGGGACAAGGGCCTCTTCCCGTCAAACCCTGGGCGGTGGTTGTGGGGGCCTATGGTCAGGGGGCTTATCAGAATCTGGATCCCAGCCCCCCCCAATGTGAATGAGTATGGGGTACATTGTACATTGAAAAGTCCTTTATTAAAAATGAAGACTGCCCCCATCGTAGCTCTGTGTCTTCTTCCTCCGCTTCTTCTCCCGGTTCTTCTCCCTCCGCTGGCCCGGTCCTCCTCTGATGCTGGCTCCCGCTGTTGTAAACAATATTCATTTTTAATAAAGGACATGTCAAGGGGCGTGTCCAAGATGACAGTGTGAGTGGATGCTTTCTCCTGAGCTCCGCTGGACTCTGAGCAGCCATCCGATCCATCGACACCGAATCCCCTGTTTCCCTGCTGTAGGAGGTCCAGAGCACGGACGGTCCGAGGATCCTCTTGTTGGGCTTGAACTGGCTCAGGGACGCCCGGTGTCCTCTTTCTCCCCTCCCGCCCCGCTCCACGAGACACACGGCGCCGGCACACATGCGGCATCCGGAGGCCCAGGCCCGGCCTATGATCCGGGGCTCAGAGGGCACTGAAGCCCAGGGAACAATCGGAGGACAGTGCCGGACCCCTCCTCACGGACCGATCGAAGCTGTCGGACACGAGGCGGCATTGCGGTCCCGGCCTGCATACCAAAGGGGAAGCCCTAGAGCCAGGAGATCCGGGACACTATACAGCAACCCTCGCTCAGGCTCCCCAACATCTGCGACCACCACATCTCATCCCCCCCACGAGGCTCAGCTCACGGACCCGGGGCAGCAACAGGCCTTCGCAGCGGTCGCAGAACAACTTGAATGAGGTGCCGTCAGTCAGGTGCAATGGCCGGTAAGGGGAAAAATATAAATTCCCTCCCCCTTCAGAGATCCCCCCCACCACCGACAGACCCCCCCCCCAACAGACCCCCCGGGTAACCCGCAAAAGCACAGAGCATCATAGACGGGCCCAATGGCTGCTGAAGAAGCAAGGCCCGCCTGGTTAGCAGAGGTCATGGCGGCCATAGCCACGTACCAATCCACACTCACTGCCAAGATAGAAGCTGTACAGATGGATGTAGGCCTCCTGAGACAGGATATGGACAAGCTCAGATCCAGGGTGGCAGAAACAGAGCAGAGGGTCGGTAACACGGAGGACATGGTTGCTGAACACAGTGCAGCTCTCCATACACTCCAGACAAAGGTTAAAGCCCTGGAATGCAGAGCAGAAGATGCATAGAATAAATACAGACGCAACAATCTGTGCATAGTTGGCATGGCGGAGGGTGTGGAAGGCAATAATCCCACAGACTATGTGGAGGATATGTTGCGCAACCTTTTGCCTGATGCCCACCTATCTCCTCATTATGCAGTGGAGCAGGCACATCGGATCTCGCCTAAGCCTGGTCCCCCGGGTACCCCGCCGAACATTCATTCTAAGGCTCCTTAACTTCCGGGACAGGGATGAAATCCTCCGTCCATCCAGATCTGTGGGGGAGTTGAAACACCAAAACAACAAATTAATGATTTTTCCCGATTATTCGGTGGAAACGCAAAAACGGAGGAAAAGGGACTTTTCAAAAACCGTCTCTTGTTTATTGTAACACTACACGTCTTTTCATACTTCTTCACATGGGGGGGCCAGGATCTGGGGGTTTCCATATTCCGATAAGCCCCCTGCCCACAGACCCCCACAACCACCGCCCAGGGTTGTCAGGAAGAGGCCATTTTTTCCTCATCAAAATGGGGACAAGGTGCTTTGGGGTGGGGGGCACAAATTGGTGAACAACATTTTGCTAACCCAAGTGTAAATACTATGCAAAAAATTGTAACAAATTGTAACAAGTAAAACCACAGAAAATAGTAACTAGATGTGTGGAGAGGATCTAAATAAATAATAGTCAGCTATTTAGGCTGGGCTAACTCCTCTTCTGGTCTGTAAACCCAAGCACTGTGAAATGAGAGAGGGGAGGGTGCCACAAGACTAAATAGTGTAGCAAATTTTATTGATAAAAAAAGCAATGTAAAAGTTTATAGTACACTCACACTTTATCTGCACACCAGCTTATCAGAGAGCTATTCCTGTGATGAAAGAGCGTGGATGATGGTTATCGGAAAAGCTGCTGCAGCTGCCGGGAGTCAGTCAAGTGCCTGAGCAAAGGGATAAAAAGTGTCCGCTGTGTGTCCAGGAGATCCGGGGGTATCAATTTAGCCACCAGGAAGGTATGCCAGTGTATACATGGTAGAATCCTAGTGCACTGATGGCTCTACTTTCATGCAACGCTGTATCCTGGCCTAGGTCAACAAGGCCCAGGCCTAGGGCAGCACTTTGCAGGGGGGCAGCACAGAAAGAGTCCCCGCCGGCTTGCGCTCCACTGTTAGTGGAACGCAAGCTGCTTCTCATTTTGACTGTCATATCATCCTGGACCACAAACCTTTCTCACTGTGCTATATGTTTTCTGCTGCACCATTGGCATGGTTATATCTTAGTCCTCTCCATAATATTATAAGAAATTTTTACTTAAAGTAGAACTATAGGCAACACTTTTGTTTTTCATTTTGGATAGAGTAAGGGAGGGTTATAGCCCCTGTCAGTTTATTTTTTACCATCCCTGTCCCATTGCAGAGATTTCCCTTCACTTCCTGCCCAATAGCCAAACAGGAAGTGAGAGGAAATCTATGCAAATTAATTAATCCATTGCCCCCCAGGCCCTAAGAATTAGTGTCCACACTCAAAAGTTTCAGGGCGTGTCTTAAACAGAAAGGGGTGTGGCGTTGACAGGAAGGGTGGGTCATATTTTAATTAGGGGGTGCACGAGTTTAGTCAGGCCTAGGGCAGCACAAAACCTAAATACACTACTGCTTTCATGATCTTTTGAACTTTGGGCGGCAGCTTCTAGCATCTATACATCCATTTGTTTGCCTTTCTCCCACAGTTGTACCTCCTCTAGAATGCATGATGCATGCATGTTTTTAACCCTCAAGTGTATAACTTTATATATGTCAACATTTAAACTGCATTTACCACATAGTTGCCCAATCAAACAGTGCATTCAGGTCTGCTTGTAAGTTGGAGACATCCTAAACAGTTCTTCATGACTGGTTGGGACCACCCTTTGTTACATCATTGTTCCATTTTTTGAGTCCCATTACCCCTTTCTAGTATGTGATGAGGGAATACAACATCCAGTCCAATAAATTGGGTGACATCACTCCCAATTGTGTGGGAGTGTTTGTGTGTTGTGGCTTAAACAATGGTGTATTGTCTGATGGATACCTTGTGTGTCGAGTACCTTTTTAAATGCTTTAATTTATGGGTGTGTTTTTTAACATGGTAAAAAATGTTTTCTACTAATTAGGAATATATTTGGGTGTGTATACTATATATATATATATATATATATATATATATATATATATACACACACCTGTATATAAGAAGTTTGTGTTGCAGTAAGATTTTTGGTTGTTCCCATGTTAATTTTCTTTCAAAAATATAATACATAACAATAGATGCACACATTTTTATATATGCTGATTCTGTGGACTAGAAATAAAACTCCCTATACAATATTGTAATTTAGTCTGGTAGTAATGGATCTGACTCCTTAAAGTAGGGAAGTTCTCTTCCACCTTCTTTTTTTTTATTTGTATTTTCTTTTTCTCTCTTTCTTTTTCTATTTTTCTCTTTCTTTCTTTCTTTCTTTCTTTCTTTCTTTCTCTCTCTCTTTTTCTCTTTCTTTTTTTCTTTTCTTTCTTTTCTTTTCTTTCTTTGTAAAAATGTAATCACTAAGTAAAATTAATGATTTAAAGTGTTCTTAACGATTCAAAATGCTTACCAAATTTATACTGTATTTACTTATGTACTTATATTATGTTTTTTTCTTAGGTCATTTTAGGGGGAAAGAATGTAGAAGAAGGATTTGGCATTGCTTTTAGGGTCATTCAGGTAAACCTATATACACTGTATATTGTTATGTTTCTAATGGTAGTGTATACAAAATGCACTCATATCTCTCACTGACACTCCCTTCTAAATAGTATTTAACTTTCTACAAGTCTTACAGTCTTAAAATTGTCAAATGAAATTTATCCTCTTCCATTACACAAGAAAATATTCTATTTTAGATCAAAGGTTTTAAATCTAAGGTTCAGCCACAGAATGTCAGCTTACTTATATTTTACTCTGTTCCTTTTTATTTTACTGAGAAAACCAAAGTACAAAGGTACATGTTATCCAATGAGATATACAGTCATGGCCGCAATTGTTGGCACCCCAGAAATTTTTCCAGAAAATCAAGTATTTCTCACAGAAAAGTATTGCAGTAACACATGTTTTGCTATACACATGTTTATTCCCTTTGTGTGTATTGGAACAAAACAAAAAAAGGGAGGAAACTAAGGAAATTGGATATAATGTCACACAAAACTCCAAAAATGGTCTGGTCAAAATTCTTGGCACCCTTAACTTAAAGGGGTTGTAAAGGTTTGTTTTTTATTTTCTAAATAGGTTCCTTTAAGCTAGTGCATAGTTGGTTCACTTACCTTTTCCTTTGATTTACCTTCTAAATGTTTTTTTTCTTTGTCTGAATTTCTCACTTCCTGTTTCTCCTCACTAAACTTCACACCATCATCCGAGTGGTGCGGAGTCAGCCTGAACAGCTTACTGAACAGCTTACTGAGGAGGAACAGGAAGTGAGAAATTCAGACAAAGAAAACAAAGAAAAAAAATATTTAGAAGGGAAATCTAAGGAAATGGTAAGTGAACCAACAATGCACTAGCTTAAAGGAACCTATTTAGAAAATAAAAAATGAACCTTTACAACCCCTTTAATATTATGGTTGCACACCCTTTGGAAAAACAACTGAAATAAGTCGCTTCCTATAACCATCAGTAAGCTTCTTACACCTCTCACCCGGAATTTTGGACCACTCTTCCTTTGCAAACTGCTCCAGGTCTCTCTTATTGGAAGGGCGCCTTTTCCCAACAGCAATTTTAAGGTCTCTCCACAGGTGTTCAATGGGATTTAGATCTGGACTCATTGCTGGCCACTTTAGAACTCTCCAGCGCTTTGTTGCCATCCATTTCTGGGTGCTTTTTGACGTATGTTTGGGGTCATTGTCCTGCTGGAAGACCCAACATCTCAGATGCAAAGCCAGCTTTCTGACACTGGGCTCTACAGTGCGACCCAAAATCCTTTGGTAATCCTCAGATTTCATGCCTTGCACAAATTCAAGCAACCCAGTGCCAGAGGCAGCAAAACAACCCCAAAACATCATTGAACCTCCACCATATTTCACTGTAGGTGCTGTGTTCTTTTCTTTGTAGGACTCATTCCATTTTCGGTAAACAGTAGAATGATGTGCTTTACCAAAAAGCTCTATCTTGGTCTCATCTGTCCACAAGACGTTTTCCCAGAAGGATTTTGGCTTACTCAAGTACATTTTGGCAAACTGTAGTCTTGCTTTTTTATGTCTCTGTGTCAGCAGTGCGGTCCTCCAGGGTCTTCTGCCATAGCGTTTCATTTCATTTAAATGTCAACGGATAGTTGGCGCTGACACTGATGCTCCCTGAGCCTGCAGGACAGCTTGAATTTCTTTGGAACTTGTTTGGTGGCTGTTTATCCACCATCCGGACTATCCTGCGTTGCAACCTTTCATCAAATTTTCTCTTCCGTCCACGCCCAGATAGATTAGCTACAGTGCCATGGGTTGCAAACTTCATGATAATGTTGCACCCTGTGGACAAAGGCAAATCTAGATCTCTGGAGATGGACTTGTAACCTTGAGATTTTTTATATTTTTCCACAATTTGGGTTCTCAAGTCCTCAGACAGTTCTCTTCTCCTCTTTCTGTTGTCCATGCTTAGTGTGGCACACACAGACACAGAATGCAAAGACTAAGTGAACTTCTCTCCTTTTTAACTTCTTTCAGGTGTGATTTTTATATTGCCCACACCTGTTACTTGCCCCAGGTGCATTTTAAAGGAGCATCACATGCTTGAAACAGTCTTATTTATCCACAATTTTGAAAGGGTGCCAAGAATATTGACCTGCCCATTTTTTGGAGTTTTGTGTGACATTATGTCCAATTTCCTTTTTCTCTTATCATCCATGGACTGACACAGCGTCTCTTTACACTTTACACGTGGGTTATGTCCCTGCTTGCAGGAGAAGACCTAGGCAGAATGTGAGATGTTATACATAAATTCTAAAAAGCCAGAGCTGAACAGCCCCTCTGGACATAACCCTCCCACTGCAGTCAGCAGACCTCTGTTTTTTTCTGCCTAGCAGAAGGAGAAGACGTGGCTCTCTCAGGAGCCAGTCTCCTGACCTATTTTTATTCCTTTTTGGAATTTTTTCTTATTTTATTTTTGAGATCTTCTATCAACTGTCGGCTGGGCAACAGGTTGGGTACAAAATATCCTCGTAGTCTTCCCTGTCCGACCATCGAGCATGCTGATCCTCGCCTTGTGTGCGTGAGACTCAGTTCACGACATGCCCCACGACTCCAGGAGTGGCCTTTCATGCTCTGCGGTCCTCTCAAGATTGAACAGTCCTGCTGTATTTTTCGCGGACCGGACCGACAGCTACTCAGTACCGCACTGTGATAGTTCTGTCAGAAACACACCAGTGGGTCCCTCAGGGGATGGGTAAGTAGTCTCTCCTGTCCGCAGGTGAGTACATGCTGTGTGTTTCTCTGTGTGGGGGATTTTCCCTGTCTCCCCCTGTGTTTTATTGTCACTCTCTGTCACCATTGCTGGCGCTGTGCTGTGTGGGGTGCCTGAGGGTCATACTGTCCTGGGGGGGGGGGGGCTCATGCTGGTCTGCATATCGCTGGGGATGTTTTTTGAGTGTTTTGGGGGTCTGGGCGCCGTTCGGCGCCATGTTTTGTGCATTACTTTACATTGGTGGCCATCTTGCCGTGGATCGCCTGAGCACATTGCGGAGGCCATTTTCTTGAAGCCACGCGCTTTTCGAACACTTGTTTGGCCTCTATCGCTGCTGGGAACGGTGCGAATCTCCTCGCACACTCTCCCCTCAGCTCACTCACGCTGAACAGCACGGCGCAGAGAGACGAGGCAGCGGAACTGAGCGGTCCTGGTTCAGGTTGGTGGGTCCCCTGGGCATTCCCCTACTCAGTCAGCACAGCTTGTGGGTGGACTTTTTTTCTGAGGAGTCTCAGAGAGGGACAATATGGAGTCAGTGTCACCAGCTTCCCCTTACATGCCAGAGGCGACAGGCAGTGCTCCAGCACCTGCGGTCCCTATGGACCAGTTGTCGGCAGTCCTGGAATCGTTTCTGACCAGGATGGAAGTGGTGTGCGAGCGCAAGGGAGCAAAAAAGCGCCCTCTCCCCACTTTATCTCCACAAGGGGAGTGCTCTAATTCAGATATGGGCCTAGCTAGTGCTGCTCAGGACCCTAGCTCTGAATATTTGGATGGTTTTGAACAGGACATTCCTTGTGAGGAAGACTCCAGTTCTGAGTCAGTAAATTACTTTTATGGTCCCGCGGCGTTTGTCTATCAGATACCCCTTTGAAGACGCCCTACTTAAAAAGTGGGCTTCTCCCCCAGTGGTCGACCCTCTAGTCGCCCATTTGAACAAGGTCACCACTCTCCCGATGGAGGGGACTCCTGCATTTAAGGACCCCACTGACAGGAGGTCAGAAGTGGTGAGCAGAGCCATGTTTGCCTTGTTGGGATTCGCCTTACGGCCTGTTGTAGCGGCGACCCTTGTGTCTCAGACACTCACGGAATGGGCAAAAATGTTGCACCAAACTGTACAGGAGTATAATCTTCCTCCAGACACTATTGCTCTGGCCCACCAAATGGTGCAGGGCCTGATATATGTGTGCGACGCCACGTTGGACGCAGCCCCTTTAATATCCAGGGCCTCTGTCTCTGCGGTGGTATTGCGTTGTCTTATCTGGTTGAAATGCTGGTCTGCTGACCTAGCATCTAAGAAGCTCCTGACGGATCTACCTTTTAAGGGTGGTAGACTTTTCGGTGCTGCTCTGGATGACATCATCAAGGATGTCACGGGAGGTAAAAGCACTCTCCTTCCTCAGACTATCAAGGGTAAGGAGGCCCACCGTAAACCGGGTCCTTCCTTTCCAGCAAAAAAGTTGTTTTTTTTTGGTCAGTCAGAGTCCACGGGTAAGCCCTCCCAGACTGACAACAGTGCGGCTGGTGGACACAAGCGCCCTTGGGTGCGTAAGCCGAACAAGCCGGCTCCTAAGCCCGCCTCCGCGTGAAGTCTTGCCCCCGCCCGACTCTGGGGTGGGGGGACGACTTTGCAGGTTCACGGATCGGTGGACCTCCCGGATCTCCAACCGGTGAGTGTGCGAGGTGGTCACCTCAGGATACAGAATAGAGTTCCGTTCCTGGCCCCCAGACAGATTCTTTCCCTCAAATCTCCCTCTCCTTCCTGCCCGTCGGGCAGCCCTCTTGGGGGCTGTACAGGATTTGATCGGGTCCGGAGTGGTTGTGCCGGTTCCGTCCCAGGAGAGGTTTCAGGGGTTCTACTCGAATCTGTTTGTTGTTCCAAAAAAGGACGGGGTTCGACCAATTCTGGACCTCAAGGCCCTGAATGCCTTCGTGAAGGTGCAAAAATTCTGCATGGAATCCATTCGCACAGTGATCGCTACACTCCATCAAGGGGATTTTCTGGCGTCCTTGGACATCAAGGACGCCTACTTGCATGTTCCGATCTGCGCAAGTCACCAGAAGTTTCTGCGCTTTGCGATCGGCGAAGTCCACTATCAATTTGTGGCTCTTCCCTTTGGCCTAGCCTCGGCACCGAGGGTGTTCACCAAGGTGCTTGCTCCGGTTCTAGCTTTGAGACAGCGAGGCATTGCTATCGTGGGCTATCTGGACGATCTTCTTCTAAGAGCAGACAGTGGCTCAGAATTAGAAGAAAGTGTGACTATCGTCTGTCAGACCCTCAGGGACTTTGGGTGGCTCCTGAACATTCAAAAGTCGGTCCTGGTCCCGACTTAGTGTCTGGAGTATCTAGGTCTGATTCTGGACTCCTTGGAGGTGAAGGTGTTCCTACCTCCGGAGAAGCTGCTGACACTTCAGTCTGCAGTGCGGGTGCTGACGTCCCGAAAATGGTCGTCAATCCGTTTTTGCATGAGAGTCCTGGGACTCATGGTGGCCTCTTTCGAGGCCGTTCCGTATGCCCAATCACACACCAGGGCATTACAGAAAGAGATCTGGTCCACTTGGGACAAATCCCCGTTGTCCTTGGATCTTCAGATCCAGGTGAGTCACCTCGTTAGGGCGTCCCTGGCGTGGTGGTTGAGGTCCTCGGCTCTTCGGTCCGGGAAGTCGTTCCTCCCCATCCGATGGACGGTGATCACAACGGACGCCAGCCTGACGGGCTGGGGTGGAGTCTGGGGAGTCCTGTCGGCCCAAGGGCTTTGGACTCCGGACGAAGCTCGTTTACCGATCAATCTTCTGGAAATACGGGCAATCAGACTGTGCCTCTCCTCGAGGTCGGAGAGATTACAGGGTTGCTCCATCAGGATCCAGTCGGACAATGCCACGGCGGTGGCGTATGTCAACAATCAAGGGGGGACTCGGAGCTCAGCTGCGGCTTCCGAGGTCGACCGCATCCTAAGGTGGGCCGAAAGAAGCGTGCTGGCTCTGTCGTCCGTCTACATTCCGGGCATAGACAATTGGCAGGCGGACTATCTGAGTCGCCAGACGCTGGACCAGGGAGAGTGGTCCTTGCACCCGGAGGTCTTTCAACTCCTTTGCCGACAGTGGGGCACGCCGGATGTGGACCTGATGGCCTCTCGACTCAATCGCTAGGTGTCGAGGTTTGTGGCCAGATCCAGGGATCCTTGGGCGGATGCCTCGGATGCGTTGGTGGCCCCATGGGGTCATTATCACCTGATATACGTTTATCCTCCGCTGCAGTTGCTCCCTCGCCTGCTGCGCAGGGTGGCGACCGAGGGAATTCCAGTGATTCTCATTGCCCTGGAATGGCCTCGGCGTCACTGGTACGTCTCGTCGCGGACGTTCCCTGGCGGTTGCCAATGAGGGAGGGCCTTCTTTCTCAAGGTCATATATTTCATCCTGCTTTACAGTCTCTGGCTTTAACGGCATGGCTATTGAAAGCCAGGTGCTGAGAGACCGAGGTCTCTCGGATTCAGTCATTTTGACCATGTTAAGGGCACGGAAGTCTTCCTCCAGAAAGATTTATCACCGTACCATGTGCGAGGAGCTGGACTGGCGTCCACGGACGTATTCCGTCCCCAGAATCCTGCGTTTTCTGCAGCGTGGTGTAACCCAAAAGCTTGCTTTGAGTACCATTAAGGGTCAGATTTCGGCCTTGGCCGTCTTCTTTCAGCGACCGCTGGCGGGTCATTCTTTGGTTAGCACCTTTGTGCAGGGGGTTCGCCATGTGCTTCCTCCTGTCAAGTCTCCTCTCCCCCCGTGGGATCTGAATTTGGTGCTCTCGGTTCTCCAGGAACCTCCCTTTGAAAATATCAGAGATATTCCCCTCTTGACTTTGTCTCAGAAGGTGGCTTTCTTAGTGGCCATTACTTCTGTTAGACGAGTGTCTGAGTTGGCGGCCTTGTCCTGCAAGTCGCCCTATTTGGTCATCCATAAGGATAAGGCGGTGTTGCGTCCGCGACCTTCTTTTTTGCCAAAGGTGGTCTCGGCCTTTTCACCTAAATGAGGACATTGTCCTCCCGTCCTTGTGTCCTCACCCATCGCATCCCAGAGAGTTTGCGCTTCACACATTGGATGTGGTACGAGCCTTGCGGGTGTACCTGTCTGCTACTGCTTCTATTCGGAAGTCTGACTCTCTGTTTGTGACTGTCTCTGGTCCAAAATAGGGCCAAGCGGTTTCGTCTGCCACCATTTCTAGGTGGATCAGACAATCCGTCATTCAACCTATGCTCTCAAGGGGCGGGCGCCTCCCTTTCCGGTTACGGCACATTCCACCAGGGCAATTGGTGCTTCCTGGGCTTTCCGACATCAAGCGTTGGTTGCACAAGTGTGCAAGGCGGCGACCTGGTCGTCCATTCATACCTTTTCTAAGTTTTATAAGGTTGATGTGGCTGCATCTTCGGATGCTTCCTTTTTCCAGAAGGTGTTGCAGGCCGCTGTTTAATGTTGCAACTCCTTCGTTGAGGAGCTCTGCCTTGTTTGGAGTGAAGTTTTTGGTTTTTCCATTTATACTGCTCCCATCCCTCTTGACACTGCTTTGGGACATCCCACGTGTAAAAAGACACTGTGTCAGTCCATGGATAAGAGAAAATAGGATTTTTGTACTCACCGTAAAATCCGTTTCTCTGACATCCATGGACTGACACGGCACCCACCCTTCCTTTTAAGGTTTGTACTGCTTTGTTACGAACTGAGGTCTGCTGACTGCAGTGGGAGGGTTATGTCTGGAGGGACCGCCCCCCTGGGTGGGGCTGTTCAGCTCTGGCTTTTTAGAATGTATGTATAACATCTCACATTCTGCCTAGGTCTTCTCCTGGAAGCAGGGACATAATCCACCTTTAAAGTGTAAAGAGACGCTGTGTCAGTCCATGGATGTCAGAGAAACGGATTTTACGGGGAGTACAAAAATCCTATTTTTTTCTCCCTTTTTTGTATTTTGTTCCAATACACACAAAGGGAATAAACATGTGTATAGCAAAACGTGTTATTGCAATACTTTTCTGTGGGGAATACTTAATTTTCTGGAAAAATTTCTGGGGTGCCAACAATATCGGCCATGACTATATATATATCTCTATAGATATGTATCTATCTATATATATATATATATATATATATATATATATTGTACAGGACGCCGGGGCTTGGAACTGGGTTTAAAAAAAGACAGGATGTTGTAGGTGTGGTGTGGAGGAGAATCGAGGAGACTGTGGATGGTGGATTTGTTTACAGCTGTAAGGGGGGAAGGCAGTATCCTGCCTGAAAAACTGTTGGCAGGGCAAGTTGCCCTCTGCAAAAGTCTGGGACTGTTTAACAGCTATGGCAGTTCTGAACTTTTCAAGTTGGTGAGACTGTTATCTTCTGCTCTGTTATTTTGCTGCAGTTAAGCTGTTTACTTAAGGACTGGAAGGATTTGCCCCCTCAATGACCAGGCCATTTTTTGCGATACGGCACTGCGTCGGTTTAACTGACAATTGCGATGTTGTACCCAAACAAAATTGACGTCCTTTTTTCCCACAAATGGATCTTTCTTTTGGTGGTATTTGATCACCTCTGCGGTTTTTATTTTTTCCGCTATAAACAAAGACCAACAATTTTGAAAAAAATAAAAAACTTTTTTTGCTTTTTGCTATAATACATATCCCAAAAAAAATAAAAAAACACATTTATTCATCAGTTTAGACTGATATATATATATATATTTTTTTTACATTATTACATTGATCAGTGCTATAAAAATGCACTGATCAATGTAAAAATGACACTGGCAGGGAAGGGCATACACTAGGGGGTGATCATGGGGTTAAGTGTGTTCCCTCAGCGTGTTCTAACTGTAGGGGGCTGTTAAAAGTTAGATAAAGTCACTAAAATTAACGGTATAAATAACGGTATACCGTTCTTGATGTATTCGTCTGAGACAAAATTCGTGAATCAGCTTGAAAGCAAACCGTGTGTTTTATTATACACACCAAAAAGGAATTAATACAGTTACAGTATATTAATTCAATAGCTTAAAGGTTCCAAAATAATGTTCAAATATAAAATAAAGTTCAGTATATCAGATGCCTCATGCTTCTTAAAATGTCCTTAAAATGGCCGATTAACCCTGTGTATGCTGAATAGTCTGTGGGCTGTAGAAATAGATGTTTCAAGATGACTGGCTGTAGAAGAAGCGAGCGTTCCTTCCTGCTCACTCAGCTTTTAAAGACAATTCTTTCTTTGTTGAAATTCGCGCTCAAAAGTAACCACACCTACATTTTAAAGTATTACCTCCCTCTCATTACCCACGATAAAGTAAGAAACTCGAGCTTGACAGCTGTTTTCAACTTATACATGATTTTTCCATAGGAAATGCCTCGGTGTAAATTACAGGATGTGGGGGAGATGAGGCCAACCTAAATAGTTCTATACACAGAAATACCTCAGGATGGAGCATATATCTACATAATCCATCAAAACCCTGACAGTTTCTGGAAACTGAAGCTCAATTCAAATGTCACATTTGGGATTCATTAAATCAGAAGTCCAACCATTCATCCAGACTTAGAGGAATTCTATTCTTAATCTTGGCCAAATTAAATTTTAGATATTAAGAATATAACAGGGGCTACCAGGGACATGACTGAGATCACTGTTCCAGATCACTGGGAACAGTAGATCTCTGTCATGTCTCCAGTCAAAAAGGGGATCTGCTTGTTTACACTGGCAGATCCCCATTCTGCCTCTGTACTAGGAGATCGCGAGTTGCTGGCGGATATCAAGTCTGCATCGAGCATGCAGCGAAAGCGCGCTGGCGGCGCGCCTGCATGGGCCGCGCTACAGCGATTCGTGCAGGGGAGACGACCTGCCGCCATGTAACGACGGCGCCTGTGTCCTGCAACCTGGCTGAATTCCCCAACATTGCAATATATATATCTACATCTATATCCATATTTATATTTATATATATATATATATATATATATATATATTTCTCTATCTATTTATATGGGTATAGAAAATAATCCAGCTGTATTTACTCAGTGCAACTTATAACATCCAAGTGAAAGATATAACACCACTTTCAACTGTGATCAGCTATGGTCGTTTTGATTAGCTCAGGATGAAGAGAGCTTTTCTGGAGCATTTCAGTCCCTGGTAGTGCAACTGAAGCAAACAATCAACTATGGATGGCAAGGCACTGTCAAAAGATCTCTGGGATAAAGTTGTGGACAGGCAAAAGTCAGGAGATGGATGCAAAACATTATCAATGCCTAGAAGTAAAGTAAAGTCTATTATTAAGAAGTGGAAGGTATTTGGTACAACACAGACCGTCCCTGGATCAGGAAATCGCTCCAAACTGGATGAAAGAGCCAAGAGCAAACTGGTCAGAGAGGCTACCAGGAGGCCTACAGCAACTCTAAGGCAGTTGCGAGGATTTATTACAAATAGTGGTCATTGTGTGCATGTGAAAATAATATCACAAATTCTCCACAAATGTGGCTTGTATGGGAGGGTTGCAAGAAAAAAGTCACTCCTATAAGAAAAGCCACATGCAGTCACCACTGAGATTTGCCAAAATGCAACTTGAAGATTCTGAGGCCACATGGAAAAAGGTGTTATGGTCAGGTGAGATTAAAAATGAATTATTTGGCCTCAACACTAAATTATATGTCTCACGGAAATCCAATACAGCTCACCATCCAAATTACACCATTTCTACAGTAAAGCATGGGGGTGGTAATATCTTGTTATGGAGGTGTTTCTCTGCAGAAGGGACTGAAGCACTTGTTGCGATAGAGGTAGAAATGAATGGAGAAAAATGCTGTCAAATTCTTCAAGATAATCTGCTGCCTTCTGCCAGAAATTTCTCAATGGTAAAAACGGACACCTTCCAACATGACATTGACCCAAAGCACACAGCAAAAAGTACCACACAGTGCTTGAAAAAGAAAAAGGTGAATGTCATTGCATGGCCTAGTCAGAGCTCAGACTTAAACCCCACTGAAAATCTGTGGAATGACTTGAAGACTGCAGTCTACAAACAGTCGCCATCAAATTTATCTAAGCTTGAGCAGTTATTTTTCTAAAAAGAATTCTGACATGTTGGTGTTCTATCTTTCACTTGAATGTTATAAGTTGCACTGAGTAAATACAGTGAGTAAACACAGCTGGATTTACCAAAAAACTGTGTCTGTCTTCATTTCAGGCTGCAAAGCAACAAAATGTGATTATTTTATGGCAGGGTGATTATTTTCTATACCCACTCTATCTGGACCAATAACATAGAGCATACAGGAGAATAGGCTGGCACTCCTGCTCCAGTAGGTCTCTCACTTCTAGCAGGGAGGCCTCTTCTTTTCTGTGGGCTGCATAATCTGATTTCCTGTTGTGTATTTAGGGTATGACACATGCCCTGGGTGCCACTTGAAGGGGAGCACTGTGTCACTCAGCAATAGAAAGGTGCGGTCTGCATCAGGTGCCATTTTTTGGTGTGTGTGGTGCTTGGCGCTACAGTGCCTATTGCATTTGCACTCCAGTGCCGCTTCTGCCTACATTACAGTGGCAGTCCTGAGCCAAGGGAGTCCAGTTTGGCTTCTGTCACATGACACAGCCAAGGGGGGTATGTCCCCTCACTCCGGACTGCTACTGCTTCTAAGGTCTAGGATCTGCATCTAGTGAGTAAGGGGGGATCTGTACTAAAGGGGGGGTCTGGTGTTGGAGGAAGGGGGGAGGGGATATGTACTGAGAGAATGTCTGTGATGGGAAGGGTAGAAAGCAAAAATGGCTCAAATAAACATTAATCTGTTATAGGAGATTAAAACATTGGAGCCATCTGTTAGCATATACAGTATGTCCCAACGAGGTGGGTCCACACTCACACAGGCTACAATCTTTCAGAATTTTGTGCCTAGGGAAAGCCAAAAGCCACCTTGACAAGATGCTGCCAAACTTTCTTTAAACATGAAAACAAATGTGTGAAATTGCTAGCCAACACTTCCGGTGGCCTGACAGACTTAACCTCCAATAATTCAAACTCCTACGAGATCATTCGGTTTCACATTTACGTGCATTTAACTATCTTACTGGAGAGTCCTTTCAGATTTACTTGGTGCTCATGTTACCATCCTCTTAAAAAAGGGCTAAGACCCAAACATTTTCCCTAACTACATGGCTATTCAGGAGCCATCTCCTAGTTTGGGAGATGCAGCATTCTTAAAATGGACATCCTTCCCATGATTCTATACCTCTTTCAGACTCTCCAGATACGTATCCCAACATCCTTTTGAGAAACCAGAACAGCTTTCCTGCAGTTTGTCAGTCATATGGCACCTTTTTCCTGGCAGACCTCTGTCACATTGGGGTGATTCTGCACCTAATTAGCAGATCACAAGCACAGGTGTAAAGGATCATAGGGTTTAGAACATGGCTCCAAGAAAGTTTGACAATCTCTACAGGGCCCTAGTACCTTTTGTTCTGATAGTTTTGACCAGTCTGATTCCCTGCCTTTCTCTTGGCACTCACCTTTCCTCTTACTGTATTTATCTAGGAAGGACTTTTCTGCCTGAATTTCTGATTTTCATAAGGACAATTTCGGTCCATGGAGGGGCTTAAGATAACCGGAATCACAATGGCGCCCTTAGATATCCCCTCCTGGGTCAATTTCTGTCTTTGCCCTGGCTGCATATAATCTCCTCCTATGGAATATTATCATGTTTAAATTTCATACAAGCTTAAGGATATCATTGCTACCCTTACTGACACTGTACACTGTTGTTTAAACTGAGTCTGCACATCTCTGGGTCTAATTCATGGGGTCTCTCCATTTACCCAAGCCTGCTAAGACCTTTCCATTGCACAAATTTTTAAAGTCCATTGTTCATGTTGACTGACCTTGCCCTAAGAAGCTATTTGCGCCTCCAAAGTATTTTGCTCAGCAATATCCTACCAAGGATAGCGTCAATGTTGAGGTCCCTACCATCTTTTGTCTAGCAACTTGCTTAATGTCACTTTAGAGTGTGTTCAAGAACTATTCCATGCAACCTGAGGTTGCTTCATTGGAATTTTGCAAGACCATTGCTGTCTAAGCTCATGGGCAGAGACCAGTGGTGGCTGGTGCCCAACATTTTTTTTTGGGGGGGGGGCCAAACAAACTGAAAAATGTAAACTGTTGTAATGTAGGACTGTAAATAGCCATTTATCAGGTGATTATGTATCATTACTGCTAAATAAAACTGTGCCCATCAATTGGAGCCTCACTGTGTTTGTCACAGTAGGCCAATCACATCCACATTTTATCTCATGATCTCATACCACATATAGTAGATGTAAATATTGAACCTCAAGGGATTTCAGATCACTCCCCTCTGCTGGTTACTCTAACATCAGGGCATCGGGCGTCTAATATGTCATGGCGGCTGAACCCCTTTTGGTTGGAACCATTTCCCAAAGAGGATGCCATTTCCACTCAAATTGTGGATTTTTGGTCCCTCGACTTGAGCTCTGCTCCCATACGAGTTGTATGGGATGCTTTAAAGGCCTATCTTCGGGGAATGTTAATCCAGAATATAAGTATTATTAAAAGTGCCTCCCATAGAGAGCTTGAGCTTGCAAAGGCTGATACCTCCGCGGCGGAAGCCATGTACATTCATAATTCCTCTCCGGATATTCAACAGGAATGGCTTTCATCTCAAAATAGGCTGAATGAACTGTTGGAATCTAGGGCTAGGAATAAACTTTTCTTCCAGAAGAGACTCAGCTGGGCTGAGGGAGAAGCGAATGGTAGACTATTGACTCAGATAGTAAGGTCTCAATCCAACCCTACACATGTCTCAGCTCTAATGAATGTAGAGGGGGAGGTTTTTAATCAGACTAGCCCTATTATATCTATTTTTAAGTCCTATTATCAGGATTTGTATACTTCTAGGGCTGACTATACCCCAGCAGAGCTATCTAGTTATCTGGCCAGTATTAATATTCCGGTTATCCCACAAGAAGAAAGAGAAATTCTTAATGCTCCACTCACCTTACTGGAAGTGGAAATTGCAGTGGCTAGCTTCCCTAACTCCAAGGCCCCAGGGATTAATGGTCTATAGAGATCTATAAAAAATATAATAAAGAAATGCTTCCTGCCCTCCTTAGTACATTAAATTAGGCTTTTTATCTGGGCCGGCTTCCAGACACTATGGGTCAATCTGTAATGCTGTGTACACACGATCTGTTTTACCGATGAAAACAGTCCAATGGACTTTTCTCATCGGACAAACCGATCGTGTATGGGCCCCATCGGTCTTTTTTACATCGGTGAGAAAAAATAGAACATGTTTTAAATTTATCCGATGGGAAAAAAACGATAGCAAATTCCAATCGTCTGTGTGGAACTCCATCGGACAAAAAAACCACGCATGCTCAGAATCAAGTCAACGCATGCTCAGAAGCATTGAACTTCATTTTTCTCGGCTTGTCGGAGTGTTTTACGTCACAGTGTTTGGGACGGTCGGATTTTTGACTGATGGTGTGTAGGCAAGACTGAAAGAAGTCAGCTTCATCGGATTTCCGATGGAAAAATCCATCGGATTAGAATCCATAGGAAATCCGATCGTGTGTACAGGACTTTATTGTAGTCATACCTAAAAAGGATAAAAACTTGCTACATCCTGAATCTTACAGACCAATCTCTCTACTATCCACAGATGTTAAAATCCTTGCCATGATAATTGCTACTAAATTAAATAAGGTTATTAAACTTCATTCAGATCAGGTAGGATTCATGCCCAATAAGTCAACCGCATTTAATATCATACGCACATATTTAAATATGCAGGTTCTGGCTCCAGACCACTCAAATCGTGACTTTTTGGCATTGGACGCAATCAAGGCCTTCGATAGTGTTGAATGGCCATACTTGTGGGCCATTCTCGAAAAATTTGGGCTTGGCTCTGGCTTCTGCCAGTGGGTGCGGTTGTTATACTCCGGTGGCATCGTTGGGGTCAATGGCCTTCAATCTCCCAGTTTTAGATCTTCTGGGGCACTAGGCAGGGGTGTCCACTGTCCCACCTGCTTTTTGCCCTGGCTATAGAGCCTTTGGCATGTCTTATATGGGCCTCTTCCGATGTTACCGGTTTGATTAGGGGAGACATGGAGGAAAAGATATCATATGCAGATGATTTTTTTTTCTAGACCAATATCTGCTCATACCTGCCCGCGGTAATGAAATATATTAAGGAGTTTGGCAGGTTTTCCGGGTTAGGCATAAACTGGGAGAAATCCATGCTAATCCCTCCGTATCCCCTTCCGGATTCATTGCCATCTACACTTTCTCATCTTATGGTTGTCTCCTCTATAAAATATTTGGCTATAACTATGTCTGACTCCCCACAGTCATATATTGTGGATAATATACTTCCATTACTTTCTAGATTCCAAAATCAAAGTAAAACCTGGAATAAGCTCCCCTTATCGTTAATAGGCCGTATCAATCCAAGTAAGATGATATGGATGCCTCAGCTTCTTTATTTTTTACACAATGCCCCGATCTGGATACCCATACGGATTTTTATTAAGATTAATACCATATTTAGGCGATTAATATGGCAGAACAAAACCCCTCGTATTAAATTGGAGATTCTACAACACCCCAAAAATGCGGGAGGTCTGGTAGTTCCTAATCCAAGGTTGTACTTTTTTGCATCTCAACTACAGCACTTTGTTGGATGGGAGTCTGAGCAGATACCTCTTCCTGCTTGATAATTATTTTCTTATGCATTTAAGGCTCGGTTACCACTCTGTTCTAGATGGTGCAAGAGGGGGTGTCTCGCTTGCCAATATACCTACCTGCATGTTAATATGTAAAATATGGGATACAGTTAAAAAAATACTGGGTGTCTCTAATCCTAAATTAAAAATATCATATCAAAAAAACTTAAGCCTCATATAGTCCATATGATAAACAGCGCTAGTAATGGATAAGTGTCCAAAAACACAAAAAACACTTGAGTGATGACGTTGCAACAGTCAAACTAAGAGTGAAGTATCTTCTATGGATAAAATCTGTAGTGCACCCTACACCAATCCCAAATCTTCACCACGAGTGAGGCACGCTCCCCCTCTGGGGTACAAACTCACCACAAGGATGAAAAAGGTAAGCCTTTTAGTCTGTAGGTAGTCTCACTCCAACTTCCGTCATCACCACCAGAGTAGTATGGGTTAAATCCTCAGGCAAACATATAAGGACATAAGAGCACCAAATAGTGTAATATTGCTTTAATATAGAATTCCCCCAATACAAAATCCCTGTGTCAAATGCACGTACATAAAAATCACTTGTAAAGGCACATAAAGTAAAGAGTGTAATCACCGCTATCCTGTCCCAAGAGGGGCGCCCGTGTTGTGAACGTGGCGCTGCAGTCTTTTTCCAGGTATGGGACAGCTGGCCGTGGAGCTCACTCTGTACTTCCTGGTTACAGAGACGCTGAGGTATCTGAGCCCTGACCGTTTTCGTCACAAGCTGACTTCAACTGAGGGCGTAGCTAGCCAGCGTCAGCGTGCGTAATATCACTCCCCCGCTCGTCATCTATTGGCTGAAGTGCCGCAATCGGTCCGCCCTGATTGGTGCTTGTCAGGGCGGAACTGCGATGCGCTCATCCTCAAACCGGAGCTTTTTAGGAGAGTGATCAGTCCGCACAAGTTACTGCACATAGTTATTATATGAATAAGAAAAAGAGCAAACAATATTATTGGGGCTACAGTACTATCGCATTTAAACAGCAAAACATGTTAATGTAAAGCCGGTCATATTGAAAACCGTATCATGGTCGCTGCTGTACATAACTTATATAGTATTTGCATATAAACAAACATATCTATATTTGGGTACTTCTTTAAACAAAGGATTTGTCTACTAAAGGAAAATGTGAGTATATGATGTGAACTACAGCATATATCCCGATGACACAGTATAACTGGTGATCTGTACAATGAGAAGTGCAGCGCACATCAATATAGCACTTAGAAATGTAAAACACAATAAGGCTAGACAGTCATTATGTGTATATAAATAAATTCTAGAACCACAGTTAGCCAAGGCCGGGGTTTAAACCCGATATCCAAACATTAAAGAGATGGATAAATGAAAAGTAAATATATATAAAATACATATAAAATACACAAATATACACATATATATATATATATATATATATATATATATATATATATATATATATATATATATATATATAAATACACATATACATTTTTAAAAATCAACCTAAAGGAATTCCAATCAAAGTTAAAATTACATTTAAAGTTAAAATGGAATAAAATAAATATAAAAGCTGCAGTATACTTATAAATAAGGGAATAACTAGCCATATAAGATGTATATGCATATGCCTAAGTTCCCTAGGGCTGAGAGAGGATGATGAGAGAAGCAGAAGTTCTAGTATAAGATGTTGATAAAATTAATAGTCTAAGGGACATTAATCATTAATCATAAAAGTACCCATAAAACAATAAAATATCAATAATCACTAATAAAACAATTGATGTCTAGATCTATGTTCAACCCCTTAGGTGATATAGTATCTACAGAATAAATCCATTGGGTCTCAAGCTTGGACAATTCACGTACTAAATTGGACCCCCTCCATGGTGGTTTTAGGTGGTCCACTCCCCAAAACTTGAGACCCTCGGGGTCTCTAATCTACTAGATTTACTCCCATAAGGGAAAATGATAGACTTCCTCAAATTTTGGCCCTTAGAGGCTTTCAGAGATGGGGGAAATTAGGAATAACAACTCTAGCTCAGCTATACGAAAACGGTATACTTAAATCCTTTGAAGATCTAAGGGGAGAGTTTTCTAATTGGTTCTATCAATTCCTCCAACTAAGACATGCTTTACATGCCAAATTCACTTCTGCTAGGATATTTCCCCCCCCCTATCCTTGTTCCTGATGAGATAGTACAGGCAGGGTCAAGAAAAGGTCTCACCTCTGCTACATATAGGGTATTGTTAGATAGGTTTTTACTGAACTTTCCCATCCGCTCTAGGGCTGGTTGGGAAAAAGATATCGGTTCTATCCCCGAGGTCTGGGATGATATCCTTCGGTCCTCGCCCTGGGTGTCTTTCTCCATCACACAGACTGACACAGATCTTTATTCTCCATAGATTCTATAGAACTCCCCAATTTCTGTATGCAATTGGATTGAAATCTGAGCCAGCCTGTGCCAGATGTGGCAATACAGGTACGCTAATACATCTTTTGTGGCGGAGTCCAAAACTTCAAAGATACTGGGCGGAGGTGATTGGTAACATAAACGGGCTATTGGATATTAACATTCCAGTTGAACCACAGTAAGTTTTATGCTACCTGGTCAAGATGGCTTCAATCCACGACCTTGGTATCATGTAAACTAATAGGTACTATATACTTTGTAATAGTGGATGCTGTTTTTTCTGTCCTTTTTTTTTTTCCATATATATACTCCAAGAGCAGGGTGGGGGTTGGGGGATAGGGGGGGTTTTGTTGAGCTGGGGTGGTTTGGGGTCTTCTTTTTTTGGGGGGGTTTAATGTGTATTTTATTTAATGTGATTTTGTTTGTACAATTTGTCTGAATTGTCTCAATGTTTGCATATAAAAAAAAAAAATCTGATAAAAAAAAAAAAAGAAAATTAAAACCACTTAACATAAGGTGTCCGCATCAGAGGCTCCTTTAAAGCAGGTGTCCCCAGAAGAGTCCTCCTTTACATCAAATGTCCCCATAAGAGTCCCACTTTACATTAGATGTTCCTATCAGAGTCCTCCTTTTACATCAGATGTCCCTTACAGAGTTCTCCTTTACATTAGATGTCACCATCAGAGCCCCCCTTTACATTAGGTGTCCCCATCAGAGTTCCCCATACATTAAATGTCCCTATCAGCGTCCCCCTTTACATTAGATGTCACTATCAGAGCCCCCCTTTATATTAGATGTCACCTTTTGGAATCCTTTACATTAGATGTCACCTTTTGGAATCCTTTACATTAGATGTCACCATCAGAGTGCCCCTTTACATCAGATGTCCCCATCAGAGTTCTCCTTTGCATTAGATGTCACCATCAGATCAGAGCCCCCCTTTACATTAGATGTCCCCGTCTCCCCCCTCGTGCTCACAGCTCAGGCTCTCACACAAGTCGCCTGTCTTCCACCTTTGGAGCTGCAGGCAGTGGCGTCACTAGGGTTGGTGTCACCCGGTGCGGGAAAACATGGTGTCACCCCCCCTCCACCAAGTATAGTCCCCCCTCAGTACAGACCTGTCTCCCTCAGTCCAGACCTCCCCTCTACACTAAGTTTAGATCCCCTCTCTTAGTACAGACCACCCTCTCCAATAAGTATAGATCCCTGTCCCTCAGTACAGACCCCCTCCACTAAGTACAGACCCCCTCCCTCAGTAAAGATCCCCTCCCTCAGTACACACATCCCTCTCCACTTGTGCTTGTAAGGAGGTGGGGGGGAGGGGTCAGATGTGCTGGGGGGTGCTTTGGGAGGTGAGAGGGCTTATGCTCTTGTGGGAGGTTAAATCCAACCTCTTCTAGCATAGGTCCTTTCTTCTGCCAAAGTGTCCCCCAGCACATATCCTGGGGGGGTCTTAACTCCCCCCACCCCCAGTTCAACGCAGGTATCCCTCCTCTGGTAATAGTTCTGGGGACCCCACCACCTCCACACATGGCCGGGCTCAGCTCCAATCTGTCACCAAGCTCCGATACACTGTGCTGTACATTGTATTCACTGGCGTTGCTATGGGGGTGCGAGGGGTGCGGCCCGCACCCGGGTGACACCCGCCAGAGGGTGACACCCGGCTTAAACTGGCACCGGCGCCGCAGCTCCCTCCTTCCTTTCCAGGATCTCCTCTGCTAAATAAATGCGATGTGTGGGGAGAGTGGGGGAGGAGGGAGTGAGGCAGAGATAGACTGAGTGCCTGGGGTCCAACCGTCCCCGCACACACCTCCACACTGCGCGGCCACAATCAGATCTCTGTCCCCGCCGGCTGCACTCACTGCTGCTTCCTCCTCAGCTCGGACGTGTACGCAGGCCGGGAGGAAGAGCCAAGGATGAGGAGGGACACCATCCACGCTACAGTCAGCACCTTTCCGGAGGTATGCTACAGGAATACTGTATTGCAGAGGAGGGGGACATAGTGGTTGGAGGGTTGGGGGCAGACATTTGCAGGTAACAATTATGCTGCCAGGAGTGATTTTAGGGGGGTTAGAGAATAGGTGCTAGGGGGTGCTCTTTGTTTTGGGTTAGAGAGAACTTGTACTAGAAGTAGAAGGGGGCAGATTTGAAGTTTGACCCCTCCCAAAGCACCCCCTAGCACATATCTATCCCCCCGATCCCATCCCGTCTTCATCCATCCCCCCCGATCCCATTCCAGCTTCATCCATTTCCCCTGATCCCATACTGGCTCCATCCACCCCCCCCGATCCCATACCCACTCCATCCATCCCCCCTGATCCTATCCTTGCTCCATCCAACCCCCTGATCCCATCCCGGCTATATCCATACCTCCTGATCCCATCCCGTCTCTATCCATCCCCCGATCCCATTCCGTCTCTATCCATCTCCCCGATCCCATACCGGCTCACTCCCTCCCCCCCATCCCATACCGGCTCACTCCCTCCCCCCAATCCCATACGGCTCCATCCATCTCCCCCGATCCCATACCAGCTCCATCCAACCCCCTGATCCCATCCCGGCTATATCCATTTCCCCCGATCCCATCCATTCCCCCGATCCCTTTTCAGCTTCACCCAGCCCCTGATCCCATACTCGCTCCAGCCATCATCCCTGATCCCATCCCGGCTCCATCCATCCCCCCGATCCCATCCCGGCTCCATCCATCCCCCCTGATCCCATACCCGCTTCACCCATCCTCCCTGATCCTATCCCCGCTCTATACATCCCCCCGATCCCATCCCCACTCCATCCATCCCCCCTGATCCCATACCGGCTCCATCCATCCCCTGATCCCATTGCGGCTCCATCCATTCCCCCAATCCCATTCCAGCTCTATCCACCACCTCAATCCAATCACGGCTCCATCCATCCCCCCCAATCCCATCCCAGTTCCATCCATTGTGGTAGGTTAAGGGGGGAGAGCCGTACCGATGCACTAGCCTGCTTAGTGCCGGGGGGTAAGGGGTGACACCATGTATTACCGCACCGGGTGACACCAACCCCAGTGACGCCACTGATTGTATTCACTGTGCTGTTCGTTGTATACACTGTGCTGTTCATTGTATACACTGTGCTGTACTTTATATACACTGTGCTGTACTTTATATACACTGTACTGTACATTGTATACACGGGTCTGTATATAATGTACAATACGGTGTCAGCAGGGTACAGACTGGTCATATACCCTGTAAATCATATTGAACATTATATACAGACCGGTGTATACAATGTACAGCACAGTATCAGGGCACAGACTAGCCTGTATATAATATACAATATGGGTTACAGGGTATATGACCAGTCTGTACCCTGCTGACACTGTAGTTCTGTAAATACACTAACTTGTTTCCAGGACTTGACACCCTCCGTTGGCTTCCAGAATCCAGGGATGCTTCCATAGCTGCCTATACAATTTTATCTGCAATCCTCCACCTGTTCATGCTTCAGCGCCCGAGCCCCTTGGATGCCTGCCCGCTCTCTGGCATTGGATTGGGGACAGGTAGCGGCTCTGCTATTGGCTCTCTTTCCTCCAGGAAGAAAGGAGTCACTCTTCCCTTGCTCTGTTAACAGAGTCGGGCACCGTGGCCCTGCTTACAGTAGCAGACGCTCACTGTTACTTCTTCCCTCCCACTGGGCGGGCTGCAAGCAGGGAAGGATTTACGTATATCGCCCTCCCCGCTGCCCATTCTCACTGATGAAAAAGGGAGCCGCCGAGGCGGCTCCTCTGTGCAGACGCTGCCAGTGCAAGAGACTGCCTGGCTGGGGGATTTCCACCCCCCCTCATCCTGCAAGCGCTGGTGGCGGTGCTCATGCCTACGGGTGTCACCCCTCTGGCGGGTGTCACCCACTGCGGGCCGCACCCCCCGCCCCCCCTTGCAACGCCTCTGGCTTCGGGATGAGTCAGACAAACCGGAAGTGAAGGCACAGGACCCGCCAATCAGACACCACAGTAGGGAACAATGATAAGAGAGAATGAAGCTGCGCCAAATAATAAATCCACAAAGGTCCTCAGATGACAAGAGGATTAAAAATGTACTAAATGTCCTCCAGGCATGTACCAATCAAGGTAAGTCTCCTCACAACAGTCTAAATATAAAGCATGGTTCCATAAGCATTGGTTGAAACAACACCGCAGTGAATCCACAGATAAGTGAGAAGCCCACCACCGTATATAAAAGCCATTTACCAGAGGGCAAGCACGAATGAGCATTCGGCTATGACCTGGAGCTCAGCAGATCTAACCAGGTCATAGTATATGTGTCTGCTCTGCATAGCAAAGGGTGGCTTGGCTACGTTGATACTACGGACCGCATGTGAACGGAAGGAGCCTAGCACCCGGAACATCCATCCTGTGTGAGTTCACTCCAGTGTCATCGTTCCCCTGATGTTAAAGGCCGCGGCTGGGTTATAGCCGAATGCTCATTCGTGTTTGCCCTCTGGTAAGCGGCTTTTATATACAGTGGTGGGCTTTTCACTTATCTGTGGTGTAACATTGGGGGATGTTTAGCTCAGTGATGGATGCATTGTAAGTGAGTTCACAGCCAACAGGAACTAAGGTTTAAGGGCGTGGTAGCCCACTTTTATTGAAAGAAACAAAAAAGGAAAGTTCATACATGCATTTGGTTTCCCACACAGGGGTTCTTCTCCCAAAAACATCAACACATGAAAATGCCAATCCACCTGGCTCTTAAGGCTCGCTCAGCCTTGGGCGCAGTTTCTTGCTGCACGGGCCCACTCCTGGCCTCTAGGAAGGGCTCTCCTGACACTCCAGGCTTTCACACTCCTCTAAGACTTACAGTCCCCTCTGGTCCCCAAGACTGTTCCAGTTGTCTCAGCTATAGTCTCCCAGACTCTCTCAGCTGGCCCAACTCTTTCAGTCTACTGACCTGGAACCTCTCCCAGATGGAGAACCGTCTCAAGGATGTTGCCTGAGTTCTTCCACAGTAGCACACTTCCCTCCAGCAACTGCTGTCACACCAACTCCTTTCCCACACACTCTGAGCTATCTTCAGCTCTGCCTTATAACGAATGTGTGCACCTGGACACACACTCAAACTACAGAGCTCCTAGAAAACCCGGACACATGACTGAAGACTCCTTCCCTCCCAATTCTCTTAGGGATCTCCAAACTACCGAGTCCCATACTAAAGTAGGAAAACCTGGAGAAAACTGACCGAGCATTTTTCTCCATTTAAATTCTACACTCTGTAGTCCTGCAGTCTGCAGATATGCAAACCCTGTGTCCCTTTTACCTTCACTTTCATTGGGACAGAGCCCTCGCTCTGCCACAGTGGATTCACTGCGGTGTTGTTTCAACCAATGCTTATGGAACCATGCTTTATATTTAGACTGTTGTGAGGAGACTTACCTTGATTGGTATATGCCTGGAGGACATTTAGTACGTTTTTAATCCTCTTGTCATCTGAGGACCTTTGTAGACTTATTTGGCGCAGCTTCATTCTCTCTTATCTGCTGTTTGTGTTTATCCCACTCAAGCTGCTGCCTTTGTTTTTAGCCTTTATGTATATCATTTTTTAGGGTCAGCGCGTTCTTTTCTATTTTGAGGGAACAATGATAGAGGGAGTGTTCATGGTGCAGAGCTCAGCGCCCCGAGGACTTTCTAAAGGAAGTCAATCATGTGATTGCAAACACGTCATGCTTCCCATAACAGCTGTGTGTCTGGTGTCCTGCACACACTTAAAGGGCCATTATTATTATTATTTTTTCTATTTTTTTTTGTGATTGCAGCACGTCATGCTTCTCATACACTGGTGTGCCCAGCATCCCACACACACTTAAAGTGGATGTAAACCCAATTCATGAAATTTGAGCTGGGCTCATATATTTATCATATATTTATCTGCATTATTTTGTTATTGTTATCTCTCTTCAAAGAGCCTAGTCCCGTAGCTCTCTCCTGAACCGTTCCTCTGTTATCAACCTGATAACTCCTGACAAATTCTCTGACACATCAGATAAAAGCAGCCTGAAATTTCTGTCAGGGGAGGTTGCTAAAATAGATTAACAGGGAGCTGTCTCTGCCTATGATGAGAGGGGGTGTGTGCATTTCCTCCAATCAGCAATTTTAGCTATCTTGGCTGTATGCCCAGACATCACACTCTGTGTTAAACAGGAAGAGAAAATTTCCTAACACGATCTGAACTTTCTAAACAGTATATAAATGTGCAGACAGCAGATATACTTCTAAAACCTATGTAGGGAGATTTGTTTCATCTCAGTGTATCATCTGAGGCTGTTCACTTCACTGGGTGTATGTAGGGTTTACATCCACTTTAAAGGGCCAGTATTTTTATTTATTTTTTAATGATGAGTAGCTTTGGGGGGGGGGTGCGGCGCCCCTTGCACCCTATGGGCGGGCTGCCACTGGCTGAGACCCTAGCTCTATCTTAACTGATATAGAGCTTTTAACTGTAGCCTTATGCTACTGCTTGGACACTTTGGGGGATACACTCTACCAGATCTTCAGGATGAACCTTCTCTCTGTCCATTCGCAGAGGATTCTTTGGCTCAATTGCTGGTCAGCTGAACTCCATGAAAGAAAGACCTAGTACATCTGCGCTTTAAAGGAGAACACCTATTTTGTCCCTTCATCAAACGGGACAGTAGTACTGTCCACCTCCATATAAAAAAGCCTCACACTTCCACAGGTTTACTTTCCACCCTCAAGGTTAGTGAAATTTCCTTTTGTCCCTCTCAAGCCTCTACCTCCAAACCAAAGTCTCGAACAAATCTTCATTGGAAGACATGGTAATCCAAGCCAAGCAAGCCTAGCTCCAAGCCCTCTTCCCAATGAAGGTGTGTCCCACTTGTCAGAGTAGGGGATATATGTCAGCCTTCTGGTCCCAGGAAAGATGCCTTCATACAGAACATTATTTCCAGGAGCTACAAAGTGGAGTTTTAGACTCTGCCTCCTCCCCGTTTTATATCCCAAAAATTGCCACTCTCTTTGCAAAGATGGGCAGATATTCTTGCTGCTGAGCTCCTTTTTTAGTGGGTCGTTGCCCCAATCACACCCAAAGAAGGCATTCAGAGTTTCTACCTGAACCAATTTAAATTTTTCAAGTGAAATTTAAGAATTTGGCTCATCCTGGATCTAAAAACGCAACTAGTTCCCACAGGTTCAAAAGTTCCATATAGAATCAGCCAGGTTGCTCATTGCTTCCCTTAACCAGGGGGATTTTTTGGTTTCAGTAGACATCAAGGATGCTAGCTTGCACATTATGAGCTTTCCTTCTCATTGATGCTATCTACCTTTTGCAGTGGGTGATCAAATTAGTAATACTTTGTTGCCCTTCTCTTTGGTCTGTCCACTGCCCCCCATGTCTTCACCAAGGTGCTTACCCCAGTCTTAGCTTTGCTCTGCTCCCAGGGAATAAACATTGTATGTTACCTGGATGATCTCTTGCTAAAGGTCCCATCCTCCCTATCCATCAGTGATTGCATTAGATATGACCCTGTCCAGGATCCTCATGCCCAGGGACAAACTTCTCTCTCTCTCTCCCTCCCTCTCTCCTTTCTCATGCCCAAGCACTACACTTCCAAGATCAGCCCTTAGTATGTGTCTGCATGAGGGTCTTAGGCCTCCTTCAGGGCAATGCCATACACCCAGTTTAACTTTAGACTGTTACAAAGCAACTTTCTGGCAGTGTGAGACAAACAGATCCTGTTCTTGAACCGCCCTATGCATCTGACTCCTGAAACCCTTTCTTTTAGAGTTGTGGAATGTTCTCATGATGGATGCCAGCCTGTCAGGTTGTGAAGGAGTCCTCAGTGCAGGTTACTTGGTCATTAGAAGAAGCCCAGTTTCCCATTAACATCCTTTAATTTGGGACGCTTTGGTTGTCGCTTCACTACTGGACCCCTCAGTTATGGGATCATTAAATAAGAATGCAGTTGGATGAAAGAAGGTTACCGCTCCAGATGAATGCAATGGGCAATCCGTGTCTTCTGAGAAGCCACGGGTGCCGGCAACGCACAAAGCAAAAATAGAAAGGAGATATATGGACAGCCGCACACCGAAAAACCTTTTGGGTTGCCTTTTATTGGTAAAAAAATATAAAAGCACTACAAATCACAGCAGACAGTGGGATATCAGCTAACGTGTTTCGCACTAAGGTCTTTTGCTTAATCATAGCTAAAGCAAAATAAAATACATTCCAAATAAATATCTTCATTCAAATCTCACGTGGTCCATAATAGCCAATGATAAACCGTTGCCAATTAAATCAAGTCAACTAGCAGTAATGACAATCACCCACAGGTGTGGACATATAAAAAAAATAAAGGTAAAAATAAAAGAAAAACCGAAACCAATGCACACATATATGAAAGACCAATGTACACATATGTGAAGAATGTGTATATAATACAAAACCATCTATAATGGAATGTGAAAATTATATGTGACATGTGTTGCAAGAAAAAATATTTATTTGGTCTTTTTTCTTCTTCCTAAAAATAAATATGTATAGTATATGTCAATGTGGACATAACCAAAAATAAAAAATAATGAATAAAAAGTGAATTAGGTAAGTGTCCAATAAAAATTGCAAAGTTGGTGTGCAGTTTAAAACAACTGAAACAAATCACATGGATATGTACATATATGTGCGTGAACCTAGAGTAAGTAATAAAAGCACATACATATGTACTCTTGTGAGTATGTTCAATAATAAGCTTTGGTCGTATTCTTGTGACAAAATTAGTGAAGAATGAGATATTAAAATAACGATGTGTAAAATAATGTGAAGATGTACAGGAAATAGGTTTGTTAATCTAGACATAAATGTATATACGGGAGACATAAATGTGTATAGATCAAATGACATGACTAAAGGAGTAAGAACACAAATGTGTATACACAATGTGTGAAATTGTTATGTGTAGTTGATCTAAATTGATCCAAATGTAAGCAGAATCCCGTTGCGAGATAATGTGTGACAAAAAATGACTATTTACCCAATGTCAATGGTGTGCCAGTGTACATGTATGGATATATGTGGTAAGGTCCGACCATTAGTATATTCCTGTGTTATATTTAAATCGTATTTAAGTATTTGATCATTATTTAGATGTTTCAATGTGCACACATAAAAGACCCAATGGTTACGAGACCATCATATAGCCTAGCCCGGTGGCCTCATGATCAATAAAATAGATGATGATGGTAAAATAATATATAAAGCTGCATAAATATGTATACATATCTGACATTGTGTTGCATGTGCTACACATGAAACAGTCTACACAGCTGTCGGTTTCAGTTGTGATGAATTTCTAACTAGGAGGACCATGACTCAATATGACCCTGTAAAAATGTATAAATGTTGATGTTAATATGTCCATCGGGTACGTATATTGAATAGATGAAGACTGTCCCCATATAAAGAAGATATTTCTAAACGATCTTGAAAAAAAACAGAGAACATACATATTGCGACCTGTTAACAATGCCAGCAAAAGAAGTGCCAACATATCTGGACCGACCACATATATATGAGCAAACACCGATGCATCTTGAAGTTTCAAAAGGATCCCGCTGTTGCTGTGTGGGCCCATATAAGTAGTAAAAGAAATAAAAAAAATAAAAATTTCCATATATATACATAAAGGGAGGGGGAGTGGAAAAATAAACAATTTCCAAAATTACATCCCAATGATGGCTTCTGGATAATATATAAAGGAGTCATTGGCTCTTATCAAAACCAATTGTTATGCTTACAGTTGCACATAATGTCTAAAAACATGTAAACATTGAACACAATACATATACAACATAAAGTGTAATCCTGCACTCATGAATGAATGGAGGTGTATAAAAAGACGTTCTTGGTCTTATATATATATATAGTCTTATCAGAGTGTTTACGGGGACTTAACGTGTAACCAGATTTGTCACGTTAATGTCCCAATTGAAACAGACCAATAAAATCCTTTCCTTATTCTGGCACCACGGGTTGTGATCATAAGGTGAAAAAAAAAGGGGAAAACGGACAAAAGAAGACAAATGACCAGTGAGCGTCTTATATTTTGGTGTAGAACCCTCAAAGTGTGTATATCCCACCGGCTTAGTATACACACTATATTTATGTTGTATCCCTTATGATTTATGACTGTCATGAATAATGACATGTATCTTTGTATAAACTGGGAAACAAAAACAAGGTTGATGTAAATGGCTAGGTGATGAGGCCTATCGGGAGATAGTAAAGGACTAGTTAGTATGTTGTATCAAAGAGCCTACATATATATATATATTGTGACAGCAGGAAGGTAAAGTCACCTGGTTGCATCCAGGGGGGTAGATATATTTCTCCCAGATTCAGGCTTTATGCTGACTTGTACAACTAGGGTGGAGAGTTGTATAAGCCCAGCTGAGGCTAGTAGGCTCATGGATGACTCATACCTCTAGGGAGAGGGCTGGGCGTCGTGCAGGCAGGGAGTTGATGAGACCAGCTGAAGCCTGTCAGTTCGTTTAAGGCCTCTATAAAAACTCCCAGATTCATTAGGTGTTAGCTCATGCCTGGAACAAGACCTGTGTGGACTGTCTAGGGAGAGTGAACCCCTGTGCGGTGAGGCAAAGCCTGTGTGGCTATTTGTTTGGACTTTTACTAAACCAGGGACTTAGGGACTAGGACAGCACCAGGCTGATCCCAGTTGTTAGTTTAGGAAACCTGCATGTTTAGTCAGAGGTCAAACTGACCAGGATTTATTTTGTTTATGTTTCTTTTTGGCTTTGCTGTGTTTTTGTCACTGTACATAGAGAAATAAACCGCACCTTTTGATTTTGAAAACCACAACCTCAGTCTGCTGGCCCTGTTTTTGTGTGGGGAGCCCAACCAGGGGGTCACACACACCCGCTACCGAGTGTACCCCCTCACAATATATATATATATATATATATATATATATGTGTGTGTATAAGTGTCTCAAAACTAAAATCCAGCGAGGCTATTTAGAATAAAGAGAAGGAGAAATGGATCAGAGAATGTAGCTGTGAGAGAGGGACAGAGAAGTACACATGCAGGCGGTAGGCTCACCGGGATTGTTCAATCATAGAAATGGGAAATATCCCACTCAAAGTTTAACCCCTTCAGTATTCTTGTGTGTAGGGAAAATATCCAGAATACCTCCCGCCTGCATAACCTTCTGAATCTGTCACCTCCTCGGATAGGAGTGGTGATTTTCTCAACACCTTGGATGGATAGACTGGACACATCTTTGGAATGTATGGTATTCCAATGATTGGCCACGTTAGTATTGTGGTTCTTATCGATATCATACAAATGATCATACAGTCTATCCCGGAGTCTTTGGATTGTACGGCCCACGTACTGGACTTGACATGTGTCACAATTAATGACATACACTATAAATTTTGTGTAATGCCCTGTACACACTATCGGATTTCCGATGGGATAAAATCCGATGGATTTTTCCATCAGTCTTGCCTACACACCATCAGTCAAAAATCCGACCGTCCCAAACGCCGTGACATAAAACATTCCGAAGAGCCGAGAAAAATGAAGTTCAATGCTTCTGAGCATGCGTTGACTTGATTCTGAGCATGCGTGTGTTTTTTCTCCAATGGAGTTCCCCACAGACGATCGTTTGCTATCGGTTTTTTTTCCATCGGTATAATTTAAAACATAAAATAAATATCATATATAAAAACTTAAATTCGTAAAGTCCATATGATAAAACGGCGCTAAATAAGGATAAATGTCCAAAAACATGTAAAAAGCACTTGAGTGATGACTTTGCAACAGTCAAACTAGTAGTGGTATATCTTCTCTGGATACGATATGTAGTGCACCCTACACCAATCCCAAATCTTCACCACAAGTGAGGCACGCTCCCCCTCTGGGGTACAAACTCACCACAAAGATGAAAAAGATAGGCCTTTTTTTAGTCTGTAGGTAGTCTCACTCCAACATCCGTCATCACCACCAGGGTAGTGTGGGTTAAAATCCTCAAGCAAACATATAAGGACATAAAGGCACTAATAGTGTAATATTGCTTTAATTAAGAAATCCCCAATACTAAAACCCTGTTTCAAATGCACGTACAATTCAATCACTTGTAAAACAGCACATAAAGTATAGAGTGTAATCACCGCTATCCTGTCCCAAGAGGGCACCCGTGTTGCATTCGTAACGCGGCAGTCTTTTGTTCCGGATTTGCGACAGCTGCCGTGATGTTCACTCTGTACTTCCTAGTTACAGAGACGCTGCGGTATCTGGGCCCTGACCGGTTTCGTCACAGATTGACTTCAACTGAGGGCGTAGTTAGTCCAGCGTCAACGTGCGTGGTATAACTTCCCCGTTCGTTGCCTATTGGTTGGAGTGCCGTAATTCGTCCGCCCTGATTGGTGCTTACCAGGGCGGAACTCGAATACACACGTCCTCAGACAAGAGCTATTGGGGAATGTTCCGACAGCACGTACTACTGCACAATATGTTATGTAACGAATGACACAACATGAAGTTACACTTAAATAAACTTAAGAGTTATTAATATAGTACAACAACAAAAAAATATATAAATCGCATCGTAGCAATTTTAAATATATTTTGAACGGAATTTAAATGTCTCAATCGCTGTTTACATAGAGCAAGAGAACCTGCATTCTGATACTCGGTGAAAAAGGAAAATATTTTTGTTACGATTCGTAAAAGGAGAACCGTAGTTATTCGGTGTTAGCTGCTCAATATAATTCGATAAGACCGATCTGGCAAAACAACGAATCCGTCTTTTACAGTTTGAAAATTACATCTAAACGTTATTTTTAGCCTGTTGTGGTTTTACAACCACTATGTATATGTGCAAATATAATGGCAGTCACATAAGTTCAAACAAGGGGGTTTAGAGAAATTGGGAATTTTAACCCATTAATCCAAACAATAAAATTAGAGAGTAGTAAATCAATATATAGTAATGCATATATTAAATGCATGTGTATGGGTATTTACAGTCCACACATCTGTAAAACCATAAATAACTAAATAAGGTAATTTTAAATAAAATTAGAATTAAATCTAAATTTTTTAATTTGAAATAAAATTGGACTACTTAGTGGATATAATCTATTTATATATGTATACTTCATTAGTTCTATATAAGTGAAGTTAAATAAATCAATATATAAATAGATAAGAAATATATATATAAATATAAAAAAATATATATATATAAAAGAAAACTGTATGTAATATATATATATATATAAAAATATAAAAATATAGTAAAAACATAGTAAATAAATAAATATAAATATATAGGAGCATCAGGATATAAGAATTTCTGAGGATTGGGCCGAGAAAGGTTGCCAGTAAGGGGTGGTATTCTAGTCAAATGTTAAAAATATAGATAAAATTGCTAAAACAGTTAATAAAAATTGGTTAATAAAAGTCAATCATAGAAACTAAATAAAAGCAATATATCAGTAATCACTAATAAAACAATTGATGTCTAGATCTATGTTTAACCCCTTCGGAGATAAAGTATCTACGGAATAAATCCATTGGGTCTCAAGCTTAGATAATTCTCTTACTAAGTTAGAGCCCCCCCTGTTGCAAAGTCATCACTCAAGTGCTTTTTACATGTTTTTGGACATTTATCCTTATTTAGCGCTGTTTTATCATATGGACTTTACGAATTTAAGTTTTTATATATGATATTTATTTTATTTATTCTGTTTTATATTTATGAGGTTCTCATTTTATATAAATTTAAACAGCTGCTCCTTTTATATAATTTATACCATAGTTTAATTACTCTGATATATTTATTTCCGAGCTGAGTATATCGTCTATTTTCCCATTATTTACCCATCTAAATAGGCAAATTATTGAGCCACAGGAATTGCATACCAATACATAGGCGCCGAGAAGTGCAAATTTTGGGCCTGTTTATTTGCACCTTTTCTTTCTATATAATTTAAAACATGTTCTATTTTTTTATACCAATGGAAAAAAGACCGATGGGGCCCACACACGATCGGTTTGTCCGATGAAAAAAGTCCATCGGTCTTTTTTCATCAGAAAAACCGATCGTGTATACGCGGCATTACAGTTTATGAACTGTTTGATCTCAAAACTTTTTTCGGTGGTATAAGAATGTATGTGCTGACCTGTTTTTATATGACGGCAATATTTGCAACCCCTTGTACCACATTTAAAGGTCCCTTTTAAATTGAAGCCAATTAACATGCTGGTTTACTTTACTAAATAGGCTGGGTGAAAGAATGCCTCCCAGTGTAGGGACCCTATGAGAAACTGTTTTAATTCCCTTATTCAGAATTTCTTGATAAACTGCACGTTGTATAGAATGGGGAGATATTTGTTAATGGTGTGTTTGATTTTATTAAACTCCAAACTATATGGTGTGGAAAAAACTGGTGTGCTGCTGAAAGATGCAGTGGATCGCTTTTCAGCAGAACCCCTGCTGTTTTCTTGCAACAAAGAGTTTCTAGGGACAGCACTCGCTTTTGCTAAAGCCCTGTTAATGACCTTGGTTGGATAGCCTCTCTCCTTGAACCTACATGACATGTTGGAAGCTTCCCTGGTAAAGTCATCTGGTGCACTACAAAGGCGCTTAAGCCTTAAAGTGGTTGTAAAGTAATTTTTTTAACTTTTACCTACAGGTAAGCCTATACTAAGGCTTACCTGTAGGTAAAAGAAATATCTCCTAAACCTTTACGGTTTAGGAGATATTCCCCTCGCAATGCGCCGCTGACAGCAGCGGCGCATGCGCACAGGGGATTCTCGGGCTGAAGCCGGAACGAAGTCTCCCGCGCGCATGCGCTGGAGTGAGACATCGCAGCTCCAGCCACTCACAGCGCTGGAGCCGCGATACCCGGAAGACACGCCGAGGCAAGATGACATCTCCCTCGGCGTGGACCAGGTAAGTTCCCGACGCCTCGTTCTAAGGTAAGTATTTCATAATGAGCTTGTATGCTGTGCATACAAGCTCATTATGCATTTTCCTTTACAGGTGTAAAAAAAAATAAAAAATAGCGGGTATACAACCGCTTTAAGAATTGGCCATAAGGTACACCTTTAATGGTGTGTGCGGGGTGTGCTGAGTCTGCCCTGAGAAGAGCATTCCCCGCTCTGCTCTTCCTGTGCTCTTCCTGTGCAGACCAGTGATAATTTCCCCGTTTATTCCTGAAAGCTTTACGTCCAGGAAATCAATAGTTATCTGTAGGTTACCTGTGAATTTTAAATTTAAAATGTTGTCGTTTAGATGGAAAAGCCAAGTGTCCAGACTGACTGAACTGTCTGAAATTATGAATAATAAATCGTCAATTTAGCGACAGTAAAAGGAGATGTCGAGGCGACGAGGGCTACCATGTCCAAAGATGCGGGACCTCTCCCACCAACCCATGTAAAGGTTGGCAAGGGAGGGGGAGAATTTAGCTCCCATTGAGGCACCACATCTCTGGAAATAGTAACCCCCGTCAAACATAAAGAAGTTATGTGTTAAAAGGTATTCGAGTGCCTGCAGTATGAACTCTTGAAGGGCTAAAGAAAATGTGCCTGATTCTTTGAGGAAGCTGGCAACTGCTTGTATTCCTAGATGATGTGGAATGCATGAATATAAATTAGTAACATCACAACTAATCCATCTGTGCGTATCGGTCCATGTGAACCCATGGAGTTTGATAAGCAGTTCTTTGGTGTCCCAAAGATAACCTGGAAGGTTCACTACTAGTGGCTGCAGCTGTCCATCCATCCATTCGCCCTAACGCTCGTTGAGAGAACCGATACCAGCCACTATCGGCCTATCAACGAGAGGATCAAGACCCTTGTGAACTTTGGGTAAATGATGGAAGACTGGCATAATGGGGTTGATCGGGATAAATAAATCCCTTTCTTTGTTAGAAAAAATGCCTGCCTGGACAGCCCGATCCAAAAGTGTGGTTAATTCTTTAGAAAAGGGGATGGTGGGATCTGATTTAAGTGATTGATACGTGTTAATATCCGACAATTGGCATAATGCCTCGTCTTTATGTTACAGAATCCAATACCACAACTGTACCCCCTTTATCAGCATTTCTGATAGTAAAGCTATTATCTGCTTCCAACACTTTTAAGGCACATTTCTCTGCATTAGATAAGTTACTAGGGACATGTCTCTTGCGACAGTCCCGAGCCACCATCTTTCGGAAAAGAGATCCAAATCCCTGCCCCTTGACCCCATCGGATAAAAATCCGACCTTAGTTTGAAAGATATATTACTACAAAAATCTACAGGGTCAATGGGGCATGGATCAGATTCCGTGGCTAAGTCAACCAAATCTTGCAAGGCACAGACTTCCTTAAACAGTATAGGAGAGGAAACAGACTCACCAACCTCCGGATCATCAGAAGAGACATGCCCCGCCTCGGGTGTTAAAGTATGATAATGTTTTTTTGAGGGTGAGGCCTCGGGAAAATTTATTGACATCAGAGTCCCAAAAAGGTGAAAATGTTTAGTAGGTGTGAGGGGGTTAGCTCGGCAGCGGGTGTGTGTGACCCCCGGGATGGGCTCCCCACACAAAACAGGCCCAGCAAACGGAGGTTGTGGTTTTCAAAATCAAAAAGTTGCGGTTTATTTTCTATTTACAGTGACAAAACACAGCAAAGCAAAAGAAACATAACCAAAATAAATCCTGGTCAAGTTGACCTCTGACTAAACATACAGGTTTCCTAACTAACAACTGGGATCAGCCTAGTGCTGTCCTAGTCCCTAAGTCCCTGGTTTAGTAAAAGTCCAAACAAATAGCCACACAGGCTTTGCCTCACCGCACAGGGGTTCACTCTCCCTAGACAGTCCACACAGGTCTGGTTCCAGGCATGAGCTAACATCTAATGAAGCTGGGAGTTCTTATAGAGGCCTAAATGAGCTGACAAGGTTCAGCTGGTCTCCTCATCTCTGTCTGCACGACGCCCCACACTCTCCCTAGAGGTATGAGTCATTCATGAGCCCACTAGCCTCAGCTGGGCTTCATCAACTCCCTAGTTGTATAAGTCGGCATAAAGCCTGAATCTGGGAGAAATATATCTACCCCCCTGGATGCAACCAGGTGACTTTACCTTCCTGCTGTCACATACCCCCCCCTCTTGTTTTAACCTCGGGGTTGGAACACCAGCAATCAGGCATTCATGTACTCGAGACAAAGCATCCACATTCCCCATTTGAACGCCAGGGCGATGCTTTACTGTGAAGTTGAATTCCTGTAGGGCCAGGAACCACCTATTCACTCTTCTATTTGTCTCCTTGTTTTGAGCCATCCACTTTAACGGAGCGTGATCCGTAACCATGTCAAAGTGCCTACCTAGCAGATAGTACCGAAGGGAATCTAGAGCCCACTTCACCGCTAAACACTCCTTTTCAACCGTGGCGTAATTTACCTCATGGGACTTCAACTTCCTGCTGAGGTAAATGACTGGGTGCTCTTCCCCGTTCCAGACCTGGGACAATACTGCTCCTAACCCCACATCTGACGCATCACTTTGTACGACAAAGTCTTTAGAGAAGTCGGGTGAGTACAACACTGGCTGGCTACATAAGGCTTGTTTCAAGAATTGGAATGCTGCCTCAGCCTCGGGGGTCCATTTAATCATGACCGACCCTTTCCCTTTCGTCAGGTTGGTTAGGGGCACAGCCTTAGAAGCAAAGTGGGGAATGAAGCGCCGATAATAACCCACGATTCCCAGAAAGGCTCGTACCTGCTTCTTGCTGTTGGGACGTGGCCAACTCTGGATGGCCTCGACTTTGTTGAGTTGGGGTTTTATTACTCCCCTGCCAATGGTGTACCCAAGATATTTGGCCTCCTCCTGCCCAATGGTACACTTCTTGGGGTTAGCCGTAAACCCCGCTTCCCGAACAGAGTCCAGGACTGCTTGCACTTTTGGCAGATGTGAGGCCCAATCTGTGCTATGGACAATTACGTCATCCAGGTAAGCCGCAGCATACTTCCGATGGGGCCTCAGCATCTGGTCCATTTTCCGCTGGAATGTGGCCGGCGCATTCTGTAACCCGAACGGCATTCTTTTATATTGGAACGCCCCGTCTGGGGTTACAAATGCGGTTTTCTCTTTGGCCGACTTGGCCAGGGGGATTTGCCAATACCCTTTTGTGAGGTCAAGAGTCGTCATGTATCGGGCTGTTCCCAGCCGGTCGATCAACTCATCTATACGTGGCATGGGGTAGGTGTCAAATTTTGTAACTTTGTTCAACTGACGAAAATCGTTACAAAATCGCCAGCTCCCATCCGGTTTAGGCACCAACACGATGGGACTAGACCAATCACTTTGGGACTCCTCTATCACCCCTAAGTTCAGCATTTTCTGTACTTCCTCCCGTATTGCCTCCCGTCGAGCCTCTGGGATCCGATAGGGTTTTAACTTCACCCTTTCACCGGGCGGGGTAATGATGTCATGCTCTACCCCAGATGTTTGTCCCGGCAGCTCAGAGAATACCTCCTTGTTGCGAAGCACAAACTCCTTAACCTCCTGTTGTTGGGGTTGTGACAAGGTGGCTGCTATTCCAACCTCAGGAATCACGCAACCAGTTTGAGCTGGTGACCAAGTGTCTGCGACTAGGGACTCTCTATCCCTCCAGGCTTTCAACAGATTAACGTGATATATCTGTTCGGGCTTTCGCCTTCCTGGTTGTCTGACCTTGTAATTCACTTCGCTCACTTTTTCCATTATCTCGTAGGGGCCTTGCCATTTGGCAAGGAATTTACTTTCAACCGTAGGGACAAGTACCAATATCCTATCCCCCGGGGAAAAGGTACGGGTCTTGGCTCCACGGTTGTACACTCTCTGCTGTGCCAACTGCGCTTGGGCCAAATGTTCCTTCACAATGGGCATTACCTGTGCAATTCGATCTTGCATCAGGGCGACATGCTCAATCACACTCCTGTGGGGAGAACTCTCACTTTCCCAAGTTTCCTTGGCAATATCCAACAGCCCTCTTGGGTGTCTCCCATACAGTAACTCAAAGGGGGAGAATCCCGTAGAGGATTGGGGCACCTCCCTAATAGCAAACATCAAATAAGGAAGTAAACAGTCCCAATCCTTTCCATCTCTATCCACCACTTTCTTCAACATTTGTTTTAGGGTTTTGTTGAATCTTTCAACCAGCCCATCGGTTTGGGGGTGATACACAGACGTACGCAATTGCGTCACTTTGAACAATTTACACAGCTCTTTCATAACCCGGGACATAAAGGGTGTACCTTGGTCCGTAAGCAGTTCTTTACAAATACCCACCCGGCTAAAAACAAGAGATAGCTCTTTGGCTATGGTTTTGGCCGAGGTATTTCGGAGAGGGATCGCTTCTGGATAACGGGTGGCATAGTCCATTATAACTAATATGTACTGGTGCCCCCTAGCGGACTTGATTATAGGACCTACCAAATCCATGGCGATCCTCTCAAACGGGACCTCAATGATGGGTAGAGGGACCAGCGGGCTACGGAAATGTGGCATCGGGGCCAACCTCTGACACACAGGGCAGGAGGAACAATAATTTTCTACGTCCTTCATCACCCCCGGCCAATAGAATCTCTGTAATACCCTCTCTCGGGTTTTCTCTGTCCCCAGATGACCTCCAAGAATGTGCCCATGGGCCAACTCCAACACCAACTTCCTGTAAGGTTTGGGCACCACAAGCTGCTCAACGGTTTCTTCTGCCCTTTTTGCCACCCGATACAGTAGGTCCTTCTCTACGCTGAAGTATGGGTAAGTGCAGGTATTATCTGGGTTCACTAACTCGCCATCTATTTTCACTACGTTTTCCCGTGCCTTTATTAGGGCGGGGTCTTTCAACTGTTCTGTGGCAAAGTTTTACCTGTGAACCTCAAGATCAGAAAACTCCACAGACGGTAGGTTTTCGTCTGAGGAGGTGGGCTCCTCTCCAGTTTCTTGAGTCTCCCCTGCCAATACTGATAAGGGAAATTCCGGAGAGTCCTCACCACTCTCAGGGGAGTTCTGGCTATCACATTCCTGGTACATAGGGGCACCAGTGAGGGGCTCAGGATCATCCCACAGTTCCCAGAACTTCGGAAAATCCCTTCCCACAATGGCGTCATGCGGTAACTGAGATACTAAGCCCACTGGATGAGAGAGGGTACCTTTGGGGGTCTCGAAACACACTGTAGTTACTGGATACTCTCGGGTGTCCCCATGCACACAAATAACAGCTACCTTGCTATTCCCAGAGACCTCTGTTTTAACTAACTCAGCCTTTATCAGGGTCACAAGGCTACCTGAATCCAGCAATACCACAACATTTCTACCATTAACACACATTTTGCATAAATGTTTCTCAGTTCCTCGAATGGCAGTGCATGCGACTGTCGCACACAGCGACTGACGTCTGCCCGTCAGAAAGTCACACTGCATGGGTTCCTCCACAACCGGGCAATTGGCTGCAATATGTCCCGCTTGCCGGCAGCGGTAGCAAACGATCCTTCTTGCCGCCTCTTGAGCCGCTGATTTCCCAGGCTGTTCTCGCCAAACTTGGGGTAGAGCTCCCACCCTCTCACTCTCTCCACCCTCACCCCTTGGAATCCTCTTATCCGCCCCTGGGGATGGTCTGGTCTTAGGGTGGAAAGTCCGAGTGTCTCTGGAAGAGGCCGTCAGGTTCTCTGTAGCCAAGTATTTCTCCACACGATCCACAAGACCATCGGCCGTCTCTGGGTCTCCATGGCTTACCCACTTTTGGATGGCAGTAGGAAGAGCTCTCAAAAACCGATCCATTACAACACGTTCCACAATCTTTGGTGCGGACAAAGTCTCTGGCTGTAGCCACTTTCTGCTCAGGTGAATGAGATCATACATTTGAGACCTGGGGGGTTTTCCAAGCTGGAAAGTCCAGTTATGCACACGCTGAGCCCGGACAGCCTGGGTGACACCCAGCCTTGCCAATATTTCAGCTTTTAGCATCACATAGTCTTTTGCTTGGTTAGGCTCTAGGTCATAGTAAGCTTTCTGCGATTCACCAGTTAACAGAGGAGCCACCAGTCCAGCCCACTGCTCCTCAGGCCACTTTTCTCTTTCAGCGGTCCTTTCAAATGTGGTCAAAAATACCTCTGGATCATCCTCTCCAGTCATTTTTGTCAATAAACGACTCACCCCAAAGGACGCGGTATTAGTGGGACGGCTTTCCTCACTGGTCTGCGGACGTTGCTGCATTACTGCTTCCATCTGTTGTTGTAGTCTCTGCTCTTGCTTCTGCAACAGGTCTATGAAGCGGGCCTCAGATTGCTGCTGGGCTCGTTGCTGAGCCTCCAGACTCTGTTGCAAAGTTGCGTTTGTCTGCTGCTGGGCTGCAAGGCTCCTTTGCAAACCTGCATTTGTCTGCTGTTGATTGGCATTTGCTAGAGCCAGCTGCTTCAGTATCTCCTCCATGCTGGCTTAAAAAAAACTGCCACTGGTTCTCCACCAACTGTGAGGGGGTTAGCTCGGCAGCGGGTGTGTGTGACCCCCGGGATGGGCTCCCCACACAAAACAGGCCCAGCAAACGGAGGTTGTGGTTTTCAAAATCAAAAAGTTGCGGTTTATTTTCTATTTACAGTGACAAAACACAGCAAAGCAAAAGAAACATAACCAAAATAAATCCTGGTCAAGTTGACCTCTGACTAAACATACAGGTTTCCTAACTAACAACTGGGATCAGCCTAGTGCTGTCCTAGTCCCTAAGTCCCTGGTTTAGTAAAAGTCCAAACAAATAGCCACACAGGCTTTGCCTCACCGCACAGGGGTTCACTCTCCCTAGACAGTCCACACAGGTCTGGTTCCAGGCATGAGCTAACATCTAATGAAGCTGGGAGTTCTTATAGAGGCCTAAATGAGCTGACAAGGTTCAGCTGGTCTCCTCATCTCTGTCTGCACGACGCCCCACACTCTCCCTAGAGGTATGAGTCATTCATGAGCCCACTAGCCTCAGCTGGGCTTCATCAACTCCCTAGTTGTATAAGTCGGCATAAAGCCTGAATCTGGGAGAAATATATCTACCCCCCTGGATGCAACCAGGTGACTTTACCTTCCTGCTGTCACATAGGGCAAAAATTGAGCCCCTTGGAAAGTAAAGCGCTTTCTTCAATACTAAGGGCTCTGCTTGAAATGTTCAGTACATTAGATTTCATCATTTCGATTTCCCCCTTTATGATGCATCGGTGTTTGCTCATATATATGTGGTCGGTCCAGATATGTTGGCACTTCTTTTGCTGGCATTGGTAACAGATTGCAATATGTATGTTCTCTGTTTTTTTTTCAAGATCGTTTAGAAATATCTTCTTTATATGGGGACAGTCTTCATCTATTCAATATACGTACCCGATGGACATATTAACATCAACATTTATACATTTTTACAGGGTCATATTGAGTCATGGTCCTCCTAGTTAGAAATTCATCACAACTGAAACCGACAGCTGTGTAGACTGTTTCATGTGTAGCACATGCAACACGATGTCAGATATGTATACATATTTATGCAGCTTTATATAAATGTTACCATCATCGTCTATTTTATTGATCATGAGACCACCGAGGCTAGGCTATATGATGGTCTCGTAACCATTGGGTCTTTTATGTGTGCACATTGAAACATCTAAATAATGATCAAATACTTAAATACGATTTAAATATAACACAGGAATATACTAATGGTCGGACCTTACCACATATATCCATACATGTATACCGGCACACCGTTGACATTGGGTAAATAGTCATTTTTTGTCACACATTATCTCGCAACGGGATTCTGCTTACATTTGGATCAATTTAGATCAACTACACATGACAATTTCACACATTATGTATACACATTTGTGTTCTTACTCCTTTAGTCATGTCATTTGATTTATACACATTTATGTCTCCCGTATATACATTTATGTCTAGATTAACAAACATATTTCCTGTACGTCTTCACATTATTTTACACATCGTTTTTTGAATATCACATTCTTCACTAATTTTGTCACAAGAATACGACCAAAGCTTATTATTGAAACTACTCACAAGAGTACATATGTATGTGCTTTTATTACTTACTCTAGGTTCACGCACATATATGTACATATCCATGTGATTTGTTTCAGTTGTTTTAAACTGCACACCAACTTTGCAATTTTTATTGGACACTTACCTAATTCACTTTTTATTCATTATTTTTTATTTTTGGTTATGTGCACATTGACATATACTACACATTTATTTTTAGGAAGAAGAAAAAAGACCAAATAAATGATAATTTTTCTTGCAACACATGTCACATATAATTTTCACATTCCATTAAAGATGGTTTTGTATTATATACACATTCTTCACATATGTGTACATTGGTCTTTCATATATGTGTGCATTAGTTTCGGTTTTTCTTTTATTTTTACCTTTTATTTTTTTTTTATATGTCCACACCTGCGGGTGATTGTCATTACTGCTAGTTGACTTGATTTAATTGGCAGCGGTTCATCATTGGCTATTATGGACCACGTGAGATTTGAATGAAGATATTTATTTGGAGTGTATTTTATTTTGCTTTAGCTATGATTAAGCACTAGACCTTAGTGCGAAACGCGTTAGTTGATATCCCACTGTCTGCTGTGATTTGTAGTGCTTTTATATTTTTTACCAATAAAAGGCAACCCGAAAAGGTTTTTCGGTGTGCGGCTGTCCATATATCTACTTTCTAATAATGCAGTTGGCTAATACCACAGATGTTGCTTACATCCACTATCAAGGAGATGCCATAAGTTGCGTTGTTGAAGAGGATGTGATGCTCTCTTGGGCAGAACATCACATTTTGGCAATGTTTGCATTCCATATCCTAGGCGTGTAAAATTGCCAATAAAGTCCAAAAACTGCTTCTCTTTGCTTCAAGGCTTATTCAACTATTATTCCACACTTCATAAAATAGACTTGAATCAAGTGCCAATTTGCCTTGTTGCCCTCTCAGGACTATGGGTAGACTTCTATGCACTGCAAAACAACAACAAAGAGAGGATGCACCAGCCTAGTGCATTGCCATAGTAAAATTTTATTGTCAGGTCAGTCAGGGGCTTGGCAATGGCGCTATAATTAGGGATGAACCTGTGATAGTACCCGGTGGTACTTGGAAAGGCTAGTACTTGAGTCTTGGTATGAGGCATGGGCCAGTTGGCTACTGCTTCAACTTTGGCAGTTTTGGGTCTGTTTCCCACAGGTACTGAACTTCGGACCAATGTGGCATTTATCCAGTGTAACAGTCAGCCCTGCTCCCCTTATCTGATCTAATAATATCCCTATGTAGTGGAGGTGTTACTGTAGACAGCAATATCATCTAGATAGGCACAGGTAAATTCTTGCAACCCATTCGGTAGCCCTATCCACCACTGGCTGGAAAGTGTCGGTCGCGTTTTTCATTCTGAATAGCATGACCCTAAACTGGAACAGGCCAAACGGAGTGATTAAGGCAGACTTAGTGATGGCCTCTGGGTCGAGGGGGATTTGCCAATAGCCCTTGCAAAGATCAATAGTAGTAAGGAAGCATCCCTGGGCAATTCTGTTAAAGAGATCGTTCACACGGGGCATGGGATAGGCGTCGGTCACAGTCCGGTTGTTCAGTCACCTATAGTCCACACAGAATCTGGTAGTGCCATCTTTCTTGGGGACTAAAACAACTGGAAAGGCCCAAGGGCTTTCCGAAGGCTCTATGACCCCAAGATCCAACATATCCTGGATTTCTTTCTGCATCCCCTCTCGTACAGCATCCGGTGTGTCGACCCGAAGTATGGCTCTGGAAGTATAGCCTGGATGGAACAAGAACATATCAAGGCACTCATGGAGCAGCTGCTGGGCCTGTTCTCGAGCCCAGCCGTTCTAACCGCACCTCGGCTATCCCTGGTTCGGACTTCACCTCCCCGGGCAGTCCCGGGAATGGAAGATTCTCTCCCTCCTTCATCTCCAGGGCCCATATGGTGGCAACTGCTTCCTCTTTCCTGACAGTTTATTTTGATTCTTTCATCTGAACTTTGGGCGACTACATAGGTGGTATCGCATAGCTGTTCTACAATCTTATAAGGTCCCTGCCATGAGGCCTGGAGCTTGTTCTGCTTAACCGGTTTCAGCACTAACAGTTTTTGCCCTAGGCTAAAATTGTGATCTCTAGCTGACCAGTGGCAGTCAATCTCTGAAGGCGGCCCTGTAATTCCAGGATGTAAGCCACTATAGAGGTTCCTTCCTCAACTAAGGTACCCTCCCAGTGCTCCCGAAACAAGTCTAGAGGTCCCTGTATCCTCCTACTCCAGGATTCTGCTGCTGGCATGGGATGAATGGCTCCCCCTGGTTGCCACATAGGTGGTGAAGGAGCCACAACCGGTTGGTGTGGCGGCCTGGCTGCTGCCGGGCTAGGTCTGTCCTTAATCACAAACAGACAGGAAAAAGACAGATGGATCGATGCTGAACATATATGGCCCGCTATATATGATCTAAAACTGGGATCAACATACCTACAACCTTGGAAAGAGATCAAGTGAACATCACTGTCTTCATTTAGGAGAGCACCTGAAAGATGGAGGTGATACGAGTGTAGAAAAATCCACTCGTCGAACACTACAAACGGTGAGATCAATCCAAATCAGTTACTTTTTTACATGTACTGTCAGCAAATTTATGATCATCAACACCGGATCTCGTGTATAGCAATGTGCAAAATAACCCAGTGAAAACAGACATTTATTAACGCGGGTCACAGTAAAGTTCAGATTTAATCTACTATTTACCTTTACATCTTTTCCTGACTTCCTAAAAACGATCAAATTTCTTGTCAAAACCATTTTCATTCCCATGATAGACAGCCTATTGCACTTGAAGGAGGATCCTCTCCGGGCATTTAACCATTTGGACTGATCTATGAATACTGGATGGATGATTTGATAGCAGATTGATTGTGGTGTGTATGGCTGGTCGGGTGGCCACCCATGTTCTTCGGTTTTAAGACTAGTCTCATTTTAATAATAGTTGAAGGGTTTTGTTACAGTGTTCGTTTTCTAATTCCATTTGTATTAATATATTGCGGTTTGTTTAATAAATACACAATTTTCACCAGTTCCTTTTTGAAGAATTTCTCCTGGAAGGATTTTCTTTTTATCTTTCCTCTTTTCTTATATGTGTGAGGGGGTTAGCTCGGCAGCGGGTGTGTGTGACCCCCGGGATGGGCTCCCCACACAAAACAGGCCCAGCAAACGGAGGTTGTGGTTTTCAAAATCAAAAAGGTGCGGTTTATTTTCTATTTACAGTGACAAAACACAGCAAAGCAAAAGAAACATAACCAAAATAAATCCTGGTCAAGTTGACCTCTGACTAAACATACAGGTTTCCTAACTAACAACTGGGATCAGCCTAGTGCTGTCCTAGTCCCTAAGTCCCTGGTTTAGTAAAAGTCCAAACAAATAGCCACACAGGCTTTGTCTCACCGCACAGGGGTTCACTCTCCCTAGACAGTCCACACAGGTCTGGTTCCAGGCATGAGCTAACATCTAATGAATCTGGGAGTTCTTATAGAGGCCTAAATGAGCTGACAAGCTTCAGCTGGCCTCATCAACTCCCTGTCTGTACGACGCCCCACACTCTCCCTAGAGGTATGAGTCATCCATGAGCCTACTAGCCTCAGCTGGGCTTATACAACTCTCCACCCTAGTTGTATAAGTCAGCATAAAGCCTGAATCTGGGAGAAATATATCTACCCCCCTGGATGCAACCAGGTGACTTTACCTTCCTGCTGTCACATACCCCCCCCTCTTGTTTTAACCTCGGGGTTGGAACACCAGCAATCAGGCATTCATGTACTCGAGACAAAGCATCCACATTCCCCATTTGAACGCCAGGGCGATGCTTTACTGTGAAGTTGAATTCCTGGAGGGCCAGGAACCACCTATTCACTCTTCTATTTGTTTCCTTGTTTTGAGCCATCCACTTTAACGGAGCGTGATCCGTAACCATGTCAAAGTGCCTACCTAGCAGGTAGTACCGAAGGGAATCTAGAGCCCACTTCACCGCTAAACACTCCTTTTCAACGGTGGCGTAATTTACCTCATGGGACTTCAACTTCCTGCTGAGGTAAATGACTGGGTGCTCTTCCCCGTTCCAGACCTGGGACAATACTGCTCCTAACCCCACATCTGACGCATCACTTTGTACGACAAAGTCTTTAGAGAAGTCGGGTGAGTACAACACTGGCTGGCTACATAAGGCTTGTTTCAAGAATTGGAATGCTGCCTCAGCCTCGGGGGTCCATTTAATCATGACCGACCCTTTCCCCTTCGTTAGGTTGGTTAGGGGCACAGCCTTAGAGGCAAAGTGGGGAATGAATCGCCGATAATACCCAGCGATTCCCAGAAAGGCTCGTACCTGCTTCTTGCTGTTGGGACGTGGCCAACTCTGGATGGCCTCGACTTTGTTGAGTTGGGGTTTTATTACTCCCCTCCCAATGGTGTACCCAAGATATTTGGCCTCCTCCTGCCCAATGGTACACTTCTTGGGGTTAGCCGTAAACCCCGCTTCCCGAACAGAGTCCAGGACTGCTTGCACTTTTGGCAGATGTGAGGCCCAATCTGTGCTATGGACAATTACGTCATCCAGGTAAGCCGCAGCATACTTCCGATGGGGCCTCAGCATCTGGTCCATTTTCCGCTGGAATGTGGCCGGCGCATTCTGTAACCCGAACGGCATTCTTTTATATTGGAACGCCCCGTCTGGGGTTACAAATGCGGTTTTCTCTTTGGCCAATTTGGCCAGGGGGATTTGCCAATACCCTTTTGTGAGGTCAAGAGTCGTCATGTATCGGGCTGTTCCCAGCCGGTCGATCAACTCATCTATACGTGGCATGGGGTAGGTGTCAAATTTTGTAACTTTGTTCAACTGACGAAAATCGTTACAAAATCGCCAGCTCCCATCCGGTTTAGGCACCAACACAATGGGACTAGACCAATCACTTTGGGACTCCTCTATCACCCCTAAGTTCAGCATTTTCTGTACTTCCTCCCGTATTGCCTCCCGTCGGGCCTCTGGGATCCGATAGGGTTTTAACTTCACCCTTTCACCGGGCGGGGTAATGATGTCATGCTCTACCCCAAATGTTTGTCCCGGCAGCTCAGAGAATACCTCCTTGTTGCGAAGCACAAACTCCTTAACCTCCTGTTGTTGGGGTTGTGACAAGGTGGCTGCTATTCCAACCTCAGGAATCACGCAACCAGTTTGAGCTGGTGACCAAGTGTCTGCGACTAGGGACTCTCTATCCCTCCAGGCTTTCAACAGATTAACGTGATAGATCTGTTCGGGCTTTCGCCTTCCTGGTTGTCTGACCTTGTAATTCACTTCACTCACTTTTTCCATTATCTCGTAGGGGCCTTGCCATTTGGCAAGGAATTTACTTTCAACCGTAGGGACAAGTACCAGTATCCTATCCCCCGGGGAAAAGGTACGGGTCTTGGCTCCACGGTTGTACACTCTCTGCTGTGCTAACTGCGCTTGGGCCAAATGTTCCTTCACGATGGGCATTACCTGTGCAATTCGGTCTTGCATCAGGGCGACATGCTCAATCACACTCCTGTGGGGAGAACTCTCACTTTCCCAAGTTTCCTTGGCAATATCCAACAGCCCTCTTGGGTGTCTCCCATACAGTAACTCAAAGGGGGAGAATCCCGTAGAGGATTGGGGCACCTCCCTAATAGCAAACATCAGATAAGGAAGTAGACAGTCCCAATCCTTTCCATCTCTATCCACCACTTTCTTCAACATTTGTTTTAGGGTTTTGTTGAATCTTTCAACCAGCCCATCGGTTTGGGGGTGATACACAGATGTACGTAATTGCGTCACTTTGAACAATTTACACAGCTCCTTCATAACCCGGGACATAAAGGGTGTACCTTGGTCCGTAAGCAGTTCTTTACAAATACCCACCCGGCTAAACACAAGAGATAGCTCTTTGGCTATGGTTTTGGCCGAGGTATTTCGGAGAGGGATCGCTTCTGGATAACGGGTGGCATAGTCCATTATAACTAATATGTACTGGTGCCCCCTAGCGGACTTGATTATAGGACCTACCAAATCCATGGCGATCCTCTCAAACGGGACCTCAATGATGGGTAGAGGGACCAGCGGGCTACGGAAATGTGGCATCGGGGCCGACCTCTGACACACAGGGCAGGAGGAACAATAATTTTCTATGTCCTTCATCACCCCCGGCCAATAGAATCTCTGTAATACCCTCTCTCGGGTTTTCTCTGTCCCCAGATGACCTCCAAGAATGTGCCCATGGGCCAACTCCAACACCAACTTCCTGTAAGGTTTGGGCACCACAAGCTGCTCAACGGTTTCTTCTGCCCTTTTTGCCACCCGATACAGTAGGTCCTTCTCTACGCTGAAGTATGGGTAAGTGCAGGTATTATCTGGGTTCACTAACTCGCCATCTATTTTCACTACGTTTTCGCGTGCCTTTATTAGGGCGGGGTCTTTCAACTGTTCTGTGGCAAAGTTTTCCCTGTGAACCTCAAGATCAGAAAACTCCACAGACGGTAGGTTTTCGTCTGAGGAGGTGGGCTCCTCTCCAGTTTCTTGAGTCTCCCCTGCCAATACTGATAAGGGAAATTCCGGAGAGTCCTCACCACTCTCAGGGGAGTTCTGGCTATCACATTCCTGGTACATAGGGGCACCAGTGGGGGGCTCAGGATCATCCCACAGTTCCCAGAACTTCGGAAAATCCCTTCCCACAATGGCGTCATACGGTAACTGAGATACTAAGCCCACTGGATGAGAGAGGGTACCTTTGGGGGTCTCGAAACACACTGTAGTCACTGGATACTCTCGGGTGTCCCCATGCACACAAATAACAGCTACCTTGCTATTCCCAGAGACCTCTGTTTTAACTAACTCAGCCTTTATCAGGGTCACAAGGCTACCTGAATCCAGCAATACCACAACATTTCTACCATTAACACACATTTTGCATAAATGTTTCTCAATTCCTCGAATGGCAGTGCATGCGACTGTCGCACACAGCGACTGACGTCTGCCCGTCAGAAAGTCACACTGCATGGGTTCCTCCACAACCGGGCAATTGGCTGCAATATGTCCCGCTTGCCGGCAGCGGTAGCAAACGATCCTTCTTGCCGCCTCTTGAGCCGCTGATTTCCCAGGCTGTTCTCGCCAAACTTGGGGTAGAGCTCCCACCCTCTCACTCTCTCCACCCTTACCCCTTGGAATCCTCTTATCCGCCCCTGGGGATGGTCTGGTCTTAGGGTGGAAAGTCCGAGTGTCTCTGGAAGAGGCCGTCAGGTTCTCTGTAGCCAAGTATTTCTCCACACGATCCACAAGACCATCGGCCGTCTCTGGGTCTCCATGGCTTACCCAGTTTTGGATGGCAGTAGGAAGAGCTCTCAAAAACCGATCCATTACAACACGTTCCACAATCTTTGGTGCGGACAAAGTCTCTGGCTGTAGCCACTTTCTGCTCAGGTGAATGAGATCATACATTTGAGACCTGGGGGGTTTTCCAAGCTGGAAAGTCCAGTTATGCACACGCTGAGCCCGGACAGCCTGGGTGACACCCAGCCTTGCCAATATCTCAGCTTTTAGCATCACATAGTCTTTTGCTTGGTCAGGCTCTAGGTCATAGTAAGCCTTCTGCGATTCACCAGTTAACAGAGGAGCCACCAGTCCAGCCCACTGCTCCTCAGGCCACTTTTCTCTTTCAGCGGTCCTTTCAAATGTGGTCAAAAATACCTCTGGATCATCCTCTCCAGTCATTTTTGTCAATAAACGACTCACCCCAAAGGACGCGGTATTAGTGGGACGGCTTTCCTCACTGGTCTGCGGACGTTGCTGCATTACTGCTTCCATTTGTTGTAGTCTCTGCTCTTGCTTCTGTAACAAGTCTATGAAGCGGGCCTCAGATTGCTGCTGGGCTTGTTGCTGAGCTTCCAGACTCTGTTGGTGAGCTTGCTGCTGGGCTGCAAGGCTCTGTTGATGAGCTTCAAGGCTCTTTTGCAAACCTGCATTTGTCTGCTGTTGATTGGCATTTGCTAGAGCCAGCTGCTTCAGTATCTCCTCCATGCTGGCTTAAAAAAAACTGCCACTGGTTCTCCACCAACTGTGAGGGGGTTAGCTCGGCAGCGGGTGTGTGTGACCCCCGGGATGGGCTCCCCACACAAAACAGGCCCAGCAAACGGAGGTTGTGGTTTTCAAAATCAAAAAGGTGCGGTTTATTTTCTATTTACAGTGACAAAACACAGCAAAGCAAAAGAAACATAACCAAAATAAATCCTGGTCAAGTTGACCTCTGACTAAACATACAGGTTTCCTAACTAACAACTGGGATCAGCCTAGTGCTGTCCTAGTCCCTAAGTCCCTGGTTTAGTAAAAGTCCAAACAAATAGCCACACAGGCTTTGTCTCACCGCACAGGGGTTCACTCTCCCTAGACAGTCCACACAGGTCTGGTTCCAGGCATGAGCTAACATCTAATGAATCTGGGAGTTCTTATAGAGGCCTAAATGAGCTGACAAGCTTCAGCTGGCCTCATCAACTCCCTGTCTGTACGACGCCCCACACTCTCCCTAGAGGTATGAGTCATCCATGAGCCTACTAGCCTCAGCTGGGCTTATACAACTCTCCACCCTAGTTGTATAAGTCAGCATAAAGCCTGAATCTGGGAGAAATATATCTACCCCCCTGGATGCAACCAGGTGACTTTACCTTCCTGCTGTCACATATGCTTAAATCAATTCAGAGGAACTAAAGGGGAAAAGCTACCCCAATTAAGTTTATATAACTATATATATCGGGACAAACTCGAGAGTGGGGATATAATTAATATAAGTGATAATTTCCCTCTTAATTTCCCCAGTGAATATAGGGGGTGAGCTCTCTCTCTTTGTGTACCTAATTTTTGTTTTCTTTACATACTGAAGCAGAGCATGATCCTCTCCCTTCACAGAATTGGCCTGCAGGGCAGTATTCCAACATAACGACCCCAAACACACACAGCATATAACATAATACAGTCATTGGTGCATAAAAACACTGAATATCAGGTAACCGCTAATACTGGCCAAAGTATTCATAAGCCTGTAGTAGTTACTGGTAACGAATCCCTACATGTTTCGCCAAACAATGGCTTCTTCAGGGGAAGATGTGATGACCAGTATTTAGATAATAGCTCTATAAGTAGTAGATACAGAAAACAAAGTTTTAGTATATAATAAACAAAATCAAAATTGACAACCACAAGTGAAAATACAACATTTATAAGACAAACTAGTTGCATGATATGGCTCAAAATATCTCCCAACCCGTAACCCTCACCCCATCTACCTGGGAATGCCCACAATGATAGGGCAAACACCAGGGCAGTCCAAAGGCCGCAAAGGAGCGCCGTATTAAAGTGACTACAGGGGGCATAGAAGGACCAGGCTAAAAATGATGAAATTAAGGGGAAGAAAAGGAACAACTTTAGGATATGGGACAAACCAAAGTCCTATGTAGTGGGCTAACATAGCCTCCATACTTACTGATACTCCTTTAAAAAATAATTAGGGTACAGGTGCGCCAATGTTTGCAGATAATAGCAAGGCTGAAGATGGTTAGCGTGATCAGAGAATCCTCTAGAAGAGAGGAAAGAGTAATGTAAAATGATAGTGTGAGGAAGAAATGCCCCAAGGGATAATACGGATAGGAATTGGGCCAGGATGGCAACAAATAGAAATAGGTAAGTATATAATAAGTATCAGTTTTTATTAGTAGAAAATATAATCGCTTATATCCATTGGGGCATTTCTTCCTCACAATATGCATATTTGGAATGTGACCGGGATCACCAGGATGAGTCTCTAAATTTGATTCTTCTTTCAATTTTTCTCAATATAAAACGATAGAACAATTATGACTATACAAGGTCAAAAACTCAGAATATGGGAGTATGCATATTCTGAAGACATAAGATTATGAAATGGTAATAAGACACATGCCAAAATAGTACGTCATATGTCTATAACACAACAGATGCCCGAGCCCTTGGGTGTCCATGCAGTCACACACAGCATCCGATCACAGCCAGATATGGACTGCCCAAGTGACAATACCCAAATCACGGGGAGACATATACCAAGGCAGATGGGGACATAGAAGCGCAAAGGGGGAGGGAGATTAAGAATGTATGGCAGACGCACCGCCAAAGCACTAAGCAGCACGTTAAAGCCCCGTTCCTAAGAGCCATGGCAATCGACCAATCTTATACTTGTGGAACACATACTGTCCTAAAGTGATAACAGTTACAATGAATAAACAACAAATAAAGAGAGAAGAAAGAAACTGTAAGGCAATTTTCCATTCTAAGCAAATACAGGATAGAGATCAATACCTGGAAGAAGCCCTTAGGTTGTTAGGGGATACTGACACCTACGAGAGACTACGTTGGGATCCAACGGTAGAGTACAATGGAGATTTGAAAAAACTTCTGGATAGGGCGTTATCGAGCAAGATTTTAACAAAGAATGAGTATGAATTTTTATACTCAAAACATCCGGTCGTCCCCCATTTCTACCATATTCCCAAGATTCACAAAGATATAGAAAAACCTCTAGGCAGACCCATTGTTGCGGGCATTGACAGTCTAACCAGTAATCTGGGGAGCTATATTGATCACTTCCTACAAAATATAGTGATTAACTTACCATCATTCATCAAAGATTCAGGCCATGCTCTGGAGATACTAGCTAATTATAAGTGGGAGAAGGGCTATAGATGGCTATCATTGGATGTAGCATCTTTATATACATCTATCCAGCATCTATTTGGCCTTCGAGCCACCGAATACTATCTAGCGAAAGCCCACACGTTTAACCCACAACAGGCACAATTTATTTTTGAGTGCATTGAATTCACCTTGACTCATAATTACTTTACGTTCATGGACTGCTTCTACAGACAGGTGAGGGGTACGGCGATGGGGGCAAGGTTTGCACCAAGCTACGCAAATCTCTTTATGGGGTATTGGGAACTCCAATACATTTGGGGGAACAACCCCTTTGGGAAAAAAAGGGATTTTTATAACAGCTTACCTGTAAAATCCTTTTCTTGGAGTACATCACGGGACACAGAGCGACTTAGTCATTACTAATGGGTTATATAGTTTACCTTCAGGTGTTGGCACTGGCCAATTCCAAACCGGAAGTACCCTCCCCTATATAAGCCCCTCCCACCCGGGAGCACCTCAGTTTTGTAGCCAAGCAATAAGTGTCCCAAAAAGAGGGGTGGGAGCTCTGTGTCCCGTGATGTACTCCAAGAAAAGGATTTTACAGGTAAGCTGTTATAAAAATCCCTTTTTCTTTTTCGTACATCACGGGACACAGAGCGACTTAGTCATTACTAATGGGACGTCCCAAAGCAATGCCAAATGAGGGGGGGGTACATAAGCTGGGCGCCATCAGGCATGAGGATCTTTTGCGGCCTGCAACACACTGCGCCCAAAGGCGACATCCTCCTGACTTCTAACGTCTACCTGATAGAATCTAGTAAACGTGTGTACCGAAGACCATGTTGCGGCCTTACATACTTGAGCCAGGGAGGCCTGGTGATGCACTGCCCATGAAGTTCCAACCGCTCTTGTGGAGTGCGCCCTAACTTTGAACGGAGGCGGTCTCTTTCTCAAGCCATAGGCTTGTATTATGACCTGTCGAATCCACTTGGCTAAAGTAGATTTTGATGCTGCCTGACCCCTTCTGGGGCCTTCCGGCAGAACAAACAAAGAATCCGTTCTGCGAATCTGAGCAGTGGCTTTTAGATAAGCTTTAACTGCTCTTACCACATCCAAAGAATGTAATAACTTTTCCTCTACTGAGCTAGGTTTGGGGAAAAAAGAAGGAAGAACCACATCTTGGTTCAAATGAAACCTCGATACCACCTTAGGAAGAAAGGCTGGATGAGGACGTAATACTACTCTGTCCTTATGGACAACCAGATATGGCTCCTTACAGGACATAGCTGCTAATTCCGACACTCTTTTAGCCGAACAAATGGCTACTAAGAAAACCAATTTCCTGGTGAGAAGAACCAAGGAAATGTGTTGTAATGGTTCAAACGGTTGTTCCTGTAGAACCGACAGAACCAGGTTTAAGTCCCAAGGACATATGGGAATACTAACCGGAGGGCTAATACGCATCACTCCTTGTATAAAGGCTTTGACTAGTGAATGCGAAGCCAAGGGCCTTTGAAAAAATATTGACAAGGCCGAAATCTGACCCTTGATAGTACTCAAGGCCAGCTTCCTATCTACAGCCCACTGTAGGAAGTCCAGAATCCTCCCTATCATGTACTTACGTGGATGCCATTTCTTGGTCTCACACCACGTAATGTACGCTTTCCAGATCCTATAATAGATCTGCCTGGATACCGGTTTCCTGGCATTGATCATGGTAGATACCACAGAATTAGAGAGCCCTCTCTTTTTCAGAATGTGGGCTTCAATAGCCAGGCCGTCAAACCTAGGGCTGGTAAGGAAGGGTGGTATATCGGTCCTTGCGACAGCAGGTCCGGACGAAGTGGGAGGGTCCAAGGACTCCTCACTGACATTTTTACAATCTCCGCGTACCATGCCCTTCGGGGCCACGCTGGAGCCACCAGAATCACTGGTTTCTTTTCTACCCTGATTCTGCGGAGTAATCGCGGTAACAATTGTGGCGGTGGGAATGCATATATCAGCTTGAACCGATCCCAAGGGAACACTAGGGCATCCGAGCCGCAAGCTAGGGGATCCCTTGTGCGAGACACAAACCTGTCCACCTTTGCGTTGAATCTGGATGCTAGCAGATCTACATCCGGTGTTCCCCACCGCTGGCATATTGCCTGGAAAACCTCGGGGTGAAGAGACCATTCCCCCGGGCATAATTGTTGGCGACTTAGAAAGTCCGCTCTCCAATTTTCCACTCCTGGGATGAAAACCGCAGATATGGCTGGGACATATCTTTCTGCCCACTCCAGGATGCAATTTGCTTCCTTCTGGGCTGCACGACTTTTGGTGCCACCCTGATGATTGATATATGCCACTGCCGTGGCATTGTCTGATTGAATTCTGACAGGGGACCCCTGGAGTTTGGATGTCCATGCTACTAGGGCATACCGGGCTGCTCGTATCTCTAAGAGATTGATGGGCAGGGCCTTTTCTGCTTCTGACCACCTGCCCTGGAGAGACCATTGCTCCAGCACTGCCCCCCAGCCGATGAGGCTGGCATCTGTAGTGACCACCTTCCAAGAAACCGGACTGAAGGGTTTCCCTCTTTCCAGATTCTGGGGCACCAACCACCAATGGAGGCTCTTGCGAACGGAAGGGGACAGGGACATTGGTAAGTCTAAAGCCTGAACTTTTTTGTTCCAGGCTGACAGTATGGCCCTTTGCAAATTCCTTGAATGGAATTGACCGTAGGGTACCGCTTCGAATGAAGCCACCATCTTTCCCAGCAGCCTCATGCAGAGACGTATGGATGGTTTTCTTTTTGTACCCACTAAGTGGGTCAAATTTCTTAAAGACGACACCTTCTCTGGAGGTAAGAAAATCTTTCTCTGATTTGAATCCAGCCTTAGCCCTAAGTATTCCAGACTTTTGACTGGTCTTAGAGCTGACTTGTCCCGGTTGATAATCCAACCGTGATATTCCAGATACTCGATTGTCTTGTGAATAGCTACTTCCAGCTTTTCCACTGAGTGGTCTATTAGTAGCAGGTCGTCTAGATATGCCATTATCGTTACACCCTGTGTTCTTAGATTGGCCAATAATGGGGCCAGAATTTTTGTGAACACTCGTGGTGCTGTGGCCAGACCGAAAGGTAAGGCTCTGAACTGAAAATGGCGCCCTTCTACTGCAAAGCGTAGAAATTTCTGATGGGCCGGAAAGATGGGAATATGCAGATAAGCATCCCTTATGTCGATCGAGGCTAGCCATTCCTGCCCTTGTAGGGCGGTGGCCACTGATCGGATCGACTCCATCCGAAAAGTCCTGATATTTAGGAACTTGTTTAGCCCTTTTAGATTTAATATGGGCCTCACGTCCCCATTTGGTTTGGGGACTGTGAAAAGGTTCGAGTAAAACCCGAATCCGCTTTCTTCCAGGGGAACCTTCATGATTACCCCTTGGAGCAATAGTTGTTCTAGTGCCAGAAGGAGGGATCCTCTCTTTTGGGGATCTCTTGGCACATTTGACCTCATAAATTGGGCAGGAGGAGTGCCTTTTAACTCCAGCTTGTATCCCAGACTTACTGCGGAGACACCGCAAAACACAAGGCTCTAGGCAGGTCAGCTAGGGCATGAGCCTGCTGATCTGGTAAGTCCCTTAAGACTTGTTTCAACTGATCTTTCACTGCTTGGCAGACTCCAATCGCTGCTACCGCAGGTTGTGTCACCATACTTGCTGTAGAGAAAGCAGATTTTAGTAAAGACTCCAATTTTTTATCTATTGGGTCTTTGAACATTGGAACATTATCTACTGGACATGTCAGTGATTTGTTAACAGAAGAGATGGCTGCGTCCACTATAGGGACCCTCCATTTTCTTATGAACTTATCCTCCATGGGATAGATCACCGGAAATCTCTTGGGGGGAGCAAATATTTTATCAGGATGCTCCCAATCCTGGTAAATAAGCCCTTCTAATAAAGGGTGGATTGGGAAGGAACAGACCGCCTGGGGAGCTTTTAGCGACCCCAGCGAGGAAACCGTAGTGGATGGTGGTTCCGCCAGAGGCATTTTAAATGCTGATCGGACCATGTTAGTCAGAGACTGAACCCATAATCTTTCAGCCTGAGAAGCTGAGAAAGGTTCTTCCACTGTTGATTCCTCTATAAGTGAATCAACCTCATCCTGATCCCCTTCAGGTAGGTCGATCTCTGTGTGGGGCTGTTCCTCCACTAACAGGCACTCTGAAGGAGGAGACGGAGATCGGACGCGCTTTTCCTGTGACAGGGAAGCAGCGATCAATGCTGTTAATCTCTCTTCCAATCCTCCCAGAGTTGAGGATAAAACCTCCTCTGTTATATATACAGGAGCAGGTGGACTGGGGACAGCCGCAGCACCAGGCATTCCTGCGGGGTTTCTACGGCTACTGACCTCTGCATTCTCAGGGGAGATTGGTGCAGTGCAAGCATGCCCAATATCCTCAGAGCCCGATGGAGACCCCTTTGGCTTCCTGGAAGATCTATTTCCGGAGCGTCTGGACGACATATCCTTTAGCACAAAGCTGAGGTATTCCCGTCGTCATACACCAATTTTTGCTGGTAATAGTCTAACACAGGTGCTGCTATATACCAGCTGGTGTCCACTAAAGTGCCTTTCTATGGGGATGCCTGCATCAACCGCCTCTGTGTGCCACTGTTTGTTGCTAGCTCTGTTTGCATGCAGCTGACACTTGTACTGTGTCTTTTAACCATGCTGGGACGCCCGCACATGCGCAGAAGCGCCGCGGCGCGCATCGAGCGTCATCCACCCGCCCCGCCCCTTTTTTTTTTCATAGGAGGCGCGTGCACGCGCCCGCGCGCGCGCCCGTGCGCCAATGGCGCCCTTTTCGAAAACCAACAGAGGACTAGGAGCCAGGGCCCTTTTTGCCGGAGGGCCTGTGCAGTGGATGAACGCAGCAACAGGGCAGAGGAAGTGGATTCCCTCAGAGAAACTTACCAGCTGCCTGGATCTTTTGAGTTGAGAAAACCAAAGATCCACATTTACAAGAAAAATGGACTACAGCGGCCTCTAGTGGTTTAACACAGGTACCGCGGTCCCTGTTTTTTTTTTTTTTTTTTCTTGACTACTATTAAAATTTTACATTTTCAGTAGTTATAGGCAAACACAGATATTTAGCGGGAATACCGTTAGGTAACAGACAGAAAGACAAATTAGGCTTGGGGGTCCCCCAATAGAACCAAGTTCCTGAGGGCCCCCACTTACCTGATCCCCGCCGCAGGACTTTGTTTGGTCCACAAAAGTCCAAACTTCACCTATCACGGCAGGCATTGTAATTAAACCTTCAGGGACCGGGTTCCCAAGGATTCCACTCCCCTGGACCTGTATAGCACCCTGCACAGACAGCGTCTTGGTCGTGGGTATGACCAGAGCTCTGGATCCCAGGGTCCAGCCCTCCTAAGAGAAGCATTACAGGCAAAACCTTGCTCTTCTGCTGCAAGGCCCGGGTACCGACCGTTTAGCTATGAAGCTTTTTTGGTGGGATCCGGAACAGCTTACTAAGGCCCAAAAGAACCTGTACGCAAGCCCAGTGAAAACACATGTTACTCTTTGGCCAACACCTTAGACACTGGCAAAAAACTGAGGTGCTCCCGGGTGGGAGGGGCTTATATAGGGGAGGGTACTTCCGGTTTGGAATTGGCCAGTGCCAACACCTGAAGGTAAACTATATAACCCATTAGTAATGACTAAGTCGCTCTGTGTCCCGTGATGTACGAAAAAGAAATTTAGTTTTGTACTCTCGGTATATAGATGATATCCTTATTATCTGGAATGGGAGTGATGAAGAACTCGATGGATTTTTGACACATTGTGCCAATAACCCTTTCGGAATTTCATTCACCCATGTAGTAGACGAAGAACTCCTAGTTTTCCTGGATCTGGAATTGAGGGCCGACGAATATGGTGTCATCTATTCAAGAACGCACTTTAAACCTAGCGCAGGCAATTCATACCTACATGCTCAGAGTCACCATCACCCAAGATGGATCCGGAATATTCCATTCGGTCAGTTCTGTCGGCTTAGGCGCACCTGTACTCGAAAAAAGGACTATGAAGATCAAAGTCTGATTTTGAAGAATAAATTTAAAGAGAAGGGCTACGAGGAAGGACATATAGAGGAAGCCTTCCAAAAATTTCTACACTTGTATGGAGATATTGATGAAATAAAAACGAAACGGGAGAAAAATGAACCAGCGCAAACAAGGTTCTGCACGAGGTACAATAATAAAGTACCGACGATCCAAAAGATCTTCAAGAAGAACTGGAAAATTCTGGAATCAGATCCCTTTCTGAGTCTCCCGCCCCATCCCAATTTGGTATTTAGGAGACCGAGAGATTTGCGAAATACGATTGCCCCAAGTAGGGTCAAAAAGAACAACAAGAACAAAGGACTGAATAACACCTGGACCACTATCTTTGACCAGAAAGGTTCCTATAGATGTGGAAGTGGCATTTGCGGCAATTGTACACATATGTGCCACAGGAAGAAAGAGGTGATTGGAGTAGATGGGAGAAGTCATAAGATCAGACAGTTTATTAACTGTGGTACCCCATTTATCATCTATGGTCTAATCTGCCCTTGTGGCCTCATGTACATTGGCCGTACATGTCGACCAATGAGAACCAGGATGAACGAACACAGGAGTAGCATCACCACGGAAAAGGACAAGTGTTCAGTTCCGAGACATTTCAAGGAACTACATGACAGTAGCATAGATGGTCTGAAGGTTTTTGGCATAGAAGCTATACCTAGCAATTTAGATAGTGGCAAGAAATATCAGATTTTATGTAAGAGAGAAGCTTTCTGGATCTTCACCTTGGGGACTTTGGCCCCGCAGGGCCTCAACGAGGGAATTGAACTTCACACCATTAGTACAAGTTGATTGGTCGTGCATGCCAGGGTACATAAAGAGAATATTTCTAGTAGGCTTAGGATTTAGAAGAGAGAGTTTTAAGGCTTTTTTGGGTCCTTTGGGGTTTATATTTAATATTGGGAACATGATTATTATTGTTGATAATAATTAATAATAATAATTTGTTTTCTTTTTTGTTTATCATTTTTGCAATGCTATAATGCACATCATATTTACAGCTGGTTTATTCAGGTTTATGTGACATCTTCTGGACCTACTAGGGTCCACGCCACTGGCACCCTACACTATGTGGGTGCTTCTTGGTAGAGTGTAGTTCAAGGGTTGCTTGTTCAACTCCATTAATAATATTTATACGGCGTGGTTCATTTGGTAGGTCCAGCGTACAGTGGGTCCACCATGTATCATCTGTGGGAGTGTTTTGCATAAGTACATGTGGGGAGAGATTTACGTGTATCCCTTTTCCTCACGGCAAATAATTGTGGGGCAGTGGGGATAAATGGGACCTTTGTCCCACGAAGTTATTTTATCCATGGAAATAGTCCATCAATGTTGTTTCCCACAAATTCACTTTGGTGATGGGGGAATGTTTTTGGCAAAGAAACCAGGTAGGAGTTTTCCTATGTACTAGACCCACTGTACGTATCTGTGGATCCTTTGTATGGGTGTGCATGTGCGTGTGTGCATGGAGGAGGCTCCTTTCTCCCCCCCCCCTTTTTTTTTTTTTTTTTTTTCCTTGTCATTGGACAGGCCTCCTTTACACTCCGCCCCTAAGAGTGATAGGAGGAGCGGGTGTGTACACTGTGGTTTCACCGGAAATTGCGGGTGGAACGCAAACACACCCGCACTTCCAGTTTAGCATCCAGATCGAGGCCTGGTATTTGCCTAATCAGGCTGTGCTATAGACAAACAGGGACGCGACCGGAAGTGCGGGTAGACACGGTAGTGACACCCACACCTCTAGGCAATTGCGACCCATTCCATGCTTTGGACAAGCCTCCTCTGCACTCCGCCCCTAGGAGTGATAGGAGGGGCGAGCGCATTCACTGTAGTGCTACCGGAAGTTGCGGGTGGAACGCAAACACACCCGCACTTCCGACTCGGCATCCAGATCGAGGCCTGGCATTCGCCCAATCAGGCCGCACCACTGACAAACAGGAAGTGCGGGTGGAAAAGTTTGTAACACCCGCACTTCTAGTCCAAAGCTCCGAATGTGCCTCTCTTCCTTAATAGAAGGTTAGGTATAGGATGCAGTGAGTGGAATCCTAGATGCATCTCTCCCACTGGCAGATCATTGGACACCTTTGCATCTACTGTTGGCCCCTGCTGCATACGGTAAGCGGTTTGTTTGGGCACAATTAGATGCTTGTTACATATCTGTTGTATACTACTAGCCTACCTGGTCACCCTGTGATGCGGGATCAGTGGGGGTTTGGGTACAAGTTTGCTAGGAGTATTTTGATCATTAGTGGCATACTGGTCCTTTGAATTTGAACCTCTATCCTCCACCACTATTTTATATGTATCTATGATGTGAAATGATTTGTTTTACTCTAGTGCACAATTGGTGTCACATAGCATGTCTAATTATATTTAATTTCTGATTCACCCCTATGGGTTAATCATGAGACACACCTCTGGGGGTGGAGTTTGTAGGGGCGGGGCCTATTGGGGTGGGGACGATGGGTCGGGGCCTCCTTGGTGGACATGAGTGTGTGTATATCTATATGTGTGGGGTTATCCATGAGAATAGGATACCACAAGCTGTGTAGGCTCTGAAGAAAGGGGTGCGCCCCGGAAACGCGTCAGCCGTCCAGCACATTTGAGGTACCATCTATCTCCCTGGTCATCGAGTTTTAACTTCAGTCGTCCTATGATTCAGGCTGGTCACTAGAAAAAGCTCATTTTAACGCTCTGCTTGTGAGTAGGACCATTGCTGTTTTTATACATTTTAATAAAGATTTTATCTGGTAATACACTAGGTCGGTGCGCCCTCCTGTTTTTTGTTTTTTTACAGTTGTATGAACACCCATAGTTCTGAGGAGGGCTGCAAGATTCCTAAAGTGTTGCCTGTTTACTGAGGAATGATCGACACGCCCCGCATACACCAAGACATCAGAGCGCAGGAGTATTGTTTTGAAGAAAAGGAACAACTTTAGGATATGGGACAAACCAAAGTCCTATGTAGTGGGCTAACATAGCCTCCATACTTACTGATACTCCTTTAAAAAATAATTAGGGTACAGGTGCGCCAATGTTTGCAGATAATAGCAAGGCTGAAGATGGTTAGCGTGATCAGAGAATCCTCTAGAAGAGAGGAAAGAGTAATGTAAAATGATAGTGTGAGGAAGAAATGCCCCAAGGGATAATACGGATAGGAATTGGGCCAGGATGGCAACAAATAGAAATAGGTAAGTATATAATAAGTATCAGTTTTTATTAGTAGAAAATATAATCGCTTATATCCATTGGGGCATTTCTTCCTCACAATATGCATATTTGGAATGTGACCGGGATCACCAGGATGAGTCTCTAAATTTGATTCTTCTTTCAATTTTTCTCAATATAAAACGATAGAACAATTATGACTATACAAGGTCAAAAACTCAGAATATGGGAGTATGCATATTCTGAAGACATAAGATTATGAAATGGTAATAAGAAACATGCCAAAATAGTACGTCATATGTCTATAACACAACAGATGCCCGAGCCCTTGGGTGTCCATGCAGTCACACACAGCATCCGATCACAGCCAGATATGGACTGCCCAAGTGACAATACCCAAATCACGGGGAGACATATACCAAGGCAGATGGGGACATAGAAGCGCAAAGGGGGAGGGAGATTAAGAATGTATGGCAGACGCACCGCCAAAGCACTAAGCGGCACGTTAAAGCCCCGTTCCTAAGAGCCATGGCAAGCGACCAATCTTATACTTGTGGAACACATACTGTCCTAAAGTGATAACAGTTACAATGAATAAACAACAAATAAAGAGAGAAGAAAGAAACTGTAAGGCAATTTTCCATTCTAAGCAAATACCCATATCCAAAACCCAATAGATTATCAAAAATGAACATACATAACGTAAATCACATACATAGCGAAGCAAGTAAAGTCAACCAATCCATTGATGTAAATATAGGATTAATGGCGGTAAATGTTGTGGAGAAAGAGAGCGGAGGGAAGAAAGGCCTAGATGGAAATGCCTAGTCATGACAGAACAAAGGACACGTTTTTTAGGAGGATAAACATAAGAAAGTAAAGAAAGAAAGAAGACACACAATGGTTATAAAAAGGATTTGAAACTGATTTACTCATTCAAACCTGGGTATTTGGTAGCATCCAGGTTATGAATCCATCTAGTTTCCAGTTGTAATAATGTGTTAGCGGTTGCCTGGTACTCTGTGTTTTTATTTCAATTTCTTTCTATTGATTTATAAAAAATGTTTACAGTAATACAAAATTCATTAAAATATACATTTACTCATTTCCTGTGTATTTATAAAGGACCTTAATTATTATCTATTAACTTCCTTATTCCCGTCCTTTTTCTTCAAAAATTCTACAATCACATTCACCTACTTCTACTGTCTTCCCATTCACCCTTCCATACAAAAAAAAATCCTCTTTTATATCCCCTTGAGGGGTTAATTGTTCCTTTTCATTTAAAGGGATTCTATCATTCTAGTTGAGGACCAAAATTCTTCCCATGTTTGCCATATTCCTGGCATTTGATTTTTTATATAACCTTCTTCTCTTATCTGCTTTTCCATATATTGTATTTCATTCATTTCACATATCCATTCTGTTATCGTCTGACTTTTTGTTTCTCTCCATTTACGAGCTATTATTGTTCTGGCTGCCATTGTCATATGGTGAAGAATATCCATTTTAAAAATCTTTATTGACTCTGACATCAATACTGAAATATTTATGCTTGGACTCATCTCCACTCCCGACACTATCTGATAAGTCTTGAATATCTTATTCCAAAAATTCCTCACCAAATTACATCTTTACCAAATATGTTCCATAGTCCCCCTTCCTACCATACATCTCCAACAGATCTCTGTATTTCCTTTATTTATTTTATTTAAAGCTACTGGACTCCAATACCATCTCATTACAATTTTATAATTTCTCTCTTGATGTTTAATTGCTATAGATGATTTATGTAGTATTGCAAATATTTTTTCCCAATCTTTATCTGAAATTGGGCTTCCAATTTTCTCTTCCCATTTCTTCATTCCTGTTAACTCTCTAAGAGAACCGGAGGGGAGTAATACATCATAAATCTTGGATCATTTTTTAGTCTGTTTTTGTTCTTCTGTTAATATTTGTTCAAATTTGTTTTTTGGCCCATTTATTAAGGATAATTGTATTTTCGTTTCAATATATGTGTTTAACAACTTCAATACTTTGCACTTTCACCCCCTTCCTGCCCAAGCCATTTTTCAGCTTTCAGCGCTGTCATACTTTGAATGGCAATTACGCAGTCATGCAACACTGTACCCAAATGAAATTTTTATCATTTTTTCCCCACAAATAGAGCTTTCTTTTGGTGGTATTTTATCACCTCTGCGGTTTTTATTTCTTGCGCTATAAACAAAAGAATAGGGACAAGTTTGAAAAAAAACACTATTTTTTACTTTTTGCTATAATAAATATCCATTTTTTTAAAACATTTTTTTTCCCCCAGTTTAGGCCGATATGTATTCTTCTACATATTTTTGTTTAAAAAAACCGCAATAAGAGTATATTGATTGGTTTGCGCAAAAGTTATAGCGGCTACAATATTGATAGATTTATAGCATTTTATTTTTTTTACTAGTAATGGCGGCGATCAGCGATTTTTATCGTGACTGTGATATTGCGATAGACAGATCGGACACTTTTGACACATTTTTGGGACCATTCACATTTATACAGCGATCCCTGCTATAAAAATGCATTGATTACTGTATAAATATGACTGGCAGGGAAGGGGTTAACACTAGGGGGCGATCAAGGGGTTAAATGTGTTCCATAGGGAGTGATTCTTACTGTGGGTGGAGGGGACTGACTGGGGGAGGTGACTGATCTGTGTCCCTATGTACAAGGGACACACCATCGGTCTCCTCTCCCTGACAGGACGTGGATCTGTGTGTTTACACACACAGATCCACGGTCCTGCTCAGTTACTGGGCAATCGCGGGTGCCCGGCGGCCATCGCAGCCGCCGGGCACGCGCATCGGGTTCACCAGTGACGTGGCGGGCGCGCGCATTCCCCCTAGTGGCTTGGGAAGGTGTGACATCATATGACGTCCGCCCAGAACGAGAGGGTCTTCGTCCCGCCGTCATTTGACGGCGGGCGGTAGACAAGCGGTTAATTGATGATATTGTAGCCATTTATGTTTATGTTCGGATCCCAAATCCTGCATTTTCGGCAATTTATCATCCACTAGGATCTGGGCCACCCTTACGTTCTCCAATATGTTCCATCTTAAATATTTTGTGGTTTCTAAAGCTGTCGGAAATTCTGGATTGGAGAACAATGGGGTCATAGGTCCAGTCATAGTGGAGAGTTACCCCTTTTTTAATACAGTGTCCCATATTTTTAATGTGGCTCTTACAAAAATCGGTAATTCTTTATTTCCAGGTCTTAAATGGGATTTTATCCAAGGGAGAGATTTAAGTTGTACTCCTATAATATCTTCTTCCAGGCCAACCCATTGTTTATTTTCCATATTGTGATGCCAATCTATAATCCTAGTCAGTGATGCTGCTTTGTACTCTGTGTTTTTATGCACCAATGACTGTGTTGTGTTATATGCTCTTCGTGTAATAAAATATATATTTTAATAATCTGTATTTTCATATTGAGCGGGCACCGTTATAATCTTGATTCCCTAGTCATTTTTCATTTCTTCAGTGTTGTCACATGAAAAGATAAAATAAAATATTTACAAAAATGTGAGGGGTGTACTCACTTTTGTGACATATTGTATATCCCTGAGGATAATCCCCCTCTCCATCTTTGCATAGAGACACAGGGCGTGGTAAACTGCACATCCAATAACATGAAGCACAGCTACATTCAAACATTTGAACAAATCTTATAACCAAAGACTGGGCACGCAGCCAACTTTGTCAGGACACTTGTGTAACCTGTTATGTCCAATGTCAGTGTTCTAAGCATAGACAACTTGGCTGGTTTAGGGGCCGGTATCCCAGTGAAGAAAAGGGAATTAGGACAGATGCTAAATGGGACTGGTACTTTCACACAGACGTATTCAGACTCCAGGCAGACTCTCCATGGGCCATCCTGGATCGTTCAGGTCTCCTGGCCCAAGAATTGGTCCACCATTCTGCTTCTCAGTTGCTGTATTTAATAGCTTGGCTGTTGAAGCCCAGGTCCTGAGAGACAGAGTCTTATCAGATTTTGTAATTTCTACCCTCATAAGGGCTAGGAAATAGACTTCTCGGAAAGTCTGTCATCGCACTCGGATAGCCTATTTTGCATGGTGCAAGACTAAAGCCTCGTACACATGGTCGGACTTCAAACAAACTTTTCCGTGGATTTTTGTCCGAAGGGAGTTGGCTGGGCACACCCATAGCATACAAACGCTCTGACTTTTCTGAAAACTTTCCCAAAACTTTCCCAACATCACGTGGTTTTTCTGCTCTTTACCGCCACCCTTTGGTCAACTTCTGCTATTGTTGGTTGATTTCAACATTGGTTCTGGGCATGCGTATTTGTACCTCGAACAAAAGTCCGATGGATTTCTGTACACACGATAGGACTTTGCACCATCGGACTTTTGTTGCCGAAAAGTTTGTCCGTTTGCAGAGCGAACTTTTGTCCGATGAAAACCGAAAAAGTTTGTCCGATGGAGCGTACACACAGATTTTTTGAAAAACTTGCTAATTTTTAAGTTTGTTGGCAAAAAGTCCGACCGTGTGTATGGGTCTTTAGAGGTTCCAGCATTAGAAGTACCCTGTGGGACACATCCTGTCCTCCCTACAGACTGGTCTTAATCAGCATCTGGCCTTGTGTACCATCAAGGGGAAAATCTCAGCTTTAGCTGCTTTGTTTCAGACTTTTGGCCTCTCATTCGGAGCTTTTGAACAGACTATCACACACATACATCTCCTCCTGTATATTGCCTAATTACTCCTTGGGACCTTTCCTTGGTTCTTCAAAGGTCATATTTTGAATATTCCCTTATCTGAGCCTTCCTCATTGCTATCACCTCTGCACTGAGGACTTCTGAGTTAGCAGCCTTATGCCGTAAAGAGCCTTTTTAGTGCTTCACAAAGAAAAGGTTGCCTTGAGGTCAAAATCCTATTTTCTCTTCAAGGTTGTTACCTTTTCAACCAGGACATACTAATTTCTTATATCCTGCCCCAAAACATCACAAGGAGGTTTCTCTCTACTGGCTTGACATGACGGCTATAAGAAATCGAACTCTCAGCCAAAGCCTTTTTTAGGCAATTTGATCCCCTCTTTGCACTCCCCAAGGATTCCCACAGGGTCCCCTGGCTCTCGCTCCACCATTGCTAGGTGAATTAAGCAAGTCATTATTTGAACCTATGATCTAAGTAATAGTATGCAACAGGGAAGGGAGGAACTCTATCTGATCTGTTGGTGCTTCATGGGCTTTACAGCATCAGGCTTCAGTTTCTCAGATTTGCAAGGCTTTCACCTGGTCTGCTTTCTATTTAAAATGTGTAAACTATATTCTCCCAGTTGACACAAATATCAATTAGATGTAGAGATTGTATGCATGCCATTTAGGTATGCCCACATGTTAACAATACAAACAAATGGCCACTGCTCCCACCTATAACTGGCCTATGCAGCAAGAAGCACTGGAAAGGCAACGCATATAAAAATAAAGAAATTTCCAAGCTCAACTTACCGACCAACCGAATTGACCTGTCTAATAGTATGCGTTAAAAACAGGGGTTTAGTCTGCACACATTTGGAGACTTTCAATTTTCCACAGTGGAAGCACATACATTTTGATGGATAGATAGAGGGCAGGTGAGCCGGAGGGAGCCCACCCACCCCTTCTTAAAGGCACAGGAAAAACAGCAAATGCTAGCGCTCAGGAAGCCCACATAGTTAATCACAAGTGTTATTAAAAGCAGTATGAAAGTCTATGAACAAAGTCCAAAAAACAAGGCTGAAGTCCAATCAATTATTTTGAATGGTTCAATGATAAAAATGTTCTTCAAAGGAGATGATATTAGATGGACAGTCTATTTGGGATGAACAGACAATCAGGGAAGCTCTTCTCAGGAGTGAAGCCAGCTGAGGAAACCATGAAGAAAAAACAAATAGAAAAGCGCCTCTGAGTAAACTGTTTAATATAAAAACATTAAAATGTATCGAACACTTACATGGAAGTAAATTAAGAGGTACTCGTGTGGAGTGGGATCAATGCCATGTCAGATGTTTAATCCAGGGTCTTTTTAGCGTCCAGAGATTGTCCCAATTCCCGGCAATGAGAGCCGCAACATACCGGAGAGGAAGCCGGCTGTGTCCATGAATGGAGATGGCAACTGTGTGCTTGTGCAACAGCGTGTGACGTCAACTGGATCCAATGATTGGTGGAAACACAACGCATTTCAGAGCATGCGCGAGTATGGGGTAGAGCACGCAAGCTCCTTTGTCAAGTGGACACTTGACAAAGGAGCGCATCCTCTGAAACGCATTGTGTTTCCACCAATCATCGGATCCAGCTGACGTCACGCTGTTCCACGAGCACACAGTCGCCATCTCCATTCATGGACACAGCCGGCTTCCTCTCTGGTACCTTGCGGCTCTCATAGCCGGGAATTGGGACAATCTCTGGATGCTAAAAAGACCCTGGATTATACATCTGACATGGCATTGATCCCACTCCACACGAGTACCTCTTCATTTACTTCCATCATAGGCATGCGCAGCCTATTGCATTAGGGTGTGCACCCCAAAGCTCAACACATACTACCGATCACTCACGATGAAAGGGAAGGGGCCGGTAAGTTACATATTTGCCTGCCCCTTCCCCCACTCATCCTAAAACATCCCCAGCAACAACAGCCGGTGGGAGAGGAGAGTAGGGAAGCTGGAAGCGCTGCAAGAGGAAGGAGGGGGGGAGCCAGGGAAGTAGGGGGAATCTGTGCTGCACAGTGTGATTAGGGTGTGCCTGGGCACACCTGTCACACCCTGGGCGCACGCCTATGACTTCCATGTAAGTGTTGGATACATTTTAATGTTTTTATATTAAACAGTTTAGTCAGAGGCGCTTTTCCATTTGTTTTTTCTCCTTAAAGGCACAGGCGCACACTGAACACCCAGCATATAGCACCATGGCAGCAAAGGTGTCAGTGCATACGCATGTATTTGCAAATGTGTGCAGACTAAACCGCTGTTTTTAATGCATACTGTTAGACAGGTCGCAGGCTGGTCGGTAAGTTGAGCTTGGAAATTTCTCAGATTTTCTTTGATATGCCCACATGTTAACCCAGTTCAGCGCAGAAAACCTTTCATTCCTCAATGCCTCTAACCCACTTTTTTTGCTAGGAATATTTGGTAATGTAGAAATTGACTGGCTGCAAGTGTTTGTTGTGTATCCTATTTTACAGTGCTTAAGAGCTGACTTGCAAAAGATGATGAAACATAATCAGAAAAAACATGCATGGCGCACAAGTGTAGGACTGGCCATACATGGATTTTTTTTCTTTCGATAAAGCCAGTGGGCTGATAAAAAAGAAAAAAAAAGAAACGTATTTCCCGATCCACAAAAGCGAGATGAATGAAGAAATCCTCCTGGCTGTGTTACTGTATTCTAAAGCCAGCCATAGATGGATTGAAATTCACCTGGTTCCATGGGTACCGGCCAAATTTCTATCCATGTATGGACACTGTGCTTGCACAGAAGTCGATCTGCCGCACTGTCAAATTTTCCTCACTTGACCAATGCCGCAGACTAATCAGTGTGTTCTGATGGCGGGAAGTCTTCCTGCTGTCTGAATACAATACCACAGAGGGAAGCATTCCCCATCCACATTGAGTGTATGCATGGGGGAATCGGGTAAGCTTTTATTGTTCAACCTGCTGGTCAGTCAGAAGGGCTGAAGGGGGATCAGATAATCTGTACCTAGTTGCTATATACCAGGGGTCTCAAACTACCGGCCCGCGGGCCATTTGCGGCCTGCGAACAGGTTCCAATTGGCCCGCAGGCAGGGGCCGATGGCTCAGTGTGTCACTCGTCTCTCTACCTTTCTCGGAGTCTGTCTGTGTGGACAGAGCCGGTGCTCCCACTAGGCAGCCACCTAGAACGCAGCTGACCCTTGCCTTATCTCTTCCTCCTCCTTGTCGCCCCCCCTCAAACTTCCGGCAGAGCCGCTGATAGGGGACCAGGACAGGACAGGACCAACCCGCAAGGCTACCAGCGGCAGTGTGCAGCTTCCCGCCCCTCTCCCTCCCATCGGCTTTGACATGCTGGAGGGAGAGGGATATCTGTGTGTAACAGGGCAGGCAGCCAATAGCGCTGCTCTTCTGAGTGGGAGGGCGTGACTGCTAAGTTGCTTCGCTTCCCACCACGTCTTTAGCCAATCAGATTGTCCAGCCCGCCACATTTAGAAGAGGCTAGTGGCCAGAGCAGGGCGGGATGCAGAAGATCCGACATACCTGAACATGAAGAAGGTATGAGATCAAACATGTTACAATGCTGGCTACAGAAATCTAATCAGCATTCTCCTGTCCTGTGTTCAATGTAAATAAAAACAGATAAGAAGCAGTGTTAGAAGACATAGGGAATCAGTGTGATCACTGCATATTCCACACACAGCACAGGAGAAGGAGAACACACTGATCGAGGGGTGACTTCCCCCGTCTTCTCACACTGCTTCTTATCTGTTTTTATTTACACTGAACACAGGACAGGAGAATGCTGATTAGCTTTCTGCAAGAAGCTGGAACTTCAGCTGTTTCTATATAGCTATTTGTGCCAGAGTCCTGTGCCAGCCATCCCTGATTTGTTTGACATTTTCCTTGTTATCTTTTGAAGGCATTAGCTGGTCAGGCTGGGAGCTTCACAGACCTGTTAACCATTTACTGTCCTCCTGTGCTTGAGAAATGACTGTTGGCAAAGTTTTTTTTTGGCACTTTGTTATATCTTGTAAACTCCTGTTGCAGTGCAGCAATCAATGTTTTTTCCACACTGTTCACTGCTAGCCTAGGACACACTTGTACAATGTCTGCAGTCTCTGACCATCTCCTGTATCGTGTCCGCAGTCTCTGACCATCTCCTGTATCATGTCCGCAGTCTCTGACCATCTCCTGTATCATGTCCGCAGTCTCTGACCATCTCCTGTATCATGTCTGCAGTCTCTGACCCTCTCCTGTAGTACATTTTGCAGTCTCTGACCCTCTCCTGTACTATGTCTGCAGTCTATGACCCTCGCCTGTAGTACGTTTTGCAGTCTCTGACCCTCTCCTGTACTATGTCTGCAGTCTATGACCCTCGCCTGTAGTACGTTTTGCAGTCTCTGACCATCTCCTGTATCATGTCCGCAGTCTCTGACCATCTCCTGTATCATGTCTGCAGTCTCTGACCCTCGCCTGTAGTACGCTTTGCAGTCTCTGACCCTCGCCTGTAGTACGCTTTGCAGTCTCTGACCCTCTCCTGTAGTATTTCTGCAATAAAGGAGGGCTACAGGCATGAATGAATTAATGTACTGCCACTGCTGGTCATGGTCACTGATGAATTAATGTTTTTGTGCGTGTTTGCAAAATTAAAGTGGGCCGGTCTGGATGAAGTCCAGGGCCAAATTTTTGTCCCAGTCCAGCCCTGCCAGGAGGAGAGGTAAGTGAGCCATCACACTGAGGCTAAGTCCTTAGGTAGGTGACTGGGTTTGAAATTTGTGAGCAGGGGGTATTTGTGAAGTGTAGGGGGGTATTTGTGAAGTGTAGGGGTAGTGCTGGGGGTTAATAGTGCATCTGCTGACACCAGTGCTGGGGGTTAATAATGTGTCCGCTGACACCAGTGCTGTTTTTGAAGTTTGAAAGTTTGCATGCGGCCCCCATGTGATATGAAAACTTGTCTTGTGGCCCTCAGGTAATTTGAGTTTGAGACCCCTGCTATATACAGTGCATACATATAATGGTGCTATTACCCACAAAACATACCTAATTACTGTACCACAACTGACAGCCTTACAGACACAAATAAACCTCAGGATCATTGTTTAAAAATTAAACGTTATTTTTATGCACACACAAATATCATTTTTTCTGACTGATCATATCTTAACCGCTTCAATACTGGGCATCTTCACCCCCTTCCTGCCCAGACCAATTTTTAGTTTTCAGCGCTGTCCCACAATTTGAATGACAATTGCGCGGTCATGCAACACTTTACGCAAATTAAATATTTGTTTTTTTTCCCCACAAATAGAGCTTTCGTTTGGTGGTATTTGATCACCTCTGCGGTTTTTCTTTTTTGCGCTATAAACAAAAGAAGAGCGACAATTTTGAAAAAAACACAATATTTTTTACTTTTTGATTTAATAAATATCACAATTTTTTTTTTACAACAATATTTTTCCTCAGTTTAGGCTGATACGTATTCTTCTACATATTTTTGGTAAAAAAATATCGCAATAAGCAAATATTGATTGGTTTGCGCAAAAGTTATAGTGTCTACAAAATAGAGGATAGATTTATGGCATTTTTATTTATTTTGATTTTTTTACTAGCAATGGCGGCGATCTGTGACCGTGACATTGTGACGGACATATCGGACACTTTTGACACGTTTTTGGGACTATTCACATTTATACAGCGATTAGTGCTATAAAACTGCCCTGATTACTGTATAATGTGACTGGCAGAGAAGGGGTTAACACTAGGGGGCGTTAAATATGTTCCCTAGTGAGTGATTCTAACTGTAGGGGGAGGGGACTCACAAGGGGTGGAGACCGATGTGTGTTCCTCTGTACTGGGAACACACATCGGTCTCCTCCCCTCTGACAGGATGTGACAGGATGTGGATCTGTGTGTTTACACACACAGATTCACTGTCCTGCCGTGATCGTGGGCACTAACGATGATCGTTGGTGCCCGGCGGACATCGCACGCGCACCGCGTCCCGGTTGTTGTAGTTGGTGAGGAAGTTGGCGCTGTGCTGGAGGTGGGGCTGTCCACAGTCACAGAGGTGGCAGGACATGAGTACTCTGGTCTGCGCACAGTAATCCTCTACGGGGGAGCCTCATGTATTGGTGGCCACCACCGTCATGCTGAAGGTGGCATTGACGAACCCTAGCTTACAGTGCTGTTGCCGACCACCCTTCAGCAGGAGTAGTATGGACAGGGTGATCAGTGCGGGAGGCCGCATCCTCCACTTCATGGGCTCTCTGAGGGGAACGCTGAGTGATGGGAGATGAGCCTGCGGTGTCCTCCGTGGAGCTGGCTCTCAGAGGGCTGTTTGGGGAAGTTTGCACAGGATGGCTTCCACCTGCACTCTGTACACAGGGAGGCATGGGTTGAGCTGCGCTCTATGGAGCATGAGACAGGGGCTGGCCACGGACACGTGGTCAGGAATGGGAGAGCGAAAAGCAGTGTGGGCTGGTGCATGCCCAGGTGCTAGGATGCAATTTCTGGCTGCCGTGGCAATCCTGGTTCCTGGAATTTGTCGAGCTCTGCATTAGAGTTCCCCTTTACTTTAAAGTTCCCAGAGCCTCCCTTACATCAGAGTACTTTACAGGGGGTCTCCGACTTAAGAATGCCCGGTCACCAGAGCCCCCTTTCGCCAGAGTCTGCCGCGTTCCTCCTTACGCCACCGCCTGCCGCGTTACCCCTTACCTCACCGCCTGCCGCGCTCCCCCTTACCTCACCGCCTGCCGCGCTCCCCCTTACCTCACCGCCTGCCGCGTTCCCCCTTACCTCACTGCCTGCCGCGTTCCCCCTTACCTCACTGCCTGCCGCGTTCCCCCTTACCTCACCGCCTGCCGCGTTCCCCCTTACCGCCTGCCGCGTTCCCCCTTACCTCACCGCCTGCCGCGTTCCCCCTTACCTCACCGCCTGCCGCGTTCCCCCTTACCTCACCGCCTGCCGCGTTCCCCCTTACCTCACCGCCTGCCGCGTTCCCCCTTACGTCACACTCTGCCGCGTTCCCCCTTACGTCACACTCTGCCGCGTTCCCCCTTACGTCACAGTCTGCCGCGTTCCCCCTTACGTCACGGTCTGCCGCGTTCCCCCTTACGTCACGGTCTGCCGCGTTCCCCCTTACGTCACGGTCTGCCGCGTTCCCCCTTACGTCACGGTCTGCCGCGTTCCCCCTCTGCATCATGGTCTGCAGAGTTCCCCCACTGCATCACGGTCTGCAGAGTTCCCGTTTACATCAGAGTTCACAGTGTACAGACAGGGCAAGGGTGAACTCTGCAGACTCTATTTTGAAGGGGGACTCTGTGGATCGTGGTGTAAAGGGAAACTCTGATGCAGTGGGGCTCTGGTCACCAGAGCCCCCTTTCTTACATTAGCATACGCAGAGTGAATACACTATGGTAAGTGGGGGCACTGATGTAAGTGGGGAGTGAGGACACTGATATAAGGGGGAACTTTTATATCAGTGTTCCCTTTTTATCTTAGGTTCCTTACTCCCCTCTTACATCAGTGACCCCCTACATATTATTTTAAGCAGATGGCAATGCAGGGCAGTCTGTGGTGTGGAGTATGCAATGACCTAAAGTCCCTGGTGCTGAGCAGGAATTGATTCTCTTCTTCTCCTGCTCCCTTTCCTTGCAATGTGTTTGAAATTTGTGGAAAAGGCACCTTTATGTCGGTGTGCACCAGGTCAGCGGACCTCCCCTCCCAAGCCATCTGGAGCTGTCCTGGGCCATTAATGGACCTCCCCGCTCCGCCCGAGCCATCAATGGACCTCCCCTCCCAAGTCGTCTGGAGCTGTCCTGGGCAATTAACGGACCTCCCCGCTCCGCCCGAGCCGAGCCATCAGCGGACCTCCCCACCTGAGCCAAGATGTAGACAAATGAAGTAGACTGGAGAGAGGAGGGGGAGCGGGGAATCAGCAGGAGTATGACAGCGGCTGGTTTGACACAGTCACACAGGAGCTTGCCTTGTTCCCGTCCATTGACAATTACGGATTGGAAGGGGACAAGAGCAAAGATCCTTGTTTTTTTCCACGAACATAACTTTGCTCTGGGTGGGGGAGGGGTGTGGATTCAGACACCCAACCCCCTTCCCACTTATCTACATCCCTGAGTATTGTCCATGATGTATTGAGTTGTGTTTTTCTCTCATTAAAAACTTTTATTTAAAAAAAGCACAGATGTGGGCAATCATAAATATGCAGAGTTCTTGCAATTGCCTAAAAAGATATACATTCTAAAATGTTATATTGTTTTGTAAACATAATGTAAAGGTTTTCAAAAGCAGCATTGATAATGGTGACATTGATTCCTCCATTAATTTTATACATCTTTTATTTTTTGACAATCTAGGACTTTCAGCTGGATGCCTCCTTGGTGTACAGCAAAGTGTGTAAGCAGCTTGTATATCGACAGAATTACTCAGAAATATTGCAACTTGTCAAGTGTGTTAATGAGTCTGGTATTGCGGCAGAAAAGGATTGTGATCAAATATTACTAAGATGTATTGAAGAAATGTCAGAATTGCCTTCAGATGTGAGTATTTTTCACTTTTTTCTGTATACAGTAAAATGAGGATATTGAAGTGTAAGCGCGTTCATTAAAAATCATAAAAGATATCCACGCTAAAACATATAAATTACAAATGAACAGCCGCTTAAACAATCTTTGACACTAGATGCAAGAATTGTGATGAAAACACAAAAATGAATCAATATAATGACGTCAAACTTATTATATGAAAATTGTGTATAAAGAAATCACATCAAATATATAAATAAGTGTCCATAAGAACCCATTTACAGGGGCTTAAAAGGAAAAATATATGTGAAACAAGAAAGACTAAAGGAAACAAATCATCCATGATTCACTTGTTCCATCAGTGTCACCAATCACAATTCGTAGTGCTTCCACCACCAGCTCACACCAAGTATTAAAGCCTCTTACAAGATCCTGTGGACCATCATATAGTATGGTCAAATGCACATGTTACATCTCCTTATGAAGGGAAACTCCAAAGCGCCAAACGTAATCAAGTTGGTTCCTCAGCAGGATGAAAAATATAAAAAGCATATACGCCCATAGTGTAACCCATAAAAAAACATTTATTCCAAAAAATAACAAGTGAAAATTGCAAAGGGAATCACACTAAGCAAATCCTTGGGCATTAGGGTTAAAAAACCTGCATAAAGCAATAAAAACAGAGACAATTGCTCTCCCAAAAAACAGCAGGCTGTGTGGCTGCATCGGACTCTCCCGCAGGTCAGCAAGCATGCGTGATGACAAAGCCTCAAAGTCATGCCCAACTAGTTTCATCAAAAAGATGAGGGGGACTGGCTTACACATCGTACACCACGCTAGACGTTTTTAAGGGCCTGCTGATAACCAGGCAACCAACACAGACTGTGAAGTGCTCGTTATTGTAACGCAGCACATCTGAGAGAAGGGAAACACAAGGGAGTTAGGCCTGGTTCACACTGGGGCGACAAACGCTCCGACATTGGGAGCTTATGTCGCATGACGTGTGAAAATCAATGTTTCCCTATGGGAGCCGTCTTAACTGGTCCGACACATGTCGGTCCGACTTTGAGAATGCTCCCTGTACTACTTTGGTCCGACTTTGATCTGACTTCAGCCCATTGACTATCATTGAAGTCGGATCAAAGTCGGACCGCAGTCTTGCATGGTCCGACTTTGGCATGCGACTTGTGCTGTACTGCTCTTGAGGGGGGAACTCCAGGCCAAATTTTAAATAAAAAACCGGCGTGGGTTCCCCCTCCAGGAGCATACCAGGCCCTTGGGTCTGGTCTGGATTTGAACGGGCACCCCTACGCCGAAAAACGGCATAGGGGGTCCCCCCAAAATCCAAACCAGACCCTTATCCGAGCACACAACCTGGCAGGCCGCAGGGGAAGAGGGGGGGACGAGAGAGCGGCCCCCCCTCCCTCCTGAACCGTACCAGGCCGCATGCCCTCAACATGGGGGGGTTTGGTGCTCTGGGGCAGGGGGGCGACCTGCGGCCCCCCCACCCCAGAGCACCCTGCCCCCATGTTGATGAGGACAGGGCCTCTTCCCGACAACCCTGGCCGTTGGTTGTCGGGGTCTGCGGGCGGGGGGCTTATCGGAATCCGGGAGCCCCCTTCAATAAGGGGGCCCCCGGATCCCGGCCCCCCCACCCTATGTGAATGAGTATGGGGTACATCGTACCCCTACCCATTCACCTGGTGGAAAAAAATTGCAATAAAAAAACACTACACAGGTTTTTAAAGTAATTTATTACACAGCTCCGGGGGTCTTCTTCCGACTACGGCGCTCTTCTTCCGACTTCCGGGGGTCTTTTCCAACTTCGGGGGTCTCCGGTGTCGTCTCCGTGCTCTCCGGTTCTTTCTTCCACCGGGCCTCCGCTAACTTCTTTTTAGCTCTCTTGCTAACGGAGGCCCGGTCTTCCCGTTGTCTCGTCCGGCTCTCCGTTGTCCTTCTGCCGGCCCCTCCACTAACTTCTTCGTAGCTCTTTCGCTAGTGGAGGGGCCGGTCTTCCCGTCGTCGCCGTCGGCGTCTTCTTCCCTCTTCTCCTTCTCGATGTTGACGCGTCGCTTCCTCCCGCTGTAATACTGGCTCTCCGCTCCGCATTAATATAGGCTTCTCATGACGTCACAGTCACATGTTCCCATGACGTCACAGTCACATGCTCCGGGGCCATGTGCCCCGGAACATGTGACTGTGACGTCATGAGAAGCCTATATTAATGCGGAGCGGAGCGGAGAGCCAGTATTACAGCGGGAGGAAGCGACGCGTCAACATCGAGAAGGAGAAAAGGGAAGAAGACGCCGACGGCGACGACGGGAAGACCAACCCCTCCACTAGCGAAAGAGCTACCAAGAAGTTAGTGGAGGGGCCGGCAGAAGGACAACGGAGAGCCGGACGAGACAACGGGAAGACCGGGCCTCCGTTAGCAAAAGAGCTAAAAAGAAGTTAGCGGAGGCCCGGCGGAAGAAAGAACCGGAGAGCGCGGAGACGACACCGGAGACCCCCGAAGTCGGAAAAGACCCCCGGAAGTCGGAAGAAGAGCGCCGGAGTCGGAAGAAGACCCCCGGAGCTGTGTAATAAATTACTTTAAAAACCTGTGTAGTGTTTTTTATTGCAATTTTTTTCCACCAGGTGAATGGGTAGGGGTACGATGTACCCCATACTCATTCACATAGGGTGGGGGGGCCGGGATCCGGGGGCCCCCTTATTGAAGGGGGCTCCCGGATTCCGATAAGCCCCCCGCCCGCAGACCCCGACAACCAACGGCCAGGGTTGTCGGGAAGAGGCCCTGTCCTCATCAACATGGGGGCAGGGTGCTCTGGAGTGGGGGGGCCGCAGGTCGCCCCCCTGCCCCAGAGCACCAAACCCCCCATGTTGAGGGCATGCGGCCTGGTACGGTTCTGGAGGGAGGGGGGACCGCTCTCTCGTCCCCCCCTCTTCCCCTGCGACCTGCCAGGTTGTGTGCTCGGATAAGGGTCTGGTTTGGACTTTGGGGGGACCCCCACGCCGTTTTTTCGGCGTAGGGGCACCCGTTCAAATCCAGACCAGACCCAAGGGCCTGGTATGCCTCTGGAGGGGAACACATGCCGTTTTTTTTTTATTTAAAATTTGGCCTGGAGTTCCCCCTCAAGATTCATACCAAACACAGTGCCTGATATTGGCGGGGATCCAAGTCGGATCCCCGTTCATTGAAAGTCGGACATATGTCGGCTGAATGTCGCAGGGCAAAGTCGGATCCAAAGTAGGACGGATGTCGTGTCGCACTAGTGTGAACCCAGCCTTAGTCTCGGTTTCCACTAGTGCAACTTGTCATGCGACTTGGGACTGCAAAGTCGCATGACAAGTCGTACTCCATGATTTCCAATGAGTACTGTTTATATATGTGCGACTTCAAAGTAGTCCCTGCACTACTTTGGTCCCACTTTGATGCGACTTGAGGTCCATAGACCTCAAGAATATACAGGCATTGCTTCAAGTCGCATCAAAATCGTGGCAAAAAATTGCGGCAAAATCATGCGACTTTGAGGTTGCAATAGTGGAAACCTAGCCTTATTGTAAAAGCCCCCTTGTAGTGTGAAAGTACTCAATGGTGAAAGATCTCCATCTAGTGGGAAAGCAACATATTACACTGAAAAAACGTTTTATTTAAAATTAACTAATTAACCACTTGACCACTGGGCACTTAAACCCCTGCTCTCACATTTTGAATAACAATTGCTCAGTCATGCAACACTGTACCCATATGAAATTTTTGTCCTTTTTTTCACACAAATAGAGCTTTCTTTTGGTGGTATTTAATCACCGCTGGGTTTTAAATTTTTTGCACTATAAAAGAAAAAAGACTGAAAATTCTGTAAAAAAAAAATGCATTTTTCTTCATTTCTGTTTTTCTTCATAAATTTTGGCCCAAATTTATACTGATACATATCTTTGGTAAAAAATAACCCAAATTGGTATATATTATTTGGTCTTTGTGAGAGTTATAGAGTCCACAAGCTATGGTGCCAATCTCTGAAAATTAATCACACCTGAAGTACTGACGATCTATCTAATTTCTTGAGACCCTAACATGCCAGGAAAGTACAAATACCCCCCAAATGACGCCTTTATGGAAAATAGACGTTCCAAGGTATTTAGAAACAGGCATGGTGAGTTTTTTTGAAGTTGTAATTTTTTCCCACAATTCTTTGAAAAATCAAGATTTTGTTTTTTCTTTTTACAAAATTGTCATATTAGCAGTTTATTTCTCACACACATCATATGCATACCACAAATTACACCCCAAAACACATTCTGCTACTCCTCCTGAGTATGGCGATACCACATGTGCGAGACTTTTACACAGCGTGGCCACATACAGAGGCCACATGCAGGGAGCAGCAGCATAAATTACACATCTAATTTCCTGACTACCTCTTACAACTTTGAAGGCCCTGGAGCACCAGGATAATGGAAACGCCCCAAAAATAACCTCATTATGGAAAGAAAACACCCCAACGTATAATCTATGTGGCATAATGAGTCTTTTGAACATGTAATTTTTTTCTACAAGTTTTAGGAAAATGTGGAAAGAAAATGAAAACCCAATTTTTTTTTTTACACAAAGTTGTCCATTCATACAATATTTCTAACACATAGTATGTATATACCAAAAATGACACCCCAAAATAGATTCTCCTACTCCTCCTGAGTACGGTGATACCACATGTGGGAGACTTTTCCACAGCCTGGCCACATACAGAGGCCGACTATGGCTGGGTATTGCCGACTATGGCTGGGTATTGCCGACTATGGCTGGGTATTGCCGGGTACGACTGGGTATGGCTGGGTACAGCTGAGTATTGTTGGGGGTGGATGGGATGGCTGAGCATGGATGGATGGATGAGTATTGCTGAGTATGGATGGATAAGTATGACAGAGGGGTGGATGAGTATGGATGGCGGGATGGATAAGGATGGATGAGGATGGATGAATGAATGTGGCTGCAACTGTCACAGAGCAGCGCTGTGGGCTCTACAGATACAGCCCACAGCGCTGCTGCAACCCATCTCTCCCTCTCCGCTCACACTGTACCGATCGGTACAGAGAGGATCCGGGCATGACGCCAGTTTGTTTAAAAGTGATCGCTCTGTCATTTGACGGAGCGATTACTTTGTAAACGGCCGCTGTTAGCGGGCATTTACCGTGATCCGTGATGCGCCGGGTCCTTTGGATCCGGCGGTCACGGATGCTCCCGTGTGTGCACCTCAGGGGTGGGAATGCGATTCTGGGAGGACGTTAATGTACGCCCTCCCAGAGTTATTTGAGCCGCGCTGTAGCCGTACTTTGGCTATGGCGCGTTAGTTAAATGGTTAATAGAGATTCTATCAGCTAAACAGCCTACTGCTATTTTTTGAACAAAACTACATATGAACAGGAGTTGTTGGTAGCTGGGACTTCAATAGATTATGGTGGGCTTAACAGTTTTACTGGCCTAATAAGGCCTCATGTACACTTGGCAGTTAAAAAACCTCTTATGAATGCTGATAACCAACAGTGAAAAACTTCCATTTTACAGCTTTTACACACTGAGTTTATGCGAGTTTAGCAGCAGTTATGAGCATTTGAGGTTAGAAGCGTTTTTTAAAGATAACCTCAGGAGACCCTCCCACATGCCTACAATGCATGAAAAACAAGTATTAACTATTTCAGCCATTCTGTAAGAGAAGAGAGAGCAGTGTGCTTTAATTATAGATTCTCTCTCTCACTCTCTCTGTCTCTGGCTATCTCACTCTTTCTCTCTCTGGCCATCTCTCTCTTTCTTTCTCTCTCTATCTATGTATGCCCCTCTCTGTCTGTCTATCTTTCTGTCTGTTTCTCTGTGTCTCTCTCTCTCTGTCTGCATCTGTCTATCTCTTTGTCTCTCTGCATGTCTCTCTTTATCTTACATATACCTCTTTAAAAACGCTTATAAAAGAAAACGTGCATAAACTCGGGTTACAGCTTTTACATGAGTTTACAAGCAGTTACAAGCATTTGGCGTTTGAAATGCCAGTAAACTGCCATCCTGAACGCGATTTATCTGCTGTCAAAAACATGCTGGTAAACTCAACTGCCTCTAAACCAGTGTTTTTCAACTCGTCCTCAAAGCGCCTCAACAGGTCATGTTTTTAGGATTTTTCTCAGACGAAACGACTGTGGTAATTACTAAGGCAGTGAAACTTATCGAATCATCTGTGCAAAATAATGGAAAGCCTGAAAACATAGCCTGTTGTGGCGCCTTGAGGACTGGAGTTGAGAAACACTGCTCTAAACTCCTATAAACAATTAAGTGTACATGTACAGATAAGATAACATAGAGGAAAGTTCAGGGGCTGCTGAAAAAAACACCCAACTGCTCCTAAACGTCCGTTTATCAGCTGCAGTGTACATGAGGCCTAACCTTGTAGTGGCACAGCTCAGAAAAATTATGTTCTCTCACTTAGCTCTGGCATAGCTGTGGTCATGCTTATGGAGAATTCAGCAGAAACATATGACCCTATAACAGGGGCAGATCCAGGGGGGGGGGGCAACAGGGCAATTGCCCCCTCCCCCCGAAAATATCCCTGTCTGACTGCATTCCTGAGTCTCTCGCTCTCTCTCTCTCTCAGTATCATCAGCCGATCAGCAGCACCGAGAGAGAGAGACTCCGTGTTATTATTATGCAGCGCTGAACCAGGAGGAAGTGGGTGGAGCAGTGCCGAGAGGCAGACTGAGTGTGTGGTGGCATTATGCAGAGCTTGACCAGGAGGGGGTGGGTGGAGCGGTGCAGAGAGAGACTCTGTCTGTGTTCTCAATAGCCGCGCTGGACCAGGAGGAGGTGGGTGGAGCGGTGTCATTGGCTCGGCCGTGTCATTGGCTCAGCTCTGCCAGCAACCAGTGACGTCAGTCACGTCAGAGCCACTGCTGACTAGGAGAAGAGCCTCCTTCCTTTTCCGCCCTGAGTGAGAGTGTTGGCTCCACCCACCCCCTCCCTCCATCTTCTCCACAATGCAGCACGGTGTCCAAGAAGCAGAACACAGGGCATGGACACAGGAAGAAGCAGTGAGTTACTGTCATCTGATGCTGCCAGCTGCACCTGCAGACAGTGCAATTACTGGATCCCGATTCCCACTCATCTCCATTTCTCCTCCATGGGAGCCCCTCCCCCACCAAGCAGCAACATATTTTAATAAAAGTGAGTAAAAAAATTTATGAATGTGTAAAATCGCAAATACATGTGTGCCAATATTTATGAAAAAAAAAAAAGTCCTTTCAGTCTTTTTCAACCTTAACCCCTTCAGCTCTAGAAAGTTTTACCCCCCCCCTTCATGACCAGGCCATTTTTTGCAATACTGCGCTGCGTTACTTTAACTGACAATTGCACGGTCGTGCAACGCTGTACACAAGTAAAATTGATGGGTTTCCCCCCAAATAGAGCTTTTTTTTGTGGTTTTTGATCACCACTGTTGTTTTTATTTTTTGCGATATAAACAAAAAAAGAGCGTCAATTTTGAAAAAAAGGCAATATTTTTTACTTTTTGCTATAAATAAATGTCTTCATCAATTTAGGCCAATATGTATTCTGCTACATATATTTGGTAAACCCCCCCAATAAGTGTATGTTGATTGGTTTGCACAAAAGTTATAGCGTCTACAAAATAGGGGAAAGATTTATGGCTTTTTTAATTTATTTTTTACTAGTAATGGCGGCGATCAGCGATTTTTAGCGGGACTGCAACTTTGCAGCAGACAGATCGGACACCTAACTGACACTTTTGACACTTTTTTAGAGACACCAATACAGTGATTAGTGCTAAAAATATGCACTGTCACTTTACTAATGACACAGGGAAGGGGTCGCAGGTGGCCGGCGGACATTGCTTCCGCTAGACTTATTTTTTGGCAGTGCCCCTCCCGAGACTAGACTCTGGATCCGCCCCTGCCCTATAACGATATTCAGATAATCAAAAAGTTCTGGCGCATAGAGGGTGTATGCTCAACTGATAATTAAGTCTCTGGACAGATGCTGAAAAAGGTGTAGCAAGCAAACAAGCTCAGTCCATGAATAAAAGATGGTCCATAAATCATGAAGCAATAATGGTGGCTGCCATCCTAAGAGTATGTCCAGTTCTGTGAAAATATAAGCAAGGCTCCCATGTCCACCTGACGTATTTGCGAATAGACCATGTCTCCCCACCTGCCATGTCATTACCTCTCTGCATGTTTTCTAAGATCTTAGAGACCCCCTTGATCTGATCATTCCCTGGTAATGGCCCTCCTCTGTTTTTTGCAAAGCTCTATGACCTCCTGTGCCTAACGCCTGAATGAATCACACCTTAGCAATCCGGCTATTTACCTTGATATTGAAATTGCTCAGAAGGAGTACTTCCCCCTGAATGACCCAGCACATACCTCCCCATTGTGCACCTGGACCGCTCACAAGGCCACGATCAGGGGTTGGGGTTGATTCAGACGGCCGATAGGTATAAGAGACATTATAATGCTTAAAAAATGGTTGCAGGTCCTATATAGACACCCCAAAGCTGCAGTCAAAATGGGGGGGGGAGGGTTGTCAACTTTTTTTTCTCATTATTTAGGGGAACTTAGCAGGGCTGTCCTCTGTCTCCGACCCTCTTTGCTATTGCACTGGAGCCTGTGGCGAGGCCCTCCATACTTCCCGTAATATTAAGGGGCTGCGGATTGGTTGGTTGGAGAGGGTAGCCTTGTATGCAGATGATTTTTATTATTTCTGAATGACGCTGGACCCTCTCTCCAATGGGCTTTACAGATATTGGACTCTTTTTCAATGGTTATTGGGCTGGAGGTAAATTGGACTAAGTCCTTATTGTTCCCAATAGATACAGAGGCTCGTAGTACGGCTGTGAGTGATATTCCATTGAAGTGGGTAGAGAATTTCAAGTATTTAGGAGTTGTAATCTCTCGCCAAGCTTCTAAATTTATCTCTTTTGAATTTGACCCCGATCCTAGGAGATATTGGGTTAAAGTTGAAAATGTTGAAGTCTCTACCATTATACTTACTGGGACGTATTAACCTCCTAGGACTGAAAATTATACAAAAATGTATGTACCATTTTAGACATTCTCCTCAGTGGCTCCCCGTCTCCTTTTTTAGAAAACGAAATAAACTTTTCTCATCCTTTCTATGGGGATCAAAGAACCCCAGGTATAAATTGACCAACATGATGCGCCCTTGTGACCAAGGTGGTTTAGTTTTTCCGGATTTATATAAATATTTTTTAGCCACTCAGTCACAGTCGCATAGTGCTTAAGTCTAGATTTATCCAAGTCCTCTACTTGGCTGGAAGCAGAGGTGGTAGGTTCTATAGAAAGATCTCAAGGTACATGTATTCAGGGGCCGCAGGGCATCCTACCGGTTGACTGCTTCAATTATCAACACTATTCATGCTTGGGAGGCTGGCCTTAGATGTGAGCATTATGTTAAGGATGTGATCTCACCAAATGCTCTGTTATGGATTAATCCTACCCTTTCTCAATTTTATAAATTACCTGAGCCTATTGCATGGACTAAGTATAATATCAAATTACTCTCTCAGGTGGTCACTGATTGTGAAACTGTCTACTTTTTCTACACTTCAACTTTTAGTTGAACTGCCTAGTTCTCATTTATTTAGATATTTTCAGCTTTCTCAAACCTTTCATGCCCAGTTTTCACAAGATTTAATATTTATACAATTCACCCTAGAATCAGTACTTAGGTCTGAATGTTTGGAGAGGTCCACCTCTAGATTATATTCTCATTTTACCTTAATTTTCCTCCTGCCATTGGAGAGTCTTAGAGCTAGGTGGATGCGAGACATACCGGATTTGGACATAGAAGACTGGAAGGGTGTGTGGGATTTTCCTCTGCGATCTTTGGTATCCTTGAGAGACTGCATGATTAAATTTAAATTGGTACATAGAGCATATATCACGCCACACAGACTTAAAAGATAAATACTGTGTGCTCATCTGAGATTTGGCGGTGTAGTGAAGGACTTGTCTGCAAACTTTCCCAAAACATTCTCAGCACCACGTGGTTTTTCTGCTCTTTTCTACTTTTTACCGCCACCCTTTGGTCAACTTCTGCTATTGTTGGTTGATTTTAACATTGGTTCTGGGCATGCGTATTGGTACTTCGGACAAAGTCCGATGGATTTCTGTACACACGGTCGGACTTTGGACCATCGGACTTGTGTTGCCGAAAAGTTTGTCCGTTTGTCCGTTTCCAGAGCGAAAGTTTGTCTGATGGAGCGTACACACGGTAGGATTTTTTTGAAAACTTGCTCATTTTGAAGTTTGTTGGCAAAAAGTCAGAACGTATGTACGGGCCTTAAGTATGACAAAGTCTGGGCAAAGTGGCTGGATAAGTCGTATACTGCATTGAATGCCCACAAGGGTTATTGATCATGACATTGATTTAATATAGGCATTTAAAAAAATATATATATATATATATATATTTATTTTGTAGCGGGGTGCCTGTGAAACAAGTTAAAATGACAGGAAAATAATTGATGGGATATATGTCCCTCCACGGATTCTTAGATTTATAATCTAAGATAATACCAGCAGAGACTTCAGGATAAAGACGGATAGTTCTTTACCCTGTGTTGGTAAAGTCTGTTCCAGGGCTAGTTTTATTGGGAGTCTGATAGAGCTCTGGGTGGGACAGACTCTCAAGTCCGTGGACCGCAGTTTAAAGTGGAGTTCCACCCTCTTTAGCAATTTAGTTGCATCCTCTCTAGTTTTGTCCCCTTAAAAAGATTTGGCATATTATTATTTTTTTATTTAAAAACTCAGTTTAATAGCCATGTAGCCTCCTCGCGTCATCCACTGACCGGTATGCCTCCTGGGAGATGTTTGTCATCAATCCCAGGAGGCCCTGGGCCGTAGCATCACGTTCCCATTGTCATCAAGGCGCGCCCATCCTGCCCTCCCTCAGTCCACCTGGTGTGTGTGTCCTTCTTCTTCCTCCGCTCCTCCCTACCGAGCCTCAGCCTTTCACATCTCACACTGCACTGTGTGATGATGTGACGTCACTACAGTACACCCCCTCCCCCCACAAGACCAGCTAACTCAGCTACTGTGCCTATATCTAATATAATATATATGTGTCCAGCAGCACCCCCCCATCATCATCATTAGACCAGCTCAGGGTGGGGGTGGCACAGTCAGCTAATATAAATTATATAGTGAGTGTTGTCTGTCTGATAGGGGGGTGCTGCTGGACACATATATATTATATTAGATATAGGCACAGTAGCTGAGTACATCACCCCCAGCACATCAAATTGCATCGCCCCAGCACATCGAATCGCATGGCCCACAGCACATTGCATCACCCCCAGCACATAGAATCGCATGGCCCACAGCACATTGCATCACCCCCAGCACATCGAATCGCATCACCAACAGCAGCACCCCCCCATCATCATCATTAGACCAGCTCAGGGTGGGGGTGGCACAGTCAGCTAATATAAATTATATAGTGAGTGTTGTCTGTCTGATAGGGGGGTGCTGCTGTTGGTGATGCGATTCAATGTGCTGGGGGTGATGCAATGTGCTGTGGGCCATGCGATTCTATGTGCTGGGGGTGATGCAATTTGCTGTGGGCCATGCGATTCGATGTGCTGGGGCGATGCAATTTGATGTGCTGGGGGTGATGCAATGCGCTGTGGGCCATGCGATTCGATGTGCTGGGGCGATGCAATGTGCTGTGGGTGATGCGATTCGATGTGCTGGTGGTGATGCAATGTGCTGTGGGCCATGCGATTCGATGTGCTGTGGGCGATGCAATGTGATGTGGGCATCGCTGGGGGTGCAATCTAGATGCATAAATGAATTTTTTTGCTGAGATTAGTATTTTTTTTAATGAAAAGCTGTACAGAAAAAAGTAGCCGCTGTGTGTGTGTGTGTGTGTGTGTGTTATATATATATATATATATATATATATATATATATATATATATATATATATATATACCGTATATACGCGAGTATAAGCCGACTCGAGTATAAGCCGAGGTACCTAATGTTGCCCAAAAAAACTGGGAAACCTTACTGACTCGAGTATAAGCCGATGCCCCACTGTTCCCTAGCTCGCTGTTCCCTGTAAATAGAAATTTTTACATTGTAAATATTACCTGTAAAGAAGTTGCGGCTGCGGCGTCCATCGTTCGAATTCCGCGGCATCCATCGTTCAAAATTCCGCGGTCTCTTCCTGTTCCTTACTTGATAGGCGAGTCTCAGCAGACACTCTCCGCCTATCACGATCATTCTCTCATCCTTAGTTTTCCCAGCAGACACTGTGTTGGGTGTTCCACCAATCACAGGCGACTGAACCCATTCCACCGCGTCGCCCTGTGCGGCGACTGCATGCTGGAGCTGAAGATAGTAGTAGTGCATGTTAGCTGGGAGGCCAAATTTGGCCCTCAGTTCAGGGAAAGTGAGCAATTTACCATTCTCGAATATGTGGGATAACAGAGCTACACCATGGGCACGCCATCTTGGCCCCTGCTGCAGCTTGACCAGCTCCACATATGACCTATTGCCCCATATCCCATATCGGACTATATTCCGTAAATCCCTGCACTCCCTGAAGTTGTCTGCCCTTATTCCATACCTTTTGGATAAGTGATAGTGTCTGGGTTTGCTTATTAGATTTTAGGAACATTTGCGCCTCCAGCCCCAGCGGAACAGTCTCAGCACCAGTGGCCAACAACATCAGCCGTGCCGCCGAGCTCCCCGGGTCCTGGGACATAGAGCCGATCAAATGCTGCAACTGTGCTGTGATATAATACAGCCAAGGGTTGGGGACCGCCAACCCTCCACTGTCCTTGGATCGCTGCAAATGCTCCAGCCTGATCCGGGGGGGGGGCTTAGTATGCCAGAGCAGCCGCCTGAAAAGTGTATTCACTATCCTAAAGATTTTCAAATGGATCACAACAGGTGAGTTATGTAGAAAGTACAGGAGTTGGGGCATTAAGATCATTTTTATCAAATTGGCCTTACTGGCCAGTGAAATTTTTAGGGTATTCCATGTATTAATCTTATCCCTAAACCTTGACAACAATGGGTGTACATTAAGGGAGCAGTAGTCCCCCAACCTGGGCAACACCTGCACCCCCAAGTATTTAAAACCAGACACCACTGGAATGGGACAAGAGTCGGGCAGAGTAACCCCACCACCTTCATCCAACATCATCAGGGCTGATTTTGACCAGTTAATGGTTAAACCAGAAAAGTGACCAAATTGCGTGATAATTGACATAACCCCGGGAATGGAGTCCGTGGGGTCCCCAAGAAAGAGTAGCATGTCATCTGCATATAACATGTTCTTTTCCTGCAGCGTGCCATATTGGAACCCCTGAATCCAAGGGCTAGCTCGCACCAGGGCCGCCAACGGCTCTATGGCAATCGCAAAGAGCAGGGGAGACAGGGGACAGCCCTGCCTCGTCCCCCTGCCCAGAGCAAAAGCCGGTGACATTCTATCCACCACCCTGATAGTCGCCTGGGGGGAAGCATACAGTAACTTGACCCATGCAATGAATTTGTCCCCGAAACCAAACTCCTCCAGCACTGCCCATAGAAACCTCCAACTGACACTGTCAAATGCCTTCTTGGCATCCAGGGACAGGAGAGCTCTACGACCTCCATTATCCGCCTGCAATTGCATGTTTAGGAACATCCATCTTAAGTTGGTAGCAGTGGACTTCTGCGGCATGAAGCCATCCTGGTCTGGGTGTATAATTGAGGAGATTATCCCATTGACCCTACCCGCCAGGACCTTGGCAAGGATTTTCACATCACTCTGTAATAAAGAAATAGGTCTATAGGAGCCAGGGTCAACCGGATCCTTCCCCGGCTTCAACAGTAATATGACATTTGCCCTGGCCATAGAGCCAGGGAGCTGGCCAGCATCCAGAGCGGCATTAAAGACCCTCAACAGTTCTGGTAACAAATGCTCCCCAAATTGAGTGTACACCTCCATTGGTAGGCCGTCCTCCCTGGGGGCTTTACAAGTAGGGAAAGAGCCAGCTGCAGCTCGCCCAAAGTAATGGGGGCATCAAGTTGTTCTCTAGCTGTGGTGGAAATCTTGGGCAAATCAATGCTAGATATGTAGGCACCCAGATCCTCATCCGAGTAGGCATCCCTCGACCCATATAGGCCCTCATTGAAGGATGCCAGCTCGGATATAATGGCCTTGGGGGAATTAACCACTTTACCAGTAGAGGTGCGTATAGCACCGATGGCTGGGGATTGTGTTTGGGACCTTGCTATTTTGGCCAAAAGGCGACCAGTCTGTTCCTCTTCCTCATAGAACGCTAGCTTTGTAAAGAACCTCTTCCGCTCAGCCGCGGAGGATCGCAGACGGTCCAGAGAATCCTGGGCCGACATCCAAGCCTCCCGAGCGTTATCGGTAGAAATAGTCACATAGGTAAGTTCCAGCTGTTTCACCTGGTCCCCCACCCGCTCCATCAAGGCAGAAGAGTTTTGTTTTATAATCTGTATTTCCTCAATAAACACCCCTCTAAGAAATGCTTTTAGGGTTTCCCATTTTAGTAGTAGGTCGGGATGGTTGTCATGCGCCTGTAGAAAGATTTCAATCTGGGATTCTACACGTTCTGGTGATGTAAACAGTTTGAGCCAAAAGGCGTTTAGCTTCCATGGGGCCCTGGGCAACGAACTGGGCGGTTGGGTTACCAACCACAGCACTAGTGGGGAGTGGTCTGAGACCCCTCGCGGAAAATATTCTACCTTAGAGGTATAACCAACTACGTTGGGGGTGCCCAAGCAGAGATCTATGCAAGAAAGGGAGCCATGTGTCTTAGAGAAAGAGGAGAATTGTTTACAGTTTGGATTCTTAACTCGCCATACATCTACCCACCCCACCTCCTCCATCAGGCGGCCTAATTCCGTACCCCGGTTACCCTTAGGGGGCACAACTGGGGGATGTCTATCCAGTCTAGGATCTATATAGCAATTAAAGTCCCCTAGAATCAGTAGTGGAACATCGGGTTTGTTTACCAGGTAAGACAGAAGCAACTGTAATATCTCTCTGGAAAAAGGCGGAGACACATACACAAATGTTAAAATCATAGTAACAGTATACAGTTTGCAATAGAGAAATACAAATCTACCAGAGATATCAATAAGTGAGTCTAACTCCTGGTATGCAAGAGCCTTGTGGATCAATACGCTCACTCCGCGTAAGAAAGCGGAGTGAGTGGAGTGATAGGCCTGACCAACCCACGCATACCCTAAGAAACCAGTAGTGTCTTTCAATTAATGGGTCTCCTGCAAACCAATAATGGCAGGATGGAACTTGCGCAATACTGTAGAGATCATAGTCCTCTTCAAGGGATCATTTACCCCTCGGGCAAGGGTGTAGAAGACATATTGAGTAGAAATACAATGTTCTGTTTGAATGGGGGGTATACCCAAGAGGGAACGGCAGTCCCTTGCCCCACCATCCAATCATCAAAAAGCGTATTAGTGCAGTCAGCAAAGATTGTAGTGCATTGACTAGGACAGTACAGTACTTAGTGGATTGAAACATTATGTGGAAACTGAGGAAAACCTGTCTGCGCATCGGCGCAGTGTAATTTCCTTTTGACACCCCAAATTTTCCACATCTTAGACATTACCTCACTTGTAAAATGTCGCCCCTGATCGGAGTCAATTCTTAACGGCAGACCAAATCTGGAAAAAAATGATTAATAAGCAAATTGGCACATGTTTCAGCTGTGTTATTATGAGCCGGTAAACATTCTACCCACTTGGTGAATACACAAGTGACTTAACATGTATTTTTTTCCTCGGGATGACTTGCTAACAGGACCTATAAAGTCAATCTGTATGTCGGACCATGGCAATGAGAAACCTTTTCTCTGAAGTGGGGCACGATGTGTGGGACCTTGAGGTTGGAATTGGGCACAAACTAGACAACCTTGACAATCTTCTCACCTCGGTGACCTGCTGTAGGTGCATCATGAGCATGTTGTAACATTAGGCCTCTAAATACAGTAGGAACTACCCCACTGTTGAATACCATGCTTAGATGTTCTCATTAGTAACCCATCTTGAATGCTGCATTGTGATATGGTTTTTCCTAATAATTGGAGGTCCTCTTTTTGGGCATAGTCATACTCCGAAATTGAATTTATTACTAGGATCTTCAATGTGCTTATATAAGATCCCAAGTATAGGATCTTCTTTTTGGCTTTAAATAAGATCCTCACTAGTAGATTCTTGGCTCCATTGGGCCACATAATTTACAGTCTGTACTTTGGTCTGTTGTCTAGTGACAGCTTCAATGGGTATCATTCCTAGTAAATGATCTTTCTCTACAATATCTCCATTAATGGAACCCTGTTTGGCAAGTTCATCGGCCAAATCATTACCTTCCTTGTCCATATTTTGAGTTTTAGAATGACCTTTAGTTTTCTTCCAATAAATGGTTATGCCATTACTATTGACCAATTCATCAATGGTGCAAAACAATTTGGCGTGTTTAACAGGTTTATTGTTGGACCGCAACATGTTATTTCTTTTACAGGTAGGCAGATACTCGACAAAGCTATTGCGTACATAATTAGAATCTGTAACTATAACAAATTCAGTGATATTATGCACTATAGCAATTTGGACAGTCTTGTATACAGCTGCTAATTCTGCCACCTGGCTACTTTTCGCACCAATGCTTAATCCTACTGATACATTTGGGAATTAATTTGTCCATGTGATTCTAATACCAGCCATTAGCTTTCTCTCCTCCCCTACAATAGTGTGATAAGCACAGCCATAAATGTATACACAGGGGAGTAGAGGACAGTAATCCTCATCATATGCTTTATAAAGGGAAGAGATTTGTTCCTCTAGGACAGGGATATGCAATTAGCGGACCTCCAGCTGTTGACAAACTACAAGTCCCATCATGCCTCTGCCTCTGGTTGTCATGCTTGATGCTGTCAGAGTCTCGCTATGCCTCATGGGACTTGTAGTTTGGAAACAGCTGGAGGTCCGCTAATTGCATATCCCTGCTCTAGGAAATCATCTAACAGCTCTTCTTTATGAGAAGGAGCTGCACAATCATAAAGTTTGGCAAGTCCTTGAGCTACCGGGCACTTCTTATTTTGTTTATACCGCACTTCTAATGGCCATCCTTGTAGAGATGATGTCCAAGCTGTGATTCTGCTGTTTGAAAAATGACCATCTCTTATTTTGTCACTTTGTAAAGATTGTAGAGGTTGATGTGTGGTTTCAATGATGATTTTCTCACCCTGAATGTATCTTCTAAAGTTTTGAAGGGCCCAGACTGTGGTGAGTAATGCTTTTTCACAGTCACTAAAGTTTACCTCTACAGGTGAAAAGGACTTGCATAGGCAATGATTTTGTTTAAATTGTCTTGTTTTTGACATAGTATCACACTGATACTGAGGTTTGTAAAACCAGTTTCCAAATAGAGAGGTTTACCCCCTTCTGGATATATCAGACATGGGGCTTGGGTGAGTTTTCTTTTAAGCTCATTCATGGCCCTCTCTTGATCCTCTTTCCACATCCATGGTACATCCTTCTTGAGTAATGTCAACAGTGGTTTACTGATTTCTGCATAATTGATAATAAACTTACGTGAATAATTTATCATACCCAAAAATGATCTCAGTTCACTGATATTGGTAGGTGTTTTTGACTTCATCACAGCCTCCACTTTCTTCTATTGAGGATTGAGGCATTCAGAAGTAACCTCATGTCCTAAGAAATTTACCTTGGAATGACACCATTGGGCTTTCTGTAATGAAATTTTAACTCCTGCCTCTTTCAACTGATTAACATGTCTAATCTCTTGGATATGTTTTTTTAAATGTAGTACTTTTTATCAGGATATCATCCACATACGTCAAATTTCCTCTTTCAGTGGCATCAGGCATAGCTTTATGTAAAAATACAGCAAATTCATGACCAGAATTAATATAACCAAATTGCATTCGGTTCCAGGTATATTGTTCCTTACCAAATGTGAATGCCAGTTTATACTGGTCTTTAGGACTTACCTTAACAGTCCAGTATCCTTGAGCACAATCTAGTGTAGTAAAGTACATCTTGCATCTGTACCAAGCTTTGGTCAATATATGGCACGAGCCAGCCGGACATATATACTTGTTTATTCAGCTGTCTGAGATCAGCACATAGACGCCATTGAACATTCGGTTTAAGGATCCCAAGTATAGGATTATTATAAGAACTGTGCACCGATCTTATACATCCCTTTCCTTGAGATTCTTAATCATTTCCGCTAGGGAATCATAACAAGCTAGGGGAAGACGGTATTGCTTGATATAAACAGGAGGTGCTGCAGGATCAGTCTGAATCCTAGCAATCTGTATGTCTGTTAGACCACAATCATAGGAATCTTTTGCAAAGATATCCTTGAACTCCAAAAACACTTCTTTTAATACCTGAAGTTCAATGTCATTAGAACATAGATCAGCTAACTATATTTGCTCTTGGACCATATCCAAAAATCCTGGGAAAATCTCAGGTTGACCTATTTCATATGTTTCTTCATGCCTGTTAGTGAGGTCATCATTTGCCTTACTAGTCTTTTCAGTGTACTGACGATATTCTTCTGCTCCCTGCTCTTTAAGTGTATGATCAAAGGTATTTGCGGCTTCCTCCACCTTGCAGGTACCTTCTTCAGGATTGAAAAGATATGCTGAATTTATAGTGAACGATGCTTCTGGAGAAGAATACAATTTTTGTTCAACTATTTGCTCTTTGAGATATTGTTCAGGTATTAGGCCAATAATTGCATTATGAAACCCAAAAGTGTAATAATCATCATTGAAAGCTAGACCAAGTATGGTATCCTTGGACCGAGAAGCTTCATTTGGAGATCTATTATTATCGATTATTTGGGTTTTACATACATGTATATTTACTATGATTTACGCCAATTCCTATTTGTTGCATCCTGTCTGAGAGGCATATTAATGCATCAGGATTCCTTAATTTTTGGCCTTTTTGTACCTGGAAAGGTAACAGAAAATTATTAGCACCTGGAGGAATAACATCATGGGGTACTAATATACTTACCGCATATGGCAGTATCTGAGATGATTTGAGGGCTTCATGTTCGTTTATAAAACGACATGGATTCTCTTTTAGTCTGGACCACAATGTAGAATTTACTAAATCCGCATGTATAGCAAAACGATGTAGTACATTGTTGCCAATGTAAATATAATATTGTGGCTCATTGATTACCAGGAACAAGTGATTGGCTATTTTGCCACCAATAGAAATGGATACCATACATTTAGGAATAATATTATGACTGTTATGCCCTGTACACACGATCGTTTTTTCCGATGAAATCGGAATCGTGTGTGGGCCCCATCGGACATTTTTCCATCGGTGTAAAAAAATAGAACATGTTTTAAATTTTAAAAAAAGATGGGAGGTTACGATCGTCTGTGTGGAATTCCATCTGGGAAAAATCCACGCATGCTCAGAATCAAGTCGACGCATGCTCGGAAGCATTGAACTTCATTTTTCTCGACTCGTCGTAGTGTTTTACGTCACCGCGTTTTTGGACGGTCGGAATTTAGTCTGACAGTGTGCATGCAAGACTGATGGAAGTCAGCTTCATCGGAATTCCGACAGAAAATTCCATCGGATTTTATTCCATCGGAAATCCGATCGTGTGTACAGGGCATTAGTCATTATCCAGATCATGGATCCAGTGATCCTGAGGGTTTAAGTACCTAATTACTTTTTAATTAATTAGGATTGGCCAACTGTTATAGTAGATCCCTAGTAATATAACAATTTTCCTGGCGTAAATCAAACTTGGCCCTTTTAGTCCTTCCCAGGTCATTAACCTGTAAGGGAAAGAACACATCATCATTCACCTTTTAATTCCTGTTAGGAATCGTGTATGATTACTGAACCCACTAGAGTCAGTATTTTCTGGATGTAGGTAAATGGTGAGAACGTCACCTTCCAAGCAAACATCTCTAACTCTTTCAGGGGGACACAGGTGTTATCCTCCTGTCCGCCTTCTACACTGGAAGTCGATGTTGCCTGTGAGAATTTGGCTATTCTTAAGATAGATCTCAATACAGGTGAAAAATTTGAATATCGTGCAAAAGTTTTTTTATTTCCCTAATGCAACTTAAAAGGTTAAACTAATATATGTGATACTCATTACATGCAAAGCCGTGATTTGTCATATTTGTGATGATTATGGCTTACAGCTCATGAAAACCTCAAATCCACAATTTCAGAAAATTTGAATATTACATGCAATCAATAAAACAAGGATTGAACAATATCGGACCTCTGAAAAGTATAAGCATGCATATGTACTCAGTACTTGGTTTGGACCCCTTTTGCAGCAATTACTGCCTCAATGCGGCGTAGCATGGAAGCTATCAGCCTGTGGCACTGCTGAGGTGTTATGGAAGACCAGGATGCTTCAATAGCGGCCTTCAGCTCTTCTGCATTGTTCGGTCTCATGTCTCTCATCTTTTTCTTGGCAATGCCCCATAGATTCTCTATGGGGTTCAGGTCAGGTGAGTTTGCTGGCCAATCAAGCACAGTAATCCCACAGTCATTGAACCAGGTTTTGGTGCTTTTGGCAGTGTGGGCAGGTGCCAAGTCCTGCTGGAAAATGAAGTCAGCATCCCCATAGAGCTTGTCTGCGGAAGGAAGCATGAAGTGCTCCAAAATCTCCTGGTAGATGGCTGCGTTGACCCTGGACTTAATCAAGCACAGTGGACCAACACCAGCAGATGACATGGCTCCCCAAATCAACACAGACTGTGGAAACTTCACACTGGACTTCAAGCATCTTGCAGTGTGTGCCTCTCCATTCTTCCTCCATACTCTGGGTCCTTGGTTTCCAAATGAGATGCAAAATTTGCTCTCATCAGAAAAGAGGACTTTGGACCACTGAGTAACAGACCAGGTCTGTTTTTTTAGCCCAGGTAAGACGCTTCTGACGTTGTTTGTTGTTCAGGAGTTGCTTGACAAGAGGAATACGACATTTGAAGCCCATGTCCAGGATCCGTCTGTGTGTGGTGGCTCATGATGCACTGACTCCAGTCTCAGTCCACTCCTTGTGAAAGTCCTCAACACTTTTGAATGGCCTTTTCCTGACAATTCTCCCCAGGCTGCAGTCATCCCTGCTGCTTATGCACCTTTTTCTTCTACACTTTTCCCTTCCACATAACTTTCTATTAATGTGCTTTGATACAGCACTTTGGGAACATCCAACTTCTTTTGCAAATACCTTTTGAGGCTTTCAGATGTTTATACTGAAATATTAAAACAATTTTCTATTTATGGAAATAAGTAACGATCTAAAAATTAGGAGATTGCTACGTGTTTCCACAAATCAACGAAACAACTTAAGTTCTTTTATCCACGCTAAGTTGAAGACCAAAAGAAGATATGAACAAATATTGTGTAAAAATATATATATATATTAACTAATAATCAGTGCAAAATTATATCAAAATATAATTGGTGATAACGCAGGATATAAATCTACATTTCAATATTGTAAATAAAACATGAAGTGAGACTATAACCTCATGCTTTGGTTTTAAACTCTCAAAGTAAAAACTAAATAACCATTCAAGAGGCAATAAATAGCTTTTAGAGACTAGCAGATTTTAAAAACAATCAAGTGTGTATATTGACACTTAGACTTCTTTAACAAATGGATCTTCTACTCAACTTCTTAAAAACACACAGACAAAATCAACACTACCATAAAAAATGGCCCCATCTGGGACATGTTCAAACCATCTATTGCATACAGAATATATGATCTATACTTTACCAAAACTTTTGAAGTCTTTTGTTTAAGAAGGTGTCTGCTGTATCTCCCAAAGGAACTTTCTTTTCCTCGATATCCCTGAACTCCCAGCTCTCCAGATCTTCCCTTTTCCAAAATTATTTTCCAACCTCCCCGAGCTATGTGTAATTAACCCTTCTATATTGCCCTTAGAATGTGGGTGTGGAAATGCCTTTAACGTCATGAGAGACGTCAAAACATACGTCATTTCCTGGATAACCCTATAGGCAAAATGTAATGTCCTACACATAATTTCCAGTAGGGGTGGTATAGGATTAGAAATTGATATTAACTTGTCAGAAATCAATCTTCATGTAACCTTTAACTTTAGACTTACCAGAAACTATAAAATAATTAGAGCTGTCTAACGGATGTCAGATACTCCAGATTATGGTCCCTTACCCATGAATTATACGTCTACTAAGTGGATCTAACCTACACAATTATCTTGTGTTCTACATACCTTGAGAATTAAGTCATTGGTTTCTCACCATGCAATAATTTATTTTACACACAAGTCCACTTTAAGAATTCTTATCCATTTAAAATATTTATAATATTATAAACATGCTATGTCCATTTAAATATGTACCAATATATTTTTATGAATATATCCAAATATATCATTATATTTTGGAAAAATAAAAGATGTATAACTAAAGATATAGGTAAAACTATTCACTCAATTAGCATATAAATACTCTAATCACAATACCATAAGACTTTTGCTAATATAATTATTTGTACTTGAATAATAAGGTTTGTTTATAAGGCAACTTTTTGAATACGCCCCATTATTGTTTCTCAGTCTTGAGAGGAAACAAAAAATATGTCTGTAAGCTCACGGTTCCCTTATCTTGTTTATTTGACTAAGACTTCTCAATATTTATAGCCTGGGAAGATTCTACACTTGGTCCTTAAAGAAAAATAAATCTCTAGTAACAATGTCTATTCGTGAGTCATGAACTTAGTTTCATCTTTTAAAAAACAAAAATGGCTACTACTCATGTCCAGAGAATCGTATTTAAAAAATATTTTTAACCATTAGACATTAATTCTTTTTAACCACAAATAGTCCTGACAATATATAGGGATCCGACTATTATCCCAGCTACCGTATTTTATGCTCCATAACACACACTTTTTTTCCCCCAAAAAAAATGGGGGGGAAATGTCTGTGTCTTTTATGGAGCAAATACTGACCAGCCGTACTCCACTCGGCCGCTCGGGCTGCTCTGTCTTCTTTGTGACAGGCGGATGCATAAGGAATGTCAGTCTGTGCGAGGTGCTTTTCATGGCACAGGTCAGGCTGCATATATTATGGCACAGGTCAGGCTGCATATATTATGGCACAGGTCAGGCTGCATTTCATGGCACAGGTCAGGCTGCATTTCATGGCACAGGTCAGGCTGCATTTCATGGCACAGGTCAGGCTGCATTTAATTGGCACAGGTCAGGCTGCATTTAATTGGCACAGGTCAGGCTGCATTTAATTGGCCCTGGGTAGGCTGCATTTTATTGGCACAGGTAAGGCTGCATTGAATTAGCACTGGTAAGGTTACATTTAATTGGCACTGGTCAGGCTGCATTTCATGGGCACCGGTAAATATTTTAGTACACCATTTGGTTCAGAATATTTTTTTCTTGTTTTTCTCCTCTAAAACCTAAGTGCGTCTTATAGTCAAGTGCCTTATGGAGCGGAAAATACGGTATATGTATGGTAATCTCATAATGGGTACATAGAGCCACTATACACGATACAATAGTATCATACTTAATTTTTATATGTATGTACTCACTGAGTAGAAGGTTGACCCGCCACCCCCAGTAACAAATGTGAAGATGTCATGATATACATAAACCTGAAATAAGTGGGAAATGATGGTAATATATGTAAGAAAAACAGAAATGGAAGGCGCGCACACCTAGTGCATTACCAGAGATAATTTAATAATTTATTTTAGTAATGCACTAGGTGTGCGCGCCTTCCATTTCTGTTTTTCTTGTAGTTCCTTTCGGATTACGCCATCTGAGGAAGGCAGCATCCACCTAGCTTTGGGATACCATATATACCTTTTACACCACCATTTTATCTGATATCTGTTGCATCACACCTTGGAAGACCTATTAGCGCTGGAAGTGACTGTGTTTTTAGTAATATATGTGTTTGACAATATAGTACATCAAATTTATAGGAAAGGGAAATGGTCCTGACTTGGGGACAATAGCTGTAAACAAAACAGTAGCAGTTTCAATTTCTTCGTTGGACCTCCTGGTGAAAGAATATCCAGGGTATAATTCCAAAAGGTTTCTCTGGGATGTAGTTTTTTGTAGCACTCGGCCTCTGGAAGAGATTTGGGCATCTGTTCGATAACCTAGACCTAGAGTTCAGCTTTGGATTTTTTCTGAAAGTCTGGGAAGTGTCGAGGGGCACTATGCTTTTTTTTTTTCCACTCTTCTATGAACCATCTATATTCGCCAAACCGTCTAAGTTTTCGAATGATGTGGCCAACATAAAAAAATCCACTGGGGCAGGACAAGCAATATATCGCATGATCTGATGAACAATTGTAAACATTTTCCAAATGGTAGGTTCCGCCCTTCGTAGAAAGTTTTCATCACATGTTTCACAAATTTGTATGTTTTGTTCAAGGCCTTGTGGCATTGGTACATGCCCACCATAGGTATTAAACATGGCTGGATGGGTACAGGTACGGCAGATTTGTGCTCAGAGCAATTTTATTTTTGAGATTGGGGGCCCTACGGTAGGTGACCCGGGGTCTATCTGGGATGATGGTTTTGAGGTATGGGTCTTCCTGCAAGAAGTTCCAATGTGTCGTCAGTATTCTTTCCATTTTTTTAATTTGATGGTGAAAAGTTGTGATGAACCTCATGAACACTGTTTTATTTAATTTTTGTAGGGCCTGTCTTTTAGATACAATCCCAGTTAGCAAGGATAACTTGCCACAAATTTGTATTGTTGATTTGTCAGTCTGTTAACTTGTTCATTTCACTGGAAGTTTGTACACTTGCAGAGCACTTGAAGCACATTCTCAATTCAGGCCTCTGTTGCCCAGCTCTGTAAGTTCTACCAGGTGGTGTCCTTGCAGTAGCTCTTCGAGCTCAGTCTATTGACCCTTTTCTGGATTTCTTGCTACAAAACTGAGGACTCACTGAGGTAGTGTTATAGTAGTGGCATCCAGTGGGCGTTTCTTTAAAGCTTTGTCAGTGTCAATTACCTGAATGTACCAACCATTAACCCAGGGTCTATGAAAATCAAACCTGTGTACTATACTCCAAGATATGGAATTGTTTTTTGTTTTAAACCCTGGTCTGATCTGTTTGTGGAAATTATAGATTTTGAGCACTATGGTTTTAATTCAATGTTGTCAAATAATCTTTAATGTTTATAGAATGATTTTTAGTCTCTTTGTATTTATTCAGTTTATTAATCTTTTGTTTTGTTTTTGTTTCAGGAACTTGAGAAGTTAATCCAAGGAATGAAAAGTGATGAAGCAAAGGTAGAATATATGCATATACAGTACACTAAATTACTGACAGGTACAGGCAGTATTTCTGAGAATACTAGGACAGTCCTTTAATTTACTATAAACAAGTAAAGGGGCGCAATGCACAGATACCTCAAAATGTAGTTCTTCTGGCTGTCCTCACTGTGGCTCAACAGCCCTCGCTCCGCCTCAGATGGAAAGACACGGCCGTGTATCGGGACCAGAACGAGGCCTGTAGAGCAAAACACAGTGCGGCGCCCGGCAATGACGTCACTACTATGCAACGCATTTCAAAGCTGGCAGGCCATTGGTAGAGGAATAGAAAAGAAATGCTTTATCTTTATAAAGAAGCGCGGCTATTCCTCCACCAATGGCCTGCCAGGACCTAATGGGTACAGTCCAAACTCCTTTTCAGGTTGTTGATACTTTTGCAGTGTTTGCCAGTTGATTTCTTAGGCTGGCCATACACCATACAATTTTCTTATTCAATTTTCTTTAGATTTACCTTCAACTATGTAGTGCAATGGCCTGCCTGATTGCATACAAATTGAAAGTGTTTAGGTTTAACCTCCTATTATATGGTTTTGGTAAATCTAAATGAAAGTTGTACAAGAAAATTGTATAGTGTATGACCAGTCTTAGACTCAGGATCTGGGTTTTCAACAAAACAACTTGTTCACATTTTGTGCAGCAGTATTTACCCTTAAACAGTTATTCAAGGAATGTATACATGGCACAGGATGTGCACCGAGTCGCATCACCACTCCTGTTGCACATTACACACTAATCCTGGGGATAATACAGGAAAAAAAAAAAAGGAATTCTATTTTTTACATTATATTGTTAACTTTACATACTAATTTTATTCTGAGTGCTAGTTGTTTCCCGTAACCTTCTGGGAATTTAACAAGATAGTGACCCCCTTCCTCTTACTCCCGCTCACTGCTGACAGCGCCCGGCTTCCTCTTCCTCCTCATCCTCCTACTCTGCTCTGCCTGCTCACTGATCACACAGTCTCTGGCAGCCCCTTCCCTTCCTCTTGCTCTCTGCGCGCACATAGCCTTCAATGTCTTAGCCTCTTGTTCCCCATCACTGCTCACAGATTCCCTTGAGTTCTCTCCTCTTCCTCCACACTCTGCCCGCTCCCTGTTCACACAGCCCCTAGTGTCCTCATCTTTTGCTCCTGCTTACTGATGTCTCAGAGCCCCGGCTTCCTTTCTTCCTGCTCCCGCTTTGACCTTTTAGCCATCTGGCCACAGCAGCTCCTGGTTCCAGTGGCTCACACCAGAGTCTCAGCACTCCTCCTCCCCCACTCCTCTCTTCGGCTTCCCAGCGCTCCTTTTCCTAATCAAAATCTCAGGGTTGGCTCCAGTCCACCTGGGAAGTACTGTTTGCACTGTGGAGTAATATTTGCCATTTGAGTAGCACAGCTACACTGCAGTGCTATTAGTTTAGTGTCAGTCTAATTATAAAGTAATATACTGTAGACGTGAGGGGACACTAAAATACAAACACTAATTGTATACTGTGGAATAGTTGACAATAAAGTACAAAGTGCAGTAAACCAATTAATCCAGATGGTGACAATGACTTTTTTAAGTAAAGTTCATAAATTTTATATATTGTGGAACAGTTGACAATAAAGTAAAAAGTGAAATTAAACCAATTAATTGTGATTTTGACACACAAAAAAAGTCCTTATAGATAAAGTTTATACAAAGTCTTTTAAATCAATGGATTCCTTTATTCTTCAACATGAAATACTGTTGTAAACCATCACTAGCAATTGCTTATTCCTCCAATAGTGCTCAATAAGCAATTGCTGGTGATGGTTTACAACAGTATTTCACATTGAAAAATTAAGGAATCCATTGATTTAGAAGACTTTGTATAAACTTTATCTATAAGGACTTTTTTTGTGTGTCAAATGCACAATTAATTGGTTTAATTTCACTTTGTACTTTATTGTCAACTGTTCCACAGTATATAATTAGTGTTTGTATTTTAGCGCCCCCTCACGACTATATTAGTTTTACAATTTAGTTATATTGGGGAGAAGCTTTTTTTGTTCATTTTGTTTTCACTTACACTCAATTTAAGGGTTTTTGAAATTGCGCAAGGTTATTTCTAATATTTTTACACTAATATGTAAAGTGTCAAAAATAAAAAGATCTTTCCTAAATAATTGTAGATTTGTTTACTTTGAATAACCAATCATGTGGAGATAAAATTAAAAAAACAGGATTTTTTTTTATTTTATAATTTAATAATGTGGTATCTGAAAACTTAAAGCGTATCTAAACCCCAATACAAAAATGTTATATGCAGGTTGCCAGTCCATATTTGTGGTGGCTGCATTGGTTTTACTTTTCCAAGCTTTTTTCACCTGGTGGTTCCGCAGATAACACTTAGGTTTACGTTTATTAAACTGAGGAGTTTTCTGTCAGTTCAGTTCTCTGCAGTTCTAAGAGGGAAATTATCTCCTCTGCAGCCTGTTTATAAAACTGTGAACTTCTGTTCTCAGAAAGAACCCCTCTAATGGGACTTTAGGTTCAATAGGTTTTATTGGTTTATCAACACAAAAGAAACAAAAATAAGACCAGGTGCAAGTCAGTGGGCACACTGGTGTAACAAGCTCGATTGTACAGTCATCAACAATGTATTCTAAATACATGAGTACTAGGAGAACAATTTAATACCATGTGATTCAGTGTATGGTTCTTATAACGTGCCATGCGTGGTTCCAGTCGGCCCATCTAATGGGACTTTAAAGGGCATAGACTCCAAAAGGATAGAGTAGCTTTGTATTAAAAAAAATCTATAATTTTATTTAAAAATATTAAAACAAAGTTCAAGTGTATGACTAAAATAGTACAATGGATGCAGTGATAATACACAAAAATTGCAATACAGATAACCACAGTGCTGTTGGTGGAACACACATAAACAGAGTGATACCCAACGCGTTTCAAGATATAACATTGTTCCTCTTCTTCAGGTGTAAGTGGTTATGGTTATAACAATAGTATCTATAGTAACAAAGGGGAAATATAATTAGAAACTTTACATATTTCAAGTAGCATAATTACATGTGCAAATATGCACTGACCATATGGATATAGAATAATATCCTGGACATCCCCATCAGTTAAAAACAAGGATAGGTTAACCAGGAGTGGAGAAATTAAATAAATTTAACAGTATAAAATAAAACATTCTGTATCCAAAATTGATTAAAGTATGATATATTATGCTATATAGAACCTAACATATTACTCACCTGGACCTATAGGATAGAAAGGAGCTAGGTAAAGAGCTCCAAAATATTCAGGAAAATACCCAAAGAGGATACAGGCATAATAATTTCTTTCATTCACCTAAAAAAAACACAGTTTCATACAGGTGAAATGAAAAAGGGAAAAATAGCTACAGAACTGCATAATGTTGACCGGATTTAAAATCGGAGTTTACCTAGAAAATAACAAAAAGAAGGGAGTGAGCAGATCAGGAACGATTATAAGCAGAACCTCTATTAAAATGGGTAGAACTACAACAGTAGCAATTTCTAAATTTATCTCATCCAACGTTGTATAGCATGTAGGTCTGGATGCCCCGGAGGGCAGCTTACAATGAGCTCCAGAAAGCCACATGTTTTAAAAGGACTAGGGTGGGTGTGGAAGGATGATTGGCAGTGTATGCGTAAGAGAGAAGGGGCCAGGCTGTGAAGAGTGCCCCCTGAGCAGTCGGCGCCCAGCCACGCCTACCACGGCGGGCGCGTGGCAATGGCAGCTGACAACCCTGGACACCAAAACAGTGCAGCGTCCTGATGTTGCCAGCCCCGATGGAAAGGCCACGCCCATCAGCTTGGTGACGAAGATTGGCGTCAGTGCCCCGATGGCGACCAGGACTCATCCCAGCCATCAGACACCCAAAATCAAAGGCCGACAGCGATAGACAGAAGCCGTCACTGGTGGCCTTTGTGTGCCGTGTGAGCAGAGAGAAATTGGACCAGACCAAATTGCTCCACCCAGAGGACAAAATGGGAAGCGGCAGGCAGCAAAAATCTAAATTATACAGACATTTGTTTCCATGGAAGTACATCGTTTTGAACATTTCATTAGTGAAGCATTTCTCAATTGTCATAAATATAGATATTAAAACATGGACAATACATCTTAACAGTCAATAAAAACAAAACCATTGTGCAATAGACCTATAGAGAAAGAAACATAGATACGAAAGAACAGACACCATAGTGAAAAAAGATCACATAGAGGCAGTTAGAGAATTATTGTAGAGACAGGTGAAAACTGAAAATATTGTTTCCTAATAAGATTGGAGAGTACATTATTCAATTTCTGGCTCACCTGATGTAAAACCCTCTAAAAATGGTCTTAAGGATAAAGATTCATTTAGGCCTGGGGACATGTAGCATTGAGGCAAAAGATCCACCTCCTTGTATACTTGGGTGTATCCAATTCAGGATTATAAAGGATATTTTAGGAAAGACGCCGCCATGTAGGGCAGTCACATGTCTACCCAAAGGTAGTTCTGGGTTATATATTTTCATAGATAACCCAGACCTAAAAACATGAGCAGTCGCATAAAAGAAGATATACCACTCCCATTGTCTTACAGTTGGCGTAATGTTTGGTCTATATTTTTCACCATTGGGTTAAGTTATTAAAAGCGTTGTGTTCATAAACTGGCAGTAGTTGCATCCCCCACATTTGAAAGTACCTGAACGATTGCGTGGATCCCTGTCACCTCCCCCTTTATACTCACTCAATATCAATTTATCTTTTAAAGATTTGGCACGTCTGGGGTTTCAGGTACAAAGGAACCAACTAATGGGTCCATTGTGCGCACATGCCAATATTTCTCCACAGTTTTTCTGATTGTTTTATTTTTTTATTGAAAATTATTTTATTAAGGTTTTATGTATAACATAACATAGAACTACCGTGATGTGTCAACATGACATCAACCTGCTTCCACGGTCACACGGGGCCCAAAAAGTTACAGTGCATTTGCATATAAACTGAACTAACATAGTCCAACTGACTAAACCATTACATTCTAACAATGTAGCCCCCCTTTATCACAGCTCAACCCAGGACTTCTGCTATATCCTCTCATACCTCGAGAAGTGGTAGAGAATGATTAGTAACCTATATCATGTGTATATATAGCAATCAACCAGCATCAGTTAGCAGTCTGTATACTGGGATATCAACCATATAAAATAGGTACTCTCTTGTGTCCCAAAGGACCACCCAACATTAATACGTTATACCCTGCTCATGTTGCAGTTATTAATTAGACCCACTGATTATCCTACTGTGTCATTGGAATTGTACCATGCCTGCCATACCCTGTCAAATTTATTTTGGCAGCCTCTGGTGGTGTACGTGGTCTCATGGAATTCACTAAACCCTTCTATACCACGTCAGGAGCCCCTTGCTTTTTCCAGTTTAGCAGAATTGCTTGCCTCCCATAAAATAATATATTAACCACTTCAGCCCCGGAAGAATTTACCCCCTTCCTGACCAGAACACTTTTTTGTGATTCGGCACTGCATTGCTTTAACTGACAATTGCGCGGTCGTGGTACCCAAACAAAATTGACGTCCTTTTTTTCCCACAAATAGAGCTTTCTTTTGGTGGTATTTGATCACCTCTGTGGTTTTTATTTCTTTCTCGTACATCACGGGACACAGAGCGGCATAGTCATTACTATGTGGGTTATATAGTTTACTTTCAGGTGCTGGCACTGGCAACTTCCAAACCGGAAGTACCCTCCCCTATATAAGCCCCTCCCATCCGGGAGCACCTCAGTTTTTTTGCCAGTGTCTAAGGTGTTGGCCAAGAAGTAACATGTGTTTTTCACTGAGCTTGCATACAGGTTCTTTTGGGCCTCAGTAAGCTATTCCGGATCCAACCAAAAAAGCTTCATAGCTAAACGGTCGGTACCCGGGCCTTGCAGAGAAGAGCAAGGTTTTGCCTGTAATGCTTCTCTTAGGAGAGCTGGACCCTGGGATCCAGAGCTCTGGTCATACCCACGACTAAGATGCTTTCTGTTCAGGGTGCTATACAGGTCCAGGGGAGTGGAATCCTTGGGAACCCGGTCCCTGAAGGTTTAATTACAATGCCTGCCGTGAGAGGTGAAGTTTGGGCTTCTGTGGACCAAACAGAGTCCTGCGGCGGGGAAAAGGTAAGTGGGGGCCCCCCAGGAACTTGGTTCTATTAGGGGACCCCCAAGCCTAATATGTCTTTCTGCCTGTTACCTAACGGTATTCCCGCTAAATATCTGTGCATGCCTGTAACTACTAAAAAATGTAATAATTTTAATAGTGGTCAAGAAAAAAAAAAAATAGACAGACCGCGGTACCTGTGTTAATCCACTAGAGGCCGCTGTGGAACGTTTCTTGTCATGTGGACTTTTTCTTTTCATCAGAGTCAAGTCCAGGCAGATGGTGAGTTCTCTTGTGGGAAACTGCTTCCTCTGCCATGTTGCAATGCTCGTCCATCCCCCGGCCTGCGGCAAAAGGGCCCTGTCTCCTGTCCCTAGTTTCCTTTTTCAAAAAAGAGCGCCGAAGGCGCACGTGCCCGTGCGCGTGCACGCGCCTCTATATATAGAGGTGAGCTGGAAAAGGGGGCGGAGCTTGGGGGATGACGCTCTGTGCGCGCCGCAGCGCTTCTGCGCATGTGCGGGCGTCCCAGCATGTTAAAAGGCACAATTATGTGTTGTGAGCTGGCTATGGAGTGCAGAGACAGAGCTGGCAACATTTAAAAAAGGCATACAGCAAGCGGTTGATGCAGGCAGGCCCATAGAAAGGCACATTAGTAGACACCAACTGTTTTTATAGCAGCAATTGTGCTAGACTATTGTCAGTAAGTGGTGTATTTCGGCTGGAATACCTCAGCTTTGGGCTTAGGAATATGCCGTCTAAAAACTCCGGGACTAAAAATCCCAAGAAGCATAGGGGGTCTCCATCGGGCTCTGAGGATCTTGGGCATGCTTCGGCTGCACCAATCTCCCCTGAAAAATCAGAGGTTAGTGACCGTAGAGCACCCTCAGGAGTACCTGGTACTGTGGCTGTCCTCAGTTCACCTGCTCCTGTGTATGTAACAGAGGAGGTTTTTTCCTCAGCTCTGGGAGGGCTGGAAGAGAGATTGTCAACATTGATCGCTGCTTCCCTGTCAGAGGGAAAGCGCGCCCGATCTCCGTCTCCTCCCTCAGAGTACCTGTTAGCAGAGCAACAGTCCCATACAGGGATCGACCTACCTGAAGGGGATCAGGATGAGGTTGATTCTGTTGTAGAGGAATCAACAGTGGAAGAGCCATTCTCAGCATCACATGCTGAAAGATTATGGGTTCAGTCCTTGACTAACATGGTCCGATCAGCATTTAAAATGCCCCTTGCGGAGCCATCATCCACTTCTGTCTCCTCGTTGGGGTCGCTAAAAGCTCCCCAGACTGTTTGTTCCTTTCCAATCCATCCTTTACTGGAAGGGCTCATTTACCAGGATTGGGAACATCCTGATAAAATATTTACTCCTCCCAAGAGATTTCAGGTGGTCTATCCCATGGAGGATAAGTTCATCAAAAAATGGAGGGTCCCTACAGTGGACGCAGCCATCTCTTGTGTGAATAAATCACTGACATGTCCAGTGGATAATGTCCAAATGTTCAAGGACCCAATAGATAAAAAATTGGAGTCCTTATTAAAATCTGCTTTTGCTACAGCAGGCTTGGTGACACAACCTGCAGTGGCAGCTATTGGGGTCTGCCAAGCAGTGAAGGATCAGTTGAAACAGGTCTTAAGGGACTTGCCAGATCAGCAGGCCCTTGTCCTAGCTGATCTACCTAGGGCCTTATGCTTTGCGGTTGACGCTATAAAGGATTCAATCCATCAGGCCTCCCGCCTTACGCTGTCTGTAGTACATATGCGCAGGCTTCTATGGCTCAAAAACTGGTCTGCTGAAGCCCCCTGTAAAAAATTGCTGGTCAGCTTCCCATTTCATGGTGAACGCTTATTCGGGGAAGACCTGGACAGATATATCCAGAAAATTTCCAGCGGTAAAAGTACACTGTTGCCGGTTAAAAACAGAGTTAGAGGTCCCTCTTTTAAGAGGCCTGCTTCTCCAGTCCCTAGGACATCGGCTGTGAAACAGTTCCGACGGCCTCCTCGGTCAAATCCCGCGGGTAAAAATCAGGGACAATCGCAGGGTAACAAGAAGCCCTGGGTCAGGAGAGGTACAAAACCTCCCCCAAAGTCAAATGCATGAAGGGTTGCCCCCACTCAATCGGGTAGGGGGAAGACTGCAGTTGTTCGCAGAGACCTGGCGGGACACGATCAGAGATAGATGGGTGCTCTCCGTAGTAAGTCTGGGATACAAATTGGAGTTAAAAGACTCCCCTCCTTCCCATTTTATAAGGTCGAACATGCCAAGGGATCCCCGGAAGAGAGGATCCCTCCTGTTGGCACTAGAACAACTATTGCTCCAAGCAGTAATTATGGAGGTCCCCCTAGAAGAATGGGGGTTCGGGTTTTACTCAAACCTCTTTACAGTCCCGAAGCCAAACGGGGACGTGAGGCCCATATTAAATCTAAAAGGGCTAAACAAATTCCTGCATATCAGGACTTTCCGGATGGAGTCGATCCGATCGGTGGCCACTGCCCTACAAGGGGAGGAATGGTTAGCCTCGATCGACATCAAAGAGGCTTATTTGCACATTCCCATCTTTCCAGTCCACCAAAAATTTCTACGCTTTGCAGTAGAAGGGCGCCATTTTCAGTTCAGAGCCTTACCCTTCACTCTGGCCACAGCACCACGCGTGTTCACAAAAATTCTGGCCCCATTATTGGCCAATTTAAGAACACGAGGTGTAACGATAATGGCATATCTAGACGACTTGTTGCTGATAGACCACTCAGTGGAAAAACTAGAAGTGGTTGTTCACGAGACAATCGAGTATCTGGAATCTCACGGTTGGATTATCAACCGAGACAAGTCAGCCCTAAAACCAGTCAAAAGTCTGGAATACTTGGGGCTAAGGCTGGATTCAGACCAGAGAAAAATTTTCTTTGCCTCAAGAAAAGGTGTCGTCTTTGAGAGATTTGATCCACCTAGTGGGTACAAAAAGACAGCCATCCATACGCCTGTGCATGAGGCTGCTGGGAAAAATGGTGGCATCATTCGAAGCAGTACCCTACGGTCAATTCCATTCAAGGAATTTGCAAAGGGCTATACTGTAAGCCTGGAACAAAAAAGTTCAGGCCCTAGACTTACCAATGTCCTTGTCCCCTTCCGTTCGCAAGAGCCTCCGTTGGTGGTTGGTTCCCCAGAATCTGGAAAAAGGGAAATCCTTCAGTCCGATTTCTTGGAAGGTGGTCACTACAGATGCCAGCCTTATAGGCTGGGGAGCAGTACTGGAGCAATGGTCTCTCCAGGGCAGATGGTCGGATGCAGAAAAGGCCCTGCCCATCAATCTCTTAGAGATACGAGCAGCTCGGTATGCCCTAGTAGCATGGACATCCAAACTCCAAGGGTCCCCTGTCAGAATTCAATCGGACAATGCCACGGCAGTGGCATATATCAATCATCAGGGTGGCACCAGGAGTCGTGCAGCCCAGAGGGAAGTAAATTGCATCCTGAAATGGGCAGAAAGATATGTCCCAGCCATATCCGCGGTATTCATTCCAGGAGTGGAGAATTGGAAGGCGGACTTTCTAAGTCGCCAACAATTATGCCCAGGGGAATGGTCCCTTCACCCCGAGGTTTTCCGGACAATATGTCAGCGGTGGGGAACACCGGATGTAGATCTGCTAGCATCCAGATTCAACGCAAAAGTGGACAGGTTTGTCTCTTGGACAAGGGATCCCCTAGCTTGCGGCTCGGATGCCCTAGTGTTCCCTTGGGATCAGTTCAAGCTGATATATGCATTCCCACCGCCACAATTGTTACCTTGATTACTCCGCAGAATCAGGGTAGAAAAGAAACCAGTGATTCTGGTGGCTCCAGCGTGGCCCCGAAGAGCATGGTACGCGGAGATTGTAAAAATGTCTGTGGGGAGTCCTTGGACCCTCCCACATCGTCCGGACCTGCTTTCGCAAGGACCGATATACCACCCTTCCTTACCAGCCCTAGGTTTGACGGCCTGGCTATTGAAGCCCACATTCTAAAAAAGAGAGGTCTCTCTAATTCTGTGGTAGCTACCATGATCAATGCCAGGAAGCCGGTATCCAGGCAGATCTACTATAGAATCTGGAAGGCGTACATCGCCTGGTGTGAGGCCAAGAAATGGCATCCACGTAAGTACGTAATAGGTAGGATTCTGGACTTCCTACAGTGGGCTGTAGATAGGAAGCTTGCCTTGAGTACTATCAAGGGTCAGATTTCGGCCTTGTCAATATTTTTTCAGAGGCCCTTGGCCTCGCATTCACTAGTCAAAGCCTTTATACAAGGAGTGATGCGTATTAGCCCTCCGGTTAATATTCCCATATGTCCATGGGACTTAAACCTGGTTCTGTCGGTTCTACAGAAACAACCATTTGAACCATTACAGCATATTTCCCTGGTTCTTCTCACCAGGAAATTGATTTTTCTAGTAGCCATTTGTTCGGCTAAAAGAGTGTCGGAATTAGCCGCTATGTCCTGTAGGGAACCATATCTGGTTATCCATAAGGACAGAGTAGTGTTACGTCCTCATCCAGCCTTTCTTCCTAAGGTGGTATCGAGGTTTCATTTGAACCAAGATGTGGTTCTTCCTTCTTTTTTCCCCAAGCCTAGTTCAGTAGAGGAAAAATTATTACATTCTTTGGATATAGTAAGAGCAGTTAAAGCTTATCTAAAAGCCACTGCTCAGATTCGCAGAACGGATACTTTGTTTATTCTGCCGGAAGGCCCCAGAAAGGGTCAGGCAGCGTCAAAATCTACTTTAGCCAAGTGGATTCGACAGGTCATTATGCAAGCCTATGGCTTGAGAAGGAGACCGCCTCCGTTCAAAGTTAGGGCGCACTCCACGAGAGCAGTTGGAACTTCATGGGCAGTGCATCACCAGGCCTCCCTGGCTCAAATCTGTAAGGCCGCAACATGGTCTTCAGTACACACGTTTACTAGGTTCTACCAGGTGGACGTTAGAAGTCAGGAGGATGTCGCCTTTGGGCGCCGTGTGTTGCAGGCCGCAAAAGATCCTCATGTCTGATAGCGCTCAGCTTATGTATGGTGTATCCCCCCCTCATTGGGCATTGCTTTAGGACATCCCACAAAGTAATGACTATGCCGCTCTGTGTCCCGTGATGTACGAGAAAGAAAATAGGATTTTTATAACAGCTTACCTGTAAAATCCTTTTCTTGTAGTACATCACGGGACACAGAGCTCCCACCCCTCTTTTGGGGACACTTATTGCTTTGCTACAAAACTGAGGTGCTCCCGGATGGGAGGGGCTTATATAGGGGAGGGTACTTCCGGTTTGGAAGTTGCCAGTGCCAGCACCTGAAGGTAAACTATATAACCCACATAGTAATGACTATGCCGCTCTGTGTCCCGTGATGTACTCCAAGAAAAGGATTTTACAGGTAAGCTGTTATAAAAATCCTATTTTTTTGCCCTATAAACAAAAAGCGATAATAAATATCCCCAAAAAATACATAAAAAACTATTTTTTTCCTCAGTTTAGGCTGATATGTATTCTTCTACATATTTTTGGTAAACAAAATCGCAATAAGCGTATATTGATTGGTTTGCGCAAAAGTTATAGCATCTACAAAATAGGTAATAGTTTTATGGCATTTTTATTATTATTTTTTTTATTAGTAATGGCGGTGATCAGCGATTTTTATTGTGAATGCAGCATTATGGCGGACACTTTTGACACTATTTTGGGACCATTGTCATTTATACAGCAATCGGGGGGTAAAAAATGCACTGATCACTGTGTAAATGACACTGGCAGGGAAGGGGTTAAGTGTGTCCTAGGGAGTGATTCTGTGTGGGGGCTGGGCTACCAGTGACACGACATTGATCACTGCCCCCGATGACAGAGAGCAGTAGATCAGTGTCTTGTCACTAGGCAGAACAGGGAAATGCCTTGTTTACATAGGCATCTTCCCGTTCTGCCGCTCCGTGACACAATCCCGGGACACCGGTGGACATTGAGTGCGCGGGTCCCGCAGGCACGGTCATGGAGATCGCGGCGGGGTTTTCAAAGCAACGTACAGGTACGTTGATTTGCTCAGCCAAGCCATTCCGCCGGCATATATGTTCTTTAGGCGGTCAGCAAGTGGTTAAGCAGAGTTCCAAAAACCCTATCAGGTACCACTTCTACTAGACCCAGCAAACAAACCCACACAGTCATAGGAATTGGTATTGCCAGAAGATCCGAGATACTGCTGAATTTGTGGGCACTTCCAGAAAATGTGATCTGCATTGGCGGGCGAAAAGGAGCATCTCCAGCACTCAACTGAGACGGAGCGGAAAATCTTGGCTAATCTGGCCAAGGTATAGTAGCTCCTGTGTAGATATTTCAATTGACTCAACCTATCTCTAGCCGATACTAGGTGTTGAAAGGGTCGAGTCCACAAATCATCCCAGTCCTCCTCCTGTATGTCTTCAGGCACTTCAGCTTCCTATTTTTCCCTACATCTGGCTAGGGCCTGAGGTGTCGTTTTAAAGAACTCTTTATAGGTCACTGAAAGGGGCCTAATGAGCTCCTCTCGCGTCAGTAAGCTGTTGAGATCTGAGGGCAGGGATTCCACCCCCCACATCCTGAAACTGCACTTGAGTTTGGAAGATCATGCCTTGCTTTCATTTGTGAAAAGGTCAACAACTCCCCATAACAGGTTATATCCTTCAATGTTTTAATTCCCTTGATCGCCCACACCATGGGATCTGGTATGTTCTAAAAATAGGATAGTGCAGAATTCATCCACAGAGCACTAAAGGGGGTAACGCCCTTATAACTAGGACATGCCAGCTTTACTGCAGTTTCTCAGGCTCTTATTGTGGCCTTCATTGTGAAAGTCAGCGGGAGATTAGATTTGGTTCCCCTATATAAAGCGAGTCTCAGACTTTCATACGACCCCAGGTGAGCTGCCTTCAAAACTGTGGCCGAGTCCCCATCATCTGCCTGTAGCCACCTACGGGCAAACACCATTTGGCCGGCCAAATAATATTTCTGCCAATCGGGCAAGCCAAGCCCCCCCCGATCCCCTGGTTCCTGAAAAACTTTAAGGCCTATTCTAGGGGGTTTGGGAGCCCAAAGGAAGGAGCTGACAATGCCATATATCTTTTTAAAGTAGGATTTCAGAACCCACATTGGCGCATGTCTCAGGAAGTATAAAATGACAGGGAGAAGTTTCATTTTAGGGAAGGCTGATCCGGCCCAGCAAGGACAAGGGCAGCTTAGTCCAAGTCAGAACTTTCTGCTTGAGAAGCATCAGTAAGGGAAGTAAATTAAGGGATACGTAATCCTGTACATTTGCAGTGATTTTCACCCCTGGATATTTAAGAGATAGGACCCATTGTAACAGAATATTTGGGTTAGCTCCTGCCCTCGCCCCCTCATCTAGTGGCAGAATAGACGACTTGTTCCAATTCACTTTCAATCCAGAGAATGTAGCAAACTGATTAAGGATGTCCAGCGCTGCCTGCAGTGAAGCACCCAGGTCTTTAAGAAACAGGAGCAAATCATCAGCATACAGCACCAGGCACTCGTTAATTGAGCCTACCCTAATAGCTTTAACCTCCCCTGATAACCAAAGGGCAATAGCCAGAGGCTCCAAAGCAAGGGTAAACAAGAAGGGGGATAATGGACACCCTTGCCTAGTGCCCCTTCCGACCATAAAGAATTCAGACACAGAAAATCCCAGTCTAATTGCTACCCTAGGGTGTCTATAATACACTTCCTGTATTTCGGCTCAAAACCCATGAATTCTAAGACCATGAACAAATAACACCAATCGACTAAATCAAAAGCGTTCTCTATGTCAATTGATACCACTGTTCTAGTTCTGGAATACATGAAATCCATAGGAGGAAGTTGTAAATGTGTAAAAAGTCTCCTCAGATTTGTGTCTGTAGATTAACCTGGCATGAACCCTGTCTGGTCTATATTAGCTATGGAAGAAATGACTGTAGCCAACCTGGTCGCCAATACTTTGGTCAGAATTTTTAAATCCATGTTTAAAAGAGCTATAGGACGTTATGAGGCACACTCTAATGGGTCCTTCCCAGGTTTTATCAAAAGGATCATGTACGCTTCTAGTATTGAATCTGGCAGAGTATCTTTTTCAAGGCAATGTTCCAGGAGTAAACCCAGTCTGGGGGCCAACTGTTCTACATGTGCTTTATAGAAATAGGCCGGAAAGCCATCTGGACCAGGGGCTTTGAGGAGGAAACACAAAGATTGCCGTTCCTATCTCCTTAATGGTAATTTTAGCGTCTAATGGATTACGATCTGCCTCTGACAACATGGGGAGCAAGAGGCCTTCCCGCAAGGAATCGAAAGTAGACATGTCATACGGTGGTATGGGAGAATAAAGGGTTGAAAAAAAGTCAATAAACTGCATCATTATGGACCTTGGATCAGTGACCTGGTCAACCCCCTTATTTCTGATAGCTGGGATGTTGGTGATCGATAGTCCGCAACCAACATAGCCAGAAGATTTCCATTCTTGTCCCCTTCGGCAAATATTGTATTTTGCACCTGCTTAGTCTCCGAATGTGCTAGATCAGGAAAATGTAGGGACAAGAGACACCTTGCCTCCAGCAGCGAACCATAAGAAGCCTCTGTGGGGGACCTCGCATGAGCCTCTGCACACTCCCTGTCCTTATTCTGCAGAATTTGATATTTTTCATTGTTGTTGACACTTAATGGCAGATATGCATTCCCCCTAGCCACGGCCTTAAAAGCATCCCACATTATAGGCAGGTCTGCTGATTCTGTATTTAAAGTCCAGTAAGACTTGATTGACTCCTCCACTTGAACTCAACAAAGGAAAACCACACAAACTACAAATTACTCGCCAATAAATACCACAAAGCAATCTTCAAAGCAAAAAAAGAACTCTTCTCGAACACCATCTCAAAAGCCCTAAACCGTCCCCGCGAACTTTTCAAACTAGTCGCTCAGACTATGAACCCCACCTGCCTAGAACCTCCAGCAAACGAAACACAAGAATTCTGCAATGAACTATCTGATTTTTTTATTGACAAAATCGAAAACATTCGTGAAATAACTAAGCAGAAAAAAACAACTAACCTCACTCAGCCAGAGCAAGAAGAAGAAAGCCACATAAATACTCTACAATCAACAAAATTTATTCTGATCCCAATCACCATCGACACCACCAAAATCATCATCAGAAGCCTCCGAGACAGCACATAACCAAATGACATTATTTCTACAAAACTTCTGAAAGAATGTACCGACATCCTGGCACCCACCATAACACATCTCATAAATCAATCGTTCAAAGAAGGTATTGTTCCGATCTCCCTCAAGCAAGGCATAATCGAACCCCTCCTAAAGAAAGCCAACCTCGACCCCAACTACCGCAGACCTGTAACAAGCCTTAACACCATTTCCAAGACCATGAAGAAAGCAGTAGTACAACAGCTACAACTCCATTTGGACACCTACAAACTCCTGGACCCACTACAATCGGGTTTCCACCCAGGCCACGGGACAGAAACGGCACTTCTCAAAATATGGGATGACGCTCTCGAAGCAGCAGATGATGGAGAATCATGTCTCCTGGTGCTGCTGGACCTCTGCGCAGCTTTCGACACAGTAGACCACAAAACTCTGCTCACTCGTCTCACAGAAGTAGCCGGAGTCGCAGACTCTGATCTACCCTGGTTCGCATCCTTCCTAGAGAATCGATCCCAGACAGTGAAACTAGGAGCCTTCACTTCGGAAGCACGAACAATTACATGCGGAGTCCATCAAGGATCACCCCTGTCGCCCGTGCTCTTCAACATCTACCTCCGCCCACTCCTCAAAATCATCAGCAAACAGGACCTGCTTTATCACTCCTATGCTGATGACATCCAACTCTACCTTCGCATCACCGGAAAAAAAGACCAATACCACAAACTAGAAAATTGGCTCATAATGATCGATAACTGGATGACGGAGAGCTCCCTCAAACTTAATGGATCCAAAACAGAACTTCTCTTTCTCCCCTTAAACAGAAAGAAAAACTCTAGGACAACAGCCACACCACCCACCATCCTTGGACAAACCATCACCCCAAGCACTAAAATTAAAAGCCTCGGAGTCATCTTTGACTCAGATATGACTATGGACGCACAAATAGGACCAGTAGTCAGCGGATCTCACCATCTTTTCCGCCTGCTACGTAGACTCATCCCCTTCATCCCGGAAGAGGACACAGCAGTAGTAGTTGGGTCATTCATCAATTCCCGACTCGACTACGCAAACTCCCTCTACCTCGGACTACCCAAATACCAGATTTTGCATTTACAACTCGTCCAGAACACAGCAGCCAGACTGGTAACGGGGGAAAAAAACCCTGGGAATCAATCACCCCGTCCCTGAGGTCATACATTGGCTAGCCGTAAAGGATCAGGTTACATTCAAGACCCTCTGCCTCACTCACAAATGCACACAAGGAAACGCTCCTCAATACCTATGTGAGAAAATAAAACACTACAACCCTAGTCGCGCCCTCCGGTCAACTAACCAAAACCTCCTCCACATCCCCAAGACCCACTACAAATCTAAAGGAGAACGAAGATTTGCAGTCCAAGGACCACGGCTATGGAACGCTTTACCCATGGACATCCGCATGGAAGAAAACCATCGGGCCTTCAGGAAAAAACTTAAGACCCACCTACTCTGAAGGATTAGGACGACACTGGATGCAAGCGCCTTGAGGCGATTTAGTTTGCATTTATAGCGCTATATAAGTTACTTGCTAACTTGAGCAGATACCTGTTCATTTTGCAACCAGCTGGGCGAAAGCTGCCACCCCCCCTCACCCCCATTGGAAAAGAAAGGGTGAGGGAAAGAGGGATATGGTCAGATAATCCCCCAGCCATGTTTCAGTCAGGAATGGCAAGAACAGCCCATTGCCGAAGGCAAGGTCTATTCTGGCCGAGGATTGGTGTGCTGTCGATATGTGAGAGAAGCATCTTACTAATGGATGCTTCCAACACCATAACTCCAATAATCCCGCCACAGTGGCCCAGCTGACCATATCCGGAAAACCCATTCTATTCAGATTGGAGGAGTCCAGTCCCACATCAAGTACGGCATTGAAGTCCCCCATCAGAACCATGGGAAGGTGAGCAAATTGAGCCAGGCGAACAAGTACATCATAAAGTATCTGAACCTGAAAAGGCAGAGGCAATAATACATTCACCAACAGTATTTTGCGGTAGCAAACATCTAAAAGCACTGCCTGGATCAGAGACCACCTGGTGGATTGTGCAAAGGATGGCTTTACTAATAAGAATGGAGACAACTCTAGCAAATGTAGAATAACTAGAATGGAGGGCTCTCTGAATCCACGGCCTACGCAGAGCTAATATTTTATTACCATCCAGGTGGGTCTCCTGTATGAAAAGGATATGTGACTTGGTCTGTTTCAGGTATTGGAATACTGAGGCTCGTTTAAATTTGTTGCTTAAGCCCCGTACATTCCAAGACATGATTTTAACCTTTTCAGCCATGACGTCTGATACGTATTATTGTATCCCAGAAAGGTAAGAGCACTATATCTCTACCTATGTGATATCTATGAGAGACCAGGTAACCAGTCCATAAGAGACATGTGCATAAATCCAGTACAACGTGGAGAGCTGGGACATGTAAAACTCCCCCCCCCCTGCTACTATACCAGAAACCAAACAAAAAGAACTAAAAACAAATACTTCAGTATTTACTTTCGACTGCAGCGGTTGGACCTCAAATAGTGGTGAGGTATAACCGCTGCAGTCCAAAGTTCGGCAGATCCAGTGATGGTTTTGCATTTCCTCTGGAAACTCCAGACAACAGGATCATGGAGCAAGTAAAACAAAAAGGTACAATAGAGAGGAAGTAAAATAATACAATATTCGGGAGTTAAGACATGCTTCCAGGTTGTAGAACAGTACAGCCAGTACAAGGTGAGCAAAAGGGGAATGGATTAATTGCAGCAGAACCCATCAATTGCATCTGAGATCACATATATAACAGTAGTCAAAATGGCTTTGATTAAATGGAAACAAAGTAGATGGTCATAAGGAAACTTGTGACTCAATTTCCATCCCTTCTCTTGCCTCCATCAGGTTAGCAGCAGTTCCTGCCCCCCTGCAGTATATAGGAATCCTGCTTAGGTAACATATAACACTTCAGTTCTTTTCTACTTTCCCAATGTCATGAAGCAAAAAACAAAAAAGTTAAAATGAGAGGAAAGAGAACTAAACAGGTGAGATGAGGTATACTCGCATATGAAGAACATTAGAATCAGCAACGTGGAAACAGAAAAGAATGGAGTAATTTTAACATGGCACAACATGTGCGACTGTGACCACAGGTGGAACAGCAGACAGTCAGTTAGGCCCGAAGCAAAACTATTGCAGGTTAGCGGCAAAAACATTAAAGCGCTTTATCCAGCCAATCACTTTCCTCCATCAGGTTCTCAAAAAATTTCACAGTCCCCCTGTGTTGGATGTGGAGCTTGCTTGGGTAGAGCATGCTGTATTGAATCCCCTTTTCCCTCAGCCGTTTACGAAAATCTTTAAAGGAGCGACGTTTCCCCTGGGTTTCGGCCGAAAAGTCCGGGAATAACATCACTCAGGTATTCTTATAACACAGATGCTGATGCTTCCTGGATTGAGCTATAATCATGTAATTCAGGAATCTAAACAGGAAAGGTCTGGAAAAAGGCACCGGGGGGGGGTGACCCTGCGGGCTCTTTACACTACATAGGTGGGGGGAAGATCCTGCAAAGATAGTAGCAGCTTGATGAATTGCTCTGCAAATAAAACAGGCTTAGGCAATTCAGCTCCCTCCGGCAACCCCACCATCCATATATTATTCCTCCTCTGCCTGTCCTCAGCATCATCATTCCGATGTTGGAGGGATCTTGCCAGATCTCGAAGTTCCGACAGGTGGGTTTCATAGGTATGCGAGGTGTGTTCTACCTCAGATATTCTCTCCTCCACTGTGGTGAGCCTTTCCCCGGATCTTATCCAGGTAATGCTTTATCAGGGTATCAAAAAATTGGAGGTCATTTTTATCTGCTAATGAATGGCCCACATCCCTTTATTATAAATCTAGCTTTACTAAATTGCATATTGGACCTTCCCTGAATGAGTAAAAGTCACTCCAAAATGTGTAGGAATTGTGATTGTAATCCGTACCAATTGTTTACGTCAATTTTATTCCATGATTTCTACATGAATTGATGATTTTTATCATTATATGCTGGTTCAGCACTTTAATGTTTTTATACTTTTTTATACTATAAAACTTTACAACTTTTAAATATCGTTTCACAATCTGTGCCTTCCAAGTCCCACCCCGAGGGGAAACTTGTACTCTCGTCCCTCATCAGGGTGCACAACGAGAAGAGGTAATCAATCCGCCCCATGAGCTTACCCTTGCTGGCATTTATGGCCTCCAGAATGGGTCTGTGATCGCTTCATGATCCACAGAGATCGCCGGATAATCTAAGGACTCTGCTACAGTGCATTGCTTCGCAGCATCGGCCGCCTGCTCCATCCTCGTGGCAGCCTGTTTGGCGTGGGTGTCTGTGAAGACAAGATGGAGGCAGAGCCAATCTTTAGCAGAGCGTGTCAGACGCTGCTCCTTCTGAGCCTATTTTGCTGCCAATGAGGGCATCTCCAGGATGGGCGTACTCTCCCCAGCCAGATTATGGGGTAAAAAAACGGGTATAATAGCTCCCTATGAGCGGATGATTACAGGAGAAACGGAGCTCCAAAGAAATGCTTGCTGGCTTGATCACATCCGGCCACACACCCCTTTTCTGATTGTTTGATGTTGGTTTGATAATTGAGTGATAATAAGAATTTGGTTACTTTTTTTCTGTGTTGATGCTGGATTGTATAACAGGTCATGTCGTGTCCTAATACATGTTTTCTTGAAGGCCTTTTTGAGGCACGTATGGGAGTAACCTCGTGCAAGAAGTCTCTCTTTTAGTAAATCTGCTTCTTCCTTTTTTCTTTTTTATCTGATTTTTTTTTTTATTGTGGATACATTTTGTAAAGGTACAAACACTTGTAAAAGTCATAGTGTACTAAAAGTATTATGTACAAAGTGATACGTTGAACTAGAATAAGCCAGTTGCACAACAAGTGTAATATCATGCATAGTAACATATTTTAAATGTACAAACAATAACTCAGAAATCTGAGAACATACATCCCCTGAAATGTGTACCATCCGTAAATGTGTAATGAGAGAATAGCATCCCAAACAAGAAAATGACTCCCAAAACAGTATCCACATTAGGTAGAGCGTTAATATGTATTCCCATGCCTGCCCAGAAATTTGAGAGCCGCATACTCCCGCTTTCACACCTAGACCCGGAGCAGTCTGGTAAGAACTAGTTGAGGAGGGGCTACCTCTAGGGTTCTCTAGCCATTCCTGCCATATTTTGGTAAATCTGCCTGCCACATTTCTGTGCTGGTATGCATTTTTTTCCCTAACAAGTATTGTATTCACCTGTTGTATCTATTGGGCAGACATGGGTATCTTGAAGAGATAGACAAAACTTTGCAATCAACTTTCTAGCAAGGTAAAACAATCTAATCAAGGCAATATAAGTAGGAGGATACAGCTCCTCCTCAAGACCACCCAATAGACAAGTAATCGGATGCACCAGTAACGGTAAGTGGTAAACTTTATTAATGGTCTCAGAGACCTCATTCCAGTAGCATACTAATTTAGAGCATTTCCAAAGTAAATGGATCAGAGTACCCTAGTGTAGCTGACACTTTGGACACAAGCGGGAGTCTCTCCTTCCCCATGTATGCAATTGTATTGGAGTCCTATACACCCTATGGAGAATAAATAAGTGGGATAGCTTGTGAGCCGCAGAGACAAAAAATAGGGGACCAGTCACAAGAATCTGTTTCCATCTATCCCCATCTATATGACCAAAATCAGTCTCCCACTTCTCCCTACAGGGCAGCAGGTCTGGAGCTTGGATATGGGCTAGTAGTCAAGTATAAATACTAGAGATGATCCCCTTCTTACTCACAGTATCAAAGATAAAGGGGAGGAAGTCAGAGTTGTCAAGGCGCATGGCAGAGCATCTACCTTGAATTCCCATGGCATGCAGCAGTTGTAAATACATAAAGTAGCGATTTGGTAATAAGGGGAACTCTGCTCTCAACTGAGGAAAGGACTTCACAACAGTACCATCAAACAACTGCGACATGTACCTGATCCCAGCAGTTTTCCAGATGGAATGGTCTAGCAGTTTCTCCAATTCAGGGTACGATCTATTACACCAAGCGGGTTTGCAGTCCAGGAAGCCCTCAATGCCCAGACGCCTCTTCAACTCCTTCCAGAGTCTCAAGAGCAAAGGGACAGTAGGGCACCCCAGAGGAGCCCTCAGGTGGAGTAAATACTCCACAAGGGAGTGAATCAGCAAGGTCCTGGAAGGGTCTGCCACCACTAATAAATCCCATCCTGCAAGGTGCTGCAGCTGTGCAGCCAAGAAATAGATGAAAGAATGCAGGACTGCCATTCCCCCCCTGGTCTTTAGGGTATTGTAACGTAGCTAATTTAATTCGGGCACTCCATTCTTCGATATTAATGCTCTATATTGGGATTCTATGCAAGCAAACCAATAGCCAGGTATCCAAAAGGGTGCGCTATGAAGAACATACAGCAGCTGCGGCGCCCATACCAATTTGATAAGATTTGCCCTTCCTGTAACTGATAGGGGAAGCTTGCACCAGCTGGTACATTTATGCTTTAATTTTTGTAGACTAGGTTTCAAATTTAATGAAATATAGTCTCTAGGGTTCCCAGTCACCTCAATTCCCAGATATCTAAAGGAGTGAACTATTTCCAACTGAGCCACTGAGTCCGGTATGCAGCATTCAGGGTATCTAAAAGAAGAGGGTGGAGTAGTTCACTAAATCTTTTATAAATCTCAGCTGGGAGACCATCTGTACCTGGGGATTTACTGTTGGCCATAGAAGCTACTGCTTTAGTAAGTTATTCAAGTGTAATGGAAGCGTTTAATGTCTTAAGACCACTCACAGACAGAGCTGGAAGAGGGCACTGATCTAAAAAGTCCACCAATTCCATCGCCGTGGGAGAGACCTTAGAGGTGTACATATCTTCAAAATAGTCCCCAAAAACTGATGCCACCCGATCTGAGGACATAAACAATTGCACCTGCAGGGGTTTGAATGGAATAAATCAGTGACTTTGCCCGTTGTGCTCGAGCTATCACCGCCAGCAGATGTCCAGTATTTTCACTCTCCTCGAAATACTGCTGATGCATAAAAAACATTTCTTGTCTGCAGCAGTGGTAACATCTTGTTGATATAGGGCCTGGGCAGCCAACCAGCTTTGTTCAGACTCTGGTTAGGGCTGAGTAATATAGTGTTCCTCAGCTTTCCGAGCTTCAACAGACACCAGAGTCTCCCCTTCCCTAGTATTGGATTGATAACAGATATTTGTTTTATGACAAGGCCTTGGAGATGCGCCTTTAGGGTGTCGTAGACCACACGCAGAGCTGCGGTACCCCTATTGCATCTAATAAAGGTGGTAAGTGCTCTAGGCAGGGGATCATCGACAGGGAACAGTTGAAGCCAGAAGGGATTGACTTTCCATAGTCTCTCCCCAGGGACACCCGGGACGGAGATCAATGCTCGTAGGAGAGAATGGTCAGAGATGCTTCGAGAGGCATATTCATTCAGAGTAACTTTGGGCATGACCAGAGGGTTGCATAAACAAAAGTCAATGCGGGTCACTGCTCTATGTGAGGCAGAAAAGCATGAATAATACCTCCTGTCTGGATATCTGTCCCTCCACACATGTCCCCAGCCAAGCTCACAGATCAGCCTTGTAAATGAGGTGACACACCCAAGACTTCTGGAGGGTCTGCCAGGTGATGAAAACTTGTCTAGCTTTTTGTCTAGGAGATTATTAAAGTCCCCCAAAACCCAAACGGGTATATCAGGATACAGAACCATAAATTGTGCTAAACAGTTGAGTATTGCCTATAATACACAGCATGCCAGCTAACTTACATAGTAGAAAAATGTATCTGCCTTGATCATCCACCCGAGAATGTATTGGTTCAAAAGAGACATCATTAGAGATTAAAGTACTAACCCCTCTGGAAAATGTGGCGTGAGTGGAGTGAAACTGCACTTGATAGACAGAGCTTTTCAGTGTAGATAAAGTAGTGGGTTGTAGGTGCGTTAACTGCAGAAACCCCAACCCTGCATAGCGGTACGATTTAAGTATAGAAAAAAGTGCCTGACGTTTCATCACATCACCCAGACCCCGCACATTCCATGAGATAAGATTACAGTCAACCGCCATAATGGTATTCTAACGATAACAGTAGACATAGTAGCTCCACAGTGGGTGGCAGAAAAGAAAAACACTGTACTGAGCCAGTCATAGGCCCAATTATGGCACCGGGAGGGAGCCAGGCAATTGGTAAGAATTCCAAAAAAGGAAGAGGAAATTGGGATTCTGCAAGTCGCAGACATAGGGGGAGCACATAGAGTAGCTGATTGTGAGGTAGGTACACAGTTCAGCAAACTTTGCAAGGGTCCAATGTAGACCAACATAACTCCAAGTAGGAGGCAGGAAGCCAAAGAATACAAAATAGAAAAAAAAACAGACATAGTACCCAAAAACAGATGGGGTCAAACATGAGCGGTATGTCCACACAGGACAGGCAGTTGGGGGGGGGGGGCTACATCAATTTACCCTGTAGATTCAAAGGGACTTGCCAGTTCCACGTGGTGAGGAGCAGTATCAAATACATCAACTGTAGGTAAACTTACCGCCTTAAAGAGGTATAGGTAATGGAACGAATATACCCAACTTGCCTTCCATCTGGAAATAGAACAATAAGCAGGAAAAGAGGCCAAGTGTTAGTGGCTCAGTTATGTGGAGGTTTCCGCAGGGTATGTTCCTCTCTATCCAGCCAGTCGGATACAGCAGCAGGATGTTCAAAAAAGTGGTTGCGATCATTCGCCGTTACCCTCAATTTTGCAGGATAGAGCATTGCATAAGAAACATAATGGTGTCATCTTTTCTTGACATCCGTGAATTTAGCCCTCCTACATTGCAGTTCAGCAGAGAAATCTGGATCGAAAGAGATCCAGACATTATCCACCTTTATCGCCTCACCCATGAGTCTGGCCTGGTATAGGATAGCATCACGATCCTTGAAATTCAGGAGCTTAAACAGAAAAGGTTGTGGAGGTTCCCCAGGGCAAGGAGGCCTCCCAGGTAGACGATGTGCCCTCTCAACTACAAACATAGGAGAAGACACTTCCCGTCCAAAAGCTTCCACAAGCCAGCGTTCTATGATTGCTACTGGGTTCGGCACACAACCGTCACATTACTCCTTCTTAGCCTGTTCTCTATGTCTTCTAGGCGTGCAGCATGGCCAGAGGTTAGGGCCTGTACCTGCCTCATCTCATGCTGAAGGGGGCAACGTAGTCTTCAAAAGTGCTTACACGGCCTTCAAATGCAGTGGTGTGATCCCCTAATTTCTGCATATCTTGTCTGATCAATGCAACTTCTATTTTCACTCCTTTAAACTCAGTGTTGAGATTAGATAAATTAATGTTGCAGGAGGTGATTGCAGAAAAGATATAGTTTAGGCTCAGGGTCCTGGGCACTGTGGGTGCTGGGGTCATTATCCGAGGCCAGGATAGCAGGGGTACTCGCTGTGTCCCAGAGGAGCTCCGCAGGGTCATCCAACCATGCAGGATCATGTTCCAGCTCCTCAGGAGGGTCTCATGAAGCCCCAGAGGGGTAGTCGATGGCTTAGCTGGAGTGTCTTTGAGAACAGCTTTTAAGCTGCTTCTTTAGCCAGGCGGCCGGATGCCACCTTGGACCGCATGATCGGGCCCTGTAAAAAGGGCTTTTCTCCGCTTAGACGTGGCTCAGAGGGGTAGGAGAGACACCGTAGGACAGCTGGAGTGGTGGTGAGTGTGAATACGGTATGCAGCGGTGGATACGCGGCAACTATAGGAGGATTTCAGGGTAGTTTACAGGAGATCCGGCAGAGAGAGCCCTCAGCATGTCCTACCGCTTGTGCTGCAAGCCACTACTGGTCGATAGACCGTCTGATCCTTAATGGATCTGGATATTCCAAAAATGCGGTGATATAGTTCAAATCGTGGGTCATGGTAAAACTCACATTGAAAGGGTTGTTGATGGATTGGAGAAAAAGTTTTCAACTCTCTGGGGGCCCACCCCAGACTAAAAATATGTTGTCAATATAACAATAACAGAGAACCACATTCTCCATGAAGGGGAGCAGGTCCTCCAATAGGCCTATCATGTGTTCCCACTCCCCCAGGTACAGATTGGCGTACAATGGGGCACAACAAGTCCCCATCGCTACGCCCTGTACCTGGAGGAAGTGGGAACCATTAAAGGCAAAATAATTGTGGTTAAGTATAAACTCCAATGCACCCACAACAAAGTTATTTTTATTTATTTTTATTTAAGGATGTGCAACAAATACAATAAGAGGGTAACTTCACCCAACATACAATCAGTAGTAAACATCATAAGCACAACCAATACTCCAAGATATACTGCGGAAGGGTAAGGTATATTCATGTGGCAACAAGAAAGAAATAATGCTTTATATAGGAATGCCGTGGCCCTTCCAACTAATCTTTTGGAAGAAAAAAAACTCTTATTTCCTGAGAGATCTGCCAAGTCACTGTGGGAAGTCTATAACGGGGTGTACTACCAGATTCTGCGCACACCACTTTTTTTGCATTCCGTTAGTTTCAGATTGATATCAGAGATAGAAAGAGGGTAAAGAAAGGACTAGATGGAAAGAGAGAGAGATGGGAGAGAAAAAAAAGAGGGGTGGGAGATGTGAAATCCTCCTGGACACAACAAAATTGTTGAGTTTCCATTCAAAGCGGCTATTCTGAGATATGTGTTTCATACAGGACAGCTCTTTATCATGTGATATGGAGCTGTACAGTGCCTCTGCATCAATTGCAACCAAAGATGCTGTAGGTGGAATGTATAGTTCATCAATGTTCTGTAACAAATGTATTGTATTACGTATGTAACTTGATAAGTTCATAATGTGTGGGCGTAAATATCTGTCAACAAATTTACTCAGGTTTTAAGTTAATGAACACATTACACAACACATCACAGCCTGGCCCCTTCTCTCTTGCGCATACACTGCCAATCATCCTACACCGCCCACCCTAGTCCTTTTAAAACATGTAGCTTTCTGGAGCTTATTGTAAGCTGCCCTCCAGAGCATCCAGACCTACATGCTATACAACGTTGGATCAGGTAAATTTAGAAATTGCTACTGTCGTAGTTCAACCCATATGAAATTGGCCCATGGTGTGGCGTTTCATTTGGGGTTGGGCGTGGTGCCCTTTGTAGTTAGTCTGAGTTGGATCTCTCCACTCCTCACCCTCTGGACTCTGGCGGCATAAATCCTTGTTTTTAACTGATGCGGATGTCCAGGATATTATTCTATATCCATATGGTCAGTGTATATTTGTTCATGTAGTTATGCTACTTAAAGTATATAAAATATATAGAAATATATTTGTAAATAGAATTCGGATCGGTAGATCAATTTTTGACCGATTCAAATTCTAAGCATTCTTGTTGGATGCCGTGAAATCATTATGCGCTCCACCTGGAATGACATCCGACTTTCTAATGCCAGAAGTCGTCTTGATGTAACATTTTTTATTTATTTTTTGTAATTCCTTTATAGTATAAAAGAGTCAAGGAAAAACATATACAGTAGAGATATGCAGCTTAGTACATCGACAATAGAAACTTCAATATATAGATGGCTGACAAAAAACACCAAGACAACAATCCCAGAGGAAGTATTCAATAGGATAATCCAATAACACGACTGTAGCATATATAATACCACTCACCCACAAGTCAGGAGCGCAAACATCAAAACATTGGCAATGAAACAGGAAATGGAACACACGGCGAGGTCATGCGTGTCGGCAAGTGGAAGACTTCGAGTGGTCAAAAGTATCATGAAATTGGGAGGAACAGGGAGGAAAGAAAGCTAAGGGAGAGCGAACAGGACCAGGGAAGGGACGCAAAAGAAAAAGAAAGGGGGAAGAGGACCAACAAGGAGATTTTTTTTTTATAAATAAGGGGGGTATGGGAAGGCGGAAAGGTCACTCGGTCATCCCTTTCCCTGGGTAAGTCAAGGCATGCAGAAGTTCACTGGCCGGTGGAGAGCTCGTTGAGGTAGGCATCGGTATACACAAAATAATTCCACGGCCTCCATGTTTCCATACACAACTCTTCCATGTTACGCAGTGTTGCTGTGAGTTCTTCCATGTCTCGTATGTTGACTTTAGCGAACCAAAGAGCCTTCGTAGGGGGGTCAGCATCTCTCCAGCGAAGCGGAATACAGGTCTTCCTGGCGTTTAGGAGTTGCATCGTGAGAGAAGATTTGTATTTTTTATTGGTCGTTCCGTCAAATGCGATAAACAGACCGGGTTAGCATGCAGATCGAGAGCCGTAAGTTGTTTAATGAAAGTGGTTGCCAAAACTGTTAAATTTTAGGACATTCCCAAAAAATGTGGATCATAGTCCTACCCCTCGCGCCACAACGCCAACAGGAGTCTGGGACCTGAGGGAACATGCAGTGAAGTTGGGTGGGGACCCTGTAACATCGAGTAAGGATCCTCTCCTGTACCCACGTGGCAATGGTAATACTTTTGAGCAAAATGCAGAATCTTTAGTCTTTGGGCAGGAGTAAAACTCAGAGCCAGATCGGTTTCCAATTTACTGAGAAATGGAGGGACATCTTCTCCTGCGTGAATCGGGGAGGAATATAACAAGGAGAGGGAATGACGTATCGGTTCCCCTCTGTGATTTAAAACAAGTGAGAGCGGACGAAAGATACCTGGTGTATGGGAACAACGTTGGAGAAAAAAGCGCAGTTGAATGCCACACCAAAAGTCCAGAGGAGAGTCAATAAGATGGGCTAGGTCGGAGGAAATTCAGGTCCCTGTTGACGTGAGGAAGTCCGTCAAGTGAGTATAGCCCCGATCTTTAAGACGACAAAACTGCCTACCCTAAAGCCTGGAAATAAATTTGGGATTAACTGGGATGGGAATCATGGGCGAGGGACGTGGAGGAATTAAAGAGTTTCCCGAGTGACCTATAAAGTACTGCCCAAGGTGGGATGCACCCACAGCTCTCTAGGTATTAGGGAAGATATCCAAGGCCACTCAAAGCCATACCCCGAGAATCTTCCAATTCCTTGGAGACCCAGAGCTTGGACTCCCCATGGCAATGCCAATCAACAATCCTGTTGAAATGTGCGGCCCTATAATGTCAGAATATCGGGAAGAGCGAGGCCCCCTGAGGCCTTTATAACGATAGTCTTTGCAGCGTCTGACGTGGTTTCTGATGGAACCAGACAAATTTCCGAAACTGTGAGCCAATAGTATGAAAGAAAAGTGGCGTAAGCCATATGGGAAGGGCTTACAGTAGAAAGAGGATCCAATGTAGCACTGTCATTTTGAGGGCATTGCAGCATTCAAACGATGTCAGGGTTAAAGAATGCCAGTGCACCAGGTCCTCCTTCAGTTTGATAAGAAGTGCCTCAAAATTCGATTCATATAGCTTGGATGGATCAGAAGTTATGTTGGTGCCTAAGTATTTAATCGCCGTTGATGCCCGCTGGAAGGGAAAAGGAGGACGGAGGATCTGGATCACGCCAGGGTCTGCAGAGATGTTAAGGGCAGAGGATTTCCAAGTTAATTTTGAAATGGGACAAAGTCTCATACACCTGTAAAGCCTTTAGGAGGTTTGGTACGATAACCGGTGATGTTAGGACCATCACGGAACGTGCAGAGGAAGGGTTTCAAGGTCAGTATGAATATCAGGGAAAGGAGGGGGCATCCCTGCCGTCTCCCGTTCGATGTGTCCCATCCGATATATCCAAGAAATCAGACCTGGTCTCGTTAACTTTTACAGCTGCAGAAGGTCATGGTTAGAGAGAAGAAATCCAGCTAAGCATGGAGGTCCCAAGACCAATATGTTCCATGGTCACTCGTATGAAGGACCAGTTAAACCTGTTGAATTCTTTGTCTGGGGATCAGGGAAATAAAATAGACTTCCCCTCCACCAGATAGTTGAGGGCTGTTACCAAGCGTGGCGTGAGTAAAGTACAGAATGTCTTGTAGTAGACGACAGTCAGGCCCTGGTGCCTTTTTGGTTTGGACTGAGAGCTTTACATAGTTCCTCCTCTGTGATAAGAGACTCTAATTGTTCTCGTACAGAGGAGTAAAAAGAGGGCATGCCAGAAGATGCAATGTAAGTGTGAATGTTTGCGGAAAGACCTAAAGAGGTTTCTGGGGAAGGTGTTGGGTCTAGGTTGAACCATGGAAGGAGTGAAATTCAGCAGCCATAGCATCCGATGTAGACAGTTTTTCCCCCGAAGATGTGGTGATATGTGGGATATAGGTCCGGGTACGAGGACCACAGGTCACCCTCGCTAGGAGGGTGCCGGGTTTGTTGAAAAATTTGTACATAATACAATGGGACCATGCCAATTTCTGTTTTGTTTCATGAAAAGCAAGGGAGTTGAGTTCTTCACAGGTCTTAAATAGCTCGCAATGTACCGAATGGGCAATACTGGCTTTGTGAGCGCTTTCAAGGCGACAAAGACAGGCAAGTAGGGTATCAACCTGGACAGTCCTTTCCCGCTTCATATCTTGGTCAAAGTGCCCCTAATTACTGGCTTGTGGGCTTCCCAGACTACAAATGGGTTATCCACTGAATTCTCGTTTAGGGAAAAATATTCAGAGAGGGCAGCTTCCAATTTTTGACGGGGATTGCGTAAATAGATTTGATGTGCTGAGGAGAAAAAGGAGTAGCCCCTGACGTGTGGATGTAAAAGACGCCAAGGGTCGATAAGTTGTAGAAGTTGGAGTTCTGTCTTTAGGCGTTTAAGGCGGGAATATGAAAGGAAGTGTGCTAAAGGTAACACATACCAAATCCCCTCACGGAGCACAAATCACTCCGCAGAGGGAGACCCTAACTGGGGTGGTGGTAAGGTCAGGAGGTGAAACGGCAGAGGTGCACGGACCCGAGAACAGCAACATATGTAAGAAATCACATACACCGCTAAAAAGAGCATGAAAATAAATCAATGCAACGGAAATATATGCCCCATCAATCCGGTGATAGAACGGAGGGGGCCACTTAGCCCAGGGGAGAGACATGCAGAGAATGGACCTCCGACAACTATAATTACATCTGCAAAACAAATAGACATACACATATACAGGTATATAGGTAATATAGATCACTGCAACTGAAAAAGTAGCTGATGCCCAGTCGATGAACATAAACCCTGGCCCCCAGGCAGTGAACTCAGGCTGAACCCCCCAACCCCAATGGGACCAAAACTGGGAGATAGAAAATCTAATGCATATAGGCAATGCATAAGATCCCGTGAGGTGGGGCTCCTGTAGTCAAACAGTAAAGGGGGCCCCGGGAACCTGCCCATGCCACCACCAGGTGGCCCAGTAAAGAGGCCCCCAGGCCGATCTAATTGTACCAGACCTTTGGCGAGAACCCAGCAACGTTAAGGAGTCCGCTCATTGAGTTCCACACCCCAGCAGCGGCAAAAAATCATCCAGTGACCCTTAGACTTTCTCCCGTCACACCTGTCAAAGAGGGGTGAGGAAATGGCCGGTTTCTGAGTCGGGAAACCCACCAGCGAACAAACAGTGATACATAAAAAGATACTAACACTGAACATGAGCAATCAACATAAGGCATAAGTGAGTCAGCAAGAGCCCCGGAAGGCCCTGCAGACTAAGTAGATAGAGTGCAACTGTATATGGGTATTATAAAAAAGAGGTAGGATGAAAGGGATTTTTATGGTGCAGAGATTAATCGATGAGAGAGAGTTTCTAATATAATATAGTTGATAATTTTATTAATGCAAAAATAGACAAAAAAAGTGTAAAATATATAAAACCAATCCTGGTTTTTTTTGGTACATATACAGTATCATACATAAATGGTGGTCATAATGCATAGAGTTTGGATGAACATAGAATCGCATAGAAACCCAACATGTTTCGCTTGAAACAGCTTCCTCAGGGGTTTGCGATGACCATCCGTATTTGTCAAGTATGACTATACAAAAGAAAAAGAAAAAATATACAATTATACATTGAAATAGATTACATATTATATTTAAACAAATTAAGTATGAACAAGGTCTGATTGTTATGCTGGACCCTTCCCATTGCTACTTACCCTGCCGTCTGTATTGTCTGCTGCGCAACACCGAGAAACGCAGGATCAAGAGCAAAGGTCACCCCATATATAGAGAATGCGGATGGGTGACCACAGTGGACACTAAATAAGAGACCGGCTAAATGCCAAAAACAAAAAGACAGGGATCAGAAAAAAGAAAAGGAAAAAACAGAAGGAGAAAATGAATTTTAAATTTTAAATTCTAAATTATGGAAACGATGGTGCGCAATTAAGCAAACCATACAGAGACGAAGAAGTCTGTCTAATATGCAATAAATAAATTGTTGCAATAAATAGATATGACTTACGTAGAGTCAGGTGAACAGAGATATGTTCACTTGCTGGGATGGAGAGGCTGTCTGCTTGCAAGAAACCACAGATGGAGATTGTGGAGGCCACTAAAAGAAACCACATTGTTTGGAATTTGTTTACATATAAAGGTTAATATAGATGGCATGGTGTGCCTATGTCCCCCAAAAAGATAGGCACACATAGTTTAAAAGTTAGATTAGTCAGGCAATTTAAATGACTAGATGTATATGAGACATATATTGAATTTAGATAATCTTGTAAATAAATATTTATTTTTAAATATTATCTATTTGTTTGAAATTGCTTTTGAAATTAGTTCCATATCAAAGTGGAACATAGTGGACAATAGTCTCCATAAATGGATGTGACAAGATCAAAATAGATGGATTAAAAATAATAATAATTGTAAGCCCAACAGTCCAGTGTGGAAAGAGAGACAGACCCACTTTAGCCTATGGCAGCCATATCCTATACATTGGGTGCAGTTCCGCATTGTTAAATGCAGCCTGAGATAAAGGGGTTATAACCATAAAGAGTATCAAAGGGCAGAGAGAAGAGCAAGAAGGTATGTAAATATTACCTTTGAATGGTTGAACCGCCAGCCAGAACTCCACCAACCCACAACGCTGCGAACAGTGTGTGAGCTGGTTATATAGTGTCCACCAATACGGTCGGCGTCTGACATCACCGACCGTAGAGCGGGCTAGAAGCGCGTGACGTCAGCCCGTAGGACATGCCAGCTGCTGGGGACTGCAAGGGCCAGAATGCACCAGGGCTGGGGGAGGAGCCGCTCGCCGTCACACCATACAGGACGGATGGAGCGGATACCGCCCTCTGGAAAGTTCCACCAATGGAAGATGTCCGCTGACAGCCATTGGCGAAAGGATGGAAAACAGCCAGACCAAAACAGAATGCATGTCACCAGGGTCAACGCCGCGCTAAAAATGGGCCATCCATGGGGGATCGTAGATGACCCTGGGTGCCCATGCAGTCACACCGCATAAATCAAGGGGGGACAATGGCCTGAGGGAAACGGCAATGCACAGCAGACAGGGCTGGCGGCAGTTGTCAAAAGGATAAGTGCAAAAACCAGAGCAGCGAGCCCGGCTGAAGGACCGGATCAGAACTCATATGGCCCGACACTCTGAGGGAGGGGGGAGAAAAAGGAACCAGCAGAACAAGAAGACCAATATGTATCACCAGATAAACATAATAAATTAACGCATTGTACATAAATGTAAGGTTGATATGGTATCAAAACATAATATACAACATTATAAACTAACAAACGTATAGATGAAAATTAAAACTGGAATGTCCCTAGCATGAAGGGTCAAGATAATATACTCAAGACCATTGATCCTGAGACATGCACCATTTTACTGTGGCCACAGTAGACAACCAATAGAGCATGGTGAAAGGAAAAAAAAAAAAAAGGTTTCACAAGAACAATAAACAGAAACCCAAAATCAATCCTAGATATAACATCAAAGAAATGATCTAAAACTAAGACTTTCGTTGAATCCCGGAGGGTGAGTGGCCCTGAGGTCATAGATCCAGCGCGACTCAAGTAGGAGAAGGGTCCTGTCTACACTTACCCCCCTTGAGTCGAGCGGGACATGCTCCAGGGCCAAAAATTTGATGACATTAGGGTCAAAATTATGATAATTGCCGACATGCCTACTAACTGCCGTCACTACTTTTCTATTGAGAATGGGTTTCATATGGTCCCTTATTCTCTTAAAGAAGGGTCTTTTGGTTTTCCCAACATAGTACCCCCCACGTTGACACTGAGCCAGATAAATCACCCCCACTGATTGGCAGGTGACTAAATCACGGGTAGAGTGCCAATTGCCATTAGGTAATTTAAACTTGGTTTTAGTGTCTACAAAGCGACAAACATCGCAGTGACCACAAGGCGATGTGCCGCCAATAGATGTATTTTTGGAAACTGGAACAGGCTTAAAGTGACTATGGACCAGGCGATCTCTCAATGAAGAGACCCGTTTAAAGGTAATCTCTGGGTTGTTTTTTTATGTATTTATTAACAGTCGAATCTGCTAATAGTAATGGCCAGAATTTTGTTAAAATGTTTCTCATTTCTTTATGTTGGGAAGCATACCTAGTAATTACTCTAACCGTATCTGTGGTTGCAGAATTTTTCGAAGAAAAAATTAGAGAACTTCTTTTTTGGGTTTTTACCCGATTGAAGGCTCGTTTTAAACATCTATGGCTATAGCCTCTGGCTTTTAATCTCTGGTAAAGGTCTTTCGAGGTAGCTTTAAAATCTGCATCCCTGCTGCAGTTCCGCCTAAGCCGAAGGTATTGGCTATAGGGGATACTATGCAGGAGAGGTGCAGGATGTGCACTGCTGGCATGGAGGATGGTATTTCCAGCAGTGGGTTTCCTATATAGATATGTATATGGGTATGTAATGGTCGTTCCGTTGTGTTCTCTCCTGGGCAACCACCTCACTAAATGGTGGTGTATGTATGGAAGGGTGGATCCAGAATCCAGAAATGACATGGCAAAAATAATAACCAAAACCCACCACAACCCATTAGTGAGATCAGGGTCTAAGAGAATGGATCGAGACATCATCGCTACACATTGAAATGCAACTACCAACTGGTGAGAAGATTCCACTGCCAAGGAACACAGCAATGGGGTACCCCCTCAGTATTTTAGTCTTCCAGGGTGGCTGAGGTGTGTCTGGGTGGTTCATTGCTCGACACATGGGATCGTGCCCTGCGGATCCTCCGCAGTCTTGGAGAAGGTGGGCCAGGAGGATCAAACCGTAGAAAGGGATTGCAGTCAATCAGGTTCATGAACCGCTGGCCTATCAAGGAATTGAAACAGTGGTTGAAGCTGGTCAGGGGAGTGTAGGTAGAAAGAGGAACCTTGCTTCTGGACAATGAGGTGGAAAAAATTACCCCACTGATGGGTAGCCCCCGTGTCCCGGATGACTTTCCGTATGGGGCGAAACATGCTCTGCATCATACGGATCTGTCAAGAGATGTCCGGAAAGACCCGCACAACTGCGCCATCAAAGTCAATAGGCCCTTGAATCCATGCTCTACGTAGAATCTCCTCCATAATTCCATAGAAGTGCACCCTGCTCAGAACATCTTTAGGTGGAGGTGAGGAAGCTGCGGTTTAAGGAGTAGGCCGGTCCAGCTCGAGATCCGCTGTAGGTGCCTTGTCTAGGAGCTGGTTAAGGATGGCCGTTACTGTTGCACGTAGGTCAACCCCCATAGTTGCCTCTGGTATACCCCGAAGACGGAGATTATTTCTCCTGTTTCTATTTTCCCCGTCATCAATTTCAAGCTGAATGTCTATGAGGTGATGGCGATACGTGGCCTGATGCGCCTCCAGGGCCTCTAACCGGGTGTAAATTGTAAACTTGGAGGACTCCAAGGTAGCTACCCACTCCTCCACTGTGTCCATCTGCTGCTTGATGTCGTGTATCTCCCTAGACAGAGCAGAGACTATGGATGCAGCCATTGTCTGGATATCTTGCCGCATGGGCAGCTCTGACAGAAAGTCCCTGATGTCCCCCTCATGCTGTGCCCCTGAAGGCCAGGAGATAGTGAAGCATGTGGAGGAGTCTGCACGCAGCAGCTCTGGTGACAGAATGGGAGATGTCGGGCAGGATGCTTGAGAGAGGGGCTCACCTGTCATAGTCACTTGCGCGGGTGGCTTCTTAGGGCCATCAGAGGTAATGAACGGTCCGACCCGAGGCGGCGCCATCTTGGGGGTAGCAGCAGATACGGGAGCTGGTGAAGTGGGTAAGTGTTGGTGGAGGAAATAGCGGGTAATCTCCACAGCCTGAGGCTGCCCGGTAGTTAGGGCAGGTCTCCAGGCATGAATCGCGGCTATCTGTAGTGGTTGGACCTTGTAGAGCTCTCCAACATGCGTGCTTAAGCCGCCATGTCCAGACTACGCCCCTTGATTTAACATTTTAAAGCTTGGCCCACATCCGATGGGCTAACTTCTTGGGTACTCCCCAAGAGGGATGTAGGAAGGACAACTTCTTGTGTAATATGGACTCTGAAGGCCACTTTAAGCACAAATTTGAGCATCGGCATGAGTACCACCCTGTCTGGGAAATAACGTGAGAAAGGGTTCTTCAAACCCCAAGGCCGCCAATACCGATACTCTTCTGGCTCATATAATTGCCACCAGGAAAGCCGTTTTCAGCGAGAAGTAACACAGGGGGGCCAATTTGAAGCCATCTGATGTAAAAAAAAGTCCAACACCAATGGGAGATCCCACTTTGGGAACAACAATCCCTTAGGAAGGTTTCAACCAAATTGCAGCTTGAATAACTAGGTGTTTGATGCCTACTATATGTCGTGACTGTGGGCCTATATTGTACCTGCGCATAGACCTAAAATCAAGCACTGCCTGCAGAAATTTCAGAACATGACAGACTTGTGAAGAGTCCAGTGTAAAACCTTGATCAGCAGCAATCCTGTGAATTTATGCCGTATTCTACTACAAAGATGAGAAAAAAAGAGATGTAAAAACCTGACTGAGCTCAACCTCAAATATACACACTGTGTGCTATATCCATAAGCAAATAAAATGTAAAAGGACCTAGTGATCTGACGCATAGTAATGTAGAAAATAAATATCTTTATTTAACACAAATATCTAAATACAAAACCCACTATGTATCTAATAAAATCATGATTGGCCAATTATTAAAAAAACACACAACCATGGCAACTGCAGTGAAGTTGTATGAACAACCACCTCTCCCAAAAAAAGGAAAGGGAGAAAAAAAAAAGCAAACAAGGGTATTAGCACATGTTCATAAATGTATGTGCCCCAATGGGGGGGTACAGTCTATATCAACAAGATAAAAAAATATATAACATTGCCTCCTCCAGATTGTAAAGTGGTAATGTATAGCTCATAGCTGAGTATTACTGAGGATTCCTTAAAGGGTATCCTTTAAGGAACTGGTTTGAAATGAGATGTTCTATAAGTAGGTCCATTGAGAAATCTTCTCATGGATAAGCAGAAATCATATCCACCCCTGCGTGGCCGACAATGTGATAAATTCTTTGGGCTATGATGTAAAATCAACCCAGTTAAGGGTGATATGCTAGGTCAACATGTGATTTAATAACCTAGAGAGTCCATTAGGGTAACCCATATAGGATCAGTCTTTATATACAGTATACAGCCTGGAATGAGAGTGAAATAGTGGCTTGTATAATGAGCATCAGGACTGGAAAACTCCCAGGGAGTTTTCACAACCTTTACAGAGCACGCCTCTCAAGACCCAAGCCATTAGCTTGAGCCTGTCGGGTGCTGGATAAATGGGACTTTGGAGAAGATTTGATCTTACAGAGGCAGAGAGATTGGCTCCTAGACACTCATTAGGAGGAGCAGAGAGTACCAAGAACCCTTCGGCCAATCTGGGATCATCACTAGAACTGTCACCTTCCCCCACCACAGCCTCACCAGGAAGCTGAGAATCAGAGGGAGCGGCAGAAAGGCATTAAATGTCTTGGTATCCACTCTGTGATCAGCACCTCCACCCTGATTGCCTGCAGATGTTGTACCCTGGAAAAGGACCTCGGGACTTGGTGTTAATTATTGGAAGAAATTACCAAGCTCCGTTCTCAAAAGACTTGCAGCAGTCTGGACCATTTATTGTCATCCAGGATTGTCCTGGACAAATAGTACACCTGAAGATTCTTCTGATTGGGCACATAGGCCTCAGATAGCTGCAGAAGATTGATTTGGACAGACTTTAGAATCGGAGAAACCACCTTCCTGAGGGAGAGACTGAGTGCCCCCTTGTTTCTGAATGTATGCCACAGTCGTGTTGTCTAACTTCACGGGAACAGGTCCACCCTGGATGAGGTGATCGAAGGCCAGGAGATCCTGAAATGCCACTCTCGACTCCAGGATGTTGGACACCATCTTGGACCCTTGAAAAGGCCACTGGCTCTGAGCCCATTGCTCCTGAAATGGGGCTCCCTAATTACTTTGCTGGTGTCTGACTGCACCACCACCCACTAGGTCGTCAGATGAGAATGACATCACAGAAGATTCTGCGTCTCCTACCACAAGTTTAGGCTCACTTTCATACAGGATGTAATCCATATCTTCTGACCTAGGCCCTCTTACTGCCACTGGTCCAGAAAACCGATTTAAAAGGGGGCGAGAGTTCAACTGAGTCTACCTGACCTGCTTGAGCAAGGTGATTTTTTGTGACTTAATCTGAGACGTGAAGGATGAAATAGCTCCCAAGTATGACATAAAAAGCTTGCCCTGAGGGACCAGGCGTCTGTCACTAAAGCAGTACCTATGTCCAAAGAGGAGCCACCAAGTTGCCCTTAAGACATGCATGGGTGTCGCACAATCCCCAAAATACACTAAAGCACCCTTCCTTGACATCTTGGATCGTGTGCTGGCTTACCAGTTTTTCCTGGACTTGCAGACAGAAATGCAGAAGCCAACCTCTCTGGAGTGAGCGTGGAAACTGAACTTCAGTCTCTTTTATTTTAACAGACCTTCATCTTGAGGCAGGAAGCCAAACTGACCGCTATTAATTTAGACTTCACTTTCTAAGATCAAGAACAATGAGGGGGGCGTGGCCTGGAGAGCGATGGAGTAGGTTGTGGATTGTGAAAGCTCTGCATGCTAACTATCCTGTTTACTATCCTGACCGTTAAATCATGGATTTAATTCCCTGTTCGGCCTCCCCTGGGTCCCAAGCTTTGGACGGAACATGTCTCCTCCTAAGAGAAACACAGAGACTGCTAATCAACTAGCTAAATTCCGTCGGCAAGACATGGACCAGCAGACCGAAGATGGCGTCGGTGCCTCCTCCGACTCGGAACACCACGCGACTGATACAGCCAAAGTACTGGAGGCTATCGCATCCTTGCAGAACACTCTCACAGCTAAAATAGATGAAGTTAAAATCGACATCTCACTTCTCCGCCAGGACTTGTCCAAGCTGAATAATATGAGAAAGTGTCACGGAGACTGAAACCCGCAAAGGTAGAGTGTAGGATATCCTGCACCCATTGCCACATACCACTGAAGGGATGCAGAGGCAAATACAGCAACTGTGTGCCCAGGGCCGCCATTAGGGGGGGTACAGCCATCACAACTGTAAGGGGCCGACGGGCCCGTCCAGGCCAGAAGAAGGCAGGATGGGGGAAAGGGAGCCTGCTGTGCTCTTTACTGCCACATCTGGCTACTATGTGCATGTACACCCCTCGTGTGATCTGTACTATGCTTCTCGGCAACATGTCCGCTTTGTGAAAACGAGCTGGGACTAGGTAGGAAGACCTTCTTTAACAAGTAGGGGCTGTGAGGGAAAGGGAGGGGGGCTGTTTGTGTACAGGGAGGAGCCAGAGCCTTGTGTGTTTACAGGTTTGTGTATGTGAGGGGCTGCCATATATACAGGTGCGTGTGTGGGGGGCTGGCATATATACAGGTGGGGGTGGGGCTGACATATATACAGGTGTGTGTGGGGGGGGCTTACATATATATATATATATATATATATATATATACAGGTGGGGTGGGGCTGACATATATACAGGTGTGTGTGGGGGGGGCTGGCACATATACAGGTGTGTGTGGGGGGTTAGCATATATACAGGTGGGGGGCTGACATATATACAGGTGTGAGGTGGGCTGATATATACAGGTGTGTGGGGGGGATGACATACATACAGGTGTGTGGGGGGCTGAGATATGTACAGGTGTGTGGGGGGGACTTACATATATACAGGTGTGTGGGGGGGAATGACATATATACAGGTGGGGGTGGGGCTGACATATATACAGGTATGTGTGGGGGCACTGACCTATATACAGGTGTGTGAGGAGGCTGATATATACAAGTGGCGGGTGGGGCTGACATATACAATCAAACAGCCATTCCATTTGATTTAGGCCCCTTTCACACTGGGGCGGTTTGCAGGCGCTATTGTGCTAAAAATAGCGCCTGCAAACCGAGCCTAAACAGCGGCTGCTGTCTCTCCAATGTGAAAGCCCCGAGGGCTTTCACACTGGAGCGGTGCGCTAACAGGACGTGAAAAAAAGTCCTGCTAGCCACATCTTTGGAGCGGTAAGAGGAGCGGTGTGTTTACCGCTCCTACACCACTCCTTCCCATTGAAATGAATGGGACACCGCGGTAATACCGCCCACAAGCCGCGGCTGTAGCTGCGGTTTGCGGGTGGTATTAACACTTTTTCGTCCGCTAGCGGGGGCTAAAACGGCACCGCTACCGGCCGAATACCTCAGCAATCCCGACGGTATAGCGCCGCTAAAAATAGCGGCGCTATACCGCCACCGCACCCACCGCCCCAGTGTGAAACCGCTCTAACAAACATCTTTCACACTATACTGAAGGGAGGTGTAGAATTGGCGCTAATTACAATTCATGGAATTCCTGGCTCTAAAGTGCAAGTGAATAATTTAAATATAAATAGATACATAAATACCCCTATATTATACTAGTGTCATTGGTGCCATAGTGTAACTCCTAAATACTTCACTGATATATATGAATACGTGATAAATATAGATTGATGCGGATATAAATAATGATGAGCATAAAATAATATATATAAAAAATTAAATAATAAAATCAATAAAATATTGTGAACAATTAAAGGTGATAACAGTGTAAAAAATTAAACCAATGTAAAACCGTGATAATAATAAATTGATGATGCATGCAAAAATGTCCTGCGACTATGCGATAAAGTGCAAAAAAATGCAGAATTGTGCAAATTGATGTGATTGTCCAATGATTTGATGCTAGATGCCCAGCAACTTAGCTAGGCAAATAATCTTGCGACTGTGCAGAAAAGTGCAAATGCAACCTCATGCGATTTGGTTGAGCGACTATGCAATAAGGTGCAAATGCAACCTCATGCGATTCGATTGAGCACTATGATTGTCCAATGATTTTGTAGTTTTTTTCAGATGCTAGGTGCCCAGTGCCTGGTGATGTGACCTTTTTTTAATCTTCAAGACTGGTGACCACAGCAGAACATGCTCAAATAAAGACCATACTCACCAGATGTTCACCCCCTCTTGGGGTGAGAAACGTTCACAGTGTATGCCACTGTGCAGCACTCTGGCGGTGTCTCGTCTCCCTGGTCCTTTTGTGGTAATCCCAGTATTATCTCAGAGTAAGAGGGAAAGGAAGAAATCCCAAATAGTGTAATTCCGTAATAGAAAACACTTTTATTGAACTTATAGCAATATTACTCACATTTAAGCTGTATCAAACAGGCATGTAAGAGACAAATGCTGACAGATCCTGGAAGTGTTTGTGACACAGAGGGAGAAGGACCCGATCGCCTCCGCCGCTACCGACGGCTCCGGTAAGCAGCGGAGGGCACGGGAGAGCGGCGGGAGGGCCCCTCTCCCGCCGCCGATAACGGTGATCTTGCAGCAAATCCACCGCAGAGACCACCATTATCGTAAACCGAACCGCCCACTGAAGAGATGGATATCTCGGTTGTGGCAGCAGCTGCTGCCGTTACTGAGATATCCATCTTTAAAGTGATGACGTATATATACATTGGGTGGTCGTTAAGTGGTTAATAAAACAACGTTGTTCTTTACTACAGTATATTTTGTATTTTATATTTGTAGGTTTATACTCTGGAGGAACGTGCTCCATCTGGGAGGTCCTAGTGCCATCCCAGTTGGACTTATTAAGATTTGTGTTATTCATTAATAAAGCTAATATATAATTGAATTATACCGTGGTTGACCCTCCCTTTGATTGCTTTCCAGAGACACCTTTTGTCTCTACACCACTTTTTTCACTATTCCCCCATTGCTACTAGGGAGGCATCCCGTCTTATTGACGAATCGTCAATCTCTATATTGTGCTCAACTGCATTAATGTGGATTCCAGTAATTTTATGATATGGCTGACAGTGGGTACGGAAAGTATTCAGACCCCCTTAATTTTTTCACTCTTTGTTATATTGCAGCCATTTGCTAAAATAATTTAAGTTCATTTTTTTCCTCATTAATGTACACAAAGCACCCCATATTGACAGAAAAACACAGAATTGTTGACATTTTTGCAGATTTATTAAAAAAGAATAACTGAAATATCACAAGGTCCTAAGTATTCAGACCCTTTGCTGTGGCACTCATATATTTAATTCAGGTGCTGTCCATTTCTTCTGATCATCCTTGAGATGGTTCTACACCTTCATTTGAGTCCAGCTGTGTTTGATTATACTGATTTGACTTGATTAGGAAAGCCACACACCTGTCTATATAAGACCTTACAGCTCACAGTGCATGTCAGAGCAAATGAGAATCATGAGGTCAAAGGAACTGCCTGAAGAGCTCAGAGACAGAATTGTGGCAAGGCACAGATCTGGCCAAGGTTACAAAAAAATTCTGCTGCACTTAAGGTTCCTAAGAGCACAGTGGCCTCCATAATCCTTAAATGGAAGACGTTTGGGACAACCAGAACCCTTCTGAGCTATCGGGGGAGAAGAGCCTTGGTGAGAGAGGTAAATAAGAACCCAAAGATCACTGTGGCTGAGCTCCAGAGATGCAGTCAGGAGATGGGAGAAAGTTGTAGAAAGTCAACCATCACTGCAGCCCTCCACCAGTCGGGGCTTTATGGCAGAGTAGCCTGACGGAAGCCTCTCCCCAGTGCAAGACACATGAAAGCCTGCATGGAGTTTGCTAAAAAACACCTGAAGGACTCCAAGATGATGAGAAATAAGATTCTCTGGTCTGATGAGACTAAGATAGAACTTTTTGGCCTTAATTCTAAGCGGTATATGTGGAGAAAACCAGGCACTGCTCATCACTTGTCCAATACAGTCCCAACAGTGAAGCATGGTGGTGGCAGCATCATGTTGTGGCGGTGTTTTTCAGCTGCAGGGACAGGACGACTGGTTGCAATCGAGGGAAACATGAATGCGGCCAAGTACAGGGATATCCTGGACTAAAACCTTCTCCAGAGTGCTCAGGACCTCAGACTGGGCCGAAGGTTTACCTTCCAACAATGACCCTAAGAACACAGCTAAAATAACGAAGGAGTGGCTTCACAACAACTCCGAGACTGTTCTTGAATGGCCCAGCCAGAGCCCTGACTTAAACCCAATTGAGCATCTCTGGAGAGACCTAAAAATGGCTGTCCACCAATGTTTACCATCCAACCTGACAGAAGTGGAGAGGTTCTGCAAGGAGGAATGACAGAGGATCCCCAAATCCAGGTGTGAAAAACTTGTTGCATCTTTCCCAAAAAGACTCATGCCTGTATTAGATCAAAAGGGTGTTTCTACTAAATACTGAGCAAGCGGTCTGAATATTTAGGACCATGTGATATTTCAGTTTTTCTTTTTTAATAAATCTGAAAAAATGTCAACTATTCTGTGTTTTTCTGTCAATATGGGGTGCTGTGTGTACATTGAGGGAAAAAAATGATCTTAAATTATTTTAGCAAATGGCTGCAATATATCAAAGAGTGAAAAATTTAAGAGGGTCTGAATACTTTCTGTACAAACTATATATAAGGGGGGGCTGACATATATACAGGTGTGTGTGGGGGGGCTGACATAGATACAGGTGTGTGGGGGGGGGTTGCATCAACGCGCTTGTCCTGCTTAGCTGCCGGATCGCTCTAGTGCCTATGTGAGTACGGATTGTTTGACTGCCTGACGTTTTTCTTCAATGTGTTGGAGTCCGAGTACTATTGGCATGCAACCTATAGGAGAAACTTCTGTGCCTTGGCCAGGCATTGACTCATATCCTTTTTTATGCCCACCCATTTGGATAATAAACTTGCTCGGCTCTGGTGCTATTGTTCCCTCAATACTTGCTGCATCCAGACAAGACCCTGATGCCAGGCGATTCCTGATCAACTACCTTGTCTTGTTGAAAGCGGCCCACATGGAAGGAATTTTGTGGGGAATTGATCACCCTTCATTACATCACCACGCACTGATCAGAGAAATGTCGCCCCCATAGTAATGTTTTTTTTTCTTTCTCCCTACAATGTGGTTTAGCGTTCAGTTCCTGTTTGCAACTTTTGATTCACGTTCATGTATCTCAAGTCACTTACCTCCGGACAGATCTGTTTGCTGGATGACCACTCAACTGTTTTGTTTTGGGGATTATATGATCTCACCGGGTTGGGGGGGTGAAGAGCTGGGAGGGTTAGGGATTGCTCAATCTGAACGACTGAGCTACGGGCTGGTTTTTATTTTTTATTTTCTTGATTCATAGTTTGATTGTACATGTTAATTCACATTGGTACATATATCACTTGGTACAATACCTATTGTTAAAGGTTTCTGTCTGTAGCCCTGCGGCTGCCCTATTGGTCCGACTGGTTGAATATACTTCCTACTTCCACATGATACTCATCTTTCCAATGACCTCTGTTAATTTTCTGACATGGAATGTCCGGGGTGTACGCAACAAAGTTAAGCGTACAGCAGCCCTCACATTCCTTAAATCACAAAAAGCTGACATTATAGTCTTGGTAGAGACCCAAGTCACGGGACACTTACAGGGTGCTTTAAAACGCCCCTCAATAGGATGGGCTTATAGCAAATACCACAAATCTTTCCAGAGGGGTTTCTCTATCCTCATAGCTAAATCTGCTCCTTTTGAGATGATGTGCATACAGTCGGTCCGGCAGGGCAGATATGTTCTTACATGCTACACTGGGTGGGACTCTCTTGATATTGGCCTGTTATGTTCCACCTCCATACAGCTCGGAAGTAGTTCAGGAGGGACTAGCTTTTATGGCTCAATACCCGACGATCCCAGCTGTGTGGATGGACAATTTTAACATGACTATGATTCCTGCTCTAAAACACTATATGTACTCCGAAGAGAGTGATTCCTCAATGGGACTTTGAAGGGTGACTGTTGAAACCTCACAAGAAGTAGTAGAGTACAAAAAAATATTTGTCATAAAGACTTATTTTATTGAAAAAGTATTAACAATTAGGAAGGGCTGCTGCTATATATGCACAACGCATATCCAAGTAACAAGTGTATACATACTGAAAAAGAACAGGCACAAGCGCATATGGACAGATATCATATAGCAAAAAAAGGAAATACAGTACAGGACCCAGCTCTGTCTATGGAGTGGGACAGAAACCCAACGTTTCGGTATAGATATATTGATGACGTCCTGCTAGTGTGGGATGGATCTTTGGATCAACTGAACCAGTTCCTTACCCATTTGAATATAAACAACTTTAACCTTAGATTCACCATGACCTTCAATGAGTCCTCAATCAACTTTCTAGATGTAACAATCTACAAAGATGCCACTGGTCATCTAAGTAGTAACCTGGCAATTCAATTCTACACGCCAGCAGTTTCCATCCTAAAAACCTGATTGCCTCTATCCCATACAGTCAGTACCTGAGGATACGCAGGAACTGCACGGAAGAAGAAAACTTTAAAAAGGAAGCAGACAGTCTGAGAGAGAGGTTATCCCTACGAGGCTATTCGAAAAGTATTCTGAAAAAGGCCTACAAGAGAGCCATCTCAAAAACGCGTAATGACACGCTCTATAACCCTGCATTCAAAACAAACAAAGTGAACCCCATTTCCATCATTACAAATTTTTTCAATCAAAATGAGGCCATCAAAAAAAATCACTAAAAGGTATTGGCATGTCCTTACCATGGACCCTGCCATCGGCCCCTATGTAACCAAAAATCCCTCCTTTACCTTTAAAAGGGCCAGATCTCTAAGGGACCTTCTGGTCTCCAGTGGATTCAAACCGACTGGCAAAAAGTGCCCCTGCAAATATCTGGGGACCTTTACATGCGGAGGATGTAGGTACTGCCGTATATGAATACCACTCGAAATATAAAACTACCGAATGGGGATCGTTCTGCCCCTAAACATTACGCAAATTGCCAGACTACAGCAGTGGTTTATCTTTTACTATGTGAATGCCATTGCTTTTACATAGGTAAGACAATCCAGCATTTTTGGCAGAGGGCTTATTGCCATATTCTATCCATGAAAGCTTGTAACCCAGATTTACCACTGGGAAGGCACGTTAGGGACTTCCATAATGGATTTTTCCCTAAGATCTCATTAATAATTTTGGATAGACTTCATTCGGGCCCAAGAGGAGGTGACCTCAACAAAATGCTGCTGCAGTCTGAACAGCGGTGGATATTCTATCAAAATGCCACCAAACCGCCAGGCCTGAATGGATCAATTTCCTACAGACCATTTCTAGAGGGCTTTTCATCTGGGGGTTCCGAATGGGAGCCCCCAGAACAAGCCCTCTGAATCTCCATTGGGATCCCCAGTGTCTATATAATATCGTTACCTGAGCAATTCAGATATGCTTACGATGGGGAGCAAATGGGATAGCCTACCTTCATTTTTATATGAAGAACCCATACTCACTGAGACAAATCATTTTCTCTTGGGAAAACCAAATTGTTTTAAAATTTTTTTTTTTTTTAACTTTTATCTTTATTTACCTTTTGCCATTAGTGACTGGGTGTGTGACATATGAGGAGTGGCACTCCTTTTTTCCACACTCACCAATAGTTTCAGCCTTTTAATCTTATCTGCCTTTGTTTATTTTTATTTATTTTTCCTTATATATATTCTTCTGTGCAATCCTCGGTGGTAGAGGATTTGTGTATTTGTCATTTTTGTGTCTATATTACTATACACTGTTAAACGTCTCCTTTTTGTAAAAGGCCTTTAGCGATCCATATATATGTGAATAACATTGGCACTATGTTGTTCCAATCTGGTGCAATAAATGATTCTACTGTCCCCTAGAGGCTGGACCGCGGTGTGCCTTCAGCACTGGTCTCCCTTCTCTCTCACTTCACCGGTTTGTGCGACTCACTCGGCGCAGGTAGGACCGGTCTGTGTTTTTCTAACACTTCCGGGTCCTTTTTTTCTGCTGGGACGTGCACGAGTGGTTGCCATGACTGCCGTCCCTGCTATTCCTGCGTCGCAAGCCCCTGACGCGTGACGTCACTTCTCCGCGGTCGCGCCGCTTGCAGCGACGCACACATGCCTGGACACTCTCGCCACTGAGAGCGTCCTCGTTGCCCTTACAACTCCACGCCCTTGGGGAGGTCGCCTCGCGCACCATTGAGCTCGGGGGGCGTATACACAATCCGCCCCTCTGACTCCCGCCCTGTCCATCCCAGCTGATTCAAAGGTTTAATCTATGTATAACATATAAAGCCCTACACTCACAAGTGTTCAGCCTGTCCACTACCAAGCCGCACTTTGACCAGCCACTGGATTCAGATGAGGTAATGACCCTTATTCAGATACATGTATGCCAATTTTAGAACCAGAAAGCTGACACTTATACCTGGGTCCTGCTTGCTCCCTTTCTCCCGTCTCACTCCAGACTGCCAGGCACCATCCCAATTTGTGGACGCCCTGGAACCAGAGATCAGCTGTAGGCATATGTACATACACATTTTCCGCAGCTGCAGGACCAGGTAAGCGGCTGCCAATACAGCCACACTTTTTATCCTTTTGGCACAGTAACAGATACTAGGGCATTTATTAAACACTCTTTTTCCTAGGCACTACAAATGTCATCTTGACTGGCTTTACCCCTTTGGTCCCGTCACAGTTTTCAAGTGTGACTTATATTGGGCATTTCCACTATTTTAGGTAGGTTGCTCCTTTTGACTTGTTTTTGAGAAAGTCATTCCTACATGCATCCTATGCGATTAACTTGATATGCATTATTTTTTACTTATACTCAGGCACTATTGAATGCTAGGGAGTCACCCTCACATGCAGACAGCAGCTCCACTGCGTTTGCACTGTCGGGAAGGTCGCGGACACTATCCACGCCCTCTGTGAGTCTCACCCCCCACTGGGATATGTACCATCTGGGTTGAGGGTCCGCTTCTGTCACCCGCTGGTCCCACCTCCCAGGGAAAAACGCAACCTACCACAAAAACAAGAATCATTGTGCCTTTTTAATTGTCTGCTACTATCAAGTAATACTTATACATCTAACACACATGGTCAGTACCCAAACAACTTTTGATAATGTGTTCCTTATGTATGTACATATTTTTCACCATCGGGTACGCCTTTATTACTGGCTGCTCTGCCTTTTGCTGTTGTTTTTTGCTTGTTTGTTCTGTTTTTGTTCCATCTTTCACCTTTCAATCTTTTGAACACAGATACCATCCGCCATCAAAAGGTGCAGCACCCCATCCCTGAAGAAGAGGTTATACTAATAGAAAGCCTCGAAACGTTGGTTTTCTGTCCCACTCCATAGACAGAGCTGGGTCCTGTACTGTATTTCCTTTTTTTGCTATATGATATCTGTCCATATGCGCTTGTGCCTGTTCTTTTTCAGTATGTATACACTTGTTACTTGGATATGCATTGTGCATATATAGCAGCAGCCCTTTCTACTTGTTAATACTTTTTCAATAAAATAAGTCTTTATAACAAATATTTTTTTGTACTCTACTACTTCTTGTGAGGTTTCAACAGTCACCCTTTAAAGTCCCATTGAGGAATCGCTCGCTTCGGAATGCTATAGCTAGGGAAATTCAGTTCTTCTTTGATAATAACCAGGGCTCCTCTACCTGTGATATAGAGTGGGATTCCTGTAAAATAAATTCGCGTAGGATCATATCCACACGGATAAATAGGCTCAAACGTGTACCCATGCTTATACTTCAGCTGTTGTCAGATAAATTACAAGAACTAGAAAAGGCATTCAATAACAACCCCTCCCCTGAAAATTTTGAAAGGGTTCAGCTGCAAGCCTGTACGGTCACACAGTTGTATACAGAGAAGGCCAGTCAATGCCTTTTTCTTTGGTAAACAGAGGGTTTTTGAGCATGGAACACGTTCTGGGAAACTGTGGCCTATCTAGCCCACTTAGGGAAACAACCACTGGTGGTTTATTATCTAATAGACTCAGATGGCACTACTCTCACTGAAGCTTTTATAGTACTCTATATACATAACAGAGCACACATTCCCAACAAGACATTAGAGAATACCTCCACACTCTACAGTTTCCCCATCTTACTGCCGAACAAATCAAGATGCTAGAAGCACCTATCCCTACCGATGATATAGTTACATAGTAGGTGAGGTTGAAAAAAGACCATCGATGCCCCCCGCTGAGACCACCACCTGTGGAAGGGAATTCCACAGCCTTGCCGCTCTTACAGTAAAGAACCCTCTACGTAGTTTAAGGTTAAACCTCTTTTCTTCTAATTTTAATGATTGGCCACGTGTCTTGTTAAACTCTCTTCCGTGAAAAAGTTTTATCCCTTTTGTGGGGTCACCATCACCAGTATGGTATTTGTAAATTTAAATCATATCCCCTCTCAAGCATCTTATCTCCAGAGAGAATAAGTTCAGTGCTCGCAACCTTTCCTCATAACTAATATCCTCCAGACCCTTTATTAGCTTTGTTGACCTTCTTTGTACTTAACTGGAAGTCCTTAAGTAGGCAGAGCTGACGAGCAGGATCATCAACAGGTGGATCACTGTGGAGAGATGGGAGCTGGCAATTAGCTGACAGCTGAGCTGCCAGCACAGAGAAGGAAGGGCTGAGCCCAGCCCTGACAGTATGAGACCCTCTTCTTGGCACGGAAGGCAGTGGCTCTGACCTGGATGCAGGCACTACCCCCCACAATCCAGAGATGGAAAAAAGATGTTAATGACACTCTCCCATTTAAGAAACCGATTTATACCCATAGAGGTTGTCCACTTAAATATTCCAGAGTGTGGGATAGGTGGTTGGGGGGTGGCGAGACTTGTAATTAAATTCTGTATGTGCATATTCTTGGAGCATGACCCCCTAGTTATATACTGCTAGGTAACTGTTTTATCTACCCCTTTTATAGTGAGCTAAAATCTGTTCATTGAAGACCGAAACCACGTTTTAGCATAGTAATCGGCTGTTATTTTTTTTACTTACCGGTACATTACTCTGTGTTCAAGATGATTGTGTTTTTTGTTTGTTTTTTACATTTGTATCTAAACTTGTAATATGTGCATTTTTCTTTTCAATAAAGTTTTTTTTTTTTTTTTCAATAATAGGGGTGATTCCAAACCCTGAACACCACCTTGTTCAAAAGGGCATCATTTTGACATCCTGCTGTGACAACATACTCCAATCTTGTAGAACAAGCATTCAGTCACCATAAGGGAATTGTCAAGCTGTCCTCTGGTGGAGGCACTTGAAACACTTCCATAGCTTTGCTTCTATTTAAAGGCATTTCGCCAACCTTACAAAAGAGACTAAGGAGGATTGATTGGCCTGAGAAGGCTCTGGGACCAGTTTTAATGGCCCTGAAAGGAAGACTGGAATTCACCTTGCTGAAGGTGAATTCAGCAATTCCTTTAGAGCAGGGGTCTGTAAATAATCGATTGCAAACTACCAGTCAACCGCTGGCAGGTATCGGGTATCTTACGAAGACATCCCTGCCTTGCTGACCCATCACTTTCTACAGAGCCACACAGGGGCACACTCAGCCAATCCTAGCCTGCAGATGCAGCCCTTGCCCCCTGCAATATGTGTAGCTTCGGGGCAGGGAAAGCCTCTGTAATAGCTCAGGTGGGTTCAGGCTCTTGCATGTACATGCCCAACCTCTTTCCCTGAGTCATGTGTGCAGTGAGCTCATCCTCACCGACCCGCCTTCTCTACAATCCATCCAAGGCTCTTGTGGGATGGACGAGAGTGGAGGGCTAGCGGGAATCAGTGCCAGACAGGCGACAGCAGCTTTCCTGCACCACTCTTCATCTGGTAACAGCTTCTGTACCCTCCTGACCCCACAGTACTATTCCCTCCTGGGCCCCAATACCATACTTTTCTGACCCCCCAATACCACACTCTCCTGACACCCCAGCCCTCCTGATCCCCCAGCCCTCCTGATCCCCCAGTACTATACCTTCCCGACCCCCCGCAGTGCTGTGCTCTCTTGACCTCCCAATACCATTTCCTCCTGATCCCCCTGTACCATTCTCTCCTGTCCCCCTCCCCATGACCTCCTGACTCCCTAGTACCGTGTTCTACTGACCCCCTGTCCTCTGCCCTGTTGATCCCTATACACTAATTTTCCTCCTACTGACCTCTGCACACCACTCTACCTCCTACTGACCTCTGCACACCGCTCTACATACTGCTGACCGATAAACACTGCTCTACATACTACTGACCGCTGGACACGATTTCTTTGCCCTACCTACTATTAACTCCTAGATGTTGCCCTACATACTACTTATACTGGCCAGAAATCAGAGCAGATAGCCAGGCCCTGAAACTAGTTAAGAAAATCAGCCTGCAGTACCAGATGTTCTGATTGCATAATGGACTCCAGCATCAGCTTTGTGGGGGTGACCAATTACTCTCCAGAAAAAAAACTTGTCACGGATATGCAGTAATGTTTGTCAGCTTACCTTCCTCTCCATGTGTTCACCTTAGAGGTCAGACACTCTCACCTGGCTGCTTTAATTATCTCTCCTCCCAGCATGGTTCCACCCCAGGCCCTATCAGAGAACTCTATATTAACCTGTGCACTGCAAGTCTGCCTTGCTGATCAACGTTGTTTGTTAAGCATTGTGTGTTTGGGTGCCTGCTTGCCGTGTGCTACGTCTGTCTCTGTGTTACCGATCTTGGCTTGTTCTCGACTATCCCTGTCTGCTTGTGACCTTGACCTTTGGCTTGTCCTTTGTTTATCCTTGTCTGCTTGTTGCCCTGACCTTGGCTTATCCCCTCACTATCTCTTGTATCCTGAGCTGCTGCTTCCCCTCTATCCTCTATACCCTACGGAGCGTGAGCTAGGGGACTTTGGGGGCCGCGCGACCTGGACCCAGCTGCAGCAGTCAGCCATAGGGTTCACTACCTTGTGGTGCACTCCTGACCCCCAACGGTGTGCATCTGTCATCTGGCCACAGGTGACCTGACAGTTTGATCAGCCATGGACCCGGCTGACGTGCCGCTTCCCGTAGATGATCCATTGCAGGGCATAGTCCGCAGACTTGAGACCCAGGAATCTAATCGGACCCAGGTCATGCGATTCCTTCAGGATTTGGCCTCCCGTTTTGAACAGGTTCAGGCCTCCTTAGGACCCCCGGTTCAACAACCTCAACCGCTATCAGCGGCTGCACCTATTCCCGGTTGCAGTCGCAGCCACACATTCACTACAACTGCCAGCTCCGTCCCATTTCTCTGGGGACTCCAAGGCCTGCAGGGGGTTCCTTAGCCAATGCACGATTCATTTTGAGCTCCAGCCCCAAAACGTCCTGTCTGATCGGGCTAAGGTAGCCTATATAATTTCCCTCCTCTCCGGTGAAGCTTTAGCCTGGGCAGCCCCTCTGTGGGATCTGAATGATCTAGTGGTTTCTAGCCTGTCTGACTTCTTGAAACTTTTTCGGAATATCTTCAAAGAACCTGGCTTGTGTTTCTTCAGCGGACAGCGCCCTTTTACGTCTCCGCCAAGAGTCTGCTTCTGTAGGACAGTATGCTCTTCATTTCCGCTGAGTTGAGCTGGAACAATGAGGCCTTCGTTGCAACCTTTTTGCATGGCCTTTCTGATAGAGTGAAGGATGAATTAGCAGGAAGAACCATTCCCACTGATCTGGACGGAGTTATCTCCTTGTGTAACCAGATCGATATTCGCTTTCAGGAAAGGACCCTAGAAAAGCGATGCCAGCACTCCTTGGTCCTTAGTCAGCCTGAGCTCCCCTCTCTTCGACCCGTGGAGCATCTCCTGCCAGCTGAGGAACCCATGCAGCTGGGTCAGACCAGGCTATCCCCAGAGGAACGTGCTAGGCACAGAACTCTAGGCCTGTGTCTCTACTGTGGGGGCAAAGGTCATTTTCGTGACACTTGCTCTCTTTGTCCGGAAAAACGTTCGGGTCCAATACATCTGGAAAGTGGAGTATTGGACCCAGAAATTTCAACCTCACATTCTCGTCTTCTTCTTTCTGTGTTCCTTCATGTTGCTGCTTCTTCTCATTCGGTCGCAGCATATCTGGATTCCGGAGCCGCTGGCAATTTCATGGACTGGGAAATTGCATCTTCTATGAGACTTACCCTTTTGCCACTCACCACGACCTTTGTGGTCTTGGCGATTGATGGCACTGTTCTCCCAGGGGGTCCTATCCGCTTCCAGACCCTCCTAGTTAAGATGTCGGTAGGGACACTCCACCAGGAGTTGATATCCATCCTTTTCTTACCTAAGGCCTCAACTCCTATCATTTTGGGTCTCCCATGGTTACGGCTCCATTCTCCACACGTTGACTGGACTACTGGACAGATCCTGGCTTGGGGTTCCTCCTGTTCCTAGTCCTGCCTACCCAAGGTTGCCCCCTGTGAACCTGAGCCGATCATTCACTCCAGTTTGCATAACCATTTACATTTGTCTGTCCCTAATCACCCTTGGACGCACAGCCAGGCTGGCTTGTCTACAAGTTCTGCAGTCGCTACGCCTTGCCATGCGATTCAGGTAGTCGCTACACCTGACTCTGCTATTCACTCGGCCTCTGTACTAGTTATGCCAGTCCAGCCCATGCCCAGTGAGCCTTATTCAGCACATTCTGCTTGTCTTTCAGCTATTCAGCTTGTCTCCTGTGACAGGGTTCCACTGACATCTGCCCAGTCTGATGATCCTGTGCTAGATGCCCAGTTCATTTTTAAGGGTCTGGGGGACCCTCCTCAGTTTCCTGTTTATCCTCTCATGCCCTTGCTTATTCCTAGAGAGCCTTTGGTCCTCAGTAAATCTTCTCGTCATCTCCCTACCTCGGTTCCGGTCTCTGAGGATAATCTAAAGTACGAGGTTAGACATGTTCTGGATTCTAGGCTCTGCAGAGGCATTCTTCAGTACCTTGTGCATTGGAGAGGTTTTGGTCCTGAGGAGGCATCTTGGATCGCTGCATCTGAGATCGTTGCACCTCGTCTGTTGAGGAGGTTTCATCTGAGATTTCCCTTTTAAGCCTGGGCCCAGGCGGGGGAGGGCCCATAAGAGGGAGGGTACTGTCATGGATATGCAGTAATGTTTGTCTGTCAGCTTACCTTCCTCCTCATGTGTTCACCTGGCTGCTTTTATAATCTCTCCTCCCAGCCTGGCTCAACCCCAGGCCCTATCACAGAACTCTATATTAACCTGTGCACTGCAAGTCTGCCTTGCTGATCAACGTGTTTGTTTAAGCATTGTGTGTTTAGGTTCCTGCCAGCCGTGTGCTACGTCTGTCTCTGTGTTTCGATATTGGCTTGTTCCCGACTATCCCTGTCTGCTTGTGACCTTGACCTTCAGCTTGTCCCTCCTTTATCCTTGTCTGCTTGTTGCCCTGACCTTGGCTTTTCCCCTCACTATTCTTGTATCCTGTGCTGCTGCTTCCCCTCTATCCTCCTTACCCTATGGAGCCTGAGCTAGAGGACTCTGGGGGCCGCGACCTGGACCCAGCTGCAGCAGTCAGCCATAAGGTTCACTACCTTGTGGTGCACTCCTGACCCCCAACGGTGTGCATCTGTCATCTGGCCACAGGTGACCTCACACCCAGTGTTCCATCCGCAGCAGTCAGCCATAGGGTTTACTACCTTGTGGTGCACTCCTGACCTACGGTGTGCATCTGTCATCTGGCCACAGGTGACCTCACACCCAGTTTTCCATCCACAGCAGTCAGCCATATAGGGTTCACTACCTTGTGGTGCACTCCTGACCTACGGTGTGCATCTTTCATCTGGCCTCAGGTGACCTGACACTTGTGAATTGAAGTGAATGCCAGGTTTTTCACTGAAGCTAAATGTTAAGGCAGGATATCTTTAAATTTTTACAGTGACATTCGTTTTTTCTTTATCGTACACCACGGGACACAGAGCCAGTCATTACATAATGGGTTAAGGGTCACCAGCGGTAATTGGACACTGGCACAACCAATTGAAGACAGTTCCTCTCCATATAACCCCTCCCATCAGGGAAAAACCTCAGTTTTAGGATGTGCTGAAGGAAGCTCTGCCAAAGAAACCCTCTGGGGGTAGAGAGCTACACTTTCGGATCCATCCAAGATGCCTAATTTTTTTACGCCAGAACTGCATGTTATCCGGACCTCGTTGACGAGGTGTCGCCTGTAATGTCTCTCTTCGGAGAACTGGGCTCTAGGGTCCAGCACTTTCGCTCTTATGCTAAAAGTCCTGGCAGAGTTTTTTTACAAGGCCCACGGAAGAGGCCTCCTTAAAGTAGGAACCCATATCCCTGAAGGTTGGCACACATACCCCACCGTTATGGGGGAAGATTGGTTCTGAAAACCTGCGACGGGGATAAGGTAAAAGAGTCCCAAGTATGAAACTTAGGGACCTTTCCTGAATTTTGAATAGGTGTCTTTTTCTCTGGCCACCACTGGAGGGAGTAAAGAGCTGAGTTTCACTCACCTAGCTCCAGAACAGTGTCAGTTTCCTTCAGACAGCACACTCCTTCCGCTGCTAAGCTCTACTGTGGACGGCTGCCTCTTCCCTCCTCTCAGGCAAGTGTTAGGGGGATTCCCTTCTCTCATAGAAGTGTTGGAGGGATCTTTCTCCGTCGCCATTAGCCCCTAGGTCGTGCGCGCGCACACACACGGGAACGCGCTTTATGCTTACAGCTATGTGAGAGGGGGGCGGGCCCGTGAGCGTGTACGGGCACGCTCACGCTATTCCCACATGCATGCTGGAACCAGGAAGTAATAAAGGAGCCTCGCAAGCCTGGAGCTTCCTGGAAGGGACACAGCATCGCATGGGCACATAAGATCTCCATGTGGTTGGTTGAGCACTCCCAAGATAGACACCTACTCTAGCATGAAACTGTGTTATTAGTTGCTTACTTTGTTATTTTCTAAACTAGCACAGGAGTATATGCTCTGTTGGTACCTCGGCTTTGCTTAGTAATATGTCTTCCCAGAGAAGAAATTCAGGGACTAAGAAAGACAAGAAAGCATCGCCACCTCAGACAGGAGCCTCTAGCCATGCCTGCTCGGTACCTTCCTCTCCTGTGATGTCTGAAGCACCTATACAGGATGAGCCATTGCCTCTATCAGGAGTAGCAGCCTCTCTTGTGGCGCCTGTGCCTGCATATGTCACTGAGGACACATTGGCGACAGCCCTGGATAACTTAGAAGGGAGAATCGCTGCGTTAATCGCCAAGTCCTCACAAAAGGACAAAAAGCGAAGCAGATCGCCTTCTGTTGTTTTAGATCTCCTTTCAGAAAAATCTGAGGAGGATGTGGATGGTGTAGCCCCATCAGGGGATGAGGAGTCAGAGGGATCAGGGATATCAGAAGAACCTTTTTCTACTTCCCAGGTTCTGAAATTGCAGGTGCAATGTTATGCTGAAGCAGTACGCTCTACATTCAAGTTACCCTCTTCTGAGTTAACTGAATCACCTGTCTCCTCCCTGGGTTCATTAAAATCCGCACAGGCTGCTTGTGCCTTTCCGATTTATCCTTTATTGGAGAATCTGATTTACGCAGACTGGAAACATCCAGATGAGCGTTTCTCTCCTCCTAGGAAGTTTGAAGTTCTTTATCCTATGGAGGAGAAGTTTACCAAGAAGTGGAGTCTGCCTTCTGTGGATGCAGCTATCTCTTGTGTAAATAAATACTTAACTTAACTCAGGTGTTTAAAGATCATTCTGAGAAGAAGTTGGAATCTTTACTAAGGTCTTCCTTTCTCCTGGCGGGCGCAGTAACCCAACCTGCCGTAGCGGCAGTGGGTATGTGTCAGGTTTTAAAGGATCGGGTGAAACAGGGGCTGAAAGATCCGCCTCTGGAGCGGGTTACATTTTGGGAGAATATGCCCAGGGCCTTATGTTTCACAGTGGATGCCATTAGAGATTCTATTCTACAGGCATCTCGCCTTACGCTCCAGCTGGTGCATATGCGCAGAATTCTTTGGCTAAAGCATCGGTCAGCGGAAGCTCCATGCAAATTTTGCCCAGTTTCCCCTTCCATGGCGAACGCCTCTTTGGGGATGATTTGGAAAAGTATATCCAAAAGATATTGAGCGGTAAAACTACTCTGCTGCCAGAGAAGAAAAAAAACAAGCGTCCTTGTTTTAAACGTTCTCTCTTCCCGGCTCCTGGTAGATCTGCCTCCAGCCAGAGGCGACGGCATTTTCAGCCAGCCACAAAGGCTAAAGAAAGCCAGGCTCAGAAGAACAAGAAGCCGTGGGGTTCAAAAGCTAACAAGCAAAACCCCAAAGCCTCTATGTGAAGAGACGCCCCTGCTAGGCCGAGTGGGGGGACGGCTTTGTCAGTTTTCAGTGGTATGGCAGACAGAAATCCAGGACAAGTGGGGTAGTATCCACAGTATCCCTAATGTACAAACTGGAATTTCGAGAGATCCCATCTTCTCAGTTCCGAAGTTCAAGGCTCTCCAAAGATCCACTAAAAAGAGGATTCTTCTTCAAAAGGATTGGATCACTTGCCGTCTCAAGGGGTGATCACAGAAGTACCCCTAAAAGAGCAAGGTTCAGGTTTTTATTCAAACCTCTTTGTGATTCAAAAGCAAAATGGAGACGTCTGATTCATCCTGGATATAAGATCTCTAAATCAGTTTCTGAACATTCGGCATTTCCGAATGAAAACTATTCGATCCGTGGTCGCCACCTTACGAGGCAGAGAATTTATGGCGTCTATAGACATCAAGGACGCATATTTACATGTGCCTATCCATTCCGCTCACCAAATATTCCTAAGGTTCGCGGTAGAACATCGCCACTTCCAGTTTGTGGCTCTGCCCTTTGGTGTGGCTACCGCACCCAGAGTATTTACAAAGGTGTTAGCCCCTCTTTTGGCAAATCTGAGGACACAGGGCATAGCGTTAACAGCCTATCTAGACGATCTACTTGTGATAGATCAGTCAGTGGCAGGATTAGATCAGGCCGTGCTCACTAGTAGAGTACCTGGAGCATTTAGGATGGATCGTAAACCTACAGAAGTCCTCTCTACAAGCCCAAAGAAGGGTAGAGTATCTGGGCATGATCATAGACACAGCCCAAAGCAGGGTATTCCTGCCAGAGCCAAAGATCAAGTCTCTAAAGGACCTGATCCACAAGGTCAAGGCAAAGAAGGGGCCGTCTATTCGCCTTTGCATGAGGTTATTAGGGAAGATGGTGGCCTACTTCGAGGCTATCCCTTACGCCCAGTTTCATTTGAGACTACTTCAAGGCAGTATATTAGCTGCCTGGAACAGGAAGATCCAAGCTCTGGATTTACCCATGCGCCTGTCTCCACAAGTGCGCCAAAGCTTCAGTTGGTGGTTAAAAACCAAGAACTTGCAGAAAGTAAGATCCTTTCTCCCAGTCACCTGGAAGGTGGTGGCTGGGGAGCAGTGTTAGAAGACGCTTCAGCCCAGGGAATCTGGGCCAAGACCGAAGGGAGCCTGCCCATCAACATACTGGAGATTCGGGCAGTATATCTACCCCTCAGAACCTGGACACACAGGTTACAGGGCCACCCTGTTCGGATTCAATCCGACAATGCTACTGCAGTAGCTTACATCAATCACCAAGGAGGCACCCACCGTCAGGGTGCTCAGAAGGGGGTGAATCGGATTTTGGCATGGGCAGAAGATCACGTTCCTTGTCTCTCTGCAATCTTCAATCCAGGGGTAGAAAACTGGCAAGCGGACTGAGTCGCCAGCAGCTATCACCAGGAGAGTGGTCTCTCCACCCGATGTCTTTCAGGCCATATGTCAGAAATGGGGGACCCCGGATGTAGACCTGCTAGCTTCCAGGTTCAACAGGAAGTTGGACAACTTTGTATCCAGGACGAGAGATCCTCTGGCCTACGGATCGGATGCTCTAATAATTCCCTGGAATCAGTTCTCACTGATCTATGCATTTCCTCCAAACCCTCTCTTACAAAGGCTACTTTGCAGGATCAAGAAGGAGGGAATTCCAGTAATCCTAGTGGCCCCAAATTGGCCCAGAAGGCCCTGGTACGCCGAGATCATAAAGATGGCGGTAGAAAGACCTTGGAAGCTTCCGCTTCGTCACGACCTGCTGTCGCAGGGTCCAGTGTTCCATCCTTCCTTACAAAAGCTAAATTTGACGGTCTGGCTACTGAGACCCACATTTTGAAGAAACGAGGGATCTCAGGTCCAGTTCTTTCTACACTCGTTAATGCTAGAAAGCCAGCATCTAGGCTCATCTACTATAGAGTCTGGAAGGCATATGTTTCCTGGTGTGAAACCAGAGGATGGAATCCTCAGAAGTATAACATAAGTAGGATTCTCGCCTTTTGCCAGTGTAGCGGGGTGTTCAATTTAGGGGAAGTCTCTGAGTGGTAATTAGGCTCAGAAACACTGATTGTTAGGGTTAATGGACCATTTCTGTTCATGGGAGATAGTGTTGGTGTGCAGTTCCCTGTGGCCTACAGGTGGCGCTGTTGCCGTAGGCTAGGGTTGAACCACTGATACAAGGCTGTGCCTTTTTTTGTCCCCTCTCGGCAGTAGTACGGTGGGGCGGGTAACCTGCTGTGCCTGTCGGGAGAGGGTATAAAAAGGTTCGTTCGTCCACGCCCAGGCACCTTCAGCCTGGGTGTGCGTGGTTTGTCCGAGCCCAGGCGCCTTCGGCCTGGGCGTGAGGAGGGTCGTCTCCCGGTGCCTTAGACCCGGAGGTGGAGTTCCTGTTCCATCCCAGACACCTTCAGTCTGGGGTGAGGTACTATTTTGAAGGCCCGGGGCCCAGCAACCTTCGGCTGGGGTCCGCTAGGGATCGAGAGCTCCCAGGGTGCCGCCTTGCGAGGGGACCCGTATCTGAGATGAGGAGGCCAGGGAGGTAACCCTTTCTGAAGACCCAGCGCAGAATCGTGGTGACGTTGAGGGCATCTGGTAACTCTCTGGAGGGATGTTTTCTCCTTTACATGGGCCAGATACTCTTAAGAAGGAAGTTCACCAGGTCAGTGGCAGTGACCTCATAGGGCAAGGCCCTATTCACCAGGTCAGTGGCAGTGACCCTTCGCTGTGGCAGAGATTGTGCGCCATAACTGTTTGTGAAACCTAAACAGTCAAAGAGTTGATTCAAGTTTGTGCATGGACCACCTCCCACCTAAGCTGTCCTGTGTCTTGTTCCAACCTGTCTGCTGTTAAAGAGACTATTTATTATCCATGAGAAATAAATATAGAAGTTGGACTTTCAGTTGGTGTGGACAGTTACATTCCTGGGGGAAAATAAAGACTTGCATCTATTCAAGGTAGAGGTGAGAATCATTCTCGGGAGGATCATAACACCAGCCGCAGGCAGGCAGGCCCGAAAACTAACACCGCTCAACCTCCTCACACAGGAGGTTACGGGCTTGTGGTGCGGTGTGCCTCTCCCTCCCTGCGAGGAGCCAGAAATTAAAGGCAGGTATTGGGAAAGGTGGGTGCGCTACACCAGTTAGGAGTGGATATGAAATTAGCCCTTAGTACCATCAAGGGTCAAATATCGGCTCTATCATTCTTTTTTCAAAGACTGCTGGCATCTCATTCCTTAGTTCGGGCTTTCATTCAGGGGGTACTGCGGATCAATCCGCCAGTCAAGTCTCCCTTGTGTCCATGGGATTTGAATTTGGTATTGTCAGTGTTGCAAAAGCAACCTTTTGAACCTATTCGCCATATTCCTTTGATCCTTTTGAGCAGGAAATTGGCCTTTTTGATTGCTCTCTCTTCTGCTAGGAGAGTATCAGAATGTGCAGCTCTTTCTTGTAAAAGAGCCTTATTTAATGTGTCACAAAGACAAAATTGTTCTACGACCCCATCCTACCTTTTTACCAAAGGTGGCGTCGGCGTTTCATTTGAATCAAGATATTGTTCTGCCTTCTTTTTTTCCTGATCCACGCACAGCGGGGGAAAAGTTATTGCACTCTCTAGATGTAGTGAGAGCAGTAAAGGTGTATCTGCAGGCAACCGCTCAGATACGTAAAACAGATATTTTGTTTATTTTGCCAGATGGTCCCAAGAAAGGACAAGCGGCATCAAGATCCACCATTTCTAGGTGGATTTGGCAAGTAATTATTCAAGCTTATGGTTTAAAGAACAGGATTCCTCCTTTTTCTGTTAAGGCGCACTCTACCAGGGCGATACGTGCTTCATGGGCAGTGCACCACCAGGCTTCGATGACTCAGATCTGTAAAGCTGCAACTTGGTCTTTAGTCCATACATTTTCCAAATTCTATCAAGTAGATGAAAGGACATGAGAATGCTGCCTTTGGGCGTAGTGTGCTGCAGGAAGCAGTATAGAGCTTCTTGTCCGTAAGTGGCCTGCTTGATCTGTGTCTACCACCCTTCATTGAGCATTGCTCTGGGACGTCCCATTATGTAATGAGTGGCTCTGTGTCCCGTGGTGTACGATAAAGAAAATATAATTTTTTGACAGCTTACCTGTAAAATCCTTTTCTTGGAGTACACCACGGGACACAGAGGCCTTCTTATGGGAACCTTACTGCTTTGCTACAAAACTGAGGTACTTCCCTGATGGGAGGGGTTATATGGAGGGGAACTGTCTTCAATTGGTTGTGCCAGTGTCCAATCACCGCTGGTGACCCTTAACCCATTATGTAATGACTGGCTCTGTGTCCCATGGTGTACTCCAAGAAAAGGATTTTACAGGTAAGCTGTTATAAAAATCCTATTATTGGATTTTTCTTAGTTTTCTTCATACCGTCTTTACTTTTTATTGGGGCTTGCTAGTTCATTTCTTTCCGAAAAAGGGCGCCTCATCCCTGTAATCTTTGATCTCCTCCATGTTCTCCAGGTAGATCAACACCTCTCAAAGGTTGCCTACCCCTGTTTTAGAGTATCTTGACCACATTCTTAATTAATTGTGACAACGTGGCCACCATTATCCTCATCACTGTCTGCTTGAACAAAGTAGGAATCATATAGTCATGTTTATCCACATATTCTTTGGAGGAATCTGACAAGGGTTGATTTGAATGAGATGGTTCTGAGACTGCTCATTGGCAGAATAAGGGTGAGTGGAAGAAACTCCTTTAGAATGTATAGACCACGTGTTTAATAAATGTGACAACCTGTTAGGTGTCGATGTCTGTATGCCTGGCTGCTTAAACCCACAGGGCTTATACAGTCATGCTCACCCATATCTTCTTTTTGGAAGAGTCTGAAAAGCATTGTTTGCCTGGAAGGCTAGGAGACTGCTCACTGATAGAATAGATACACCTTTCACAGGGAGAGTGGAAATACTCCTTTAGGCTGGGTTCACACCATTGTGGCATCCGGCTCACAGCAGGAGTCCGGTGCCTCCTGGTTCACCGTTTCAGGTCTGATTTCAGCCTGAATTTTGGGCTGAATTCGGCAAGCCGCATCCAATTCCCAATGATGTGAACCCAGCCTTAAAGTGTATTAGCCTCATGTGACAACCTGTTAGATGTTGTCATCTTTATCCTTGGTTGCTTGAACAAAGCAGTATTCATGCAGTCATGTCCATCCGCATCGCTCTCTTTGGAAACTGAATAGGGCTGTTTCGCCTGGGATGGCTAGACGGCTTCTTATTACAGATAACCTTTTCAAAGGGTAAGTGGAAACCACTGCTTTTAGAGTGTATTGACAATGTGTTTATTGAATGTGACATCCTGTCGGGTGTCGTCGTCTCTATTCCTGGCTGCTTGAACTAGCAGGATACATACAATCATGCAGCTTTGCATCTTCCACTTTGTAGAGGGCTGTTTTGGCTGGGAAGGCTATGAGATTCTACTGACACCGCTGCTCACTTCTTATAGACCCAGTGGACCCCAGGCAAGCCTGTTTGCCATGATAAAAGCCACGCTGAGGACCAGCAGCGGGGCTTCCTGGATTATGAGTCATTTAGCTGGTACACCAGGGACCACGTCCAGGCTAAATCCACACGCATGGACAGACGGCCAGCCCTTTAGACCAGCCAGGTAGAGCAGCACGCCTAGGTCCTGCACATAAGAGGAAAAAAGAGGAACACAGAGGCTGCAGGTGGGCTTAAATGTATGAGTTAGGTCCTGGAAGCATGTGGGGGCAGGTCCCATACCCAGCTGTGCTGACATGGAGCCGTCAAGGAAAGGAGAATCCTCTCCACTATCAGAAAATATTGACCAACATTGCAGCCAATTGGCTGCAGGTGCTGATTAATGAAAATTCTCCAACATTCCCCTTAAAGGGAAGTTCACCACTAGAAGTGGATCGAAATTCAGCTGGTCCTTGATGAACAGGCTGATTTTTGATCCATCTATGGCCAGGTAATCTGCAATTTATATTACATTTTTGGTTTATATACGCTCTAACGTTCATTGCTAGTAATGTGTAATGTAATTCTAGCACACTGTTATGTATAATGCAGCTAAATAGCTTGATTCGTGTTCTTGTCTTATGTTATGCTCAAGTTACTTTACTCTTTCTTTACTTAGATCAAGGCTTTCTTGGCTTGTCGGATGATGAGATCTGCCTACTTAACTGCAGTTAAACAAGAACAGGAAAAAGCTATTCAACTAGTACAGGAGGTTTGGCAAGTGGCACACAATTTGCATGACAGTGTGGTCCAAGGAATCTGCTCCAAGTGGCTTGTTGAACACCCCCCACTTTCACAAGAAGGGCAGTATTACACATTACGTAAATAAATGCTCATATATCAGAACTTAATTTTGGTTAATTCCGCTTTGTGCAATCATCAAGACTCTCAATACTGACTATAAAAAAAGGTTAACTCAGAATAGGTATACAGAAATATTTTTTAGTGTTTTCAAAACTGATGAATACTTAGCTTTATTCTTTGAACACGATTTATATGAACAAGATTTCTATGAAAAAGAGAGACCTGTTTGTGAATTTTTACTCCAAACGCTATGGTTTCCTGTTCTGGAAACTTGCAGAGCAATTTTCAGAGAACTAACAGTATATTTGGAAAGATGTAAATATTCGTAGAAAAAGGGCATTTTTCCCCAAGGGTGTTTTCTCAACTAGTGAAATTGCAGGTAATGTTAGTTTGTTTGGATTGCTCTTTATAAAACTAGTGGCTACTCAACAAATTTCTACCTCAGAATATCCATACATTACAGGGTTTTATACTAACCTTTTATATCATTTGTACAAGCTACACTGGAATTTATTAAAAATACAAACACAAAGTTTTCTACATTTACTGCCTAGTAAACAAAAAAAAGTAAGAAAACCCCAAAGGACAAAAAATTATTTCAATTTCTCAGAAGTAAAACAGTTCCAATTACAATAATAAATGTAAACAACGTTAATACAGATGAATTGAAGCGGAACTAAACACTCTCAATCAGCATTAACTACTTTTAATCCTAATTTATGCTGCTAGCATTGGTAAATAGATAGGAAGATACTGTATATTGCATTTACAGTGCCTTGAAGAAGTATTCATACCCCTTGAAATTTTCCACAATGTGTCATTTACAACCAAAAATATAAATGTATTTTAATGAGATTTTATGTGACAGACCAAAGTGGCACATAATTGTGAAGTGGAAAGCAAATAAATGGTTTTCAAATTTTTATTGTACATATAAATATCTGAAAAGTGGGGTGTGCATGTGTATTCAGCCCCCCTGAGCCAATACTTTGTAGAACCGCCTTTCGCTGCAATTACAGCTGCAAGTCTTTTTGGGAATGTCTCTACCAGCTTTGCACATCTAGAGAGGGACGTTTTTGCCCATTCTTCTTTGCAAAATAGCTTAAGCTCTGTCAGATTGGATGGAGAGCGTCTGTGAACAGCAATTTTCAAGTCATGCACAGATTCTCAATTAGATTTAAGTCTGGACTTTGACTGGGCCATTCTAACACATGAATATGCTTAGATCTAAACCATTCCATTGTAGCTCTGACTGAATGTTTAGGGTCATTGTCCTGCTGGAAGGTGAAACTCTGCCCCAGTCTCAAAACTTTTGCAGACTCTAATGCGGCGTACACACGATCGTTTTTCATGCCGTTAAAAATGCCATTTTTAAAAATGGCCAATAAAACCGATCGTGTGTATGCTCCAGAGCATTTTTAACGGCGTGAAAAACGGCCATTAAAAATTTCGAACATGCTCTATTTTTTCACGTCGATTTTCATGTCGTTTTTTTTAACGACGTGAAAAACGATAGTGTGTATGCTTTTAAGAGGGGAAAAAAACGCGCATGCTCAGAATCAAGTATGAAACAGGAGCGCTCGTTCTGGTAAAACTAGCGTTCGTAATGGAGATAGCACATTCGTCACGCTGTAACGGACTGAAAAGCACGAATCGCCACTCAACAAAGTTTACTAACATGAAGGGTGGCGCCATTCGAACGGAACTTCCCCTTTATAGTGCCGTTGTACGTCACTGCACTTTGCTCAAGCGTTTTTTTTAATGATCGTGTGGATGCAAGACAGGCTTGAGAGGAAACATGAAAAAAAACGACGATAAAAACGTTTTTTAAAAAAATGGCATGAAAAACGATCGTGTGTACGCCGCATTACAGATTTTCTTCTAAGATTGCCCTGCATTTGGCTCCATTCACTCTGACCAGCTTCCCTGTCCATGCTGAGGAAAAGCATTCCTACAACATGATGTATGTTTCAAGGTGGGGATGGTTTGTTTAGGGTGATTTGCAGTGTTAGTTTTCCGCCACACATAGCATTTTGCTTTTAGGCCAAAAAGTTTAATTTTGGTCTCATCTGACCAGAGCACCTTCTTCCATATGTTTGCTGTGTCCCCCACATGCCTTCTCGCAAACTGCAAACAGGACTTCTTATGGCTTCTTTCTTTCAACAATGGCTTTCTTCTTGCCACTTTTCCATTAAGGCCAGATTTGTGGAGTGCAAGACGAAAAGTTGTCGTGTGGACAGATTCTTCCACCTGAGCTGTGGATCTCTGCAGATCCTCCAGAGTTTCCATATGCCTCTTGGCTGCTTCTCTGATTAATGCTCTCCTTGCCCAGCCCATCATTTTAGGTGGACGGCCATGTCTTGGTATGTTTGCAGTTGTACCATTTTCGGATGATGGATTGAACAGTGCTCCTTGAGATGTTTAAAGCTTGGGATATTTTTTAGAACCTATCCCTGCTTTAAACTTCTCCACAACTTTATCCCTGACCTGTCTAGTGTGTTCCTTGGTCTTCGTGATGCTATTTTTTCACTAAGGTTCTCTAACAAACCTCTGAGGGCTTCATAGAACAACTGAGATTAAATTACACACAGGAGGACTCTATTTACTAATTAAGTGACTTCTGAAGGCAATCGGTTCCACTTGATTTTAGTTAGGGGTATCAAAGTAAAGAGGGCTAAATACAAATGCATGCCACACTTTTCAGATATTTTTTTGTAAAAAAAATTGAAAACCATTTATAATTTTCCTTTAATTTCACAATTATGTGCCACTTTGTGTTGGTCTATAACATAAAATCCCAAAAAAAAGCATTTACGTTCTTGGTTGTAACATAACAAAATGTGGTAGATTTCAAGGGGGTATGAATGCTTTTTTAAGGCGTGGACTTGTTTTCAACTTTTTTTTTTTTTTTACATCAGTTGCTTCCTGGTTTTTGGCCTAGGCCAAAATCATGTCATGCATCCCAGGAGTCTTCATAGGCATTTATTTATTTAATTGGGAGTAAAGGCTTTCTCAGATAAGCACACTCTAGTCTGGCTGCTTGAGCGAAGGAAGTAAATGCTACATGAATCATCTTGTCCTTATTCAAGATGGCTGTGACTAGAAATGCAACATGGTGTTTTTCAAAGTGATTTCTCAATGAATGTGTGAGGTTGTTTTAAATATTGACAAAAAAATAAATAATCAAAGAATGTTTTCAGTTTGGGCTGCTCAGGTAGAGTTTAGTTCCGCTTTAAGACTGCGACTGAAAGTATGTAATTGTATTCCAGCATAAGATTTTACAGTAGACTTGTCATATCAGGCATTCATGATGCCTTCTGTCTCAATAAGCATTTTTCAAGGGGGTCTTTGTTCTTAAAGGGAAGAGGAAGATGCAAATTACATTTTCTTATTTAAAGGATACGTTCACCTTTAGCAGCATGTTTAATGTTACAATCATATTTAGGGGTAACATGCTCCCATGCACCCACCTCCAGCTGCCAGAGTTTCCCTATCTATGACAGTGGGAGGGGGATCCACACCCGCTGTCAAATTCTGAAAATGGCATGGCTGTGCAGGACTCAGCCAACAGGACACAACCACGTCATTCATTCACAGGAAGTCCTGTCGAACTTGCAGTATCAATGAACTGTGATCGCACTGACCACCATGCTCGTAGTTCATTCATACTGCCTACTGTTCAGGAACTGTCTGCCCATGGGGTTAATGCTCTGCAGGCTCCTGGGAAGTAAAAATAATGTGCATTTTTCCTGCAAAAATATATGCATTTGTTATTTTTTTCACAAAGGCGAACTTAGCCTTTAGTTAGAAATGGAATAGAAATAGCTTGCATGTTGTGATTTGTGTTCAGAATGTCTCTATGCAAGAGCGTTGCAGCAGTATACTATTTGTATAAAACAAAGGCACTATGAATAAAGGTATTTAAACATTCTCAATGTCTTTGTCTGTTTTGTGTGCTGAGATTCTAATTTGAGGGGGGGGGGGTGAAGTTTTTAAAAGGAGTTCTGCTTGGCTTTATCACAATCAAGTGTAAGTTAACATTTTTAAGTAACATCACTAGAGATTGTTGATTCAGGAACTATCCAGTTGCCTTAGGGGTCCAGGAAGGTTTTTTTTTTCCATTGTGGGGCAAATTGGACCATGCTATAAGGATTTGTTTTGCTTTTTTCTGGATCAACTGTAGGCATAAGGTTATGTTTATGGAAGTTTCCAATTTATTTTTATTTATTTTTTCTGTAATGGTAAACCTAGTTGGACTTGTGTCCTTTTTAACCTTGAATTTTTATTTGAATTCCCCAGCAACAATCAGTAAATCTCTGCAGTACATGCAAATTTCCTGTGTGTTATCCTTTTAAATACCCTGCAAGTACAGAATAATATCTACTGATCTTCCAGAAATACATTCAACTCCTAACTTCTTTTGTGGGCTGACAACACACAGCATTTTTGTGGAGTGAGTGGTGTCAGTTCTTGCTATTTTACTTAACCACTCTCTGATATTTACAACATAAAGGCTAAATCATTTGGTAGTCCAAGATAAGAACTAGAATGGCTGTTTGCAGGAAGTATGCAGAGGACATAGGACTGCTCTGAATTTCTAACAAGAGCAACAGTTTTTTTTTTTTTGCTTCTTTTTTTCTTTGCTCGTTATATCAAGCTGATATAACAACGGTATATTGGTAACAGAGCTAAAGGAAGCAAATAAGAGGCATTCATTTCTAGGGTTTACATGCACTTTAAAAATACCCTAATGCCTTAATACTATTTTTCAACCTTTTAAACACACATAATTTAAGGGTAATTTCACTTTTGTGGGAAAAAATAGCAAAACAAAATATTCAGCATTTACAATTGATACACAAGACATATTGTAACGGAATGTTTTTAAAAATGATCTTTACTTTTCAATGTGCAGCACTGTATTTTTCTTTAAAATTCAATGGCAACCTTGACGTGTTCCATACACCATTGTTGTAAGAAACACCCCCAGAAATGTAATTTCCTGCTTGCTCACTGATATTTCCAGAAGTCTGCATTAAGATACAAGTCAGATTTTAGAAATCCTCTACAACAAAAACGTAATTTTTGGTGCGATACTTCCAAAGAGTTAACCATGTCTAAAGGGATGCAATCCCTACATTTTCTACATTTTCCTCATTCGAACACTGCAAGTACATCATTCATTTAATAATGAAAAAGTCACTTACATTTAGATCACTCTGCAGACAACAAACAGCTTTTTCTTCAGAGCAAAGCCAGGTAGGACTCTGCAACAAAGTTTGGTAAATCCCTACAATCCCGATGAGATTGTTTTTCATCAATAAAATTTATTATTTTTAGCTTTATTTAAGTTTAAAGTTGTATTAATTTTCTCAAAATAAATAATACCTGTATAGAATTGGGGGCATGCATTCTTTAACTTTCCCAAGCCCTTTTGTTTTTTTTGGGTGACCGTTATAGTGCTGTCATATGAGGAAAGAATTGCGGATGTGCAGATCTACTATGGAGGTTGGTTGACACCATAGGACTACATTATTTTGATAAGCTTTGTGAAGTTAAAAAAGAAGCAAAATTAATAAAATACTTTGCCAAGTTTCTTTCTTTATTATTTGTTAAAGTGAATTCGTTTTTTTTTTTAACAAACAGAATGTTCCTTTATTGAAGGAATGAGGAAAATGTTTTACTTACCTGACAGTAATTTTCCTTTCCTGATGCAAAGCATAACAGCATATAGGTATGAGTAGGCTCCACCCACTGTCCTATTCCAGGTATTCCAGGACCGGTTATACTATATAAGTAAGTCTGCTCCCTGCAGGCAGCATTCTAGTAACTTACTATCACTGCAAAGTCCTTTAGGTAGGGACCTATATGCTGTCAGGCTTTTCATCATGAAAGGAAAATTACAGTCAGGTAAGTATAAAATGTTAGAGAGAAAAGGTGAGATGGCGCAAAGATTCATCGGGCATAGTCTCTATATACGAAAAAGTCCAATACTATATGCAGGGCAGGTGGCACAGTCTGTAAGGGTATGCACTAGCAGCAGCTACCATGAAAGCAGAAGCACAGCTCTGGAAGATACAAAGGAGAAAAACAAGGAGCGCCAGACAATGCAAATGTGCAATATTAAAAGTGTATTTATTGTGACAACAGAAACAGCCAAATGGCTACTCACAAGACGATTAAATAAATGGGCATGTAGGTATATAAGGGTCCAGAGTCACTCAACGGTTTGTGGGATGGATGGCTTAGTCCCACATGGTAAACCGCTGGAGGATAAGGCAGCGATGGGATGTCTGCAGGGGAATTCTTGGGCTGGAAAACATGCAAGCCGTGTAGTAGTCGCAACCTCCGGAGAGCCTGAACTGGAAGTGCGCCTCAGCGTGGAGCGCAGCGTGGACCGGACGTGACGTGGGAGTAGTTCGGACCAATGAGATGACGCGTTTCACAGCATCCGCTGTTTCTTCAGATCTACCAGACTAATCAGGAAATAAGTAATTTATAGAAGAACGGAGTGCTGTAATTGGCCAGCAACATATACAGTATACATATTATTCAGGCAATACCATAGCAATTATTATAGATACGGGATCTGTACATGGCATAATAAAATTATAATACATATATATATAATGGAAATTAAGAGTCAAAATAGAGATTATATGCAAATTTAAAGGATGTCTATTTAAAATAGAGATTTAGGAGATTTTAAAAAACCGACACTATATATGTAGAAAGAGGGAGAAAAAATACAAATCCAGAAAATAGTAAGATTTCTAACCTAAGTTCCTTTTTTAATTGTTCAACTACTTATGTGGTTTACTGTATTTCTTGCCCTTGTGGCCTTTTATATGTAGGTTGAACTATTAGGGCCCTACGTGCCAGATTTGGGGAACATCACCGTGCAGTCCTAGCTTGCAACCCAATGCAGGCATGTTTGAACATGTGTCTTCAGATTCCACATAGATACATTTCTCTTTCCCCTTCCATATATTCATGTGCATGCTTATGCTCTTTTCCGGACCCTTACACCAGTTTGTTGGCCCCTTTGACAAATTGATATATAACTACATATCCCTTCTATATAATTACATTATCTTATTTAAACTCTTCTTTTTGAATGTTTTTGCTGGATTTGTATTTTTTCTTCCTCTTTATACATATATAGTGTCAGTTTTTTTTTTAAATCTCTTAAATCTCTATTTTAAATAGGCATCCTTTTAAATTCGCATATAATCTCTATTTTAACTCTTAATTTCCGATATATATTTTTATGCCATGTACAGATCCCATATCTATAATAATTGCTATGGTATTGCCTGAATAATATGTATATATGTTGCTGGGCAATTACAGCACTCCATTCTTCTAAAAATTACTTACCGGTACTTCCTGATTAGTCTGGTAGATCTGAAGAAACAGCGGATGCTGTGAAACGCGTCATCTCATTGGTCCGAACTATTCCCACGTTACTTCCGATTCACGCTGCGCTCCACGCTGAGGCGCGGTTCCGGTCCCGGCTCTCTGGAGGTTTTTGATTTACTACACGGCTTGCATGTTTTCCAGCCCATGGATTCCCCTGCAGACATCCCATCGCTGCCTTATCCCCCAGCAGTTTGCCATCTGGGACTAAGCCATCCATCCCACAAGCCGTTGAGTGACTCCGGACCCTTATATACCTACATGCCCATGTTTGTCATCGCCTTGTGAGTAGCAATTTGGTTGTTTCTGTTGTCACAATAAATACACTTTTAATACTGCACTTAGTCTGGCACTCCTTGCTTTTCTCCGAAGTATAAAATGTTCCGATTTCCTGACACAAGCAGGACAAGCATATACATATTGGATGTAGCAATCACCAGACGACAAGGGTGGGTAATGCCGAAGTGTTTAAGTTGAAGATTAGAGCTATCCCCCCACTAACGACTGAAATGTATTGTAGCCATAGGTGTGCGCACAGGGTGTGCTGTCATTATAGCTCTGAGCTCTGTGTGCTTGCAGGGAGATGGGAAAGATCTCCCTCTAAATGGCTCCACCATAAGAGAAGTTCTTCCACACTTCTCTTGTGCTGGTGGGGAAATGTAAAGAATCCCTGATTGGCTCTGCTAGAAATATATATCAATATGTGCATACGTGTGTCTGAGCTTTGGGGTGCACACCCCAATGCAATAAGCTGTGCGCACACCCATGATTGTAGCTAAGGTCACTGGGTCCACTTTAAAATGGGCCCCAAACGTGTTGAATGTAGACCAGGTTGCAGTTTACATATTAGTTCTGAAGGGACTCCCTTGAGTTCTGTCCGTCTGGTAAAGCAGTCTCTGGCCTCGATTAACCACTTAAGCCCCGGACCAATACGCAGCATAAAGACCAGAGGTGTTTTTACAATTTGACACTGCGCTGCTTTAACTGGAAATTGTGCGGACATACAATGTTGTACCCAAACGAAATTTGCATCCTTTTCTTCCCACAAATAGAGCTTTCTTTTAATGATATTTGATTGCCTCTGCGATTTTTTTTTTTTTGCGATATAAACGAAAAAGACCAAAAATTTTGAAAACAAAATGATATTTTCTAATTTTTGTTATAAGAAAAATCGAATAAACTGAATTTTAGTCATACATATAGGCCAAAATGTATTCAGCCACATGTCTTTAGTAAAAAAAAAATCAATAAGCGTATATTTATTGGTTTGCGCAAAAGTTATAGCGTCTACAAACTAGGGTACATTTTCTGGAATTTACACAGCTTTTAATTTATGACTGCCTATCTCATTTCTTGAGGTGCTAAAATGGCAGGGCAGTACAAAACACCCCCAAATGACCCCATTTTGGAAAGTAGACACCCCAAGGAAATTGCTGAGAGGCATGTTGAGCCCATTGAATTTTTTTTTTTCGTCCCAAGTGATTGAATAATGACAAAAAAAATTACAAAAAGTTGTCACTAAATGATATATTGCTCACACATGCCATGGTTATATGTGGAATTGCACCCCAAAATACATTTTGCTGCTTCTCCTGAGTACGGGGATACCACATGTGTGGGACTTTTTGGGAGCCTAGCCGCGTACGGGACCCCGAAAACCAAGCACCGCCTTCAGGCTTTCTAAGGGCGCAAATTTTTGATTTCACTCCTCACTACCTATCACAGTTTCGAAGGCCATAAAATGCCAAAATAGCACAAACCCCCCCCCCAAATGACCCCATTTTGGAAAGTATACACCCCAAGCTATTTGCTGAGAGGCATTGTGAGTATTTTACAGCTCTCATTTGTTTTTGAAAATGAAAAAAGAAAATAATTTATTTTTTTTTTTTCAATTTTCAAAACTTTGTGACAAAAAGCGAGATCTGCAAAATACTCACCATACCTCTCAGCAAATAGCTTGGGGTGTCTACTTTCCAAAATGGGGTCATTTGGGGGGGTTTTGTGTCATCTGGGCATTCCATGGCCTCCGAAACTGTGATAGGCAGTGAGGAGTGAAATCAAAAATTTACACCCTTAGAAAGCCTGAAGGCGGTGCTTGGTTTTGGGTTCCCGTACGCGGCTAGGCTCCCAAAAAGTCTCACACATGTGGTATCCCTGTACTCAGGAGAAGCAACAGAATGTATTTTGGGGTGTAATTCCACATATGCCCGTGGCATGTTTGAGCAATATATCATTTAGTGACAACTTTGTGCCAAAAAAAAATAATTGTCTCTTTCCCGCAACTTGTGTCAAAATCTAAAATATTCCATGGACTCAACATGCCTCTCAGAAAATAGCTTGGGGTGTCTACTTTCCAAAATGGGGTCATTTGGGGGGGGGTTTGAACTGTCCTGGCATTTTATGCACAACATTAGGAAGCTTATGTCACACATCATCCACTCTTCTAACCACTTGAAGACAAAGCCCTTTCTGACACTTTTTGTTTACATGAAAACATATTTTTTTTTGCAAGAAAATTACGTTGAACCCCCAAACATTATATATATTTTTTAGGGCTGCGGAAATTAACGATTAATTCCTTGATTAATCGTTAATTTTTTGGATCGATCAAAAATTTTTTGATCGATCGGCACACCACGTGATCCGTGGAGCTCCGCTGCGGCCTTGGCCATAGGAAAGGCCGCGGCTTCGGCCTAGCTCCCGGAGTGGCGGCCATCTTGGTCCACCCGGCGGTGGCCTATGTGAGCCTAGAGCGGCGCGCTGACGTCATCACCGGCCCGGCATCTCCTGCGGGGTGTCCCCGGGTCTCCAGCGCAGTGATGGCTGACACTTTAGCAGCTCCGATCTGTCCCAGCCGGCTGCATGTTAGCAGTGTCAGAGCGCCGGGAGATTTCCTTCCCAGGTTCCTCCTCTGCTTTGGCGTTTCTTCTGACTGGACAGCAATCAATCACTGAGGACCCGGTAACTGATAACCGGTAAGTCTGGGCTGGGGGCAGGGATCTGAGGATTTGTGCAATAAGAGGAAAGATTTATGCTGAGAGGGATTAAGATTTTTTTTTTGTTAGTTTTTTATGGGTAAAACTGGAGGCGAGTGCCAGCAAACTGTTTTTAGTTGCATGAGTGCCTTTGTATTGGGGTGGGGGTTGTGCTTGTAGGGGGAAATTGTCAGGGAGGGATTAAATAAGAGGATTTGTGCTGAGGGTGGCTTGGTTGGGGGAATAAGAGAATTTGGGCAAGAAGAGGGGTTTAATACTGAAAGTTGGGAGATGGGGGGATGATTTGTGCTGAGAGGGGGGATCTGTGCAGGGAGGGAGGAGATGGGGGGATGATTTGTGCTGAGAGGGGGGTCTGTGCAGGGAGGGGGGAGATGGGGGGATGATTTGTGCTGAGGGGGGATCTGTGCAGGGAGATGGGGGGAGTATTTGTGCTGAGAGGGGGGGTCTGTGCAGGCAGGGGGGAGATGGGGGGATGATTTGTGCTGAGAGAGGGGATTTGGGGGGTAAAATAATTTGTATAAGGAGGGATATGATGGTAATTTTGTGCTGAGAAGGGGAATTTGTGCTGAAAGGGGGTATATGAGGGTGAGGACTTGTGCTGGTAGGGGGAAATGGAGGGGAAGTAATGTGCTGAGAGGGGGTATTTGTACTGGAAAGGGGCATATGGGGGTGAAGATTTTTGTTAAGAGGGGTAATATTGGGGGGGGATTTGTGCTGAGAGGGGGGATGAGGGAAGGAGAAAGAGGAATTGTGCTAGGAGGGGGTATATGGGAGTGAGGGGCACTCTGCGTAGTTCTTTAGACGATGGGGGGGAGGGGTGGCACGACACCATGTTTTGCCTCACCAGGTGACACCAACCCTAGTAACGCCACTGACCCGGCCTCAACTGCTCGTGTTAGGCCGGCTTCTCTGGTAAGCAAGCACTAATCTTCCTATACAGTGGGGGAGATGTGGACCATATTACAGTGGGGGTGATTGTGGATATTACAGTGGGTACTATATACGGTGGTGATCCGAAAAATTTATGTGCGTTATAATTAATCAAAATGAATCGATTAAAAATAAATAGATTAATCGAACACGAAAATTTTAATCAGTAACAGCCCTAATTTTTTTAAAGCACAGGCCCTACAGATTAAAATGGTGGGTGTTGAATTTTTTCCACACAGTATTTGCGCAGCGATTTTTCAAACGCATTTTTTGGGGAAAAAATACACTTTTTTAAACTTTAATGCACTAAAACACACGATATTGCCCAAATGTTTGATGAAATAAAAAAGATGATCTTAGGCCGAGTACATGGATACCAAACACGACATGCTTTAAATTTTTGCACAAACGCGCAGTGGCGACAAACTACATACATTTTTAAAGCATTTACAGGTCACCACATTAGATTTACAGAGGAGGTCTACTGCTAAAATTACTGCCCTCGATCTGACCTTCGCGATGATACCTCACATGCATGGTGCAATTGCTGTTTACATATGACGCCAGACCGACGCTTGCGTTCGCCTTTGCGCAAGAGCAGGGCGGGACGGGTGCTTTTTAAACTGTTCCTTCCATTTTAATTTTTTTTATCATTTTTATTGTTATCTCAGGGAATGTAAATATCCCCTATGATAACAATAGGTAGTGACAGGTACTCTTTTTTTGAAAAAACTTGGGTCTATTAGACCCTAGATCTTTCCTCTGGCCTCAAAGCATCTGACCACACCAAGATCGGTGTGATAAAATGCTTTCCCAATGGTGCTTTTTATATCCGGGGGGGACATTCCCTCCCACTGCTTGTAAAAGCAGTCCAGAGGCTAATTAGCCACTAGGATTGCTTTTACATGACAGCCGGCCGCTGGCTGAAAAGAATGATACCAAGATGATACCCAAACCCGCAGGCATCCTTCTGGTATAACCATTCAAAGTTCAGCAACATACCAGTACGTTGCTGGTCCTTGTTGGACATGTATTGTAATCTTTTTTTTCATGCAGCCTGTTGGCTGAACGAAAAAAAGAGATTGATCGGTGGGTATGCCCACCATTAGAATACCTCCCTTCATTCACCCACTTCTAATGATGGGCATACATGCACCATTTATATATGCCGAAGCATGGGGGCATCCTCCCGCAAAAGTTATGCCGCGTACACACGTCTGACTTTTCCACGGGCAAGCCTCCGTCGGAATTTCGACCGTATGTACGCGGCATTAGGAGCAAAATTCCTCCTCCGCCCCTGCTGCCCCCATGCTTCGGCATATATGCTCTTTTTTTTTTAACTGTGGTGGTGAAATCACCTCCTACAGCACTGGAGTCGCAGGGATCAGGCCTGTCACTGCGAACGCTGCAGTTATGTGTTTTGTAAGTGACAGTGATCGATCGATACTGCACTTGGGTGGCCTGGGCTGGACGGAGGGGCAAAACGCAGGTGCTAGCAGGTATCTGGGCTGATCCCGCTAACACGGAATTTTTGGGAACCCTAAACCGCTGGGGACGCTAGTATAGATCTAATCAGATCAGATATTGATACTATACCACTAAGGGAGGTGTATGCTTTGCGCGTGGGTGTTAGCGCTACTGGCACCAACCTGACGTTGCCTGGGGCGACGCAGACCCTAATTGACGCTAAAACCTAATTGATATCACCCACCGGGCGATCAGGGGGTTAAACCTTTATTGGGTTATATACGGCGGGTGCCCTGACACTATAAAAAGCAAACTAACTAACCAGCATCACCCGTAACACTTATACGGTGATCACTGGTGAAAGGGTTAACTATGGGCAATCTGGGGGTTAAAACCTTTATTAGGTAATATATGGGGGTACCTGACGCTATATAAAAACCTGACGGGGAACTTAAATAACGAAATAACTAACTGGCTAACCAGCATCACCAGTGACACTTTTACGGTGATCACTGGTGAAAGGGTTAACTCTAGGGGCAATCAGGGGGTTAAAACCTTTATTAGGTTTTATATGGGGGTACCTGATGCTATAAAAACCTGGAGGCAAACCTAAAAAAATAACTGGATACCTAGCGGCACCAGCATAACTAATACAGCGATCAGAAAAACGATTGCTTAGTGACAGTGGTGATAGGGGGTGAAAGGGTTACCTGGGGGCGATCAAGGGGTTAAACCTTTATTAGGGGGGGTTAGGGGGCTACCCTGGACCTAAAGGGACCTAACACTAACTGCCCTGACACTTTTACTATCACAAATGTCACTGATTGCAGTGATCAGTAAATAAATGATCACTGCAATCGGTGACACTGTGAATGGGGGCTGGGGGGTGAAATATGTGCCTATGTGTACCTACGTGTCAGTGGGCTGTTGGTGCACTAACCTGATTTCTTCTCTCCTAGGCGCTCAGGACGAATAGAGCGCCACACAGGCAGGGGAAGCATCTCATTTGCCGGGAGCGATCGCGAGGGGGTGACCAGAAACCAATGGCCGCCCCCCCATCACGGATCGCTCCCGAACCGATACTGACCGCCGCATGTACCGGAGGGGGGTCCGATCGGACTCCCCACCCATACGAAGGCAGGCACATACAGGTACGTGATTGTCCGTTCCATTTTTCTGACGTATATGTACATGGGGTGGTCGTTAAGTGGTTAATGGATTTATCCTAGCCATCAAAGCCTCTTGAGTAACGATCTGCACCACTGCGATTGTCTTTAATGGACAGAGATTGTCCTCTAATGATGCCGCTAGCCCTGAAGAGCCCATTGTTTGCCCTTTGAAGATGGGCCACTTTCATGTCTTTCTTCAACTTTTTAATCTATTTCCAATGCTTGTGGTACTTGTTACGGAAATATATATACCTCACTTAAATGATTTAAACCTTTTGTCTATATAAAATTAAATCAAACGATAGCGATGCAAAAAGAGAAAACACTTACATTTATTTATAAACAAAAGAAACTTGTGATAATCCGATATTCGTGACTATACCATAAATCAGTGGTTCTCAACTCCTGTCCTCAGGACCCACTAACAGGCCAGATTTTAAGTATTACCTTGGGGAGATGCAGACTAGAATACTGCAATTCCTGAGCAACAAATTATATCACCTGTGATGCATTTCAGTTATCTTGCAAACCTGGCCTGTTGGTGGGCCCTGAGGACTGGAGTTGAGAACCACTGCCATAAATGATACCACCTTTAAAACCAAGATGATATACAATAATACAAATAGGAATATTGCTATAACATAAATGATACACAACAATACCAATAAGAATATTGCTATAACATAAATAATACACAATAATACCAATAAGAATATGGCTATAATGGACACCCCAGTATATCAGGACAAGTTGTAGAAAAATATGACAGAGAGAAAGAGAGAGAGACTACGTCAACATGTCTTGGTCAGGTCATCATTCTAAGAGGATTAACCATGGGTCTGCCTGACAGATTTATACCCCCCCCCCTGTACCTACTCCTCATCCAGGTTTCAAAATCCCATGGCCTCGTTGGTTTAAAGCTGCCTTACAAACTGGTTGGACCTCAAGCCTAAATATTCATTGGTTCAAAGTTCCCTCAGATCCTGATTGGTTGAATCTCAAGCCATTTTGCCTAGCATGCCCAAATCTAAAAATCTGGGTGCCTCTAAGTCTATGGTGAGTCAAGCAATCCTTTGATCTACAGCCCACCCAATTCTTACATTAGCATGCTAAGGGCCCCTGCTGTGATGGAGCCTTTCCGTCTGTCCTGGCTCTCTTCAAAACAAAAGTATAATTTAATTATCACCCGACGACATTCAACTTATCTTCCCAGTAGACAGTAAGAAGTTCTTTTTAGAATATAAGTTGGCATCATCTCACAAAATATATATATTCTTGTAAAATCCTATACAGATACACACATATATGTCCATGGTATAAATATGAAATGTACAAAATATCCACCACAGTACCCCCTCAAGTTCATTACTTCATTACTTATGTCCTCCTACTTATGTCCTCCTTCAATGATCTTGTACCCACCCACAATGGCCCAGAAGCCCCGACCCTTCCCCCACCACCACTGCGGCCTCTTCCTTTCTTGAACCCGCCGTAACCCATCAAGGTGGACTTGAGACAGTCCTTGTGCCTTTGAGACTTCACATCCGAACCATGAGAGTCTGTACTGCAATGTTTCATCGCCCCTCTGCATTGGAAGAGCGGAACGCCAACATTGATGGTAGGATCCTTGCATATGTAGTCCTGTAACTTGGAAATATGGTGGTATAATTGTCACGATTGGATCGGACCGCGAGACAGCACTTTTCAGCATGGTGAAGGAAAGTTCAGGAGAGTCTTATTCGTGGCACGTTTTTCTCAAGAAATGACTTGGTTATCGTTGCTTCTTCAGGTGGTTTGTCACACATTTCACTTTATGTCAAAGAGCACTGAATCTGCATTCATAAAAACAAACAAACAATATATAACTGTCCTAAAACAGTGTTTTGAAAAATAATACATTGCAGCTGTTGCAGCAGCAACTTGGCAAAAAAGTACAAAATAAAAATAAAAACAATAAATAAAGGAGGAACAAAAAATAAAAATAGATAACTCTTCTCCCCTATTAGTGATCAACAGGTGAAAAGGATCACTGTCACTAACAATTTACAAGTCGGGTACAAAACAAAAAATATTAAAAAGGAGAGGCTAAAACAATGGTTGCCAAAAAACTTTTTAGAATTTAGTCAAACCCGGCTGCCCTTTATTATTACAGATTGACGAGGCTTATCCCTAGAACAAAAACCAAGAAAAATATAGTTCTAGGGTCCTCTCTTAAACGCGCAAAATACTCTAAATAGGTCTCTTAATAGTGACCCGCATTGGGACCGCAACAGGGTGGAGTGTACTAAAGTTTTGGCCCTAAAACATCCTGATTTCCATCTCCCTTGTTATCTCCTCCCATGCTCAACCTCAGGACTGCTCCAGAACCTCTGGAACTCCCCACCCCCATATGTCCAGCCATGCCCTACCCTTTCTTTCTACACTTAGGTTCCCTAAACACTCTTTTATTCCGGGAAGCCTACCCCACCTCCACCTAAAATGTTACCTCAGCCAACTCCATATCAGATAATTCCCAGAGGCTATTATTTTTGTTCCACCCCATATCCTTAGATTATCAACTCCTAGAGAAGGGCCTTTTTATTCAAGCCTTGCCCAAACTGTTGGCACCCTTTAAATCCTGTTGCCCAAAGTTTAACTACCCAACTTTTAACTCCTCCCCGAATCCCAACGGACATTTCAGTAAGTGTAAGGGGATGTCAGGTTTGCTATAAAACCTTTCTTCAGGGGCTATCGGGGTGAAACCCGGAGTTCCTTCTATATCCCTCCCAAGGACAAGAGTATAGGTACAATAGACTCCCATAGGTAGTGTACCCCGCTGAGTACAATTCAACCTGATGCTGAAAACAGTGCATCATTGGACATGTGATACCAGCACCAGTACCCCGACATCCGGTATTGAGTCTAACAACACCTAAACAATTGAAGCAATAACAAAACCCACAAAATTCTATCACTATGCCTGGATTTCAGTGACCATGTCCAGGGTATATCTTGCACCCCTACCTACTGTTAGGTTCCAGAAACACCCTTGTTCCATGACTAACGCTACATCGGTATCCTCTAGGACAAGAAACAAACTCGTCTATGTCCTAAATAATACCCGGGTGCTTCCTTCCCAGCAATGATCTCTCCATCCAGAACACAGAGTACCGTGTATTGACCTGGTATGCAAAGGACACCGTGGTCATGCTTCCGACAAAGGGAAATATCAACCTGCCCCCAGCTTCCGTATTCTCTGATCACATGTGGGTCACTTAGCCACAAATGCAACAAGATAGAATCCCCAGTCAGTAAGCCCATTGATGTCACCGAATATACAGACCGAGTATGCACTCCTGTATATGGGATCATACAGCACAACACCTTTCACAATCCAAACCAGTACAGCCCATCCAGGCATTCGACCACCACTTTGGATTAGTATAGGCGACGTGTTTTGGCACAGTCTTACTGAGCGGTGATGCTAACTCATCAGGCCACTGCCCCTCATACAGAGATTTGCACAATCAGCTTGATATTGGTTGATAACTCCACCTGCCCCTGCGTGCACGCCAGAGCCAATGACATATATCTGTCCTATACCATCTCACACTCTCTACCAACCTCTCACCATGGTTGACAAAATCTTGAGCCACTTTACACTGGGTATTTATGTGACTCTGCAAGGATGCCACCAATCTCTCTGAGCAACAAAGCCGTGCTTATCGTCTGAAGCTATGGCTGCGAGTTTGTTCCTCAGGAGACCGGTGACCACTCCATTACTAGCACCCATCCCAGCTCCTATTCCCCCCAATATAGTGCAGAATACATCCCTCCTCTTTCGGGTTACTCCTCAGAAATAAGCCTTCCGCACATCTCTGGGAGCAAGCCACTGATATACTGACCGCACTTGATTCAGAGTATATTCAGCACATATAGGGTAATAGATTTTTATCAACCACTATGAGATGCTGGAGCGCCATGTGGTGAAGGCATACTGTCCCCTGGTAGCCAGTGTTTATTCCCTTTGTTCAACGGAGCATACTCCTGTGTGTAGTCCCTGGCATTACCTGTGCAGGGTTTCAAACCTCTCAGGTGAGACATCAATTAGGTGTATCTCCCACATGACCAGTTCTGGTGTCCCCCATGTCCACTAACCGAGAGCTTCTCTATAGGACTGCTAAGATTGAGACACCACCCCTACGAGGAAGTTTTCACCCCATTGATGTGTCGCCTGGTACCCTCTAGTCTGGTCAACAGACACCTTATTATGCTTAGGTGCCAGTCTCCTAGGTACCTGCGCCATATTCAGTTGTGTCCCCCATTAAAAAACATTTCCTTCTTTTAATTCCTGTCCGGACTCAAAACCCCCAGAACAAGATGGACTCCAAGGTGTAACCCAGTAGAGTCTGATAGGATAGTACCCAAATTGACCGTGATATATGCACAATGTTGCGTGCCTGCTATTAGGGATGAGAATAGTACAAGTTAGATTTGACAACCCTGGAACTGAGTCCTCCACCACTCCATAGGACTCATAGTCAATTCAGATACTACCCCACCTGCCTGTCTTTGCAAAGTGGAACTTGTCCCACTGAGTAAGAGTCAGTCACCTCTCCGAGGTTTTGGATACTGGCCAGAGCAAGTTGGATTTCCTAACCCTTCCCTGATATGTAGCCCAGGACCTCCCAATGTGTTCCTGATTATCTCCAGCTCCATAATGTTTACGGTACCCAGTGACCCGCCTCCCGCTCCATAGACAGTCTCCATTAAGCCTCTGTTTTTCCTAAGTATGAAAAATAGTCTGGATACCCGGATTGAAAACCACCTGCCACCAGGTACACCCGATCCCTCTGTGACAGCAGGAAGATAAAGTCACCTGGTTGCATCCAGGGGGGTAGATATATTTCTCCCAGATTCAGGCTTTATGCCTATTCATACCTCTAGGGAGAGTGCTGGGCGTCGTGCAGGCAGGGAGTTGATGAGACCAGCTGAAGCTTGTCAGCTCGTTTAAGGCCTCTATAAAAACTCCCAGCTTCATTAGGTGTTTGCTCATGCCTGGACCCAGACCTGTGTGGACTGTCTAGGGAGAGTGAACCCCTGTGCGGTGAGACAAAGCCTGTGTGGCTATTTGTTTGGACATTTACTAAACCAGGGACTTAGGGACTAGGACAGCACCAGGCTGATGCCAGTTGTTAGTTAGGGAAACCTGCATGTTTAGTCAGAGGTCAAGCTGACCAGGATTTATTTTGTTTATGTTTCTTTTTGCTTTGCTGTGTTTTTGTCACTGTAAATAGAGAAATAAACCGCACCTTTTGATCTTGAAAACCACAACCTCCGTCTGCTGGGCCTGTTTTTGTGTGGGGAGCCCATCCAGGGGGTCACACACACCCGCTACCGAGCTACCCCCCTCACAGTTGGTGGAGAACCAGTGGCAGTTTTTTTTAAGCCAGCATGGAGGAGATACTGAAACAGCTGGCTCTAGCAAATGCCAATCAACAGCAGACAAATGCAGGTTTGCAAAGGAGCCTTGCAGCCCAGCAACAAGCCCAGCAGCAATCTGAGGCCCGCTTCATAGACCTGTTGCAGAAGCAAGAGCAGAGACTACAACAACAGATGGAAGCAGTAATGCAGCAACGTCCGCAGACCAGTGAGGAAAGCCGTCCCACTAATACCGCGTCATTTGGGGTGAGTCGTTTATTGACAAAAATGACTGGAGAAGATGATCCAGAGGTGTTTTTGACCACATTTGAAAGGACTGCTGAAAGGGAAAAGTGGCCTAAGGATCAGTGGGCTGGACTGCTGGCTCCTCTGTTAACTGGTGAATCGCAGAAAGCTTACTATGACCTAGAGCCTGACCAAGCAAAAGACTATGTGATGCTAAAAGCTGAAATATTGGCAAGGCTGGGTGTCACCCTGGCTGTCCGGGCTCAGCGTGTGCATAACTGGACTTTCCAGCTTGGAAACCCCCCCAGGTCTCAAATGTATGATCTCATTCACCTGAGCAGGAAGTGGCTACAGCCAGAGACTTTGTCCGCACCGGAGATTGTGGAACGTGTTGTGATGGATCGTTTCTTGAGAGCTCTTCCTACCACCATTCAAAAGTGGGTAAGCCATGGAGACCCAGAAACGGCCGGTAAACTTGTGGATCGTGTAGAGAGATACTTGGCTGCAGAGAACCTGACGGCCTCTTCCAGAGACTCTCAGACTTTCCACCCTAAGACCAGACCATCCCCAGGGGCGGATAAGATGATTCCAAGGGGTGAGGGTGGAGAGAGTGAGAGGGTGGGAGCTCTGCCCAGGGTTTGGCGAGAACAGCCTGGGAAGTCGGGGGCTCAAGAGGCAGCCAAAAGGATTGTTTGCTACCGCTGCCGGCAAGCGGGACATATTGCAGCAAATTGCCCGGTTGTGGAGGAACCCATGCAATGTGACTTTCTGACGGACAGACGTCAGTCGCTGTGTGCGACAGTCGCATGCACTGCCATTCGGGGAACTGAGAAACATTTATGCAAAATGTGTATTAATGGTAGAAATGATGTGGTATTACTGGATTCAGGTAGCCTTGTGACCCTGATAAAGGCTGAATTAGTTAAAACAGAGGTCTCTGGGAATAGCAAGGTAGCTGTTATTTGTGTGCATGGGGACACCCGAGAGTATCCAGTGACTACAGTGTGTTTCAAGACCCCCAAAGGTACCCTCTCTCATCCAGTGGGGTTAGTATCTGAATTACCGCATGATGCCATTGTGGGAAGGGATTTTCCGAAGTTCTGGGAACTGTGGGATGATCCTGAGCCCCCCACTGGTGCCCCTATGTACCAGGAAGGTGATAGCCAGAACTCCTCTGAGAGTGGTGAGGACTCTCCAGAATTTCCCTTGTCAGTATTGGCAGGCGAGACTCAAGAAACTGGAGAGGAGCCCACCTCCTCAGACGAAAACCTACCGTCTGTGGAGTTTTCTGATCTTGAGGTTCACAGGGAAAATTTTGCCACAGAACAGTTAAAAGACCCCGCCCTAATAAAGGCACGGGAAAACGTAGTGGAAATAGATGGCGAGTTAGTGAACCCAGATAATACCTGCACTTACCCATACTTCAGCGTAGAGAAGGACCTACTGTATCGGGTGGCAAAAAGGGCAGAAGAAACCGTTGAGCAGCTTGTGGTGCCCAGACCTTACAGGAAGTTGGAGTTGGCCCATGGGCACATTCTTGGAGGTCATCTGGGGACAGAGAAAACCCGAGAGAGGGTATTACAGAGATTCTATTGGCCTGGGGTGATGAAGGACATAGAAAATTATTGTTCCTCCTGCCCTGTGTGTCAGAGGTCGGCCCCGATGCCACATTTCCGTAGCCCGCTGGTCCCTCTACCCAACATTGAGGTCCCGTTTGAGAGGATCGCAATGGATTTGGTAGGTCCTATAATCAAGTCCGCTAGGGGGCACCAGTACATATTAGTTATAATGGACTATGCCACCCGTTATCCAGAAGCGATCCCTCTCCGAAATACCTCGGCCAAAACCATAGCCAAAGAGCTATCTCTTGTTTTTAGCCGGGTGGGTATTTGTAAAGAACTGCTTACGGACCAAGGTACACCCTTTATGTCCCGGGTTATGAAAGAGCTGTGTAAATTGTTCAAAGTGACGCAATTGCGTACGTCTGTGTATCACCCCCAAACCGATGGGCTGGTTGAAAGATTCAACAAAACCCTAAAACAAATGTTGAAGAAAGTGGTGGATAGAGATGGAAAGGATTGGGACTGTCTACTTCCTTATTTGATGTTTGCTATTAGGGAGGTGCCCCAATCCTCTACGGGATTCTCCCCCTTTGAGTTACTGTATGGGAGACACCCAAGAGGGCTGTTGGATATTGCCAAGGAAACTTGGGAAAGTGAGAGTTCTCCCCACAGGAGTGTGATTGAGCATGTCGCCCTGATGCAAGATCGAATTGCACAGGTAATGCCCATCGTGAAGGAACATTTGGCCCAAGCGCAGTTGGCACAGCAGAGAGTGTACAACCGTGGAGCCAAGACCCGTACCTTTTCCCCGGGGGATAGGATATTGGTACTTGTCCCTACGGTTGAAAGTAAATTCCTTGCCAAATGGCAAGGCCCCTACGAGATAATGGAAAAAGTGAGCGAAGTGAATTACAAGGTCAGACAACCAGGAAGGCGAAAGCCCGAACAGATCTATCACGTTAATCTGTTGAAAGCCTGGAGGGATAGAGAGTCCCTAGTCGCAGAAACTTGGTCACCAGCTCAAACTGGTTGCGTGATTCCGGAGGTTGGAATAGCAGCCACCTTGTCACAACCCCAACAACAGGAGGTTAAGGAGTTTGTGCTTCGCAACAAGGAGGTGTTCTCTGAGCTGCCGGGACAAACATCTGGTGTAGAGCATGATATTATTACCCCGCCCGGTGAAAGGGTGAAGTTAAAACCCTATCGGATCCCAGAGGCCCGACGGGAGGCAATACGGGAGGAAGTACAGAAAATGCTGAACTTAGGGGTGATAGAGGAGTCCCAAAGTGATTGGTCTAGTCCCATTGTGTTGGTGCCTAAACCGGATGGGAGCTGGCGATTTTGTAACGATTTTCGTCAGTTGAACAAAGTTACAAAATTTGACACCTACCCCATGCCACGTATAGATGAGTTGATCGACCGGCTGGGAACAGCCCGATACATGACGACTCTTGACCTCACAAAAGGGTATTGGCAAATTCCCCTGGCCAAGTCGGCCAAAGAGAAAACCGCATTTGTAACCCCAGATGGGGCGTTCCAATATAAGAGAATGCCGTTCGGGTTACAGAATGCGCCAGCCACATTCCAGCGGAAAATGGACCAGATACTGAGGCCCCATCGGAAGTATGCTGCGGCTTACCTGGATGACGTAATTGTCCATAGCACAGATTGGGCCTCACATCTGCCAAAAGTGCAAGCAGTCCTAGACTCTATCCGGGAAGCGGGGTTTACGGCTAACCCCAAGAAGTGTACCATTGGGCAGGAGGAGGCCAAATATCTTGGGTACACCATTGGCAGGGGAGTAATAAAACCCCAACTCAACAAAGTCGAGGCCATCCAGAGTTGGCCACGTCCCAACAGCAAGAAGCAGGTACGAGCCTTTCTGGGAATCGCGGGTTATTATCGGCGCTTCATTCCCCACTTTGCTTCTAAGGCTGTGCCCCTAACCAACCTGACGAAAGGGAAAGGGTCGGTCATGATTAAATGGACCCCCGAGGCTGACGCAGCTTTCCAATTCTTGAAACAAGCCTTATGTAGCCAGCCAGTGTTGTACTCACCCGACTTCTCTAAAGACTTTGTCGTACAAAGTGATGCGTCAGATGTGGGGTTAGGAGCAGTATTGTCCCAGGTCTGGAACAGGGAAGAGCACCCAGTCATTTACCTCAGCAGGAAGTTGAAGTCCCATGAGGTAAATTACGCCACGGTTGAAAAGGAGTGTTTAGCGGTGAAGTGGGCTCTAGATTCCCTTCGGTACTACCTGCTAGGTAGGCACTTTGACATGGTTACGGATCACGCTCCGTTAAAGTGGATGGCTCAAAACAAGGAGACAAATAGAAGAGTGAATAGGTGGTTCCTGGCCCTACAGGAATTCAACTTCACAGTAAAGCATCGCCCTGGCGTTCAAATGGGGAATGTGGATGCTTTGTCTCGAGTACATGAATGCCTGATTGCTGGTGTTCCAACCCCAAGGTTAAAACAAGAGGGGGGGGTATGTGACAGCAGGAAGGTAAAGTCACCTGGTTGCATCCAGGGGGGTAGATATATTTCTCCCAGATTCAGGCTTTATGCCGATTCATACCTCTAGGGAGAGTGCTGGGCGTCGTGCAGGCAGGGAGTTGATGAGACCAGCTGAAGCTTGTCAGCTCGTTTAAGGCCTCTATAAAACTCCCAGCTTCATTAGGTGTTTGCTCATGCCTGGACCCAGACCTGTGTGGACTGTCTAGGGAGAGTGAATCCCTGTGCAGTGAGACAAAGCCTGTGTGGCTATTTGTTTGGACATTTACTAAACCAGGGACTTAGGGACTAGGACAGCACCAGGCTGATCCCAGTTGTTAGTTAGGGAAACCTGCATGTTTAGTCAGAGGTCAAGCTGACCAGGATTTATTTTGTTTATGTTTCTTTTTGCTTTGCTGTGTTTTTGTCACTGTAAATAGAGAAATAAACCGCACCTTTGGATCTTGAAAACCACAACCTCCGTCTGCTGGGCCTGTTTTTGTGTGGGGAGCCCATCCAGGGGGTCACACACACCCGCTACCGAGCTACCCCCCTCACACCTCATAGAGGCTGCACGCCTTCTTCCTCCTCTATCAATTCGGTAATCAGACAATGTCATCCTTCACCCCTACAAAACAAACTGCCTACACTATTCAGACAGGACTCCCATGAATGACAGGAGCCTAGTGCCACGCTGGGGCACTGGTCTTCTTGGCATGCAAGACACAGACAACCAGTTAAGGTACACAAGTAATCTAGGACAGGAAGGACACCTATGGGTATTAACCGAGGAGAATACGGCATGCACACACATATATCGGAAGTGAGGGCCCTTGGAACAGCTGGTAACACCCCATGTAATCTTCCTGCACAACTTTTCTCCAGACTTAACCAAAACTATACAATATGAGGCCAGACCTATACACTCTCAACTTGTATGCAATCAGGCAGGCCCTCATACCACACGTCTGCAGGTAAATCTAAAAGAAATTGGAAAACAAAAATTGCATAATGTGTATCCAGCTCGAGGAACTGCTGCTACCAGACACAACTGATCAATAGACTAAGAAAAATCCCTTTCAGTACTGAGGAGCCATAGAACTACACATATCAGCATGGCTGATCTTTGGTAATAGGAAACAGATATGCAACGGATCTATGGCCGATCCTTTTCAAACTCTGGAGAATACCCCAAAACCCTTTTACCACTAAGTGCAGTACCCCTGGCAGAGATTTATAACGCTTCTTAGCCTAACATATGTGTTAGAGTGCCAATTATCCCCTGCAGTCTTACTCAACTTTTCATTTATAAAAACTAATATGCGGGCTTCAGTTAGTTGGTTCTGCTATTCAGTGGATCAGAACATACAACACACACTAGGTGGTCCAAAAAACACAACCAAATGGACTGACAAATAGTATAAAACAGACCACATAACCCCGACAAACCAGGTGAAAGAAAAACATTTTTTTTTATAAAGTTGCTGATGGAGGCTATGATTTCCTCTTGTTCTAAAAGCCAGAAAACCCAATTATCGAATCTGAGGGATAAAACACCAATAAAAGTTCGTAATAAACATTCCCTTTTTCGCCTGGAAACAAAAACAATGGTTACTGTATATATACCAGTAACAAGACATTAGCATATGAAACACAAATATACCTTACATTACATTGCATCAACCGTGCACTTTTTTAAAATACCAAAAATTGATGAGCTCAACTTTTTATTAATATGTATTACTTAATACATATTAATACCACGTGTGTTTTTGTTTTATGGTATACCAAAAAATCCCCCCAAAAACATATAAAGTTGCTGATGGAGGCTATGATTTCCTCTTGTTCTAAAAGCCAGAAAACCCAATTATCGAATCTGAGGGATAAAACACCAATAAAAGTTCGTAATAAACATTCCCTTTTTCGCCTGGAAACAAAAACAATGGTTACTGTATATATACCAGTAACAAGACATTAGCATATGAAACACAAATATACCTTACATTACATTGCATCAACCGTGCACTTTTTTAAAATACCAAAAATTGATGAGCTCAACTTTTTATTAATATGTATTACTTAATACATATTAATACCACGTGTGTTTTTGTTTTATGGTATACCAAAAAATCCCCCCAAAAACAAAAAATGTATTCACCATGGTGAGAAAAAATTAGCAACTTGCCATAAACCTTTTAACGGTACCTTTTATCAACCAATCGTAATATTTCACCACAAAACCCTTCGCAGAACTGTCTCTGTAAAACAAACACATTTTAGTAAATGCACTTTCAATTCACTATTACAGATAATTATCTTGGCTCAGGTCATTTGCAAGTCAATACAATCTGTTTTACATTCTCACAGATCTGGTTGGAAAGAAGGGGGGTCATTTGGTCTGTCAGCAACTGAGAACACACATCACACGACATGAGATACTGTATATTGCATACTCCACACACACTTTCACACATTTAGCTAGGTCAAAGATGAACTCTAGACATCACACAAATCAGCATGTTTTTTTTTCTATCATAACCTGTACTGCTTCTTAAACCCATAACATTGGTTTGGTAAGGTTCCTCCTCGTCCTCCTGTTCACCACCGTCTTTAGTGGCTGTCCCTGCTTGTCCCTATTAAAAATATCAGTTGTATTCTACCATCCATGCACTCCAAGCATCTCTTTCCCAAGCGTTTGGCTTGACAGTACCTTTTCTTTTAAAATGCAGTTTCCCAGTCCAGCGATCTATTGCATATTTCCCAACCCAAGGCCCATATACCCATCCTTTACGGACAAAGGACCTTGAACTGATTCCCCAACCTCTTGCAAGTTGATTTTTCCCAAAGTTAGCTATGCTCCGGACAATGATTGGGTTGACAGGTACCGCCCCTGTCACGGTTGCTGATTTTTTTTCACTACTTGCCAGAACAATCTCTGCTCTGGCTATAGTCCTTCAAAAAAATAGCCCGGAGATTTTCCAAACTAAATAGTTTAATCCCCCCGTGGACTTTTCCAAAGTATTCTAAAAGAAATGACTGTATCACAGGGCTTCCCAAGCGTTAAGCTTGATTAGACTCTCTGATTGCTTGTAGTGCAGGAGGCAGTTTAACTGATGCCCACCTAATTGCAATATGATTTTTAGCAGTTACAATATAGCCAGTGTTTACAGATCTAATTACAAAGCTTACAATCCCCCGTTATTAGTTTACACAGAAAGATAGATTCGCATACCGCCAGATAATTCAGTATGATTTAGTCTCCGTTTCCACTGATGCAATTCGCCATGCGACTTTAGACACAAAGGCGCATTACAAATCGCTGCCCATTGATTTCAATAGCACCCGTTCCAAACTATGTGACTCAAAGCTGCAGTGACTCTGTATCAAAATCGCGTTCAAAGCCACACCACAGTCGCCCTAAAGCTGCATCTCAAAGTCCCACTCTGAATCATGCGACATTGGAGTTGCACCAGTGGAAACGCAGCCCTATACGCATAGGTGTGTTTCAATCACAAAGATTGGCCTAATCTCATTCAAAGGGTCAACTGAAATTGCTTTTTGGCAGAGAGGCACTTATCCTTTCCACTGCCTCCAAGATTCCAGACAGAGCCCTTATCATTCATACTGACAACCTGCTGCAGTTTCATTTTATATACATACATTATTCAAAATCAGTCTCATCAAAATATTTGCATAGACAAAAAGGTAAAAAGTTAAGTTCTGAGAAGTTTTTGTTTTTTGTTAGGTATTCACACAGGTTAACACAAAAGACATAAAAAAAACCTGCTTAGCATTTCTGGCGTTAGGACCAGCTCTGTCTACCATACAAGAAATAATATTCACCCAACTTTAAACTTCCTCACACGGGGCACCATCTGTTACAGAAATATATATACCTCACTTTAATGATTAAAATAAGTGATTAAAACCTTTTGTCTATATAAAATTAAATCAAACGATAGCGGTGCAAAAAGAGAAAACACTTACATGTATTTATAAACAAAAGAAACTTGTGATAATCCGATATTCGTGACTATACCATAAATGATACCACCTTTAAAACCAAGATGATACACAATAATACAAATAGGAATATTGCTATAACATAAATGATACACAACAATACCAATAAGAATATTGCTATAACATAAATGATACACAATAATACCAATAAGAATATGGCTATAATGGACACAGCAGTATATCAGGACAAGTTGTAGAAAAATGAGAGAGAGAGAGACTACGTCACCATGTCTTGTTCAGGTCAGGTCATCATTCTAAGAGGATTAACCATGGGTCTGCCTGATGGATTCATACCCCCCTGTACCTACTCCCCATCCAGGTTTCAAAATCCCATGGCCTTATTGGTTTAAAGCTGCCTTACAAACTGATTGATTGGACCTCAAGCCTAAATATTCATTGGTTCAAAGTTCCCTCAGATCCTGATTGGTTGAATCTCCAGCCATTTTGCCTAGCATGCCCAAATCTAAAAATCTGGGTGCCTCTAAGTCTATGGTGTGTCAAGCAATCCTTTGATCCACAGCCCACCCAATTCTCACATTAGCATGCTAAGGGCCCCTGCTGTGATGGAGCCTTTCCGCCTGTCCTGGCTCTCTTCAAAACAAAAGGATAATTTAAATAATTTAATTATCACCCGACGACATTCAACTTATCTTCCCAGTAGACAGTAAGAAGGTCCTTTTAGAATATAAGTTGGCATCATCTCACAAAATATATATATTCCTGTAAAATCCTATACAGATACATATAAACACATATATGTCCATGGTATAAATATGAAATGTACAAAATATCCACCACATACTTCAGACACTTTAATTTGGATATGCCGGAAGGATGACGTTCTAACCCAGATGTAGACCTCTGTATGGTGCTGAGGAAGAGACTAGAGCCATTTTGCCTGATAAAAGCAGCAACAAGGTAGTTTATGGCTTGAGGCTTGGATATCTGAAATCCTTCTTCTAGACATATTGGCCATACAAAATACTGCTTCAGTGTTACTGGCCATATTGAGGACATCTTATCCAGCTTAATGGAGAGTGAGATAACGTGTCCCACACTATTTGGCAGATCCAAGGGGAAAAAACATTCTGCCCATGTTTTTTGGAATTGGTTTACCAAGACATACAACAGTACCTGGATCCCAGAGAGTGAGGACACAACTGAACCCCATCTATACTTCAATCCCATCTCTAGGCTTATACAATCAATCCTTACAGCAGGGAACAGAGGATTTCATCCTTTAAATTCTGCAGGGTTTCCTATGATCTAATATACAATCCAGTGGTGGCCTGTCCATAGGGGGCGCACGGGCGTTACCCCCTCCCCAAGTTTAAAAAAAAGGTGCCCTTTAAGAGTGTCCAGGTACCAGACACACGGCGGTCTGTGGGAAGCTTCCCAGCCTGCAATCAGCTGATTGCAAGCTGGGAAGCTGATTTGTCCATGTTTAGGGAGTGTTCGGGGCGCAAGCAATGCGCCCACAAACACTCCCACTGATTTGCCTCTGGCCTCCTTTCCTGTATTTTAATTAGCGGGGATCAGAGGACGGTGGGCGTTGCTTTTTTCGGCACCCCCGCGTCACTTCAGGTTTCCTGGCTCACTGCTGTGTGGAGTGGACTTGAATCGACCAACCAGCGTGACCGAGTGGAAGACCTGAGCAGCGCGGCTCCTTAGCGGTAGGTAAGCCCATATGCAGGGCCGATACAAGGCATGGGCAATCACTCACATGTTGTCAGGAAAGGCTGGCTAGATGAAGGAATGTTCCCCGCAGATTAACTCCTGCTCCCCGAACTTGTGTCAAGGAAGCTGCGTTGGCGCGTGCTAACTAGGGATGAGCTTCGAGTTCGAGTCGAACTCATGTTCGACTCGAACATTGCCTGTTCGCCCGTTCGCCGAACAACGAACAATTTGGGGTGTTCGCAGCAAATTCGAAAAGTCTATGGGAGAAATCTAAAGTGCTAATTATAAAGGCTTATATGCAAGTTATTGTCCTAAAAAGTGTTTGGGGACCTGGGTCCTGCCCCAGGGGACATGTATCAATGCAAAAAAAAGTTTTAAAAACCGCCGTTTTTTTAGGAGCAGTGATTTTAATAATGCTTAAAATGAAAAAATAAAAGTGAAATATTCCTTTAAATTTCGTACCTGGGGGGTGTGTATGATATGCATGTAAAGTGGCGCATGTTTCCCGTGCTTAAAACTGTCCCTGCACAAAGTGTCATTTTTGAAGGAAAAAAAGTCATTTAAAACTCACTCACGGCTATTAATGAATTGTCGGCTTTTATCAATACATAGAAAAGTCATTGATAAAAAAAAAAAAAAATTACCAGGCCCTTTAGGTCTGGAATGGATATTAAGGGGAACCCCGACGCAAATTAAAAAAATGGCGTGGGGTTCCCCCTAAATATCCATACCAGGCCCCTGAGATCTGGCATGGATTTTAAGGGGAACTCCACCCCAAATTAAAAAAAATGGCGTGGAGTCCCCCCAAAAATCCATACCAGACCCTTATCCGAGCACACAACCTGGCAGGCCGCAGGGGAAGAGGGGGGGACAAGAGAGCGGCCCCCCCTCCCTCCTGAACCGTACCAGGCCACATGCCCTCAACATGGGGAGGATGTCCCCATGTTGATGGGGACAAGGGCCTCATCCCCACAACCCTTGCCCGGTGGTTGTGGGGGTCTGCGGGTGGGGGGCTTATCAGAATCTGGAAGACCCCTTTAACAAAGGGGACCCGCAGATCCTGGCCCCCCCCCTATGTGAATTGGTAAGGGGTACATTGTACCCCTACCATTTCACGAAGAAAGTGTCAAAAAATGTAAATAAAAACACACAAACACCTTGAAAAAGTCCTTTATTAAAAAAAAAAAACATTCCAGCGATGAAATCCAGTGTCCCGCAGCGATCCCGATGTCCAGCGCTGTCCGTCATTGGTTGTGCCTGTGCGGACCTGATGGGGAACTTCCTTGCTGTGTTTTAAATGTATAGACCCGCCCCTTCTAAAGTTCCCCATTACGTCATTGGCCTGAGCGGGGAACTTCCTTCACTGTGTAATTGAAATTTACACAGTGAAGGAAGTTTCCCGCTCAGGCCAATGACGTAGGCGGGGTCCGACATACCGAGGGGGCAGACCTGATGGGGAACTTCTCTCACTTTGTAATTCATGTATAGACCCGCCCCTTCTCATGTTCAGCATCTGGTCCGCTGAGCGGACCTGATGGGGAACGAGAGAAGGGGCGGGTCTATTCATGTATTACACAGCGAACAAAGTTCCCCATCAGGTCCGCCCCCTCGTTATGTCGGACCCCGCCTACGTCATTTGCCTGAGCTGGAAACTTTCTTCACTGTGTAAATTTAAATTACACAGTGAAGGAAGTTCCCCGCTCAGGCCAATGACGTAGGCGGAGTCGGAAATACCGAGGGGGCGGACCTGATGGGGAACTTCATTCGCTGTGTAATACATGTATAGACCCGCCCCTTCTCATGTTCCGCATCTGGTCCGCTGTGCGGACCTGATGGGGAACTTTAGAAGGGGCGGGTCTATACATTTAAAACACAGCGAGGAAGTTCCCCATCAGGTCCGCACAGGCACAACCAATGACGGACAGCGCTGGACATCGGGATCGCCGCGGGACACTGGATTTCATCGCTGGAATGTTTTTTTTTATTATTTCTATTTTTTTTTTTTAATAAAGGACTTTTTCAAGGTGTTTGTGTGTTTTTATTTACATTTTTTTACACTTTCTTCGTGAAATGGTAGGGGTACAATGTATCCCTTACCAATTCACATAGGGGGGGGGGATCTGGGGGTCCCCTTTGTTAAAGGGGTCTTCCAGATTCCGATAAGCCCCCCGCCCGCAGACCCCCACAACCACCGGGCAAGGGTTGTGGGGATGAGGCCCTTGTCCCCATCAACATGCGGACATCCTCCCCATGTTGAGGGCATGTGGCCTGGTACGGTTCAGGAGGGAGGGGGGCCGCTCTCTGGTCCCCCCCTCTTCCCCTGCGGCCGGCCAGGTTGCGTGCTCGGATAAGGGTCTGGTATGGATTTTTGGGGGGACTCCACGCCATTTTAAAAAAAATTTGGGGTGGAGTTCCCCTTAAAATCCATGCCAGATCTCAAGGGCCTGGTATGGATATTTAGAGGGAACCCCACGCCATTTTTTTTTTAAATTTGCGATGGGGTTCCCCTTAATATCCATTCCAGACCTAAAGGGCCTGGTAATTAAATTTGGGGGAACCCCCACGCTTTTTTTTTATTTTTTATCAATGACTTTTCGATGTATTGATAAAAGCCGACAATTCATTAATAGCCGCGAGTGAGTTTTAAATGACTTTTTTTCCTTCAAAAATGACACTTTGTGCAGGGACAGTTCTAAGCACGGGAAACATGCGCCACTTTACATGCATATCATACACACCCCCTAGGTACGAAATTTAAAGGAAAATTTTACTTTTATTTTTTCATTTTAAGCATTATTAAAATCACCGCTCCCGTAAAAACGTCTATTTTTTAAACCTTTTTTTGCATTGATACATGTCCCCTGGGGCAGGACCCGGGTCCCCAAACACTTTTTAGGACAATAAATTGCATATAAGCCTTTATAATTAGCACTTTAGATTTCGAACGTTCGAGTCCATTGTATTTAATAGGGTTCTAAAGTTCACACGAACATTCTGTCTGTTCGCAGGTTCTGGTGCAAACCGAACAGGGGGGTGTTCGGCTCATCCCTGGTGCTAACGTAGGTTAGCGCATGCGCATCAGCGTGCACGGCGCATCGGCGCATCAGCGTGCACGGCGCATCAACGTGCACGGCGCACCATGTGATCCATGAAGTGCCTATTTAAACCGGATCAGTGCACAGACCCGGTGCTGCCTTGTCTACAGCGTTCCCGTGAGACTCCTGTTTCCTGCAATCTGCATCTGATTCCTGTTACTTACCCGGCCTGCTCTGACTACTCCTGCTTTCTGCCTGCATCGACCCCGGCCTTAACCTAGACTATTCTCCAGCCTCTGAACCTGTACCTCATCTGACTGTCCTGTGTATGACCCGGCTTGCCTGACCCTGCTCCTGCCTCTGCCTTCCAGTCTGTGGAGTTCTGGTACTGTTGACCTGCATCTCCTGCATTCTGTCATCCACTGTCATTTGGCACGCCATTCAACTGGAAGCCCAGCAGATAGCATGACTACCGGCCCTCGTGCGACTCTGCACTCCTGCGCCACCTGTTTGCTCTATCAGGGGCCCCGAGTCAGAGGAGTAAGAGAAGCCTCCCTCTGCTAATCAGGCTCATCCCACCAGGTACGTAACAGTACAAGGCAGCCATGTCTGAGCCTGAGCGGGGAGCTTCTCCTGTGGATGAACTATGTCAACACCTGGCCGGCCTCACACGAGCTGTAAAGGACTTACAGATGGACTATACTCAGCTGAAGGAACAGTTCCAGACTCTATCTCCATCTGCTAGTTCCAGTGCTGCTTCCGCAGTTGTGATGCCATCACCAGAACCCAGAGTCCCTGTCCCTGAAAGATTCTTCGGGGACCGCAGCCAGTTCAGGACTTTTTGCACGGCCTGCGAACTGTACTTTACTCTATTACCCCGCACCTTCCTTCTGGAGACTACTAAAGTGGGATTTGTTATCTCCTTGTTGCAGGGTGAGCCCCAATCATGGGCTCACCGTCTATTGGAAAGGAAGTCTGCCTCATTAGCATCCTTGACCACCTTCCTCGAAGACATGGCCCGAATCTATGATGATCCCCAACGAGCCGCTACTGCAGAGGCTGCCCTCCATACACTCCAGCAGGGTCGCCGTGCGGCCGAGGACTATGCATCAGATTTCAGGCGCTGGAGCACCGATACTAATTGGAATGATGCAGCCCTTTGTTATTAGTTCCGCATGGGCCTGTCAGAAGCTCTGAAAGATGAACTAGCCCGGGTTGGTGTTCCATCCCCTCTTGAAGACCTTATAAAATTATCAATTCAGATTGACCGGAGACTAAGAGAACGCAGGTCTGAAAGATCTAACTGTCAATTTCACTCTGCACGGATGTTGCCACAGGTTGTCAGTTCATCACGTCCAGACTCTTCTGAAACTGCAGTATCAGTTCCCGATGCCTCCAAACCCATGCAGCTGGGCTTGTCTCATTCTTCACTTACCAGTGAGGAACGTCAATGCCGTCGCTCGAAGAACCTGTGCTTGTACTGTGGGGAACCAGGCCACTATGTGAGAACTTGCCCAACCAAGCTCCGGAAGTGCTTGTCTATGTCTCCTGCTGAAACTCCAACTCAGCCCGGCGTCTCTCCTCATCTGGCCCTTCCTGTTCAGTTGCAGCTCCCTGGAAGAACTATTCAAGTGTCAGCCATAGTGTACTCCGGGGCCTGCAGCTGTTTCATCGATCTTGCTTTTGCTGCTGAACACCAGATACCTCTGCAACCCAAGGCCCAGGGACTTTCTGTTCACCTTGCAGATGGGTCTATCATTAAGTCTGGACTAGTCACCCAAGAGACTGTTCCTTTGCCTACTACCATTACTACCAGTCACAGAGAACTGTTGCAGCTAGATGCCATAGCCTCACCACTGTTTCCCATTATATTGGGCATGCCCTGGCTAAAGGCACATAACCCGTACATCGATTGGACCTCACAAGAAATTCAGTTCCACTCACACTACTGCCAACAACACTGCTTGCCGGTACCTTCACGTCAACCACAAACTCTGTTGTCTATGTACTCTGACCCTGAAGCATGTTCTTCCATTCCTGTTGCATACCGAGACTTCCTAGATGTCTTCAGTAAAAAGGGGGCAGAAACCCTTCCACCTCATAGGGCATATGACTGCCCAATTGAGTTACTTCCAGGGGCCGAGGTACCTTTTGGTAGAATCTTTCCCTTAACTGAACTTGAACTGGTGGCTCTAAAGGACTACATCGACGAAAGCCTAAGGAAAGGATTCATCCGTTCATCTACCTCTCCAGCTGGGGCGGGCATTTTCTTTGTGGAAAAGAAGGACCATTCACTTAGACCTTGTGTTGATTACCGTGAACTCAATAGGGTCACAGTAAATAACCGGTACCCTCTACCCCTGGTACCTGAACTATTTCAAAGGCTGAGATCGGCAACCATCTTCACGAAATTGGATCTTCGAAGGGCGTACAATCTGGTGCGAATACGGACTGGAGATGAATGGAAGACTGCATTTCGTACCCGATTCGGGCATTACGAGTACTTAGTGATGCCCTTCGGGTTGTGCAATGCCCCTGCTACGTTCTAGCACTTTGTCAATTACATTTTTCGAGACTTTCTGGATCTTTTCGCTATTGTCTATTTAGACGATATTCTGATTTTTTCCTCCTCTCTAGAGGTTCATCAAGGGCATGTGAAAAAGGTGCTGACTCGTCTACGCCAACATGGTTTGTATGCCAAACCGGAAAAATGCAAGTTCGAGAGCCAGAGCATCCAGTTCCTGGGTTTGATAATCTCCACAGAAGGTATTAGGATGGACCCCCAGAAGGTCACAGCCATCCTGGATTGGCCGGTTCCCATCGACAAAAAAGGAATACAACGTTTCGTAGGATTTACGAATTTCTATCGAAAATTCATCAAGGGATTCTCTGCCATCATTTCACTGATCACACAGTTGACTAAGCACAACAACCGGTTCTCCTGGACTCCTGAAGCTCAGTCTGCTTTTGAAAACCTGAAGAGGTTGTTCACCTCTGCATCTATTCTAAAACATCCCGATCCAGCCCTACCATACGTCCTGGAAGTTGACGCATCCGAATCAGCAGTGGGAGCAGTGCTCTCCCAATGTCAAGGGGTCAAGGCTCTTCTACACCCGGTGGCATTCTTTTCCCGTAAATTATCATCTGCAGAAAGGAATTATGACGTGGGTGACCGTGAACTTCTTGCAATTAAGGCTGCGCTGGAAGAGTGGAGGTATCTTTTGGAAGGGGCGGCTCACCCAATACTAATTTTTACTGACCACAAGAACCTAGAATATTTGAGAACAGCAAGACGCTTAAAACCCCGTCAGGCCAGATGGGCACTTTTTTTTACCCGGTTCGTCTTCCACATCACTTACAGGCCTGGGTCAATAAATACCAAGCCAGATGCCCTGTCCCGTATGTTCGGTGAGTCTGAAGAATCTGCGCTTCCCGACACCATCCTGTCGTCAGGAAACTTCCTTCTTTTACAAGAAGATCTGTTGTCCCGAATTAGGCAGGCCTCTGTGGGACTTCCCTCACCCCCAGAGACATCCTTACAAGTAAAGGACGGTCTACTATGGCACCAAGACAGGATCTTTGTACCTGAAAATGTGCGTGTCTCTGTTCTAAGCCTGTGCCATGATCATGCTTTAGCGGGACATTTTGGAATCAGTAAAACTTCCGAACTTGTACAACGTACCTTTTGGTGGCCTCACCTTGAAAAAGACTGCAGGAAGTATGTGGAATCATGTACTACATGTATTCGGAACAAGACCAACAGGACCAAAGCATGGGGTCTGCTTAAGCCTTTACCAATCCCAGATAGACCCTGGAAAAAAATTTCAATGGATTTCATTGTCGAGCTTCCCCCATCTGAGGGTTGTACAGCCATCTATGTGGTTGTTGATCGTTTGTCTAAAATGGCACATTTCATACCCCTGGCCGGCACCCCGTCTGCTCCTGAGACGGCACGGATTTTCATCAAAGAAATAGTGAGGCTCCATGGAATCCCAGCTAACATTGTGTCTGACTGGGGGGTTCAATTTACCTCAAGATTTTGGAAATCTCTTGCCGAAACTCTGGAAATTGAGTTGTCCTCCTCAGCCTACCACCCTCAAACTAATGGGCAAACGGAGAGGACTAACCAGACCTTGGAGCAGTACTTACGCTGCTTCTCTTCGTTTTCTCAGAATGACTGGGTATCATTGTTGCCATTGGCTGAATTCGCCTATAATAATTCCCGGCACTCTGCTACTGGACAATCTCCTTTCTTTGCCAATTACGGCTTTCATCCATCGTTCCTGCCCAGCGAAATCCCGGAATGTTCTGTTCCAGCCGTTTCAGAAACAGTGACCTTCTTTGAAACTAATAACAAGCTGCTTCAAGAAGCGATAACAAAAGCGCAGGAATACAGTAAAAGAGCCTTTGACAGGAAGAGACGGGGGGAGTTGGTCTTGAAACCTGGCAATCTGGTATGGCTGTCCACTACAAATTTAAAACTGGCTTGCCCATCAAAGAAACTAGGACCTACATTTTTGGGGCCATTCCCAGTGAAAAGAAAAATCAACAATGTTGCCTATGAGCTAGAGCTGCCTGGCTCCTTCAGAATTCATTCGGTCTTCCACGTAACCTTACTAAAGCCTGCAATTCCTGACCCTTTTCCTGAGAGGAGTCCGGGCCCACCCGAACCGATGATGGTTGATGGGGAAGAGGAGTATGAAGTTGAGGCAATTCTAGATTGCAGAAGAAGAAGAAACCAGACCCAGTACCTGATCAAGTGGAAGGGTTATGGTCCAGAGGAAAATTCCTGGGAACCAGAAGATAACATTCATGCCAAGAGACTTATCCAAGCATTCAATCGTTCCCATCCAGAGAAATTGGCCCAATTTGGCATCCGGAGGCTGCCCATTGGGGGGGGCAATGTCAGGAAAGGCTGGCTAGAGGAAGGAAAGTTCCCCGCAGATTAACTCCTGCTCCCCGAACTTGTGTCAAGGAAGCTGCGTTGGCGCGTGCTAACGTAGGTTAGCGCATGTGCATTGGCGCATCAGCGTGCACGGCGCATCGGCGCATCAACGTGCACGGCGCACCATGTGATCCATGAAGTGCCTATTTAAACCGGATCAGTGCACAGACCCGGTGCTGCCTTGTCTACAGCGTTCCCGTGAGACTCCTGTTTCCTGCAACCTGCATCTGATTCCTGTTACTTACCCGGCCTGCTCTGACTATTCCTGCTCTCTGCCTGCATCGACCCCGGCCTGAACCTAGACTATTCTCCAGCCTCTGAACCTGTACCTCATCTGACTGTCCTGTGTATGACCCAGCTTGCCTGACCCTGCTCCTGCCTCTGCCTTCCAGTCTGTGGAGTTCTGGTACCGTTGACCTGCATCTCCTGCATTCTGTCATCTGGCACGCCATTCAACTGGAAGCCCATCAGATAGCACGACTACCGGCCCTCGTGTGACTCTGCACTCCTGCGCCACCTGTTTGCTCTATCAGGGGCCCCGAGTCAGAGGAGTAAGAAAAGCCTCCCTCTGCTAATCAGGCCAGATACGTAACACATGTTAATAGAGCTCCCCGCACACTAGGCTCAGCCTTATTTATTGCTGGACAGACACCGATCTTCCCCTGTGACAGGTTGCCGGAGCACTGCTATCTTCAGCTATCACTGCACTGTTTGTTGAACTTGTCTCCAGTTATGGAGTTATACTGTCCACCCCTCAGTAAATAAGGCTGAGCCTGAGTTTGCAGTGAATGTTCTGTTATCAGACTTAGAGGTTAACCCTTCCTTGCATTTGTTTTGTTGGGTTCTCTTATTACCTACTGGAGGTAGGGTTTAAAGGAGAAGGATCATCTCATAAAACCAGGGCTGGTTATCCATGCTTCTAGATTAGAATCACCTACTATTTTAGAATTTGAAATTTAGAATTCATCTGTTTGTTGAACCCGGGTGTATTACAAGGATGAGGATGACGGTGGGGGTAATATTACAAGGAAGGGGGATGGAAGGGGACAGATGAGGGAGAGGGGGATGGGGGACTGCTCACTCACCGGAGACTATCTTGCAGCCACCACGGATCTTCCAGCTGCTGCACCTCAAATCTCCCCCCCCATCCCTTTTCTCAGGTAAAGGCTGCACACTAGGATTGCAGTGTGGGCGGGGTAGACACAGGGGATGGGGGTGGGAGGAGGCGGACCGGATCGAGCCCTCTCTCCTCTTCTGTTCTGAGGGGAGGAAGTGGGATTTTGATTGCTGGTCAGTCGGCCATGTGTCACAGTCACAGATGCACACAGGTGCAGACAGCAGCTCTAGCTTCTTCAGCTATTGATGGTTGGCAAACTCTGCTGGAGGGAGGTTGCCAGGGGGGGCACATGGGAAATCCACCCTCCAAGATTCGGCCATGCTCCCCGCTAGGTGCTGCTGACCTCGGCTCTGGTGGGGAAAGCAGAAGAGTCACAGGATGGCAGGCGGAGTGCAGCTATATCACTCCGCCGCCTACAGTAAGGGATCTGCTGCCAGAACTATAGAGGCAGCATCGGAAAATGCGGCTGGCTGCCAGCTTACTCCCCTGCTGTAGTCCTTCTCATAGGTCAGTCTTGGAGTGGAATATAATTACCAAAATTGTCTCACTGGTAGCTCTGTCACTGCCAGTGAGTGTCCATTGGCAGAGCAGAGCAGAAAAGAGTTCTGGTTGGCAGGGGGTGATTAGGATGTGCCCAGGCACACCCGGCACACCCTGTGCGCACGCCTATGGATGCACAGATTGATCGTCTGAGGGGGATGTGTTCACTCTACAAGGAAATTATCGGTTATGGGGGGATGCACGCTCTTGTTATTCTGTGTGTCTGATCAGCCCATGGCGGGACCGTGGTGTGCCCCTGCAGATAATCTCCCATACACAGGAAAGGTAGTTTAATCCGGGTATGCATTGTTCTCTGAACGCAGAATAAGTATTCATGCCAACTGTAAAAATGGGAGCCTTTGAATTGTTATGGTCAGGGAGAGCATCCATGATTTCCCTGCCATGCGGCTTCCTTTTTCTAGTTGAAGACAGGTACATGGGAGGGAAATCGTACACACTGTCCCTGCCCAGACACGCCCATAAGACTCCCCTACTCATTGTTCATTGGTTGTTGTATAAACTCCTCCTGTTGGAAGGATTGCCTGTGCTTGATTGGCCTATTGTTATAAATATAAAGAGTACTTGGAGGTTCAGGCAGTTGGTCGACCAGAGGATGTAAGCACGTAAGCTGCGGTCATTTCTGTTGATTTGGGGATATGCAGGAAACAGAGTGATAGTAAGATGCATTATACCATTAGACTGAAAGGGTGCTTATTAGCACAGGAGATAAGGATTACGCATAGCGTATAGCCATATTTCCATAACAGTGTGTGTTATTCAATGATGAGGATAGCGATGACAGGTATATTATACAATGATGAGGATAGAGATGATGGGTGTATTATACAGCGATGAGGATGGGTGTATTATACAGCGATGAGGATGGGTGTATTATACAAGGATGAGGATAGCAATGATGGATGTATTATACAATGATGAGGATAGCGATGACAGGTGTATTATACAATGATGAGGATAGCGATGACGGGTGTATTATACAATGATGAGGATAGTGATGACAGGTGTATTATACAATGATGAGGATAATGATGAGGGGTATATTATACAATGATAATAGAGATGACGGGTGTATTATACAATGATGATGATGGGTGTATAATATGGGAATAAGGATAGTGATGATGGGTGTATAATATGGGGATGACGATGATGGGTGTATTATACAATGACTGGAACATCAGGGTGTCAGACAGTATCAGTGAGTGCGTCATTCACTGGTGCCACATCATGTCTCACTGGCTGCTTTGCAATACATGATTTTGGGGTTTTCTGCAATGCCATGTACTGACTATGTTACACATAATAGTCACAAATTGTGAGTACATCTGTCCTGTAATGTATACAGCTACCTACCTTCTTCCTTCCTGTATATAGAGACCTTCCTTCATCATCACTGGCTGCAGATGTACAGCATCTGTCCTGTTACATTATATATAATTGTATACAGGACAGATGATGTATATCTGCAGTCAGTGATGATGGAGGAAGGTCTCTATATACAGGAAGGTGGGTGTAAATAGCTAGCTGTATACAGGACTGATGATGTATACCCTGATCTGTGAGGCTGAGCTATATACTTTGATCTGTAATGCTGAGCTGTATACCCTGATCTGTGAGGCTGAGCTGTATACCCTGATCTGTGAGGCTGAGCTGTATACCCTGATCTGTGAGGCTGAGCTGTATACCCTGATCTGTGAGGCTGAGCTGTATACCCTGATCTGTGAGGCTGAGCTGTATACCCTGATCTGTGAGGCTGAGCTATATACCCTGAACTGTAAGGCTGAGCTATATACCTTGATCTGTAATGCTGATCTGTGAGGCTGAGCTGTATACCCTGATCTGTGAGGCTGAGCTGTATACCCTGATCTGTGAGGCTGAGCTATATACCCTGATCTGTGAGGCTGAGCTGTATAACCTGATCTGTGAGGCTCAGCTATATACCCTGATCTGTGAGGCTCAGCTATATACCCTGATCTGTGAGGCTGAGCTATACACACCTGTCCTGTGATGCTAGGGCTGTACACTCCTGTCCTGTGATACTGAGCTATATACTCCTGACAATATGGGTGAAATACAGGGGACAGAGTGTGTGGATTATATAGGGGTGGGGCTTATGAGAAGTGGGATGGGTCAAAAAGAAAAGGCAGAGCCCCCCCCATCTTAAAACTTCACCAGCCACCACTGAATACACCTGAAGTTTGGAGTAGGTGCCCTGGCCTCCATAGGTTTTCAAACACTAAATGTGAGACCTACAGATGAGCCTTCACTTCTTGGGTCTCCAGCATCTAGATATAACTTGTTTGGATTTGGATGATACCGTTGGCCACACTGTATCCATTGGCATGAATACCCAACAAAGTAACAGATTGCGATAATTGGTATGCCCAGTAACTGTTAAAGCAAAAAAGGCCCTGTCTCCTCTGTGGAGTCACTGTTCCTGGTGCAGGAAGTAAGTCTTCCCTTACTACAAAACCAGTTACAAAGTTCTCAAACAAGGCAGACAAATAAAGGTGATTATGGATTCTTTATTCTCTTCTATATTTTTCCCAGGTTTAACCTGTCATTAAATCTTCATTAATTTGCCTTTTGGCTATCCTCTGACCATTGGCGATTAACACAAGGGATTAATCCCCCCTCAAAATTTTACTGGATCTGACTTTAACAGTCACCACTCCAACTTAAAAGTGGTATGTGTCACTTGTGGGATGAGCCATAAGGGTTAACTGACCACAATGGACTACTAAAGGAACCGCATACAGTCTTGCATCCATCGTGACTGAACTGCATCAATGGCCACGTCTTTTTTTACTTTAGGATCAGCCATCAGTTTATTACTGGCCAGAGGTTTGCTCTAATTCTGTCTGAGATCCAGACAGTCTGGCTACAGAAGTGAGCATAACCGCAGGCCACAAAACACTACTTATAAACCTTCTTCGTTTCCAGATCCATTCACTGTTCCAGGGCCTCTGCAAAGGATATTTTGCTTATTCTGCTGGCAGAATGGCACCCATGGGTAATGTGATGAGGACTGTTTGCTTTTGAGGCAGAGGTACCCTTAGTACCTGAGCATTATTGAATAGAGATCCACACAGTTTGGACAGAGTTAAAACAACTTTTTGCTTCTGATATGCCAACTTGATATAGCAACTTCCCAGAAGCAAGTTACTACCAGCTAAGTCTGATAAATAGCAGAAGCAATTACACATTGATAACTAACAGGTAAAGGACTAAGGAGATGTAACTAAGCAGATCCTGAATTTCATTTTAGCATCAGAACCAGCATGTACAGTTGTGTGAAAAAGTGTTGGCCCCCTTCCTGATTTTTCATTGTTTTGCACGTTTGTCACACTTTAATGTTTCAGATCATCAAACAAATTTAAATATAAGTTAAAGATAACACAAGTAAACACAACATGCAGTTTTTAAAGGAAGGTTTTTATTATTAAGGAAAAACAAAATCCAAACCCACATGGCCCTGTGTGAAAAAGTGTTTGCCCCCCCCCCGTTAAAACATAACTTAACTCTGGTTTATGACACCTGAGTTAAATTTCTCTAGCCACACCCAGGCCTGATTACTGCCACACCTGTTGGCAATCAAGAAATAACTTAAATAAGACCTGACTGACAAAGTGAAGTAGACAAAACGATTCTCAAAAGCTACACATCATGCCGAGATCCAAAGAAATTCAGGAACAAATGAGAAAGAAAGTAATTGGGATATATCAGCCTGCAGAAGGTTATAAAGCCATTTCTAAAGCTTTGGGACTCCAGAGAATCACAGTGAGAGCCATTCCCAGGATTGGGCGCACAACAAAATTACCCCAAGAGCGCAGCAGCGACTCATCCAAGAGGTCACAAAAGTCTGCACAACAACATCCAAAGAATTGCAGGCCTCACTTGCCTCAGTTCAGGTCAGTGTTCATGACTCCACCATAAGAAAGAGACTGGCCAAAAATGGCCTGCATGGCAGATTTCCCAGACGAAAACCGCTGCTGAGCAAAAAGAACATAAAAGCTTGTCTCCGTTATGCCAGAAAACATCTTGATGATCCCCAAGACTTTTGGGAAAATACTCCGGACTGACAAGACAAAATTTGAACTTTTTGGAAGGTGTGTGTCCCTGTACATCTGGCATAAAAGTAACACTGCATTTCAGAAAAAGAACATCATACCAACAGTAAAATATGGTGGTGGTAGTGTGATGGTCTGGGGCTGTTTTGATGCTTCAGGACCTGAAAGACTTGCTGTGATAAATGGAACCATGAATTCTGCTGTCTACCAAAAAATCCTGAAGGATAATATGCAGCCATCTGTTTGTGAGCTCAAGCTGACACAAACTTGGATTCTGCAGCAGGACAATGATCCAAAACACACCAGCAAGTCCACCTCCGAATGGCTGAAGAAAAACAAAATGAAGACTTTGGAGTGGCCTAGTCAAAATCCTGACCTGAATCCTATTGAGATGATGTGGCATGACCTTAAAAAGGTGGTTCATGCTCGAAAACCTTCCAATGTGGCTGAATTACAACAATTCTGCAAAATGAGTGGACCAAAATTCCTGCACAGCGCTGTAACAGACTCATTGCAAGTTATCGCAAACGCTTGATTGCAGTTCTTGCTACGAAGGGTGGCCCAACCAGTTACTAGGTTTAGGGGGCAAACACTTTTTCACTCAGGGCCATGTGGGTTTGCCTTTTGTTTGGATTTTGTTTTCCCCTAATAATAAAAAGCTTCCTTTAAAAACTGCATGTTGTGTTATCTTTGACTTATATTTAAATTTGTTTGAGGATCTGAAACATTAAACTGTGGCAAACTTGCAAAACAATGAAAAATCAGGAAGGGGGCTAACACTTTTTCACACAACTGTAAATGCATAGTAATAAACACATAGCAGTCATTACTACTGTAGAGTTAATGTAATCACAGGCAAGCAGCAGGAGTCCTCAGACAATTAGCACTTGCAAGTTAAACCTACCTTAGACAAATGTACTGCAAAGGTCACTACCACAACCAAGCATTAAAACATTAATACACAGTAAGGCCTTGTGTACAACTGCTGCTGCTAAACAGACGTTTAGGAGCAGTTGGGCATTTTTTTCAACTGCTCCTGAACTCTCCCTGTTATCTTATCAGTACGTGAACACAGGGTTGTTTACAATCGTTTCTAGGCAGTTGCGTTTAGAGGCTTTTTTTGGGATGCAAAAAAAATTGATTCAGAAGCTGATTTTAGAGGCGTTTCAAGCGCCAAACGTTTCTAAATGCGTTAACTCGCATTTCGTTTACAGGCGTTTTTCATTTTTGGCTATTCTGAAAATAATAATTATTTTTTAAACGCTTCTAAACGTAAACGCGGTAAAACGCCGCTAAACGCAGCATGTTACTATCTGTCAAGTTAAATTGTTCAGGAGCGGTTGTAAACACGTCCCGTGTACATGAAGCCTAAAGTAAAACCTGAAAGGCCAGGCCCTGCTGAGTTAATAGGAAAGGCTCAGCACCTCCGGCCATCAGCCTAAGCATTAGCAGTACTGAGAAGATAAGAAAACTGTCTGACATCTGTAAATTAGTAAGCACCGCGTCCCTTTGAATTTGAGATTTAAATAGAAAGGAATGGGACTTTTAAGGTGCAATCACAACACAATATTTTATAAAAAATATATTTTATTTAATAGAAAAGTTTTATCGTTTACATAATTAATAAAAAAACAACATAGTTACAGTAGGAAGCGATAAATACAGACATATAATCTCTTGTAATCCAATGAGGTAGCGATGATCGCTAACTTTGTAAGGCTGGAGAGACTAGTAAACTCTGTTCAGCAGACAGTCTCCCCAGAGTGTAACTATAATCACTGATGGGCCTGGATAAAGTTAAATAGGCACAAAGTTAGTAATATGTGGCTCTGAGCAGGCGCTCTCTCACCCGACCGGACCAGTCCTTGTCCGGTACCTCCGCTACTGTGATTCGCTTCACAGTGTCCACGACGCCCGGGTCTTCGGTCCTCCTGATGACAACTCTTCACAACAGGGTCAGACGCTCCGCAGGCTCCTCGGTGGAGCGGAAGGCTCTTTGGAAGAAAGTGCAAGGCCCTGGCTTCAGGCCTTACACGCACAGCAGGTCAGCACAGGGATCCTCTTGCTGGGAGGGCGGTGTCCAAAGAGAAAGAAAATGGGCCCGCCTCCCTCTTATAAAGTCCACCCCAGTAGTCCTTGCGCGGGGAAATGCACCCTGGGTGCCCTGAAGCGTGCTGGGAACTGTAGTCTCTTTAGAAAAAATGATACCCCGCTACACACTCCCCCCACTTAGAATCTTTGGTCCCCAAAGGCAGTATTAACAATAGGAGGACACAAGTTCAGTGAGGGCTGCAAAAGAGGTTGGCAGAGGAAACTCCCACCAAAACGGGGAAGGGAGCTTGTCCTGCCCACAGGTCACATCAATGGGGGTAACCTGACTAACTGTGCCAGAGAGTGAGCTGGGGTTGCCCTCCACCAAATGCACAGTGGAGGGACCAGGTGTTGGTATTGTCCTTCTAGCAGTAGTTACAGTATCCTCAGAACTTTCCCCCATTTGGGCATAGGTTAACTTCTGAGGAGGACGAATGGTTCTCTTGGCTCTCTGTTTTCTTGGGGTGACTGCATTGGGTTCCACTATTTCTGGGACGTCCAGATCAGGTGCAAAAAGATATTGAGAGTTCCTTTGATCTTCAGCAGAAGACGACCCTATGGCATCTTCCCACTCCTCAGACAGAGGGCTGGACGGAACAAACTCAGTGGCTTCCACATTCAATGTACTATCCAGGGTTCCTTCAGAGGGTGGAAGATCTATGGACAGAGGCTCAGGGGCCTGAGACGGCCACAACCATCCAAGCTCTTCTCCTTCGCTTTGATCAGAGACATCCATTCCTCCAGACTATAATACCTGAGACCGAGTGTTGGGCCTAGGTGTATCCAGGCTTGAGGATGGTCCAGGGGAATCCTCTACAGGAGGTATCCGTACTGCTTCTGAAAGTGGAAGTAAGTGGTTTCTGTGCCAGTTCTTCAGCGGCCCTATCTTCCCTTCTGGCTTCAACTGATACACCGGCAAGCCTGGTAACATTTTGCAGATCACATAAGGTTCGGGTCTCCATCTGTCTGCCAATTTGTGCTTCCCAGGGACTCCCAAGTTTCGCAACAGCACTCTGTCTCCAGGTTGCAAGTCCTGGATTCGAACTTTGAGATCAAAGTTCCTCTTATTCCGGGCTCCTCTTTGCTCTGATGCCGCTTGGGCCTGTTCAAAAGCTAGTTTCAAACTCTTCCTCAGTCTATCCACATATCCCTTATGTGAGGTGGCTGAAGTGTGATCCATTGATATGCCGAAGGCCAGATCCACAGGCAGTCTTGCTTCCCTGCCAAACATTAGTCTGTATGGAGAGTACCCTGTGGCATCACTAGTTTTACCGTTATAAGCATGCACTATTGCTGCTATGTGCTTGCTCCAATGCTGCTTCTGCTCGCTGCTCAGAGTCCCCAACATATTTAACAGAGTCCTGTTGAAGCTCTCCGGTTGAGCATCACCCTGAGGGTGATAAGGGGTAGTACGAGTTTTCTTGATACCCAAAGAGTCCAGCAATTTCTTGATCAATCGACTCTCAAAGTCTCTCCCTTGGTCTGAGTGTAGGCGCTGTGGTAGCCCATAATGCACAAAGTATTTCTCCACCAAGATTTTGGCTACGGTGGAGGCCTTCTGGTCTTTAGCTGGAAAAGCCTGGGCATAACGGGTGAAATGGTCGGTTATCACTAGAACATTTCCATGTCTACTTAAGTCAGGTTCTAGACAGAGGAAATCCATGCATACAAAGTCTAAGGGTCCTTGACTCTGCAGATGACCAATTGGGGCAGCTTGACGTGGTAATGTCTTCCTTTGAATGCAGCGAGCACATGAGTGACAGTACTCCTCCACTTCAGCCCGCATACAAGGCCAATAGAACCTATCCCTTACGAGCTGAAATGTTCGTTCAGCCCCCAAATGGCCATGGTTATCGTGTAGGGCAGCCAAGACAGTTCTTCTGTGTTTCTCCGGGAAGAACAGTTGCCACTTCTCTTCTAGGTCATCAGAGGGGCCCCTTCCGTAGACCACCCCTTGATACACCTGCAGCTTGTCCCATTCTTTGTGGACCAGTCGAGCCACCTTTGAGGGATCCTTCAGAAGCCTGCCTGGATCCTGATCTTCCAGTGCCTTCAAAGCCAATCTTCCCCAGGGATCTTCCAACTGGTCTCTTCTTATGTCCTTTTTGGACAGCTTTGGCAGGTCGTCCTCGACAACCTGGGTCACGTCACAATAACACTTGGGCACCCCCACTACCGAAACTCCGATATCTTCCACCCTTGACCCACCACTAGCTTGAAATTGTGCTCCTTGACACAAGGCCCGTACCCCATCTGGGGTCACCTGGGTCCAGTCTTCTGTGTGGTGGGTGGGTGCATGAGCCGTTCTGGACAATGCATCTGCATCACGATTCCCAGCTCCAGGCCTATACTTGAGACTGAAGTTGAATCCGGCCAGGGCTGCCAACCAACGGTGGCCAGTGACATCCAGCTTGGCCGTGGTGAAGAGGTAGGTGAGTGGATTATTGTCAGTCTTTACTGTAAAGTCAGCTCCATACAGGTAATCTCTGAGCTTATCCATGACTGCCCACTTTAGGGCCAGGAATTCCAACTTGTGGGTGGGGTAGTTCTTTTCTGCTGGTGTAAGACTTCTACTAACATAGGCAACTGGGCGCAACTGTCCTTCATACTCTTGGTACAGCACCCCTCCTAGACCATCATGGCTAGCATCTACATGCAGTTCATATGGTTTCCTGGGATCAGCATAGGCCAAGATTGGGGCAGTGGTCAGACTCTTCTTCAACATTTGGAAGGCTTCCTCACACTCCTCTGTTCACTGGCCTTCCACCGACTCTCCAGGTTTCCTTGGGCCAGTATCATCCTCCTCTCCTTCTGTCTTTAGCAGCTCATTCAAGGGTTTTGCAATTTTCGCAAACCCTTCCACAAATCTACGGTAGTAAGAGCAGAACCCCAGGAAGGATCTGAGCTCAGTCACTGTAGTTGGCCTGGGCCAGGAGGTAACAGCGTCCAGTTTGTCGGGACCTGTAGACACTCCTTCTGTAGATACTATGTGTCCCAAATAGTGGACCGAGGACTGGTAAAACTGGCATTTTTCTCTGGAGAGTTTTAGTCCCTCTTCACTGAGTCTCTTCAGGACTTTCTCCAATCTCTCTTCATGCTCCTCCAGAGTCTTCCCGAAGACAATGATGTCATCTAGGTACACCAAGACTTCGATAAGATTCATGTCCCCCACTGTCTTCTCCATCAACCTCTGGAAAGTGGCGGGGGCTCCCGACAGGCCTTGAGGCATCCTATTGAACTCATAGAATACCACCGGGGTGATGAAGGTGGTCTTCTCTCTGTCTTCGGAGTGCATTGGGATTTGATAATACCCACCCTTCAGGTCCATGACACTGAACCACTTGGCCCCAGACAGACTCTGCAAAGCATCTTCTATCCTGGGGGTAGTGTACTGGTCAGGTATGGTCCTCCTGTTGAGAGTCCTGTAGTCTATGCAGAGCCTCAGCGACACGTTCTTCTTCCTTACCACCACGATGGGGGAAGCATATGGACTCCTTGACTCTCGAATAACCCCTGCCCTATTGAGCTCTGTTAACTGCTCACGCAAATCTTCCAAGTAAGCCAGGGGGACTCGTCAGACCCTCTCTCGGAAGGGTTTGTCTTCCTGCAGACGGATTTTATGGGTGGCACTCCTCGCACACTCCACGTCAAACTCATCTTCTGAGAATATCTTCCTCTATCTGGTCAGCTCTCTCCTTCCACTTCAGTGGCAAGGTGGTATCTTCCAAACAGAGTCTCTCCAGGGTGACTTCTCCTCCCTCCGTCCCCTTCAATTCAGACAGGGTCACTGGGGTAGCAGGATTTACTTTGCCCAGTAGTACCCGAGCTGGGATCTTCACTGGAGAACTAGAGACATTTCTGATGCTCACTGGAATCTGGCCCTTCGCCTTCTTCAATGCCCTCAACGGGACCACTTCAGGGATCACTTCCAATCCTTGGTGAGTGTTGAAGGGGTCTGGCTACAAGACCACAAAGGGGCCAGGCTGCTCCCAGGAGAGTTTTACCGTAGCCTGAAGACAGGTCACCTCACCAGGCTGCAGTATCTTCTCCTTCCTCGACAGTCTCCAGACTCTTCCCACCCCCTCTTCCGGGGCCTTTTGCTCCAGGATCAACTTCTGATAGACCTGTTGCAGCATGGGGTGAATCTTCTGTTTGGGAGGACTCCGCTCCTGCACTAAAGGGGTCAGCAATCTTCTGACCAAGTCAGTGTTGGTCCCTATCAACATGGAACTGGTGTTGGCCCCTGACGGGCGAGGACAAACTACCGCCAGGGTGTCAAAGACTTCCGCCTTTCCTGTCACTGATGGATCAAAGGCCAGCCTAATTGAGACATAACCGTCGTAGGGAAAGCTACGAGTGCCAATCCCCCCTATCTGTAGGTCTTCCAGCTTCTGTAAAGGCACATGACTCAAAAGTCTCTGTATAAAAGAGTCACTTGGGCTCGTGTATCTAGGAGGGCCTTGGTGTAGACTTCCTCCACTTGAACGGAGACTAGAGGGGAGGGTCCTATTAACTTGTCTGGGAACTTCTTCTGAGGTGCTTTCTTCTTCCATTTTTCTCTGGACCTCAACCCTTTTTGGACCTGGTATGCATTGATCTTTCTCCGGTTGTCAAATTTCAACTCCCGACAGGCGGTATGGGGGGTTTTAGGAGGGGCATTGTTTCCCTTCTCGTTTTGCTCTGCTTGTTTTTGCGTCTTCTTGGAGCTTTCTGTAAGTAGCGGGCGCCCGGCTGACTCCTTCACCGGGGCCCTCTGAAGTTTTCCGCCTGCTGGTATTGAGTGCCTCGGTTCTTCCTTAGACTGGGGCACACTTTCCCAGTGTGGCCGGATCCTCCACAGTTGAAGCAGACAATTTCCTTCCTTATTTTTGGGAACATTCCGGTCCGGTTCACTCTTGATCTCTCCTTTCTCCTTGGTTCCTGAGTCCTTGGCCAATAAAGAGGTCAATAAATCCAGTACCTGGGCCATCTGAGACTTCAAGGTTTCTACTTCCGAGTCACGTTCGGTAGCTACTGCTGTTCTGACTCCCACGGAAGCAGGTGGGGTGGTCTTCTCAACCCCCTGTTGATCCTTCAGCAAGGCCTCTTCGTCCCTTATGATCCGCACAAGGTCTGGGTAACTGAAAGCCATGACTCCGTCAGAGGTCTTCAAGTGAAGCCAAACTGGATCCGAACGTAAGGCTTCCCTCAGGATCTGCTTCATCCTGGTAGTGTCTATGACTTGTGGCAGCATTCCCTTTCTCAGTACAATTTGGCACAGCATCCTGTTCAGTCTCCGGACATATTAAGACAACTTCTCCTCCGGCTGTTGGAGGGTATGTTCAAATTGATACACCAACTCCGACACCTTCTCCAGCTGGCCAAATTCCTCCTGCAACATAGACAAATAATCCATTGCTGTACACACAGTATTGCTGCACCTAAGATTCTTCACAGCCTCAGCAGCAGTACCCTTCAAGCTTTCGTTGATGCACTGTTTTTCTGCGCTTCTGGAACTTCCCAACCTTCTACTGCCTGCATTGCCTGCTCAATCCAGGTGTCGAAGTCTTCTTCCCCGGGTGGCACAGGTTGTGTTCCTGAAAACACCCGGAGCTTCCGGTACCCGGCTTCCACATGTACCGTGCTGGTTTTCTGGCACTTAGTAACAAAGTCTCCCAAAGCAGTCAGCAGTTCTGGCCCTATGGCGGCCAGGGGTAAGTCCGGAGCTTTCATCTCGCGACTGCTTCGAATTTTGGAGAAGAGTGACGGAGAGAATGATAGGGAGGTTCGTGGAGACTCTTTCTTCACAGCCTCAGTATGCACTAAGCGATACGCTTTGTCATCTATGGCCTTTACACTCTGCCCTCTAAACTCTTCTGGGATTCCTCTTGTTCATTCCACTAGTGCATATGCCCCGAGGTATCTGACTTTACATCCATCGCCCATGCTTTCCATCTTGGAGATATTGACATTATTAGCTGCTTTACCTCTTCTTTTTCCTGGATCCCTTCCGGGAGTTCAACAGCTACCGCCCAGATTGGATCAACAGCCCACTCTGCCCACCATTGTGTCACTGCCTGCGGGTCCATGCTGGTACTTCCGACCGGCTTGACTGCAGCGTGCAACCCACAAGGATCCCGGAACCGAGCCCCCACGTGTAGCGATACCCCCTGGCAATTGGCTCTAACCTCTCGTGACACAGTTAGGAAAGGGGGATGATAGAATTGCACACTCTCTCTAGTATTCTATGACACAGTCCCCTTTAAAATATAGCACAGTAATTGACACTGACAACCAATATACTTAACTATAGGTTCTTTACTATTAGTAAAGGTTAAAAGGGTAAAACAGTATGAAATGTCACATGCAGATCCCTGCAATAAAAGTATACTTATCAGAAGATAAAACATTCAGCAATGTAATGACAGTTTAACAGACCCCGCTGCAGCTATCCTCCCTCGTGAGCAAGATGGCGCCCAGCAATGTCCTATACTACCCAGTCAGGCCTGACTATAACTTGGGGTAAAGTTTGATGAAGAAATCTTCGCTAGCAAAACACGGTGGTGCACTTAAAGAATATTAAATTGTAATCCAATGGGGTAGCGATGATCGCTAACTTTGTAAAGCTGGAGAGACTAGTAAACTCGGTTCAGCAGACAGTCTCCCCAGAGTGTAACTGTAATCACTGATGGGCCTGGATAAAGTTAAATAGGCACAAAGTTAGTAATATGTGGCTCTGAGCAGGCGCTCTCTCACCCGACCGGACCAGTCCTTGTCCTGTACCTCCGCTACTGTGACTCGCTTCACAGTGTCCATGACGCCCACGTCCTCGGTCCTCCTAATGACAACTTTTCACAACAGGGTCTTACGCTACGCAGGCTCCTCGGTGGAGCGGAAGGCTCTTTGGAAAAAGTGCAAGGCCCTGGCTTCAGGCCTTACACGCACAGCAGGTCAGTACAGGAATCCTCTTGCTGGGAGGGCGGTGTCCAAAGAGAAAGAAACTGGGCCCGCCTCCCTCTTATAAAGTCCACCCCAGCAGTCCTTGCGCGGGGAAATGCACCCTGGGTGCCCTGAAGCGTGCTGGGAACTGTAGTCTCTTTAGAAAAAAACGATACCCCGCTGCATAAGGAAATAGCCAACATCACAAACGGACAGTGACAAGAAAAGCAAAGTCCTCATGACATAAAACAAACCCTGTGAAACAAATGTGTATATAAAATTAATTTTAAGTGTCAATAACTTTCAATCAATGCTTAAAAAACTGAAAGAAAACGTTTCTTTAAAGTGAATTCTATAAATAAAGAGTCTGTAGGTAATAATAATAATTCCAAGTGTTATAACTTCAAAATAAAACGTTTCTTCCTGTGATATCTTGAATTAAGGACCTTCACCACACCATAAGTGCTCAGTGTCTCCTCTCCCTATGGACTTGCACTCACCAATAGGATATGCCTCACACTCTCATGCTTGGCGTTACAGCTTAATTACCCCCCGGGGTAAATAGTTGCACTCACATTTAAAAACCCAAAATCAAGCACTTCAACAGAAAACTTTCCAAATGCCAGGCAAGTGTACAATGGGTACAATGGCAGCCGTGATGTATTACGGTCTCGGCGGACCCAGATAGTTTGTATGTGGTCTCACCCTTCTCCACGTACGCTTGCCTCTCCACTCCAATTCAAATCACTGCAGACTCCCGCCCAAACACTGGTCTGTACACCACAAGCAATAGCTGTGTAGCTATATACATATAAAAACCTGCAAGGTTATCTGTGCCCAACCTTTAATTCTTACAAGAACAAATTAGGGGGTATTGCAGCCAGTGGAGTAGCGTGGGTTGTCAGCACCCGGGGCAAGGCATGTAATTTGCGCCCCCTAACCTGCGGACATTTAGCACTCCCCGAGTCCCTTCAAATACAAAAGTACTGACCTACCTGATTCCTATACTGACCACTACACTAACCTACTTGATTTCAACACTGACCTACCTGATTCCTTTACTGACCATTACACACTACACACTACACTGACCTCAATACAATACTGTCCACTACACTGACCACTATACTGTCCACTACACTACAGTGACCACTATACTGACCACTACACTAACCACTATACTGACCACTATACTACACTGACCACTACACTGACCAGTGGCCACTATACTATACTGTCCACTACACTGAGAACTATACTGACCACTATACTATGCTGTCCACTACACTATGCTGACCACTACACTGACCACGACACTACACTGACCACTATACTATCCACTACACTACACTGACCACAATACTACACTGACCACTATACTATCCACTACATTACACTGACCACTATACTACACTGACCACTATACTGAGTGTCCACTACACTACACTGACCACTATACTACGCTGACCACTATACTACGCTGACCACTATACTACGCTGACCACTATACTGTACACTACACTAACCACTATACTAACCAGTGGTACTACACTACACTGAACACTACACTACACTACGCTACACTGACCACTATACAACACTGACCACTATACTACACTGTACACTATACTGACCACTATACTATACTGTTTACTACACTGAACTGCACTGACCACTATACTGTACACTACGCTGACAACCATACTACACGGACCACTATACTGTACACTACACTAACCACGATACTACACTGTCCACTACACTGACCACTATACTATGCTGACCACTATACTACGCTGACCACTAAACTGTACACTACACTGACCATTATATTGTACACTATGCTACACTGACTACTATACTGTCCACTACACTGACCACTATACTGGATGGCACAGGGGGCACAGGCTTGATGACACAGGCTGGATGACACAGGGGGCACAGGCTGTGGATCAGAAGGGACAGAGGGAAACGGGCTAAATTAATCCTTTGCATGCCGAATGGTCATTGCTTATCCCTGGGGATTTTGCAGTGGCTGTAGCGTGAATATAGGGGCTCTGTCGGGAGAGGGGGGTTAAGATGAGTGGTTAGAGGAGTGGAGGTCTATCAGTGGAGTGCATAGCTCATTAGTTGAAAGGTGGGGATCTATCAGAGTTGGGGCTCTACTGGTGTGGAGCGGGGGTCGGTTAGTGCGGGGTGGGTGTTTCGTTTGTGGGGTGAGGGTCTGTCAGTGGGAGGCGGTAGTTGGGGGGGGGGGTCTTGATGGCCTGCATTATTATAGGAGGGATACTGAATTTCACGGCCTGTATTATTATAGGAGATAATAAAATGAAGTTGCGCTAATCAAAAATTGAAGTGTTATGAATTGCTTCCAACACCACACAATATTAACATAAATTAGTCCATAAACATAGCCATGTGTGTATAATCTTGATATAACTTGTGACGACACCAAGAACTCGTGCACCTCCACCACATAAAATACGTGCTTACCAGAGGCAAGCTAACATAGGCTTGTGGCTATTAACCCTGCCAGTCCTTTGATCCAAAGGGATGGAAATGGCATCTCCCAAATGCTTGATATGATGGGGCAGGAACACACAGTAAACGACCAGGGAAACTCAATCATTGATGGTCACGATTGAGGACCAGAGGTTAACCCAAAATAGAAAGGAGCTCACCATAGTGTAAATCGTAATATTAATATTTGTTAAAAGTTACACTTACACGCAGTAAGAAGTAAGATTGCAAGAATTGTAAAAGTCGGCCGGCAAGCGAACACCTGTCCACTAGGTACACAGCGCGATGACTTCAGCACGCCACTTCTCCCGACGCGCGCTTCGTCACACTCTGACGTCGTCCTGGGGCACGTGCGACACACTGACACATCGCACTATATACTAAACGAACGGAACCACACCTCGATCTGAGACTTGATTGGTGGAACCTGAGCCACCATAGTGGAAACTGGAAAGAGTAACTTCAGCCAGTATGGGAGTTATCTATATTTAAAATATATTTAAAAATGGATAGTGATCCCGAGGAAAAGATCAAGAAAAAATTGCCTAAAAAACAAGAAAAAGGCAAGTTATATAAGCATGTTAAATTCAACCCCGCAAAGATATTTAGTTTTGTTAACCGCTCATATTGAGGGGGGGGAAAAACGGTCTATTGTATTGTGGTAGTCAGCAAATACCCTTAATGGTGGCATTAAACAAGCTGTTTCACTAACTAGACCCCTCATATTGTTGTTTATAACAGTCCAAACTTTTAAAGGAAACTTAATGTCATCTTCCAATTATGAAAAGGAAAAAAAACTCCCAGATATATTACGAAAAAAAAAAAAAAGGATCAAAGGCCCTGGCGGAGTTTTTTATCTAATGTGGCCAACATGGAAATGGAGGTGGCATCACTTGTGGACTCTAATAGGGGCACTGTACCTGTGGGGACACAGCCGACCACGATGAATGCCCATGGGGGTCACCAGGGTCCGGCTGTGAGAAAAAGACAGGAATCTTACCAATCCCCCCATAGGTTGATGGGAGGGGGTAGTGGTGGGCCATCAATTAATTACTCCCAAGTACCCCCTCAGCCCCCCCAGAAATCAGGTCAGAGTTCTGGTGGAGGCCGTGGTCGTAGTGTACCCTATCCTAATAAAGGACACAACCAAGGACACGCTCCCTTTGTGCGCGCCCAGGGGCAATATGCTAATGTAGGAGGAGGTGGTCCAAGCCATAGTGGTAATCATAAATATGGATATGGTCCCTAATATGGACCTAGGTCAAATTATTGTGACCCTTCGGGCCCTGGGTCTAGTCAATTTGACCCTCCAGATCCATCTGATAGAGGGTATGATTATGACTATAATGTCAACACTTATAATAGTTTCTTCCCCTTATGCGATAGAGAGGGTCCTGCAACTGAGTGTGATTAGAGGAACAATGTACCCCAACCATTGAGAGGAAACCCCCCCCCAATATACCTCTTAACTCGGCAAATGAGAATAGTATGGGACTTGGGGGTCCTGTACAGACCAATCAAGACTTCCAACAGTGGGGTTTTCACAGGCCCAGTCAGGGTACCAAACGTTCAGGAGATCAAAGAGAGGAACTAGAGGGGGGAGGCAGCTACGATCAAAAAATAAAAAGGATATCATTGGGGCCGGTATCTTCAGTCTGAGTGCGGCCGTATTGACCGACTTTGTTTTAGAAAAAGGACTCAAATTTGCACCTCCGCGTAGGTCAAGTTCCACACCTACATGGACTTGCATAAGTTTATACATAGGTTAAACATCAAACGTTAGATTATCTCCAATCCTATCAAGGAGAATAGGTTGGCCTCTACTGAATTTTGCCATTCAGGCCTTTCAAATGCCTCCCTATTTAACCCCACGGGTGCTCTTGCCCCTTCACTTAATGTATTTAGGGACGTGTTCAGTGGCGGCTGGTGCTCAAAATTTTTGGGGGGGCGCAAACAAACTGAAAAAAAAAAAAAATTGCCGCCACTGTGCCCATTAAACGCAGCCACTGTGCCCAAACGCCACCAGTTTGCCCCCTCAAATACAGCCAGTTTGTTTCCATATACAGCCAGTTTGTCCCCATATACAGCCAGTGTGCCCATATATATATATATAACCAGTGTGCCCCCCATATACAGCCAGTGTGCCCCCATATATATAAAACCAGTGTGCCCCCCATATACAGCCAGTTTGTCCCCATATATAGCCAGTGTGCCCCCATATATATAGCCAGTGTGCCCCCATATATATAGCCAGTGTGCCCCCATATACAGCCAGTGTGCCCCCATATACAGCCAGTTTGTCCCCATATATAGCCAGTGTGCCCCCATATATATAGCCAGTTTGTCCCCCATATACAGCCAGTGTGCCCCCATATACAGCCAGTGTGCCCCCATATATATAGCCAGTGTGCCCCCATATACAGCCAGTTTGTCCCCATATATATATAACCAGTGTGCCCCCATATATATACAGCCAGTGTGCCCCCCATATACAGCCAGTGTGCCCCCATATACAGCCAGTGTGCTCCCATATACAGCCAGTTTGTCCCCATATATAGCCAGTGTGCCCCCATATATACAGCCAGTGTGCCCCCATATACAGCCAGTTTGTCCCCATATATAGCTAGTGTGCCCCCATATACAGCCAGTGTGCCCCCATATTCAGCCAGTTTGTCCCCCATATACAGCCAGTTCCCCCCAAATGCAGCCAGTTTGTCCCCCATATACAGCCAGTTCCCCCCAAATGCAGCCAGCGTGTCCCCCATATACAGCCAGTTCCCCCCATATTCAGCCAGTTTGTCTCCCATATACAGCCAGTTCCCCCCAAATGCAGCCAGTTCCCCCCATATTCAGCCAGTTTGTCCCCCATATACAGCCAGTTCCCCCCATATTCAGCCAGCGTGTCCCCCATATACAGCCAGTTCCCCCCAAATGCAGCCAGTTTGTCCCCCAAATGCAGCCTGTTCCCCCCCCAGCCCTGCACTTACCTTCCTCGGTCCGCGCCATCCTCGATGTGTTCTCCCGCCCTCGATGTCGCTTCAGCCAATCAGGTTACCGGTAACCAGATCTGGCGAACCTAATTGGCTGAAACCTCCACACAGTCTTCTCCAAGGAACGCACCCCCGTGCGTACCTGGGAGGAGTTTTTGGAAGCCGAATACACCGTGAGAGCTGTATTCGGAAAGCCTATCAGAGCCGCTGGCTCTGATAGACACTTCCAAGTCACACCCACCACCGGCCACCGCTCTAATTCATATGGCCGGCGCTCACCAGGAGGCCGGCCATATGAATAGTGGGCAGCGCGGCAGCGGTGGCAATACACAGATTCATGCAATGCATGAATCTGTGTATTGTCTTTCAGTGGCGGTGCGGGAGCGAGAGGGGGCGGCGCTCCGGCGCCCTCTATGGACGCACCGCCACTGGACGTGTTACTTAATGATTTGGATAAGATACCTATTAAAAAGTTAGGTCCAATAATGATATGGTGGCTGGTCTAGACTCCTTGTGTGATAACAAGGAGTTATAAGACCAGCCGACAAAGGGGGGGATTGTATTACTTGACAGGAAAGCTTATATGGCCGAGATGAATAAGATTCTGGGGGACCGGGATACCTATACCCCATTACTTTCAGATTCTAAAGCCAAATACCGGAGAGAATTAGACAGCATTGAAGAGAGAGGATTCATTTGGGGAAATCTGAATAAAAAAGAAAAGTTATATTTGGTGCCTAAAGCACCACGTACACCAAATATTTATTATTTACCCAAAATACATAAACATTCCACCTGCCCCCGGGGCATCCCATAGTAAGTGGTATAGATTCCAACACATCCCGGGTTGGGAGGTATATTGATTTTTATTTACAGCCATTGGTACAAAAAATGCCCTCCCACATCAAGGACTCACGTCATGTGATCAATCTTTTGTCAGGATATACTCCTAGGAAGGGGATGTGGCTGGTGACAGCTGATGTCACTTCCCTCTACATGGTTATACCACATGATTTGGGACTCTTTGCTGTCAAGTATTTTTTGAGGCGTGACTCTGGTCTCTATGGTGAATGAATATCTTTCATTTTGGAGTTGTTGGGGTTCACGGCCTCACACAACTATTTCTGGTTCGAAAGTAAATTCTTTTGCCAGAATAGAGGAGACGCAATCGGGGCTAAATATGCCCCCCAGTTTGGCCAATCTTTTCATGGTCCTATGAGGAGGATGTCGTCTATGCCCAACAGAGACCACAGTTAGTACTGTGGGCAAGATATATAGACAACGTCCTCCTCCTTTTGGGATGGCAGTCGACCCAACCTCGATCTATTCATGACATTTCTGAATAACAACACTAGGGGATATCCAATTAAATTATGAGGCTAGCCAGTGTGAAATAAATTTCTTAGATCTTAAGATTACAGTAAAGGAAGATCAGTTCACTACTTCAACTTTCTTCAAAACTACCGACAGGAACTCATATATTCCTGTCGATAGCTGTCACCATGAGTCATGGCTTCGATATTTCCCAAAATGCCAGTTTATGCGGTGTGACAGCAGGAAGGTAAAGTCACCTGGTTGCATCCAGGGGGGTAGATATATTTCGCCCAGATTCAGGCTTTACGCCGACTTATACAACTAGGTGGAGAGTTGTATAAGCCCAGCTAAGGCTAGTGGGCTCATGGATGACTCATACCTCTAGGGAGAGTGTGGGGCGTCGTACAGACAGGGAGTTGATGAGACCAGCTGAAACTTGTCAGCTCATTTAGGCCTCTATAAGAACTCCCAGCTTCATTAGATGTTAGCTCATGCCTGGAACCAGACCTGTGTGGACTGTCTTGGGAGAGTGAACCCCTGTGCGGTGAGAAAAAGCCTGTGTGGCTATTTGCTTAGACATTTAAAACCAGGGACTTAGGGACTAGGACAGCACTAGGCTGATCCCAGTTGTTAGTTAGGAAACCTGTATGTTTAGTCAGAGGTCAACTTGACCAGGATTTATTTTGGTTATGTTTCTTTTGCCTTGCTGTGTTTTTGTCACTGTAAATAGAAAATAAACCGCACCTTTTTGATTTTTTTGAAAACCACAACCTCCGTCTGCTGGGCCTGTTTTTGTGTGGGGAGCCCATCCCGGGGGTCACACACACCCGCTGCCGAGCTAACCCCCTCACAGTTGGTGGAGAACCAGTGGCAGTTTTTTTAGGCCAGCATGGAGGAGATACTGACACAGCTGGCTCTAGCAAATGCCAATCAACAGCAGACAAATGCAGGTTTGCAAAAGAGCCTTGCAGCTCAACAACAGAGCCTTGCAGCCCAGCAGCAGACAAACGCAACTTTGCAACGGAGTCTGGAGGCTCAGCAACAAGCCCAGCAGCAATCTGAGGCCCGCTTCATAGACCTATTGCAGAGGCAAGAGCAGAGACTACAACAACAGATGGAAGCAGTAATGCAGCAACGTCCGCAGACCAGTGAGGAAAGCCGTCCCACTAATACCGCGTCCTTTGGGGTGAGTCGTTTATTGACAAAAATGACTGGAGAGGATGATCCAGAGGTATTTTTGACCACATTTGAAAGGACTGCTGAAAGAGAAAAGTGGCCTGAGGAGCAGTGGGCTGGACTGGTGGCTCCTCTGTTAACTGGTGAATCGCAGAAAGCTTACTATGACCTGGAGCCTGACCAAGCAAAAAACTATGTGATGCTAAAAGCTGAAATATTGGCAAGGCTGGGTGTCACCCTGGCTGTCCGGGCTCAGCGTGTGCATAACTGGACTTTCCAGCTTGGAAAACCCCCCAGGTCTCAAATGTATGATCTCATTCACCTGAGCAGAAAGTGGCTACAGCCAGAGACTTTGTCCGCACCAAAGATTGTGGAACGTGTTGTAATGGATCGGTTTTTGAGAGCTCTTCCTACTGCCATCCAAAAGTGGGTAAGCCATGGAGACCCAGAGACGGCCGATGGTCTTGTGGATCGTGTGGAGAAATACTTGGCTACAGAGAACCTGACGGCCTCTTCCAGAGACACTCGGACTTTCCACCCTAAGACCAGACCATCCCCAGGGGCGGATAAGATGATTCCAAGGGGTAAGGGTGGAGAGAGTGAGAGGGTGGGAGCTCTACCCCAAGTTTGGCGAGAACAGCCTGGGAAATCAGCAGCTCAAGAGGCGGCAAGAAGGATCGTTTGCTACCGCTGCCGGCAAGCGGGACATATTGCAGCAAATTGCCCGGTTGTGGAGGAACCCATGCAGTGTGACTTTCTGACGGGCAGACGTCAGTCGCTGTGTGCGACAGTCGCATGCACTGCCATTCGAGGAACTGAGAAACATTTATGCAAAATGTGTGTTAATGGTAGAAATGTTGTGGTATTGCTGGATTCAGGTAGCCTTGTGACCCTGATAAAGGCTGAGTTAGTTAAAACAGAGGTCTCTGGGAATAGCAAGGTAGCTGTTATTTGTGTGCATGGGGACACCCGAGAATATCCAGTGACTACAGTGTGTTTCGAGACCCCCAAAGGTACCCTCTCTCATCCAGTGGGCTTAGTATCTCAGTTACCGCATGACGCCATTGTCGGAAGGGATTTTCCGAAGTTCTGGGAACTGTGGGATGATCCTGAGCCCCCCACTGGTGCCCCTATGTACCAGGAATGTGATAGCCAGAACTCCCCTGAGAGTGGTGAGGACTCTCCGGAATTTCCCTTGTCAGTATTGGCAGGGGAGACTCAAGAAACTGGAGAGGAGCCCACCTCCTCAGACGAAAACCTACCGTCTGTGGAGTTTTCTGATCTTGAGGTTCACAGGGAAAACTTTGCCACAGAACAGTTGAAAGACCCCGCCCTAATAAAGGCACGGGAAAACGTAGTGAAAATAGATGGCGAGTTAGTGAACCCAGATAATACCTGCACTTACCCATACTTCAGCGTAGAGAAGGACCTACTGTATCGGGTGGCAACAAGGGCAGAAGAAACCGTTGAGCAACTTGTGGTGCCCAAACCTTACAGGAAGTTGGTGTTGGAGTTGGCCCATGGGCACATTCTTGGAGGTCATCTGGGGACAGAGAAAACCCGAGAGAGGGTATTACAGAGATTCTATTGGCCGGGGGTGATGAAGGACATAGAAAATTATTGTTCCTCCTGCCCTGTGTGTCAGAGGTCGGCCCCGATGCCACATTTCCGTAGCCCGCTGGTCCCTCTACCCATCATTGAGGTCCCGTTTGAGAGGATCGCCATGGATTTGGTAGGTCCTATAATCAAGTCCGCTAGGGGGCACCAGTACATATTAGTTATAATGGACTATGCCACCCGTTATCCAGAAGCGATCCCTCTCCGAAATACCTCGGCCAAAACCATAGCCAAAGAGCTATCTCTTGTGTTTAGCCGGGTGGGTATTTGTAAAGAACTGCTTACGGACCAAGGTACACCCTTTATGTCCCGGGTTATGAAGGAGCTGTGTAAATTGTTCAAAGTGACGCAATTACGTACATCTGTGTATCACCCCCAAACCGATGGGCTGGTTGAAAGATTCAACAAAACCCTAAAACAAATGTTGAAGAAAGTGGTGGATAGAGATGGAAAGGATTGGGACTGTCTACTTCCTTATCTGATGTTTGCTATTAGGGAGGTGCCCCAATCCTCTACGGGATTCTCCCCCTTTGAGTTACTGTATGGGAGACACCCAAGAGGGCTGTTGGATATTGCCAAGGAAACTTGGGAAAGTGAGAGTTCTCCCCACAGGAGTGTGATTGAGCATGTCGCCCTGATGCAAGACCGAATTGCACAGGTAATGCCCATCGTGAAGGAACATTTGGCCCAAGCGCAGTTAGCACAGCAGAGAGTGTACAACCGTGGAGCCAAGACCCGTACCTTTTCCCCGGGGGATAGGATACTGGTACTTGTCCCTACGGTTGAAAGTAAATTCCTTGCCAAATGGCAAGGCCCCTACGAGATAATGGAAAAAGTGAGCGAAGTGAATTACAAGGTCAGACAACCAGGAAGGCGAAAGCCCGAACAGATCTATCATGTTAATCTGTTGAAAGCCTGGAGGGATAGAGAGTCCCTAGTCGCAGACACTTGGTCACCAGCTCAAACTGGTTGCGTGATTCCTGAGGTTGGAATCGCAGCCACCTTGTCACAACCCCAACAACAGGAGGTTAAGGAGTTTGTGCTTCGTAACAAGGAGGTATTCTCTGAGCTGCCGGGACAAACATCTGGGGTAGAGCATGACATTATTACCCCGCCCGGTGAAAGGGTGAAGTTAAAACCCTATCGGATCCCAGAGGCCCGACGGGAGGCAATACGGGAGGAAGTACAGAAAATGCTGAACTTAGGGGTGATAGAGGAGTCCCAAAGTGATTGGTCTAGTCCCATTGTGTTGGTGCCTAAACCGGATGGGAGCTGGCGATTTTGTAACGATTTTCGTCAGTTGAACAAAGTTACAAAATTTGACACCTACCCCATGCCACGTATAGATGAGTTGACCGACCGGCTGGGAACAGCCCGATACATGACGACTCTTGACCTCACAAAAGGGTATTGGCAAATCCCCCTGGCCAAGTCGGCCAAAGAGAAAACCGCATTTGTAACCCCAGACGGGGCGTTCCAATATAAAAGAATGCCGTTCGGGTTACAGAATGCGCCGGCCACATTCCAGCGGAAAATGGACCAGATGCTGAGGCCCCATCGGAAGTATGCTGCGGCTTACCTGGATGACGTAATTGTCCATAGCACAGATTGGGCCTCACATCTGCCAAAAGTGCAAGCAGTCCTGGACTCTGTTCGGGAAGCGGGGTTTACGGCTAACCCCAAGAAGTGTACCATTGGGCAGGAGGAGGCCAAATATCTTGGGTACACCATTGGGAGGGGAGTAATAAAACCCCAACTCAACAAAGTCGAGGCCATCCAGAGTTGGCCACGTCCCAACAGCAAGAAGCAGGTACGAGCCTTTCTGGGAATCGCTGGGTATTATCGGCGATTCATTCCCCACTTTGCTTCTAAGGCTGTGCCCCTAACCAACCTGACGAAAGGGAAAGGGTCGGTCATGATTAAATGGACCCCCAAGGCTGAGGCAGCATTCCAATTCTTGAAACAAGCCTTATGTAGCCAGCCAGTGTTGTACTCACCCGACTTCTCTAAAGACTTTGTCGTACAAAGTGATGCGTCAGATGTGGGGTTAGGAGCAGTATTGTCCCAGGTCTGGAACGGGGAAGAGCACCCAGTCATTTACCTCAGCAGGAAGTTGAAGTCCCATGAGGTAAATTACGCCACCGTTGAAAAGGAGTGTTTAGCGGTGAAGTGGGCTCTAGATTCCCTTCGGTACTATCTGCTAGGTAGGCACTTTGACATGGTTACGGATCACGCTCCGTTAAAGTGGATGGCTCAAAACAAGGAGACAAATAGAAGAGTGAATAGGTGGTTCCTGGCCCTACAGGAATTCAACTTCACAGTAAAGCATCGCCCTGGCGTTCAAATGGGGAATGTGGATGCTTTGTCTCGAGTACATGAATGCCTGATTGCTGGGGTTCCAACCCCGAGGTTAAAACAAGAGGGGGGGTATGTGACAGCAGGAAGGTAAAGTCACCTGGTTGCATCCAGGGGGGTAGATATATTTCGCCCAGATTCAGGCTTTACGCCGACTTATACAACTAGGTGGAGAGTTGTATAAGCCCAGCTAAGGCTAGTGGGCTCATGGATGACTCATACCTCTAGGGAGAGTGTGGGGCGTCGTACAGACAGGGAGTTGATGAGACCAGCTGAAACTTGTCAGCTCATTTAGGCCTCTATAAGAACTCCCAGCTTCATTAGATGTTAGCTCATGCCTGGAACCAGACCTGTGTGGACTGTCTTGGGAGAGTGAACCCCTGTGCGGTGAGAAAAAGCCTGTGTGGCTATTTGCTTAGACATTTAAAACCAGGGACTTAGGGACTAGGACAGCACTAGGCTGATCCCAGTTGTTAGTTAGGAAACCTGTATGTTTAGTCAGAGGTCAACTTGACCAGGATTTATTTTGGTTATGTTTCTTTTGCCTTGCTGTGTTTTTGTCACTGTAAATAGAAAATAAACCGCACCTTTTTGATTTTTTTGAAAACCACAACCTCCGTCTGCTGGGCCTGTTTTTGTGTGGGGAGCCCATCCCGGGGGTCACACACACCCGCTGCCGAGCTAACCCCCTCACAGCGGTTAAAATGCAACTACAGATGATGAAGAGTTTTTGGTACAGGCACAGACTTTAACAAAGAGATTTACAGAGAAGGGCTATTCAAGCGATTCTCTAAAAATTACTCTTGATGAAATCAAACTCATGGAGAGGGCTGATCTACTGAGGAAAAGGCCCCCACGTGAGGCTAGAGCACCCACTGTTCCCTTTATCACTACCTATTCTGTGCAATATATGAGCAGAAAAAGCTGATCAACAAGCATTGGCTAGCAGGGCCGGACTGGCCCACCGGGATATTTCCCGGTAGGCTGCCTGCCCTGGGGCTGCTTTGAGCTGAGGCTGACTGCAGCGCACCCCTCCCTCGCTCTCTCTCCTATGTGTCACACATGGCAGGCATCCCCTGCGGTGTGTGTGAGAGCTGGCTGTGTTAGTGTTCGGATGTGCTGTAGGGTCCCGCCCCCCTAGACTCGCTTGTGTGATAGTAGATGGAACACTGATTGAATCAGTGTTTTGCCTATCACACAAGCCTGTCTAGGGGAACGGGACCTTCCTACAACCCAGCCAACATGAGACTTGTAACATGCAGCACAGCACTGTGAGCTTCAGCTGCTGCCTCCACAGTAGCTTTCACCAGGTTCCGCAGCCCCTCCTCCTCCCCTCCCACATGAAAGGCAGACAATGGTTCTTCATTTCAGCACATCGTTCAGATGCTGCTTTTCTCCGAGAGAATCCCCTCCCCACGTGGGCGGTACCAGAACTGCCTCTCCTTCCATAATCCTTGGAGAAATGGAGGTAAGTGAGAGGGGGCCGATTGAGACCAGGAGGAGGGGCCAGCAAACACAGTAGCAGGAAGGAATGGCATTTATCCTCAGAGGAAGGTAAGGTGCTTTATAATGTCTGACTGTACACTTATTACACAGCCTGCTGCATGTACATTATAGGGACCATCTAGTGATAGAGGAGGGGTAGATGGATCAGAGAAGGGGACATAAGGACAGATCAGGGGAAAAGAGAGATGGGGGCAGTTAGAGATTACATAGGGGCAGACAGAGCAAAGGTGATGGGATAAAACAAGACATCAATGAGGCCCCTTTCACATGGGATAGACTCTGCTTTGCTCAGCAGGGCATCTGTCTGCTGACCGCCCGCTGAGCAGAGCAAGAGGATAACCAGTCTGCGTCTGCTCCATTTATGCCAAGTGGACACACGCAGCCCACACTGCTCTATGGGCAGTCAGATATAAACGGAACGCCTATCTGTTTATACCCGACTGGCATCCGTCCTGATCCACCCAGACAGAGGGTAATGGATCCCCCTTCAGTTGGTTTTTGTTGGATCAGATTGAAGGTAGTCGGATGTAAATGGACAAAAGTCCCTTTACATCCACCGCTCCATAGAGGACAATGGAGGACCGATCAGGTCTGCCTGAAAAACTGACAGGTGGACCCGGTTGGACCCTTCATGTGAAAGTGCCTAAAGTGCAATGTGGTAGCTGTCAAGAATTATATATATATTGTGACAACGCATTTATAGTAGGAGCAGCCTTTCCCCACTCTGCCTGGACAGGTACCAACCACAGCAACCCTGTTTATGCAAAGAATAAAACATACTGTATGCATTACCAGGACATACTGCGCTGCTTTATTAATGTAATGTACTTACAGTAAACTTTACTAGAATAAAGCAACACATTGTTTACTTGTCCCGGTATTGCTTTATTCTTTGCATTTACGTGGTTCACTGTGGTTGGTACCAGACTAAGCTAATATACCTGCAGTGTTGTTTTTTGAATGAAGTGGTTGTAAATATCCAGCAGATGACAAGTGCATGTGACCGCATAAGTTTAAGGAGTTTTGGTAAGCAAATGGTATGTGCTTTGTTTTAGTGATGGTACACTGAAGTCCGAGCAAATAGTTTGCAGTGGATCTGCACAAGTTTATCACAGCACAATTTTGTTGGATTTTTTTGTGTGACATATATGTTTTATGCTTATTATTTATTGTACCAGCACTTTGGAATGTACATATATTAATTATTCTTGATATCTATAGCATTTTATTGTGGTACACGTTTATATGATGGATGTTCTTTATTTCTTTCCCCAGTGACAGCCTGCCAGAATAGCTAGAATCTGTGAGAGCAGCTCTGTATTATACATTACTGTCCCTATACTGTACCCTCCTGCCCCCCCGTACTGTGTCAACTTACCCTCCCTCTGTACTGTGCCCTCCTGCTCCCCCCTATACTGTACCCTCCTGCCCCCCGTACTGTGTTCACTTACCCTCCCTCTGTACTGTACTCTCCTGCCCCCTGTACTGTGTCCACTTCCCCTTCCCTTGTACTGTACTCTCCTGCCGCCTGTACTGTACCCTCCTGCCCCCTGTACTGTGTCCACTTCCCCTTTCCCTGCACTGTACCCTCCTGCCCCCTGTACTGTGTCCAAATGAATATCCAAAACAGACTTCTGCAGAACACTAAACAGACTACAGGTGACCTGATTCTCCATCAAACTTTCATCTCTCATCCAGGCTTCCTTTCAATCTCACCACTCTATATCATTCTATATCATGCACTCCCTACTTTTCCTACTCGTAGTTGCATCCTCTCTCCTTAAATTCTCTCTCCTTCACCCATCTTCTCCACCTCACAACTTGTATATATCCCCCCTCACTCCTGTCCTCACCTTATTACTGCAGGTATCAGCTCCTGCTAATTCTGAACCCATATACCAATAAAACCTGCAGGACACTAGGACATGTCCCCCCACATAAGTCACACTCCCATATCACCTCTCTCACCCTTCTGCTTTTCCTAACTTGTGGAGATATTTGCCCAAATCCTGGACCACCATCAATTACCTTCAGACAACATACCCAGCACCCTCCATCCTCTGACAGCAGCCGCAATCCACACAATCTCATTTCTATTCCTCTTCAGCCCAGAACCAGCCTTCCCTTCTCCTGTGCCCTTTGGAATGCCCGCTCTGTTTGTAACAAACTTACCACCGTTCATGACCTATTTATCACAAACTCCCTGAACCTACTTGCAATTACTGAGACCTGGATTCAAGAATCTGACCTTCCTTCTCCTGCTGCTCTCTCCTATGGTGGCCTCCTGTGGACTCACACTCCCAGGCTTAGTGGACGAAAAGGAGGTGGTGTTGGAATCTTCCTATCCCCTCAAAGCACTTTTCATGTTCTTCATTCACCCCCCTCTCTGTCCCTCTCCTCATTTGAAGCTCACTGTATTCGTTTATTTTCTCCATTTTCATTGAGAATTGCTGTGATCTATCGGCCTCCTGGACCAGAATCACGCTTCCTTGATGACTTCTCTGCCTGGCTACCCTACTTTCTCGCTTCTGAAATTCCAACAATCATTCTTGGTGACTTCAACATCCCTGTTAATCGTAACACTCCCGCTACTTCTAAACTGCTAAGCCTAACCTCCTCTTTTGACCTAAAACAATGGACAAATGCTTCTACTCACTCTGTTGGCAACTGCCTTGACCTCATATTCTCCTACCTATGCACTCCGCACAACCTCTCCAATATTCCTTTTCCTCTTTCTGATCACCACCTTATTAGTTTCACTATCTCCCTGTCTGCCTCCTCCTTGCCTTCCAACTACAAAACTATTACCCGTAGAAACCTTCGCCATCTTAACCCTTCTCTTCTTTTTTCTGCTACAGATTGTCTCTACGACAAAATCTCATCCTTGTCCTGCCCCAACTTTGCCACTTCTATCTACAACAGTTCACTGTCGTCTACCCTGGATACCTTTGCCCCCCTCACTACACACAGAATCAGGCCCCGACCGCTACAACCCTGGCAGACAGACAATACTAGAAGCCTCAAAAAACGTAGCCGCGCTCTTGAGCATCTGTGGCGTAAAACTAAGTCACAGCAAGATTTCAGCCAATATAAATCTGCCCTCCAAAAATACCATTCCTGCCTCCACACTGCCAAACAGACCTACTTTATCACTCTCATTAACACCCTCTCACGCAGTCCCCGTCAACTCTTTTCTACCTTTACCTCCATTACCTCCACCTACTAACTTACTCACTGCCCAGGAGATTGCTAATCACTTCAAAAATAAGATTGAGACAATTCGTCTCGAGATCTTGGCTCTACAGATATCTCCCTTACTCTTCACTCCTTGTCCTCCTGTACTATCAATACTTCCCTCTTTTAACCCAGCTACTATAGCGGAAGTCGTTAAACTTTTTTCTAACGCCCACCTAACCTCCTGCCCCCTGGACCCTGTTCCTTCTCAAATACTACGATCACCACCTGACTCTATCCTACACTCTTTAACTCATATCTTCAACCTCTCACTCGCTACTGGCATCTTCCCCAACCCTCTAAAACATGCGCTAGTCACTCCCATACCAAAAAAGCCCTCACTAGACCCCACCAATCTTAACAACCTAAGACCCATCTCTTTACTTCCTTTTGCCTCCAAACTCCTTGAACGTTTAGTCTACAACCGACTGAGCAACCACCTCCTTGAGAATAACCTTCTTGATCCCCTTCAGTCTGGATTTTGCCCACAGCACTCCACAGAAACTGCCCTCCTAAAACTTACAAACGACTTGCTAACAGCGAAAAGCAACGGTCATTATTCCATACTCTTACTCTTGGACCTTTCCGCTGCCTTTGATACAGTTGACCACCCCCTCCTCCTCAAAAAACTCAATTTGCTTGGTCTCCATGCCTGCACTCTCCGTTGGTTCGAATCTTACCTATCTCACCGCACCTTCAGTGTCACTTACAACTCCACTTCCTCCTCTCCGACTCCTCTTACCGTTGGGGTCCCCCAAGGTTCTGTCCTTGGACCTCTGCTATTCTCAATCTACACATCCTCCCTGGGTCAGCTGATAGCCTCCCATGGCTTCCACTACCATTTATATGCTGACGACACCCAAATCTATCTCTCTGCCCCTCAGCTCACCCCATCAATCTCCTCACGCATCACGGATTTACTAACAGACATATCAGCCTGGATGTCAAACCACTTCCTCAAACTGAATCTATCTAAAACTGAGCTCTTAATATTTCCTCCCCCACGTTCCCCTTCCCCTGACTTTTCTATCAAGATCAATGGCACATCTATCAGTCCGTCCCCACATGCCAGGGTGCTAGGGCTAACCTTAGATGCTGAACTGTCCTTTCACGCCCACATTAAATCCCTGTCCAAATCATGCCGCCTTGGCCTCCACAACATTTTCAGAATACGCCCCTTTTTAACTAATGACACCACTAAGCTTCTAATTCACTCCCTGGTCATCTCTCGCCTCGACTACTGCAACTCCCTCCTCATTGGATTACCTTTACATAGACTATCCCCCCTTCAGTCCATCATGAATGCTGCTGCAAGACTCATACACCTTACCAACCATTCAGTGTCCTCCACCCCTCTCTGCCAATCCCTCCACTGGCTCCCACTCACCCAACGAATAAAATTCAAAGTACTAACAATAATTTACAAAGCCACCCACAACTTGGCCCCCAGCTACATCACTAACCTAGTCCCAAAATACCAACCAAGACGCTCTCTTCGGTCCTCCCAAGACCTTCTGCTTTCTAGCTCCTTTGTCACCTCCTCCCATGCTCGCCTCCAGGATTTCTCCAGAGCTTCTCCCATCCTTTGGAACTCCCTACCCCAATCTGTCCGACTGTCCCCTAATCTATCCATATTTAGACGATCCCTGAAAAGTGTACTCTTTAAAGAAGCCTATCCTGCTTCTAACTAACTTGTACTTCCTCCATCAGCTCATCCCCCACAGCTATTACCTTTTGTATCAATTGACCCTCCCTTTTTAGATTGTAAGCTCTAATGAGCAGGGCCCTCTGATTCCTCTTGTACCAAATTGTAATGTAACTGTAATGTCTGCCTTTATTTTGTAAAGCGCTGCGCAAACTGTTGGGGCTATATAAACCCTGTATAATAATAATAATAATAATAACCACTTCCCGCCTGAGGGACGTCCATGAACGTCCTTGACTTTGTGCTGGGATATCTGAATGATGCCTGCAGCTACAGGCATCATTCAGATATTGTATTTTAGAGCCGGCAATTCTGTGCACCGTAAGAATGAACCAGATGGTCTCCGGAGTCTCTATGATCGTTCGGATGTTATGACGTCACGCCCGGCCTCTGCATTCAAAAAAACGGCGCCGCCTTGGCTGGGAGCCCAGGATCGTTTTTTTTTATTATTATTTATTTCAGGCTTCCCAGCCTAGAGGTGAGATGGTGGGTCTTATTGACCCCATATTTCACTGTAAAGAGGACCTGTCATGCTTATTCCTATTACAAGGGATGTTTACATTCCTTGTAATAGGAATAAAAGTGATCACATTTTTATTTATTTTTTAAAAAGTGTCAAAGTAAAAAGTTTAAAGTAAAATTAACAAAAATTTGTATTTTTTTATTTTTTAAAGTGACCCTGTCCCTGGTAGCTCGCATGCAGAAGCGAACGCATATGTAAGTCCCGCCCACATATGAAAACGGTGTTCAGACCACACATGTGGGGTATCGCCGCAAACGTTAGAGCAAGAGCAATAATTCTAGGCCTAGACCTCCTCTGTAACTCAAAATATGTAACCAGTAAAATATTTTAAAATGTCGCCCATGAGGATTTTTAATTACCGAAGTTTGGCGCCATTCCACGAGCGTGTGTAATTTTGAAGGGTGACATATTAGGTATCTATTTACTCGGCGTAACATAATCTTTCACATTATGCAAACAAATTGGGCTAACTTTAATGTTTTGTTATTTTTTAATTCATGAAACCGTTTTTTTTTTTTTTTAAAAGGCGTTTGAAAAATTATTGCGCTAATACCATGCGAGATAAAAAGTTGCAATGGCCGCCATTTTATTCCCTAGGGTGTCTGCTAAAAAAACATATATAGTGTTTGGGGGTTCTGAGTAATTTTCTAGCAAAAAAATTATGATTTTTGCATGTAGAAGAGGAGTGCCAAAATAGGCCCGGTAAGGAAGTGGTTAAAACATAATAGAGACCCCACAGGCCTCAAATTTATAGGCATTGATGGGGTCTATAGTCATTGGAGGGGGAGTGATCTCTTTAAACAAATATCTCGAAACGAAACATGGTTTCTTAGTTCCATCCAGACTTAATATAGACATAGACTTAATTGCTACATATCTAATTATTAGCGAGTTTCAATTAATATTAAAATAGGAATTTACCCCTGGTCCATATAACTAAAAGAGACCCCTCTGGACATCACCCCCTTAATTATCATCTATTGGATTAATTAAGGGAGTGATGTCTAGAGGGGTCTTTTTTAATTATATGGACCGGGGGTAAATTCATGTTTTAATATTAATTGAAACTGGATTAATTTGCATCATATAACATCTGCAGATACACCTGTCTAGCTGGCATAGAATATTGATTTTTATTAGAATAGATTTTTATTATGGATTGTCCATTGCATTATATGGCATTAGCCAACATATTATATACAATTGGAAGGATATTTAGAACTTTTATAAATACATTTTTATTTTTTAATATTTTTTATTGTCTATTGATTATTTACCCACCCATGTGATCAGAATCTGGCTAAATATCAGCATCACTGGGGGGGCGTGTCGACTTCCGGGATGTGAGCAGTGTTTCTTCTGAGCTCCGGACCGTGCTAAAATCCTTCATCATCCTGTGCTGCCACACGCTGCAATTTCTTGCCAAAAAGTGCCTGGGCAAGGAGGGGAACATCCGAGGAGCAGGACGATGGTCAAATACGGCCCGAGCCTGGACCCGTCGCCGGCGGAGAGACTTGCTTGTTTCGCACATGGGGCTGGCCAAGATGGCGCCCACCAACAACAGGAGGACGGACAGCGCGCGGCCTCCCCGGACAAGCAGCCCTGGGCTGAGGATGAAGCGGAGTGGATGGATGCTACTGATCCCCTGGCAAGCCAGGTCCCACCCTCGGCTGAGGAGGCTTCAAGCTCCGGCTCTCAGGTAGGAGAGCCAGCTCTATCACAAATCATGGCGACTATTAAAAGCTGCCATGCGTCCCCGTCGACCCAAATTGAGACTATAAGAGTGGACTTTGCACTGCTAAAGGATGATGTCCGTAAAGTCAGGGAACGGGTCACTACTGCTGAGCAGCAGATTAGTGCTGTAGAAGATGATTTATCCCCGCTCATGATAACGGTCAGGGAAGTGGCGGCGGACCACAAGTCCAAGCAAGCCAAACTATGGGACATAGAGGACAGACTCCGCAGAAACAATTTGCGTTTCCTAGGATTCCCGGAGGGCACGGAAGGGAAACGGCCAGAAGAATTCCTCATGTCCTGGCTCAAAACTACATTTGGAGCTGAATCCTTCTCCCACCCATTCGCCATAGAAAGGGCGCACCATGTGCCATTGAGAGCCCCGCCGCCAGGGAGATTTCCCAGACCCATGCTGGCGCGCTTCTTGTATTTCCGTGATAAGGAAACTATCCTCCGCAAAGCCCGCAATATGCAGGAATTACTATTTAATAACAGTCGCATTTCAATTTTCCCAGATTTTTTAGCCGCAACACAGAAACAGAGAGCGGCGTTCCAGAGTATTAAACAATGCCTGCGAGAAAGGAGCCTACCCTACAGCATGATGTACCCAGCAAAGCTTAGAGTGGTCCACAAAGGTCAGGTGCAATTCTTCATTTCCCCCAAGGAAGCTAACAGATGGCTGGAATCGCTGGGCTCAGCTTGACAGCTGAAACACTGTGTGAATGGCTTCCCGAATTGACTCAGACACCAAACTTTTCAAATTCAATGATACATCTTGTCTGGGATACTGTTTTATGGCTGCATAGATGCAAAGTGGTATGGCAGCACTAACTCATTCTTTTTCCACTTTGCTCTGCAGCTCACTAAGTTATCACCCTCCCCTTGCTATCCGGCTGGATAAGGAAGGGCTCCCCCTGTTAGGGTGAAACTACTGTTTTTGTTTGGGGAAAAAAGCCTGTAGAATGTTGGGGAATGCGGGCAGGGAGGGGGGCGGGGAGTTTGTGTTCTAATGTTCTGGACCACCACTTCTACGGATGGGGACATTGTTCTTTCTGGTTTTCCTTTTTTCAAAACACAAGTTTTTTTTTTTCTCTGTCATTTTCTATGATGCGCATGGTTTCTTGTTTGCCGTATACCTCTCATTAATGGGGAGGATCCGTCTGCTATTGTCCTGGTTTGCCAGGTCCCACTTTGCAATCACCTCTCCGTATGATGGCCAGGCTTAGCACTTTTAAACTCCTCTCATGAAATGTGAGAGGCCTCAATTCAAAGGTCAAGAGGGCACTAGTCTATAATTATATTCAGAGGCATAAGCCCCAAATTATTTTCCTCCAGGAGACTCATTTGGTAGGCTCTAAGGTTCTGGCCTTACAGAAGGCGTTTGTAAAAATAGGATTTTTTGTACTCACCGTAAAATCCTTTTCTCTGACATCCATGGACTGACACGGTGTCTCTTTACACTTTACACGTGGGTTATGTCCCTGCTTGCAGGAGAAGACCTAGGCAGAATGTGAGATGTTATACATACATTCTAAAAGCCAGAGCTGAACAGCCCCACCCAGGGGGCGGTCCCTCCGGACATAACCCTCCCACTACAGTCAGCAGACTTCAGTTCGTAACAAAGCAGTACAAACTTAAAAAGGAAGGGTGGGTGCCATGTCAGTCCATGGATGTCAGAGAAAAGGATTTGACGGTGAGTACAAAAAATCCTATTTTCTCTTACCATCCATGGACTGACACAGTGTCTCTTTACACTTTACACGTGGGATGTCCCAAAGCAGTGTCAAGAGGGATGGGAGCAGTATAAATGGAAAAACCAAAAACTTCACTCCAAGAAGGTAGAGCTCCTCAACGGAGGAGTCGCAACTTTAAACAGCGGCCTGCAGCGGCCTGCAGCACCCTGCGGCCGAAGGAAGCATCCGGAGATGCAGTCACATTAACCTTATAAAACTTAAAAGGCATGAACAGACGACCAGGTCGCCGCCTTGCACACTTGTGCAACCGACGCTTGATGTCGAAAACCCAGGAAGCACCAATTGCCCTGGTGGAATGCGCCGTAACCGGAAAGGGAGGCGCCCGCCCTTTGAGAGCATAGGCTTGAATGACGGTTTGTCTGATTCCCCTACAAATGATGGCAGACGAAACCGCTTGGCCCTGTTATGGACCAGAGACAGTCACAAACAGTGAGTCGGACTTTCGAATAGAAGCAGTAGCAGACAGGTACACCCGTAAGGCTTGTACCACATCCAATATGTGCAGCGCAAACTCTCTGGGATACGATGGGTGAGGACACAAGGACGGGAGGACAATGTCCTCATGTAGGTGAAAGGTCGACACCACCTTTGGCAAAAAGGAAGGTCAAGGATGCAACACCACCTTATCCTTATGGATGACTAAATATGGCGACTTGCAGGACAAAGCCGCCAACTCAGACACCCGTCAAACAGAAGTGATTGCCACTAAAAGGCCACCTTCTGAGACAAGACAAGAGGGGAATATCCCGGATATTCCCAAAAGGAGGTTCCTGGAGGACCGAGAGCACCAAATTCAGATCCCACGGTGGGAGAGGAGGCTTGACAGGAGGGAGCACATGGCGAACCCCCAACACAAGGTGCTAACCAAGAAATGACCCGCTAGAGGTCGCTGAAAGAAGACGGCCAAGGCCGAAATCTGATCCTTGATGGTACTCAAAGCAAGCTTTTGGGTCACTCCACACTGCAGAGGACGCAGGATTCTGGGGACGGAATACGTCCGAGGACGCCAGTCCAGCGCTTCGCATATGGCGATATAAGCTTTCCAGGCACGGTGATAGATCTGCTTGGAGGAAGACTTCCGTGTCCTTAACATGGTCAAAATGACCGAGTCCGAGAGACCTCGGTCCCTCAACACCTGGCTTTCAACAGCCCTGCCGTTAAAGCCAGAGACTGTAAGCCGGATGAAACATAGGACCTTGAGACTGAAGGTCCTCCCTCATCGGCAACCGCCAGGGAACGTCCGCGACGAGACGTACCAGATCAGCGTACCAGTGATGCTGAGGCCAATCCGGAACAATTAGGATCACCGGAGTTTATATCAGGCGATAAGGACCCTATGGGGCCACCAACGCATCCGAGGCATCGCCCAAGGATCCCTGGATCTGGCCACAACCTCGACCCTTGCGATTGAGTCGAGAGGCCATCAGGTCCACATCCGGCATGTCCCACCGTCGGCAAAGGAGTTGAAATATGCAAGGACCACTCTTCTTGGTCCGGCGATTGGCGACTCAGATAGTCCGCCTGCCCATTGTCTATGCCCAGAATGTAAATGGCCTACAGAGCCGGCCGTTTCTTCCGGCCCACTTCAGGATACGGACTACCTCGGAAGCCACAGCTGAGCTCCGAGTCCCCCCTTGATGGTTTACATACGCCACCGCCGCGGCGTTGTCCGACTGGCTCCTGATGGAGCGACCCCGTACTCTCTCCGACCTGAGGAGAGACACAGTCCGATGGCCCGTATTTCCAGAACAGTGATTGGTAAACGGGCTCGTCCGGAGTCCAAGGCCTTGAGCCGACAGGACTCCCCAGACTCCACCCCAGCCCGTCAGGCTGGTGTCCGTCGTGAGTACCGTCCATTGGATGGGAGGGGAATGACTTTCCGGACCGAAGAGCCGAGGATCTCAACCACCATGTCAGGGGCGCCCTGACCAGGTGAATCACCTGGATCTGAAGATCCAAGGACAACGGGGATTTGTCCCAGGTGGACAAGATCTCCTTCTGCAATGCCCTGGTGTGTGATTGGGCATACGGAACGGCCGCGAAGGAGGCCACCACGAGTCCCGGGACTCTCATGCAAAAAAACGGATTGACAACCATTTTCGGGATGTCAGCACCCGCACCGCAGACTGAAGTGTCAGCAACTTCTCCAGAGGTAGGATACCTTTGCCTCCAAGGAGTCCAGAATCAGAACTAGATACTCCAGACACTGAGTCGGGACCAGGACTGACTCCTGAATGTTCAGGAACCACCCGAAGTCCCTGAGAGTCTAATTGACGATAGTCACCTTTCCTCTAAGTCTGAGCCACTTTCTGCTCTTGGCAGAAGATCGTCCAGATAGCCCACGACAGCAATACCTCACTGTAACAGAAGGCTAGAACCGGAGCAAGCACCTTGGTGAACACCCTTGGTGCCGAGGCTAGGCCGAAAGGAAGAGCCACAATCGATAGTGGACTTCGCTGATCGCAAGCGCAGAAACTTCTGGTGACTTGCGCAGATCGGAACATGCAAGTAGGCGTCCTTGAAGGCCAAGGACGCCAGAAGAAAATCCCTTTGGTGGAGTGTAGCGATCACCGTGCGAATGGATTCCATGCGGAATTTCTGCACCTTCTCGAAGGCATTCAGGGCCTTGAGGTCCAGGATAGGTCGAACCACATCCTATTTTTGGGACGACAAACAGATTCGAGTAGAATCCCTGAAAACTCTCCTGTGACGGAACCGGCACAATCACTCCGGACCTGATCGAATCCTGTACAGCCCCCAAGACGGCTGCCCGACAGGTAGGAAGGAGAGGAAGATTCGAGAGAAAGAATCTGTCTGGGGGCCAGGATCGGAATACTATCCTGTATCCTGAGGTGACCACCTCGCACACCCACCAGTCGGAGATTCGGGAGGACCACCGATTCGTGACCTGCGAAGTCGTCCCCCCACCCCAGAGTCGGGCGGAGGCAAGACTTCACGCGGAGGTGGGCTTGGGAGCCGCTTGTTCGGCTTACGCACCCAGGGGCACTTGTGCCCACCAGCCGCACTGCCGTCAGTCTGAGAGGACCTACCCGTGGACTCTGACTGACGAAAAAAACCTGTTTTGCTGGAAAGGAAGGCCCATGTTTGCGGCGGGCCTCCTCACGCTTGTTAGTCTAAGGAAGAAGAGTGCTTTTACCTCCCATGACATCCATGACGATGTCATCCAGAGCAGCACCAAAAGGTCTACCACCTTTAAATGGTAGATCCGTCAGGAGCTTCCTAAGGCTAGGTCAGCAGACCAGCACTTCAACCAGATAAGACGACGCAATAGCACCGCCGAGACAGAGGCCCTGGATATTAAAGGGGCCGCGTCCAACGTGGCGTCGCACACATAAACCAGGCCCTGAACCAGTTGGTGGGCCAGAGCAACTGTGTCTGGAGGAAGATTATGCTCCTGTACAGCTAGGTGCAACATTTTTGCCCAACCTGTAAGTGTTTAAGACACAAGGGTCGCCGCTACCACAGACCGTAGGGCGGATCCCAACAAGGCAAACATGGCTCTGCTCACCACTTCTGACCTCCTGTCAGTGGGGTCCTCAAATGCAGGAGTCCCCTCCATCGGGAGAGTGATGGCCTTGTTCAACCGGGCGACTGGAGGGTCGACCCTGGGGGAGAAGCCCACTTTTTAAGTAGGGCATCTTCAAGGGGTATCTGATAGACAAACGCCGCGGGACCATAAAAAAATTCTTCTGCGGCTTTTCCCAGACCTTATCAATGAGCTGGTCAAAGAAAGTACATATGGAAAAACCTCTTTAGAAGGCCTGGCCTTAAAAGAACCAAAGGAGAGTGTATCCGCCTGAGGTTCTGCATCCGCAGCATTTTAGCTTGAGAGTGTCCCTCACCGCAGTCATGAGTACACTAACAAGCGCCCTGTCATTTACTGACTCAGAACTGGAGTTTTCCTCATAAGGAATGTCCTGTTCAAAACCATCCAATACATTCAGAACTAGGGTCCTGAGCGGTAGTGGCTAGGCACATATCTGAATCAGCGCACTGCCCTCATGAAGTAAAGTGGGGAGAGGGCGCTTTTTTGCTCCCTTGCGCTTGCACACAGCTCCCATCCTGGTCAGAAATAATTCCAGGACTGCCCACAACTGGTCCCTAGGGACCGCAGGTACTGAAGCACTGCCTGTTGTCCACTGACATTTAGGGGAAGCTGGTGACAGAGACTCCATATTGCCCCCCTCTGAGACTCCTCAGATAAAAAGTCCACCCACAGGCTGTGCTGACTGAGGAGGGGGCACCCAGGGGACTCACCAAACCGGACCAGGGACCGCTCAGTTCCGCTGTCTGTACCGCGCTGTGTCAGCGCTGGTGAGCTGTGAGGAGATTGTGAGGAGATTCGCGCTGTTACAGCAGCGCTAGAGGCCAAAACTAGTGCTGAAGAGTGCGCGGGCTACAAGAAAATGGCCGCTGCACTTCACTGAGGCGATCCGCGGCAAGATGGCCACCATGACTCAGCAAAAGTGAAAAAAACAGCACACACACAGCGCCACTCGGCGCTTAGGCCCCAAAACACACAAAAAAAGGCCCCAAGCATATCTGCAGACCAGCATTAGCCCCTCCAAGAACAGTGTGACCCCCAGGCACCCCACACAGCACAGTGCCAGCAATGGTGACAGAGAGTGACAATGAAATACAGGGGGAGACAGGGAAAATCCCCCACAGAGAAACACACAGCTTTTTGTACTCACCTGCAGGCAGGAGAGACTACTTACCCGTCCTCTGAGGGACCCACTGGTGTGTTTCTGACAGGACTATCACAGTGCAGTACTGAGTAGCTGTCGGCCCGGTCCACCGCGAAAGATACAGTCAGTCAGGAACTGTTCAGTCTTGAGAGGACCGTGGGAGCATGAAAGCAAACCCGGCCACCCCTGGAGTCATGGGGCCTGTCGTGAACTGAGTCTCACGCACACAAGGCGAGGATCAGCACGCTCGATGGTCGGACAGGGAAGACTACGAGGATATCTTGTACCCAACATGTTGCCCAGCCGACAGTTGATAGAAGATTCTCAAAAATAAAATAAAAAAGAATTCCAGAAAAGGAATAAAAATAGGTTAGGAGACTGGCTCCTGAGAGAGCCATGTCTTCTCCTTCTGCTAGGCAGAAAAAAACTGAAGTCTGCTGACTGTAGTGGGAGGGTTATGTCCGGAGGGACCGCCCCCTGGGTGGGGCTGTTCAGCTCTGGCTTTTAGAATGTATGTATAACATCTCACATTCTGCCTAGGTCTTCTCCTGCAAGCAGGGACATAACCCACATGTAAAGTGTAAAGAGACACCGTGTCAGTCCATGGATGGTAAGAGAAACATGCTTTTCACTCCACCCATTCTAATTATGCTAGAGGAGTGTCTATTTTAATAACCAAGTCGCTAATTTGTACTTTGGAGAGGATAGTAACTGACCCCTTTGGCAGATATGTCATAGTGATTCTCATTATAGATAACACCCCCCATACATTTGTGTCAATTTATATCCTGCCGCCGTTTACTATTGCATTGTGGGATACGATAATGGCAAAGGTTCTCCTGGTGGCCAAAGGGCCTATTATTATGGCGGGGGATGTTAACGCTGTACTTTCGCCTGACATGGATAGATTTAAAATGTTGTCCAACTGCACTTCTCCATTGGCTGGTTGCATGGATCACTATGGCCTGGTGGAGGTGTGGCGTTGGAAACACGCTGATGTTAGAGAGTTTTCATGTTTCTCCTCCACATATGGTACTTTATCTAGACTGGATATGTAAGAAGAAAATGGGGATATGTATAGGGATAACTCCTAACTCCCTTATCACCCAATGAAAGGTTGGGACTATTGCGACACCCATGCACAGCATAGATATAAGGTTTAAAACATTTTATTTAAGAACAGTACAAATCAAAACAACAACAATGATTAATACAAAAAGGTACAATTACATAATAAATAAAAAAGTTTTTTTTTATAAACTCTACAGGTGTGAAGAGATACGGTACTCATGCGATAGACGATTCCCCGACATGTTTCGCGGTGTATACCGCTTCTTCTGGAGGCGTCACATAACAGTACAGTCTATAATGTAATCAATAAACTTGGTGTAAATACACTGTCATAATTGTTTGAAAAACAATAGTGTAGGAGTAAAGGGTAATGAACATATACAGACCTGGCTAACCAGTTTGATCAATAAAGACCAAAAAATGTGTAGTAAGCTGAAGCACCTTGAGGGGGGTGCTACCCCCTGGGACGGGCACAAGAGGATTAGGATGGCACTGAAAGATTAATAACACACCATGAGTTGGAACCTAATTATGTGAAAAGGGGGGAAAAGGGAAAACATGGTGGAGGGAGAAAAGAAAAAAGGGGGGGAAGGGGGAGGGGTTAAGAAAAGGGGGGGAAAGGGTGAGGGAAAAGAAGAGGGGGGGGGGAACTGGGGAGAAAAAGAGGGAGGGAAAAAGAGGGGGGATGTTGTAACGAAATGGAACGGAGACTAGTGAAAAGAAAAAAGGAAAGTGGTGTAAAGGGACAAGACATGGTGGGAAAGGGAGAAAAATATAATGTGTATATATATATATATATATGTGCTATGGCCAGCCAAAAGGGCCGTACAAGTAAGAAAGATAATGAAAGGGAGGGGACAAAGAAAGTGGGAAAATTGTTGGGGGGGGGGAAGGAAACGGTGAACAAGGGAGTGAATGGTGGGGAAGAAGTGAGGTAATTGTGGGTGAGGAACAGTGATAATGAAATGATGACTACAAAATGCATGTGCTCGGGGGGAAGGAAAAATCAAAAGGACCAACCCTGTGGTGTACAAGAACCTCAGATAGCCGGGACAAATTGCAACAAGTGAATGGGTCACTGTTGGTACATGGGGCACCGATTTTAGGGATCGGGATGGCCTGGTAAGCTCTTAATATGCAGGCGTTATCCGTCTGTAGCCGTAAGTGAACCCAAGCAGAGGGTGAACGAGCCTTGCAGTACTATAAGTTGCAGTGACAGATCTATAAAAGGCAAGGTAAACAGGAATTGTTAGATTGCTAAATAGCACTGAAGTTAGTTACTCTCAAGGGTCCCCCCCTATGCAAAAGTATTGGGGGGGGGGCAGGTGCACATAAATAAGTGAACCTGAGGATAAGGTCCCTAATCTGTAAATATGGATATCAGTCTTACCTTGAACCAAAGGCATGTAAGCGTGTCCCGGATGATGGCCGTCCATAACATGAGGCAAGTCTCACTCGCCTCTTGTATCCTCCAAACAACAGGCGTCATCACGCCGCCGGCTGACGAGTTGCAAGCCTTGGAGGCTGAGCCCCATGTGGCTGGAGGAGGAGTGTTTTGAAAGGGCAACCGCCAAGGAAATAACACATTTTTGGTTGGAAAATAGAGGGGAAGTGCCGCTTGGGACTACCTGGGATACATTTAAAGCCACCCTTAGGGGATCTATCTCAGGGTTAATTAAACAATTAGGAGCCGATAGAGACTGGAAGGTGAAGGAATGTGAACAAGTTACTACAGATGCGGAGGTGGAGTATATTACTAATCCATACCCCCCACAATTTCGAGAAATGGAGAGATAAGGCCAGGCAGTTGGACTTAGTAGTAGTGGAAAAAACCCAGAAGAAGTTGCTATACCAATCACAGCGTATCCTTGAGTTCGGTGACAAAAATAGTAAATTATTGGCATATTTGGCTCACTCGCAACAGGCTTCGGCCTCTATTCCCAGGATTTATAATAAAAGTCGCCTTCTGTGTACCGAGCAAGAGGATATGGCTGATGCTTTTCTGGAGTTCTACTCTGACCTTTATAAGACTAGGGTTGATTATCAGGAGGAAGAGGTCTGTCAGTTTTTAGCGCCAATTCCTCTGAAGGAGTTGTCGAGAGAGGTGGCAGAAGTCCTGGACCTTCCTTTCAGTACTGAAGTCCTGTCTGCAATGCTCTCCATGAACCCTAATAAAACTCCTGGTTTAGATGGGTATCCTGCAGAGTGATATACCACTTATAAATAATTTATGGCATCCACTTTGTTAGAGGTATATAAGGATGCTATGAACAAGGAGATACTTCCTGATTCAATGCGGGAGGCATTGATTGTACTGCTCCCCAAGCCCCATAAGGACCATGAACAGTGCGAGTCCTATAGGCCCATTTCCCTCATTAATGTAGACGCAAAAATTTTGGCCAAACTCCTAGCTCAGCATCTGAATGGGGTAATATCCTGACCAGACAGGCTTCATCCCAAAGAGATCCATGGCTATAAACTTGAGGAGACTCTTTACTGTACTACAATCTGTAGGCCCTGTTCCAGATACCCGAATTGTAGTGTCACTAGTTGCCCATAAGGCCTTTGAATCTATTGAGTGGCCCTAATTGTGGGCGGCCCTTGAAAGATTCGACTTTGGCCCTAAATTTATCAACTGGGTAAAGTTGTTGTACTCTAGACCGCCGGCACGATTGAGGGTTAACAACACAGTGACGGAAACTTTCGAAATAGCTAGGGGCACTCGGCAGGGGTGTCTGCTGTCACCCCTGTGGTTTGCTCTGACTATAGAGCCATTGGCGGTCCAGTTCAGGGGGGATGATGAGGTAAAGGGCTGTTGGATAAACTCTAAGGAGGAAAAAACCTCCTTACATGCAGATGATATGCTATTATACCTGGCGGAGGCAGAGGGTTCCCTGAACGCAGCATTAACTGTGATTCAGAATTTTGGATGGTACTCTGGATTTAAAGTCAATTGAGATTAATCAGTGATTTTCCCTGTCGACTCTGAATATACCCCGAATCTCCCAGCTGAGGTCCCTTTGAAAGTTGTTTCCAAATTTCAGTACCTGGGAGTAGAGGTGCAGCTGCCGCTGAAGGTGTATATTAAAAATAACTTACGCCCAATGATGGTGCGCCTGAAGGATAACTTACAGACCTGGTCCAAACTACCCCTCTGCCTCTTAGGGCGTATTAACATATTTAAGATGATCTACCAGCCTATAATTCTATATGTGTTGTGGCATGCCCTGATATATGTCCCCAAAAAATTGTTCATGAAAATTAATACCATCTTGGCCTCTTTCCTTTGGGGCAATAAACCACCACAGGTATCCCTGGATACTCTGTTTTTGCCAGTCCAGAGTGGTGGACTGGCTTTACCAAATTTACAGTGCTACTATTTGGCAGCACAGCTGACACATATTGACTGGTGGTTTTTCCCCAAGATGGAGTCGGCTTCGGTGGAGACTCAGGCGGCCCTGATGCAATTGTTTGAGGCACTCATTAATGTAATATACAGGAATGGCCCATATCCGCCTCAAGGCGCAGAGATCCTTAAACTTTCCTATAAAAATTTTCACATGTGTAACAAACGAACGGGGGGGTGGCCCGCTAACTCTCTCCCCTAACGCACCTTTGTGGTATGATCCCCACCTTGCAGAGATCTGTAAAATCCCTGATGGGGCATGCTGGGCTCGGTATGGCCTCAAGTATCTGCTTCACCTGTTCAGGAACCAGACTTTTAGGACATTCAGGGACCTTCAGATTGAATGTAAGTGCCCCAACAATTACTTTTATAGGTATCTTCAGCTGCGCCATGCTGTAGCGGCTTAATTTGGTCTGCGGGAGGTCCAGCTGAAGAACTCCGAACTGGAGAAACTGTTACTTGAGGAAGACCACTCAAAACTAGTATCGAGATATTATTTCTCCTTAATGACATCCTCATCCCCTAGGATGGAGAGGGTGGAGGCGCAGTGGAGAGGTGATATTCCAGCTCTCACTGAGGAATCTTGGGCTGCAGTCACCGCATCATTGTTGCCGTCTGTGATTTCGGCCAGAGATAAAGTCATTCAATTTAACTTCCTGCATCGAGTATATTACTCTCCGAAGCGGCTTCATAAGATGGGCAGAGTGGAATCTCCTGAGTGCAACAGATGTGGGGTGGAGATAGGTGATTTCTTTCATATGGTATGGCTATGCAGTGGTGTATTTAGGTTTTGTGCTGCCCTAGGCCTGACTTAACTCATGCACCCCACCCCTATTTAAATAGGACCAACCCCTTCCTGCCCAGGCCACACCCCTTCTTGTTTAAGACACACACTATCATTTGTAAACCACACCCCTTCCTCTTTAGGCACATTTGGCACCTTTCAGGGGGGAGCAGGGAACGGGTACCTGTTTTTGACAGGTACCCTTCCCCACTTCCGGGAGACTGCGCCACCCCTTGGAAGTTAGGCCCCCCTCCTCCTTCCTCCACTGGGCCATTAAGAAAGCGTAACGTGCTTAGCACATGTGTAGTAGGGTTTTGGCCAATTTCCCTTACCATAAATGACGGTGGCAAAACCCGAGAGCCAATCTGAAAATTGTCTGAGGTGTCAACATCGCGGGATCCCTGGACAGGTAAGTGTCCTAATATTAAAAGTCAGCAGCAACAGTATTTGTAGCTGCTGACTTTTAATGTTTTCATGGAGGGCAGGGGTGGAACTCCTCTTTAATGAGTTTGCATTGATTTCAGCATGCACAGAGCACTTTGTTGCAATATAATGATCTGCATATTATTGCACTTTCACTGAATGTGGACTGTTTAATGGCTTTGTATTAATTTCAGCATGCATATGTAGCACTTTGCACATGCCAGTGGCGGCTGGTGCTCAGAATTTTTTGGGAGGCGCAAACAAGCTAAAATATTCCGGAAAAAAAAACATCAAATGCAGCCACTGTGCCCCATCAAACGCAGCCACTGTGCCCCATCAAGCGCAGCCACTGTGCCCCATCAAACGCAGCCACTGTGCCCCATCAAACGCAGCCACAGTGCATCATCAAACGCAGCCACTGTGCATCATTAAACGCAGCCACTGTTCCCCATCAAACGCAGCCACTGTGCCCCATCAAACGCAGCCACTGTGCCCCATCAAACGCAGCCACTGTGCCCCATCAAACGCAGCCACAGTGCATCATCAAACGCAGCCACTGTGCATCATCAAACGCAGCCACTGTGCATCATCAAACGCAGCCACTGTGCCCCATCAAATGCAGCCACTGTGCATCATTAAACGCAGCCAATGTGCCCAATCAAACGCAGCCAATGTGCCCCATCAAACGCAGCCACTGTGCCCCATCAAACGCAGCCACTGTGCCCCATCAAACGCAGCCACTGTGCCCCATCAAACGCAGCCACTGTGCATCATCAAACGCAGCCACTGTGCATCATCAAACGCAGCCACTGTGCATCATCAAACGCAGCCACTGTGCATCATCAAACGCAGCCAATGTGCCCCATCAAACACAGCCACTGTGCATCATCAAACGCAGCCACAGTGCCCCATCAAACGCAGCCACAGTGCCCCATCAAACGCAGCCACTGTGCATCATTAAACGCAGCCACTGTACATCATCAAATGCAGCCACTGTGCATCATCAAATGCAGCCACTGTGCATCATTAAATGCAGCCACTGTGCCCCATCAAACGCAGCCACTGTGCATCATCAAATGCAGCCACTGTGCCCCATCAAATGCAGCCACTGTGCCCCATCAAACGCAGCCACAGTGCATCATCAAACGCAGCCACTGTGCATCAAACGCAGCCACTGTGCATCATCAAACGCAGCCACTGTGCATCATTAAACGCAGCCACTGTGCCCCATCAAACGCAGCCACTGTGCATCATCAAATGCAGCCACTGTGCCCCATCAAATGCAGCCACTGTGCCCCATCAAACGCAGCCACAGTGCATCATCAAACGCAGCCACAGTGCATCATCAAACGCAGCCACTGTGCATCATTAAACGCAGCCACTGTGCATCATTAAACACAGCCACTGTGCCCCGTCAAACGCAGCCACTGTGCCCCATTAAACACAGCCACTGTGCCCCATCAAAAGCAGCCACTGTGCATCATCAAATGCAGCCACAGTGCATTATCAAACGCAGCCACTGTGCCCCATCAAACGCAGCCACTGTGCCCCATCAAATGCAGCCACTGTGCCCCATCAAACGCAGCCACTGTGCATCATCAAACGCAGCCACTGTGCCCATGCTGAAATCAATGCAAACTCAATAACAGTCCACATTCAGTGAAAGTTCATGTTCTGCAAAGTTTGTAGCACATGAACTATCACTAATTCCCTGTACATTGATTGGGAGTCGGGCTGATTTCTCACAAGCTCAGATTTGCTCAAACTATCCAGGATTTCCCTCCAAGCTTTGAAGTACACGATCACGGTGTTCTAACGGCTAAAATCAAGACTCTAAAGCAACAGATGTCATCAGACAAGCTGTTCGTTGTCGTGGGTGGATTTCATATGCTTTCATGATCTGCTGTCATCGACAGGCAGATCCACGGGCTCTGGTAAGAGTATTTCATCTATTCCTGTAACCGGAAGATGTTCTTTGTTTGACGAACTATACACCTGCATGTCCTTACATTGATTCTTTTCACATTATTTTGATGGACACATTGTATAACTCTTTTTGCGAGTTACATGTTGGTGTATTTTTTTGACTTTTTGTTTACACATTCACATTATTGTTTTATTGTTTATTAGTTCCACCTTGTCACCTTGAGAGACATTCATTTGTTTCTTCTTCATTCTTGGCAGCGCTACTTTCTTTATCCCCTATCACTAAATGTGAACTTGTTTAATGAGTTTGTAGCATGGATCACTTTATTAGAATATCATGATCGCTATATTAATTTCCATAATGAGCACTTTTTATGTAATTGACACGCTCACATTACAAAAGTAATAATGAAATAATTTATTCAATTGTACCTGCTGTCATGGCCTGGATTTCTCTCGTTCTCTCTCCTCCTCCTCTTCCTCTTCCTCCCGACGCCACAGCCAGACCCCGCCCCAGTGCAGAGGAGAAGATTCAGTGAAGGAAAGCCGTGCGGAGGAGGTTGGGCGGAGCATAGGGCTCCACCTCCGCCAGTCACCTTACACGCAGCCAGTCACCGGCCGCTTATGGGGGCGCGAGTCGCCCCCCACCCCCCTCGGTCACACACGCCCATATACTGTTAGTTGCCCATATTTGCAAGTGTCAGTGCCGCTACAGCAAGCCGGCCGCCGTGGGCTGCATATGTGCGGGAGGCGGCCACGAGAGACGGGAATCGGGAAGACAGGTCGGGGGGGGGGGGTTTCTCATGCGGGGGGTTTTCTCATGCGGGGGGGTGGCTTTTTTTGCAAAGTGCCGCCCTAGGCCTAGGGCTTGCCAAAACACAGCACTGTGGCTATGTCCGCAGGTGAGAGGATTCTGGTGGAGTGTTATGTCATTCTTGGAGGAGAGACTGGCTCTCCCGAATATATGTGACCCGGCAGATGCATACTGGGTGTCTTTGGGGATGAGGAAATGTCAGACTCTAAAAAAACTCTTTTGAGAACACTTTTCTTCCATGCTAAGAAAGCATTGGCTTTGAAGTGGAAGGATGATAGGCCTCCGTCGCTCCACTACTGGATTGACCTGGTTAATGGAGCCCTCCAAAAATATAAGTTAACTTACATTTCCAGGGGGTGTCCGAAAAAATTTAACAAAGTGTGGGCTGGATGGATCAAATCGGTGTCAGGAGAGATAGAGGTGTGAGGTGGTCTGGACAGACCCTTGTGGGATCCTGATCATCTTCAGTAAGACATGCTAGTCAGTAACGTGGGTAGGTTGATCATACAGAGTGGCCTCTACAGATGGAAAAACCTATGTCACAATGTTTTTATGGTCTTGGGTTCCCCCCTTGTTATGGTTTTGTTTTTGTTTTTTGTTGTTTTTTTTCTTTGATGTTATCATTTGCATATTCCTTCTCTATATAAGCATATGTAGGGGTATATACCTGAAGATAGGGGGGGTTGGCCCCGCATGCAGATGATCACCCAATATCTGTCTAATATGTGTCTTAGTTACATGTTTCTTATATTTTCAGTATTGGTTGCTGTTTTGATATCCGAGAGATAATCTCCGATGTACTGATTCTGCTTTATGGAATGTAACCTGTGTAATTATTTTTTTTTTTTTAAATTCCATAAAATGTACCCTTTAAAAAAAAATATATCAGCATCACTACTTATGCTATTCATCTTGTGAGCTCTTCATATGAGTTCTGGTTTACCAGAGCTCTCTATAGGATGTGGTCCAGTAAGATGAAAGCATTCAGAGTGTGATGTTATACCTTGACCACTAGATGGTGATGTTTAAATACCAACCTCCGTTTTCCCTTAACATTGGAGGATTGGATTTTGGTATTACTTAATCTAGAAATATATTTACTAATTATCTACTACTAATTATCTACTACATATCAATGTAAAGATATTATTTGTTTTATGAAATTTCTTGAAATATTTAGAATTTTTTGATATATATATATATATATATATATATATATATATATTATATTAGATTAAATTTATATGTATTGAAAAAGTTTTACTGTCTTACATATATAAGGTTCGCCTGTGCTATAGCCATATAGATGAGCACCTGGTATGTACAATAGCTATGTAATTAACCCCTTGCCGACCGGCACAATGACACGGCTGGGCAAATGGGCGTACCTGTACGTCCCCTTTAAATCGCAGCATTGTGGCATGCGCACGCCGCCGGCGGGGCACGCGTGCACCGTGAGCGTGCCCGCGGGTTTCGCGGACTCGATGTCCACCAGGGGCCCGCGATCGTGTCATGGAACGGCAGAACGGGGAGATGCATTCCCCTGTTCTGCCTGGCAACATGACAGGAATCTACTGCTCCCTGTCATCGGGAGCAGTAATCTCTGTCATGTTCTAGTGAGACCATCCCCCCTACAGTTAGAATCACTCCCTAGGGCACACTTAACCCCTTGATCACCCCCTAGTGTTTAACCCCTTCCTTGCCAGTGCCATTTACACAGTAACCACTGCATTTTTATAGCACTGATCGCTGTATAAATGACAATGGTCCCAAAATAGTGTCAAAAGTGTCCGATGTGTCCGCCATAATGTCGCAGTCACGATAAAAATCGCAGATCGCCGCCATTACTAATGAAAAAAATTTATAATAAAAATGCCATAAATCTTTCCCCTATTTTGTAGACGCTATAACTTTTGCGGAAACCAATCAATATATGCTTATTGCGATTTTTATTTACCAAAAATATGTAGAAGAATACATATCGGCCTAAACTGAGAAAGAAATTCGTTTTTTTATATATTTTTGGGGGATATTTATTATAGCAAAAAGTTAAAAATAAAGCTTTTTTTCAAAATTGTCACTCTTTTTTTTTTATTTATAGCACAAAAAATAAAAAACACAGAGGTGATCAAATACCACCAAAAGAAAGCTCTATTTGTGGGGAAAAAAAGGACATCAATTTTGTTTGGGTGCTACGTCGCACGACAATGAAATTGTCAGTTAAAGCGCCGTATCGCAAAAAGTTCTCTGGTCAGGAAGGGGGTAAATCCTTCCGGCGGTGAAGTTTAAGGTCCTCTATTTGTTTTTTAAATAAAGTGACATACAGTATGATGCAACCAATGAAATCACGTTGCCTAATCCCATTGGGATATACAGTATAAGGCTGCAATAACACGATGCAGAGCAAGCTTCCTGAAGACATGAACCCACGAAATGCATTGAGGCTGCGCGCTCTTTCGCACTGACGTCACTTCTGATTTCCTGGTTCCGGCCTCTCGAGCGGTGGAACGGATGCCGAGAGTCGGGTAAACAATGTGGTTTTACCTACTAGTGAGCTGTACATGCAAGTGCTAGCCTATAGCACCAACGAATGTAAGTGCAAACTTCAGGCAATATTATTGGCATATTTGTACAGGCTATATTGCGCTATGCTATTCTACTCTGCTTCATTTGAGTGTCTGCCTGCATAAGAATTGCAAGATCTAACAGCTGATATCAGACAAGCCATGGACCATTCCTCTCTGATCTTGCTTACCTGTTCACATTAATGATATCTTTGCAATTGTTGATTTAGCAAGTTGCTATTTGGTGAGTTTTCTCTCTCACACGAGTGTTGGTGAAGTACAGACTTTTTATTTTCACTCATTTCACAATATTGAACACTTCTAAAGAGGTTAAGTGGACTTTTCTTTTCTTTTTTGATTTATTTAAGAGATGTTGAATTAGCGCCGTCCTTTTATTTATTTATTCACTCAATTTCACGACCTGCATTCTTATAGGAGGGATACTGAATTTCACGGCCTGCATTATCTTTGAAGCAGAAATCGAGGGGCTACACAATTTTACAGTCTGCTTTAGTACTATTGTGGGAGGACACAAATTTAACCCCCCAACTGCCAAAGAAAGCCGCTAACAATTATCATTGTCATTAGTTGGGGGTGACTTGTATTAGTGGCATGGGCTTGATATCTCACGCAAATATATACACAAGGATGACAATACAAACTGTAACCAGAAACCTAATTAACATGAGCTAATTATCTAATCCTTTAGACAGCCTAGGTGACTCAGAGACATGACCTTTAGGACAGACTTGCCTTGGGGCTCATAAATAGAAACACAGAAAACCTTCACACAATAGCAGAGTTAATTAACACAAACAACAATGGATGAAATACTCTTAGAGTCCACTCTAGCCTTATTTACAATAAACACATTATAGCAGACAATAGACAGACAGGTGGCTGGAGTAGATGACATCAGCATCTTCTATGAACCCCAACATTATGAAGCAGTCACTATTTATAATATGGCATATGCAGGGTTCCCAGAGTTTTGTGTTTTGGGGGGACATGGACCTGAATCCAGAGTAACATTATTTCAAGGTCCCCAGGCATACACCTTGCAAAGAGTATTGTTCCCTTAAAATCCATGGCTCATAATCAGAAGGCAAGAGACTAGCATTCAGTCCTCTCCAAAAGCCTCTGTCCCGGCTAGGTCTGTCACACATCTCCCCTTTCGTCAAGAGACTAACGCAGGAGGAGACCCCAGACGGGTTGACTCCGAAGTTAGTCCATAGTTCCAGTCCCCTAATGCCTGTACCCACACAGTACCCCAAACAAATTGTTCCAAACAGAGCATTACTCACCCAGCTAACCTCTGCCCCTCTCATAGAAGATACCCGCTGCTTACCTCGGGCCTCCAAAACTGCCACGGGTGTGGAGCTGCGGTCTGCAGTACTTTGTCACGCTGCCAGTGGTGGGTGTTTTTTAACATTCTGGGGTTTGGTCTGCTGCTGGGCAGTGGGGCCGATCATCCCAACTTCCTGAAGCTGTAGAGATACTGTAGGTGCTAGGCAGAGGCCAGCGGCGCTCTGCCCTGTTGCCAGTGATTCAGCTGGGAGTAGAATCTTTACTACCTCAGCTTGTCGTTGGAGAGAGGGGCCAACTGCCCCAGCTCCCTGGAACTCCACAGTTTTTGCCAGTGCTGGGCAGAGGTTGGTAGCACTCTGCCCTGTTCCCAGCACTTCTGCTGGGGACTCCACATCCTCTGCTCTGGTTAACTGTTGTGGCAGGAGGCTGGGTTCCTCCACTCTCAAACGATGTAGCTGTCATTGGGGAGGTGAGCCGGCTGCTTCCTTCTCTGTTCCCACATGTGGCTGCTGGGATGACATTTCTCTGTCACTGTCTTCCAGGTGCATGAATCCTTGTTGGGGAGTGACCATCTCCTTCTCACCCTGGGCTGCCGGAACTGCCGCATGTGTGGGGCAGAGGTCTTGGACCCTCTGTTCGGTTGCCAGCGCTTCAGCTGGAGAAGATTCTGTTAACTCCACAGATTCTGCTGGCAGAAAATCCCATGTCTCTGTCAGTATTGTGGGAGAAAGGCCGACAACCTCTTCTCTCTGGGAGGCTGAAGCTGCTGTTGGTGTTGGGCAGAGGTTAGCAGCGCTCTGCACTGTTGTCAGCACTTCAGCTTTGGAGACAGCAATCTCCGGAGTTTCCACTGCCGATTCTCTGGCATGCTCCTGGACGCATTCTAGCAGTTTCCTGTATGCCTGTAAGGTACCTGTGATATGTAGTGTCCGAAGTGGAACTTGTGTGCTGAGGATTCAGGCGAAAACGTAGTCAGGCAGATTAGGTTGGCAACAGGTCAGGTAAAACGGTACACAATCGAAATCCAGAGAGTGGTCAGGCAGGCAGGGGTCATTCACGAGCTGGCGGTGAAGTACAAAATCAGCAGGCTAGAGAGTAGTCAGGGATTCAGGCAGAAGTTCAAGATGACAATCAAGATCACAAGCAGTCAGAACACCCAGGGAGCTAATCCACATAAACAGGCGCTGAGAGATGGCATCACTTCCTATTTATGGGCTACATTGATTGAAAATTGTCCACAGCTGGCAGCAGGTGGGGCTAGTGAGTCCATGGTAATGCTTAATACTGCAAGGACATTTCCAAAAGTCCAGATCTCCTCCGTAGCACAACAGGTAAGGCTGCAGCTGTGGGACCAGGAAGATCCCGGTTCAAATACACCCCGGTACATGACAGGGCCCCCTCCCCAGTGGACCCCTCCAGGGGCCCAGCGGGGCTTAGTGGGAAAGGAGGCATGGAAGTCTCGAATAAGAGAAGGGGCATGCAGATTTTTGGCTGGAACCCAGGATCGGTCTGTGATGAGATATCCCTTCCAATGAACCAGATATCGAAGGCCACGACTTCTAGAATCAAGAATCTTGGAGACTTCAAACTCATTTTGTCCATCAACAAGAACAGGAGGAGGTAGCTGTTGTGTTCTGGAGTAGCGATTGAAAATAGCTTTTTTGAGGAGGGAAACGTGGAACACGGGATGTATCCGGAGAGAGGAGGGTAATTTCAACCGACAGGAGACTGGCCCGACTCGAGCAATAATTCTGTAAGGACCAATGAATCGAGGGCCCAATTTGGTAGAAGGTTGTTTCAGTCTCACATATTTGGTTGATAGCCAAACTCTGTCCCCCACCACATATGGAGGTATATGGCGTCTTCGTTTGTTGGAAAAAAGCGCATACTTGCCTGCTGACTTCCGTAGTAATAAGCAAATCTTTTTCCAATGTAGCAGAATATTTTTTACCCGCTGATCTGCTGCTGGTACACCAGAAGAAGGCTGAAGTAGGGGAAAAGTCTGAGGGTGATATCCTAGGGCTGCGTGGAATGGTGTGGTATGAAGAGCACTGTGCCAACGAGAATTAAGGGCAAACTCAGCTAAAGGCAAATACTCAGACCAGTTGGAGTGTAAGGCATTGACATAATGTCGAAGATAGGTTTCTACGGTCTGGTTCATGCGTTCGGTTTGACCATCTGTTTTTTTTTTTTTTTTTATAATTATTTTTATTGAAGTTTTTTAACACATACAACACACACAGCTTAAGCACCTACAGTATAGAAAAAGAGCAAGTACAAAAAAAAAAAATTTTGCAATGTGAACCCAGCGAAACAATACATAGCAATGGGAGGGTACAGCAATACCACCCAAGTAAAATCTAGGAGGGCATACATTAAGATAAACTCACTAGTCAACAGAAACATATCAGAAGTCATCGGAAGAAAGGGAAGGTACAGGATCAAGGCAAGACCTCAACACGATGATCTGGCCCACCCCCAACTCACTAAGCTGTTTCAGGCTCAGCTAACCAAGTGCACCAGACCTTGTCATACTTCAGTGGGCAGCCTCGATTAGCGTAAGTATCCTTGTATAAAGGAAGGCTGTTGTTCACCAAGCGTTTTCATTGCATCAAAGAGGGGGGGGCAGGCTTCTTCCACTGCATAGCAATGTTCTTGTGAGCATAGAAGAGCAGCAAGGTAATTAGCGTGCGTTTGGCAGAGGATGGTACAATGGTCTCAATGAGCCTCAAAAGGCACACCTCCATTGTCAAAGGCACAGTGACTAAGGCAACTCTGTTAACCAAATCCAGCACCAATTCCCAATACCGCTGGACCCCTGAACAACGCCAGAAGATATGGGATAAGTCGCCCGGTGAGGCGCCGCATCTCCAACACTCTGAGGAATGAGCAGGGTCCATCTTGTGGAGTCTGTGTGGGGTAAAATAAGCCCTATGAACAATTTTGAATTGCACTAACCTGTCACGCATGGAGACTAGGGTGTTGAAGGGGAGGTCCCACACATCATCCCAGTCATCATTATCTAACGTGGGGATATCAGTCTGCCATCTAGTCCAGAGTTTGTCAAGAGGTGGAAGAGACACAAGGATCAAGTACGAATAAAGATGTGAGGTGGGCTTTTCTTCACAGCTAAATCTAAGTGTCCTCTCCAGTTCCGACTGTGCCACAATACACGAAGATTGTGGAAATTGCGCCGCAAATGCATGGGACAATTGAAGATATCTGAATAGGAAATGGTTAGGTAGGTTGTACTGGGAGGAAAGGAGCGAGAAAGGGAGTAAGGAGTTTTGAGACACTATGTGTGACACTAGTTTGATACCGTATTTTGTCCACGCGTAGGGGTCAGGGATTTTGTATATGTGGGATAAGTTAGGGTTCAGCCAGATAGGGGCATTGGGGGAGATTTCAGACTGTTTACATTTCTCAATGGCTAATCCTGTCCGCCACGCCCGCAGGGTGGTAAGCATAGAGGGGGTCAGAGGATAAGTGGCACGAGGGCCCCTAAAAAGTAGCAATTGAAGAGCTTCCAGCGAACCAACCACTGTCGCTTCCAGCACAGTCGACGAGTTCGTTCTGTCCGGCTGTAACCACCACGCCGCTGTCACCAACTGCGCGGAGAGGTAATACTTATAACAGTCCGGGAATGCCATGCCACCCTGCATTTGCGGCCTCATTAAAGACGTCAGTCGATACCTGGGAGGAGAGGGGCCCCATAGGAAGGAAGAAAAAATGCGGTTCAATTTCTTAAAAAAAGATTTGGGCACCCATTGTGGGAATTAGTTTGGGAATAATCTTAATTTTTATGAGGTTAACTCGCCCTCATAATGACAGGGGCAGGTTACTCCATGATTTAAGCTTCGCCTGGGACTCTAAAAGTACTGGGGCGAGATTTAAAGATATAAAGTCCGAGGCTGAACCAGAGACATGCACCCCTAAGTATTTAAAGGAGTCCACCCACAGGAGGGGGCTGTCAGGAGGGGATGTGGACCTGGCCGCCGGATCAATCGGGAATAGGAGGGACTTAGACCAATTTACCCTAAGACCGGTGACCTCAGCAAAGGTGTTCAGAATACTTAGCGCTCCCTGCAAGGACGGGCCAGCATCATTCATGAAGAGCAACATGTCATCTGCGTACAGGGCTACCCTTTCCTCTAGCAAACCGAGCCGGTGACCCTTGATGTGCGGTGAGGTGCGAAGTGCCTCCGCCACCGGCTCAATAGCGAGGGCAAACAAAGCCGGAGAGAGAGGGCAGCCCTGCCTCGTTCCCCTGGTAAGCTTGAAGGGGACAGACAGTCCACCCCCCAGGCGCACCTAGGAAGTGGGGCATTTGTAAATCACCTGGAGCCACTTGATAAATAGCAGAGGAAACCCCATCCTGCATAATGTTTCTCACAGAAAGGGCCACTCGACCGTATCGAAGGCCTTCTCTACGTCTAGAGAGGCCACTGCCCGAGATCCCATATTGATGTGGTGAGCGTGTATGTGAACAGCCTTCTGAGATTAACATCTGTAGACCTACGGGGCATGAAACCAGTCTGGTCTGGCACTATCACTGAGGGTAGCATGGGATACAACCGAAGGGCCAGAAGCTTAGTCAGAATTTTATTGTCAGAATTAAGTAGTGCAATAGGGCGATATGAAGCACAGGAAGTGGGGTCTTTGGGAGCCTTATATATCAGTGTCAAGTAGGCATAGTACATAGAACCAGGCAGACCGCCGTCTGCCAGACATACAGTATATAATTGTGCCAACAGAGGTGCTAAAAGTTCCACATGAGCCCTATAAAAGTCTATCGGGAGCCCATCCGGCCCAGGCGCTTTGCCGGGGGGGAAGGACCGGATAGCCTTTATGACCTCCAAGGCTGTAAATGGTTGGACCAAAGTCTCTCTTTCGTGGTCAGAGAGCCAGCCAAGCGCTAACGGATCCAACAGGACGTTCAGCGACTCCGGCTGAAAATCTGAGGACAGACCGGACTAATACAACGTGCCATAAAAGGAGTCGAACGTCTGTAGAATATCAGAGGGGGAGGACACTGTCCCGCCCCCCGGGGTCTGTAAGGTAGACACAAGGGTAAGGGGTTGGTCATGTTGGGCCATCATGGCCAGCAGGCGGCCATTTTGATCACCCTGTTCAAAGGCCCTCTGCTTGCCCCTATATTAGTCGAGCCGCGTGACCTCAGCCAGGTGTAACTGTAGTTCCCTCTGAGCCGCCATCAGCAGATCAAAGTGAACAGGGGTGGGGTCATTACCATACGTAGCAGTGTGGTCATCAACAGTCTTCTGCAGCGCCAGAGTTGCAGCCGATTGCTGTTTTTTAATGCTGGCAATAGAAGAGATATACTGTCCCCTCGTGAAAGCTTTAAGGGCATCCCAGACAATGTCGGGAGAAGAGGATTCCTTATTATTTTCTCAGAACTCAGACAGCAGGCAGTTTGTCAGTAAGTTCAGGATGAGAGACCCATTGTGTGCCCAACCTCCAGAGCGCGGCGCTCCGGGAAGCCGGGGAGCGAAGCACCACCACCAGGGGACTATGATCAGACAGCCCGCTAAGCAGATAGGATGTCTTCAACACGTCCACCAACAGTGCGGGGTTGGAGAAGGCCAGATCTATCCGCGACGCAGTCTTATAGGATGCCGAAAAACATGAATAAGCCCTTGTGGTAGGGTGCTTCCACCTCCAGACCTCTACCATCCCCACCGCCTGAGCCCAGGCAGAGAGGTCTATACGCTGTTTCTTAGGTGGGGTAGGTCTATCTAGGTTAGGCGACAAAATGGCATTGAAGTCTCCCATAACCAGAACCCTCCCCGGGCAGAAAGGCAAAATCTTTTCCAGAACCTCATACAATATTGCGGCTGAAAACGGGGGAGGGATGTACAGATTTATAACAATATATCTTATAGACCATAACGTGAACACCACTATCACAAATTTCCCCTGGGGATCCGTACGGATCTCCTCAATAACACAGGGGAAATTCTTGTGGATAAGGACCAATACACCCCTGGCATATGTGAAATATGTAGCATGTATCGCTCGCTGTATCCAAGGTTTTTTAAGAGTCAAAATCTTACTGCCCATGAGGTGAGTCTCCTGGAGGAGAATAAGCTGAGGGGAGTGAGATTTTAAGTTTTGGAATAAAAGGGCTCGCTTGAATTTTGAGTTAAGACCTCTGACATTCCAGGAAAGGATGGTGAAGGAGTCAGCTAATTGACTAGCCATCGGGCGATGGGGAGAAATAATTGAGGAGATACGCTGAAGGGCATGTACGGGTGCACCCCATGAGCAGCAAGATCCCAGTCACAGAGCAAAAGATACTGACAGTACTCAAGCATAACACAACACAGAAACAGAAAAAAAAAAAAAACAACATAAGAATCAAACTTCCCAGGCACAGGATGCCTATCCTACTATATCTCAGCCTTCCTCCTAACAGGGGGGGAAGGTCTGGGAATAGTTTTTACCCAGAAAAAAACTTGAACTAAAGGGAGCTAGTGAGCCCCTAAACTGGGGCACTACACTTCTGGTGGCGGTCCACCCACTCTGCCAATGGGCAGTGTCTATTCCATCTTGTAAGAACAGGGAGCAGAGGGACGGGGGATAATGATCTCAGAAACCAGTAGCAAGCAACCGGTCAAAGCCACCCCAGCCGTGTGTAACCAATAACAGTAGGCAAGGGTGGGGGGACGTGTATCTTAACACAGCGAGAAGGGCTGGGCAGTCTGGAAGGGGGTTGTAGTTCCTCCAGCTATTAGAGTACCTCCACAGGAATGGAGAGCACCAGGTCTATCCCTTCTCAAAAAACACCAAGCAGTGAGGGTCGAGTGTGAGTCACGTGTAAAAGTACAACTGTGGTTGCTCCTGTATTAGCCGAAGGTGTGCAGGATGAATTAAACAAGGATATGTAAGATCCGTGCATCAGGTAGAAATAAAAGCAGGAGCCTTTATTGTAGTGTGGTCAGCCAGTCGTCTGCATCCGCAAGGTTGTCAAAAAAATGGGTTGCCCCTTCGTATTGGACCCGCAAGCGGCTGGGGTAGAGCATGTTGTATTTATTGTTCTTATCTCTGAGTCGTCTGCGAACATCATTGAAGCATTTCCTCTTCCTCTGCAAGTCGGCCGAGAAGTCGGGGAAAAGAAGAACCGAGGAGTTGCCATATCTGAGATTGGGATTTTTCCAGGCTTCAGAAAGGATCCTGTCTCTGTCCCTATAGTTGAGGAAGCGGACCAAAAACAGGCGGGGAAGATTCCCTGGGATGGCACGGCCAGCGGGCACCCGGTGAGCCCTTTCAACCACGTAAGTTGGTGGGATGTCCGTAAGGCCCAAGAGAGTTTTAAAGAACTCCTCCGCAAATTCAGCAGGACGACCCCCCTCCTCTCTCTCAGGTAGACCCAGGACCCTGATATTATTGCGCCTCAATCTGTTTTCAGCATCATCAGATTTTGCAACAAGGGACTGTACCGTGTGCTGCAACTCAGCAATGGAGTTGGCATGGGTAGCCGTAAGATCTTCGGTGGCAGACACTCTGGTTTCAGTTTCAGTCATTCTCCCTCTTATTTTGTCGAAGCCATTCCATATTAAGTTGCACTCCTCAGCAAGATGGTCAATGCGCACCAGCAGCGAGGTTTTACTCTGTTCGATCGCAGCAAGGATCATGGCTGTACTGTCCGGGGACGGTGAGGCCGACTCCTCCGCCATCCGAGACTCTCCAGGCTCCGCTTCCAGACCCGCTAGCAGGGCCCGGAGCTGATCGATCAGGATGGGATCTGTTTGTGGGGAGGCGGGTGGTGGCAGCCGGACCGGAGTGTCAGTCTTGGCGGTTTTAGCGTGCCCCATCCCTTGTTTTTTGGAGGAGGGGACATTAGGTATGTTTATCCAGGGAGACCACTATAGAGGTCGGCAATCGTGCCCCGGTGGGTGGCAAGTGGATAGCTAGATGCGACCCAAGCTGGCCGCAAGCCCCAAGGTGGATAGGCAGTCAGTAGCCTCCCCCCACACAGCAGACACACAGGCAGGGCCCAGTAGCGAGGATGTGGGACCAGTAGTGCTGGTGTGGGGAAGTGTGGGGAAGGCCCAGAGCAGACTTGCAGAGGTAGCAGATCGGAGGCACTAGGCCTCAGGATTACCCAGTTCAGGCAGGCAGCGCTAGGCAGCAGGGTTGGCTGTGGCAGGGCCTAGGTGACCGGGCGGATGCAGAGAGGAGGTCCACGTCACTAACGTCGGGCCGGATCGGCCGCGGTGCACTCCCGCAAGGCAACTGTCCCAGGAAACAACGGGGATTCACAGGCCTTACTAGGCCGGACCAGGCCGCGGCCATCCCCGAGACCCGGCACGGCCTCCGGAACCGCTCCACACAGGTGGATGGGTGGCAGGGGGGGACAGATGGTGGTCCCTTACCTCCAAGGTGGCCGGTAACGAGCTCCCAGGGAGGCCACAAGGCGGCAAGATGGCGGCGGCTGCAGGAGTTGGAAGTGCCGATTCCCGGGTGTCCACAGGAATTAATTCCCCGATCTAGCTGCACATGACACTGCAGGGGACTGAGCTGACTAAGCAGGTACGTTTTTTTGCCGTGGATTGGCGTTAGGATGCACGGATGGTAACGGATGGTATTTAGGATTCCCGGAGCTCCTTACAAAAGCGTCCGCCGCTGCTCACATCAGGACACGCCCCCTCCGATTTGACCATCTGTTTGAGGGTGATGTGAGGTAGAGAGTGAGAGCGTTACTCCCAGTTTACGCTCTCCAGAATCGGGAAACAAACTGGGATCCACGGTCTGAGACGACATTGGCAGGTATGCCATGATATCTCACAATATGGGAAAGGAAGAGAGTGGACAGTGCTTCCGCTGTAGGTAATCCAGGGAGTGGCACAAAATGAGACATTTTGAAAAGCGATCCACTATGACCCATATAGCAGTCATGCCCTCGGACTTGGATAAGTCTGTAACGAAGTCCATAGTGTGACAGCAGGAAGGTAAAGTCACCTGGTTGCATCCAGGGGGGTAGATATATTTCGCCCAGATTCAGGCTTTACGCCGACTTATACAACTAGGTGGAGAGTTGTATAAGCCCAGCTAAGGCTAGTGGGCTCATGGATGACTCATATGTCTAGGGAGAGTGTGGGGCGTCGTGCAGACAGGGAGTTGATGAGACCAGCTGAAGCTTGTCAGCTCATTTAGGCCTCTATAAGAACTCCCAGCTTCATTAGATGTTAGCTCATGCCTGGAACCAGACCTGTGTGGACTGTCTAGGGAGAGTGAACCCCTGTGCGGTGAGACAAAGCCTGTGTGGCTATTTGCTTGGACATTTAAAACCAGGGACTTAGGGACTAGGACAGCACTAGGCTGATCCCAGTTGTTAGTTAGGAAACCTGTATGTTTAGTCAGAGGTCAACTTGACCAGGATTTATTTTGTTTATGTTTCTTTTGCTTTGCTGTGTTTTGTCACTGTAAATAGAAAATAAACCGCACCTTTTTGATTTTGAAAACCACAACCTCCGTTTGCTGGGCCTGTTTTGTGTGGGGAGCCCATCCCGGGGGTCACACACACCCGCTGCCGAGCTAACCCCCTCACAGTTGGTGGAGAACCAGTGGCAGTTTTTTTTTAAGCCAGCATGGAGGAGATACTGAAGCAGCTGGCTCTAGCAAATGCCAATCAACAGCAGACAAATGCAGGTTTGCAAAAGAGCCTTGCAGCTCATCAACAGAGCCTTGCAGCTCAACAACAGAACTTCGCAGCCCAGCAGCAAGCTCATCAACAGAGCCTTGCAGCCCAGCAGCAGACAAACGCAACTTTGCAACAGAGTCTGGAGGCTCAGCAACGAGCCCAGCAGCAATCTGAGGCCCGCTTCATAGACCTGTTGCAGAAGCAAGAGCAGAGACTACAACAACAGATGGAAGCAGTAATGCAGCAACGTCCGCAGACCAGTGAGGAAAGCCGTCCCACTAATACCGCGTCCTTTGGGGTGAGTCGTTTATTGACAAAAATGACTGGAGAGGATGATCCAGAGGTATTTTTGACCACATTTGAAAGGACCGCTGAAAGAGAAAAGTGGCCTGAGGAGCAGTGGGCTGGACTGGTGGCTCCTCTGTTAACTGGTGAATCGCAGAAAGCTTACTATGACCTAGAGCCTAACCAAGCAAAAGACTATGTGATGCTAAAAGCTGAAATATTGGCAAGGCTGGGTGTCACCCAGGCTGTCCGGGCTCAGCGTGTGCATAACTGGACTTTCCAGCTTGGAAAACCCCCCAGTTCTCAAATGTATGATCTCATTCACCTGAGCAGAAAGTGGCTACAGCCAGAGACTTTGTCCGCACCAAAGATTGTGGAACGTGTTGTAATGGATCGGTTTTTGAGAGCTCTTCCTACTGCCATCCAAAAGTGGGTAAGCCATGGAGACCCAGAGACGGCCGATGGTCTTGTGGATCGTGTGGAGAAATACTTGGCTACAGAGAACCTGACGGCCTCTTCCAGAGACACTCGGACTTTCCACCCTAAGACCAGACCATCCCCAGGGGCGGATAAGAGGATTCCAAGGGGTGAGGGTGGAGAGAGTGAGAGGGTGGGAGCTCTACCCCAAGTTTGGCGAGAACAGCCTGGGAAATCAGCGGCTCAAGAGGCGGCAAGAAGGATCGTTTGCTACCGCTGCCGGCAAGCGGGACATATTGCAGCCAATTGCCCGGTTGTGGAGGAACCCATGCAGTGTGACTTTCTGACGGGCAGACGTCAGTCGCTGTGTGCGACAGTCGCATGCACTGCCATTCGAGGAACTGAGAAACATTTATGCAAAATGTGTGTTAATGGTAGAAATGTTGTGGTATTGCTGGATTCAGGTAGCCTTGTGACCCTGATAAAGGCTGAGTTAGTTAAAACAGAGGTCTCTGGGAATAGCAAGGTAGCTGTTATTTGTGTGCATGGGGACACCCGAGAGTATCCAGTGACTACAGTGTGTTTCGAGACCCCCAAAGGTACCCTCTCTCATCCAGTGGGCTTAGTATCTCAGTTACCGCATGACGCCATTGTGGGAAGGGATTTTCCGAAGTTCTGGGAACTGTGGGATGATCCTGAGCCCCTCACTGGTGCCCCTATGTACCAGGAATGTGATAGCCAGAACTCCCCTGAGAGTGGTGAGGACTCTCCGGAATTTCCCTTATCAGTATTGGCAGGGGAGACTCAAGAAACTGGAGAGGAGCCCACCTCCTCAGACGAAAACCTACCGTCTGTGGAGTTTTCTGATCTTGAGGTTCACAGGGAAAACTTTGCCACAGAACAGTTGAAAGACCCCGCCCTAATAAAGGCACGGGAAAACGTAGTGAAAATAGATGGCGAGTTAGTGAACCCAGATAATACCTGCACTTACCCATACTTCAGCGTAGAGAAGGACCTACTGTATCGGGTGGCAAAAAGGGCAGAAGAAACCGTTGAGCAGCTTGTGGTGCCCAAACCTTACAGGAAGTTGGTGTTGGAGTTGGCCCATGGGCACATTCTTGGAGGTCATCTGGGGACAGAGAAAACCCGAGAGAGGGTATTACAGAGATTCTATTGGCCGGGGGTGATGAAGGACGTAGAAAATTATTGTTCCTCCTGCCCTGTGTGTCAGAGGTTGGCCCCGATGCCACATTTCCGTAGCCCGCTGGTCCCTCTACCCATCATTGAGGTCCCGTTTGAGAGGATCGCCATGGATTTGGTAGGTCCTATAATCAAGTCCGCTAGGGGGCACCAGTACATATTAGTTATAATGGACTATGCCACCCGTTATCCAGAAGCGATCCCTCTCCGAAATACCTCGGCCAAAACCATAGCCAAAGAGCTATCTCTTGTGTTTAGCCGGGTGGGTATTTGTAAAGAACTGCTTACGGACCAAGGTACACCCTTTATGTCCCGGGTTATGAAGGAGCTGTGTAAATTATTCAAAGTGACGCAATTACGTACATCTGTGTATCACCCCCAAACCGATGGGCTGGTTGAAAGATTCAACAAAACCCTAGAACAAATGTTGAAGAAAGTGGTGGATAGAGATGGAAAGGATTGGGACTGTCTACTTCCTTATCTGATGTTTGCTATTAGGGAGGTGCCCCAATCCTCTACGGGATTCTCCCCCTTTGAGTTACTGTATGGGAGACACCCAAGAGGGCTGTTGGATATTGCCAAGGAAACTTGGGAAAGTGAGAGTTCTCCCCACAGGAGTGTGATTGAGCATGTCGCCCTGATGCAAGACCGAATTGCACAGGTAATGCCCATCGTGAAGGAACATTTGGCCCAAGCGCAGTTAGCACAGCAGAGAGTGTACAACCGTGGAGCCAAGACCCGTACCTTTTCCCCGGGGGATAGGATACTGGTACTTGTCCCTACGGTTGAAAGTAAATTCCTTGCCAAATGGCAAGGCCCCTACGAGATAATGGAAAAAGTGAGCGAAGTGAATTACAAGGTCAGACAACCAGGAAGGCGAAAGCCCGAACAGATCTATCACGTTAATCTGTTGAAAGCCTGGAGGGATAGAGAGTCCCTAGTCGCAGACACTTGGTCACCAGCTCAAACTGGTTGCGTGATTCCTGAGGTTGGAATAGCAGCCACCTTGTCACAACCCCAACAACAGGAGGTTAAGGAGTTTGTGCTTCGCAACAAGGAGGTATTCTCTGAGCTGCCGGGACAAACATCTGGGGTAGAGCATGACATCATTACCCCGCCCGGTGAAAGGGTGAAGTTAAAACCCTATCGGATCCCAGAGGCCCGACGGGAGGCAATACGGGAGGAAGTACAGAAAATGCTGAACTTAGGGGTGATAGAGGAGTCCCAAAGTGATTGGTCTAGTCCCATCGTGTTGGTGCCTAAACCGGATGGGAGCTGGCGATTTTGTAACGATTTTCGTCAGTTGAACAAAGTTACAAAATTTGACACCTACCCCATGCCACGTATAGATGAGTTGATCGACCGGCTGGGAACAGCCCGATACATGACGACTCTTGACCTCACAAAAGGGTATTGGCAAATCCCCCTGGCCAAGTCGGCCAAAGAGAAAACCGCATTTGTAACCCCAGACGGGGCGTTCCAATATAAAAGAATGCCGTTCGGGTTACAGAATGCGCCGGCCACATTCCAGCGGAAAATGGACCAGATGCTGAGGCCCCATCGGAAGTATGCTGCGGCTTACCTGGATGACGTAATTGGCCATAGCACAGATTGGGCCTCACATCTGCCAAAAGTGCAAGCAGTCCTGGACTCTGTTCGGGAAGCGGGGTTTACGGCTAACCCCAAGAAGTGTACCATTGGGCAGGAGGAGGCCAAATATCTTGGGTACACCATTGGGAGGGGAGTAATAAAACCCCAACTCAACAAAGTCGAGGCCATCCAGAGTTGGCCACGTCCCAACAGCAAGAAGCAGGTACGAGCCTTTCTGGGAATCGCTGGGTATTATCGGCGATTCATTCCCCACTTTGCTTCTAAGGCTGTGCCCCTAACCAACCTGACGAAGGGGAAAGGGTCGGTCATGATTAAATGGACCCCCGAGGCTGAGGCAGCATTCCAATTCTTGAAACAAGCCTTATGTAGCCAGCCAGTGTTGTACTCACCCGACTTCTCTAAAGACTTTGTCGTACAAAGTGATGCATCAGATGTGGGGTTAGGAGCAGTATTGTCCCAGGTCTGGAACGGGGAAGAGCACCCAGTCATTTACCTCAGCAGGAAGTTGAAGTCCCATGAGGTAAATTACGCCACCGTTGAAAAGGAGTGTTTAGCGGTGAAGTGGGCTCTAGATTCCCTTCGGTACTACCTGCTAGGTAGGCACTTTGACATGGTTACGGATCACGCTCCGTTAAAGTGGATGGCTCAAAACAAGGAAACAAATAGAAGAGTGAATAGGTGGTTCCTGGCCCTCCAGGAATTCAACTTCACAGTAAAGCATCGCCCTGGCGTTCAAATGGGGAATGTGGATGCTTTGTCTCGAGTACATGAATGCCTGATTGCTGGTGTTCCAACCCCGAGGTTAAAACCAGAGGGGGGGGTATGTGACAGCAGGAAGGTAAAGTCACCTGGTTGCATCCAGGGGGGTAGATATATTTCGCCCAGATTCAGGCTTTACGCCGACTTATACAACTAGGTAGAGAGTTGTATAAGCCCAGCTAAGGCTAGTGGGCTCATGGATGACTCATATGTCTAGGGAGAGTGTGGGGCGTCGTGCAGACAGGGAGTTGATGAGACCAGCTGAAGCTTGTCAGCTCATTTAGGCCTCTATAAGAACTCCCAGCTTCATTAGATGTTAGCTCATGCCTGGAACCAGACCTGTGTGGACTGTCTAGGGAGAGTGAACCCCTGTGCGGTGAGACAAAGCCTGTGTGGCTATTTGCTTGGACATTTAAAACCAGGGACTTAGGGACTAGGACAGCACTAGGCTGATCCCAGTTGTTAGTTAGGAAACCTGTATGTTTAGTCAGAGGTCAACTTGACCAGGATTTATTTTGTTTATGTTTCTTTTGCTTTGCTGTGTTTTGTCACTGTAAATAGAAAATAAACCGCACCTTTTTGATTTTGAAAACCACAACCTCCGTTTGCTGGGCCTGTTTTGTGTGGGGAGCCCATCCCGGGGGTCACACACACCCGCTGCCGAGCTAACCCCCTCACAATAGTCAAATGGGTCCAAGGCTGGCGAGGTGCCGAAAGTGGTTGTAACAGTCCAGTAGGCAATGTGCGGGGTACTTTATTAGCAGCACAAGTTGAACAGGCAGCCACATAGTCAGTAACATCCCCTTTCATATGAGGCCACCAGGCATGACGCTGCAAGGTCTTATGAGTGATGGTGACACCAGGATGACTGGATAACACACCATCATGTGCCCAGAGGAGTACAGGTTTTCTGAGGCTTGGGGCTACGAATAGGCGTCTTGGTGGTATCTTCAAGCCTTGGGGAACACGATTCTGGGTTTCTTGTAACTGTTGGGAAAGAGCCGTAGAGATCTGTGCGACAATTTTGTGAGGTGGGATTATATACTGCTCGGTAGGTTGATCTTCTTCAGAAGTAGCGAACTGGTTGGAAAAAGCATCGGCTTTCTTGTTTCTATGCCCAGGAACATGAGAAAGAACAAAATTAAAACAGGAGAAAAACAGAGCCCATCGAGCCTGACGTGAGTTCAGACGTCTTGCAGTCTGAAGATACAGTAGATTTTTATGGTAAGTAAGGATAGAAAAAGGCTTGGGAGCACCTTCCAGAAGATGTCGCCATTCAGACAATGCCAATTTGATGGCCAGTAGTTCTCGATTCCCAACATCATAATTCATCTCCGCTGGAGAAAACTTTCTAGAAAAAAATGCTACTGGATGGATTCTACTGGACTTAGGCTGTATCTGGGAGAGCACGGCACCTGTTCCTACCTCAGAGGCATCAACCTCAACTATGTACTGGAGATCGGGATTTGGATGCTGAACAATTGGAGCTTTGCTAAACATGTCTTTTAATTGCTGGAAAGCTGATTCTGTTTTTGAGGACCACACCTTGAAATTTGTACCTTTCTTAGTCATAGCAGTAAGGGGGGCCGCAATGGAGGCAAAACCTTTGATGAAGCGTCTGTAGTAATTTGCGAACCCTATAAAGCTTTGGAGCCCTCTTAAAGTGGTCGGTTGGGGCCATTGCAAGACAGCGGAAAGTTTTTGAGGGTCCATTTGGAAACCGACAGCACTTATAATGTATCCAAGGAAAGGAATACGGCTTTGATGGAAACTGCATTTCTCAATCTTCGCGTAAAGATGGTTTTCTCTCAGTCGTTGTAATACCTGCTTTACATGCGAGATGTGCTTTAGATGAGTCTTGGAAAAGATTAAAATGTCGTCCAAGTAGATGATCACAAAACTGTTGCTGAAATCATGAAACATTTAATTCATGAAACGTTGGAAGACAACAGGGGCGTTACACAACCCAAATGGCATAACCAGATATTTGAAATGTCCATTACGAGTGTTGAATGCTGTCTTCCACTCGTCCCCGTCTTTAATTCAAATCAGATTATAAGCCAATGGTATGTCTGGCTTGGAGAAGATAACGGCCCCCTTAAGTACATCAAACAGTTTGAGAATGAGAGGCAAAGGGTTTGGAGTCTTTTACGGTGATTTGATTTAACCCTCGATAGTCTATGCATGGTCGAAAACCCTTATCTTTTTTTTTCAACAAAGAAAAAACCTGCCCCTACTGGAGAAGAAGAGGGTCGGATAAAACCTCTTTCCAAGTTGTCTTTTACGTATTCCTCAATGGATTTTTGTTCAGGCAAAGACAGGGGATAGGTCCTTCCTTTGGGAAGAAGTGCTTCAGGAATCAATTTAATTGCAAAGTCAAAAGAACGATGTGGAGGTAAAACCTCTGCCTTTTGCTTGCAAAATACGTCTGCAAACTCATGGTATTCACGAGGCAAGGTAGGTGGGATGGTCACGGGAGCCAACATACAAGCAGAAAGTCTTTTGGGTTGAGACAAACAGTTTGGATGACAGAATGACCCCCAAGAGGTTAGTTCTCCATTTTCCCAATCAAAAGAAGGGTTATGTTGTTGTAACCATGGGTAACCAAGGATAATGGGCAGAAGTGGAGGATCAATAAGAGACAAGACAACTTCCTCTTTGTGGAGTACGCCTACCTGAAGGGTGATTGTCGTAGTCTCAAATTTTACAATGCCATCTCCCAAGGGTTGTCCATTTACGGTGGTAATGTTCAGGGGTATAGACTTTGGAACAAATGGGATGTTATTTTCTTTAGCAAAAGTGTAGTCCAAGAATATGCCAGCAGCTCCAGAATCCACAAAAGCCACACAGGAGACAAGTTTAGAGGGTAAATGGATTATTGCAGGAACGGTAATCTTGGTCTTGGAGGATAATTTTAATGAACAGATTTGGTTTTCTGTATCATATGACATAATGAAGTACCCCCAATGTAACATTGCTATGGTGGAAGTCACCATGCTTATAATGATTCATGGCCGCTGTGGACCCAGGTGAGTCAAGGCTGCGCCCTTTTCCCATGGGGGTGGATCTCGGCCCCCTGTGGCTTCCCGGCAAGGTAGGTGGGAGTGGAATGGTCCACATCCCCCTCCTTTGCTCTGGTTGGGGCTGAGTGTCCAGTCTCGGCCACCCATGCAAGCTTTACCTTGCCGGCGGCGTTCCGTGTTCATCTCCAGACTTTCTTGTGACGAAGTGTGCACGCTCGAGGGATCGGCATGCGCACGGCGTCATGACGTCACACATTTTGCAGCGGAGATGACGACAGCGGTCAGGGCTTCCCAGCCTTCTGGAACGCCGAGGGAGCCACGCCAGATCTCCGAGGTACAGGGGGTAAGCCGGCACCTGCGTATGGGCAGCCCTTTTGCCACACCTACAGGCATATAAAAGACTGAATGTTTGAGACTCAATGCATGATTCCAGGCAGTTCAGGACGGACGGCACCACACTTATCCTCTCTTGGCAACAGAAGTCCCTACCTCTCTTGCATAACTGCAGTCAGGCTTTAATATTTACAAACAAAGCTCTGCAAGCTTTTAACCTACAAGCCCACATGAACTCCATCACTGCACAAGGTAAACTACCTCATTATATGCACAACCCAATCCGGGTTGATCACTTCTCCCACCCCTTTTTGCTTTGTTATAATACCTTTGATTACTTAATACGTAATATCAAACCATAAAATTTTTCAACATCACTTTGTACACCTTTGCACTTTCTGACTGCTTACATTGTCAGTCTTTCACATTTTTAAACTGCACTTTCTTGTAGATATACACGTCTAGTAAGACGCATTAATTATATAATAAAAATGTCATTAATAGATCACCATAATAATTTTTGTATTAATATGATTATACTATACTTTGCTACATTAATTATTACTTTTTATTGGCCAGTTACCCCAATAGGACGCTAATATGTTGCCTTGATTACTTTATTTACTGGCAACCTGCTAATCTGTTGCTAGTTTCTTTACACTATATATGCCCAAACACTTATAGTCAAACCAACACTTTAGAGTCAAATATATTTTTATTAATATTTTGAGAAAGCAAAATAACATGACATGAGCGAAAAACAGGAGGTCAGTACCGAAAGTACAGAACAGAGATCATACAGGTAACATGTGGCATTAGACATCTCTGATGAAAAAGCAGATAGTCAACACTCAAGTCATACTCTGAAATCGGAATGTATCACAAAACCAAACATTAGAACCAAGTGAAAATATATCCGGGCATAAAATAGAGAGAAACAGACGTAGGATAGAGTAGAAAGAAAGAGAAAGAGAGGATAAGAGAGAAGGGGGAAAAGGGGAGAGGACAAGTGAGGGATGCAGGCCAGTTGCAGGAGAGGGAAGGGTGGAAGGGGGGGGGGTGCTGGGCAGACCTTGGTGTAGCAAACCCGTGTGGTGGAGTCAGGAGGTAAATTCGGGTAGGCTGTGAGGTGCCAACCTCGCTTTCAGGGAGTCAGAAGTAGAGTAGTCGATCCAGACAAGCCAGAGAGCCTTAAATTTGTCGAAGGTGTCATTGTCCAGGGCTATCATCTCCTCCATGCGCGTGATGTCATTGTCCATGGAGACCCAGACTGCCAGGGGTGGAGTGGTAGTGGTTTTCCAGAATAGGGGTATAAGTTCTCTAGCGGCTGAGAGGAAAAAACGTAACAGGGAGCCCTTTTGAGAGGTTATCGATCCTGGGAGCATGGACAATAAGGCTATTTCTGGGGTGGGCGATAAATTTCGGTCATATAGGCTGTTATATATAGCAAAAACCTGCGACCACAGGGGTTGTATAGCTGCACAGTCCCACCAGACATGTAGGTAGCTTCCCTCCGTCACGCCACATCTCCAGCATAAGGGAGATACGGCCGGGAATATTTAATGAAAAGTTTGAGGGTCCCTGTACCATCGGGAAAGGAGTTTGAAGTTTTTTTCCTGTGTATAGCAGGATATAGAGGATTTGTGCGTAAAGTGGAATGATTTTTGCCAATCCACTAAGGAGAGATCCCTGCCCAGGTCCGCAGACCACTTCCTTGTGTAAGAGGGGGGTTGGTCGTGTAGCAGAGCATGTTGTAGTGAGTACAAAGAGGAGAGTAGGTGTCTAGGTGTTTCTGAGAGAGAGCACAGCTGTTCGAATCCCGTTAGAGGTCTGTGAACTTGGGAAGAGGAAAACAAGTCAGAACAGAAGGAGGATATACGGAGCGCTGTAAGCCAATTACCTTGAGCGCCTGGTAAGACGGGGGTACCTAAAGAGGGATCCACAAATGAGCTTGCTACAGGCCAGGTTGATCTGGAGTAAGGGCCTATTGTATTAGACCCCATACCTTGAGGCAAAGAGGGGTGGTCAAACAACGAGGTAAGGGGCGAGGGGTCTGTGGATAAAAGGGATGACATTCCCCTTTTGTACCAGAGGTGTAAGGCAGCGACTGTTAAGGGGGAGGATGAGGAGAGTAGGTGTAGTTTCTGTCCGTAACCCCAGAGTAGAGCCCGTAAGTCATAGGGGGACAGGTCTTGTTCCACCGAGGTGGATGCTTTGTGAAAGGGACGAGGGAACCATTCCAGGACCCTGGACAGCAGTGCTGCCCTGTGGTGCATTTCGAAATCCGGGAGACCCAACCCGCCTCGAATTTTAGGATAAGTGAGCAGGATGTGGCGAATGCGAGATAGGCCCTGGTGCCAAACGAATCGTATGGACATGGAGCGGAGGGAGTTAAAAAAGTGCTTAGGGACAGAAATAGGTATTGTTTGAAACAAATACAATAATTTAGGTAGAGTGTCCATTTTCAGGGAGTTGATGCGACCGAAACAGGGTAGCAAACCAACACTTTAGCAAAACATGCTATGAATCAATATTTATACCCCTCTCTAATTACTATACGGCTAACAATCGGGCGCTCTTTGCAGGCATTGGCTCCCCCATCCCTTGGAGGGTGTTCGCAGTGTGGCTCCTTGCAAGCCCTTCGGGGTGGGCTCTTGCCTCCTGGGTGTTTGGGCGACACCTATGAGGCTCCCCTCGGATTCCCCAACGGCTATCATTTCTGGTCACCAGAATACCCATTCCACTTTTTAACGGTAAATATTCAATTTTTGGTTTATTCACGTGATATATAATGACATGTTTTTCCAATTTTAAATATATGTAATGTGTAATTTTTTTTAGAGTCCACTATCCCCCTGAGGAGACCATATACTGGTCGAAACGCGTCGGACACGCATACCATGTGGCATTTCACAATGTTATGTGGTGCATAACTGTTTTTCATATATATCTATTGTGGAACAATACGGTATCACCAGACCAGAAAAATGTTTTTATAATTCATATATTGTACTCTATGTTTATGACATTTGACAATTCTTCAATAAATGATGTTTTAATATCATTATTCCAATACTTCGCTGTCTAAAGCCCCATTGGGGAACCTTTCCATATTATACCTGTAAGGTCTATGCCAGCTCCTCCAACACTGGTTAGACCCTGCCTTTTACTAGCAGGAGTAGGATCCGGAGTCTGGACCGTTGCAGAGGAACCAGACAAACAAAATTGAAGCATAGTACAAAGTTCATCTAACTTGGCGTCAAGGGAGGAAAGATGCTGTTCATGAGCTTCAATCAATTGTCCTTGATGTGAAATCTCCTTAACAATCTCAGCAGGGTCCACTGCCATTGTGGCCCGTTTATAATGTATGGTACTTCTGATAGGTAGTGTCCGAAGTGGAACTTGTATGCTGAGGATTCAGGCGAAAACGTAGTCAGGCAGATTGGGTTGGCAACAGGTCAGGCAAAACAGTACACGATCGAAATCCAGAGAATGGTCAGGCAGGCAGAGGTCATTCACGAGCTGGCGGTGAAGTACAAAATCAGCAGGCTAGAGAGTAGTCAGGGATTCAGGCAGAAGTTCAAGATGACAATCAAGATCACAAGCAGTCAGAACACCCAGGGAGCTAATCCACATAAACGGGCGCTGAGAGATAGCATCACTTCCTATTTATGGGCTACATTGATTGAAAATTGTCCACAGCTGGCAGCAGGTGGGGCTAGTGAGTCCATGGTAATGCTTAATACTGAAAGGACATTTCCAAAAGTCCAGACGTCCTCTGTAGCACAACAGGTAAGGCTGCAGCTGTGGGACCAGGAAGATCCCGGTTCAAATACACCCCGGTACATGACAATGGCCTTTCCAGATGCTGTTCCTTCCCTAGCAAATAGTCTAGATCAGGTTTAAACTCTGAGACCCCTGCAAGACCGAGCATAGCTGCTCTGTATTCTCGCAGATCCTCAAGGGTAGGTTCCCCTTCATCGCCAAACACAAAACAATCTGTAAGGCTCTCCCACAGCAATCCAGGGCCACCAAAGTCATATCCCTCCGGAGAGAATTTTGTTGTCTCCTAAATATTCCTCCTCCGCGTGCCATTGCAGAGCCTGATACTGATTGTCCAGCTCTATCTCCTGCTGGACCAGCCTGTCCAACTCAGTCACCCATTGCTCCTGGGGCCGCTCTCCCAGGAATTGCATCCGTAACTCCCGTTGTTCACTGGCCTGCTGCTCTGGGGTTGGAAAGCACTTGCCCTGTTGCATACCAGAAACCTGGAGGGCTCTAATCCAGTGTCTTACCCAAATCTGCTGCCTGACCTCCAGGTATTCATCCGCAGACACACTGGTGTATGCTGAAAGGACGATCTGCAGCAGCCCCAGGAAACTCTGATGCCAGATCCATATCTCCGCTGGAGTGACTGAAGGTCTGTCACATGGGGTCAATCTGAGGTGTCAGTAGTTTGTTGTGGGGGGTGTCAGTCTGGGAAGTGGTGATCTATCCATGTGTGTAGCCAGCGTTGGGGGGGAATTCTTATTTTTTTGTGGTTTGGAGGTTTCCTCACTCCTCTCTGTACTTATTATATTTCAATTAAACAATTTTTTAAAACTCTGTGCTCCCCTACCCCAAAGCACCTGCCCCCATGTTGATGGGGACAAGGGCCTCTTCCCGACAACCCTGGCCGTTGGTTGTCGGGGTCTGCGGGCGGGGGGCTTTTCGGAATCCGGGAGCCCCCTTTAATAAGGGGGCCCCCAGATCCCGGCCCCCCCACCCTATGTGAATGAGTATGGGGTACATCATACCCCTACCCATTCACCTGGTGGAAAAAAAAAGTCAATATAAAAAACACAACACAGGTTTTTAAAGTAATTTATTAGGCAGCTCCGGGAGTCTTCTTCCGACTTCGGGGGTCTTTCTGCCGGGCGCCCCGCTATCTTCTTCCAGCTCTTTTGCTAGCGAGGTCCCGGTCTTCATCGTCTACTTCTTCCGACTTCGGGGGTCTTTCTGCCGGGCGCCCCGCTATCTTCTTCCAGCTCTTTTGCTAGCGGGGTTCCGGTCTTCATCGTCGTCTTCTTTCGACTTCGGGGGGTCTCTTGTTCTGTTCTCCGGTGTCGTCTCCGCGCTCTCCGGTTCTTCTCCCGCTCTCCGGTGCCTTCTCCACGATCTCTGGTTCTTTCTGCCTTCTGCCGGGCGCCCCACTATCTTCTTCCAGCTCTTTTGCTAGCGGGGTCCCGGTCTTCATCGTCGTCTTCTTCCCTCTTCTCTCCGCCCGATGTTGCCTCGTCGCTGTCTGCCGCTACAATGCTGTGTCCGCGGAGCGCACCCACTTATATTGGCATGGGGCGTGGTCACCGGGTGATGCCACCCGCTGACCCCGCCCCGTATGACGTCACAGTCCTGGGGAATGATTGGACTGTGATGTCATATGGGGGCGGGGTCAGCGGGTGGCATCACCCGGTGACCCCGCCCCATACCAATATAAGTGGTTGCGCTCTGCCCACACAGCATTGTAGCGGCAGACATCGACGAGGCAACATCGGGTGGAGAGAAGAGGGAAGAAGATGACGATGAAGACTTGGACCCCGCTAGCAAAAGAGCTGGAAGAAGATAGCGGGGCGCCCGGCAGAAGGCAGAAAGAACCGGAGATCGTGGAGAAGGCACCAGAGAGCGGGAGAAGAACCGGAGAGCGCAGAGACGACACCGGAGAACAGAACAAGAGACCCCCGAAGTCGGAAGAAGACGACGATGAAGACCGGGACCCCGCTAGCAAAAGAGCTGGAAGAAGATAGCGAGGCGCCCAGCAGAAAGACGCCCGAAGTCGGAAGAAGGCCCCCGGAGCTGCCTAATAAATTACTTTAAAACCTGTGTTGTGTTTTTTATTGACTTTTTTTGCCACCAGGTGAATGGGTAGGGGTACGATGTACCCCATACTCATTCACATAGGGTGGGGGGCCGGTATCTGGGGTCCCCCCTTATTAAAGGGGGCTGCCAGATTCCGATAAGCCCCCCGCCCGCAGACCCAGACAACCAACGGCCAGGGTTGTCGGGAAGAGGCCCTTGTCCCCATCAACATGGGGACATCCTCCCCATGTTGAGGGCATGTGGCCTGGTACAGTTCAGGAGGGAGGGGGGCGCTCTCTCGTCCCCCCCTCTTTTCCTGCGGCCTGCCAGGTTGCGTGCTCGGATAAAGGGTCTGGTGTGGATTTTTAGGGGGACCCCCATGCTATTTTTTTTTACGTTTGGCGCAGGGTTCCCCTTAAAATCCATACCAGACCTGAAGGGCCTGGTATGGATTTTGGGGGGACCCCACGCCATTTTTTTAAAACATTTTGGTGGGTGGGTCCCCTTTGAATCCATACTAGACCCAAGGGCCTGGTATGGACCTGGGGGGGGACCCCCGCGCTGTTTTTTTCCTAGATTTTTTATTTTAGAGCCGGCAATGTTTATTTTTTTTACGTTTCCTTTAACAACCAGCTATAAACAGGTTAAAAAAAACCCGCAAAATCGCGGTACTTGCGTTTTGGATGCGGGTCCATTGAATTCTATTACATCCAAAAAACTGAAAATTTATATCAAATACTTACCGTAATTTTCCTTTCCTGATGGACTCCATGGCAGCCTACGTGTGGGTTAATCCCGCCCCTCATACCTCATAGGACCCTTCTCCCATAAATCTTTGCTCTGGGCCAGAGGCCGTGTTCCATAATTTAGCCTACTCCAGCCACTGGGAGGGAACTCCTGCTGCCATGGAGTCCATCAGGAAAGGAAAATTACGGTAAGTATTTGATATAAATTTTCCGTTTTCCTGACAGACTCCATGGCAGCCTACGTGTGGGAAATAACTAGCCATACACACCCGGGTGGGCAGAGTGCTGGACAAAAGAAAAAAGGTTTAATTGGCACCATCAAGAGACAAGATATGTAAACCACTACGCAGTAGTGTGCCATGAACGTGTTAATTGAAGACCACAAGGCCACCTTGCAAATAACTTCTGGAGGCACGTGACGTGATGCCGCCCATGATGAAGACACTTCTAGTTGAGTGAGCAGTCACCGCTTCTGGAGGCGCCAAGCCCTTGGCTTTATAGGCCCACTGAATGGCCTGAACAATCCATGCTCCGATAGATCTGGAAGAGGCACGCATTCCCTTATACTTCCTGTGAAAAGAACGAGCAGGTGGTCAGTCTGACGGAAAGAAGCTGTAGCTTCAAGATACTGACTCAGAGCTTTTCCAACATCTAAGGGATAAACACTGGAATCCTCGGTAGATCTGAACGTTGGAAGAGCAATCTCCTGATTGTCATGAAACACAGATGCCACTTTGGGGTCTGAACCCAACATAGGAATTAAAAGGTTTAGAAATGGCTCCTTGCATCCCTGAGAGCTGATTTCAGAGATCCTCTTGGCCGATGTTATAGCCACCAAGAAGACAACTATTAGAGAGAGTCATTTGACAGAAGATTGATCTTCATGTTCCAACTCTCTACCTAAGAAAAAATCCAGGACAAGGGGAAGATCCCAATTAGAAAAACTTGGCTCTGAGGTCTGAGCCTTATTGCTCCTCTGAAAAACTACTGAGTAAGAGGGTGTCTAGCCCAGGAAACACCGGTAAAGGCAGAGATTACAGCGATTTGGACTCGCAGCAAGCTGACTGACAATGAGAGATCCAATCCTGATTGTAAGAAGCCCAGGATATCATGTATCTTTGGGTTTTGCAAGAACCTGCAGTGGAAGAGGTGTAGTCTGAAAACTTTTTCCAAATCCTCTGGTAGACCCTGTTGGTGCCTGTTCTTGATGGCATTTAATATTGTGGAGATGGCCCTACTTGGACAGCCTAGGGCCTCCAACCTTCCCCTCTCAAGAACCAGATCATCAGATGTAGATGGGCCGGGCATGGATGTAGAAGGGCCGGGCATGGATGTAGAAATGCCCCTTGTGATAGGAGATCTGGTCTGGAGGGTAGAGGAACTGGGTCCCGGAAGCGGAGTTGCATCAGCAGTAGAAACCATGGCTTGTTTGGCCAGTAGGGGACTATTGCCACTATCTCTGCTTCTTCCATCCTGAGCCTCGACAAAAAACAGAGAATGACAGGAACCGGGGGAAAGGCATAGGCCCTGTGGAACCGCCAATGGTCTGTCAGAGCATCTTCCCAAAAGCCTGGGGATACCAAGACCTCGTGTAGTATCTCTCTAGTCTGAAGTTGCATGGGGAGGCAAACAAGTCTACTTCCGGAATGACTCCCAGGGACAGGACCCACCAGAAGACTTTGGGGGGGAAGTCCACTCGTTGTCCAGAGAAACTCTCAACAGAAAATCTGCCTGAACGTTCGGGACTCCAGGGAGATAGACAGCTGTCAGGTTGGCCAGGTTTTTCTGGGCCAAGATCATGATGGGCTCTATTTCCTTTGACAGGGAGAGTCTGCGAGTACCCCCCTGTCTCTTGATGTATGCGACTGCCGTTGTGTTGTCCAGTCTTAGGAGGACTGAGTCTCCTGCTGTTAAGTGGGGAAAGGCCTGCAGAGCGCAGAACGCTGCCCGGAGTTCGAGAACATTGGAGACTATCCTGTGAGAGGGAAAATTCCATATGCCTTGGGCCACTTCTGTCAGCCCCTGTTGCTGGCATCTGTAGTGATGGTGACCCAAGACACAGGTGCGATGGAGTGACAATTGAGGAGGTTCCTCTGTTGTAGCCACCAAGGAAAGCTCTCCCGCATGGATGAGGTTATTTGGATAAAGTGATCCCGAAGCCCTGGATTATACTGCTGGAGGAAACCCTTCTGGAAGGGCCGCATTTTCCACTGAGCCCACTTTACCATGGGTGTTGTTGCCACCATGGTGCCAATGATCTTTAGGCATTGAGAGGCTTGGAGATGAGGACGACATTGCAAGCTAAACTCTGTCCCGGATCACTGGGATTTTTCCAGGGGTAACAAGATGGTGCTCTTGATAGCGTTGAAGTGTGCCCCGAGGAATACCAGGGACTGCGTAGGATCCAGATGGCTCTTTTCCAGATTCAGAAGCCAACCAAACTCGAGTAGAGTGGAGATGACCTGGGATCTGTGGATTAGCAACTGCTCCTTGTCCCGAGACAACAGCAGGTCTAGATAGTGATACAGACGGATACCTCTGGTCCTGATCAGAGCCACGACAGCCAACAAGTTTTGAAAACACACGAGGCGATGTTGTAAGCCCGAAGGGGAGACAGGTGAACTGCAGACGGATTTGATCGACAGCAAAGCGAAGGTATTTCTGGAATTCTGACGCTATCGGAACATGGAAGTAGGCGTCCTTCAGGTCTATAGAGACAAGCCAATCGCCTGGTTGAATTGCTTGACTGATCATGAGTAGTGTCTCCATCTTGAACTTCTCCTTCTAGATAAAAGAATTCAAGTGGGTTAGGTCTATAACTGGCCTCCAGGAGACGTTTTTCTTCAACACCATGAAGAGGGGCGAGTAGACCCCTTAAAACCTTTTGTCACCTGGAACTGGAATTGCAGCGCCCTGAGCCACAAGAGAGACAGGAGAATTCGCTTTTTCTCTTCCGAGAGAGGCAAGGATGCCGACTCGCTCTGTTTTAGGCAGGTGCAATATCATAAAGACTTAGGGGATTCTTGTCCACCGGAAGATGCCCCTTTTGAAAACTTCTGGCCTGAAGGCTGTTTTTTCTTCCTGCTTGGAGGCAGGGTCAGCTACCCATGGGCGCAGCCACAAGGCACGCTTAGCCGTGACAGATGTCAGCATGATCTGAGCCACCAGGCGAATTATGTCTAGGGAAGCCCCACGAGAAAAGCCAACGTCAACCTTAGCCCATGAATAGGTGAGCTCCTGGCCAGTTCTTCTGAGATGCTCCTCAGAGAAGCATCTACGTCGTCTGCCCAGACTTCCATCGCTTTAGAAAGGGCTGCGAGAGCTAGAGCTGGTTTGCAGGTCATACCCGCTGTAATGTAGATCTGCTTGAGGTCGGTATAAATTTTCCACTCCAGGCAATCCCTAAAGGAAACAGTATCCTCCAATGGGAGTGTGACATGCCTTACCATCCTCATTAGGGCTGAGTCAATGAGAGGAGCCGACTCCAGGTGTTTTACATCCTTGCTTTTAAATGGGTACTTTTTTGATACCTTCATTAACAGGCAATTGTTCCTTTCAACACCACCCCATTTGTCGGTAATTATTGCGCTGAGTTCACCCAAAAAGGAGAAATTAGGGTGTTCTTTTTTGAGGTGTTTAAAATATTTCCTCTGTTTGGAGGGTGCCTCCACTGGCTCTTCCATCTCAAAGCTTCTTTGACAGCTTTTGACCAGCTGTGGTACTAGGGCAAATTCAAAACCTGCACCAGGGTCATCTACCTCCACCTCACTGTCTGAGGCTTCAATTGAGGAATGGCTCGGCTGTGAAAGGCCTGGAGCCTTGAGATCATCCCTAATAGGGACTGACATAGTGTCGCCAGCAAGGTTGTGGGTATGACCAGAATCCCCTTTACTCAGGGACTCATGGACCACCTTTCTGACCAGTGCTTCCACTTGTTGGTCTCCACACTCTCTTATGCGACTTTAGAAAAGCATCGCTTGCAGAGCGATTTGCCTTCAGGAACCTGGGCCCCGCATACCCAGCAGGCTTTCCTCACAGAGCGGCTGGAGTGGCAGTGAGAGTGACGCCCAGAGGTGGTTTTAGACTCCTATCTGTGGTACCTAGATCTAAAGGAAGATCTGACGCCTGGACCTTGAAGAGAAGTGACAACGTTGAGACCTAGGACGGTCTTTGCCGTGCTTTGGTGTTCAGACCTAGAAGAGCTGAGTGAAAAAGAAAGGGTTAAGAGCTCCTGAATGAGTGAACCCAAGCATCACAGGTAGAAAATAAATAAATCCTACCTGCAGCGCAAGGGTTGGCCACAAGAGGGCGGTGACAGATCCATGGCAAGGCAGTTTGAAAGTGAAATGAATCATTAAAGCCTTATGAGAAACAGGAGTGACAACAGGCATGAGAGAGCACATAACAAAACATAGCCAGCACCCAGGGAGCCTGCAGCAAAAATTTACCTTGTAAACCATAGCCCAGTGCCTGGGTAAATACCGCATAAGCCTGCAAGTCATCCCAAGTAATAGCTGCTTTGACAGCTATTTAAATCTGCCACCGTTAACGATGTCACCGCCCCATAGCGGTTGCCATCTGGTGGCGGCCAATCGCATTCGTGACCGCCGCCGCCATTTTGGCGAAACTGCGCCTGCACGAACCAAGCACAGAATCTTCGTTCGCGGCTTGCGGATGCGCAGCGACTTCCTGAAACGGCGAGCTGGAACGCAGCTGCGCTCCAGCCGCCGTGGCCACTCACTGGAGCTTGATAGAAAATAAGGAGACACACAAAACACAGAGATACGGCTGCCATATAAAAGGAATATCTTTGTACATTACCACCACCACGGCACGATCCGGACCAGAACCTGGGACTGGGGAGCTGTTCGCTCGACCCACCGCACGATCGGGCGTTTACAAAGCCTCCCGCTAATAGCTGGGACGTTTGGCCATATTGCCGCTTGCCTGCCAATGGCCAGGTTAGTAAGCTCTTCATGGTATCACATCATATCGCCCATGTCCACCTGCTAATAGCTAGGATTGCTGGACTGCAGAGAGGATCACCGCTAACCACCAACGTATCGCCGTGCACACCGCCAGGCCTGGATTACAGAAAAAACTTCATGAAAAGGTAAGACTATATCTTGGTCCTAGGAGGAGGACAAAAAAAAGGAACACGGCCTCTGGCCCAGAGCAAAGATTTATGGGAGAAGGGTCCTATGAGGTATGAGGGGCGGGATTAACCCACACGTAGGCTGCCATGGAGTCTGTCAGGAAACTCTTTTTTTGCCTTCAGACACCAAAGATTTCCACGTTTCAGACGCGTTACCGGCGTTTAGCCGCATTTTAGTTTAGAAGCGTTTTTAAAGGTGACCTATTTTTTTACATTGATAAACTCAAAAATTATGGCAAATGAGGAAAAACCATTAAAAATATATATATATATATATATAAAAAAATGAAATTGCTTCCATTGCATTGTGGACAATCCACAACTTGGGGCAGGTGACGTGGCAAGTGGACAATCCACAACTTGTGGCAGGTGACGTGGCAAGTGGACAATCCACAACTTGGGGCAGGTGACGTGGCAAGTGGACAATCCACAACTTGGGGCAGGTGACGTGGCAAGTGGACAATCCACAACTTGTGGCAGGTGACGTGGCAAGTGGACAATCCACAACTTGTGGCAAGTGACACGCTAAATACAAGTACACTGCTGCTCTCTCAGCTGCTGATACTCACTCTGGTCTCACAAAATAGCTGAAATGGTTAATAATACTGTTTTTAGAGCTTAGGGCGGCTCCTTATGATGTTTCCTAACTAAACGCATATAGACGCAAACGTGGTAAAACGCGGCATGCAAACGCGACAAAGCGCGCCTTTCTAAACGCTGCTTTCATTCTTAGTTCTGAAGACTTTGCACCAGCGTCCCGTGTACATGGGGCCTAAAAATGCCTATGCCATTTACAGCTCAAAAACGCCATGGAGGCCATAGGCTAACATGGAGAGCCGTTTTTAAGCTGCAAAAAACGCTCAAACAAGCGGCTGGAAAAACGTCCGTGTGCATGTAGCCTTATATTAACCACTTGCTTACTGGCCACTTAAACCCCCTTCCTGCCCAGACCAATTTTCAAATTTCAGCGCTGATGCACTTTGAATGACAATTGCGCGCTCATACAACACTGTAACCCAATGAAAATGTATTATTTTTTTGCACACAAATAGAGCTTTCTTTTGGTGCTATTTGATCACCTCTGTGTTTTTTTTTTTCTATAAATACAAAAGACCGACTAAAAAAAAAATAATTTGGATATTTTAACCACTTCCGCACTCGGCCTGTTCTGGCACTTCTCTCCTTCATGTAAAAATCATAAATTTATGGCTATAAAATTACTTCAAAACATTATATATGTTTTTTTATCAGACACCATAGGGAATAAAATGGCGGTCATTGTAAATTTTTATCTTGCTCGGTATTTGCGCAATACATTTTCAAACGCCTTTTTACAAAACAGTAAAGTTAGCCCAATTTTTTTGTATAATGTGAAAGATGTTGTTATGCTGAGTAAATAGATACCTAACATGTCACGCTTTAAAATTGCGCACACTCGTGGAATGACACCAAACTTCAGTACTTAAAAATCTCCCTAGGCGATGCTTTTTACACGTTACCATTTTCGCATTACAGAGGAGGTCTAGTGCTAGAATTGTTGCACTCGTTCTAACGCACGTAGCAATATCTCACATGTGTGGTTTGAACAGCGTTTACATATGTGGGCGGGACTTACGTGTGTGTTCGCTTCTGAGCGCGAGCTACCGGGGACATGGGTGTTTTTTTTTTGTTTTGTTGTTTACTTTTTTTTTTTTTTACTCATTTTTTTGCTTTTTTTTTTTGATCACTTTTATTCCTATTACAAGGAATCTATTGTGACAGGTCCTCTTTATGGAGAGATGCAGGGTCAATAAGACCCCACATCTCTCCTCCAGGCTGGAAAACATGAGATCGGTCCAAAAAATTAACCGATCTCATGCTGACAGCCGAGATCACGGCTTTGTTTACATACGGGAACCCGGCGTGATGTCATAACGTCGCGCCCGGGCCTCCGACGGTCATAGAGATGACTGGTGACCATCTGGCCACCAGTCATCTCTATGCTTCCCATCGGGCGCCGGCCAATTCGTTCTCCGAGCCCCAGATGGCACGGGAGAGCCCGGAGAAGCACCGGATGGCGGCGGGAGGGGGGGGGACGTCCCCTCCCGCCGCCTATAAGAACGATCAAGCAGCAGAACTGCTGCTATGATCATTTTTATCGTGCACAGAATCGCCGGCTGAAAAGAATGATATCTGAATGATGTCTGCAACTGCAGGCATCATTCAGATGTCACCGCACAAAGCCAAGGACGTCATTTGACCGTGGGCGGTAGGGAAGTGGTTAATATTTTGAAAATTTAGAAAAAAGGTAATTTTTCTCCTTCATTGATGTACACTGATGAGACTGCACTGATGGGCTGCACTGATGGGCACCGATAAGGTGGCAAGGGTGGGCACTGAGAGGTGGCATTGCTAGTTGGCACTGGTGGGCATTGAGAAGTGGCACTGCTAGGTGGCAACAATAGTTGGCAGTGATGGGCACTGATAGGCAGCACTGTTAGGTGGCACTGATTGGCACCAGTAATTGGCATTGATAGGTGGCACTGGCAGGGGCTACTGATTGTCACAGATGACGCAGAATTGCCTCTTCCTCTTCGGGCCTGATGTCCCTTGCACATAAGCCGGTGATTGCCTTTTTTTATGCTCACGCTGTCAGCACAAGGAGAAAACAAAAACCATTACCCAGCTTTTGTTTACATCATATGATCAGCTGTCATTGGCTGACAGCTGATCACATGGTAAGGGGCAGGGATCGGCCCCTTCCTCGGATCTGTCATCACCCGAGTCTCAGTGACTCGGTGACCACAGCGCGCGCACAAAGAGGAGGACGTGTATTGACGGACTCCCGGCAATTGAGGACCGTGCTGTGGCCGTCGATCAGTTATAGCGCTGCTCTCGAGTGATTAAAGAGGGTCTAAATGGGCCATTGACATGCATCACAATTCAACTTAAGAATGTGTCTTTGTAAAGTAAAACTAAATGAAATCCTTTCTTATTTTTGCTTGGGGATAGAGTGCAGAGGGATTACAAGTCTAGACAGTTTTTGGGGATGTCTGCACCCCTGATAGGGTGAAGACAACTCCCAAATTTGGCCACTTTATCCTTCCAAATAATTCCCTTCCTGTCACATAGCCACACAGGAAGTGAGGGGAAATCCCTACCAATGTCATTCCTTGGGGACACACAGGTCAATCTAAATACTTTCCCCATTATGTACATTGCACTCCAGCATTTTGCTGGGTACAACCCAAATTATTAGGTATTTTGGACTTTGGGGTTTATTTACTAAAGGCAAATCTACTTTGCACTACAAGTGCACTTGCTGGATATCCGAGGGGGACATGCAAGCAAACCAAAAAAACACCATCTTTGCTTTTACATGATTGGATGTTACAATCACCAGTGCTTCCCCTCAGATTTTCAGCAGCTACACTTTTACTGCAGAGTGGATTTGTTTTTACTAAACCCCAAACTACCCAATGATTTGGGGTGTACACAACAAAGTGCTAGAGTGCAATTTGCTTAATGGGGACACTAGTTAGATTGATCTGTGTGTCCCCAAGAAAAGACATTGGTAGGGTTTTACCTTCACTTCCTGTTTAGCTGTGTGACAGGAAGTAAAGCCAATTTTACTAAAAGGGACACAAAGCCCAACCTAAAAAAACAAAAACAAGCAGGGGTTCTAAGACTTACTTGGTTTCCCTCAAAATGCCCACAATTAGAATCATATTGCCTTGAGCTAGTTTTAAGTGCAGTGCTCTAAATCAGTGCTTCTCAAGTACCCCCATGTTTGCAGGTTTGCCTTCATCTTGCACATGTGCTTTAAATCACAGTCAATAGTTTTGTATTTTGGACAGCAATTCTCGATAAGATAAATTCACAAAACGTGTCCTGTTGGGGGTACTTGAGGACTGAGGCTGAGAACCACTGCAGTAAAAAGGAAAATTGAATACTTACCGCTCTATATTTTTCCTTTCCTGGTGACTATCCATGGCAGCACACAATACATGCATATGCTAGCATGAAGGCACCAGGTTAGACAAATCACACCTGTTTTGTTTTGACATGCCAATCAGCTGTCACATTTGTTGCAAAGAAAACAAAAAAGAAACATCAAAACTTTGCATCAAATTTTATTGGTCAACAAAACAAAGGGAAGCCAAAATAAAAAACATGGTCAATTTGAAACAGTCACATCTTGAGAAAGATTTAGCAAAATAATGCAGCACAGACAATTAAATCAAAGTGAACAAACAACACGCATTAACAACATCAAAATTATTTCAGGGGAACATTTCCCCCACACAAAAAAATACAATCAACAAAAGTAAAACAAACATCTGTTTTGCAAAGACATAACAAATAAAATACATGTGTTACAAACTCGATAAGGACACCAAAGTGTACTTATTGCTGGACACGCACACACACTTGCCTCTTTTCAGGGCAAGGGAGAGGATGCTATCTGCGAGCTTTATATAACATAGGTTTGTGTGCTAATGAGGCAATTGAAAACACATGCACAGTCCATGAAACACCCAAAATGCAAGTTCACCCAATGTAGAGCCTGAACTTCAAAGTGGGTACACCTGTTAAGGATGTCCTTCAATTACTAACCCATAAAAACACTCTCTCTGAGCATGCCCAGAAATATCCAGGGGCTGTTCACACACAAAAAGCACCAAAAAACACAACTAACTGCCTGGGCATGCTCTGAACAACACAAATGCAGCTAGCAGAAAATACCCCCCCCGCCCCGTCCAAAATTAAGCACATCATCCGGCATACTACAAAATTAGAGATGGGACAAACACCCCTACCAACAAATACAATTGCAGTCTATGGGAACTGACTTGTTAATTTTGCTAGTCCCCACTTGGCTGGCTTATCTTCTAGGTATAGGCCTTAAAATGGGGGCCCAGGTCCCACCCTAAGGGACATATATCAATGTCACCAATTTGGACAACAATAAAAAACAAAACAAGAAGAAGTGCCTTTAAATATGCCAAATTGCTTAAGGGCCATTTCACACCACATGCAGTCCATTGCGTTTTTTATGCATCAAAAATGCATGGAAAGTTGGTTATATGGTTCTAAATGGCAGTGTTTGTTCCAGTGCGTTCCAGTTCCACAAAAAAAGTAGAACATGCTGCATTTTACCTGCACTGGACTGTACTGGAACGCAGCAAAATGCATCATAAATGCACTGGAACGCACAGGAACACACCTAAATGCACCAAAACCCACTGGAACACACTTGTCCTTATCTATGGTTAATAAAATAGAGGGGTGAAAAAAAAGCACTGGACTGCATCAAAAACGTACCAAAAATGCACTGGAACGCATCAAAAACGTGCATGCAAAAAAGCACCTGGAACGCACCTGGGCTAGAGCCAGTTCACACCATAGAAACGCAGTCTGGATGCGTTCCAGGTGCTTTTCTGCATGCGCATTTTTGACACGTTCCAGTGCATTTTTGATGCAGTCCAGTGTTTTTTTCCCCCTCTTTTCACTTAGGAAAATTGTGTTGCAGTGCGTATTTGGTGCATTTAGGTGCGTTCCGGTGCATTCCATATCATACCTGGGGGGTGTCTATAGTATGTAAATAATATAGTGGTCACAACAAAATAGTGAAGTGAAAACTAAAAGTGGCGCATATATATAATTGTGATATTATAACACAGTCCTATAAATTGATATATGAAAAAATCAAGTGATTGAATCCTGAGAAAAAACATATATATGATTGAAACAAATAGAAAAGAATCCCGTGTGTAAAGGTGATTAAGTGATCCAAAAAGTTCATAAATATAGCAAAAAGTGTCCAAAAGAAATCTTCTTCTCTTCCACCGCACCAAAAGTGTTCAAGTGAAACCTCCCCCTTCAGATGCAACACTCACCGCAATAATATGCCTCACACTCTCGTGTTCGGCGTGTAAACAAAACTGCACCTCTCAGGCAGGTGAATCAATTCAGCTCAGTGATCTTCAAATCAGCTCCATATAAATATAGAAACAGAAAGTGCACAATAGTGTAATATTGCAAAATTCAGTTTATTAAAAATCTCACTCCCTCAAACATTACACTCACATGGAAGCCAATAAAAACAAGCCAATTGCACATCAAACAAAGATCCAACAACGAAAACTCAAATTGCTTCAGCCAGTGAACAATGGTCGCGGCGGACCCGAGATCAGCAGGGAAAACAGTAAGTATACACCCGCTACTTGCCCTCCCTGTTCGGACTCGCCCCTTCCAGATGTGGCTTGATGAGATACACGGCACGCTTCACACTCGTTTGTAGATTCAGTAATTCGCCGTGTAGCCACGCCCCGACATGTTTCGTCACATGGGACTTATTCATGGGATTAGCTACACAGCGATAAGCACCCTCCCTTTATACGATATCCTCTAATTGGTCGAATCCCACCAATCTTTACTGCGCAGGCGCACCACGATCGAAAAACTCGCCAGCAGGAACGAAAGTCTCATGGGCGGAACTCACCCTTCCAGTCAGCAGACCAGAGGAACCGCCTCATTCATTATGTATATATGCCGCATGAAGTGCGGACGGAAGTAACCTTGCTAGGAAAGAACTCTAAGGGCGGAAATTACGCATTCAGCTGGTAAGCTGATCTGGTGTCCCCGCAACCATAATTCACTGGCTCTCATTAGTCTAAGACACAACAGTGTCACCTGCATAGTAAATAAACTAGATAAAGGATCCTACATGAGTCATGTTTAATAAAATTATCATTTAAATCAAACACAATATTAGTTCTAAAAAACTTATTCCCATTAAACATTTTTTTATAAAAATATAAAAAAATATATAATTTTTTTTTTTTTTTTATATACAATTAAACAAAGCTCAATGTTTTAGCTTATTTGAAGTATAAATCCACTAAATAGTAGACCTAATTTAGGGGGAAAAAAAAATCAAATTCCACTTTACTGAATAAATGGCACAGATGAAATATATATATGTATGGCAAGAAATTACTGCATATAATAGTACACCCGTGTCTATAGTATGCCTGTAAAGTAGCGCATGTTTTCCATGTTTATAACAGTTCGAGAGCAAAATGACATTTCTAAAGTAAAATAATAGTCATTTAAAAGTCCTCGCGGCTGTAATGAATTGCTGGTTCCCGTCAATACAGATAAAAGTCATTGAAAGTCTTTGATAACACAAAAAAAAAGCGTGGGGGTCCCCCAAATTCAATTACCAGGCCCTTCAGGTCTGGAATGGATATTAAGGGGAACTCTGCCGCAAATTAAAAAAAAAATGCGTGCGGTTCCCCCAAATATCCATACCAGGCCCTTCAGATCTGGTATGGATTTTAAGGGGAACTCCACTCCCAAAAAAAAAAAGGCGTGTAGTACCCCCAAAAATCCACACCAGACCCTTATCCGAGCACGCAACCTGGCAGGCTGCAGGAAAAGAGGGGGGGACAAGAGAATGCCCCCCCTCCCTCCTGAACCGTACCAGGCCACATGCCCTCAACATAGGGAGGATGTCCCCATGTTGATGGGGACAAGGGCCTCATCCCCACAACCCTTGCCCGGTGGTTGTGAGGGTCTGCGGGCAGGGGGCTTATCGGAATCTGGAAGACCCCTTTAACAAAGGGGACCCCCAGATCCCGGCCCCCCCTGTGTGAAATGGTAATGGGGTACAAATGATGGTAAAATAATAGTCATTTAAAAGTACTCGCGGCTGTAATGAATTGCTGGTAACCGTCAATACAGATAAAAGTCATTGAAAGTCTTTGAAAAAAAAAATGCGTGGGGGTTCCCCCAAATTCCATTACCAGGCCCTTCAGGTCTGGTATGGATATTAAGGGGAACTCCGCGCCAAATTTAAAATAAAAATGGCGTGCGGGTCCCCCTCAAAATCCGTACCAGGCCCTTTAGATCTGGTATGGATTTTTTTTTAAGTTTGGCGCAGGGGTTTCCCTTAAAATCCATACCAGACCTAAAGGGCCTGGTAATGGAATTTGGGGGGACCCCGCGTATTTTTTTTTTTATCAATTACTTTTCTCTATATTGACGGGAGCCAACAATTCATTATAGCCGCGAGTGCTTTTAAATGCCTTTTTTTTTCCTTTAGAAATGTCATTTTGCTGGTGCACTGTTATATAATGGCAAGTTCAGAGCTGCGCCTGTTCAACTTATGCAAATTGATTTACGTGACTTGACATTTACAAAGATTTTGCCGGCGCAGTGTCCCGGCGCATTTGAACAAGTGAAATTCCCGCGCTGAGCACAAAAAAACCTCTCGCAGTTCTAAATGTAATTGCCGGTGCAGCAGGCTGGTTCAGAAAAAGTTACTTTCTCATTCTATTTTGGGCATATTTGTTACTTGGGCAGGTGTCACTACACTTCCTCACATCACCCCACATCACCCCCATTATATTGGCACTTCCAGCTTCTTTATATTTAGATTTTAAGATGCCGTGCGCCAGGTCCATATTAGCGCACTGAGCACCTCCTCCCGTGTGCCGAGAACACTATAGTAAATGGGGAATAGCGCTGCGCTACCGGCGCAAATGTTTTGTAAATACCAAAACAGCCGTTGCGCACGCAGATGCGCCGATACTCATGGCGCAAACGTTTTGTAAATCAGCCCCAGTGTGTTATTTGTTTATCTCTGTGTTAGTGATCATTTCTCTTTCAGTGTTGTATACAGTACTACATTGAGGCTAGCTTGGCCCACTATGTTAATCTATGCCGCAGTTGCGGTTGGGAAATTTGAGGGGCCTCAGCTCAGGCCCCAAACAAGTCTGGGTGCCCAAATTTGTCACAAAGTAAGAGAGTTCTTCCTGTACCACTCCAAATAATTTTGTGCTCACTAGCCCGAAATTTCAGTTCATATTTTTATTGGACCCTTGTAAGCGCGTGGCCCTCGGGCGGTTCCTGCGGAGACGGGAGTGCTTGGTTCCACAGGAATCTCTGGGCTCTTAGTTATCCAACGGTACCCGCAGGCTGAGTCCCACCTCGAATAACGCACAGGACACGACTAAAACTAAAACAATTCAGAGGTATAAAATACGACTAAAACTAAAATTACATTTTAGTAAAAAGGCTAAAATACAATGGGGCAAAAAAGTATTTAGTCAGCCACCAATTGTTCAAGTTCTCCCACTTAAAAAGATGAGAGAGGCCTGTAATTGTCAGCATAGGTATACCTCAACTATGAGAGACAAAATGTGGAAACAAATCCAGACAATCACATTGTCTGATTTGGAAAGAATTTATTTGCAAATTATGGTGGAAAATAAGTATTTGGTCAATATCAAAAGTTCATCTCAATACTTTGTTATATATCCTTTGTTGGCAATGACAGAGGTCAAACGTTTTCTGTAAGTCTTCACAAGGTTGTCACACACTGTTGCTGGTATGTTGGCCCATTCCTCCATGCAGATCTCCTCTAGAGCAGTGATGTTTTGGGGCTGTCGCTGGGCAACACAGACTTTCAACTCCCTCCAAAGATTTTCTATGGGGTTGAGATCTGGAGACTGGCTAGGCCACTCCAGGACTTTGAAATGCTTCTTACGAAGCCACTCCTTCGTTGCCCGGGCGGTGTGTTTGGGCTCATTGTCATGCTGAATGACCCAGCCACGTTTCATCTTCAATGCCCTTGCTGATGGGAGGAGGTTTGCGCTCAAAATCTCACGATACATGGCCCCATTCATTCTTTCATGTACACGGATCAGTCGTCCTGTTCCCTTTGCAGAGAAACAGCCCCAAAGCATGATGTTGCAACCCCCATGCTTCACAGTAGGTATGGTGTTCTTTGGTTGCAACTCGGCATTCTCTCTCCTCCAAACTTGCACAATTGGTGGCTGACTAAATACTTTTTTGACCCACTGTACGATTAAAACTAAAATGTCATTTTAGTCAAAAGACTGACTAAAGATAAATTAAATTCATATCACAGTGGCTAAATCTGCGTCTGTAGTGCATGTTCAAACCTTCATACCATAAATAATAAACATGCTATTGGAAGTATACTCCAGGAGTATACTGTTTGGCAGTTCTAAAGAAATAATGCATTAAAATGTAACTAAACTCATTAGATTTTAGTCGACTAAAATGCAATAGAGATTTTAGTCGACTAAAATGTACTGGAGATTTTAAACAACTAAAATATGATTAAAACTAAAAAAAATCAGATGACTAAAATACGTCTAAAACTAAAATGGAATTTTAGTCAAGATACTATAACCAAAATAACACTGCATGCCAGTACCCTTTAAATTAAGCATTGGCCCTCTAAAATTTGTGTGGCCCCTGGGGTCCTATAGTATCTCTCTGCCAAGTTTATTGCCCCTTGGCACTGTGTTTTGGTAACACATAGCCCTAAATTTAGGCTACCTTGGCCCGCTAAGTTGATCTATGGTCGTGGTAGTGAACTTTGAGGGGCCACAGCTCTGGCTCCAAACATGTGCAGGGGCTCGAGCTGAGGGTCCCAAAATCTGATAGACCCCCACCCCTCAATTAACTATTCCTCCCCCCAGTGATGACCACCCACCCGCCACCACTAGTCACCCCTCTACCACTGACAGACCTCCACCCACCAACTACTGACACCTAACCCTCACTGACAGTCCACAGTAATTGGCCCTCCCACCACTGACAATCCCCTACCCCTCAACTACTATCCCCTCACCCCCAACAACTACTGCCTACCACTCACAGACCGCCAGCCCCAACTACTGACCCCAAGGAACCACTGACACACTACAACCCCTCCAATTAACACCTTGCCCACACCAGATACACCACCACTCCCATAACTACACACCCATCCCCTACCACCAAACTACTTACCCCCAAGGCTCCCCACAGCAACCACCCCTCCACCCTCTGAAAGATAACCACCACCCTCCAACTACCGCACCCTTTCCGAATTATCATCCTAAATTGACATACCTGCGCTGCTAAAAATTCCACCCCTCCTATCTTCAATCTACTGCCACTGTAAAAGCCTGTCTCCACTGTGTATTCCCCTTGGACTGGCACTGTTACTAATGACTGTTGCCACTTGGCTGCCAAGGTGCCCGAGCTTGTGTTGTGCCTGTGTCCCAACTGTTCATACAGCATGTAAGGAGTTAAGTGATAATTCATGTGTCCCCGAAGAGCATTCAGCATGTAAGGAGTTAAATGAACCTCTATGTGCCCCCATTGATCAATCGGCATGTAAGGATTTAAATTGGTTGTAAACTCACAAGGTTTTTTCTTCTTGCATTCGATGCATGAAGGTAAAAAATCTTCTGTGTGCAGCAGCCCCCCCATAATACTTACCCAAGCCCTTCTCAATCCTGTTCCTGTTCTCGAGAGCCTTGCCGTTCCAGGGGCCTCACACTTCTGATTGGCTTTTGTAAGCGGCAGGGGCAATTGGCTCCCACTGCTGTCAATCACAGCCAGTGAGCCAATCAGGAGACAGAAGAGTGATGCCGACCCATGGCTCCATGTGTGAATGGACACACAGAGCCTAGGGTTGGGAGCTTGCCTGCTTGTCGGCAATTGATGGGCACAGTGGCTGCATTTGATGGACACAGTGGCTGCATTTGATGGGCACAATGGCGGCGTATGATGGGCACAGTGGCTGCATTTGATGGCACAGTGGCTGCACTTGACGGGCACAGTGGCTGCATTTGACGGGCACAGTGGCTGCATTTGACAGGGACCGTGTCGGCATTTGACAGGCACAATGGCTGTATTTGATGCGCACAGTGGCGGCATTTGACGGGCACAGTGGCGGCATTTGATGGGCACAGTGGCGGCATTTGACGGGCACAGTGGCGGCATTTGACGGGCACAGTGGCTGCATTTGACGGGCACAGTGGCTGCATTTGACAGGGATCGTGTCGGCATTTGACGGGCACAATGGCTGTATTTGATGCGCACAGTGGCGGCATTTGATGGCATAGTGGCTGCATTTGACGGGGACAGTGGCTGAATTTGGGGCACAGTGGCTGCATTTGATGGGCACAGTGGCTGCATTTGACAGGCACAGTGACGGAATTTGACGGGTACAGTGGCTGCATTTGATGGGCATAGTCACTGCATTTGTCGGGAACAGTGGCGGCATTTGATGGGCACAGTGGCGGCATTTGATGGGCACAGTGGCGGCATTTGACGGGCACAGTGGCGGCATTTGATGTCACAGTGGCTGCATTTGATGTCACAGTGGCTGCATTTGACGGGCACAGTGGCTGCATTTGTCGGGAACAGTGGCGGCATTTGATGGGCACAGTGGCGGCATTTGACGGGCACAGTGGCGGCATTTGACGGGCACAGTGGCGGCATTTGATGTCACAGTGGCTGCATTTGACGGGCACAGTGGCTGCATTTGACAGGGACCGTGTTTGCATTTTACGGGCACAATGGCTGTATTTGATGCGCATAGTGGCGGCATTTGATGGGCACAGTGACGGCATTAGACGGGCACAGTGACGGCATTTGATGGGCACAGTGGCTGCATTTGACGGGGCACAGTGGCTGCATTTGACGGGGCAAAGTGGCTGCATTTGACGGGGCACAGTGGCTGCATTTGACGGGGCAAAGTGGCTGCATTTGACGGCGCACAGTGGCGGCATTTGACGGGTACTGTGGCTGCATTTGATGGGCATAGTTGCTGCATTTGGCGGGGCACAGTGGCTGCATTTGATGGGCACAATGGCTGCAATTGATGGCAAATTGGTGGCTGCATTTTAAGGCACAGTGGCTGCATTTGACGGGCACAGTGGCTGCATTTGACGGGCACAATGGCTGTATTTGATGCGCACATTGGTGGCATTTGATGGCAGCGTGGCTGCATTTGATGGGGCACAGTGGCTGAATTTGACGGGGCACAGTGGCTGAATTTGACGGGGCACAGTGGCTGAATTTGACGGGGCACAGTGGCTGCATTTGTCAGGGCACAGTGGCTGCATTTGTCGGGGCACAGTGGCTGCATTTGACGGGCACAGTGGCTGCATTTGACGGGCACAGTGGCTGCATTTGACGGGCACGGTGGCTGCATTTTACGGGGCGCAGTGGCTGCATTTGATTGCACAGTGGCTGCATTTAATGGCACAGTGGCTGCATTTTGAGAGGGACTGTGTCAGCATTTGACGGGCACAATGGCTGTATTTGATGCGCACAGTGGCGGCATTTGATGGCATAGGGGCTGCATTTGACGGGCACAGTGGCTGCATTTGACGGGGCACAGTGGCTGCATTTGACTGGGCACAGTGGCTGCATTTGACTGGGCACAGTGGCTGCATTTGACTGGGCACAGTGGCTGCATTTGACGGGCACAGTGGCTGCATTTGACGGGTACAGTGGCGGCATTTGACGGGTACAGTGGCTGCATTTGATGGGCATAGTCGCTGCATTTAACGGGGCACAGTGGCTGCATTTGATGGGCACAATGGCTGCAATTGATGGCACAGTGGCTGCATTCGATGGGTTTTTTCAGTATTATACTGAATTTTTGTAGCTTGCTTGCGCCCTCCCAAAAATGTTGAGCACCAGCTGTCACTCAGGGCATCCCAAATTTACAACTGCCACCAATTTTTTACTGACAAAACCACATTAAAGTTGCTGACAGATTTACAACCACATGCTTTTTTACTGACACTTTCAAAAAGTTCATAAAATGGTAATTTTCAAGTGCAAAACAGTGCAAATATCAATATTTAACCAGTTTAGCTCTTTGAGCATACTATGTACATCCAAAGAGTGAACCTCTACTCAAAAGCTGATGGCTGCAGTAGCAGCCATCAGCTCGTGTGGTGTGACAGGGGGAGGCTCTGTCACTGTAAGTATATAGGAAAATGTGACACACGATTCGCATTAAGGGTTAATGCGGGTTTCAGAACTATCATTTGAGTCTAGGTTCACATCTATGTGGCTGCGCTTGATGCGTTTTTCAGGCACGATTTGCAGTGCGTTTTTAAACCCACGTTTCTTTATGCGTTTTTGCATTCAGTTTTCATGCATTTCGCGTTTTACGTTTTTTTTTTCTCTTTAAACACACTGTATATAAGGAGGGGGCCGGGAAGCCAGCCGCCGCATCCATAAGAACCGATAAGTCATCAGCTGTCAGCGGGCTTCCCCGCTGAAAGCTGAATGTAAAAAACACGAAAAAACGGTGATGGGTTCCCCCCCAGGTCTATACCAGGCCCTTTGGGTCTTGTATGGATTTGGAGGGGACCCCAAAAAATGGCGTGGGGTCCCCCCAAAATCCATATCAAACCCTTATCCAAGCAAGCCACCCGGTAGGTCAGGAAAGGGAGGGGATGAGCGAGCGTGCCCCCCAAACCATACCAGGCCGCATGCCCTCACGTGGGGGGTGGGTGCTTTGATGTCACAAGGGGAGGGCTCCCCTGGTGACGTCATTGGATGGCCACGCCCCATGCCTATATAAGAGGTGTCGGACAGAGGGAACATCACAACAGCGAAAGACAGCTTCAGGACAAGACCGGCTTTTTTTGTTTTTTTAGCGGGTAACTGGCGGCGATGAAGAAGACGGCGGCGAGGAGGAGGCGGAAGAAGAAGGCGGCGGTGGCCAGGAAGAAGTAGAAGACAGCAGTGAGGAAGAAGACAGCACAAGAAGACGGCACCGGGAGATGACAGAACCGGGAGATGACAGAACTGAGAGAAGATGGCTTAGGGCTTGTTATTTAACCACTTCAATACCCAGCCATAGTAATATGACGCCTACAGATGGTACTGACGTCCTGGGTTTGAGGGGGGATATCTGAATGATGCCTGTAGCTAGAGGCATCATTCAGATATCCTTTTGTTGTGCCGGCGATTCTGTGCACCATAAGAACGATCATAGCGGCAGTTCCGCTGCTTGATCGTTCTTATAGGTGGCAGGAGGGGACATCCCCCCCTCCCGTCGCCATCCGGTGCTTCTCCGGGCTCTCCCGTGCCATCGGGGACCCGGAGAGAATCGTCCGGCGCCGGTGCAGGGTCACGTGACGAGCATAGATGGTCACCAGTCACCAGTCATCTCTATGACCGTCGGAGGCCCGGGCGCGATGTGATGACGTCCTCAGATGTAAACAAAGCCACCATTGCGGCTAGTAAACATGAGATCAGTGAAAAAAATTCACGATCTCATGCTTTCCAGCCTGGAGGAGAGATGTGGGGTCGTATATAATAAAGAGGACCTGTCACACACATTCCAATTACAAGGGATGTTTACATTCCTTGTAATAGGAATAAAAGTGATCAAAAAAAAAAAAAAGAAAGTAAAATAAGTGTAAAAAAAATAAATAAAATAAAAATAAAAAAATAAATAATAAAAATAAAACGCCCTGGTCCCCGGTAGCTCGCGATCAGAAGCAAACGCACACGCAAGTCCCGCCCACATATGTAAACGCCGTTCAAACCACATATGTGAGGTATCGCCGCGTGCGTTAGAGCGCATGCAACAATTCTAGCACTAGACCTCCTCTGTAATGCCGCGTACACACGACCATTTTTCTCGTCGGGAAAAATGAAATTTTTTCTCTTTGACGAGAAAAACGACTGTGTGTGGGCCTTTGGTAATTTTTCCCGACGAGAAAAACGGCATTAATCACGACGAGAAAAATTAGAACATGCTCTAATTTTTCTCGTTGTGATTCCCGTCGTTTTTTTTCGCGGCAGTTTTCCCATAGGGAAACACTGCCAGGGAGCCCACACACGGTCGTTTTTTCTCGACCAAAAAAAAAATGGTGGGAAAAACGGACGTGTGTAGGGAACCAAGCCATTCCCTCGTTTTTCCCGTCGATTTTCTTGACGGTGTTTTCACCGTCGAGAAAATCGATCGTGTGTACGCGGCATAACTCTAATCTGGTAACCTGTAAAAAAAATTAAAGCGTCGCCTATGGAGATTTTTAAGTACCGAAGTTTGGCGTAATTTTAAAGAGTGACATGTTATGTATCTATTTACTCTGCATAACATCATCTTTCATATTTTCCCCAAAAATTGGGCTAACTTTACTGTTTTGTTATTTTTTAATTCATGAGACCATTTTTTTCCCAAAAAAAGGCGTTTGAAAAATTATTGCGCAAATACCGTGCAAGAAAAAAAGTTGCAATGACTGTCATTTTATTCCCTAGGGTGTCTGCTAAAAAAACATATATAATGTTTGGGGGTTCTGGGTAATTTTCTAGCAAATGAATGATGATTTGTACATGTAGGAGAGAAGTGCCAGAATAGGCCCGTTATGGAAGTGGTATAAAAAGCCCTGTATTGAAGTGGTTAATAAAGGACTTTAAAAATGGCTCTTGTAGTTTAACATTCCACAGTTTTTTTTGGTGAATGCGTAAGGGTACGATGTACCCGATACCCATTAACATGCGGAGGGGCCAGGATCTGTTAATGGGGGCTTCCAGATTCTGATAAGCCCCCCGCCCACAGACCCCAACAACCACAACCACCGGCCAGGATTGTTGGGAAGAGGCCCTTGTTCTCATCAACATGGAAAAAGCAAAGCACCCAACCCCCCCTCTATGTTAAGGGCATGCGGCCTGGTATGGTTCAAGAGGCTCACTTGTCCCCTCCCTTTTCTGGCCTACTGGGCAGCATGCTTGGATAAGGGTTTGGTATGGATTTTTTTTTTGCCGTGGGGGTTCCCCTCTAAATCCAAACCCCTGAAACCCCACACAATTTTTTTCCAGGTACAGGAGATGGTTAGTGGCTCTGGACATGGTACAGGAGATGGTTAGAGGCTCTGGACATGGTACAAGAGATGATTAGAGGCTGCAGACATTAAATCTCACCGCTGCCTGTCACTCCTGTCCGATGTAACTGTCTACTGTCTGTGCCTCCTCAAGTCCATAACAGTGTCAGTTCCAACTTCCTTCCTTTCTAGCTGTGTATGTATAAAAAGCCGTCCATGGTCACTGTACCCCGCTGGTCTTCAGGACTGGGAGGCTAGCCTACTGCTGCTGCTCATAAATGGCGCCAAGCGGCACCATAACGTTACTGTGCATGCGCCCGCCCAAGAACAGAGGAGAATTGCTGAGTATGTCCAAGGTTGCCTGAGCACAACTGCTTTCGGAATTGGGCTTGTGCAGTTCCAGAGTCGGCCCATGACCATATTTTTTTATAGCCGGCCACTGTCCATAATGGACAGTTACCGACAGTCTGTAAATCGGCTGAAATTTACAAACAGTTTGTTCATTTTGCAGCTTTTTTTTAAAGCCATATTACTCTTTCGTTCATGGACTGACACAGCTTCCTATTGACAAGTGGGTATTATCCTATCTTTAGGAGTGACTAGGCAGAAAAAAGTGTTACATCACACCTTCTACAGCACCGCCCAGGGGGCAGACCCTCTGGGCATAATTCCTATCTCCGCACCTCGCAGATCAGTTTTTTTCTGTCTAACAAGGAGAAGGACATGGCTCCCTTCAGGCCCTCTGGTCCAAGGGAAAACATTTTCTACGTAAATTTTTTTGTTTCCTGCAATCTTCAATCAACTGCCGACTGGGTGACAGGCTGGATCCTCGATCCTTGTAGTCCCCCCAGTTTCGGCCATCGAGCGCGTTCCGACCCTAGCTACGCGCTGGGTTTTCCACGACATGCCCGTCGCTCTACGGGTGGCCGGTAAGCCTACGCTCCAGGGCTTGCATCGGACCACTCAGCTTCGGCTGACCTTATGGCCGAGTCGCAGTAGCCTATCCGGTGAGCTCGCGCTCCAGGGCATGCATACGATCGTTCCCTAGGGTTCAATCACAGCATGCCTGGCCGACAGTCACCTCGGTGCGCAGATGATGATCTGTCCGGAATGTCTTCCAGCATGATCCACGCAGGAAAGGTAAGTAGCTCCCCTGCTTCGGCAGGGTGACTTGGCTGGACATTCCTGGAGAGATCAAGTAAGTGGTTGTGGCCCCTTTCTTTCCTCTCTCCCTGCTTTCCCTCCTCCCTGGGCTCTGAGCTAAGGTTGCTGGGTGTCACCTGGGGGGCTCCATCTGGAGCGGGGCGGCGCTGTAGCTGTCATTTAAAAAATGTAATTTTGCCTACCTGTGTGTGCCTTTCTCCCTTCATGCTGTCGGCGGCCATTTTGGGGTGGTCCATGCCTGTTGGCCTCTAGTGACTGTCCGGCGGCCATTTTCTTGTGGTTCGCGCCAATATGTATATATCGCCGCTCGGCGGCCATTTACTTGTGGTTCGCGCCCGCTTTGGCCTCTATTGACTGTTCGGCGACCATGTTTCTTGTGGACGCCTGTATGTAATTACCGCCGCCTGGCAGCCATCCTTTTGTGGCCCGCGTCCGTTTTTTGCCTCTACTGTCGGCTTGGCAGCCATTTTCATAGGGCCCACATTGTTTTCGATACGGCCGCTTGGCGGCCATTTTGCGGAAGTCTTCGGCCTCTAGGGTGCATTTCACTGGCGCGAATTCACACAGGGAACGCTGATGAGAATCAGACTGACACAGGCAGCGGTGGGATAGCATCACAGGCGGAGCACACGGCAGCGATAGCAGTACCATTCCAAGGGTGGTGAGTCCTCTGGGAGATCTGCATCTCTGTAGAAGCTAGGAGGGTGGCCTATTGATACCTTGCCTGGAGTCCCAGTGGGTGACAGCGCGTGGGTCAGCAGGGCATCTGAAGCAGACAATTTTTTTCCCTGAAACACCTGAGTTGGCAGCTGGTGCCCCTGGAGGCTTTGTTGCCAAGGTAGAGGCGGCGCATGGGAACACGGGGGGGGGAATCACCCCCGCCCCCGCCATCTTCTGGGGATAATTCTGATGCAGAACCAGGCCCGGCTGTGGCTCATGGCCCGGATTCTGATGCATCAGAGACTGCAGACCATGACCGGTCGGACAGTGAGAATGACTCCAAGTCCAGGTCAGCACACAAAAAGGCTTTGGTATCTGACCTGATCACGGCAATCCGGGATACGCTAAAATGGGAGAATGCTGCTAAAGAAGCAGAGACACCGGTCCCCTTTGGGTTCCGTAAACCGGCCCGCACTGCTAAGGTGTTTCCTTGTGTGTCTTATCTTGATAAGTTCTTGTACAAGGAGTGGGAAGACCCACTGAGGGTTTTTTGCAGCCCCAAAAATTTTGGGGCGGTTCGGTACCCCTTGAGGAGAGTTCCTGAAAAAATGGACCTCTCCCCCCGATAGTGGACCCCCGTGTCCAGACTTAACAAGTTACCACGATTCCAGTGGAAGGGGCTCCTGTCTTCAGGGAAACTCGCTACCTATACACAATGGGGGGCTCAGCGGTACGTCCAGCATTGGCTGGGGTTTTTATGATGGCTCAGACACTGACTGAGTATGCAAAAGGCTACTCCAGGGGTTAAAGACACGGGAGACTCCTCCTAACGAGGTAGCTCTGGCCTACCAGTTGGTACAGGGCCTTGAGCCTGTCTGCAAGTCAGACTTGGCCCCTTGCTGTCTTGGACCTTGGGTTATGCGGTGGCACTACGCCACCTGATCTGGCTAAGGTGCTGGTCTGCGGACCAATCTTCCAAGAAGGCCCTTTTGGATCTGCCCTTTTAAGGCGACAGACTTTTGGGGCCTCTCTGGATGACATTTTTTAAGATGCCACAGGAGGTAAGAGCACATTGCTTCTGCAATCCAAAGAAGGTAAGGAGCCACGCCATAGGCTAGGGCCCTCCTTCACCGCGCACAAGCGGTTCTTTCGTCCGCCTAGTGAAGCAAGTAAATGACCCCAGGCCGATAAATCGCCTGCTGAGGAACAGAAGCGTCCCTGGGTTTGCAAGCCCAACCTTGCTTGCCTACCGAACAGATTTTTTACCCTCTTAAGCGCCAGCTTCAGCCGACTTGTCAGGAAGCCCTACATGGGTCCAAGACCTGCTGATACGCAGGGTGGGCCTTCCTGTCTTGGTACAGGGGTCCTACTCAAATCTGTTCGTAGTGCTGAAGGAGGAGGGGGTTCGTCCTGTCTTGGATCTCGGGACCCTCAACTGCTTTGTGAAAGTACAAAGGGTCCGGAAAGGAGTTGGCTCGCTCTGTTGCGCTCCCTTCCGTCCAGGGGATTTTCCGGCATCCTTGATCATCAAGGATGCATGCTTGCATGTCTCCATATGCACCAGGCATCAGATGTCTGCGTTGGCGGCTGGGGGAAGACCACTACCAATGGTGGCTCTCCCCTTTGGCCTGGCATCGGCACCAAGGGTGTTCACCAAGGTGCTTGCCCCGATTCTGGCCCTACTAAGACAGCGTGGCTTCGCTATCATGGGCAACTTGGATGGTCTTCTGAGGGTCACTTCAGACTTAAATTTAGAAGTAAGCATGTGTCTATAACCTGTCATACCCTCCGATACTGGTGGGGTGCTGAACACTCAGAAGTCAGTATTGGTACCGTCCCAACTCCTAGTGTGTCTAGGGTTGATTCTGGACTCCTCAAAGGTGTAAGTTTTTTTTCTCCCTAGGGGAAAGTTCCAGACCCTTCAGGCTGCGGTGCGGCAGTTGACATCCCAAAGATGGGTTGTCACGCCACATTTGCAGGCGAGTCCTGAGCCTCATGATAGCCTCCTACGAGGCAGTACCATAGGCACTATTTCACACGCGAGTGTTATAGAGGTAACTCTGTCCTGAAGGGTCAAGTGCCCTTCATCCCTGGATTATCAAAATCCGGGTGAGCCATCTAATCAGGACCTCCCTAGTTGGTGGCCGACATCACCGGCATTTCTGTCTGGGAAGTTGTTCCTTCCCTTTCACTGGACGGTGGTCACGGCGGATGCCTGTCTTCCCAGTTGCAGAGGAGTCTGAGGAGCTCAGTCAACCTGGGTCGCTGGACTCCGGAGGAATCCCATTGCAGATCATTGGCCTGAAATCCGGGCGATCTGGCTTTGCCTCTCCACATGGTTTCAGAGGCTACAAGGGCGTCCAGTCAGAATCCAGTCGGACAAACACCACAGTGGTGGCGTATGTCAATCATCAGGGAGGAACAAGCAGCTCTGCTGCAGCATCGGAGGTCGCTCCCCTCCTAAGGGGGCTCCATTACCAGAGGGGAAGCATGCCAGTCATATATCTTTTGGCTTCTCGACTCAATCGGAAGGTATTGAGGTTTGTGGCCAGGTCAAGAGACCCATGGGCAAACACGACAGATGCGTTGATGGCACTGTGGAGTCGGTACCGGCTAATCTATGCCTTTCCTCCTCGGAAGCTCCTTCCTCATCTGCTTTGCAGACTGGAGGCAAAGAGGATTACAATAGTCCCAATTGCTCTGAATTGGCCTCGGCGTCTTTGGTACGCCGATCTAGTGTGTCTGGTAGCAGACGCCTTTTGACATCTACCGCTAAGAAGGACCTGCTGTCGCAAGGTCCCATACGCCATCCTGTTTTTTTTTTTTACAGCCACTGGCTTAACGGCATGGCTTGAGAGCCAGGTGCTAAGAGACCAGGGCCTGTCAGACTCGGTGATCTCTACCATGAGGAGTGCTCAGAAATCATCCCCTAGGAAGATTACCATCGCACTTGGAAGACCCGCATATCCATTTGTGAGGAAATGCGGTGGCATCCGTGTACTTATTTGGTTCCAGAGTACAATTAGGGGGCAGGTATCTGCCCTGGCTGTCTTTTTCAAATGACCCCTGGTGGCTCACTCTCTAGTGAGAACGTTTCTACAGTGGGTTCGGCAGGCGGCCCCTCCGGGCCACCCTTCACTACCTCCGTGGGGCTTGTGTAGCAGACGTCCTTTTGGCGTCTACCACTACGAGAGGACCTGCTGGTGCAGGGTCCCATATGCCATCCTGCTTGCAGTCAATGGCTTTAACGGCATGGCCTCTAAGTGCCTCAGAAACCACCATTTGAGAACATCAGGGAAATTCCCTTGTTGACACTTTCTCAGAAAGTGGTCCTTTATGCCAGTAAGGGGGGTTTCTGAGCGGGCAGCCTTGTCATACAAGCCTCCCTATCTGATCTTCCACAAGGATAAGGTGGTGCTGCGTCCACAGCCTTCTTTTCTTCCTAAGGTCGTGTTTCGACCTTCCATCTCAAGGAAGACATGTACTGCCAACCTTGTGTCCTCATCAGTCGAATCCTAAGGAGACGACGTTGCATTCCTTGGACGTTGTCCAAACTCTGAGAGACTGCTTGTCTGGTACTGCTACGTTCCGGAGTCCAGACTCACTGTTTGTTTCAGTGGCTGGTCCCAAGTAGGGCCCAGCGGTGTTGTCGGCCACCATCTCTAGGTGGATCCGACAGATCGTGATCAGGCTTAAGCCATGAAGGGTCAGGCGCCTCCCTTTCCCGGCGCAATCGACCAGGGCAAGAGGTGCCTCTTGGTTTACATCAGTTAAGACGGTTTTCTGAGCCGGCAGCCTTGTCATGCAAGGCTCCTTATCTGATCTTCCACAAGGATAGGTGGTGCTGCCTTCTTTTCTTCCTAGGGTCTTCGACCTTCCATCTCAAGGAAGACATTGTACTACCATCCTTGTGTCTTCACTTTTTTTGGACGCTGCCCGAGCTCTGAGAGCATCTAGCGTCTATTTCACCAGGTGTGTAAGGCGGCGACCTGCTCGTCCGTTCACACTTTCACTAAACTTTACAAGTTGATGTGTGGGCATCTTCGGATGTTTCTTTCGGCCGCAAGGTATTGCGGCTGTTTAGAGTTGCAACTCCTCTGTTGAGGAGCTCTGTTTTGTTTTGGGGTGAAGTTGTTTTAATGCTGTTTCCACCCCTCGGTTTTTTGACACTACTTTGGGACGTCCCACTTGTCAATAGGAAGCTGTGTCAGTCCATGAACGAAAGAGTAAATAGGATTTTTTACTCACCGTAAAATCCTTTTCTCTGAGTTCATGGACTGGCACAGCACCCACCCCTCGTTTTAAGTTTGTACTGCTTTTTGACGAACTGATCTGCGAGGTGCAGAGAGAGGCATTATACCCAGAGGGTCCGCCCCCTGGGCGGTGCTGTAAAAGGTGTGATGTAACACTTTTTACAAGTTTTTTCTGCCTAGTCACTCCTAAAGATAGGATAATACCCACTTGTCAATAGGAAGCTGTGTCAGTCCATGAACTCAGAGAAAAGGATTTTACAGTGAGTAAAAAATCCTATTTTCTTATTTCAGTCAACTGTAAGAACTGTAGCATATTGTGACAAGTTGCAGTGAAAAGTGGCGACAAGCTGCATTTTTTGCAAAGTAACTCATTGCAGCATTATAGTGTGAACAGGGCACAAGGAAAACAAATGTTTTCCATGTGTATGGGATGGTACAACCCATTAACACCCATCATACCATAAGAACATACCTAAAATAAAAAATAAAACACACAACAAGGATTGTGGAAAAGTTTAGGCCGCGGCCCCTTTATTGGGTTTAAAACAATTTTAATTATGAAATGAACTTTAACCTTTAATACCATAATCACTGTTAACCATTAACAGATCAACATGCTTAGTCACTAAGACTAAAGCAGCAATATCTTATACCAACCAAATACCAGTTTACCAACCACTGTCCACCCACAAAGTGGGCGACATTACCCAAAAAAATAGACCTTCAATATCAAACAGAACTGTTGGTAACCAATAACAGACCAATTTGCTTAGTCACTAAGACTCAAGCAGTAATATCTTATATAAAACAAGTAACAGTGTACCGACCACTGTCCACCCACAAAGTGGGCGACATTACCCACATAAAGGGGGACCGCGACGGGGGGAAATAAAGGGGAGGGAGGGTGGAAGAGCAGGTCAAAAGATCCAGAAGGAAGGCTGAGGAGAATCCAGAGGTGAATCCAACTGACAGACCTGAGGTAAATACTAACTTCGCCCAGTGACAGGGGAGGGTATAAGTAAAAGGTTACACTCTTTGGCTAGATGTTTCCCACCAAAGGATTTGTCACCAATCCAGTGCTCTACATCTGAGGTGAATCTTCCTAGCAACAGCAGGCAGCTTGTCACCTGAAACACAAAACAGAAAGAACCAGCAAAGCAGCCATAGAGAGACATGTACTTAAAGTGGAGCTCCACCCTAAATAGCAACTTTTGCTATTTGGAACCCTCCCCCCCTCCGGTGTCACAATTGACACCTTTCAGGGGGGAGGGGGGTGAAGATACCTGTCTAAGACAGGTATTTTCACCCACATCCGGGAGTCCTGTCTCCGGGAATCTGCGGGAGTTACGTCACTTCCCGCAGACTTCCCTTGGTGTTCTGGGAGACACTTGGCTCCCAGAACACAGGAGCACCAATCAGAACGGCGCAGCGCGACTCGCGCATGCGCCGTAGGGAACCGGGCATGAAGCCGCAGGGCTTCACTTCCTGGTTCCCTCAGCGAGGATGGCGGAGGGAGCAGCAGAGCGACGAGCGGTCGCTCGTCCTCTGCTGCGGACGTCGCTGGACTCCAGGACAGGTAAGTGTCCAAATATTAAAAGCCAGCAGCTGCTGTAGCTGTAGCTGCTGGCTTTTAATTTTTTTTTTCCGGCGGAGCAACCCCTTTAACAATTATCATAGCCCTCTATTAAGAGTAAAATGTATTTATTAAACAAATGGGTGTTAGGGGTGACAATCCCATGGGGCCATGTCTCTATTTTATTCTTTCGTGGCCCTGACGTTCAGGTTGAGCCTGCATTGAATTATGAAAATCAGTGTAGCTCAAAGAACATGGTGTGAATGAAAGAAAAATGGGAGAATAGAGGTTATTACAAAAGTGTTTGCAAAGTTAAGAAATCATATTTTTTTTATAATACTGCTGTGTAGGGGGGCTTCTATAATACAACTTATAAAAATATACTATTAATAACTATTTCACTTGATTTTGTCTTGAATGGAGGTTTATTTTTTTTTAGCAAAACAGAACAGTTGGTTTATTAATTACTAGTAGGAAAGATTTCCTGCAAGAAAGCAAGTTTTCCAAAGACATCTGGCATTCTATTTGTCCTTAACACATTTACACTATACTGGCATACACATGCCTTTGTAATCCTGTATCAGCTTTAGCTTTGAGCTGAAACCGGAAAATACTTTCCTAAAATAGTAGCTTGAAAATGTGGCTTAACAAATAGGTGACATTTAAATGACTAGACTTAGACCTTTTTATTGTCCTTTTTAAGCAGACGAAAAAGTTGTTGTTTTTTAGGTTGCCATGACACTCTTCAAAACAGGCTTACAGGCTTCCTGTTCATTCCTGTTCATTCTGCTGCAACGAAAGCTTTTGCTTTAAAGAACACTGAACCTCACCCGATGGGCGTTGGCACTGGCACAATGTTTAACATCCTGTGACATAATGTTTACATTTACAGGAGTTTCACTAGATAAATGGATAAACTAGATAATTTGTGATAAAATACTTACTGAGCATACCAACTAATTCAGTATTTTCATGTCAAGATCTTGCCTTCCCCCTGTGTTTCCCAGTAAGTTTGGAATTTTGCAAGAAAAAGGAGGTTTTGTATTTAGCTAGGAAAATTAATTTACATGTTAATGGAATGGCCACTTCTATCAGACCTTCACTCCTATATTATGGTAGAGGAGCCACAGAATTGTTTTGCGATTTCTCTGCACATCTGAAGATGACACACCTTGCCCACCCAGCAGTTACAAACACACCACTAGGTGGCAGCGTACAACTACCACATATCCAGCTTGCTATGGGGGCACCCGAGCCGAGCTGCAGCTCTGTGTGTCCATTCAGACACAGAGCGAGCTGCGCCCCCCCTTTCTCTCCTCATTGGCTGACTGACTTTGATTGACAGCAGTGGGAGCCAATGAGGAGGGGAGTCCCGGGCAGCCGAGACAATCCTACAACATCGCTGGATAGAGAGGGGGCTCAGGTAAGTATTAGAGGAGCTGAGGGGGGTGGGCTGCTGCACACAGAAGGCTTTTTATCTTAATGCATAGAATGCATTAGGAAAAAAAAACCTTCTGACTTAACAACCACTTTAAAGATGAAGTAAATTCTTCCTTTTTATTGTACCTACAGGTAAGCCTTGTTGTGGAAATTTTTATTAATGCAAATCAGATGTCTCCCAGCGTCCGTTTTGCTGTAATACGCTCATGCGAGCGTGTCCGCACATACAGACACCGGTGAATAACCGTTGGATGCGGAAATCTTCCCGTGGACGCAGAGATCCGTTCACAGTTTTAGTGGATGTTCATTTATGCCTCACCAAGAGACTGGCCACCTCATGGCGACTGCATCTACACTCCCGGCAAACAGACCTACGCACATGGGAACAATAGTATAATCGTACAAAACATGGATTGATGAGCCATGTGGAGCACCGTTCGTGCCAATAGTAAACAGAGGGTAAATGCACACAGTCCTGATCCAAGTAATGTGCAGTGTTTTCACCCAGCATTGTCTTGGATGCCTGCACACGCATTTCAGCAGGAAACTGCACACGTTGTTCTGCACATGAACGATCGCATACGTCACTACCTGATATCTATTTGAATGTATACAAGTGTCTGATTGGCTAATTGTGAAGCCACCACCTCTTTTTGTTATCTCTGTTCAGCCCTATAAATAAACTGGACCACCCTAGGTCACTAGGACGATATACTGACCTCTCAATGTGATACCAGTCTTTGTGTCTGTGTCACTTGGTTTTGTGAAAGTGCGCTTTCCTAGATTATATGAAAGAGCTGTAATTGTGCTTATTAGCGCAGCGGAATTATTTGCTTATAGGCGAAGCTCATAATTTCTACAACAGCCTATAATAAGGCTTACCTGTAGGTACTTTAAACATCTCCTAAACTTGCACCGTTTTAAGAGATATTTACTATATATGCCGACGTCATCGATGCATGCGCTCTGAAGAAACGGCTGTCTGTGCCATGACCGGCAGCTCCCGTTTGCGTGCGTGAGAGTAACATCATTGCTGCTCAGGCCAATCACAGTGCAGGAGCCCACGAACCAGGAAAAAGCACAGAGGAAGATGTTGGCCATCTCAGCGGTGTGTGGGTGCCGCTGAGAGAGCTTTTTTTTCAAGGTAAGTATTTTATAATGAGCTAGTATGCAATGCTCTGCAGAGCGCTTCCGTCTCTACTGTGGGCATGTGAAGCCCACTAGAAGTCTCTCCTGGGATATTGTGATGCTGGATACCCAGCATGCACCTCCCAATCTTGTGCGTGCGCACTATACACAGGGCATAGCGCAGGAAGATTATCTTGTTGTCTCCTGGGATTGATAACATGCATATCCTAGGAGACATTGCAAAGCTGTAAATCACGGCGTCGGCCGTGAAGGAGGAAGACAGAATCAAATACAGAATTACTACAGTAAGTGATTGAAAAAAGAAAATGATATGCCAAATTTCAATCACTGCACACTTTACTGCTGGGTGGGGAAAACTTAAAAATGTGGGTGAGACTCCACTTTAAGACCGTAGATGCTCTTCAAAATTTTACACACAAAGTTGTCTCCTTGCTCAAACCCTTGTGGTTGCTCCATGTAGAGGTCTTCCTTAATGTCTCCATATAGGAAAGCCATTTTAACGTCTAGGTATTTGACTTGCATACCCTTCCTGGCTGCAACGCTAAGAAGTTGTTTTATCGTAATCTTCACCAAATTTCTGAGAGTAACCCTTTGCAACTAGTCTGGCTTTGTATTTGTGGATATTCCCTTCTGCGTTTTACTTCAATTTGAAAGTCCACTTGCTTCCTAAAGTTTTGCGATTGGGTGTTCAGGTTTTATTTTCTTAAAGTGACTTCAACCTAAAAAATGTCATTTACAATTTTTTTACATATGTGCAGGCTTAAGGGTTAAAGTTAAAATGTATTTGTGACGGAAGACCTTTTCAGAAGTATATGTAAGCCGTGTGCAAAGTATCTTCCCCTCCTATCCTTACCCCTCCCAACTTTGAACAAAAACAGTAACTGGTTGCTGTGCACACTATTTCAAGTTTCCTACATCAACAGAATCAACATGCCTAAGTGTCCAAAGTGCCAGAAAGAAGTGTATTTTGGTAAGTACAATACACAGCAAACATACAGGCTTTTATCTGACAACACACTGTAAAGTCTTATGAACCGTAACAATAAGCTTTTATTGGTTTAGGTGCTTTAAAGCAATATCTGCTTTTTCTTGTAATGCAAATAAAAATAATACCTAAGACATGAACAGGTGGAAGTTTACTAAGTGTACAAAAGATAGTCAACCATATTTTATCATTCTGACTAAATTCCAAAATCTGAATCCTATTGGATTCTCTAGGTGACTGTACTTTGCTTATCACTATTGTCAGTTGCATAGCCTTATTAATAAGCTGCGATTAATGCAAAAATATAATATTCTAGTATTTTTGGGCAAATGGATTGCTCTTTATGACATAAACTGCTTGTATGTTGTGCTCTGATGATACTCACTATTCAAACACAGGGTACACATGCTGTATATTTCTGTAGAGACAGTAATGTGACGGTGCAGATTAAGTATCATCTGGTAAAGTAAGAATAATTTTGTCAAATGCTGAACAAATCCAAAATGATGAAAGTACTATCTGGGAGACATTCAGAAAGAATCACTATGTCACTCAGTAAACTTTTTCTATAGCAACATTTATCATCTGTGTTATCTATACGGTAAAATTGCCAGCATATTTTATGTCAGAGGTTGAAGATTTACAAATAAAAACAGGAACATATTTCATTTACAGGTTAGATAGGGAAAGCTGAAACTGGTTGCTGTAGACAAACGTACCCTTTTTCTATGCTCCCGTCATAATAGCCCAGCCTTATTTTTAACTTATTTAATATAAAAACCTACTAAACATATGGATGGAACATGTAGGGTGTAACAAGTTCCAGCAGCTGCAGTCTCTCTCCACACCCCCCCCCCCCCCCCCGTTCACCAGTGACAACGGGCAGGCATTGTCTCAGGGCTCCCACTGCCGTTCTTTGAAAATAATGTGGCCGAGCGGGGCCATGCCTGCCCAGCCTTTGTGGCTGTCAGCTTGTAGTCTCAATGAACTACCATGGCCCTGTTGAGCGCTCAGGTAGTTCATTACCTTTTCCTGTCAGTGTGTATCTGCCTGCCTGTACAAGCGGACAGATACACTGAAACGTCCACGGAAGTTCTGCATGGCACCCGCAATCTGCTGATCGTGGGTGCAATGCTTTCCAGGCTCCAAGTAAAAAAATAAATGCACAGTTTTTTTACATGCAAAAAGATGTGTATTTATTTTTTTTATTTACTTTTTTTAAAGGTGAATTTATACTTTAACCCTGTGATAGCAATCAAGTAAATATAAATAAAAGAAATATTTTAAAAATTTGCCATAACCCCTGTTTATCCAACACACACCTAAACACAGCCCAGGATGTGCACGTGTATGTAAATCATTGTTGCAGCACACGTGTGATGCATTGCCATGAATGTCAGAGTGAGAGAAATCATTCTAGCACAAGAGCTCCTGGTTAACTCTATACTTATGAGCTGTAAAAGCTTTTAAAGTGTCACCTATGGAGATTTTTGGGTACCGTAGTTATTTGTGATATTGCAGGTGCACACAATTTGAGGACTTGGCATGTTACAAAGTAAAGCCCCGTACACACAATCGGTTTGACTGATGAAAACCGTCCGATGGATGGTTTTCATCAGACCAACCGATCGTGTATGGTACCCATCGGTCTTTTTTCCATCGGTTGTAAAAAATAGAACTTGTTTTAAAATTTTCCGATGGATAAAAAACCGATGGGAATTTCCGATCGTCTATGGGCAAGTCCATCGGTTAAAAAACCCACGCATGCTTAGAATCAAGTCGACGCATGCTCAGAAGCATTAAACTTCATTTTTCTCGGCTCATCGGAGTGTTTTACGTCACCGCGTTTGGAACGGCCGGTTTTTTGACTGATGGTGTGTGGCCAAGACTGATGAAAAACAGTTTCATCGGATTTCCGATGGACAAATCCATCGGACGAAAATTCATAGGTTATCCAATCGTGTGTACAGGGCTTTACAGTTAATCTGGATAAAAAAAAGACACTTCAGCCAACATAAAAAACAAAACATATATGTTGGATATCTATTTACTCAACGCAACCTTATCTTTTATATTTTACCAAAAATGGGTATTATATTGTTTTTGTTTTCCACTTAACTTAATTTTATTGTATTTTTTCCTGAAAATCTGCATTTACTAAACAGTTGCGCAAATATCATGTGACATAAAAATGGCAACTATTATTATTCTACGAGAATTTATATAGCGCCAACTGTTTGCGCCGCGCTTTACAACATGAGGGCGGACAGTACAGTTACAGTACAATTCAATACAAGAAGGAATCAGAGGGCCCTGCTCATTAGAGCTTACAATCTAGAAGGGAGGGTCAGATGATACAACAGGTAACAACTGTGGGGGATGAGCTGATTGACAAAATCAAAGTACAGTTGTTAGGCGTGGGCAAAATAAGCTTCTCTGAAGAGGAGGGTTTTCAGGGATCGTCTAAAAGCAAACAGAGTAGGAAATAATCGGATAGATTGAGGTAGAGAGTTCCATAGGATTTTAGAGGCAACTATCATCTTTTTATTTTACAGCACCTCTGCTTTATAAAAATATATAATATTCAGGGGGTTTTAGTAATCTCATTGCCAAAAATGAAGATTTTTACACGTCAAAAAAATAAAGAAAAAATAATTCTTTAATACCAAACTAGTAAAGAACATTACTATTAGCCTGCAGGGTCAGGGAATCTACAAACCTAGTAACAAATTCAAATCAGGGAGTCACACAGAAGACCAATGAGGCAAGCACAGAAATTTTGTGAAGGACATTTTTAAAAGTCTTTAATAGCTTATAGGTTCACTTCAATACAAAAGCATAAAACCTAAAATATGTAATTTACTAACTTGCAGAATAGATTCTGCAGATATTCCATGTATCTTTGCTACATATGTGCAGGCTTAAGGGTTAAAGTTTTATAATGAAGAAGACATTTTTCACAAATATATCTGAGCCGTGTGCAAAGTATCCTTGCCCCTCCCAACTCTGAACAAAAACAGTAGCTGAGTTGCTCTGCACAATATTTCAATTTTCCTACATCATAAGAATCAACATGCCCAAGTGTCCTAAGTGCCAGAAAGAAGTGTATTTTGGTAAGTACAATACACAGCAAACATACAGCATTTTATCTGACAACACACTGTAAAGACTTTATCTGTTTAGGTGCTTTAACCACTTTAGCCCCGGAAGATTTGGCTGCTCAATTACCAGACCATTTTTTTGCGATACAGCACTGCGTCGCTTTAACTGACAATTGTGCGGTCGTGCGACGCTGTACCCAAAATTTACATCCTTTTTTTCCCCACAAATAGAGCTTTCTTTTGGTGGTATTTGATCGCCTGCGGGTTTTTTTTTTGCGCTATAAACAAAAGAAGAGCGACAATTTTGAAAAAAAACACTATCTTTTACTTTTTGCTATAATAAAAATCCCAATTTAAAAAAATTATAAAAAAATTTTCCTCAGTTTAGGCCGATATGTATTCTTCTTCATACTTTTGTTTAAAAAAAAAAAATCACAATAAGCGTATATTGATTGGTTTGCACAAAAGTTTTATAGCGTCTACAAAATAGGGGATAGATTTATGGCATTTTTATTATTATTATTATTTTTTTTACTAGTAATGGTGGTGATCAGTGATTTTTATCGGGACTGCGATATTGCGGCAGACAGATCAGACACTTTTGACAAATTTTTTGGGACCAGTGACAATTATACAGCGATCAGTGCTATAAAAATGCACTGATTACTGTATAAATGTCACTGGCAGGGAAGGGGTTAACACTAGGAGGCGATCAAGTGGTTAACTGTGTTCCCTAGGTGTGTTCTAACTGTGGGGGCAATGGGACTGACTAGGAGGAGAGAGAGAGATTGGTATTCATACTTAGTATGAACACACGATCAGTCTCCTCTCCCCTGAAAGAACAAGGATCTGTGTGTTTACACACACAGATCCCGGTTCTCGCTCTGTCACGAGCGATCGCGGTTGCCCGGCGGTCATCACGCCCACCGTGCACTCGCATCGGCTTCAACGGCAAGCCCCGGGCGTGCACGCATGCCTCCGGCGGTGCACGCAGGCATCCTAGTGGTCAAAAGGCAAAGCAACATAAGGTAATGTCGTTTTGCCCAGGGTTGCTGGTCGGGAAGGGGTTAAAGCAATACCTGCTTTTTCTTGTAATGCAAATAAAGATAATACTTAAATGGTAACTCCACTTTCGTGAGGAAACAAAATAACAAATGAAGAAAAAATAATATAGCACATATTATTGCGACACTAATCATATTGTAATTGAATGTTATTAAAAATTACCTTTCCTTTTGAATCTGCAGCCACTGTAATTTTCTGAGAATGCATTGCAATATGGCTACCTGGAGTTATTCTGTACACAGAGTGTGTACTGGCCACTCCCCAGAAACACAATTTCCTGCTTGTGTGATTGGCTCACCAATTTTCCCAGAAGTCTGCCTAAGATACAAGTCAGATTTCAGGCATCCCCTGCAACAAATTTTTTGGAGAGATACTTTCAATAGGAGCACATCTAAAGGGATGCAGGCCCAGCAGATTTTCTCATTAGTGCCCTGCATTTGCACACCTGACATTTAATTATGAAACCACTCCCATTAGACCTAATCTGCACAGAAAAACACACATGGATTTCTTCTGAATAACAATCTGCAACAAAGGCTGTTATAATCCTTGCAATGTACAAAGATCACCCAGAGGGGAATGTTTTTTTCTAAACAAAAGTGGAGTTACTCTTTAAGACATGAACAGGTGGGAGTTTACTTAGGCTACTTTCACACTGAGGCGCTGGATGCGCTGGCGGTATAGCGGCGCTATTTTTAGCGCCGCTATACCGTCGTTTTTGCCGCGATTTGCGGGCGTTAGCAGGGGGATTTTAACCCCTGCTAGCGGCCGAAAATGGGTTAAAAACGCTCACAATAACGCCTCTTTGCAGCGTTTTACGATCGTTTTGGAGGCGCTACCCCATTGATTTCACTGGGCAGGGGCGCTATAGGAGCGCTATTTTTAGCGCTCCTATTGCGCCTCAAAGATGCGGCTTGCAGGAGTTTTTTGACCCTCCTGCAAGCGCAACGCTCCAGTGTGAAAGCCCTCGGGCTTTCACATTGAATACTATTGAGCGGCTTTTTTGGGGCGCATTGCAGGCGCTATTTTTAGCGCAATAGCGTCTGCAAAGCGCCTCAGTGTGAAAGGGGCCTAAGTGTACCAAAGATAGTCAACCATCTTATCATTCTGACTAAATTCTAAAAAATCTCAATTTTTATTGGATCCTCTAGGTGACTGTACTTTGCTCATCACCATTGTCCATTGCAGAGACTTATTCAAATATTGCTGCGATTAATGTAAAAAATATAAAACATACGTGTGACAGGAGTTACTTTGGGCGGAGGGCTTGTGAAACCCAGGTTACCTTAGAGAGGTCGGGAAACTCCTTGTCCAGCTCCTCCAGCCCCCCCCCCCCCCTATGTGTACGTCACCCTTACAGACACATGTGTGTATATATCCCTGAAGACTATCCCCCTCTTTGTTGGCATAGAGACACAGGGTGGGGTAAACTTTACATCCAATAGCATAAGGCACAGGTACATTCAAACTTTTTAACAAATGTTATAAACAAAAACAGGGCATGCAGCCAACTTTGTCAGTGGGAAGGGCACTTGAAGAAGCTTTCCCCTTTCTTGGGGAGATGAACAAGGAGTTTCCTGACCTCTCTAAGGTAAGCTGGGTTCCCGTCACAATATATATATATATATATATATATAAAATTATATTTTAACACTCTAATGCCCTGTACACACGATAGGATTTTCCGTCAAAATAAGTTGGATGTGAGCTTTTGGTCGTATATTCCGACCATGTGTATGCTCCATCCAACATTTTCTGGCAGAATTTCCGCCAGCAAAAGATTGAGAGCAGGTTCTCTATTTTGTAAGCAGTATCTTAGCCCTTATCAACAAACTAGTGATTAAAAGGAAAAAAATAGTGGCGCTACGTGCTGAAATCCATAAAAGTAATCCAGTGAATTATTTCCGGTGTAAAATCTTTCTAAATCATCCACCACACCAGTGTGCTTCAGTGACTCACTCACCAGATTCCAATGCCTAGCACATTCGTGGTAGGCTAAAGTGCTTTCAAACCACACCAAGGGTTAAACGACTTTCCAAAATCCAACCCTGTTTGTGAGGGATCTCTCCACATGAAAATAAAAAAGTGCTCCACTAGTGTAATAACGCATGAACCAGTTTATTAAAACACTTTAAAACACTCTTCAACCTTTGCACTCACATTCCGAAAATTCAAAGCCAGCTAAACTGAAAATCACAGCAAGTTTTCAAATCTCTCATTTAGCGGTGAACTGCGGTCACGGCGGACCCGAGGTATACGGATGTACAAGTACACCCCTCCTCGATCTCGGAATCTCGAGTCTCCACTTCCTTGGTCAATGTTGCACTTCACACCTCCGACATGTTTCGTCACACAGACTTAATCATGGGATTTGCTGTACGGTCCGACAATCACTCCTTTTATACTTCCCCATTTCATTGATACCGTAGGACTCTGCATCGAGCCTGCGCACACCTCGTGTCCCCGCAGCCGCAATTCACCGACTGTTACATCAGTTAGTGAGTAGCCATAGGGTGTTCTTTAAACTTATATTTCAAAAATACAAATTATCCCTTCAAATGGCCACATATTATGCCACTTAGAGTAGCAGAGGGTACAGCTGATGGGGCTGGTGCAACCTGCTGCGCTGGCAGGCGTTTCGCCTGGGGTTGTGGGATCTGCAAACTGGGATCAGTGTCTTAAATGACTGAAAGGTGCTAGAAAGCTCCTTGACTAACGCTGCTAGGTCACTACACTGCTTCCTGGATTGCTCCTTCACCAGGCCTTCATTTCCCCATAGTTGTCTTACATGATGGGCATTTCTTCTTAGAACTGCACGGAGGCTTGATTTTTGTCTGGGGTTTTACTCTGTAACAACAAAAAAACAAGAGTTGCCTGCCTCTACTACCCCATGTATACCATGCATATCGACATCGGGAGTGACCCCAGGACCACCTACCACCAGGATCCCAGTCCACCCCCCTTCCCTCTGACCACCAAGAGGGGATGACACCCGTGGAGCTAACAAGTAAAAAGGGTAAGGGATCACCACCCCAGGGTTTCTCTTAGCTTATAAGGACTGGTGCTGGCATTGCCAGGAGCTATCTGAGTCGCCTCCGCTTCTGACATTTCCCACTGAGGATTGGTGGTCCTGCCTTTCTGAGCCCCCTGCTGTCCACTATAACAATGCGAGCTAACACCAGCCTGTGCCCATCCCGCTCTTCAGAGAACACGGCCGGAACCGGAAGCCGAGGGTCCAGCAGAAGTGCCTGCACCCACCAGACATGACATCACCCGCCACTCAGCCCAGCCTCAAGCTCCACTGCTGGCCGCACAAGATGCGGTCTCTCGGAGGTGGCTGTCTTGAATGACGATTAGGGAAAGAATCATTATGCCACTCAGTAGACTTTTTCTATAGCCAGTGCATTAACAATCTCAGAAAGTAAAAACAACATTTATCATCTCTGTTATCTATACAGTAAACTTGCATATTTTATGTCAGAGGTTGAAGATTTACAAATAAAAACAGGAACATATTTCATTTACACTGTATAGGTTAGGTAGGGAAAGCTAAAACTGCTGTAGGCAATCGCACTCTTTTTTTTTTTGCTACAGCCTTAATTTATTTATTTTTTTGTATAAAAAGCAGAGACCTACTAATAATATTACACTAGCTTGGTATAGCTATACCAGTTAAAAAGCTAATTTCCAAATTGATTTTGATAATTGATATGTTTGTTAGGACTCACCATTGCTTTTTAATAATATTATGGGTATTTTTTGCAAGATTTATTAATCCAAATAATATTAGTAGTAATATTAATACTTTATCATAATAATCCAAATAAACATAAGCACAAAAAACTTTATAATCTTAGTTCCCCTTCCAAAATGGACTTTTCCTTCCTACAATCCCACCCCTTCTGTAATATATCGTTGGTTGTTTGTTTACATTTATTTCTTATCTTGCATCTCCCCACTTACCCTGTGGTAATGCTTTTTTGTTCAAGAAATGATTTCACAAGAGTGTTACACAATTTCAGTCAAAGTTCACGAGCCACACCTAGTTGAAACTGTCTGCATTCATTAATGACAATTAACTGCAGTACTTATCTGCAACACATAGTTTAAGTGTTTTTAATTATTTTCTATTTGTTCTATTTCAATTTACAAGCCGACCTCAATGCTCTGTGTAATTGGGCCACTATGTGGCAGATGAGGTTTAATGTTGATAAATGTAAAGTTATTCACTTGGGGGCTAAGAATATGAATGCATCATACATACTAGGGGGAGTACAACTGGGGGAATCCGTAGTGGAGAAGGATCTGGGGGTTTTGGTAGATCATAAGCTCAATAATGGCATGCAATGCCAAGCTGCGGTTTCCAAAGCGAGCAAAGTCCTTTCTTGTATTAAGAGAGGTAGAGACTCCAGAAAGAGAGAGATAATTTTGCCCCTGTTCAAATCATTAGTAAGACCTCATCTGGAATATGCAGTTCAGTTTTAGGCCCCAGTTCTCAAAAAGGATATTAGGGAACTGGAGAAAGTGCAGAGAAGGGCAACCAAACTGATAAGAGGCATGGAGGAGCTCAGCTATAAGGAAAGATTAGAGGAACTGAATTTATTCACTCTTGAGAAGAGGAGATTAAGGGGGGATATGATCAACATGTACAAATATATATAAGGGGTCCATATAGTGAACTTGATGTTGAGTTATTCACTTTACGGTCAACACAAAGGACAAGGGGGCACTTTTTACATCTAGAGGAAAAGAGATTTAATCTCCAAATATGGAAAGGTTTCTTCACAGTAAGAGCTGTGAAAATGTGGAATAGACTCCCTGCAGAGGTGGTTCTGGCCAGCTCAGTAGATTGCTTTAAGAAAGGCCTGGACTTTTTCCTAAATGTACATAATATAACTGGGTACTAACATTTATAGGTAAAGTTGATCCGGGGAAAATCCAATTGCCTCTCGGGGGATCAGGAAGGAATTTTTTCCCCTGCTGTAGCAAATTGGATCATGCTCTGTTGGGGTTTTTCGCCTTCCTCTGGATCAACTGTGAGTGTAGATTGGGTATATGGGATTGTATGATATTATTACATTTTTGTTTGTTTTTTTATGAAATTTAATTGGCAACAGTACATTCAGATTAGCTGATCATGTGACTCTTCAGTCACTGTGCTTGAAACTGAGTATGTGATTGTTTTGCAAAAGCTATAATTTCATTCCTTGATGGATTACACACAGGACTATATTCAATACAGAAATTAACATTTCTGAACTGAAGAAGGCTGTTCCAACTCCAGAATTGAGTCTTGTAGTTTGGTTCCCTACAATCTCATTCTCAATGCTTAGTTATTTTGCATCTGTGTAGACCTCTTTAAAAGTAGATCTTCTCCACAAAGCGTAAATGTCCTTTACGTGTACTATGGAATACAAATGTCCATTTTATGTTCTGTAGCAAAAGGAAACTATAATATTTTGGGGTATTTTATTTTATAGACTAATGCTTTACTATGCTTTAACTACAGGCAGTTAAAGAGCATATTTGTAACAACTTCAGCTACCATTCCCAGTAAAATAGGCAGAGATAACCCCTCCACAGTATATACTGTAAATACAAACAAATGGGAGGTAGCAAATGTCTCAGTGTTGGTTGAGAACAAAAGTACCCCAGGTACAGTATATCACTTCTGTCAAGTACTGAAAGAGGGTGTATAGTTTATGCCAGCCATCGATGGTTCAATTTTATTTCCTGCAACCGCGAGTTGCAGGAAAGAAAATCACTCAATTCCCCCAACAACACAGTCCGTGTTGATGGGGGGAATCTCTCCCACGGAGCTGTTATAGGTATACTGGGGAGGGTGATGCTGGAGGAGTCGGAGGTGGGAGATGAGGACGGCAGCCAGTGATAGTTTACAGCCCCTGCACAGGAGAGGATCCTTCCCAGTCTTAAAGCGAGCTGAGCTGTCATTAGCCAGCTCCCGGTGTGGGGATTGCTGGGTGATCACCTAGCCTGTCATAGGACCGGAGGGTAGGGACCCCACTGCATTCATTAAAGGCTGGTTGCAAGAGGTGTTTGGCAAGGAGACTTTTTTGCCAACCTACACAGTGGAACGTGCCCATAGGTTGCTATTGCGCCCTCTTCCATCAATCAATTCCCCCAGATCGATACTAGCCAGGCTCCTGAATTACAAGGACCGGGAAGTTGTGATGCCAGAGAGAAGGGTGCCATATAATATAATGGCACCAGAATATCATTCTACCCCAACTTCTCTGCAGAGTTGCAACGCAGAAGATCAAAATTTGCTGACGTCAAAAAAAGATTGCAAAGGCTATGCAATGCTATTCCCGGCCAAGTTACCAGTGACTGCCAGAGGTCAGAATCAATTCTTTGAAAATGCACAGGATGCCGTGGTGTGGTTGGATCACAATGAACAGGACTTGCTCCGCTGAGGACGAGAAGACGGCAAAGGTTGATGCTTTGGTTGGAATACAAATAGCGCATAATGGGTGCCATGATACCTTTAACCACTTGCCTACCAGGCACTTATACCCCCTTCCTGCCCAAGCCATTTTTCAGCTTTCAGTGCTGTCGCACTTTGAATGACAAATGTAACACTGTACCCAAACAAATTTTTTCATCATTTTCTTCACACAAATAGAGCTTTCTTTTGGTAGTATTTAATCACTGCTGTGTTTTTTTTTGTTTTTTTTAAAGACCAAAAATTTAGAAAAAAATATGTTTTTACTTAGTTTCTGTCAATAAATTTTATAACTAAGTAATTTGCCGCCTTCACTGATGTGCGCTGATGAGGCGGCACTGATGAGCACTGATAGGCTGAGCTGGTGGGCATTGATGAGGTGGCACTGATGAGGAGGCACTAATATGCCGCACTTATGGGAACTGATATGTGGCATTGATGAGCACTGTTAGGCGTCACTGGTGGGCACTAATAGGCGTTACTGGTGGGCATTGATAGGCGGCACTGGTGGGCACTGATAGGCGGCACTGGTGGGCACTGATAGGTGGCATGGATAGGCGGTACTGATGGGCACTGATGGGTGACACTGATGGGCATTGATTGACAGCAGTGCTGGGCATTGATGGGCAGCACTGATAGGCGTCACTCATAGCCAGCACTGACAGGCATTGCTAATGGGCACTGATTGGTGGCACTTGTGGGCACTGATTGCTGGCACTGTTGGTCAATGGTGGGCACTGATTGGTGACACTTAATTCATATACTGTAATCAGGGCACAGCATCTCTGTTTACATGTGACCGGCTGTAATTGGTCTCAGCCGATCACATGGTTAAAGAGCCGCGGACGACTCTTTACTAAGATCGGGCTCGCGCCATGTCTTAGCAAAACTGCTCAATCGCCGCGCTCCCTGCGGGCGCGCAGTAGCGGCCGTTCTGGAACGCCATCATATGACGTCATCCAAGAACGAGAGCCGCACTGCTCCGCCGTCATTTGACGGTGGGCGGGCGGCAAGCAGTTAAAGTTTGCATCTGCTTAAGAGGGATTATACCCAATTTCCACCCACATCGAGCGAAGAAATATTTTTCTTTATTGGTTGCTACATCTGGTTGCTACATCTGTACTGGCATACATGTGAAATGCTAACGTGTACACTGCTTGTACATTACCAAGCAGCTAGTATATTCCTACGGGTTGGCTCAGGATCGGTGCCGACATGCTGGCTAGACGCCGTCATATCAGATGCCTGTGTGAGGCCTAGAGTCACAGGGGACAGAGCCGGTGGATTAGCCAGGATCAGAGGGGTGTCATCCAGGTACCCCAGATCCTCCTCCGGATTATGTCCGCTAGGCCCTGGGGTTGATGGGGGGTCTTTTCCCCACTTAGAGAAGAGGCATTGGGCAGCGTCTTTAGCTGATCGGGCGGGAGGCCGCCATCTTGGACGGGACCGTCTAGCGGGACTCGAGGGTCTTGTCCTCGCCTAGACATTATGGGGCACAGAAATATTACCAGTCAGACGTAGAGCAGGATCCGCAGCACCCAGCAGTGTCAGTCCCGAGGTTGTAGGGTACAGGATGGCGGTGACTCGGATTCCTAAGGATATTCAGCGGAGCTAATGGCTGCACGTTCTTCTACATGCCTCGCTCGGCCACGCCCTCCACCTTTATTCTGTCTAAATATTTCTGGACCATATCACTTTTGAACACTAGCACTTTTGTGGATCATTTGGGGCTTTGTCAATACCATCCCCATTATGGACTTGAGCTCCTCCATGCTCCTTTATATACACAGAACTAAAGAAGGTATTTAATAAATTTATCTTCTCTTTGTCCCCAGTCACCCACTCTATATTATTTTTGTAAAGGGCCTACATGCTCAGACCTGACATTTTTACTATTAATATATTTGAAGAATTTTGGGGGATTTTTCCTACTATCTTTTGTAATCTGTCATTCTTTGGAATTTTTGCGTCCTTGATTTCCTTTTTACATATTCTGTTATATTCTTTGTAACATTTAAACAATGATAGTGTTCCTTAATTTATTTATTTTTTAAAAGCGCTTATAGTATTTATAGTTTTTTTAACTTTGGTCTTGAGCCACATAGGTTTTATTTTTAGCCTTTTAAACTTATTGCCCATGGGAATATACTTTGCAGTGAGTTCACATACAGTCTTTTTGAATCCACATGGTTTCCTATTGGTCAGATTCACATCTGTGCATTTTATGGAAAGTGCCAGGGACTTTTTTCTGGTTTTTGGTTCCATAGACTTCAATGGATCAAAAACATGTATTGAAAAACTCAAAATGCACTTGAAATATGCAAACTGCAACCTGCATAGGTGTGAATCGAGCCTTAAGCCCCGTACACACGATCGGATAACCTATGGATTTTCGTCCGATGGATTTGTCCATCGGAAATCCGATGAAACTGTTTTTCATCAGTCTTGGCCACACACCATCAGTCAAAAAACCGACCGTTCCAAACGGGGTGACGTAAAACACTCCGATGAGCCGAGAAAAATTAAGTTTAATGCTTCTGAGCATGCGTCGACTTGATTCTGAGCATGCGTGGGTTTTTTAACCGATGGACTTGCCCATAGACGATCGGAAATTCCCATCGGTTTTTTATCCATCGGAAAATTTTAAAACAAGTTCTATTTTTTACAACCGATGGAAAAAAGACCGATGGGTACCATACAAGATCGGTTGGTCTGATAAAAACCGTCCATCGGACGGTTTTCATCAGTCAAACCGATCGTGTGTACAGGGCTTTAGACTTTCATTGGGGTGTGTAACGGCACTCCAATCTCAAGGGGTATTAACGCCGTTTACGAGGTTCCCTCTCCTAGACACACATCCACTCGCTACCGATATCCACAGCTAAACGACCCTTTCCTATAGGAGCCGACCCCTCTGGAAGAAGACGAGACGCACTCTGTCTCTTCTGTAGTAGGAATTGTAACGGGAAGGCCCGGGGAACTCAGAATCGCTTAGGAAGTATGAAATACCCTTGCGCCAGCTTCCCCAATGGCTCTTATGTGTCAATCACCCTGTGTCTCTATTAGGGGCACAGGGTGAATGAAAACCCCAATATGGTCTATGATGGCCATATTCAATGCTGTACATACATTTTATCTAGATTGGGTCTGTAATATTCATCCACCATATTCCCCAGGATACCTGCAAAGAACTCTCTACTGTTTGATTATGACCTCAACAGGTTAATTGGAAAGTGACGCCTTCATGATGTTTAGACACATACTCTTAGGGATGCTAATATCATCACCAACAGCCCTGACTTTGTGTAATCATGGCTGTGAGGAATTAAGGTAATTTGCATTCTATTGTTCAGTATGACTTGGGAAGGTCTGGTGTGAATAGAAGTAATTAACCCTATACTTGTGTGTATTGTAAAGGCAGACTGGGATTTACAATACAAAGGGATTTAAGATGTAAAGGGTTAGAACCTGTTGTCGCCAGACAGACTGGCTGCCAACCCTTTGTGGGAAGATGTGTATTGGAGATCGTATATTCTATTGTGTTGGGATCTTTTGAAGCCTAGCAGACGTCAGGATGAGGTGTTGAGTTTTGGGATGTGTGGGTGGAGTTGGGCCCTTGTTCATGTTAAATCATGTGCCCTGAATTGTGTATAAAGTTACAATGTTTGTCAATAATAAATTCATTCCTACTACAGAAGAGACAGAGTGCGTCTCGTCTTCTTCCAGAGGGGTCGGCTCCTATAGGAAAGGGTCGTTTAGCTGTGGATATCGGTAGCGAGTGGATGTGTGTCTAGGAGAGGGAACCTCTTAAACCGCGTTAATACCCCTTGAGATTGGGGTGCCGTTACATTGGTTGGCAGCAGCGGGATTTTCTCTCCAGTTCCTGGGACACTCCAAGCCACCACAGTGAATGACCAAGCTATGCAGCCTGGAAGGCGTCACTTTCCAATTAACCTGTTGAGGTCATAATCAAACAGTAGAGAGTTCTTTGCAGGTATCCTGGGGAATATGGTGGATGAATATTACAGACCCAATCTAGATAAAATGTATGTACAGCATTGAATATGGCCATCATAGACCATATTGGGGTTTTCATTCACCCTGTGCCCCTAATAGAGACACAGGGTGATTGACACATAAGAGCCATTGGGGAAGCTGGCGCAAGGGTATTTCATACTTCCTAAGCGATTCTGAGTTCCCCGGGCCTTCCCGTTACAGGGTGTATTCATTTTTGCAACATGGCCTTGAATGAATTTGTTAGGAAAAATATTTTTTTGGTGTGTGCAAATTAACGAACCTTGGTTGCAATCAATGGCCCGCATTGGTGGGAATATTTTGTAGTATAGTGTCCCATAGAAAATCTGTCACAGCCCATCAGTACCACCATCAGCGGATCTGTCGCACAGCCCATCAGTGGATCTGTCACCCAGCCTATCAGCGCCGCCATCAGTAGATCTGTCACCCAGCCCATCGACACTGTAATCAGTGGATCTGTCACGCAGCCCATCAGTACCGTCATCAGCAGATCTGTCACACAGCCCAACAGCGGATCTGTTACCCAACCCATCGGCACAGCCATCAGCGGATCTGTCACCCAGCCTATCGGCGCCACTGTCAGCGGATCTGTCACCAAGCCTATCGGCATCACTATCAGCGGATCTGTCACACAGCCCATCAGTGCCGACCATCAACGAAATTTGAACACAGCCTATCAGTGGATCTGTCACACAACCCATCAGCGCCACCATCAGTGGGTCTGTCACACAGCCTATCAGCGGATCTGTCAGGACAACCCCTTAGTGCCACCATCAACGGATCTGTCATACAGTCCATTAGTGCCGCCATCAGTGGATCTGTCAGTGCAGTCCATTAGTAGATCTGTCAGCGCAGCCCCCCCAAACAAAGAGAACCTGTCATCAGTGATCTGTCAAGAAAAAAAAAATCTGGATCTGCCTACACAGTCCATCAGTGATCTGTCATATAGTCCATAAGTGATCCCCAGAAGAATATATGAATCTCCCATAAAACGCAGCTAAGAGATTTTTCCAGGTGCACAAAGGGCCATATCAGGACCCGGTGTGGCCCTTAAAAACTCCATAAAACTTAGGGGCTGATTTAAGAAAATGTTGGCACATTCGCGCGGGCAGGAATAATTATTGCGACATGGTGCATGCTGTTGACTTCGCGGAATCGTTGCGCGTATGGGCGCATACACATTCTTAACCACTTCCCGCCCCGTCAATAGCAGATTGACGTCCGGGAAGTGGTTCGGTTATCCACACTGGACGTCATATGACGTCCTGCGGGATAACAGCCGCCGCGCGCGGGGGGGCGTGCATCGCGGCGATCGGTGGGTCAGTCTGACCCACCGCTACACTGATCTCGGTAAAAAGCCTCCGTCGGAGGCTTTTTACCACGTGATCAGCCGTGTCGAATCACGGCTGATCACAATGTAAACAGGAAGAGCCGTTGATCGGCTCTTCCTCACTCGCGTCTGACAGACGCGAGTAGAGGAGAGCCGATCGGCGGCTCTCCTGACAGGGGGGGTTCGCGCTGATTGTTTATCAGCGCAGCCCCCCCTCGGATACACACACTAGACCCCCAGGGAAGCCCCCCAGGACCACCAGGGAAGCCCCAATCATGTGGATGGCCCCCATGGCCATCCACATGTAGTAAAAAAATAAAAATAAAATAAAAACATACAAAAAAATATGCCAATCAGTGCCCTCAAATGGGCACTGACTGGCACTTTCACAATGTGTGGTGGCTGGCATTGCTGGGCACCAGTGCCACCAATGCCACCTTCTAGTGTCCATCAGTGCCACCTATCAGTGCCCATCCATGCCAATCTGTGCCCACCTATCAGTGCCCATCCATGCCACCTATCAGTGCCACCCATAAGTGCCCATCAGTGCCGCCTATAAGTGCCCATCAGTGCCGCCTATGAGTGCCCATCAGTGCCGCCTATGAGTGCCAATCAGTGCCACCTATGAGTGCCCATCAGTGCCGCATACCAGTGCCACATATCAGTGCCGCCTATCAGTGCCCATCATCAGTGCCCATCAGTGCCACCTCATTGGTGCCACCTCATCGGTGCCCATCAGTGTCGCCTTATCAGTGCCCTTCAGTGCCGCCTTATCAGTGCCCGTCATTGAAGTAGAAAAGGTACTTATTTACAAAAAAAATGAACAGAAACAAAGAAAAACGTAGTTTTTGTAAAAAATTTCGCTCTTTTTTTATTTGTTGTGCAAAAAATAAAAATCGCAGAGGCGATCAAATACCACCGAAAGAAAGCTCTATTTGTGGGAACAAAATGATAAAAAATTTGTTTGGGTACAGTGGAGCATGACCGCGCAAATGTCATTCAAATTGCGACAGTGCTGAAAGCTCAAAATTGGCTTGGACAGGAAGCTGTATAAGTGCATGGTATTGAAGTGGTTAAATATGAAACAGACATCGGGCACTTGCTCATTGTAATGCTGATCATGTTAATGAGCTCTTCCTTATCACATGGAGAATATTGCTTCCACTTTTATTCCTTTCATTCATTTCTTTTTGAAACAACCCAATATTCATTCTAGAGATCTTCCTCCTATCAACAACTGTGCAGATGTTTACTGGACTTGTAATTGTGCATTTTATGGTGATAGTCTATAATCATTGGTGGAGCCAAAACTTCCATGAAAACATCTTCTCAACACATCTGTGTATTGTGCATTCTGGACAATTCTTTCCCCATACACCGTCCAATCTGATTGGATGACATTTACATCCACTAATTTCTCTGAGCAATTAATTTCCCCATACACTGTGCAATCAGATTGCACAGTGTATGGGGAAAGAATTGTCTAGAATGCACAATACACAGACATGTGTTGAGAAGATGTTTTCATGGAAGTTTTGGCTCCACCAATGATTATAGACTATCACCATAAAATGCACAATTACAAGTCCAGTAAACATCTGCACAGTTGTTGATAGGAGGAAGATCTCTAGAATGATTATTGAGTTGTAAAAAAGATGTGAATGAAAGGAATAAAAGTGGAAGCAATATTCTCCATGTGATGAGGAAAAGCTCATTAACATGATCTGCATTACAATGAGCACAAGCTCTATGTATAAGCAGTTGTGCACTCTGGAGAACGCAGATGCGCCCGCGTGCAACACACATATTTAACAAGCTAAAGCGTGTGCGCCCTGTCAGGCGAGCATAAAATGGTGTGCTTTGTCAATGCACATGTGCAGTTGAGTAGCTGAAAAAAGGGTGTAAAAAGGCTTGATTAGTTGTAAGACAGATCTACATGTTCTGGACAGAATTTGTGCATTTAAACAATATTATATACATACTTTTTAGCCTGGTAACAGAAGATATTAAACTAGTAAAGTTATCTACAGTATTCAGACAAAAATGTTGAAGATTACATTGGCTGCGCTTGCTAATGGTAGGCGCGAAAGATGGCGCAAATGTGCAACAGCGCTTCCTATGTAAATATGGTTTGGTGCATATAAGTGCACCATAATTTTTGATAAATGTTTTGAGTCCCGTTTTTTTGTGCAATTGCTCCAATTTCTCCACTGCACCACAGGCACAGGTCTTTAGTAAATCACCCCCTTAGTCTCTTAGTCTCCTTAGCTTGGAAGTTTGGGTGACATCAGAGAGCTAATTTTTGTCCTGGGTGGTCTTAGAGCTTGCCTCAAAAAAGGCAACGTCTGGCAAAGTCTGACCACATATGGTATCTGGACATACGTTGACAAAAACAGCATCCAGGAATAGGCACCAGTTTCACTTCAACATCCCAGCAATAGAAAGTTTGCCAGAACAAATACCATAATAAAAAAAAAAAAAATCTGGGTAACTAACTGTACAGCATAAGGAAACTGGGAGGCCTCTGACAGCAGTGCAAAGCTCATACAATTAAGGCAGTACAAAATCAGAGGTATCAGATATTTCAGACTCCGACATTATAGATCACAAGAGGTCAGTGTGTGGGAATTCCACAAAAGAGGTTACAGCATTTAGGGATAACATAGTACTGGCATCCTGGCAGAGAGTGGCACTGGCAGTGTTTTGGCAGAGCATAACACAGGCAAAGTCTTAAGACCAAAAGAGGTTGTCTAATATTCTAAAAAGGCTGCCTCGCATTCAAAAGAGGTGTAGCCAAGGGTTGCTACTGGAGTTATTATTATTGAATAGTTTATTGTTTCATGTATGGGTTTGGCTCCCCCTAGTGCATGCTGAACTCTGTCAGTGTTTTTTTTCCTCCTTGAGAGCGAACAGAGCAATGCATTATGAGACATGTATGTCTGGATGAGGGAGTGACACTGTGCCGGGCCAGCTCTGGACTGCTGGACACACAATGCACAGCGCACAGAACGGCCTGCTGGGAGGAGAAATAAAAAGGTGGGCGCGGCCTGTTTTCAGCCTCTCTGGACGCCATTCTGAACCTGCCAGCAGGAGGTCTGTGTGACAGGGAGTAAGAGTCTGCGGCCTACACAGCGGAAGAGCCGGATTGCCAGCCTCAGAGGGACCTCAGAGTACAGCACCGCCATTCCAGCAAGCGGACCAGCCTGCGCTTCAGAGCTTCTGGGAACCCCTGCACTCCAGTCCACCGGGAGTCACAGTGCGGCGTGGCAGCGCCATTTCACCGGACGGAGACACCAGGAGGGATTCCGGCTGGAGCCCTTCATCTAATTTGGGTTCAAAGTGGTGAGAGGGAACCTGCCCATCCAGATAGAGATAACAGTATTACTGAGTGATTTTTCTACAGACTGGCTGGTGAGACTTGTAGTTCCACGGATGTGAATCTGCTTCTTCACAGGCCTTATGCAGCAGGCGCTTGGGGCCTATTCTTCCCCACTGTGCTGTGGTGATACTTCTTCAGTTTAAGCATTCATCAGTTCATCTTTTCTCTTCAGTTCTTATGTCTTTCACCTACCTGGATTACAATTATAAATTACACTGTAGTATATATAACAGGCTTGATGAAGATATCCGGAATTAAAAGAACATTTATCATTCTCCTCTTTGTTGTGCTTTACTGCTCTGCATTTAATGCTAAATCATTGAATTACAACCTAGGGGGAGACATTTTGTGGGCCATTATCTAATTCACATTGTGTTTACTGTATGTATACATACCTCCCAACAGGCACGGATTCCGCGGGTTTCTCCCGCACAGGGCCCTTCTTCCCGCATACCCGCGAGAGCTGTGTTTTTCCCGCACATCCATCACAGCTGTAAAATGTCCTTTCCCCCCGCCCCTCCCTCAGCTACTTTCGTTTTATGGTCGAAAAATTCGAAAAAAAAATTGATGTCCCGCGGCCCCCCCCCTCAACAATTTTCGTTCCTGAGGACGAATGATAAAAATATTTCAATGTCCCGCGCCACCCCCGCTCAACAACTTTCGATTGCAGGGGAGAGGGGAGATCAACAATGTCCCGCAGTGGGACTTCACCAAGTTGGGAGGTATGTGAATATGCTGTACACTGTTTGCTGGTTTGTGTGCTGAGGCCTTAGAGGAAAGGTATCCAATACATGTGTTAAAGGTGTTGGATATTTGTCTCTCTGTGTACCTGTTCACATAGATCTTGTGCAGGTTTTAAGGTACACACCTTTGTATATCAGTGTCAAGTGATATTTTCTGTCAAACATAAGTTGTGTTTACTCATTTGTTTTCTTGTGTTCATTCTTTATCTCAGTAAACATATCTGAGTGGTTCAGAAAGCCCCCGTAGCTGTAACTGGAACAGGATCAGTGGAAGGGGGACATGACAGGGTGGTAAGGGTATCCAGGAACAAAAGGGTTAAGGCATTTTGGTAGTTGAGAATGGGGTCAACCTGATTGGTCAATTAGGAGGTGTGTGGGGGGGGAGCCATGCAGAGATTAGGCCTGTGAAGGGGGTGGGGCCCTAACAGTTTATCTGGGCAGCCAGGGCAGAACATCAGGACGTCTGTCTCGCTGTTGTTGTTGCAGACTTTTGGCTATAGAATGAGTGAGCTGGAGGGTCTAATTTCCCAGCTCAGGGCTGCAGCTGATGTTCACGGCACAGCGTGGGTGCAGAGCCAAGTCGTGGCTTCCCTGCAAGGGGTCCAGCAGAGTTCCCCCCACCGGGGCCTGCGCCACCGCATGCTCGGCGGTCTAGCCCGCCGGAGCGCTTTAGTCCTGACAGGACCCCTCGGGCTCAGCGCCACAACGGGAGCCCGCCTTCGGGCCCCCCTGCCAAAAGTACGCTGGCCTCTGCGGGGGGTTCGCCTGGTAGGAATCCCCATCTTAGGCGGAGCCCGCGGGGGATGGGGTCATCCCGGCGAGTCTTTCCGGGCCTATCCTCCGTCGTCTGGATACCAGAGCGGGCGGCTGGCGTGCCTGGCGATGTACCGGTCGGCAGGTCTGCCCAGTGTGGGAGAGAGGGATCTGCGGGCTCCGGCCAGTATCCTGGTGCGGCCGGCGGCTCATCCCGGAGGTCGATGGAGCGGCGAGGGAGGGCGGGCACGTCTGCCTGCGGAGGTTATAAGATGGCGGCGCACACCTCCGGGTCTGGTGCGGTGCCCGGGAGTTAGGGCCTGGCCGGGGCGCCAGGTGAGGATGTCGGCTGCGGGGGCAGGAGGCCGCAAACTGGACGGAGGAGGCCTGGAAGCGTGTCGGTGGGCGGCTGGCGTGCCTGGCGATGTACAGGTCGGCACGTCTGCCCAGCGTGGGAAAGAGGGATCTGCGGGCTCCGGCCAGTATCCTGGTGCGGCTGGCGGCTCATCCCGGAGGTCGATGTAGCGGCGAGGGAGGGCAGGCACGTCTGCCTGCGGAGGTTACAAGATGGCGGCGCACACCTCTGGGTCTGGTGCAGTGCCCGGGAGTTTGGGCCTGGCCGGGGCGCCAGGTGAGGACGTCGGCTGCGGCGGCAGGAGGCCGCAAACTGGACAGAGGAGGCCTGGAAGCGTGTCGGCTGTGCGGAGCTCGCCTACGGCAGGCGGGGGGAGAGGACGGCCTGCAGAGCGGAGGTCGGTGGAGCCCGTGGTGCCAGGGATGCAGTCGGGAGCGGAGTACAGCAGCGCGGAGGACGGTGAACTGGAGGACAATGTCGGTGCTGCTGTGGGGGATGTCTGTCCGGCGGCTGGCGGGGTTCCCTGCCCCATGCAGCCTGGTGAGTGTGTATCTTCTATCTTGCCTTTCATTTCTCCCTCTATGCGGGCTGGGGGTCAGGCCCCGGGTGAGGGGGCTGGGGCCCAGGAATCAGATGTGCTCACCCGGGAGGTGCTGGTGGGTTTGAGGGAGCTGTTAAAAAAATTGGATAAAGGGGAGGTGCAGTAGAGACGCAGAGGGACACCCCAGGGACTCAGGGGGAGTCGGCGCCGGGAACCCTTTCCTCTTCTTTCTTTTTTTAAAGGTAAATTTTTTTTCAAAACAAGACACACAATAGACAACAAACAGACACACATGGAGCGAACATCGCCCAATCCAGTACAGTGCAAAAAATGTTTTTTAGAAAGCTGGTAAACAATTGGCATATATCAGGAAGACAATATTCAGTCACATTTTTAAGGAGCAGGAGAGACAGTGCTCTCAGAATCAACCCAGTAGGCCCAAACCTTCCTGAATTTTTTCGGAAACCCTCTAGCCTCATATGTCAGTTTGTATAATGATACAGCATGGTTAATATTTGTGAGACAGAAGGCAATAGTGGGTAAGGATGGAGACTTCCAATGGAAGGTTATTGCTTTCTTAGCATAAAACAATACTATTCTCAGAAATGTTTGTGTATTCTCGGATATACTATCATCATCAATATAACCCAGTAAACACCTTAAAGGATTACAGACATTAGGTAATTGTGTCAATGAACTAATGAAGGCCGTGACCTCCGACCAGAACTTCCTGATCGGAGCACACTCCCACATTAAATGAAAGAACGTGCCATCAGCCATGCCGCAACGAGAGCATAATGCTGAGGGCAATCTATTCAGTTTAAATAGTAAGCATGGAGTGAAGTAGGATCTGTATAACAATTTAGTTTGTATTACTTTATCACGAGAAGAGATGACAGAGGGAACCTGGAGGGGCAAAGGCTCCTGACAGATTTCCTCCGTCAGCTCAGGAATATCAGCTCTCCAGCTGGCAGCCGTCTTGCTCAGCCTTTAGGTCGTGGAATGAAGAAGGGACCTATAATATGTAGAAACTAGCTTGGTGTGAGAGGAGTTGGTCAACATACGTTCCAGTGGGGAGAGTTGAATGGATATGTTGCGAAGACCAAACTGCGTTGCTGCAGTGTGGCGTATCTGTAGGTAGAGGAAGTAAGCTGTGCGTGGTAGAGTGTAATCTCTACGAAATTCATCAAAAGAATGAAACACATTGTCTGAGAATAAATGCAAAATAGTTTTTACCCCCCTTTTCGACCAGAATCCCCCGTCGGATCTGCGGAAGAACTCTGGTAGAGTCGGGTTCCCCCAGAACGGGGGAAGTATTACTGTCAGTGAACAACTGTAGTTTTGTTAGCTTAATAAGCCTTATAGTCATTGCCAGGACACTCATACCCTCCCGCCCTCTAAGGGACATATGATAAATCAGGTTCTGCAGGGATTCGTAGGAGGTAAGAATAGCAGCCTCCAAGGCAGTGGCTGCGTTGTTGGCTTCAGGAAAAAAACACCAATGTGCACGAGCCAATTGTGAGGCAATATAATAGGTGTGGAGGCAGGGTAAGGCCAATCCCCCCTCCAGTACCGGTAACTGGAGGGTGGTCTTGGCAATCCTGACTACTCCCGCCCTCCATAAAAAAGGAAGTAAGGATGGAGTCTATTTCTTTAAATTTAAGCTTAGTGACATATACTGGCGAATTTCCCAATACATACAGAAATCGTGGCAGGAACATCATTTTAAAAATATTAATCCTGCCCAATAAGGTAAGTGGGAGATTTGCCCAGGTTTTGAATGTGGTCTTCATTCTCCCTATAAGGGGGTCTATATTGAGTTTAGCGTAAGAGGTAATAGGGAGCTGTACCATAACGCCTAAATATCGGAATGAGATGACTATTTGTAGTGGGCAAGAGGAAGGTAGCCTGGGTGGGTCTGCCTGGTCAATCTGAAATAGGATGGACTTGTCCCAGTTAACCCGGAACCCGAAGAAATGCCCAAACTTGCCAATAATCTCCAGCAGGACTGGGAGAGACGACTGGGGGTCCGACAAATAACCCTTTCCTCTTCTACGATGCAGACGGGTGTGGAGGTACCGCAGGTGCAAGGTGCTGCTGCCTCTGGGGAGAAATCCAAGGAGGACAAGGAGACAGACACAGTGAGAAGGCGGACTCGTCGAAATGCGAGGTCTATGTTTGCTTTGAGGGGCCCCTTGGGGTGCATCTTAAAGCGGAGGTGAGGGAGAAAATTTGGAAGGGGGCGTTTGTGGAAATTTTTTCCCTGCTCCCGCTAGAGAAATTCAACCTTGATCGGGTGAAGCCGGAGGAGAACAAGAAAGAGGACAAGGAGAAGCGTAGGTATCGCCTTATTCCTTGCACGTTTGCCAACTGGTTGCAAGCGTTTGCGATTTTAGCGAGTGTGATAGGCGAAAAGGAACCGGACAGCTGTTCGGCCTTGTTTTGCTACTTGGACGCGATAAGTGAGGCTTATAGAGTTTATGGGGGTGTAGCCTGGCTTTGCTACGACGAGCAATTCTGGCAACGCAAGGCGGTGCGCCCGGCTCTTTGCTGGGATCACAAGGACATTGGCCTCTGGATGAAGCTGATGACCCCGGCCAGGGTGGGGAGCCAGTCCTTTCCAGGGGGGACTGGCAGAACCTCCACCTCGGGATCGTCGGCCGCTAGAAAAAAAGGGGTGTGCTGGCAATTTAATGACAGCTCTTGCCGTTTCGGGGGCACCTGTCGTTTTAAGCATGAATGTTCCGGGTGTGGTGGGAGCCATTCGCTCGCACAGTGTTTCAAAGCTGGAAGGGGTCGGACAGGTGATGCGACTGGAAAGAGGGACGACTCCGGTGAGGGTGGGAAGGATGCTTCCTTTCCTAAGTAGGTACCCGGATCAGGAGTCGGCTCGACTCTTGGGGGAGGGTTTTACGGTGAGTTTCCGTATCCCGTGCACATTAACAGATATTCCTCCGTTGGCGCCGAATTTGAGGTCGGCTCTCCAGTTCCCTGAAGTGGTGGCAGAGAAACTTGCTAAAGAAGTTTCTCTGGGTAGAATGAGCGGACCGTTTTCCTCTCCTCCACTTCTGGGCCTGGTTGTTTCTCCTCTGGGAGTTGTTCCCAAGAAGGAACCGGGCAAGTACCGGTTAATCCATCATCTTTCCTACCCGAAAGGGGGCGCGGTCAACGATGGTATTGATCCGCTAGCCTGTGCGGTCACCTATACATCGTTTGACGCGGCGGTGGCCTGGGTTCGTAGGTACGGACAGGGGTCACTTCTGGCCAAGACGGACGTGGAGGCGGCGTTTCGCCTGCTTCCTGTTCATCCGGACAGTGTGCACCTTCTGGGTTGTAGGTGGAACGATTCCTATTTTGTCGATCGTTGTCTGCCTATGGGGTGTTTCATTTCTTGCGCACTGTTCGAGGCATTCAGCTCGTTTGTTGAATGGGTAGTGCGGGATGTGTCTGGCCTGAACTCCATCATCCACTATCTGGATGATTTCTTGTGTATCAGGCCGCCGGACTCTAACATGTGCATGGTGTTACTGGAGACGCTTCAGCACATTGCGGATTGTTTCGGGATTCCTTTGGCTCCGGAAAAAACGGAGGGCCCGGCGACGGAGCTGGTTTTTCTGGGCATTACGATAGATTCCGTAGCCATGGAGTGTCGTTTGCCCGTGGACAAACTGACGGCTCTGCGGCGGGAGGTAGCCTGCATGTCGGGCAGGAGAAAGGTCAGGTTGCGGGAGTTGCAGTCCCTGCTCGGGAAGCTGAATTTTGCTTGCAGGATAATTCCTATGGGCAGGATATTTTGCCGGCGGCTATCTTTGGCTACGGCGGGCGTCAGCGGCCCACGGCACTTTGTTCGTTTGTCAAGAGATCTCAAGGCGGACCTTGGGGTGTGGGATGACTTTCTGTCGACTTACAATGGACGATCGCTGTGGATGTCGGGGCCAGTGAGCAATCCGGATTTGACGCTGTTTACGGACGCGGCGGGATCTGGTGGCTACGAAGTGTTCTTTCAGGGTAAGTGGAGTGCGGGTCGGTGGCCTGTATCGTGGAAGGAGGCCGGTTGGTTGAAGAACCTGGTACTTTTGGAATTGTTTCCGATTGTGCTGGCGGTTGAACTCTGGGGTGAGCTTTTCGCAATCGGAAAGTGCGCTTCAACTGCGACAACAATGGGGGTGGTGACTGCTATCAATAACATCCCGAATTTCTCTCTGCCGGTGGTGCGCCTATTGCGCCATTTGGTCTTGTTGTGCCTTCATTTGAATGCTTTTATCTATGCTGTTCATATCCCGGGGGTAACTAACAAGATTGCGGATGCCTTGTCTCGTTCGCAGTGGATGGAGTTGGCCCCGGAGGGGAGCAGCAGGGAATGCCTTGTCCACCACGCCTATGGAAGGTTGTGTTGGAGTCGCCGCAGGATTAATCTGGAATTCTCTGAGTGTGGCTACGTGGGAAGCATATTCCAGAACGTGGACGGAATGGAAGGCGTTACTGGCTGAGGTAGGGGGTTTAGAGCATGGGGGTGATGTTTATTCTGTGGTGGTCTATTTCATTGTGCGAAATTTTGTACGAGGGGTGTCTGCTTCTGCGGTTGACCGCAAGTTGGCAGGCCTTGCATTTTGGTTTAAGTTACATGGGATGGGGGATGCCACGAAATCTTTCATGGTGCGCCAGGCAATGAAGGGATACCGCAAGGGCCGTAGGTCCAGTGATTCCAGGCGTCCTGTGTCGATTGCCTTGTTGAGGGCGGTCCTAGAGCATCTGGGCTCGGTCTGTTCGAATGCTTACGAACAGACTTTGTTTCAGGCCGCCTTTTTACTGGCTTTCTTTGGGGCCCTTCAGCTGGGCCAACTGGCCAGCCCTTCTAGATCGGTTGCTGGTGGGGTCTTGTGGGAGGATGTTGTGTTCACTAATGATTCGGTTTGGATTGGTATACATCGTTCCAAGACGGACCAGTTGGGAAAGGGGGTGCATTTGGAATTATTCCGGGGCACGGAGACGGGCCTTTGTCCGGTGGTTACGTTAACTCACTTTGCGGACTTACGTCCACGGATAGCGGGCCCGTTCTTGGTTCATGCAGATGGTTCGGGTTTGTCACGATTCCAGTTCATGGCTGTCTTCAGAAAGTGTCTGGGGGCGGTGGGTTTAGATCCCAAGCAGTATGGGTCTCTCTCTTTTCGCATCGGTGCGGTTACCGAGGCGTCTTTCTGGGGGTTGGATGATGCCGCGGTCCGGCAGATCGGCAGGTGGGAGTCCAACAGGTATCGGCTGTACGTCAGGCCACATTTACTGTAGTGGGATGGAGTATGATTCTTTGGTCATCTTGGTGCCTGGCTAGGGTATTGTTAGTTTTTTCCACCCTTTATATTATTGTTGTCTATGTTGTGTTTTTTAATGTGTTTTCAAGTTTGTCGGTGGGTGGTACCGTGTTTGTTTTGTTTGTTTACAGGTCAGAGATGCCTCGTGTGGATCCTGGGGCACTCTCACGTGTACTGGGGAGCCAGGAGGGCGGAGGTCAGGCCAGAGGCCAGGCAGTTGGGCATCCCCCGGGAGTTGGGCAGTGTTCGCTGGTGTGGAATCAGGTGGTAACCGAAAGAAAACAGGTTTGCCCGTTTAGACAGGCCCCCGGATATTCTGGTTGTGCACGCGGGGGGCAACAATCTGGGTGTCAGAGCTTCTAGAGAGCTTATTCGGGATATCCGTTTTGATTTTCTCTGGCTTCGTTGTGATTTTCCGGAGACCCTGTTGGTTTGGTCGGATATAGTGGCACGCACCGTGTGGCGTGGGGCCAGATCTGTGGCGAAGATCAACAAAGCACGGGTGAAAGTTAATAAGGAGGTGGGGAAGTTTTTTGTTAGGAATGGGGGTCTGGTGGTTCGGCACTTGGATTTGGAGGAGGACACTTGGCGTTTCCTTAGGGGTGATGGCGTTCACCTTAACGCCGTTGGCACGGATTTGTGGTGGCTGGGTTTGGAAGATGGAGTACAGAGGGCTTTTCGGGTGTGGCGGGGCTCGCAGGTGTAAGGTGTCACACCTGCGGTGCTGTGGCGGTTTGGGGTCCTTGGCGGTGGTATAATTAGGTTCATTTGGGTAAGCGGTGGGGAACCATCTCAGGTATGGTATCCTCGAGTGGGAACGATTCACTGGCTAGTGAACGGAGAGGGGTAAGGACCCTGGGTGGCTGAGGTCAGCTGGGTTTAGGCTCTGAGTCTATGAGTAGCGACTGGGGTGGCAACTCAGCTGGGTGGTGCCTCGGACACAATAAAAAGGGGATGGTTAGATTGGTACCATCAAGGATCTCAAAATCATTTTGTCTGTTTTTTGTTTGGTCATTTAAAAGGTTATAATGGTTAATTTAATTATAATAATTTGTTTGTTAATAAAAGGCCGGGCTCGGCCATTTTACCCCAAAGAAAGTTGGTGTGGTCTCTTACTCAAGAGGAGGGGTGGGGATCTGGAGTAGCAAGTAAGTGTTAAGGTAATGTGGTATGGTTAGCTCATAGCTACCCTAGTCAAGTGATACTGTGTGAGTTTCTCATTACTAGCGCAACATTTCAGAATGGAACCCAAGGTGTCAGAGGTAAGAGAAGATTTGCAGAGTCGGGGTGGCCAGTGGGGTATAGAGTCTATCAGCAGCCCCCACGGGGGTACCGCTACAGAGGCCACCTCAAATACAGAATAGGCCATCTCATATACAGAAGAGATATACTCAGAAGAAGTAGACTGACTCAGAGGCGGACTCAGACTCAGAAAAGACACTGGCAAGTAAGACTAGTTATAAACTTTGCGAGAGACAAGCCCAGACTCTAAGGAGTCTCAGACACAAAAGAGACTGCCTCTGGGTGCTGGACCTCAGGGGTAGATTCAAGGCACTGGGACTCAGACAAACTTTGTGTATTTCAGAAGTCGCTAGGTCTGGATCAGTAACTGGGTGAAATGGATGCTAGTTAGCAGGGAAGTCGTCCTTTTTGTGCCCAAGTTTAACCTTTTTTCCAGATTTGTTTTGCAACAAAGTTTTAGTACTTGGGATTGAGATACTTGACATGGGGGGATTACAACCCTTTCAGAATCACTAGATTGATATGAAGCTGTTTCTATAGAAACAATCCGAAAACACTTTTTTAACCACTTCAATACTGGGCACTTTCACCCCCTTCCTGCCCAGGCCAATTTTCAGCTTTCAGTGCTGTCGCATTTTGAATGACAATTGCGCGGTCATGCAACACTGTACCCAAACAAATTTTTTATCATTTTTTTCCACAAATAGAGCTTTCTTTTGGTTGTACAGTATTTGATCACCACTGGGTTTTTTCTTTTTTGCTAATGTAGCGCCCACCCCATCTAGGGGTGCTATATACCCAAAATTAGGGGCTGGTCTGAGATAGTAGTTGGGCTCAGACCGTTCTCAATTTATAGGTGCTGCTTTATTTCTAGGTGGTATACTGGTGTGCAGTTCCCTGTGGCCTGTAGGTGGCACTGCCATAATGGGTTTAGGGTTGAACCACCGGTATTAGTGCTGTGCCTTGGGGGTGTCCTCTCTTGGCAGTGGTACAGTGGGCGTGTTTGGCCTGCTGTGCATGCTCGGAGAGGATACATAAGGGGCAGACGCCACCTGGGAGGGGTCTTTGTTTCGGAGGAGGAGAGGAGTCAGAGTCCAGGTGCGTGGCGCATGGCCCTCCAGGCCATGGGGCCACGTGTGCATCAGTCCCAGGCACATTTAGTCCTGGGGCTGCATCTTCAACATTGGGCCCAGCACCTTTAGCTGGAGCCCACTTTTGGGAAGAGGAATCCCAGGGTGTCCCTCGCGAGGGAGCCCGCTTCTAAGAAGAGGAGGCCGGGGGACCTTTCTGACAGACCAGTGAAAGTTCACGGTAACTTTCTGGAGGGATTCATCTATCCACCAAGGGCCTAGTAATGTGCTGCTGCTGGCACTTGTCCTTACATACCAAAAGCTAAGAGGTTCGGGGTCTGATAGATTCTGTGGCAGAGAGTCTCCAGATCGTATCTAGGAAAAGAACCTGATTGATCGTTCGAGCATCACTCCGGCTGCTAGGATCTACTTTGCAGGAGACTATCCGGGTGATCTAAATCTACTCGGGGATAGAGTAGTGATTGTGATATCCATTTGTACCTGGACCAACCTCCCAAACCTTGTTGTTCTGTCTCTTATCCACCCTTTCCTATCTGCTGAACATTGAGAAAATAAACTCAGCGTTGGAGTTTAAAGTGGTGTGGACATTGGAGTTACTTGGGGGGAATACAGAGACTTGTCCCTATATCCTAGGAGACGAGAACCAACTGATGAAAGAACCTAGCTGTGGGACCCAAATACATAACACCGCTTAACCTCCTCAACCAGGAGGGTACGGGCATATAGTACGGTGTGCCTTTTTCCTGCAAGTGAGCCAAAGCTAGGGAAAAGGGTCCATGTGCTACACTAAACAAATAAAAAAAAGACTGAATAAAAAAATAAAAAAGTTTATACTTTGTTTTGTTATAACATTTTGTAAATAAGTATTTTTTCTCCTCCACTGATGAGCACTGATGAGGCTGCACTGATGGGCACTGATAGGCGGCACTGATATGCAGCACTGATAGGGGGTACTGATATGCAGCACTGATGGGCACTAATGGGCACTAATAGGGGGCACTGATGGGCAGAACTGATGGGCACTGATGGTACTTACAGGCATTACTGATGGCATGAATGCGCTGATTATCAGCCGCTGATCAGCTCTCCTGTACTTGCACCTTGTCAGCACAAATAGTTTTAATTGAAAGTGTGACAGCGCTGAAAGCTGAAAATTGGCCTGGGTAGGAAGGGGGTGAAAGTGCCCAGTATTGATGTGGATAATCACCACTGTTTTTTTTAACACTATTTACCAATTTTACTCCCCTGAGTGCACAATCAATGCACATTCCATTGAGCTGGTAAAGAGTGTGCAATAGAACCATTACGCTCTTTGCTATGATGCTTTCTATTGAGTGGATTTCAGCAATTTTATTAAACCACATGGAGAGCAATGGATATCCTGTTTTTAGAGTAACGATATGCAGGCCCAAGCAGCATTTAATAAGTGGATCAACATAGAGTTTTTATAGTGTTTACTAGAGAGTTCAAAGTGGTGCAGTAGGTACCTGGCTGGGTCTTTCTCTAAGTCGAAATCCGTCAGGTGTTTGATAGTCTCTCTGACTTGGAAAAACAATGTAAGGGGCATTTCATGTTATGATAGCATAGCTAAGAGCCGCCTGTTCTTATCACCTTGCACAACAAAAATTGGCATTTAAAAAGATCCAATCTTGCGACCTCAGCCAAGTGCAGATGAAACTCCCTCTTGGCAGTTTCAAGTAAATCAAAATTCTCAGCACTGGGATTAGTTATAACAACTAGTTTGATCCGCTACCTTGCCCTGCAGGGACAGCACTGTAGCGGCCTGATCCTTTTTAACAGCAGTTATTGAGAAGATATAATGACACCTTGTAATGCTTTAAAGTGGTTGTAAACCTCTGAAAAAAAAAATAACCTGTAAGACAAAGTCATAATGAGCTAGTATGCATCGCATACTAGCTCATTATGAAATGCTTACCTTAGAATGAAGCCCTGCAGTGCCGCCCGCACTCCGCTCCCATGGCCGGCAACTTTCCTGGAGTTACTTCCTGGGTTTGCGGGCTCTGTAAATGGCTGGAGCCATGATGACGTCACTCCCACGCATGTATGTGGTCACGGCACGGGTCCTGAATAAACATGCATGCGCCAATGACATCGGCGGCAGGGTATATAGTAAATATCTCCTAAACAGTGCAAGTTTAGGAGATATTTACAGTACCTACAGGTAAGCCTTACTATAGGATTACCTGTAGGTACAATTAAAGAGGAACACTTTACTTCCTCTTTAAAAGCATCCCATTCAATGTCTGAAGAGGAAGCACCTACAATATTATTCCAATATTCCTGAAAAGCAGGGGGTGTTTTTCTGGAGATTTCCAGGTGGGAGATACAGTGGGTGCCTAAATGCCACAGGGACTCATTACGACGGGGCCAAGTGCGAAGGAGCATCTCTAGGGGACAATGATCAGATAACCCACTGGATACATAATTAGCCTCAAGGACATCCACTAGAAAATTGTCTGCACCTGGGAGAGAGAGGAGGATAATAAAGACCAGGTAGCCACTCTACCAACTTCTCTGGGTATGTAGCATACCCACTGCCCAAAAAAAAGGCACATGCTCTTTGCCACCCAAACCCTGCTTTCGCCTGTGAATATAGACTTTGCTACTCCTGATAGCTGCTTGAAACAACTTCTACCATATTTAGCACAAAGTTTATGGCCTGAGTGGTCCCATATTAACATATTCTCATCAGCAATCACTTTTTTTTCAGTTACTTTGTATATTTACAGACCAACCCTTTCCAGTTTAAGCAAATGTGGGCAGGGGCAGCAATATAAATATTTTAAAAATCCACAAGTTTGTGTGTATTCTTACAGATAAATTTGACCCCTATAATCTATTCCATTGCATAACATGCAGGGGTAAGCATATTAAACAGTGCCCCTAAAATTATACATGGCTAAAGACTTGTCAAAACAGCCTCTTTTTTTTTTCACATCTTAACATATGTCTCTCTTTTTCATATTTTTATTTTTAAATGTATTTTCGTTCAGCCTTCAGTGCAGCGGAAGAATTTGGGATTCAGAAGCTAACTTTTATTATTTTTATTGAGACTTGGTTCGCAAAGGACTACCAAAAACACCCACTGCATATGCTACTAATAACATCAAAATACTTACTGTATTTTATATCCATTTAAAGTGGATGTAAACCCGATTCATTAAATTTTGCCTGGACAGATATATCTGCAGTGTTTTCTTTACTTTCTTCAAAGCACTAAGTCCTGTGGGTTTTTCCTGCTCAGTTCTTTGTTATAAGCATGATAACTTCTGACAAGTAGGGAGATTTGTTTAATCTCTGTGTATCATCTGAGGCTATTCACTTCACTGGGTATACCCTGTATGCGAGGGGCTACATCCACTGTAACTAAGAAAAGACCACAAAATGTTTACTGCTTATTCTCACTAATGGTACTACAATTGCTGATGTCAACATTTCTGCCTTCTGGCACTTTGTTTTCTTTTTCCCTTTACTCTCCCTTTTGTAAGAAAAAAATGTACACCTTTGAAGACTAACTAAATAACAGTTTAGAAAATATTATAGCATATACAAATGCTAAACAAGCCATGTTGTAATTAAATGTTGTTAAAAATTGTCTGCAGCACTGTAAATTTCTGTAAAATGCAATGCAATATGGCAACCTGTGTTCCGTACACCATTGGGTTTGTGAACACCCACAGAAATGTTATTTCTTGCTTGTGTTTTGCTCACTGGTTTTCAGAAGTCTTCACTAAGAATTAATTCAGATTTGAGGCATCCTCTGCACTTTTGGTGACATACTCTCTAGGGGTTAATCACATCTAAAGGGATGCAGATTATGCATTTTTCTCATTAGAACACTGCAGGTGCATCAACTGATTAATAATGAAAAAGTCACTGCCATTCAGTCACTCTGTAGACAAGAAACATATTTTTCTTCAGGTATGATTCTGCAACAGTTTGTTAAAATCCATGCAATGTACATTGATCACCAAGAGTGAATTGTTTTTTTTTTCTCAATAAAAGTGGAGTTACTCTTTAAATCTCAAAAAATTATGAAGCAGTCCTTTTTAACATCTAGCCTTGCTATATTTAGGTTAGTGCTTGTTGTTTGTAAAATGTGGTGCCAGAGTTGCCATTTTGCAAGAATTGAAGCATGACTCCTAAGCTGTGGTCCTAGGGTATTTTTTCACCCGTGTGATTGTAAAGGGCTGTTTTCATCCATGCTGTGCAGACCTGTGCAGGCAGTCTTTTCAAATCAATGACAGCGTCCATTTGCATTGACCTGAACAGCTCTCTAAGCGCATCTGTGTACAGAGTGTACATCTGCGTAGATCTAATGCACAGATCAGAACACAGACTACATCCTGTTCATTTATCAGACATGAACAGATGTACACTCAGGCATACATTTGGAGATCCATGCAGGTCCATGTAGCTGGGCTGGCTGTCATTGATTGGAACAGGCTGCTTGCACTAGTCTGCATTGAACACCTGAGCATCCCATGCAGTCCCCATAGGACTGAACAAGAGAAATCTTAGTGTGTATGACCAGCTGTACATTGCTTCCACTGACCATATTTTCATTCATTACTGAAAAGCTTTTTGTTTTTGTGTTTGTTACAGCGGAAAGAGTTACTTCTCTTAATAAAGACTGGCATAGGCCATGCCTAAAATGTGAGAAATGTGGAAAGACTCTGAGTCCTGGTGGTCATGCTGAGGTATAGTGTACTATAATGTGTCGATACTTCTTTGTAGTTGTACAGCATACAGTAGCTATCTTTTTTTTCACAGTTTTTAAAACACTTTCAATATTCTAGTTAAAGGTTTTATAGCTGTACCCCCTACAAAATGTGACCAGATTTTTTAAATGAAATCCAGGGACATTTTTTTTTTTATTGGCAAATGGATAACTGTATTTTCCTCAAATGATATATGCAGTGTATGTGGTGTGTGTTTATGGAATGATTGTATGATATATACTTTATTTCTCACATTTCATCCATGAGATAAAAAAAAATACTTCTTAGAATTTTTTGGGATATGACTAACATATGTTAAGAAGATAAGATCGAGAAAAACCTTACAGGGAGGGATGAGGCAGTAAAACTCAAATCCAATATGGGCAGGGGTGGCTCCAGACAATTTTTTGGGGGGTGCTTGAGGTAAAAGTGTTACCACACACCTGTGGGCATGGTCAGAAAGTGGGTGAGGCCAGCAAGTGGAGGTTTCTTCGAGCCTCCGAGCCGTGCAACCAATCGGCTTCAGTGGACAAGAGACTTGTCTACTTGTACATGAAAGAGAGAAGCCGATTGGCTGCCCCTCCCCTCTCTACTGAACACAGGGAGATAAGTCCTCGCGGCGGCGGCGGACGTTTTTGCCTAAAACATTCCCGATTTTCACGGGACAAAGGCAATATCCCAGGAATTTAATCGGGATGATCTCCAATCGGGACGAGGGTCCCAAAATCTGGATTGTCCTGGGAAAATCGGGACTGTTGGCAAGTATGCTTCACCATCCTGGATGTGCCGGCCACTCTGCTACCCCTCCTCTCTTGAGGATTTGTTATGCCCGGGTGCAGTGATCGGTGGGTACAGCTGGTCTCTGTATATGTGCTGCTTTGTAGGGGGAGGTCAGTAGCTCCCCAGGAAAGGATGCTGGACAGAGATGTTGATCTCTACTATGGATATCCAAGACAAACCATCCAAGATTTGCACCCTAAGACAGCTGCCTGAATAGTGAGAGTGAATGGAGCTGTCAAGTCCAAGCTCTGATGTTGGGGTTGGGCTGGGCCGATATGCGGAGATCCGCCCCCTTGGTCAGACAGCCAATGCATAGACAAATAGCCCCCGTTTATGCATGGGTGGGCAAGGAAGAAGGTGGCAGGGGTCAGGTCCAATTGTATCTACTTTATGTGTACCCACAGTGGTGTATAATAAACCTGAATTATACACCGCTGTGGGTGCATATGCAGTAGTTACAATAGATCCCTCCCCCTGCCACCTTCTGCCCCGCCCACCAATGCAAAAACGCTGCCTGTTTGTTTATACACGAGCTGTCTGACAGAGGGGGTGGAGCTTTGTATATTGGCCCCGCCCATCCATGAAATTAGAGCTTGGTTTTAACAGCTCCATTCACTCTCACTGGGGCCGTATGCCCCGGCCTGCCCACCAATCTCTAGCAGTGCTGGCTGGATAATGACATTGCTGCATGTCCTGCTAGGGCTAGGCTGTCAGCAATAAGTATGGGTGCCCCCCCTGAATCCGGGGACAGACGTGGTTTGGGGACAGTGTCCTCAATCCGAGGACTGTTCCCGGAAACCAGGAAACATCTGGTCACCCTATTGTACATGCATTATTAATATAGGTTCACATTCACTATTTAGTAAGGTGACCAGATTTTTTTAATTAAATCCGGGGACATTTTTTAATAGTAATGGTGGCAATCAGCGACTCATCGCTGGACTGCGATATTGTGGCGGACAAATCGGACACTAAGTGACACTTTGTGAGAACCAGTGACACTAATACAGTGATTAGTTCTAAAAATATGCACTGTCACTGTACTAATGACACTGGCTGGGAAGGGGATAACATCTAGGGCAATCAAAGGGTTAAATGTGTGTCTAACAAATGTTTTCTTACTGTGGGGGAGGTGCTTTTACTAAGGGAAGGCATAGATCCCTGTACCTGCTTTGCAGGAACATAGGATCAATGTCTTCCACACTGACAGAATGGCGATCTGCCTTGTTTACATAGGCAGACCACCGTTCTGCCTATGTACATAACAATCAGTGGGTACCAGTGGACATCGAGTCCACCGGAGCCACTGATTGGCTCTCATACCCAGAAATGCAAGATCGCGTATATACGTGACCTGTGCAGCGCGACCGCCCTATAGCAGTAAATCTGCTATCAGGCGATCAGCAACTGGTTAACATCATCAGCATTATGATAACTCACAGGCAGAAGGCACTCTATCATGACTTTGGCTGGCTCTGTCACAGTGTGACTCATGACATGTTATGTGACACACTGTGACAGAGCCAGCCAGAGCCATGATAGAGTGCCTGCTGCCTGTGAGTTATGATATCATCCATTATGCCAGAGAGACAAAGTGCAGTGTCGTCTATTCACAGACACCCCCAAAGCTCACCTGTTTTGAATCCTTGAAGGCACTGGCAGCTCCACGATCGGATCCTCTTCCCCTTTGTTCCTGCTGCTGGACTCCGTCAGCTGAGCTCAGCTGCATCTCTCTGCCTCACTCTCCGGGCCCTGGCTACTACTGGGTGGGGAGTGGATGAAGATCACTCCACCAGGGAAGGCAAGGAGATAAACAGGCAGGCGGCTGGCCGGGACTTGAGCCAAGGCAGAAGAACATGCGAAGGTGTAAAAGAATCCTCGCTAACCGTGACTAAACTTTGAATGAAATAATTAATAAACAAAAAAACTATTATATCTGTAGCGGGTATGTACTTTCCCGGGTGTAATTTGAACTTGGCAGAGACATCAGTGATGTGTAATTCCCTGCAGCCCAGCAGGTGGCGCTGTCGCCCTGGGCTGGGGTTGAATCATTGCTGTGTGCCGTGCCTCCTTTTTGTCCTTCCTCGGCAGCGGTATGGTGGGGCGGGGAACCCGCCGTACTTGCTGGGAGAGGGTATAAAGGGGCCGGCCATCTTTGTCACGGGGTCGAGTCCCAGGCACCTTCAGCCTGCGGGCGGTGGTTCGTGTCGGTCCTCTAGGCGGCCTAGGCCTAGAGGACAGCCGGAGGTCGTGTTCCATCCCAGGCACCTTTAGCCTGGGGTGAGGTACTCGGATGGAGGTCTGGAGCTCAGTGCCCAACACTGAGTTCCGCAAGGGAAGGAGGTCCTAGGGAACCCAGGGATTGGGTACCCGAATCCGGAAGGCGTAATGGACCGGGGGGAGCTCCTTACTCGAAGACCTGGTGCAGCATATTGCCAGTGACGGGTGAGCCTCTCATCGGAGACCGCCTGGAAGGAAATCCCCCCTCCCCCCGCTCGGAGACCGCAACCCACTTTCAGGGAGGAAAGTGGAGAACACATTGTGTCTGGGCCTATTCGCATCCACACCTCCTTTCCTGTTCTGTTTCTACAAGGGAGTTCAACTGATTGTGTTCATTCGAGAGGAATAAAGGAGTGTTGGACTTTAATGGTGTGGGGCTCATTTCCTGACAGACATTGTTCAAGGTAACTCTTGGTGGAGGCTCCAGGTGCACAGCACTGACCCGAAGGTAAAAAGAACTTTGCTTACACCACACTGACACCTGTGGTGAAGGCCAGGCGTGGTGTCCCCGCTCCCTTCCCCTCTGAAAGATACCCCTAGACAAGAGACAGACGAGCTGAAGAAAAAGAGGGGAGTAAGGAGGCCGCTACATATATATAAAAATAAAAAATAGTGTTAGTGACGAAAATAAATATAAATTGGTGGGTGCTGCAAATAATAATAGCTGGAATAACCGCTAAATAGATATGTGCAAGAAGTGAAATATAAATGCGCAACCCTTCAAAAAGCAATTACATTGCTAATGTATTCCTATGTATACACACACACGAAAAAAACTGGAACAAAGTCCTGTGCTGAAAAAATATCCTCTATATAAGTGCTACTGGTGAGAAAACACTTGTGTAAAACAAAAAAACAAACAAAAAAATAATATATAAAGTTCCAAATAGAATTAGTTCATAAACGAGACGAGCAACCACATCTGCTGGTGTATGTGTGATAAAATCTTCAAAGCAGCTATAAGCGAAAATCCACATCCAACTTGCTCAGGTAAAAAATGGAAGAAATAGCAGCTTACCGGATCCGATGGATCTCTATTACGGAGATCTATAGGGGCTCAGACTCATATGGTAATGCCACAAGCAATCAGCAAAAGAACACCGGAATCAGATGGTATCTCCCTCTTCATGGACTTTCCAAGAGAAAACTCCCTCCAGGTGTCAGCTAATGCAAATAGCTCATACAGTTAGATAAATGTTATAAAATAAAAGGAAGAAAAATAAAAACCTCATGGTGCAGTACTTCTTAAAAAGTAGGATACCCTTTATTTATCCTAGGTAAACAAATGACATCATGACACTTGTGTGAAATATAAAAAAAATAATAATAATAATATATAAAGTTCCAAATATAATTAGTTCATAAACGAGATGAGCAGCCACATCTGCTGGTGTATGTGTGATAAAATCTTCAAAGCAGCTATAAGCGAAAATCCACATCCAACTTGCTCAGGTAAAAAATGGAAGAAATAGCAGCTTACCGGATCAGATGGATCTCAATAGAGATCTTTTTATGCTCGTCTCGTTTATGAACTAATTCTATTTGGAACTTTATATATTATTTTTTTTAGTTTTTTTGTTTTACGCAAGTGTTTTCTCACCAGTAGCACTTATATAGAGGATATTTTTTCAGCACAGGACTTTGTTCCAGTTTTTTTCGTGTGTGTGTATACATACGAATATATTAGCACTGTGATTGCTTTTTGAAGGGTTGCGCATTTATATTTCACTTCTTGCACAGAAGAACATGCGAGCAGAGCTGAATGGGCATGTGCCTGAAACGGAAGAAATGGTCCCTCATCTCTCACCAGCACATGATCATCAGAAAGGGGCACAGAAAATAGGAAAAAATACACCCCCCTAGGCTAGTAGGAACGGTGGAGCGGGAGGGTGTAATTCAGATTTTTCTTTTTTATTCTGCAGTGACTGTCTTTGAAATTGCCCCAGCCCCTGTTCAAATCCAATCCGGGGACAAAACTGGGGACAGACTTGGTCTGGGGAAATCGGGGATGTCTGGTCACACTACTATACAAGTCAGCTAAATACATATTTGAAATATATTTTTTTGAACATACTGTGTAGTTGGGGTAGCACTAATTGTCCCTGCAGCTGAACTGCTTACTCTAGCGATCAATAAAGTCAATAGTAAAAACCTGATCATTCCATGTAAGTTTTTAGGCCGCTGCACTATACCGCCCACAGTAAACTCATAGGTAAACTGAGCCAATACATCGGACCTGTCATCTAGAGATCCCTTGCCAAGTGTCCCACTTTACTGCCCCTGTGATGGGGCCCTTTTATAAACCATATGCAAATCTCACAGCTAGTTACTCAGATAATGCTTATGGGAAATATATTAACAGGTGTTATTAAATATATTAACTTTAGGTATTAAGGTAGGTGGGTGAGCATAGGTGTGCACGGCTTTGAGCTTTGATGTGCACATTATTATGTGAAGCGACCTCACCCCTCTCACCCCTTCTCATTCACGGCTTGTCTGTCTCATCTAGGGGTTAACACTGGGGGGAGGGATGAGATGCACCACGGCCCATGTCCTCCAATGTGTAGAGGTGAAGACCAGAACTATCGGGTTTGTGTATGTGTCCCAGAGTCCAATCCTCTCCTTGATTGACTCCCTTTGCTCCTAGTAACCAGAGTTCCACACATTGAATAGGTCCAACTCGTATTTATTCTTCTCAATAAATAGTCATACAGCACAGACAGGTTGAGACCCATGTAACACTTCAGCATTTGTGGGGAGTAGGTCAAGGCACAATTCTTCTAGATAAAGCTAACCACTGTAGTATCACCAGTGGCGAATAGTCACTGCCACTGACTATATTGAACAGAACGTGAATTACCTTCACTATTGTAGCCCCTATCAGGGGAAGGACATCCGTCCAAGACAGTTACCAGAGGCCTCTGCGTCACCAGCAATGCTGCGCTGGACTCTCCGGAGAAGTTCCGCTCACTGGCCTCCTCGTCTCAGACACGGGCACCCAAGGAGTTGGGGCCCCCTCGAATTCCTCCACCCTCGCGGAACTCAGTCGAAGGTACTGAGCTCCAGGCTTCCGCCATAGTACCTCACCCCAGGCTAAAGGTGCCTGAGATGGACTCCATCTCTCGCTCGGCCAGGTCAAGGGCACCTGGGCCCCGAACTCCGGAACGCCAGCACCCAAGCTGAAGGTGCCTGGGTGCGGCTGCGTCCTCCGACTCTGAACCCCAAGGTCAGGGCGTCCGCCCCTTTTATCTCCTCTCCCTTTGCGTCACAGCAGGTTCCCCGCCCTGCCGTACCAGCGCCAGGAAAGGACAAAAAGGAAACAGTCTTGCGGTGAGTGTTCAACACCAGCCCATGGCGACAACGCCACCTGCAGGCCGCAGGGAACCTCACAGCACCAGAGTCCTCCAAGAACCACAAAAGGGTCTCAGATTCCCTGACAATTAATGCATCTGGGTTACACTACCACCCAGATGCCTCCCCTAGAATCAAATACCCGCTACATATGCAATAGGCATCAGGGTGTGCACACCAAAGTTTAAAGCTGCGGTGAATGTGGTTACAGTGGAAGGGGCTTAAAGGGATGTGGTTAAATAAAACAAAATATTTCCTGTATTCAAAAAATATGCTTTTGGTCCTCCCTCCGCCCAGTATGGTGCTTGCACACTGATGTGGTGTGGTTTTCCCACACCATGGGTGCAGTGCGAAGTACCTGCGGGTTTTATGTGGGTTAGCTGAGGTTTGCCATAAACCTCTATTATGTCTATTATGTCTCACATATCTAGCATGTCCACGGGAAGGTTTTCGTGGCCAATGGTCTTCCACTAACGTCTGTATGTGCGAATATGCTCACATGAGCGCATTACAGCAAAACCGACACTGGGGGACATCTGACAGCATACATTAATAAAAATGTCCACAACAGTCCTTCCTTTTTTTGTCATATGTAGGGATGAGTTTCGTGTTCGAGTCGAACATCGGCTGTTCGATGAAGATCGAACGTTATGGGCCGTTCGCGCCAAATTCGAGTGGCGCATCACGGGCCATAATTCACTGCGGCATCGCAGTGCATTGGTGGCTGATGATTGGCCAAGCATGCACTATGACCCGCATGCTTGGCCAATCACAGCGCCGTCTGTACAGAGAGCCGTAATTGGCCAAAGCCAGGGTGGCTTTGGCCAATCATGGCTCAGAGGAGTAGGTACACGCCCCACACTATATAAGGCTGCCTGGAAGTCGGCCTTGTGTAGTGTGTTGGCGTTTGTGAAAGAGAGAGTTACAGAGAGATATTTATATTGAGTTAGATAGAGCAGGCAGGTGAGTCAGTTAGCTGCTGTTACAGTGTGTAGAGGACATATATGCATCCTAGGTGTTGTGTATATATATATATATTTATACACTGTATTGAGTTTAGCTAGATCCGTTCCTGTTAGTCTCTATACTGTGACAGGCAGGCCAGTGATTGTGCTAGCTGCAGACAATCAGTATTTCACTTAGTGTACTACTGTGTGCTTTGCATAACGATCACCTAAAGCTCACCTGAATACAGTTTTTCTCTATACTGTCACAGGCAGGCCGGTGATTGTGCTAGCTGCAGACAGTCAGTGTTTCACTTAGTGTACTACTGTGTGCTTTGCACAGCGATCACCTAAAGCTCACCTGAATACAGTTATTCTCTATACTGTGACAGGCAGGCCGGCGGTGATTGTGCTAGCTGCAGACAGTCAGTGTTTCACTTAGTGTACTACTGTGTGCTTTGCATAGCCATCACCTAAAGCTCACCTGAATACAGTTATTCTCTATACTGTAACAGGCAGGCCAGTGATTGTGCTAGCTGCAGACAATCAGTATTTCACTTGGTGTACTACTGTGTGCTTTGCATAGCGATCACCTAAAGCTCACCTGAATACAGTTATTCTCTATACTGTGACAGGCAGGCCGGTGCTAGCTGCAGACAGTCATTGTTTCACTTAGTGTACTACTGTGTGCTTTGCATAACGATCACCTAAAGCTCACCTGAATACAGTTATTCTCTATACTGTGACAGGCAGGCCGGTGATTGTGCTAGCTGCAGACAGTCAGTGTTTCACTTAGTGTACTACTGTGTGCTTTGCATAGCGATCACCTAAAGCTCACCTGAATACAGTTATTCTCTATACTGTGACAGGCAGGCTGGTGATTGTGCTAGCTGCAGACAGTCAGTGTTTCACTTAGTGTACTACTGTGTGCTTTGCATAGCGATCACCTAAAGCTCACGTGAATACAGTTATTCTCTATACTGTGACCGGCAGGCCTTTGATTGTGCTAGCTGCAGACAGTCAGTGTTTCACTTAGTGTACTACTGTGTGCTTTGCATAGCATTCACCTAAAGCTCACCTGAATACAGTTAGTGACTATTATAGTGGTGTTCTCATAATAAAACCACAAGCAGAGAGCTGCAAGTATTTTCAGTGTACTGTGTCCTCTGCACAGTTTTCACCTAAAACTAACTGAAAACAATTGCTGCTTTTCCCATACTAACACCACAGCAGGCCATTAGTATGTCTGGAAGGCAAACAATGAGAGGCAGACAGTCACGAGGCAATAAAAAAGGGCAAGCAGGCTCTGTGTCTAGAGGCAACAGTGCTGCTGGTCGTGGACACGGTGCATCTTCATCAGCACGTTACCGTGGGAAACGCTTGTCCTTCTTTTCGGCAGCTGGCCATGTTGTGCCGCCAACATGCTGAAGACTTGGTAGAGTGGATGACCAAGCCGTCCTCCTCCTCCTCATCCTCTCTCACCCAGGCTCAGGGTACTTTGTCTGGCAAAGCAGCTGCCAAAGCGGCCTCTTCCCTCGGCTCAATGGCATCAGTCACTCCTTTCCTACCCTAGCTCCACCATGTCCTCCTGAGGAGTCCCCCGGACTGTTTGACCACAGTACATGCTCCAGGAGGATTCCCAGCATTTTGAAGGCTCCAATGATGGAACCCAGCTGGAGGAAGGCAGTAACGTGAGCCCAGAGAGAGGGGGTGCCCAACAAGGTCAGCTGTCTGGCAGTCATGTTCCCCCAGCTGCAGCATACTGCCAGATTGGCTCCAGTCATGAGGAGGGAGGGGATGATGAGGTCACTGACTCCACGTGCGTGCCTGATAGGAGAGAGGAGGAGGAGGAGGCACATCTCCAACAAGGCAGGATGCCCTCCAGGGGCCAGCTTAAGGGCAGCACACCGACTGTATCACAGCGCAGAGCTCCGCATGTGCAGGGCGCTGCTGTCTCTGCGCGTTATTCCAAAAGTTCTTTGGTGTGGGCCTTTTTTCAGACGTGTGTAGCAGATCGCACCGTTGCCATTTGCAACATATGCCTAAAGCGTATCTCGCGTGGCCAAAACATCAGCCGCTTGGGCACCACGTGCTTGACCAGACATATGTCGACCTGCCATGCAGTCCGTTGGCAAGCACACCTAAAAGACCCACACCAAAGAACAAGGCAAACCTCTCCTTGCTCCTCATCAGCTGGGATCTCCAACCCCACTATATCTTCAGTCCTCTCTGAAACCTGCACTGAGAGGAATGAAGGTGTAGAATTAGGTGTGTCACAGCCAAGTACTTGCGGGCAATCTGCTATCGGTACACCGACGTCCGATTGTACCAGGCAAATTTCCCTGCCCCAGCTGCTGCACCGCCCGCAAGAAGTTCGCTCCCAGCCATCCACATGCCCAGCGGTTGAATGCTAGCTTGGCTAAATTGCTAGCACTTCAACTGCTGCCTTTTCAGTTGGTAGACTCTTCCCCCTTCCGTGAGTTTGTGGAATGTGCGGTTCCTCAGTGGCAGCTTCCCAAATGCCACTTTTTCTCACGGAAGGCGATTCCGGCTCTCTACCGGCATGTGGAAGGCAATGTCTTGGCCTCGCTGGACAGAGCGGTCAGTGGTAGGGTGCATATTACTGCTGACTCATGGTCCAGCAGGCGTGGACAGGGACGTTACCTATCTTTCACGGCACATTGGGTGACTCTGCTGGCAGCTGGGAAGGATGCAGGACAAGGTGCAGTAGTGTTGGAGGTTGTTCCGCCACCACACCTCCAAAATGTTACTACTGGTGATTCTGACACACCTCTCTCCTCCACCCCCTCCTCTTCTTCCTCCATGGCCTCTTCCTGTGCTGATTTGTCCTCGGAACCAGCGGTGCTCCGTAGGCATTCAAGGGGCTACGCCAGTACGCAGACAAAAAGATGCCATGCGGTGCTTAAGCTGGTGTGCTTGGGGGACAGGAGCCACACTGGGGCAGAGATTCTGTCAGCTCTGCAGGGGCAGGCTCAGAGGTGGTTGACGCCACGCCAGCTTAAGCCAGGAAAGGTGGTTTCCGACAATGGCACCAACCTCCTCTCCGCCCTCCGACAGGGACAACTGACCCATGTGCCCTGTTTGGCTCATGTCCTTAACTTGGTGGTGCAGCGGTTCTTGGGCAGGTACCGTGGCTTATAGGAGGTCCTGAAGCAGGCCAGGAAACTCTGTGGGCATTTCTGCCGGATTACAACCTGCCCAAGAACCGCCTAATCTGTGACATGCCCACCAGGTGGAACTCTACGTTGGCCATGCTGCAGCAGCTGCACACGCAGCAGAGGGCCATCAATGAGTATCTGTTGCAATATGGCACCAGGACAGGGTCAGGGGACCTTGGATTTTTTTCCTCACGCCAGTGGGCCATGATCAGGGATGCATGCACTGTCCTGACACCATTTAAGGAGGCCACGAGGATGGTGAGCAGTGACAGTGCATGCATCAGTGACACTGTCCCTCTTGTCCACCTGTTGGAGCACACGCTGCTTGGAATAATGGACAGGGCACTTGAGGCAGAATAGAGGCAGGAAGAGGAGGACTTCCTTACCTCTCAAGGCCCCCTTTATCCAGACAGTGTTCCTGCTGGCCCGGCTATCACACAGGAAGAGGAGGAGGAGGAGGAGGAGGAGGAGGAGGATTGTGTCAGCATGGAGGTGGAGACTAGCACTCAGCATCAGCAGCAGTCTTCAAGGGATCAATTACAGTCCCAAGACACCCATGGACTTGTACGTGGCTGGGAGGAGGTGGCTGCGGATCATGTCGTCCTCAGTGACCCAGATCCCCTCCCTGATCCTGCAAAGCCTGCGTAAGGATCCTCGTATTCGTGCGATCAAGGAGAGGGATCATTACTGGCTGGCAACCCTCCTTGATCCACGTTACAAGGGTAAGGTTGCGGACCTTATCTTGCAGAGGATGAGGCATCTTCGGGAGGCCTTGCAGAAAGGTCTGTGCAACGCGTTCCCAGAGACTGGGAGGTTACAAATTCCTGGTCCTGGACAACGTGTTGCTGAGGCTTCGGTCAGTCAAAGAAGGAGCGTTGGAGAAGGTGGCCGTCTAACCGACGCGTTCAGACAATTTTTTAGTCCGCAGTCCCAAGGTATGATCGGTTCCAGCAACCATCGCCAGCGTCTGGTTTACATGGTGCAGGAATAACTAGGGGCAAGATCAGACTTGGACACCTTTCCCACTGAAAATCCTCTGGGTTACTGGGTCTTGAGGATGGATCACTGGCCAGAGCTTGCACAGTATGCAATTGAGATACTGGCCTGTCCTGCATCCAGCGTTCTTTCGGAACGCACATTCAGTGCTGCTGGAGGCTTTGTAACCGATCACAGGGTGCGCCTGTCAACCGACTCGGTCGATCGACTGACCTTCATAAAAATGAATCAGTCTTGGATCACCACCAGCTTACCAAGCACCTGATGCTGATGTAACAGAATAATTTTCTTTGAAATGTCAGATCCCTTCAAGACTGCCTATGCTGATGCAGAGTGACTATCCTGTTATGCTGAGTGACTATCCTCTTCCTCCTCAATAATCATGCTGATAGCTTGAAAGAACATTTTTGGTTCTGGGCACCGCCACCAGTGGCTAAGGCCCAATTTTTCAGCCCCTGTTTAACAGGGGCGTGTAATTAAAATTTTTGATGCAATACTTTGCAACAGGGCTCATTGCTGCGCTATAAGTACAGTATCTGTGAGGGGTTGCAGTGTTGTGGCACCAGCACCAGTGCCTAAGGCCCGATTTTTCTGCCCCTGTTCAACAGGGGCATGTAATTACAATTACAATTCTTGATCTAATATTTCACAGCTGGGTCCATTCTTGCGCCCACCAAGAGTAACTGTGAGGGCTTACAGTGTTGTGGCACCAGCACCACCGCCACCACCAAAGGCCCAATTTTTCAGCCCCTGTTCAACAGGGGCATGCAATTAAAATTCTTGATCTAATAATTAACAGCAGGGCCCATTCCTGCACCCACCAAGAGTAACTGTGAGGGCTTACAGTGTTGTGGCAACACCACCACTACCATCACCACCAAAGGCCCAATTTTTCTGCCCCTGTTCAACAGGGTCATGTAATTACACTTCTTGATCTAATATTTCACAGCTGGGCCCATTCCTGCGCCCACCAAGAATAACTGTGAGGGCTTACAGTGTTGTGGCACCAGCACCACCACCAAAGGCCCAATTTTTCCTACCACTGTTCAACAATGGCATGTAATTACAATTCCTGATATAATAGTTGACAGCAGGGCATTCCAGCGCCCACCAAGAGTAACTGTGAGGGCTTACAGTGTTGTGGCAACACAAAAACCTAAGGGGCAAATTTCTGCAGAGTATATACGGCAGGCCCCTACTTTCAAACATCCAACTTACAAATGACTCCTACTTGCAAACGTTAGGAGACACCAGGAAGTGAGAGGAAATCTACCCCTAGGAAGGGAAATTCTCTCCTGTAAGAGTTAATATGGGAAAAGGGTGTCTCCTTTCTACTGATGCTTTATCACCAATCCTTGTTTCAATAAAAAAAAACACATTTTCTAAAAACATTTGTCATTGGGATGGAAAGTGAGGTGAAATGTTCGGAACAGGTGCACAGACAGCAAAACAAATGTTACAGGGGTGATAACCCTTCCCTATGTTCTCCAAAAAGCTTAAAAATATATTTTTTGGCTAGAGCTACACTTAAAAAATGTACCTGTTCCAAATTACAAACAGATTGTACTTAAGAACAAACCTACAGTCCCTGTCTTGTTTGCACCGCCTGTATTCTGCTGTTCAGAGTATATAGGGCCTTTTTTTATTTTGGGTGCGGGGTTCCCCTTCATATCCACACAAGGCCTAAAGGGGCTGGTAATGGGCTGGGGTGGGGGGTTGATGGGGTAGCCATGCCATTTTTCTCAATGATTTTCATCCATATTGCCGGGACCAGACATTACATTAAAGCCGCAAGCAGTTTTAAATGGCTTTTTTTCCTTTAGAAATGTAATTTTGTGCAGGGACAGTTCTAAACACGGGAAACACATGCCACTTCACAGGCATATTTTAAACACCCCCCAGGTACGATATTTAAAGGAATATTTCACTTTTTTTTTCACTTTATGCATCATTAAAATCACTGCTCCCGAAAAAACGACCGTTTTAAAAAATAATTTTTGCATTGATACATGTCCCCTGGGGCAGGACCCGGGTCCCCAAACCCTTTTTAGGACAATAACATGCATATTAGCCATTATAATTAGCACTTTAGATTTCAAACATTCGCATCCATTGTATTTAATAGGGTTCTAAAGTTTGCGCAAACTTTCGGGCCGTTCGAAGGTTCTGGTGCGTATCGAACGGGGGGTGTTCTGCTCATCCCTAGTCATAGGCTCCCATGTGTCCCTCGATGAATCTTGATCTTCTTATTACACCTGGAAATGAATCAGTCCTTACAGTCCATATGAGTTCATAACATGGCTTGACTTGTAGACTCTGTTCTTCAGGAGGATGACTTATAAGGAGGACATGACATGGTGAGCTGTAGTAATCGCCAGTCGGTCTGGGATCCTCTGCACCTTGTACTTGGGTTGGGCTTCGGGGTGTCTCATCTCGGCGGCGAGGAAGATGTGGTCATCTGCTCGGGTTCTGTTCACTCGTCCAATCAGGTAACAGGAGCACCTCATCGCGGCATATAGAAGGAATAGAAACAAAAACAACATGAGTATATATACCCCTGCTTCCTTCAACTATGATCCGCTGCAAAATAAAAAATCCCCAAAGATTCCCAGACCCTTAAAAGGATTCCAATCTTCACTAACTATAGCTCTGGCTTTTCCTTGCAGAGATCTAAACTTATCCATATGGGCCTGAACTTTGTGACTAGTATGGATCCAGGTACAACAATCTTTACCTATGAATTCACAGAAACCCCCCTCGGATGCCAACAAGTAATCATGGGCCATCTTTTAATAGAAAGCTCTGGTCTTCCATTGTTCCTGTGGGATCTTCCTTGTGGCTTCAACAGTTTATATTGCAATATGTTTATTGAAATAAATACAATACAGGAGAGGAATAAAAGGAAATAAAAAAAAGAAACAAAAACAAACAATAACGAGCAAATAGCCAGGTTACATTCGGCCAAATATGTAAATGTTTTGATAATTTATTTTTAACCCACCCCGAGCCTGTCAGGAGGTAGGAGACATATGCATAGTATCATCATAAAGGTTATGGGTTATGCAAACCCTCAAGTAGGGCATAGTACGAGTGCAAGCGTCCAGACCAGTAACATTAAACTGCACAAGCACTAGGGGGGGGGGGGATAGGGAGGGTCCAGGGCTTCAGTGAACCTCGATCAAAGATTCGGGGTTAGCCGTGGATCCCCACTATGATAGGGTTTCCTGCCTCATTAGTAACATTCTATCACGGTATATTGATAACCAAGGTATACAGAAGGTATATCACCAAGGATAGAAAGAAAGGGAGGACAAGGGCGAAGGGAAAAAAGCAGAAAAGAGAAGGTAAGAGAAGAAGAGAGAGAGTAGAGAGAGGGAGAGAGGGTCACCTGGATTTCCTCAGCAAACGGAAATATAATCAATCCATGGATCCCATATCTTGTTGAACATCTCTGCTTTATTGTGAAGGGTGTAAGTGAGCTTATCATTAATCATAATCCAATTGAGTTTATCCTTAACTTGTTCTAGGGGTATTCTTGAGCTTTTCCAGTTCCTTGCAATTATTATTCTCGCTGCCAACAAGATGTAGGTTATGAGGCGTATTGAGTTTTTGGGAATCCCGTCGGGAAGTCTATGGAAAAGTGCGCTCTCTGGGGACCGACGGATATTGATACCCGCCACTGAGTTAATCAGATTAAAGATTCTTATCCAAAACCTAACCACTAGTAGACACTGCCACCAAATATGGTGCATGGTACCCATCTGTCCACATTGTCGAAAACAATGAGGTGAGGAGGAAGGATGCATTTTAGCTATTCTTGTGGGAACTAAGTACCAGCGTAATAATGTTTTGTAATTGGCTTCAATAAGGATAGTGTTAATAGAGATTTTTGAGAGTTGGTAGGCAATATCTTGCCAGTCTGTCAGTTCAAGGGAGAGGTTCAAGTCCCTCTCCCATTGGGTCATATAGGTGAGTTTAGTGTCAGGTTCCGTTATAGAAGAGTATATGGTAGAGATTCGGCCCCTCTGTGTGCCTCTGTTTCGGCAAGTCAGTTCAAATGCGGTAAGTGTCGTGGGCCCCCCCCCCCTGTTTAATTTTGGAAATAATGAATGAGGAAATTTGGTTATATCGAAATACCTCAATAGGAGGCATTGAGAAGTTGTCTTTGAAATATGTTATTGTATGCATTTGGTTTCCGTTAAGGAAGTCCCCGATTCTCATTAGTCCCTTATTGAGCCACCATTGGAATTGTTGTGGAGCGATTCCAGGAGAAAACTCTGGGTTGCAAAAAATGGGCGCTAGAGGTGTGTGGCGTGACATAAGGGACGCTCTGTGTCTTGTTCTGTCCCATACCGCTAGAGAATGTGATAAGGTAGGGCATATGATAGATGGGCGTTTACGATTAGGAAGCCACATCAAGGCTCCTATTGCCCGTGGGTGGCACGCAAGTGCTTCTATGTCAACCCAAAGAGGGACCGAACCTCCAACTGTCGTGTGAGCTAATTGGGCTATCTGAGCCGAGTGATAATAAGCCTGTAAATTGGGAAGACCAAGTCCTCCCATGGGCCTAGGTGTATAAAGTGGTTTTTTTTGTATCCGTGATTTCTTATTACCCCATATGAAGCGTAAAACTTCAGTTTGTATATGTTGCATGTCTCCCCTAGGGATTGCTATCGGTAATATCCGGAAATAATATAGGAGTCTGGGCAAAAATGTCATTTTCACCGAACTGATTCTGCCAAACCAAGAGAGAGAGTATTCCGCCCAGGAGCGAAGATCTGCCTTGAGTTTTTTAAATAAAGGGGGATAGTTTGCTTTGTATAACGTCCCTATCAAAGGGGTCAAATGAACCCCCAAGTATGGGAGGGAGTGAGAAGCCCACTTGAAGCTGTATGTGCTTTGGAGGATCTGCACCTCCATAGGAGATAGTGAGCTATTGAGTGCCAGGGTTTTTTGTGAGTTTAGGGTTAGCCCCGAAATTAGCGAGAAGCGATCTAGTAAGGACAAGAGTTCTGGGAGTGAGGCTTGGGGATTAGTGATGTACAGAAGGACATCATCAGCAAATAGTGCACATTTGTGTTCTTGTTGACCACAATAAACACCATGGATGTTGGGATGGGAGCGGATAGCCATTGCAAGGGGTTCTATTGCTAAAGCAAATAGTAGGGGAGAGAGCGGGCATCCCTGTCTAGTGCCTCGCTGGACTGGGAATATGGATGATTTATGTCCTCTGATAGAGATTTGAGCTATCGGGGAGCTATAGAGTGTTTTCATCAGTGAGATAAACGTAGAGCCAAATCCCATAATTTCAAGGGTAATAAAAAGATAGTCCCAATTCAGGCTATCGAAAGCTTTATTAGGATCTAATGATAAGAGAAAGAGTTCCCGATTTGGGAGGTTATCCCAATTGGAGCGTACCGCTGAGATCAAAGCGATAGATCTGCGAATTTGATCCAAGGTCTGACGTCCTGCGATAAATCCCGATTGGTCTTTATGTATGTAGTGTTCCAAAAAGGAGTTGATTCGGAGGGCTAAAATTTTAGTCAAAATTTTTAGATCACAGTTAATTAAGGAGATTGGGCGATAGTTGCGAACATCAGTGGAATCTTTGCCGGGTTTGGGGATAACGCTGATGTAGGCTTTATTATCATCAGATGGGACCACTCCTCCGTCCCTCAGGGAATTAAAATAAAGAGCCAGGTGTGGGACCAGGTGCGTAGCAAATTTTTTATAGTAAATGTTAGGAAGCCCATCCGGGCCCGGAGATTTATGAAGTGAGAGAGAGTTGATAGCATCAGTAACCTCTTCAGTTGTGAATGGTTGGTCCACCAATTCTCTGTGATCATCAGTGATGATTGGGAGGGGGAGAGCCCCCAGAAATTCCCTGATGGACGGGGGAGCTACATCCTGGGGTTTCTTGTAGAGGTCTGCATAGAAATCATGGAATTCATCGAGGATTTTATGGGGATCCTGTGAGAGGTGGCCCCCGGATACCTTTATTTTAGGGAGTGTACGGTGGGAGTGTCTAGGAGCGAGTTTGTGCGCCAGTAGGGATCCCGGGCGGTCCCGCCAGGTGAAGAATTTATGATTCGTCCACCGCAATTGTTTCTCGGCCCTTGTAGTGAGGCAAATGTTTAATTCTAATCGGGTTTGTTCCAATTTCTTAAACAAGTTGGGAGAAGGGGAGCGTTTGTGTTGCTTGGTTAGAGACTCAAACTCCTCGGTCTTGGCAGAAATCAGCTCGGTGCGAGCCTTTTTTAGTCTGGAAGCTAACTGAATAAAAGAACCCCTAATAGTAGCTTTGTGCGCTGCCCAGTTAGTGGCAGGAGATGTATCTCCAGGGATATTATTTTCAAAGTAGGTTTGTATATGGCTGGAAATCTCTATGCAGTGAGATTCGTCACTGAGGAGAGATTCATTTAGTCGCCAATGGAATCCCACAGGTTTATTAGTGAGATCAGTTAATTGAATCACAATAGGATCATGGTCTGACCAAGATGTTGACAAAATTTTTGCAGATCTCAATCTCGGTATCACCCCCGAGGGGAGAAACACGTGATCTATGCGGGAGTAGTGTCCATGTGCCCTTGAATAGTGGGAGTAATCCCTATCGGTAGGATTGGCCTCTCGCCAAGCATCCACCAAGTCATACTTATATAGCAGTTGTGCGAATTTATGACTTTGTCCGGGGGGAGACCGAAGTCCTGAGGTGTGTGATTTATCTTTAATTAGATCTAGAGCTAAGTTAGAATCACCTGCCAAAATTACAACACCCTCAAGTTCGGGTTCTAAAAGTGCCAGAAGGGCGTGAAAAAAGGCGGTTTGATTAGTATTGGGGGCATAGTAGACAAGTATGGTGATTAAGGTTTCCCCTAGGTGGCCCTTCACCAAAAGATAGCGGCCGTCTTTATCTTTAATGATTTTAGTTTCTGCGAACGATCTATGTTTGGAGAAGCAGAGGGCTACACCCCTTTTCTTCTCTGAAGCGTTCGCGTAGAAACAAAGAGGGTAATCTCTATGAAGATAGCGGGGGTAAATGAGGAAATAAAGTGTTTCCTGGAGAGCTACAATGTCCGCCCCCAACGAACTGTAATGTGTGAGGGCCTTGATTCGCTTGACAGGCGACCCAAAACCCTGGACATTATGTGAAAGCAGGCGGACATTTCGGGGCGTTGGTTTTATGGAAGACATGAGGTACAGTTATGAACATCGATAAGCAGACTCACCCACCGATCCGTAGGATCCAGAGGCCAAAAGCGCCAAGGAACTTTCCAGGTGACCCTCAGGAAAGAACAGTTGTGGGAAAAGTTAAAATTAGAAATAAGAAAGAAAGAGAGAAAAAGAAAAAAAACAGAGTTAGGGATAGTAAAGAAAACAATAATAGTAGAGAAAAAGAAAATCAAGCTGTCGGACCAGGGAACTCCCGGTACCGAGTGACATAGTTTAAGCATGCAACCAAACAATATTACAAACAGTAAACAGTCAAAATATCCTGGGGATAAGCCCCAGGCTCAGAGGAGTCTCCTGCCAATAGCAAGTAATGGGGAGAGTCCCTCAAATAAGGAGTGCGCATGACCACCCCCCAGCGACACAAAATATGTCATAAGGTTTAAAAAAAAAAAAAAAAAAATTCTTCTTTGGCCCCAGTGTTTCGCCCTAAAATATTGGTAGGGTTATTTAACCAAGCGTACAATGTGGATTATATAAAGATGAAAGGGAAGAGGGAAAAGAAGGGGAGGGGAGGAGGGAGAGGAGAAGGGGGAAGGGGGAGGGGGAGAGGGGGAAAGGGGAAGGAAGAGAGGAAAAAAAAAGGGGGGGGGAGGAGAGGAGGGGAGGGAGAGGGGGGGAGGGAGAGGGGGAGGGGGAGGGGGACCAATTCAGTACCAGAAATACAGGAATTCGAAAAATGTAAAAAATGTAGAATGTAGAAGTCAGCTTGAACGTTTAAAACAAAAGTAACAAGAACATCTTGTTCCAACGGATTTTAGTCGCCCTGTGTGGCGTCTAATGTCCCTTCAGGGGACCGCTGAGAAGACACCACTGCGGGTTTGGACCAGGTCAGTAACACTAAGCCCATTCTTCAGGTTGCACGGGATGCATGGGCATTTTTCTTGGTTGATTTTGATGACCATAGGGGGGAGAGTGGAGGGGGAGGGGATTCTCTGGATCCAGGTCGGTTCCGTGAAGATGGGTTGTGGGAGGGATATAAATCCCAATTTCAGCAGGATCGATTCGCCTTCATTAAATGATGAGAAAGAGTAGGATTTGCTGTTAAAAGAAAATTGGAGTCTAAAAGGGTAGTTCCATCTGTATCGAATATTACGTTGGGTCAGTGGTGCTAGTAAAGGTTTAAGCGATCGCCTCTTTTGGATTGTGGCCTGGGAAATATCAGCAAATATTTGGATCTTGAAGCCATCTATTTCTAGGTCTGGGTTCTCTCAGGCATGCCGCATCACTGCTTCCTTAATCTTGAAGAAATGTGGCTTCACAATCACATCTCGGGGGGGGGGGCATCAGGTTTAGGGGCAGTCAAAGCTCTATGTATTCGATCAATCTCCATATGGATCTCATCAATATCGGGTACAGCAGCTTGCATCAGAGATTGTGTGATGGAAGTAATATCTTTTATATTTTCCGGTATGCCACGGATGCGAAAGTTATAGCGCCTGGCGCGATTTTCAAGGTCGTCAATCTTTGAGTAAGCGTCCTCAAGTCGATCTTGTAAATCAGTAATCATGTTTGAATTTTGGGAAACTCTGTGGACTGTGTCGTCCATCTTGGACTCAATACTGTCCAATCTATGTCCCATTTCCTGGAAATCTCGTTTTATGTCCAAAGCTAGTTTGTCATTAGCTTTAGCTAGCTCCCTTTGAAGCAGGTCAGCAAAGCGTGCTATTAGGATCGGGTCTCCTGAGTATTGACCCTGAACAGGGGGTACAGCAGGAGAGTCAGCATTGCTATTTGATGCAGTTTCTTGGCTGCTAGGCTGGCTGTATATAACCTCTGCCATCTCCCTGTCCAGAAGGGAGGATGTGTGTGAGTCCATGCTGGGTGATTTGGCTGCAGTCTGAGAGGGAGATAGTGCAAGGGGGCTAGGTGACAGGCATTCTATAGTTGTCAGCTCACCTTTATCTGGGGGAGATCTTGAGGAGCATAGTGCTGGGTAGTCAACTTCTTCAGTCCCTGGAGCCTGTGCTTGATTAGGAGGTGGAGGTTTCCCCTTCCCTGCCGCCTGCATACCTCGTGTGATATAGCCGGTCGCCATCTTGGAACCTTGCTGTGTAGCGCAGCTCGAGCTCCGGGAGCCGTACGTAGGCTTATAGCGCGGCTTCCTAACCATCCGGCGTGTGCCCGGATCTTTCCTCAGGAGGGTCAGGCTAATTCCAGCTGCGGGCGAGGTGTGGGGCCGCTGTTTAAGGCTGAAGTCGCCGGGGGGTGAGCGGAGCAGGTCAGATGGTCATCCGCTACGTCCGGCCGCGCATGCGCACCTCGGCTTCAACAGTTTAAATGAACATCCCATCATCAATGGATGAGAAATTGTTCAATCATTTCATAAGCTCAAGCTCCCACCTTGTACACGCAGGAAACCACACCCAGACCTGGTTGGGGTTGGTGAACAATTCCCTTCTAGCTGTCCCTGCCATTCTTACCTTCTCTCGCACCATCAGATCCTCATGATCGGCCGCGGCATAAGATGCTGGGACGAGTTTCACCAGGACGCATTAACCTCTTGCATTAGGGGGAGTTACCTTATAAGCTGTAGATCCACATAAGTACCAAACTAAAGTTAAATCACACTTGTGGGCTACCTCGTTATCCTGATATCCAAACTGGCAAGAGGCAGCGCTATTGTTAAAACTATAACTTATTTTACCCTCTAGAAATGTATTGTTCTATTGACAAGTGTCTGTTTGGAGTCTTTATTAGTTTGTCAAAACTCCGCTGGGGACTAAAGCTCAGTGGAGATTCAGAATACACTTTAAACAATAAGTTGGGATGCTTTTCATCGTTACCCTTGCTAAAATATACTAAACAAAAAAATATAAATAAACAAAGATACTCCTCATTCTTTGGTGTGGTTGAGCAGCTTCTTGCAGTGGCTGGAGTGGTCTCGCCCCTCAAGCTTCTTGGTTGGAAAGAATGTAAACCGGTTATTGTGTCAGGGTCCAGGAGGGACTCATGAACCCTGGGGTGGACTTTTTGAAGTTCATGTTACAGTGACTGCACCTACCCCATCAGCTGAGAAAGTAGGTGACAGCTGCGGAGGAAAGTACAACTCTGGTTTTGGTTGACCTCCAAACAAACCTCATATGGCAATAACCCAGACATGTGGGAACTTAATGACTGTGGTCACTGCATAACCTGTGCGTGGATTACCATCTTGGGTGTAATACCTGGAACCATTAACAAAAAGGTTCATCTGGGATGGGATCGTCCTTCACCAAACTGCTGCTTGCTGATTCAATTTCCATCAAAGAAAGACAGTCGTGGCCTACTAGGTCACACACTTGGTTAGAATTAGAACGGTTAGTATTATTAGTTTGAAAACCGTCATTCTTACATTTATCCCCCCATTTCCTTCCTCATTACAAACTGCAGGATGAGATGCAGGGTTTAGAGTGGTGCAGGAAAAAAGAAACAATGAAATAGCTTATGATACTTTTACCTCCTTAGGCATGTGTATTTATGCATGTGTACAGCTGTCTACATACACCTGCTTTCTATGTACATATGTAGCGACCTCACCCCTCTCACTCCTTCTTCTCGGCTTGTTGTCTTGTCTAGGGGGGAGTATGGGAGGAGGGATGAGATACACCACGGCCCATATCCTCTTTTGGATAGAGGTGAAGGCCAGAACCTATTTTACCATCGGGTTGTGTGTATAAACCCAGAGCCAAGTCTCTTCTGCGAATGACCCCATTTGCTCCCAGTAACTGGAGTTCCACACCACTGAAAAGGTCCAACTCGTATTTATTCTTCAACAGCAATAAATCGTCATTTAGCACAGACAGGTTGTGACCAAAGAACAGTTCAGTATAGGTGAGGAGTAGGTCGAGGCACAATCCTTACCAAACTAACCATTGTGATGTCACAAACGGTTATGGCGCACAGTCACTGCCACCGACTGTGTAGAACAGAGAGTGAATTACCTTCGCTAAATGCAGCCCCTATCAGAGGGAAGACATCCGTTCAAGAGAGTTACCAGAGGCCCTGCCGTCACCAGCAATGCTGCACCGGACTGTTCGGAGGGGTTACGCTCCCTGGCCTCCTCACCTCAGACTCGGGCACCCAAGGCTTTAGGGCCCCCTCGGATTCCTCCACCCTTGCAGGACCCAGTCGAAGGTACCGGGCCCCAGGCCTTCTCAATAGTACCTCACCCCAGGCTAAAAGGTGCCTGGGATGGACTCCATCTCCCGCTCCGGCCAGGTCAAGGGCACCTGAACCCAGAACGCCGGCACCCAGGCTGAAGGTGCCTGGGCGCGACTCTGAACCCCGTGTTCAGTGCGTCCGCCCCTCTTATCTCCTCTCCCGCAGCGTCACCACAGGTTCCCCGCCCTGCGGTACAGCCAGCGGAAGAGGACAAAAAGGGTACGGTACTGCAGTGAGGGTTCAACCCCGGCCCAGTGCGCCAGCGCCACCCACAGGCCAAAGGGAACCTCACACCACAGAGTCCTCCATGAACAACAAATGGTCCCAAATTCCCTAACAATCAGTGCATCTGGGTTACACTACCACCCGATACCTCCCCCTAAATTCAAATACCCGCTACACATACACTTTCAGAAACTCCTTGGACCTGAAAAGATTCTTATAAGAAAAAGTTATTACTCTATCCTTCATATTTAACCTGCAAAGAACACCCCAGACGATGCAAGTTATTGCGAAACGCGTCGGGAGACTCCACTGCTGCCACTGAGTGTTTTGCAAAGCGCTATGTTCATGGATTGAATGTAAGTGTATCTACCCACATTTATTAAATATCCTTTACGGTATTACGCTATGTGCCCTCTCCTTCTTTTTTCCTCCATGACTCCTATGTGAGCCATTTTACTATCCATCGGGCTTGGATATCTGGTGTCATCACTTGTTCCGGATTTTGGATATACATGTGTGCAGTGCCAACTGGGATCCCATATGTACGGATATACATATACCAAGCCTGTTTGACCCTACGGACGTACGTCTATTGGGTCCATTTCATCCGGTAAGCCTCCCCTCCATGTGGTGGTGGTTACGTTACAAGTCACTTGTTTTTTGAAAGGTCACCATTCTGTTTTGGAAGTTTCAGCAACATCCACGTTTTGGTCATCAGAGACTTTTTCTAACTTACTATTTTTCACAGTTGGACTCATTTATAGAATCTTTGTGATTTAAGTCATTTAGAGCACTGCACTTGGGTGTTATTTTTATTTTTATTTTTACACATAGCGCTACATTTTTTGTATATTGTTTGTTTTTTGCCCTTCTCCACAGGTATTGTAGCTGCTTATATGTGTTAGTAGCGCGAATATTGTTTGTATTTTTGTTTAACCTGCAAAGAATGGCAAACAATAATGACATTCCTGTACATTGGTAAATTGTCAATGACATTCTTAAAAACCAAGAACGAAACCCTCTGTAACCCTTACTTTCTCTTTCCTACAAAAATGCAAACGCGTAGGAGGATCGCCGCAGTAAGTTCTAACATATTCATGTTACTACATACAAACAATGAGAAGATAAAACATGAGACAAACATTCAGATACAAATGTGGGGTAGATATTTAAAAGTTTCCAAAACAAAAAAGGAAAAAAACAAAGCAACCAGCCGGAATGCTGCCTTCACTCTTTTAGCAATAGAAAAAAAAACACAATGCGAAAAACACGAGAGCAGCTCGAAAACCTTGCATGGACCAGCCATACAAAGTTCAAAACCAGGCATGAGAATTTTAACCACAAAAGCGTGTACTACACATCCATCAAACCACTCATTAAAGATTTCTGAAGCCACAGCTGAACTACTTCCAAGGTATTTTTATTCTGGGGTCTCATACCTCCAGTCATCAAAAATACCTTCCAAAGGAAAATACACCTAATCTTTAAGGGGTCTCATGTCCGGAGCCCCAAACCCAGACCTCATGTGCGGTGCAGCTGTCTGACTGGTGTGGAGCCTTCCTCCACTGCATGGATGGCAAACATTACCCATGACAATTCAAATCACTTTTTTGGCGAACTCTGCGTCCAGAGAACCCTGCGCTTTACTTTTGGAGCGGTTATGGTTTGCGCCTTTATTATCATAATCGACCCCCAGAATCCCGATTATTATACATGGCCTGACCGGGGTTGTTAGAATACTACTCCTCACGTTTATGCTAATACAATTGTGCACTGGAATTCCGACTATTATACACAGCCCGACTGGTCTCACGATATACAGCCTTCTAAACGTGTTCGTCAGACAAACTACAAAGCACCATGAAATCCTCCACTATACAAAACAATATTATGGCTTCTTTCTACCTGTATCTAGATGTGACAACAATAACTTGGATGCCTCCCGTTTACTCTCTACCCAAAACTGTATTACAGTATAAAACAACTGGAATTAAATTTAAAAACCAAAGTGATTTCAATTGTCCTTCCAAAACACAAGTCCCTTTGCCCACATGCTCGTTTCAAAAGACCCCCAAGCTCCTCCCACCAACTCCTTGTTGATACACCACATCCTGCAAAGGACTTCCATCTCTGCTGATCTCTAAAAACTCAAACTGGTTTATTTACATATCAATGGACAGGAATAGGGAGGGGGAAGAGAAGCCTAGCTTCATCTTCCCTGAATTTCAAGACATTAAAAAAATCTATGGCTAACATCATATAGGATACTTCAACGGCTTAAAAAAACTTTTGTCCAGGAAAGGGTGAAATAAACCCCCCATATTCCAAATGGGAGTGAATTCCCCCCGGGCCCTTGGACAGTCAGATCACTGAAACTCCTGTAAAATAAATGGCTCAAGGTCAACCAAAGCCTTTTTCTACTGCAGGTTATACAATACAAAACTCAGCTAAAGTGATAAAACCCAAAACAATGGGAGAGGGACAAGAAAATGCCCAAACAATCAAAACTAAAATCAAAAACACAGCAGACACGAAAGTTAAAACAAATGAAAATCAAACCACGACAAAATGGCCGATGAAAGCAGCAGCACGGACACATGGTAAGAAAAAGGCCCGGCGACAATCGGGTCACATGGTGACAACAACAAAAGAAAATGGCCGACGAAAGCCAGGCCACCACAAAATGGTGCCAGTAACACATGAAATGCAGTTGTTGATCCCACCAAAACCAGCACAAACAAACAGACTTCCCCACTAGAAAACCAAAACTTCTCCCCACAAAACTACACATTTGAGACACCAAATGAACACTTACAAACATTTTAGGCTACATACTACTAGAGACCTTAGCCAACCAAACAACACAGGCTCTCCAATCAAACATTACATAAAACACAAAATAACACGGCTCAAACATACACTCTTGTTCCCAAATAAAGTTCATATCAAAACCAAAAGAGCTCTCCCCCATGCTCTTGTCCACAGGGCGTAGGCCTTTCAACAAACAGTCCCCATTGTAAGTGATGCAACAGCCATGCCTGGCCGCCCTTCCCCCTCTCATGGCCACATGGCCACTTGAATATGCAGCAGCCATTTATACAAACTTCTCAGTCACACACAACACATAGTCTCCATTTCTCATCATCAGTTACTTACACACGGTGTCAGCCTGTTCAGTCATACAGCATACACTTTAGGTTTGTATTAAATGGGACCTATAGAGGATTCAAATATAGGTACTACCCCATCTATTAGACCTACTTAAAAGTACAAAAATATAACCTACAATTAAAATCCCACCATTATACAGAGAGCGACAAAAAAACATAAGGTTCTTTTGCCTAGCAGACCTTACCCCATCCAGCGGACAGAGAATCAAGATCCCGAATACAGAACAGCAAAAATGTTCAAAAAACTTCAAGTATGGTTGTCTTACCATAGGCCGGCATTTGCTGGTTCTGGATGTTTTTTCCCCACTCGAGGTCCGCTGAATTAGGAAGATCTGATGGCCTCCTACCTGGCTCACCAAAAACTGTTTGGGAAATTTTAAGCTTCTCCTATAAGCAAATAATTTCCTTGCGCTTAAAAGCACAAATATAGCTGTCTTGTGTAATGCTGGGAAAAGCTTGCTGATTTATCTCTAAAGCCTCGTACACACGGTCGGACTTCAAACAAACTTTTCTGTGGATTTTTGTCCGAAGGGAGTTGGCCGGGCACACCCATAGCATACACACGCTATGACTTTTCTGCAAACTTTCCCAAAACTTTTCCAACATCACGTGATTTTTCTGCTCTTTTCTGCTCTTTACTGCCACCCTTTGGTCAACTTATGCTATTGTTGGTTGATTTAAACATTGGTTCTGGGCATGCTTATTTGTCCATCGGACAAAAGTCCGATGGAGCGTACACACGGTCGGATTTTTGTCAAACTTGCTCAAAATGAAGTTTGTTGGCAAAAAGTCCGACCGTGTGTACGAGGCTTAAGTAACAGACACAGATGCTGGTATCACGTTGAGCTTAGCAGAATCCTCCCTAGCATGAGCAGCTCCATTTTTTTATACTGTCAACATGAATTACAAAAGAAGGTGGTGGCTTCAGAATCAGCCAATCAGACACTTGTATTCTTTCAAAAGAACCAATCACACACATGTATATATTCAAATAGAATACCAGTAGTGACGTGTATAGACGGTCGTGTGCAGAGCCATGCTTTCTGTGAGACACAGAGTGTCTCACAATTTGAACACTACAAAGATGGCTCTGAACATGACCGTATGCACACCATCCCACTGCTACCAATGACGCAAACCATACTTTATCATGGCTCAGTGGGCCATAATTTTTGGATGGTTATTCTATAGTTTCCATGTACGCAGATCTGTTTGCTCTGAGTCATTAATGCAGTCACCATGAAGTGGCCAGTCTCTTGGTGAGGCATGAACAAACATCCCTAAAGAGCAAACATATCTAGCGTGTTCACGGGAAGGTTTTCGCGGCCAATGGTCTTCCACCAACGTCTGTATGTGCGAATATGCTCACATGAGCGCATTACAGCAAAACCGACACTGGGCGACATCTGACAACATACATTAATAAAAATTTCCACAACAACTGTAATCGGCATTGTGCAGAGAGCTGGTCGCACTGATAGACCTAAAGTGAAAGCACAGTGTGTGCTGTGCTATTTGTCTCCCCCTACAGTGCAGTACCCGGCAGGAAGAGGTAAGGTAAAGCACTGACGATTTTTAAAAGGCTTTCTGTATGTATGTATGTATGTATGTATGTATGTATGTGTGTTTATATGTGTGCATGTATGTATATATATATATATATATATATATATAGCGGCCTCACCCCCTTCACATGTTTATCGGTTGTCTGAAAGCTCTTGTCTAGGGGTACCTGGGTTTCGAGAGTGAGGTGCGCTACGGCCCATGTCCTCCCCATGGCTGTGGGTGAGGTGAAGGCCAGTATCAACATCTTCCTCGGGCCAAATGTGCATTTGGGTTGCGGAACTTAGCACTGCTATGCTGGAATCTCCCTTTGCTCCCATCAACAGAGTCCATACACCGATCACAGTCCAACTGTTAGTTTTATTTCGTAGCTCCACAACAAACAATATATGGCAGGATACGGTGGGATGAGCAGGCCGAGGCACTATCCGGATTGTAGTCCCTACACCCCCTGTGCTATGACCAGGGGTTGCAGGAGTCTTGATTAGAACAACTTCGCTGCGCTGCGGCCCCTATCAGGGGAAGATGACCCTCCAAGGGAGTTACCGGAGGCCCGTCCGTCACCGGGTTGACGCTGCTCCGGAGTCTTCAGATGGGTGACCTCCCCAGCCTCCTCACCTCAGATGCGGGTCCCCTCGCAAGGGGCACCCTGGAATCACTTCACCCTCGCGGGACCCGGTCGAAGTCACCAGGTCCCAGGCCTTCTACAAAGTACCTCACCCCAGGCTGAAGGTGCCTGGGATGGACTCCAACTCCAGCTTCATTCCGGCCAGGCCTAGGGTGCCCAGGCCGGAACCTTGAACCGCCCGCACCCAGGCCGAGGGCGCCTGGGTACGTCAAGAGATGATCCCCCAAAAAGACCTCGTGGCGAGGGCGTCTCCCCCTTTTATCTCCTCCCATCGACACCACGGCGGGTTCCCCGCCCCAGCCGTACCATCTCCAGGAAGGGACAAAAAGGGTAACACTGTGGTAGTGATTCTACCTCGAGCCTGTAGGTACCTCGCCACCCACAGGCCAAGGAGAATATTGCACCACCCAATCCTCCACGAATAACAAAAAGGGGTCTAATCCTTGACATAATTACACACCTGAGTCTCTCTACCCCCAGGTGTATCCCACTAACTTTGAAGACCCCGCTACATATATATATATATATGTGTGTGTGTGTGTGTGTATATATATATATATATATATAGATATAGAGATATATATATACACACACACAGTATATGTGTGTGTATTATGTGCAGTGACAGTGCGTCCATTAAGGGCGCACGGCCGCCGCCCCCTCTCTCCAGACACCCCCTCTATGACCAATGGATAGATTCATGCATAGCATGAATCTATCCATGGCCACCACTGACACCCCCTATTTAGGCTGAATTTGATGGGCACAGTGGCTGCGTTTGATGGCACAGTGAGGCTGCAATTTTTTTCTGAATTTTTCAGTTTGTTTGCACCCCCTAAAAATTTTGAGCACCAGCCACCACTGATTATGTATATGTGTATGTGTTTACATGTATACAGTCAGGTCCATAAATATTGGGACATCGACACAATTCTAATCTTTTTGGCTCTATACACCAACACAATGAATTTGAAATGAAACAAACAAGATGTGCTTTAACTGCAGACTTTCAGCTTTAATTTGAGGGTATTTACATCCAAATCAGGTGAACGGTGTAGGAATTACAACAGTTTGTATATGTGCCTCCCACTTTTTAAGGGACCAAAAGTAATGGGACAATTGGCTACTCAGCTGTTCCATGGCCTGGTGTGTGTTATTCCCTCATTATCCCATTTACAAGGAGAAGATAAAAGGTCCAGAGTTCATTTCAAGTGTGCTATTTGCATTTGGAATCTGTTGCTGTCAACTCTCAATATGAGATCCAAAGAGCTGTCACTATCAGTGAAGCAAACCATCATTAGGCTGAAAAAACAAAACAAACCCATCAGAGAGATAGCAAAAACATTAGGTGTGGCCAAATCAACTGTTTGGAACATCCTTGAAAAGAAAGAACGCACCGGTGAGCTCAGCAACACCAAAAGACCCGGAAGACCACGGAAAACAACTGTGGTGAATGACCAAAGAATTATTTCCCTGGTGAAGAAAACACCCTTCACAACAGTTTGCCAGGAGGTAGGTGAATGTGTGTCAAAGTCAACAATCAAGAGAAGACTTCACCAGAGTAAATACAGAGGGTTCACCACAAGATGTAAACAATTGGTGAGCCTCAAAAACAGGAAGGCCAGATTAGAGTTTGCCAAACATCTAAAAAAGCCTTCACAGTTCTGGAACATTCTATGGACAGATGAGTAGGGATGAGCTCGGTGTTCGAGTCGAACATACGTTCGACTCGAACATCGGCTGTTCGATCGTTCGACGAAGATCGAACGATTTGGGCCGTTCGCGCCTAATTCGAGTGACGCGAACGGCCCACAATGCACTACGCCATCGCAGTGTCATCCAGGCGCTGTGATTGGCCAAGCATGCACTGTGACCCCGCATGCTTGGCCAATCACAGCGCCGGCAGCGAGGAGAGCAATGATTGGCCACAGGCAGGATGCCTGTGGCCAATTATTGCTGAGGGTGTTTAGTACACGCCCCACACTATAAAAGGCCGCCAGCACGGCGGCCTAGTGTAGTGTGTTCCGGAGCAGGGAAAGAGAAGCATAGGCAGGGACAGTGACATTTTTTTTTCTCTTGCTTAACCTGGATTCCTTTAGTTTAGGGAAAGAGAAGGATAGGTAGGGAGAGTGTCAGTGTGTTTTACTGTGCGAATCCTTGTTTCTAGGGACAGGGAAGGACAGTGAGGGAAATTCTCCTTGTGCTATAGTGTGCTAAAGCATTGATCATCAACCATCTTTAAAAAATCATTTTTTCTAGGGACAGAAAACTATAGGTAGGGAGAGTGTCAGTGTGTTTTACTGTGATAATCCTTGTTTCTAGGGACAGGGAAGGACAGTGAGGGAAATTCTCCTTGTGCTATAGTGTGCTAAAGCATTGATCATCAACCATCTTTAAAAAAACATTTTTTCTAGGGACAGAAAACTATAGGTAGGAAGAGTGTCAGTTTCTTTCACTGTGATAATCCTTGTTTCTAGGGACAGGGAAGGACAGTGAGGGAAATTCTCCTTGTGCTATAGTGTGCTAAAGCATTGATCATCAACCGTCTTTAAAAAAACATTTTTTCTAGGGACAGAAAACTATAGGTAGGAAGAGTGTCAGTTTCTTTCACTGTGATAATCCTTGTTTCTAGGGACAGGGAAGGACAGTGAGGGAAATTCTCCTTGTGCTATAGTGTGCTAAAGCATTGATCATCAACCGTCTTTAAAAAAACATTTTTTCTAGGGACAGAAAACTATAGGTAGGAAGAGTGTCAGTTTCTTTCACTGTGATAATCCTTGTTTCTAGGGACAGGGAAGGACAGTGAGGGAAATTCTACTTGTGCTATAGTGTGCTAAAGCATTGATCATCAATCAGCTTTAAAAAAACATTTTTTCTAGGGACAGAAAACTATAGGTAGGAAGAGTGTCAGTTTCTTTCACTGTGATAATCCTTGTTTCTAGGGACAGGGAAGGACAGTGAGGGAAATTCTCCTTGTGCTATACTGTGCTAAAGCATTCCTCATCAACCATCTTTGAAATCCTTGTTTTTTGGACAGTCAGGGAAATTGTCGTTGTGCTATTCTGTGCAAAAGCAATCATCCTCAACCATATTTAGAAATCCTTAAGTAAAGGGACAGAGAAGGACACCTGAAGGTAGCCCTTATTGCTTTTTTCCCATCTCCCTGCAGGCCATCTATTAGAATGTCTGGAAGGCAAACAAGGAGAGGCAGACAGTCAGGAGGCAATAAAAGAGGGCAAGCAGGCTCTGTGTCTGGGGGCAACAGTGCTGGTCGTGGACGCGGTGCATTGTCATCAGCACATGGCCATGGGACACGCTTGTCCTTCTTTTCGGCAGCTGGACATGTTGAGCCACATCATGCCGAAGACTTGGTAGAGTGGATGACCAAGCCCTCCTCCTCCTCCTCATCCTCTCTCACCCAGGCTCAGGGTACTGGCAAAGCAGCTGCCAAAGCGTCCTCTTCCCTGGTATCAATGTCAGACTCATCATCAGTCACTCCTTCCCTAGACCCACCATGTCCTCCTCCTGAGGAGTCCCCCGAACTGTTTGAGCACAGTGTTGGGTACATGCTCCAGGAGGATGCCCAGCGTTTCGAAGGGTCTGATGATGAAACCCAGCTACAGGAAGGCAGTAGCGTGAGAGCAGACAGAGGGCATGCTCAAGAAGGACACCAATCTGGCAGTCATGTTCCAGCAGCTGCAGCATAATGCCAGATTGGCTCCAGTGATGAGGAGGGAGGGGATGATGAGGTCACTGACTCCACGTGGGTGCCTAATAGGAGAGAGGAGGAGGAGGAGGATGAGGAGGAGGCACATCTCCAACGAGGCAGGATGCCCTTTGGTGGCCAGCGTAAGGGCAGTACACCGACGGAATCACACCGCAGAGCTCCGCCTGTGCAGGGCGCTGCCTCTGCCCGTCATTCAAAAAGTTCTTTGGTGTGGGCCTTTTTTGAGGCTAGTGCATCAGATCGCACAGCTGCTGTTTGCAACATATGTCTCAAGCGTATATCGCGTGGCCAAAACATCAGCCGCTTGGGTACCACATGCCTGACCAGACATATGTTGACCTGCCATGCAGCTCGTTGGCAAGCCTACCTCAAAGACCCACACCAAAGAACAAAGCGGACCTCTCCTTGCACCGCATCAGCTGGGATCTCCAACCCCACTATAACTTCAGTCCTCTCTGAAACATGCACTGAGAGGAATGAAGGTGTAGAATTAGGTGTGTCACAGCCAAGTACTTGCGGCCACTCTGCTAGCAGTACACCGACGTCCGATTCTAGCAGGCAAATTTCCCTGCCCCAGCTGCTGGACCGTCGAAAGAAGTTCACTCCCAGCCATCCACATGCCCAGCGGTTGAATGCTAGCTTGGCTAAATTGCTAGCGCTTCAACTGCTGCCTTTTCAGTTGGTAGACTCGGCCCCCTTCCGTGAGTTTGTGCAATGTGCGGTTCCTCAGTGGCAGGTTCCCAAACGCCACTTTTTCTCACGGAAGGCTATTCCGGCTCTCTACCGGCATGTGGAAGGCAATGTCTTGGCCTCGCTGGACAGGGCGGTCAGCGGTAAGGTGCATATTACCGCTGACTCATGGTCCAGCAGGCATGGACAGGGACATTACCTTTCTTTCACGGCCCATTGGGTCACTCTTTTGGCAGCTGGGAAGGATGCAGGACAAGGTGCAGTAGTGTTGGAGGTTGTTCCACCGCCACGCCTCCAAAATGCTACTACTGGTTGTGACACACCTCTCTCCTCCACCCCCTCCTCTTCTTCTTCCTCCATGGCCTCTTCCTGTGGTTTGTCCTCTGAACCAGCGGTGCTCCGTAGCCGTTCAAGGGGCTACGCAAGTACGCAGGCAAAAAGATGCCATGCCGTGCTTGCGCTGGTGTGTTTGGGGGACAGAAGCCACACTGGGGCAGAGGTCCTGTCTGCTCTGCAGGGCCAGGCCGAGAGGTGGTTGACGCCACGCCAGCTTAAGCCAGGAATGGTGGTTTGCGACAATGGCACCAACCTCCTCTCCGCCCTCCGACAGGGACAACTGACCCATGTGCCCTGTGTGGCTCACGTCCTTAACCTGGTGGTGCAGCGGTTCTTGGGCAGGTACCCGGGCTTACAGGATGTCCTGAGGCAGGCCAGGAAAGTCTGTGTGCATTTCCGCAGATCTTATAATGCCAGTGCTCGCCTGGCTGAGCTGCAAAAGGAGTTGAACCTGCCCAAGAACCGCCTTATATGTGACATGCCCACCAGGTGGAACTCAACGTTGGCCATGCTGCAGCGGCTGCACACGCAGCAGAGGGCCATCAATGAGTACCTGTGCGACTACGGCACCAGGACAGGGTCAGGGGAGCTTGGTTTTTTTTCTCCACGCCAGTGGGGCATGATCAGGGATGCATTCACTGTCCTGGCACCATTTGAGGAGGCCACGAGGATGGTGAGCAGTGACAGTGCATGCATCAGTGACACTGTACCTCTTGTCCACCTGTTGGAGCACACGCTGCATGGAATAATGGACAGGGCACTTGAGGCAGAACAGAGGCAGGAAGAGGAGGACTTCCTTGCCTCTCAAGGCCCCCTTTACCCAGACAGTGTTCCTTCTGTCCCACCCATCGCACAGGAAGAGGAGGAGGAGGAGGAGGAGGAGGAGGAGGAGGATTGTGTCAGCATGGAGGTGGAGGCTGGCACTCAGCATCATCAGCAGCAGTCTTTTAGGGATGATTTACAGTCCCAAGAAACCAGTGGACTTGTACGTGGCTGGGAGGAGGTGCTGCGGATCATGTCGTCCTTAGTGACCCAGAGGACTCCGGAGCGAATGCCTCAGCAAACCTACGCTGCATGGCCTCCCTGATCCTGCAAAGTCTGCGGAAGGATCCTCGTATTCTTCGGATCAAGGAGAGGGACCATTACTGGCTGGCCACTCTCCTTGATCCACGGTACAAGGGTAAGGTTGCGGACCTTATGTTACCGTCGCAGAGGGAGCAGAGGATGAGACAACTCCGGGAGGCCTTGCAGAAAGGTCTGTGCAACGCGTTCCCAGAGACTGGGAGGTTACAAACTCCTGGTCCTGGACAACGAGTTGCTGAGGCTTCGGCCAGTCAAAGAAGGAGCGGTGGGGAAGGTGGCCGTCTGACCGATGCGTTCAGACAATTCTTTAGTCCGCAGCCCCAAAGTATGATCGGTTCCAGCAACCATCGCCAGCGTCTGATAAACATGGTGCAGGAATATCTAGGGGCAAGGTCAGACTTGGACACCTTCCCCACCGAAAATCCTCTGGCTTACTGGGTCTTGAGGATGGATCACTGGCCAGAGCTTGCACAGTATGCAATTGAGCTACTGGCCTGTCCTGCATCCAGCGTTCTTTCGGAACGCACATTCAGTGCTGCTGGAGGATTTGTCACGGATCACAGGGTGCGCCTGTCCACCGACTCGGTTGATCGACTGACTTTCATCAAGATGAACCAGTCTTGGATCACCACCAGCTACCACACACCTGATGCTGATATAACAGACTAATTGATTTTAACATGTCACATCCCTTCAAGACTGATGCTGATGCTGAGTGCCTGTGCTGTTATGTTGACTGGCTATCCTCCTCCTCCGAGTCCTCAATGATACGATTGATGATGATAGCTTGGAAGATCATTTTTGTTTATGGGTGCCGCCACCAGTGGCTAAGGCCCAATTTTTCAGCCCCTGTTTAACAGGGGCGTGTAATTACAATTTTTGAAGCAATAATTTGCCATAGGGCTCATTGCTGTGCTCCAAGTACAGTATCTGTGAGGGGTTGGAGTGTTGTGCCAACAGTGCCTAAGGCCCAATTTTTCAGCCCCTGTTTAACAGGGGCGTGTAATTACAATTTTTGAAGCAATAATTTGCCATAGGGCTCATTGCTGTGCTCCAAGTACAGTATCTGTGAGGGGTTGGAGTGTTGTGCCACCAGTGCCTAAGGCCCAATTTTTCAGCCCCTGTTTAACAGGGGCGTGTCATTACAATTTTTGAAGCAATACTTTGCAACAGGGCTCATTGCTGTGCTCCAAGTACAGTATCTGTGAGGGGTTGTAGTGTTGTGCCACCAGTGCCTAAGGCCCAATTTTTCAGCCCCTGTTCAACAGGGGCATGTAATTACAATTCTTGATCTAATAATTCACAGCAGGGCCCATTGCTGCACCCACCAAGAGTAACTCTGAGGGCTTACAGTGTTGTGGCAACGCCACCACCACCACCACCACGAAAGGCCCAATTTTTCAGCCCCTGTTCAAAAGGGGCATGTAATTACAATTCTTGATCTAATAATTCACAGCAGGGCCCATTCCTGCACCCACCAAGAGTAACTCTGAGGGCTTACAGTGTTGTGGCAACACCACCACCACGAAAGGCCCAATTTTTCAGCCCCTGTTCAACAGGGGCATGCAATTACAATTCTTGATCTAATAATTCACAGCAGGGCCCATTGCTGCACCCACCAAGAGTAACTGTCAGGGCTTACAGTGTTGTGGCACCAGCATCAAAGGCCCAATTTTTACTACCACTGTTCAACAATTATATGTAATTAAAATTCCTGATATAATAGTTGACAGCAGGGCGTTCCAGCACCCACCAAGAGTAACTGTGAGTGCTTACAGTGTTGTGCCAACACCAACAACTAAGGGGCCTATTTCTGCAGAGTATATACGGCAGGTCCCTACTTTCAAACATCCAACTTACAAACGACTCCTACTTGCAAACGCAAGAAGACAACAGGAAGTGAGAGGAAATCTACCCCTTGGAAGGAAAATTCTCTCCTGTAAGAATTAATATGGGAGAAAGGTGTCTCCTCTGTACTGATGCTTTATCAGCAATCCTTGTTTCAAGAAAAACACCACATTTCAAAAACAGTTGTCATTGGGACGGAAAGTGAGGTGAAATGTTCTGAACAGGGGCACAGACAGCAAAACAAATGTTACAGGGGTGATAACCCTTTCCTATGTTTTCCAAAAAGTTTAAAAATAGATTTTTGGGCTGGAGCTACACTTAAACAATGTACCTGTTCAAAATTACAAACAGATTCTACATAAGAACAAACCTACAGTCCCTGTATTGTATGCACCGCCTGTATACGGCTGTTCAGAGTATATAGGGCCTTTTTTATTTTATGTGCGGGGTTCCCCTTAATATCCATACAAGACCCAAAGGGGCTGGTAATGGGCTGGGGTAGGGGGGGGGGGTCATGGGGTAGCTATGCCATTTTTCTTAAAGATTTTCATCCATATTACCGGGACCAGACATTACATTAAAGCCGCAAGCAGTTTTAAATGGCTTTTTTTTCCTTTAGAAGTGTCATTTTGTGCAGGGACAGTTCTAAACACGGGAAACACGTGGCACTTCACAGGCATACTTTAGACACCCCCCAGGTACGATATTTAAAGGAATATTTGACTTTTTTTTTTCACTTCATGCATCATTAAAATGACTGCTCCCGAAAAACGACCGTTTTTAAAACTTCTTTTTGCATTGATACATGTCCCCTGGTGCAGAACCCGGGTCCCCAAACCCTTTTTAGGACAATAACATGCATAATAGTCATTATAATTAGCACTTTAGAATTCGAACGTTCGCATCCATTGTATTTAATAGGGTTCTAATGTTCGTACGAACTTTCGGTCCGTTCGCGGGTTCTGGTGCGAACCGAACCCGGGGGTGTTCGGCTCATCACTACAGATGAGAACAAGATCAACTTGTACCAGAGTGATGGGAAGAGAAGATTATGGAGGATAGGGACTGCCCATGATCCAAAGCATACCACCTCATCAGTGAAGCAACCAAAGAGTTTAAGGGAAAGAAGTGGAATGTCATGCAATGGCCAAGTCAATCTCCTGACCTGAATCCGATTGAGCATGCATTTCACTTGCTGAAGACAAAACTGAAGGGAAAATGCCCCAAGAACAAGCAGGAACTGAAGGCAGTTGCAGTAGAGGCCTGGCAGAGCATCACCAGGGATTAAACCCAGCGTCTGGTTATGTCATTGCGTTCCAGACTTCAGGCTGTAATTGACTGCAAAGGATTTGCAACCAAGTATTAAAAAGTGAAAGTTTGATTTATGATTGTTAATCTGTCCCATTACTTTTGGTCCCTTAAAAAGTGGGAGGCACATATACAAACTGTTGTAATTCCTACACCGTTCATCTGATTTGGATGTAAATACCCTCAAATTAAAGCTGAAAGTCTGCAGTTAAAGCACTTCTTGTTCGTTTCATTTCAAATCCATTGTGGTGGTGTATAGAGCCAAAAAGATTAGAATTGTGTCGATGTCCCAATATTTATGGACCTGACTGTATATGCACATTTTATGTGTGCATGCATAGGGATATATGTGTACAATCAGAACTGATTTTTTTTTCTTGCTTGTTCAAAGTACCAGGGAAAAAAAGCTGTTCCTCTGAAAAGCGATCCATGTTCAGATCACTTTTCAGAGGCATTTGACAGCTGGTAAAGAGGCAATATGTTGCCTCCTGACCGCCTGTTTTAACCCCTTAAATGCATCATCACTATGCTGCAACTGCATGCAATGCACACAGTTGCAGAGTGGTTGCAGTGCAGCCCAATTCACCTAGGGGTGAATTTTTTATTCAAGGGTGCCTTGAATAAAAAAAGGTTGAGAAACACTGGCATAGTCTCTCCATTTTCCTCCTGCAGCCGCTGAATGCCTGTGGGAGGGAGAGAAGGAGAAGCCAGGGGAAATAGAGAAATCGGTTCCTTTATATGCAACCACCCACTTGCGACTGGGCCCTGTTGTTCCGCCATAGGGCTCGGAGGAAAGGGGTCAGGGGGGCCCTTCATGGTTTCTTGCATCTGGGCCTTGCCACTGGTGGCAGCCCTAGTTTAACTATTTGTGTGTTTGAACTACACACTCAAACTGGGTGCTTGCAAAATGCAGAATGGGGGACACACAACACCAGTAGTGATTACTGTGTCCCACCGTCACTGAAATCATCAGACATTAGTAGGTTCTTCATGAGGCAAGTGGCTTGCTCTATCAATTGGAGTAGCAGGGCCACAGGCTCGACACATTACTTGTAAAGATCTATACATGTCAGCCAGCAAATTGGAGATATTGAGCAATGGCTCTAATATTAGTGCTGTGTGAACTTATCTAATTGGAAAAGAGAATAATCAAATATCTGCAAATATTGCATTCCTGAAAAAGTGTTCTTAATTATGTTTATTTTACTTCATTCTCCAGCATGATGGCAAGCCCTACTGCAATCAACCTTGCTATGCAGCAATGTTTGGACCAAAAGGTGGGGAATAATATCTGAATGTGCATCTGCCCTGAAGATCTAGGCACATGTTGATTGTTTTGTAGATTACTTTAATTGCATTTCTCTAAAAGTATATGTTAAAAAAGCTTATCTTTTGCTATTTAGGTTTTGGACGAGGTGGAACAGAAAGCCACACTTTCAAATAAGTAAGTCAACCTATACTCCGCACGGTTTATATGAAATCAGTTTGGAAAGTTTTTATAGTTTTCATTTCGGTTACCACTGTCTCCAGGTAACAAAATTACTATGCTATTGATTTATACAAGAGATTCAAATAAAACATCAGATACATGGTCAAAACTCAAAAAAAAAATACCGTAGCTGATATTTGTAAACCAAAGTTTAGACAAAAAACAAATAAAAAAAGTAATTGTATAGTATGCTGGTCTACCTGCTATGATATACTCACTACCAGGACCGCCATCAGGGGGGGTACAGGCAGTACACCTGTAAGGGGCCCAGAGGTATCCAGGGCCCCGGATGGCAACCCCCCCTTTTTTTTTAAATAAAAATATTATTTTTTATTTATTTTTTTATAAAAAAAAAAAAAATTGTAAGGGGCCCAGAGGTCCCCGGGGCCCTGGATGGTAACCCCCTCTTATGTATTTTTTTTTATTTATTTGTATTTTGTTTTTGTAAGGGGCCCAGGGGTCCCCAGGGCCCCAGATGGCAACCCCCTTTTTTTAATAAAAGTATATATATATATATATATATATATATATATATATATATATTTTTTTTTTTCTTATACATTTTTTATTTATTTTTTTGTAAGGGGCCTAGAGGTCCCCAGGGCCCCCGGATGGCAACCCCCCTTTTTTTTGTTCTATCTTTGTTCGTTTGCACACAAAGCCCCCCCGACCTTAACAATTTGCGGCAGCAGCACCCCCCCGCTTCTCAATTCATGGCACCCCCCGCTTCTCAATTCACGGCAGCACACCCCCCCCCTCCCGATATGAATGTGTGGCTCAGAGTTCTCAGTAGAGATACAAAAGCTGTAGCTCATGTTCCTTTTGTAGCAGTGAATTGGCAACCTTCTTATATGGAAATGCAGTCGGTGCTAAACTGTTGAAAAAAGTACTACAACCTAACTTGCTTTTCTGCTTTGAACCTTAAGCCAAAACTTTTCTTTTCCATTTGGCATAGACTAGGGGTCAACCCCTGTCGAGCTTCTTTTTTTTTTTTTCTTCACTGTCTGTGTCCTATTGGGGAGATTTGCCTTTACTTCATGTCTTGTTGCTGCAAAGGTCAGTTTGAGTTTTTTAAAAGCAATCTCACAGCCAGAAAAGGAATAGAGGAGGACCCTTACTTTGGAGAGGTTTCAGCCAACTCCCCACATTGTTCATCGTGATTGACGTGGACCAGCATTGCTGCATGTCATGGTGGATGTACATCATGGGTGGAACTTTTTTTTTTTTTACTAAAGGACCTGTCAAACATTTGGGTGTGTTTTTTTTTTCTAGGGTGCATTTTTTTTTAATGAGTAGAGGTACTTTGTACCTTCTACTCATTGATATGGGGTGATGGTATCTGAAGGCCCTCTTATTGTTAAAGGTTTTCAATAAGGTCTCTGCACATGGACCCCTGCAACCACTGCACACCTCCTGGCACGGTACTCCCCCCTCCTATTCTGGTATGGATTTGGGGGGCTTACAATTATTTTTCTTTTTTTTTTTTTTTTACATGAGAATCCCCCTTTAAATCATACCAGACTAGTAGGAACTTTTAGGGGGACCTCATGCTGTCTTTTTTTTCTTGCTATCCCCTTTGTTTATATTTACCTGTCAGTCGCAGATCCCTGGCTGACAAAGATGGGCAAGGATGAGTTGCTGGTTGTTAGGACACCAGTGGGTATCGGCTCCCTAACCACCAGGAGGAAACTGTCACATTTGGCAGTGGTAATAATACCACTGCTAAAAGTTTGACTCACTCTGTGGCTGGAGGTTTGTTCAGCCAAACACTCATTCGTTCAGCTGTTTGCACAAGATTCTCCATAGACTGTACACGGTGAAGAAGTCTCTCTCATAGTGTTTTCCTTCTGTTTAAATGTTCTTTGCTTATTAAAGTGGTTGTAAACTCTGTTACACCACTTGTACCCAGCGCTGTGTCTTGACCTAGGCCAACAAGGCCCAGGCCTAGGGCGGCACTTTGAGGGGGTGGCAAAAAAGCCACCCCCGCACAAAAAAAGGCCCCCATTTCCTCCCGAGTCCCGACAGCCACACAAATAGTCTCCCATAAAGCGCCATCGAAGTGACTGGCAGGGGCGGTCTCCGCTCGGCTGGGCTGGGGGGGTGGTCTCAGCTCACCTCGGCTGGGCTCGACTGTGCTCAGGCGGGGGGGTGGTTTCAGCTCACCTCGGCTGTACTCGGGCAGAGGGGGTGGTCTCAGCTCACCTCGACTGGGCTGTGGAAGGGGGTATCAGCTCACCTCGGCTGGGCTCGGCTATACTTGGGCGGGGGGTGGTCTCGGCTCACCTCGGCTGGGCTTGGCTGTACTCGGGCAGGGGGTGGTCTCAGCTCACCTTGGCTGTGCTCGGGCAGGGGGGCGGTCTCAGCTCACCTCGACTGGGCTCGGCTGTGCTCGGGCAGGGGGGCGGTCTCGGCTCACCTCGGCTAGGCTCGGCTGTGCTCGGGCAGGGGGGTGGTCTCAGCTCAGCTCGGCTGTGCTCGTGCAGGGGAATGGGTGTCAGGTTTGCCAGGAAACTACAATCGTCTCCTGCAGCCCGAAAATAAGGAACAGCAAAGGAAGGTGCAGCTAGCCTAACCACAACCCCCAGCAACAACTCACGGTTAGTAGGCTGAAGACAGGAACCCATGAGGGAAAAGGACAATCCAGGTAACAGTCAGAACAAGCCAGGGAGGGTCGGCAGCAAGGTAAAACAGGTCCAAGGGATAATCCAGGAATCGTAGTCAAGACGAGCCAAGTCGGTAACCAAAAACTAAGAGCATCCACAAACAGCATAAACAGGAACCTATCCTAAGGCACGGACAGGAAGGGGAAGTGGGAATATATAGGGACACTAATGAGAAGACTGCTGACAGCTGGTCCCAGGGTGGAGCAAACATCCCCACTAGTGAAAAAGAACATAACTAGGATGCTAACATAAAACCAGTTCACTGGTGGTTCAGGACATAGGAAAACAGTCTATGAACACCAGGCCCTGGAATCAAATCCCGGACACAGCGTGACAATGGGCAGTCTTGACTCGCCTCGGCTGGGCTGGGCTCCTGGGGAGGGGGCGGTCACAGTGATGTAAGTAATAACTGGTAAATGTATTATGCCTGCAGCCTCTGGCCATGTCCGCAGCCTCTGGCCATGTCCGCAGCCTCTGGCCATGTCCGCAGCCTCTGACCATGTCCGCAGCCTCTGACCATGTCCGCAGCCTCTGACCATGTCCGCAGCCTCTGGCCATGTCCGCAGCCTCTGGCCATGTCCGCAGCCTCTGGCCATGTCCGCAGCCTCTGGCCATGTCCGCAGCCTCTGGCCATGTCCGCAGCCTCTGGCCATGTCCGCAGCCTCTGACCATGTCCGCAGTCTCTGACCATGTCCGCAGCCTCTGACCATATCCGCAGCCTCTGGCCATGTAGTAGTCAAGACCGCAGCCTCTGACCATGTTCGCAGTCTCTGACCAGGTCCCCAGCTTCTGACCAGATGCCATGCCTCTGACCATGTCCCCAGCCTCTGATCATGTCCGCAGTCTCTGATCATGTCCGCAGTCTCTGATCATGTCCGCAGTCTCTGATCATGTCCGCAGTCTCTGATCATGTCCGCAGTCTCTGATCATGTCCGCAGTCTCTGATCTTGTCCGCAGTCTCTGGCCATATTCGCAGCCTTTGACCATGTCCCCAGCCTCTGAGCAAGTCTGCAGTCTCTGATTATCCCCTGTATCATGTCTGCAGCCTCTGGCTATGTCTTGTATCATGTCCGCAGTTTCTGATCATGTTTGCAGTCTCTAACCATCTCTCGTATCATGTCTACAGTCTCTGACCAACTTCTGAGGTGGAGCTCTAATAAGAAGAGGTGTGGCCTAAAGAGTAAGGGGTGGGGTTTACAGATGGAGGGGTGGATCTTAAACAGGAAGGGGTGTGGTAAATTTAGATGGGGGCGCCCGATTATAGTCTTGCATAGGGCAGCACAAAACCAAAGTACACCACTGCTTGTACCTACAGGTAAGCCTAAGTACCTGTAGGTACTGTAAATATCTCCTAAAATTGCACAGTTTAGGAGATATTCACTATATGCGCTCAAATATTCCTAAGCTATTTTTCTCATACGATCAAATGTTAGAGGTTGTTACATTCAATTGGTGAAAGGAAACTATTAAACACAAATTAAAAAAAAATATGGGAATTATTAGTAGTTTGCAGAGAGTTTCACCTCTGCAATATTGTATTGCTAAGGAGAGAATCTGCTTACTCTTTGTACACAGTGCAGAAGTCTCTGCCATATTACATTGAAAATTGATTAGCCAAAAGAGTTAAACAACATTCACCCTTTAGAGAAAATATCCTAAACCTAAAAACATTCAACCTGAAGAGGAAATACAGTGGCAAGAAAAAATATGTGAATCCTTTGGTATTAACTAGTTTTCTGCAGGCATTTGCCATAAAATGTGATCTGATCCTAATCTAAATCACAATAGACAAACACAATGCTCTTATGCTGATAACACACAAATAATTCAAATTTCTTGTGTCTTTTTTTGTAATGTCTTTATTTTGTATATAAAGTCATGGAAAATACAAATATTAGCGAGATACATCTGAGTATGGCATCAATAGAATCTCTAGCATAAAAAAGGCTGACCGAGATCTCTAAGACAATAACCCCAGAAGAGATGTCCAATAAAACCATCCAATACCACGACTTAAAGTGGAGCTCCACCCAAAAGTGGAAGCTCTGCTTGTTCGCACCTTCCACTGCCACATGTGGCAATTTTTGGGGGTAGCGGACAGGTATGTACCCGCTCCCACTTCCGGGTAAGATTACCACACAATGATTGCGGCAATCCATGAAATTTCCATAAGTTCACTGGGAGTCGGAAAGCTCATTAAGGTAGGCATCAGAATACACAAAATAGTTCCACGGCCTCCAGGTTGTGCATTGTGGCTGTAAGTTCTTCCATGTCCCGTAGGTTGTTAACTTTATCAAACCAAAGAGCTTTCGTAGGGGGGTCAGCATCTCTCCAGTGAAGTGGAATACAGGCCTTTGCATCGTTTAGGAGTTGCATTGTGAGAGAGGATTTGTATTTTTTAACGGGTCACTCCATCAAATGCAATAAGCAGGCCGCAGGGTTAGCATGCAGTTCAACAGCCGTAAGTTGTTTAATGACAGTGGTTAAATCTTGCTAGAACTGTTGAATTTTAGGATATTCCCAGAAAATGTGGAGCATGGTCCCACCAGGTGCGCCACAGTGCCAATAGAGTCTGGGACCTCAGGGAATATATGGTAAAGTTTGTTGGGGACCCTGTATCATATGGTGAGGATTTTAAAACTATCCTCGTAGCAATGGATGACTTTTAAAAATAATGGAGAATCTTTTTTCTTTGGATGGGAGTAAGGCTCAGACCCAGATCGGAACATGGCCCTCTTCATGGTGATTCAGAGAGGCATATAGCAAGGAGAGAGGAGGACGTATTGGTTACCCTCTGTGGCATAAGGATTCAAAGCAGGTAAGCAGATGAATAATGCCTGAGGTATGGGAGCAACGCAGAGAAAGTAGCGCAATTGAAATCCATTCCAAAAGTCCAGGGGAGGGTCGGTAAGGCAGGCCAGGTTGAAGGAAATCAAAGTCCCTGCTGATGTGAGGAAGTTTGACAGGTGAGTATGCTTCCCATGCGACCTATAAGGTACTACCAAGGGTAGGATGTACACACAGCTTCCTAGGTATGGGGGAAGATATCCAAGGCCAACTCAAAGCAGTACCCTGAGAGTCTTCCAGTTCCATGGAGACCCAAAGCTTAGCTTCACCATGGCAATGCCAATCAACAGTCCTATTAAGATGTATGGCCTGATAATAAGCCAGAATATCTGAAAGGGCGAGGCCCCCAGAGACCTTATGTAGAGATAAACTCTGCAATGTCTGACGTGGTTTCTTATATAACCAGACAAAGTCTCTTAACTGGGAGACAAGGAGAGGAGAGGCGGGAGATGTCTGGGAAGGGTTTGCATTAGAAAGAGGACTCTTTGAGAGCACTGCAACAGCCGAACCATGTTAAAGAGGAAGTAAACCCAGTTAAAAAACAAAAAACACCACCTGCAAGACAAAGGCATAATGAGCTAGTATGCGTAGCATAATGTAACACTCACCTCCAATCGAAGCCCTCGCAGTCGTCCTCTTCCAACACTCGGGCAGCCGACATCTTGCCCGGAAGTTATTTCCGGGTTTCGCGGCTCCGGCGCTGTGATTGGCATTACTCCGGCACATGCACGCGGGGAGCCGCCAGTGACGGCATGGCCTCAATCAGGAACTGCATGATACAGTGCGCCTGCGCCGCTGTCTACGGCGCACGCGGCGTAGACAGTGGCGCCTGTGATTTTAGTAAATATCTCCTAAACCGTGGAGGTTTAAGAGATATTTCAAGCACCTACAGGTAAGCCTTAATCTAGGCTTACCTGTAGATTAAAGTGGTTGTAAAGGGTTTACAACCACTTTAAGGAATGCCAGTGCATTATGTCTTCTTTCAATTTGAGAAGAAGTGTCTCAAAATTTGTTCCATACAACTTGGACGAGTCAGAAGTGATATTGGTGCATAGATATCTGATCGCCTCCGAGGCCCATCAAAAGGGAAAAGCAGGCCGAAGACTTTAGATTACGTCAGGATCCGCAGAGACGTTAAAGTCGATTTAAACCCTCACATACAGTGGGTCAAAAAAGTATTTAGTCAGCCACCAATTGTGCAAGTTCTCCCACTTAAAAATATGAAAGGCCTGCAATTATCATCATAGGTATACCTCAACTATGAGAGACAAAATGTGGAAACAAATCCAGACAATTACATTGTCTGATTTGGAAGGAATTTATTTGAAAATTATGTTGGAAAATAAGTATTTGGTCAATATCAAAAGTTAATCTCAATACTTTGTTATATATCCTTTGTTGGCAATGACAGAGGTTAAACGTTTTCTGTAAGTCTTCACAAGGTTGTCACAGACTGTTGCTGGTATGTTGGCCCATTCCTCCATGCAGAGCTCCTCTAGAGCAGTGATGTTTTGGGGCTGTCGCTGGGCAACACGGACTTTCAACTCCCTCCAAAGGTTTTCTATGGGGTTGAGATCTGGAGACTGGCTAGGCCACTCCAGGACCTTGAAATGCTTCTTACGGAGCCACTCCTTCGTTGCCCGGGCGTCGTGTTTGGGATCATTGTCATGCTGAAAGACCCAGCCACGTTTCATCTTCAATGCCCTTGCTGATGGGAGGAGGTTTGCACTTAATATCTCACGATACATGGCCCCATTCATTCTTTCATGTACATGGATCAGTCGTCCTGTTCCCTTTGCAGGGAAACAGCTCCAAAGCATGATGTTGCCACCCCCATGCTTCACAGTAGGTATGGTGTTCTTTGGTTGCAACTCAGCATTCTCTCTCCTCCAAACATGGCGAGTTGTATTTCTACCAAACAGTTCTACTTTGGTTTCATCTGACCATATGACATTCTCCTAATCCTCTTCTGGATCATCCAAATGCTCTCTAGCAAACCTCAGACGGGCCCGGACATGTATTGGCTTAAGCAGGGGGACACGTCTGGCACTGCAGGATCTGAGTCCCTGGCGGCGTAGTGTGTTACTGATGGTAGCCTTTGTTACGTTGGTCCCAGCTCTCTGCAGGTCATTCACTAGGTCCCCCCCGTGTGGTTCTGGGATTTTTGCTCACTGTTCTTGTGATCATTTTGACCAAATACTTATTTTCCACCATAATGTGCAAATAAATTATTTCAAAATCAATGTGATTGTCTGGATTTGTTTCCACATTTTGTCTCTCATAGTTGAGGTATACCTTAGATGACAATTACAGGCCTCTCTCATCTTTTTAAGTGGGAGAACTTGCACAATTGGTGGCTGACTAAATACTTTTTTTCCCCACTGTATACCCAGTGAAGTGAATATCCTCAGATGATACACAGGGATGAAACAAATCTCCCTACATAAGTTTAATGTATATCGGCTGTCTTCAGCTTTATAAAAGCCACCACTCTATGCACTCCCGAGGGTTTATGATAACCGGCAATATTGGGGTCGTCACGAACCGTGCAGATGAAGGGTTCTAATGTCAGTATGAATTAAAAGGGAGAGATGTGAAAGAAGTCAGATCTGGTCTCGTTAACTTTTACTGCTGCAGAAGGTTGTGAATTTAAATCAGAAACCCATTAAGCATTCACAGTGCTGGAGAAAAAAGTAAGCAAGCCCTTAGAGTTGATAGCTGGTCGAACCTCGGTTGGCAGCAATGACTTCAATCAAGTGCTTTCGGTAGCTCTGGATCAGACCTGCACAATGTATAGGAGGAATTTTGGATTATTTCTCCTTACAAAACTGCTTCAGCTCAGAGTAATTTGTAGGATGTCTGATGTGAACAGATCTCTTCGGGTCATTCCACAGCATCTCTATGGGTTTATGGTCTGGGCCCTGACTGGGCCACTCTAAAAGACATATTTTATTATTCTGAAGCCAGTCTGTGGGGGATTTACTTCAATGCTTGGGGTCATTGTCTGGCGGCATCACCCAACTTCTCCTAAGCATCAGCTGGCAGATAGCCACTCTGATATTATCCTGTAGGATATTTTGGTAAACTTGAGAATTCCTTTTCCCCTCATTGGCAAGTGGTCTATTCCCTGGGACAGCAATGTTCCCTCCATCATACCCCACCATTGGATGATATTTTGATATTGGTAAGCTGTGCCCTTTTTGCGCCATACATAGTATTTTTCCCAAACAATTCAACTTTTATTTAATCAGTCCACAAAACCTTTTTCCAGCAGCGTTGCAGATTGCCAATGTGCTATTTAGCAAACTTCAGGCTTGCAGCAATTAATTTTATTTTATGGGGAGCAGCAGCTTCCTCTGTGTTGTTCTGCCATGAACACCTTGCCTTTTGAAAAACTTACTGAAGACTCATGAACTGGGATGTTTGCCAGTTCCAGTGAGGTCTTACTCATCATTTCTTGTTTACCTCATTGTGGATTCTATGTTGTGCCTTGGGACTCATCTTAGGTAGGCACTCATTTGTAGGAAGAGTAGCCACTGTATTAAACTGTCTCCATTTATAGACAATTTGATGGATGCCTAAACAATTTGAGATTGCTTTGTATCCCTTTCCAGCCTTATGCAGATCAACTTCTCAGTCTAACGGAGGTTTGACCTTAAGCAATGGATACTCAAACACTACAATTCTGCGCTCATGAACCATGCATATTAACACACAAAGAATTGGGATGAAAAAACTTAGTCCATTTATTAATCGTAATAGTAAAGAATCCAATCCCAAATAGGTGGAAAATAAAAGTGATACTAAATCCAGTCACAGATTACAACAGTCTTGCGATAGTATCCATAGAGCAAGGAGGGGTTAAAATTTCACAGCATAACTCGATAGTTCTGTAGCATGACAGCAGTGTGGGCACGGTACCTTAGTGTGGTCAGAACCTGTAGACCGACATATGGAGGGCCCTCCAACACGAGTGATGCAAAACCGAAATCCTAACACTGCTGGGACCGGAGAACTTACACTTTCCGTTCCTCCAGATTGATGACGTCACACCGCTGCGACACTGGCACCCCTGCCACTTCTGTCTACAACACTTCACTTCTAGCCTCACTGGACACACTGGTTCCCCTCACTACACACAGAATCAGGCTCCGTCCCCTTCAACCTTGGCAAACAGATGACACTAGAAGTCTGAAAAACACAGCTGTGCTCTTCAGCACTTGTAGCGTAGGACAAAATCTCAGAAAGATTTCAACCAGTATAAATCTGCCCACCTATTTTATCTCTCTCATTAACACCTTATCATCCTGTCCCTGTCAACTCTTCTCTACCTTCAACTCTCTACTTCCTTCTCCACTGCCTCCACCCACCAACTCACTCACTGCCCAGGAGATCGCCAATCACTTCAAACAGAAGATTGATACAATTGGCGAGGAGATCTCTACTGTTCAGATATCGTCCACACTTTACACTTCATGCCCACAGGTACAATCATTACTTCCTTCTTTCAACCCCACCACTATAGACGAGGTTGCTAAACTACTTGCATAGCATTTGCGAGGAAAAAGGATCCATAGAGCAGGTGGTAAGATGGACGTTAGTCCCTTTTTTATCCAAACTCCTTGAACTACTCCTTGAACTTGGTCTACAACTAACTGAGCGACCACCTTGCTTATAATAGCCTTCTTGATCCCCTTCAGTCTGGATTTCGTCCTCAACACTCCACAAAAACTGCTCTCCTAAATCTAACAAACGATCTATTAATGGCCAAAACCAATTAACACTATTCTGTACTCCTACTCCTGGACCTCTCTGCTGCCTTTGATCCCTCCTCCTCAAAAAGCTTCTCGCCTTTGGTCTCTGACTGTACTCTTTGCTGGTTCTCTTCCTACTTATCCAACCGCTCCTTAAGCATTACTTACAATTCTACTTCCTCCTCTCCTCTTCCTTTCTCCATTGGGGTCCCCAAGGTTCTGTTCTTGGACCTCTCCTGTTTTCAATCTACACCTCCTCCCTGGATCAACTGATAGCCTACCATGGCTTTCAATACCACCTCTATGCTGATGACAACCAAATCTATTTTTCTACCCCTCAGCCTACTCCTTCAATCTCCTCACGTATCACTAAATAACTATCAGATATATCAGTCTGGATGTCACACCACTTCCTCAAACTTAATCTATCCAGTACCGAACTTATCATTTGTCCTCCCTCACATGCCTCTTCCCCTGATTTCTCTGTCATAAGCCCATCCCTGCATGTCAAGATTCTAGGTGTAGTTCTGGACTCTGAACTCTACTTTAAGCCCCACATCCAATCACTATCCAAATCTTGCCGCCTCAACCTCCGCAACATCTCCAAAATACACCCCTTTCTGACTAATGACACAACAAAGCTCTTAATTCACTCCCTGATCATCTCTCGCCTCGACTACTGCAACTCCCTCCTCATTGGCTTACCTCTACATAGTCTATCCCGCCTTCATTTCATCATGAATGCTGCTGCCAGACTCATCCACCTTACCAACCGCTCTGTGTCTGCTACTCCTCTCTGTCAATCCCTCCACTGGCTTCTGCTCACCCAACAAATTAAATTCAAAATACTAACAACTACTTACAAAGCTATCCACAACTCTTCCCCCAGCTACATCACTGACCTAGTCTCAAAATACCAACCTAATTGTTCTCTTCGTTCTTCTCAAGACCTCCTGCTCTATAGCTACCTCATCACCTCCTCCCATGCTCGCCTCAAGGACTTTTCCAGAGCCTCTCCAATCCTATGAAACTCCTTACCCCAATCTGTCCGATTACCTCCTACTCTATTAGCTTTTAGACGATCCCTGAAAACCCTCCTCTTCAGAGAAGCCTATCCTACCCACACATAACTATATTTTAATTTTCTTCGTCTGATCATCCCCCATAGCTATTACCATTTGTTACACTTGACCCTCCCTTCTAGATTGTAAGCTCTAACGAGCAGGGCCCTCTGATCCCTCCTGTATTGAATTGTATTGTAACTGTACTGGCTGCCCCATGTTGTAAACTGCGCAAACTGTTGTCGCTATATAAATCCTGTATAATAATATAATAATAATTGTTTGTAGCACTTACCCCTGGAGGGGCCGCTGAGGATACGCTTAGAGTAGGTCTCCCTTGCTAGTACAGAGGCCACCAGTCACATGCACACCTAAAATAATGGCTCCATTATTTATTGTTGAAGATCCTTATAAGAGCAGGTACACAAGAAAGTCCCAAATCGGGTCTTACTCCGACAACAGCTGGTAAAACTTGCAGTGGTGTTGTCACCTATAGGCTTCAATGGCCCATCCATGGTCTATTGGCCACGCTGGCTGACACAAATGAGTGTGATCAAGTGACCTGACTGGTGTAAGCATGAATCGCTCCAAATTGTATTGTGCAAAACCCATCACCAACATTCCTTTTGGTTTGACTTAATAAAAATCAGATCTCATGCGCTTTCCCTCTTAAACAGGGTGAGATACTGTATACCAGAAGTGTTGTTCCCTTTTGCTGTATTTGAAAGTCATTCAAGCCATCTCCAGTCACAGGAAACTTTCAGTGGTTGTGTATAGGAATCTTAAAAAGGATATATACCTGTATGGCGCTTTCTGTATATTTAAGATTATTTTTATTTAAAAAAAAGCCCAAGATTAAAAACTTTACTTAAAAAGTGTACATTTCTGGTGCACGTCAGATTGCATGCAAATATATAAGAATGGCTCTCGCAAGATGGTGGCCCGCACACTACCTGTTTGCAGCATGAGCACATAGGCTCCTCCCAATCCATATAGTCAGAGCCTTGTGACTCCCTCAGGGGAGGATCATACACTCAAATCTTAAACTGATTTAAGATGCCCAAGTAATGTAGACTCTTGTTTATGCAATAAAAGCACTGTGAAAAGAAAAACAAGGAAATATTTCACAAAAATTACTTAACAAATAATTATTATTTTTTTTTTTTACACAAGGTAGTTGGAATTTTACTGGAGGTAGAGAGTGATACTCTTGCCCCCTCATTAATCAATAAAAACACAGATGTCACAAATCATTTTAAAAGAAATATTACAGTGTTAAATAGATTTCTCTGTATCACACTAATTATATTCTTATCACCTAATTTATAGGTCTATTGGTTTACAATCTGGAGGAATACAGAATCTACTAGAAACTTATTCATCTCCTACTGCATGATGATATAACGATGATTACATTTTAATTACAAACACATGCTAAAAATGGTGGTCTTGTGCTTTGTCATCTAGTTAACCAATGTTAATGTCACAATATAGTGAAATCAAAATGCCCTGTTTCTGTAATACCACTGAAAAATGACTATTGTTCATAAGCCATAAACATTATACAAGTGTACATGGTTGATACAAAATAAAAGGATTTAAAAAAATGCCAGACTTATTTATTGTGTAATTTAAAGATAGAAATATGACTCAGTAACTAATGTTTTCAAATGTAGCTGCTGGTTAAATTTCCTTTGATAGATGTAAGCGTACATAAGATAAGACGAGGTGCTATTGAAAAGCAATTTCTATTATCTGCCAATCTTACATTTCCTATTGAGAGCTGGGGGTGAGCCATGTTTATACAGGGTCACATTTAAACAAGTAAAATACTGTGGGGGTCATTTACTATAGCGCCTCTCTAATTAGCGCTCAAACTCCCGCGATCACGGTAATTAGCGCCCAAACAAAAATTGGAGTATTGCACATGGAAATAATGTTTAGAGCCTGATATGAACAGAATTTTTATCATTTTGTTCCAACAAATAGAGCTTTCTTTTGGTGGTATTTGATCACCTCTGCAGTTTTTTTTTTTTGCTAAACAAATTAAAAAAGACCGAAATTGTTGAAAAAAAAAACAATTTTTTTTTTGTTTCTGTTATAAATTTTTGAAAATAAGTAATTTTTCTCCTTCACTGATGGGCACTGACGATGGGCACTGATAGGCGGCACTGATGGGTGGCACTGATATGGAGAACTGATGGGCATTGATAGGTGGCACTGATGGGCACTCATGGGTGGCAATGGTGGGCACTAAAAGGCTGCACTGATGGGTACTTATGAGTGGCAATGATGGGCACTGATACATGGCACTGATGGGCACTGATACATGGCACTGATGGGCACTGATACATGGCACTGATAGATTGCACTGATAGGCATCACTGATGGCACTGGCATTGGGGATGGGCACTTTTTGGCAGCTGCCTGGGCACTGATTGGCATTTCCCTGGTGGTCTAGTGTGATGGCCATCCCTGGTGGTCCTGGGCGGGCATTCAAGGGGGGGCTGTGCTGATAAACAATCAGCACAGACCCCCCTGTCAAGAGAGCAGCCGATCGGCTCTGCTCTACTCGTGTCTGTCAGACGCGAGTGAGGAAAAGCCGATCAACGGCTCTTCCTGTTTACATCGTGATCAGCCGTGATTGAACACCGTCAGAGGCTCTTTACCGAGATCGGTGTAGCGGTGTGTCAGGCTGAAACGCTGCACCACCGATCGCCGCGATGCATGCCCCCATGGCGGCGCGGCGGCTGTTATCCTGCTGGACATCAGATGACACCCAGTCAGGATAACTGAACCACCGCCCGGCCGTCATTCTGCTTTAGGCCAGGCGGGAAGTGGTTAAATATGTAGTATATTGTTTAAAGATAATTTGCTTTTAAACTGTGTTAAAAAGTGATATATACACCAAAATATCTTTAAAAGTCTGAGAAGGGATAAATTCCCCATCTCTTTACAACTAGGTGCCAGCACAACTGAGCATGCTCAGACATGCAAACTACTCTCATTTTAATTCCCATGCCTTTTTTACCAAGAGTTATAGTAAATGCCAAAATGAGCGCTGGGCTAAAAGCGTTTGAGAGTGAAAATTAGAGTTATGTAGCCCATTGCAAGTTTCAGCCATTGATTCTAATGGTGCAGTTGTATTTTCCCTAAATTAATACTTTTAGCCCACGTTCACACTGGGGCTGCGGGAGTGAAGCCTGCGAGTTCAGCTGAACTCGCACGATTTCACTCCTGCTGGCAGTCCCGATTTCAGCCACGATTTCAAAGACATCTGAAACAGACGTCAATGTAAATCGCGGTTGAAATCGCAAAAAGTAGTACAGAAACTCCTTTTTGTAATCGGTGCAGCGCCGCAGATGCGGTGTCACACCGATTAGGATGGTGCCATTGCCCGCAATTTGCGGCAAATTTCGCCGATTTGACATGTCAAATCGCACCAGTGTGAACCAGGGCTTAATGTTGAGATGAGATGAACTCTCACTTTCTCTCAAATAAATTGTCCTTGCAACAATGTTGCTTCTTAATCTATTTTTTTTAAGAATGCTAGCATGTGTAATGTTTTTATGTTTTGGTAAAATATATTTTTCTCTGTATCTCTCATTTTGTCCATCTCACCAAAATCTTTACCCAAACTCACACAGGTGTCTTTACAAACCACGAACAATAACATTGCTGATGCAAATTTAAAATGAGTCACAATTTTGTGTGTTTTTTATTATTTCCAAATGATCATAATTTGAGCCCAAAAAATCTGATATGTGTACTAACATCAGAAATCAAAATGTCATTCCCAAAAATCAGAGGGTAACATCACTATTCTACACTCGCAAACCAAGAACCACCAAAAATCACAGAATAAATCAAGAAGAAGAACTCCTGACTTATGTAATTCTATCACCTATTTGTTCAAAGAAATGCAGTATTTATGTGTATTCATGAATAGGAGGGTTCCACATGTGGCAGCACAGTGGCTAACAGGTTAGTACTTCTGCCTAGCAGCACTGAGGTTATTGGTTTTGAATCCCAAATATGCCACTTCATATAGAGAAGTTGTCTGTTCTCCCTATGTTGTTAAACATAACTCCTGACTCATGTCTTTACATAAATGATGTCTAAATGTAGTATTTGTGTAGGAGGGTTCCACCACCATTGCAAATTGTGTCATATGTTTTTCAGGGGAAAGGACTATAATCAGCCATAACATTTCCCCACCAGCACTAATTGCAGCCTCTTACCAAGCCAAAACCCACAAAATGACCGCTGTTTATCTCTCAGCATGCTGACAGTAATCTGCCATAACCAGCCTTCAAAACAGATGACATATGCAAGAAACAGGTTGTTCAGTGTCTCTCTGGCCCTCCACAGTACAACTGCATCATTTTAAAATAAATATTACAGTGTTAAATAATTGATTAACTTCTTGCACCCCTGGGACTTAGGACAGTTTGACACCACAGAGATGCAGCTTACAAACAGGTAGCAGCACAGTGGCTTATAGGTTAGCACTTCTGCCTAGCAGCACTGAGGTTCTTAGTTTGAATCCCAATCCAGCTCCCTGGCTAGAGGCTTCTATGTTGTTCCTCTGTTGTGCTCTAAAAGTTTATTTTTCACCAGTGATGACATTTTTGATGGGTTTCACATAATGGGACCCCAAGAAATCACATTATAAATCAAAGATTTCCCTTGAGAAAGTCACGTGACCTGTGACGCAATGCGTCGGGAGGAGCCGGTGATGACACTTTCGGTGTCTCGTATTCCTGGAAGTGTAGTGAGCTAACTGATCGTTTTCAATGCCTTTCTTTGATTGCGCAAAATGTGAGTGCATATATTGTATTTCGTAAAAGCAATTATTTCTTAACAATCCTGCGTGATGAGATTTTTATTTACTTTGAGAAATTAAACCTGGAGGAATCACACTTTTGTGGAAAAGTGTTGCAAACTTGGAGCCATTAGCTGAAACCTGAGTACTCACAAGCTGATTTCAAGCTGAGATATGAGGATTATTTTTGAAAGTGTCACTTGACCCAAGGGGGTCTTTAATTGAGATGAGCAGCCATTGCACATTGAGGTGGTGGTGATCATCTGTCAACACATTCTTATTTAAAGACTGTCACGGAGCATGGATTATTACGTTTTTTCAGCAAGTCAAATGTTTTTTTGTTTATTATTTTGCATGTGGTTTTTCCTTATTTTGAAGAATATAGATTCTCATTTGTTCACTGGAGGTTTGAAGCAATTCATTCTGAAATTTAGCAAACTATTATTGTTTTTTTACATTATAAATCAAGCAAGTGTGGGCTTGCACCAAATCTAGAACTGGGCTGGATACACCAAGGGGAGCCATGCTGACAAATTCCTGTGTATGAGTTACTCATATTATACATCTACATTAACAGACTTTTGTCTGTAATCCAGGCACCTTTGGTCTATCTTTAATACCTGTTTATTGATATTTCTGCGGAAAAATCTTTTCGGACCCTTTTTGGCATTTTCCCATGTGTGCTACCAATTGACGGTATTTCTTTCTGACTTGACATCGAGCCACAGGCAAAAAGATCTTCATATGGTGTTACATCTAAGTGTCTTTAAAAACATTCCCCAAGGAAGCCCTGAGTGGTGAAACATGTCTGGACATTCACTCCAATGCTATTGTTGAGTGAAACTTTTCCATCTGTTTTGAACTCTAGATGTTTTACTGTACTTGTGCACACAACTTATAGCCAATATTTTTGTGTTTAAATTATTTTTATTAAATTAAAGTAAAAAATCTTACACACACTTTTGTGTAAAAACAATTTGCAAGTCATTCAAAAAAATACAAAACAAACATTCTCAAAATTGTCAGGTCACCTGTGGCCAGATGACAGATGCACACCGTAGGGGGACAGGAGTGCACCACAAGATAGTGAACCCTATGGCTGAGTGCTGCGGATAGGAAACTGGGTGGTTGTGGAAAGCGGGACCAGAGGAGCACAACCGGGATCCTACAGGTAGCTAGAGCCGAGATTCCCCAGGGCGCGGAGTCTAAGACCCAGCAGGTCTTCTCCAGAGCCTCTAGTGGTGAAGATGTTGCGCTGCAGCTAGGTCCAGGTCGCGGCCCCTAGAGTCTCCTAGCTCACGCCCCGTAGGGTAAGGGGGAAAGAGGGGAAGCAGCAGCACAAGATACAAGAATAGCGAAGGACAAGCCGAAGGTCAAGGGTCACAAGCAGACAAGAATAACGAAGGACAAGCCGAAGGTCAAGGGTCACAAGCAGACAGGGATAGTCAGGAACAAGCCAATAACATAACAGAGAGACAGACGTAGCACACGGCAGGCAGGAACCCAAACACACGATGCATAAACAAACACGTTACATAGTTACATAGTTAGTCAGGTTGAAAAAAGACACAAGTCCATCCAGTTCAACCATAAAAAAAAAAAAATATATATCGTACAATCCCATATACCCAATTCTATACCCACAGTTGATCCAGAGGAAGGCAAAAAAACCCAGAAGAGCATGATCCAATTTGCTACAGCAGGGGAAAAAATTCCTTCCTGATCCCCCGAGAGGCAATCGGATTTTCCCTGGGTCAACTTTACCTATAAATGTTAGTACCCAGTTATATTATGTACATTTAAGAAAGAATCCAGGCCCTTCTTAAAGCAATCTACTGAGCTGGCCAGAACCACCTCTGCAGGGAGTCTATTCCACATTTTCACAGCTCTTACTGTGAAGAAACCTTTCCGTATTTGGAGGTGAAATCTCTTTTCCTCTAGACGCAAAGAGTGCCCCCTTGTCCTTTGTGTTGACCGTAAAGTGAATAATTCAACACCAAGTTCACTATATGGACCCCTTATATATTAGTACATGTTGATCATATCCCCCCTTAATCTCCTCTTCTCAAGAGTGAATAAATTCAGTTCCTCTAATCTTTCCTCATAGCTGAGCTCTTCCATGCCTCTTATCAGTTTGGTTGCCCTTCTCTGCACTTTCTCCAGTTCCCCAATATCCTTTTTGAGAACTGGGGCCCAAAACTGAACTGCATATTCCAGATGAGGTCTTACTAATGATTTGAACAGGGGCAAAATGATATCTCTCTCTCTGGAGACCATACCTCTCTTAATACAAGAAAGGACTTTGCTCGCTTTGGAGACCGCAGCTTGGCATTGCATGCCATTATTGAGCTTATGATCTACCAAAACCCCCAGATCCTTCTCCACTACGGATCCCCCCAGTTGTACTCCCCCTAGTATGTATGATGCATGCATATTCTTAGCCCCCAAGTGCATAACTTTACATTTATCAACATTAAACCTCATCTGCCACATAGTCGCCCAATTAGACAGAGCATTGAGGTCGGCTTGTAAATTGGCGACATCCTGTAAAGGACGTTATTCCACTGCATAGCTTGGTGTCATCTGCAAAGACAGAAATTTTACTTTTGATCTCAGACCCAATATCATTTATAAAGATATTAAAAAGTAAGGGTCCCAGCACTGAACCATGGGGTACACCACTGATAACCTTGGACCATTCAGAGTAAGAATCATTAACCACGACTCTCTGAATTCTGTCTTTTAGCCAGTTTTCTATCCATTTACAAACTGATATTTCCAAGCCTGTAGACTTTACCTTGCACATGAGCCATGTGTGGGGACCTGTATCAAAAGCTTTTGCAAAATCCAAGTATACCACGTCCACAGCCACCCCTCTGTTGATCAGCAAAGCAGGCTTGCAGTGCACAGGTTAATATAGTGTTTTGTGATAGGGCCTGGGGTGGAGTCAGGCTGGGAGGAGATTATAAAGGAAGCCAGGTGAAAGGGTCTGGCCTCTAAGATGAACACATGAGGAGGAAAGGTAAGATGGCAGACGGACATTAATGCATATCCATGACAAAAATACACATAAATACATAAAAAATACACATAAGTACACAAATGGATCTATCCTCTAACATACACTTAAATACAAGAATAAATCTATACAACAGTATATGCTCGTCTTTAGATCTCCTGGACCATCCAAAAAGCGAGCAAAGGGAGAAAGAAAAAGAGAAGCATGGGGAATGTTTTTTTGTGTTTTTTTTGGGGGGGGGTGCAGAATTCCTGACCTACACCCCACTAAGGCTGTTTTATTGCATCTAATTCTCACATGTTAGATTTACAACTGCTATTTAATGGTTTAGATGAAAAGGAAGGTACCTGCGAAATCATTCCTGCTGTGTGTGTGAATGTAGTTTGTGCGCTGCCTTTTTGGCTTTTGTATTAATTTTGTCTGTTTTTGCTTATGATAATCCTGGCACTTAACTTTTTAGAGGTTTAGGGCGAGAACACAAAGGTTTGTCATGGTTGTTGTTAGCTTGATTTGAATCCCTGCTTTTCTAATGTGATTTGCTTAATGTGTCAATTTTTTTGTGTCCTAGATTGTAAGCTCTTTTGAGCAGAGCCCTTCAAACTATATTGTCAAACCACATAATTTCTATGCCTTTTCTTTTGAATTTTTTGCCCCAAGTATATTAATGTAACAAATGTTTATACTAATGTTGAAATAAAAAGTTGATTGTTCTTTGCTTCATGTTTGACTTTTGCAGACCCAAAATACATATTTTATAAGTGCAAACTACTCATACCTTTTCAAAGCTGTATTAAATCTAGTTGCATACAAAAGAATTTGGCTGTTCTCACATGCTTGTCCTTGATTAGAAAATGTAATGGGCGTGGGGGGGGGGGGGGAACAAATCCCTGCTCCAAATCTGAATTTCAGGGCTCTACTATTTATTTTGCGGACTAGGTAAGCCATGAAATATGAAAATAAGGGTGTTTTACTGCGCTAATGTGAAATGTGAATGTTGAAAAAAGATTGTGCTAATCACGCCAGGGCTGCGACAATAAAATATGTGAAACCATATAAAAGCAATATAAATTTAGAAAATATCGCGCCCAAAATAATTAATTAAATAATAAGACTTATTAAACTACACAAGTGACACAAATTAAGAAGTGTCAAATGATACCTGTGAACATAATTCCAGCATATATATTAATATATGGAGCTAGAATATATGTGGATAAATTAAGGAAGTGAATTCAACATTGATACACACTAATTAATAAACGCTAATCAATCAGTCAAATTGAATATTAACCACCAGAGATTGAACAGCAATGATGCATGTGAATTAATGTGTTTAAAAAAATCCTTATAACAAAACTCCAATCTGCAAAAAACAGAATATTGCAAAAGAAAAAAAATGTCCAACACATATATAAAAAATGTTTCCTTCACACTGAAAAAAAGGAGGGAGGGGAAATTCTGAGAGGTGTTTTCAGAAGAAGGATGATGGTACAGGAGAAATGTCCCAGAAAATCCACAGATGTCAAAGAAGACCACATCCACCGCGGTGAGTGAATATTAGACATGTGCACACTGAAATATTTTGTTTCCGAATTTAGTTTTCGGCCGAAAAATAAATGTATTTAGTTACTCCCGAAATTCGTTTTTATTCATTTCATTTTTCGTTAGAAATTGCATTCGTCCGAAAATCTGAATTAATTAAGGTCGAATCTGTCATTGAAGGCTTATGGTGTCTGTCGAATGTTCAAAGAAGATTCGACGGAGCAGTGAAACTGTACGACGCTGCAATCATACATTTCCGGTCGAATGTTCCGCCCACAAGCTATAGAAGAATTCTAATGTTGTATGATTAGTAATAATTATATTTATTCATTACTATTACTAGTCAACCAACATTAGAATTCTTCTATAGCCTATGGGCGGATGCATTTGACCGGAAATGTACGATTGCAGCGTCGTACAGTTTTGCTGCACCGTCGAATCTTCTAATTTTCGATGCTTTGTCGAATCTTCGCTATTCTAGCTATTTTACTGCTCCTCCTCTTTGGTTACAATCAGCCAATAACATTCATCATCAACTTTATTTTTATTTTACTTCCCCCACCCAATTCCAGCAGTGATCTTTTCTCTCTATGTCGAATCTTTTCTCTCTATAATAACGAATCTTTTCTCTCCTATGTCGAATCTTTTCTCTCCTATGTCGAATCTTTTCTCTCCTATGTCGAATCTTTTCTCTCCTATGTCGAATCTTTTCTCTCCTATGTCGAATCTTTTCTCTCCTATGTCGAATCTTTTCTCTCCTATGTCGAATCTTTTCTCTCCTATGTCGAATCTTTCTCTCCTATGTCGAATCTTTTCTCTCTATAATGTCGAATCTTTTCTCTCCTATGTAGAATAATCTTGGACTAATAGAGTTAAGGTTAGGCACATTCGACCACAGGTTCGATAGGCACAGATTGTTATTGTCAGCGTCACGTCGAATCTCCTATCTATATCGAACTGCTGTAGCAACGAAAACGAAAATAAAGCATTTGTTTATGTCGGATCTTTCGGTTTTCGGATTCTGTGCTTTCGTTTTCGTTTGTTAAAACGATAACGAAAATAGCTGAAATTCGGACGAAAATGCATTCGGACGAAAACGAATGCACATGTCTAGTGAATATAAGAGATGGGTACGTTACCAGAAGTGGTGGACCTCCACTATGGCAAGGTCTGACAGGCCTGCAGATATCACCCTCTGCGGGGTACAGGAGTTGATCCACCTGATTTCACAGAGTGATGGTCCCGATGCGGATTCTTAGCGTCTGTTAAACTGATCCACTCGCTGCAACTGCTGCAGTTAGTCACTCCGAATAATGAACAACAAACCAAAATGGCACTAAAAACTTCAAAAGGAGACAGAAAAAGAAACAGGAAGTAACGTGCCTCAGAACTTCAAAATGCCCACAAGTCCAGATTTCAGATGGAAAACACTATGTCAACGGCAGTCATTCAAATGAAATGAACCAGTAACTAAAGGGTTACCAACAGTGGAGATGTTCTTATCAGCACTCTTCACAGCAGAGTCTGCACACCCTTCACTGGCTTTCTGTACACAGGTGAAAGTCTCAGCCAGGAGATGAGCTTGCTCTCCGACTCCCTCTACTGCGAACCTTACTGGTTCATTTCATTTGAATGACTTCCGTTGACATAGTGTTTTCCATCTGAAATCTGGACTTGTGGGCATTTTGAAGTTCTGAGGCACGTTACTTCCTGTTTCTTTTTCTGTCTCCTTTTGAAGGTTTTAGTGCCATTTTGGTTTGTTGTTCATTATTCGGAGTGACTAACTGCAGCAGTTGCAGCGAGTGGATCAGTTTAACAGACGCTAAGAATCCGCATCGGGACCATCACTCTGTGAAATCAGGTGGATCAACTCCTGTACCCCGCAGAGGGTGATATCTGCAGGCCTGTCAGACCTTGCCATAGTGGAGGTCCACCACTTCTGGTAACGTACCCATCTGTCAGGAAAGGTTCCATCCGCTGGTGGCATTTATTATTTATCTTGCAGTACTGTGGTCCACCAGCAGGTGTCTCCTGGCAGTTTGTAACTGTCAGGAGAATCTTTCCCTGCTGGTGTTGTATTATCTTTTGGACGCAGTACTGGTTTCCACCAGCGGATGGATCCTGGCAGTGTGGAGCAGACTGCCCTCCCTCCGATCAGGTGTGACCTGAAGCTAATCAGGCATTCCTATAAATACCCGGCAGGTGTATACACACACTGCCCTGGTATCGTCCTCGTGCCCTGACCTGTAGCCTGTCTGCTTGAACCATGTATCCTGATCCCTGTAACCTGAACCTGTAACCTGATCCTGAACCTGTTGTGTCCGTCCTAATCCCTGATCCCTGCTCTGCAGCCTGGTTGCCCCCTGCTTGATCCTGTCTCCTTGCCCTGATCCATCCTTACCCCATCTGCTGATCCCCCTGTGTATGACCTCGGCCTGGCCCTGTTTATGATTCTGGTTTCCCCATTACTTGTACATATTTGTCTGTTACTGTTATTAATTGTGGGTTCTGTTTGGTATTGGTTGTTGTGCACTGTGTGGTATTGGAGGTGGTTATATATATATATATATATATATATATATATATATATATATATATTATTTCACTTATCTTTAATAAATCTTTATATTTCACTTATACGTGTTTGGTGTTCCTCTGTTGCTAGCTGCACAGTTCTGGTCACACTTGGTACGTGACAGTATACCAGGGCCATTAATGATCAGAAGTAGCTGCACAGAGGACCCATTTTGGTTCTGTTACTCTGCTAAAATGAACTCTGATATGATTCCTTATTATACTCTGCTGGCGTCAGAGAGTGGTGAATATCTCCGTCAGACACTGAAAGAGTGGACCAGTGATCAGCTGCTAGAGATTATTCGTTTAGCTCACTCCTGGGTTGATCAGGGCTGTATGATGTTTGGGGATGTTCAACCTTTAATTAAAATCTGCACAGAGCTGGCTTTGCCTTGTATCCCAGAGGGCCATGATGATTTTTCTCCCCCCTTTAATGTTAATCAGGTCGTATCTTTGGTTTGGCTTCTGGAGGATGACTCCCCATACTTTTTTGAACATTACACAGCTTGTTCCCAACAGAAAATAATAGTGTGTTGATTGTGTACAATCCCTTGTCAGACAGGCAGAATGTAAACTGCAGTTTGTGCAGCCACTACTCTCAGCATGGTCTGATATTTTGCAATCGGCCCCAGCCAGCCCACAAAAAAACATCTCTGCTGCCAGACACCTGCCTGCCCAAGAGTCTATTTCTCCATCACCCATGGCAACCCCAGTCGCAGTTCAGTACACACTACTTCCCACCAGGTATCAATATCCAGTCTCTGCTCCCTACACCTATCCTGCATTCAACCCACCTGCCTCTTCTCAGCTGCCTGCAAGCCCACAAGAACCTCCTCCAGCCACTGTCCCCGTATCCCTGGCATATTCTTCCATTTGCTCGATTCCATCTTTTCCATATACTCCCCCCGTTATGTGCAAACCTGCAGTGACCAAATCTAAAAAGAAGCGGAAGTATTTCCCTACCCACACAATCCAACCAGTAATCCCACCTTCCTCCACACCCACCAACCTGCTCCAGCCTGCGGTCCTTGAGCCCGCCTTCCAGCCTGCGGTCCTTGAGCCCGCCTTCCAGCCTGCGGTTCCAGAACCAGCCTTCCAGCTCGCAGTTTCAGAGCCAGCCTTCCAGCTCGCAGTTTCAGAGCCAGCCTTCCAGCCTGCAGTTTCAGAGCCAGCCTTCCAGCCTGCAGTCCTTGAGCCAGCCTTCCAGCCTGCAGTCCTTGAGCCAGCCTTCCAGCCTGCGGTCCTTGAGCCCGCCTTCCAGCCTGCAGTTCCAGAACCAGCCTTCCAGCCTGCAGTCCCAGAGCCAGCCTTCAAGCCAGCCTTCCAGCCTGCAGTTCTCAAGCCAGCCTTCCAGCCTGCAGTTCTCAAGCCAGCCTTCCAGCCTGCAGTTCTCAAGCCAGCCTTCCAGCCTGCAGTTCTCAAGCCAGCCTTCCAGCCTGCGGTCCTTGAGTCCGCCTTCCAGCCTGCGGTTCCAGAACCAGCCTTCCAGCCTGCAGTTTCAGAGCCAGCCTTCCAGCCTGCAGTTTCAGAGCCAGCCTTCCAGCCTGCAGTTTCAGAGCCAGCCTTCCAGCCTGCAGTTTCAGAGCCAGCCTTCCAGCCTGCAGTCCTTGAGCCAGCCTTCCAGCCTGCGGTCCTTGAGCCCGCCTTCCAGCCTGCAGTTCCAGAACCAGCCTTCCAGCCTGCAGTCCCAGAGCCAGCCTTCAAGCCAGCCTTCCAGCCTGCAGTTCTCAAGCCAGCCTTCCAGCCTGCAGTTCTCAAGCCAGCCTTCCAGCCTGCAGTTCTCAAGCCAGCCTTCCAGCCTGCAGTTCTCAAGCCAGCCTTCCAGCCTGCGGTCCTTGAGCCAGCCTTCCAGCCTGCGGTCCTTGAGCCAGCCTTCCAGCCTGCGGTCCTTGAGCCAGCCTTCCAGCCTGCGGTTTTCGAGCCAGCCTTCCAGCCTGCGGTTTTCGAGCCAGCCTTCCAGCCTGCGGTTTTCGAGCCAGCCTTCCAGCCTGCGGTTTTCGAGCCAGCCTTCCAGCCTGCGGTTTTCGAGCCAGCCTTCCAGCCTGCGGTTTTCGAGCCAGCCTTCCAGCCTGCGGTTTTCGAGCCAGCCTTCCAGCCTGCGGTTTTCGAGCCAGCCTTCCAGCCTGCGGTTTTCGAGCCAGCCTTCCAGTCTGCGGTTCTCGAGCTAGCCTGCCAGCCTGAAGACCCTGTACCAGCCTGCCAGCCTGAAGACCCTGTACCAGCCTGCCAGCCTGAAGACCCTGTACCAGCCTGCCAGCCTGAAGACCCTGTACCAGCCTGCCAGCCTGAAGACCCTGTACCAGCCTGCCAGCCTGAAGACCCTGTGCCAGCCTGCCAACATGGAGTTCCCGTGCCAGCCTTCCAAACTGAAGCCCTGATGACAGTGTCCCAGTCGGAAGATCCGGTGCCCGTTTCCCGGCCTGTGGTTGTGGTGCCCGTTTCCCGGCCTGTGGTTGTGGTGCCCGTTTCCCGGCCTGTGGTTGTGGTGCCCGTTTCCCGGCCTGTGGTTGTGGTGCCCGTTTCCCGGCCTGTGGTTGTGGTGCCCGTTTCCCGGCCTGTGGTTGTGGTGCCCGTTTCCCGGCCTGAGGTTGTGGTGCCCGCTGCGGTGCCCGTTCCCTGGCTTGAGGTTGTGGTGCCCGTTTCCCGGCTTAAGGTTGTGGTGCCCGTTTCCCGGCTTGAGGTTGTGGTGCCCATTTCCCGGCTCGAGGGTATGTCGTCTGCTGCCCAGCCTGAGATGATCCCGTCTGCTGCCCAGCCTGAGATGATCCCGTCTGCTGCCCAGCCTGAGATGATCCCGTCTGCTGCCCAGCCTGAGATGATCCCGTCTGCTGCCCAGCCTGAGATGATCCCGTCTGCTGCCCAGCCTGAGATGATCCCGTCTGCTGCCCAGCCTGAGATGATCCCGTCTGCTGCCCAGCCTGAGATGATCCCGTCTGCTGCCCAGCCTGAGATGATCCCGTCTGCTGCCCAGCCTGAGATGATCCCGTCTGCTGCCCAGCCTGAGATGATCCCGTCTGCTGCCCAGCCTGAGATGATCCCGTCTGCTGCCCAGCCTGAGATGATCCCGTCTGCTGCCCAGCCTGAGATGATCCCGTCTGCTGCCCAGCCTGAGATGATCCCGTCTGCTGCCCAGCCTGAGATGATCCCGTCTGCTGCCCAGCCTGAGATGATCCCGTCTGCTGCCCAGCCTGAGATGATCCCGTCTGCTGCCCAGCCTGAGATGAAAGATGATCCCGTCTGCTGCCCAGCTCGATGACCCGGAGCCTGCTGCCCAGCCCGAAGTGTCCCTGCCTGCTGCCCAGCTCGATGACCCGGAGCCTGCTGCCCAGCTCGATGACCCGGAGCCTGCTGCCCAGCCCGAGGTGTTCCTGCCTGCTGCCCAGCTCGATGACCCGGAGCCTGCTGCCCAGCCCGAGGTGTTCCTGCCTGCTGCCCAGCTCGATGACCCGGGGCCTGCTGCCCAGCCCGAAGTGTTCCTGTCTGCTGCCCAGCTCAATGACCCGGAGCCTGCTGCCCAGCCTGAGGTGTTCCTGCCTGCTGCCCAGCTTGATGTGATTGTCTGCCCGGATGTGACTTTGCCTACTACCCAGCTGATTGCCATGAACTTTCTCCGGCAACAGCTAGTTGGAGCGTCCGGAGGCCGCTCCTTTGAGGGGGGGTACTGTCAGGAAAGGTTCCATCCGCTGGTGGCATTTATTATTTATCTTGCAGTACTGTGGTCCACCAGCAGGTGTCTCCTGGCAGTTTGTAACTGTCAGGAGAATCTTTCCCTGCTGGTGTTGTATTACCTTTTGGACGCAGTACTGGTTTCCACCAGCGGATGGATCCTGGCAGTGTGGAGCAGACTGCCCTCCCTCCGATCAGGTGTGACCTGAAGCTAATCAGGCATTCCTATAAATACCCGGCAGGTGTATACACACACTGCCCTGGTATCGTCCTCGTGCCCTGACCTGTAGCCTGTCTGCTTGAACCTTGATCCATGTATCCTGATCTCTGTAACCTGAACCTGTAACCTGATCCTTAACCTGTTGTGTCCGTCCTAATCCCTGATCCCTGCTCTGCAGCCTGGTTGCCCCCTGCTTGATCCTGTCTCCCTGTCCTGATCCATCCTTACCCCATCTTCTGATCCCCCTGTGCATGACCTCGGCCTGGCCCTGTTTATGATTCTGGTTTCCCCATTACTTGTACATATTTGTCTGTTACTGTTATTAATTGTGGGTTCTGTTTGGTATTGGTTGTTGTGCACTGTGTGGTATTGGAGGTGGTTATATATATATATATATATATATTATTTCACTTATCTTTAATAAATCTTTATATTTCACTTATACGTGTTTGGTGTTCCTCTGTTGCTAGCTGCACAGTTCTGGTCACACTTGGTACGTGACACCATCTCTTATATTCACTCACCGTGGTGGATGTGGTCTTCTTTGACATCTGTGGATTTTCTGGGACATTTCTCCTGTACCATCATCCTTCTTCTGAAAACACCTCTCAGAATTTCCCCTCCCTCCTTTTTTTCAGTGTGAAGGAAACATTTTTTATATATGTGTTGGACATTTTTTTTCTTTTGCAATATTCTGTTTTTTGCAGATTGGAGTTTTGTTATAAGGATTTTTTTAAACACATTAATTCACATGCATCATTGCTGTTCAATCTCTGGTGGTTAATATTCAATTTGACTGATTGATTAGCGTTTATTAATTAGTGTGTATCAATGTTGAATTCACTTCCTTAATTTATCCACATATATTCTAGCTCCATATATTAATATATATGCTGGAATTATGTTCACAGGTATCATTTGACACTTCTTAATTTGCGTCACTTGTGTAGTTTAATAAGTCTTATTATTTAATTAATTATTTTGGGCGCGATATTTTCTAAATTTATAAAGCCATGAAATATGTCAACTAAATGTGCATTCTCTCTAAGCACCAAATTAAGAAAAAAATACCACTGGCATCGATTTTAAGGGGAACGCCACGCCCAAATTTAAAAATAAATTAGCGTGGGGTCCCCTGAAAATCCATAACCAGACCCTTATCTGAGCATGCAACCTGGAGGTAAGGATAGGGGGGGTGAGCGAGCTTCCCCCATCCTGAACCATACCAGGCCACATGCCCTCAACATGGGGAGGGTGCTTTGGGGCCCCCCAAAGCACCTTGTCCCCATGTTGATGGGGGCAAGGGCCTCTTCCTGACAGCCCTGGCTGGTAGTTATAGGGTTCTGCAGACGGGGCCTTATGAGAATCTGGAAGTCCCCTTTAACAAAGGTGCCCCCGGCCCCCCTACAGTATGTTAATGGGTATCGGGTACATCGTACCCCTACCCATTCACCCCAAAAAGCAGTGAAATGTAAAAAAAAACAAACGAGCCGATTTTTGACAAGTCCTTTATTGTAAAATAGCTCTGAGCTGTTTTCTCCCCGAGCCGTCTTCTCCTGCCGCTGTCTCCTCCGCCACCATCTTTTCCTGCTGCTGTCTCCTGCTGCCTTCTCTTTGCCGCCATCTTCTCCTGCCGCTATCTTCTGCTGCTGTCTCTCCCGGTGCCGTTTCTCCTGCCGCCATCTTCTCCTGATGCTGTGTTCTTCCTCGCTGCCGGTTACTCGCTAAAAAAAAACACAAGGGGCGGGCTCTATGGGTGATGTCATTAGATGGCCACGCCCATGGCTAGATAAGAGATGCCAGACAGCGGGTGACAACACAGCGGGGGAAGAGGGCCACAGAAGAAGAGCGGCTTTTTTAACCACTTCCATACAGGGCTTTTTGTACCTATTCAATACCGGGCCTATTCTGGCACTTCTCTCCTACATGTACAAATCATCATTCTTTTGCTAGAAAATTACTCAGAACCCCCAAACATTATATATGTTTTTTTAGCAGACACCCTAGGGAATAAAATGACAGTCATTGCAACATTTTTTTTTGCACAATATTTGCGCAATAATTTTTCAAACGCCTTTTTAAAAAAAAAAAAAAATGGTTTCATGAATTAAAAAATAACAAAACAGTAAAGTTACCCCAATTTTTTGGGAAAATATGAAAGATAATGTTACGCCGAGTAAATAGATACCTAACATGTCACGCTTTAAGATTGCGCACACTCATGGAATGGCGCCAAACTTCGGTACTTAAAAATCTCCATAGGCGACGCTTTCATTTTTTTTACAGGTTACCAGGTTAGAGTTACAGAGGAGGTCTAGTGCTAGAATTGTTGCACACGCTCTAACGCACGCGGCGATACCTCACATGTGTGGTTTGAACGGCGTTTACATATGTGGGCGACTTACGTGTGCATTCGCTTCTGATCGCGAGCTACCGGGGACAGGGGCGTTTTAATTTTTTTTATTGATTAATTATTTATTTTTTTACTTATTTATTTATTTTTTTACAATGATTTAACTTTTTTTTTAATCACTTTTATTCCTATTACAAGGAATGTAAACATCCCTTGTAATAGGAATGTGTGTGACAGGTTCTCTTTATTGAGAGATGCGGGGTCAATAAGACCCCACATCTCTCCTCCAGGCTGGAAAGCATGAGATCAGTGAAAAAGTTTTCACTGATCTCATACTTACAGCCGCAATGGTGGCTTTGTTTACATTTGAGACCCGGGCGTGACGTCATCACATCGCGCCCGGGCCTCCGACGATCATAGAGATGACTGGTGACCATCTGGTCACCAGTCATCTCTATGCTCATCATGTGTCCCCACCAACGATGCCGAAGATTCGCTCCGGGTCCCCGATCGCACGGGGGAACCCGGAGAAGCACCGGATGGCGGCGGGAGGGGGGGATGTCCCCTCCCGCCGCCTATAAGAACGATCAAGTGGCGGAACCGCCGCTATGATCATTCTTATGGTGCGCAGAATCGCCGGCACTTCAAAAGGATATCTGAATGATGCCTCTAGCTGCAGGCATCATTCAGATATCCCCCTACAAAGCCGAGGACGTCATATGACGTCCACCCAGGATGGGAGATCCCATCTGTGGATGTCATTTGACTATGGCTGGGTAGGGAAGTGGTTAATTTTTTTATTTAGCGGGTAACCGGTGGCCAGGAAGAACACAGCAGCGGGAGAGACAGCGGCAGGAGAAGATGGTGGCTGGAGAGGCGGCACCGGGAGAGACATCAGCAGGAGAAGGCAGCTGGAGAGACGGCACCTGGGAGAGACAGTGGCAGGAGAAAATAGCTCAGAGCTATTTTACAATAAAGGATTTGTCAAAAACCAGCTCTCGTCTTATTTTGACATTTCCCTGCTTTTTGGGGTGAATGGGCAAGGGTACGATGTACCCGATACCCATTCACATGGGGGGGGGGCGAGATCTGGGGGTCCCCTTGTTAAAGGGGGCTTCCAGGTTCTGATAAGCCCCCCGCCCGCAGACCCCGACAACCACTGCCCAGGGTTGTCAGGAAGAGGCCCTTGTCCCCATCAACATGGGACAAGGTGCTGTGGGTAGGGGGGCAGAGCCCCCCACCCCAAAGCACCCACCCCCCATGTTTAGGGAGGCTTGCTCGTCCCCAGCCTTTCCTGACCTCCAGGCTGCATGCTCGGATAAGGGTCCATGTATGGATTTTGGGGGGGGCCCACGTCATTTTTTTTATTACATTTTGGCGTGAATCCATACTAGACCTGATGCTAGTGTGGGGACCCCCACACTGTTTTTTTTTTAAAAAAAAAAGCTTGCATCTTAATCAGCAGCATATTCTGACAATAGGAGATTGTCTAATATGCCTAATAGCCAATGCCACATGAGCATGGTTGTTAACATAATATTAAAGTGGTTGTAAACCCTTACAGACCTAGATTAAGGCTTACCTGTAGGTGCAAGAAATATCTCCTTAACCTACACGTTTAAGGAGATATTTGCAGAAAAGACTGCACCGATGTCTATGGCGCAGGCACACTGAGCGTGCTGTTAGTGAAGGCGATCGTGCCTTCACTAGCGGCTCCCGTGCGCATGCGTGGGAGTGACGTCATCGCTGCTCCGGCCAGTCACAGCGCCGGAGCATTGATACCCGGAAGTCACTCGGCAGAGAAGAGGAACAAGGGTCGCTTCGGGGGCTTCGATCTCAGGTAAGTAATTCATAATGAGCTAGTATGCTATGCATACTAGCTCATTATGCCTTTCTCTTGCAGGGTTTTTTTTTTTTAGGGAAAGTTTTAGAGGGTTTACTTCCTCTGTAATGCCTCAAATGCAAAACATTATTGTATAGAATTAAAAGAATCAAACTTTTTTTTTTTTTTTTTTTTTTTTAAATCAAATCATCTTTTTATTCATTTTATATACAAACAAGAAAGAAACACAACCAAAAACGACAAACGACCTACAACCGCAGCCCGTATTGAGAGGGAAAAAAATTAAAAAAAAACGTAGCCCCCATGCTCCCCCTCCCCCTCGCTACTCACACGTTGATCCTCTCCTCTCTCGTCATACCTCCAAGATATCAAATCACCTTCTCCATATTTTTTTAAATTTCCCCAAACAGCCTCTCTGTAAGAAAGTATACTTTCCCTTAACCGCTTAAGGACCAGCCACTGTGTATATACGTCAGCAGAAGGGCACCTGGAGGCACAATCACGTACCTGTACGTGGCCCTTTAACTGCTGACGTCGGGGTCGCGCGCGCCGGCGGCGGCGCGTTCGCAACCCCCCTGCCTTCCCCATGAGTCGGGTCGCGGGTCACGCGGACTCGATCGCCGCGGGGATCCCCGCGATCGTCTCACGGAGGCATGGAGCGGAGAGATGTGTGTAAACACAATATCTCCCCGGTCCGCTACTGACACTGTCAGCGATCTCCGCTCTGTGTAATCAGAGCGGAGATCAGTGACTTGTCACTCGTAGCCACGCCCCCACACAGTAGTAATCACTCCCCTAGGCACACTTAACCCCTCCAGCGCCCCTAGTGGTTAACCCCTTCACTGTCAGTGTCATTTTCACAGTAAACAGTGCATTTTTATTGCACTGATCGCTGTGAAAATGACAATGGTCCCAAAAATGTGTCAAAAGTGTCCGATGTGTCTGCCATAATGTCGCAGTCACAAAAAAAATCGCTGATCGCCGGCATTACTAGTAAAAAAAAAAAAGAATGAATAAAAATGCCATAAAACTACCCCCTATTTTGTAAATGTTATAACTTTTGCGCAAACCAATCAATAAACGCTGATTGCTATTTTTTTTACCAAAAATCTGTAGAAGAATACGTATCGGCCTAAACTGAGGGAAAAAAAAAAAAATTATATATTTTTTGGGGATATTTATTATAGCAAAATGTAAAAAATATTGATTTTTTTTCTAAATTGTCGCTCTATAACAAAAGTTTATAGCACAAAAAATAAAAACCGCAGAGGTGATCAAATACCACCAAAAGAAAGCTCTATTTGTGGGAAAAAAGGGACGTCAATTTTGTTTGGGAGCCAGGTCGCATGACCGTGCAATTGTCCGTTAAAGCGACGCAGTGCCAAATTGTGAAAACACCTCTGGTCATTATGGTCCGTATTGGTCCGGTCATTAAGTGGTTAATTATAGTTTCCCCTACTTATATTTTCCATTCCGCTACAGTAGGTGGGAATGGTGATAACCATTTTAGTGCTATGAGTTTACGAGCCTGGAATAGACTTCTATTTATTGAAACAATATACAGTCAGGTCCATAAATATTGGGACATCGACACAATTCTAATCTTTTCGGCTCTATACAACACCACAATGGATTTAAATTGAAAGAACAAGATGTGCTTTAACTGCAGACTTTTAGCTATAATTTGAGGGTATTTACATCCAAATCAGGTGAATGATGTAGGAATTACAACAGTTTGTGTATGTGCCTCCCACTTTTTAAGGGACCAAAAGTAATGGGACAGATTAACAATCATAAATCAAACTTTCACTTTTTAATACTTGGTTGCAAATCCTTTGCAGTCTATTACAGCCTGAAGTCTGGAACGCATATACATCACCAGACGCTGGGTTTTATCCCTGGTGATGCTCTGCCAGGCCTCTACTGCAACTGTCTTCAGTTCCTGCTTGTTCTTGGGGCATTTTCCCTTCAGTTTTGTCTTCAGCAAGTGAAATGCATGCTCAATCGGATACAGGTCAGGTGATTGACTTGGCCATTGCATAACATTCCACTTCTTTCCCTTAAAAAACTCTTTGGTTGCTTTCGCAGTATGCTTCAGGTCATTGTCTTTCTGCACTGTGAAGCGCCATCCAATGAGTTCTGAAGCTTTTGGCTGAATATGAGCAGATAATATTGCCCGAAACACTTCAGAATTCATCCTGCTGCTTTTGTCAGCAGTCACATCATCAATAAATACAAGAGAACCAGTTCCATTGGAAGCCATACATGCCCACGCCATGACACTACCACCACCATGCTTCACTGATGAGGTGGTATGCTTTGGATCATGAGCAGTTCCTTTCCTTCTCCATACTCGTCTCTTCCCATCACTCTGGTACAAGTTGATCTTGGTCTCATCTGTCCATATGATGTTGTTCCAGAACTGTGAAGGCTTTTTTAGATGTTGTTTGGCAAACTCTAATCTGGCCTTCCTGTTTTTGAGGCTCACCAATGGTTTACATCTTGTGGTGAACCCTCTGTATTCACTCTGGTGAAGTCTTCTCTTGTTAGTTGACTTTGGCACACATTCACCTACCTCCTGGAGAGTGTTCTTGATCTGGCCAACTGTTGTGAAGGGTGTTTTCTTCACCAGGGAAATAATTATTCGTTCATCCACCACAGTTGTTTTCCGTGGTCTTCCGGGTCTTTTGGTGTTGCTGAGTTCACTGGTGCGTTTTCTTTTTAAGGATGTTCCAAACAGTTGATTTGGCCACACCTAATGTTTTTGCTATCTCTCTGATGGGTTTGTTTTGTTTTTTCAGCCTAATGATGGCTTGCTTCACTGATAGTGACAGCTCTTTGGATCTCATATTGAGAGTTGACAGCAACAGATTCCAAATGCAAATAGCACACTTGAAATGAACTCTGGACCTTTTATCTGCTCCTTGTAAATGGGATAATGAGGGAATAACACACACCTGGCCATGGAACAGCTGAGCAGCCAATTGTCCCATTACTTTTGGTCCCTTAAAAAGTGGGAGGCACATATACAAACTTTTGTAATTCCTACACCGTTCACCTGATTTGGATGTAAATACCCTCAAATTAAAGCTGAAAGTCTGCAGTTAAAGCACATCTTGTTCGCTTCATTTCAAATCCATCGTGGTGGGGTATGGAGCCAAAAATATTAGAATTGTGTCGATGTCCCAAAATTTATGGACCTGACTGTATTCCCCCCGGAATTCTTTATTCATCCACCTAGAAGGCATCCCCCAGGCTCCATAGGCATCCCACTCTCAAATACATTATTAATCATAGATACCACCCCAGACCAATAGCGATGGAGTTTAGGGCATCTCCATAGCAAGTGTATTAGATTGGCTGCTCTCCCTTTACATCGAGGACATTGGTCTGTATCACTGCATTTCCATTTGAATCATTTCTCTGGTATGTAATGTGCCCTGTGTAAGATGAATAATTGTGTTAAATTTTGTGTTGGAAATTAAGAGGCCTGAGGTATTGCCAATAGTGCCCGTGCCCACTGTTCATCTGAGATTGGCCCTATGTCGCCCGACCGGGCTCATCTTGCTAGTGTATCCACAGTACCTTTAAATTTATCAAATAATATATCATATAATTGTGATATAGTTACACAGTTACATAGTTAGTCAGGTTGAAAAAAGACACAAGTCCATCCAGTTCAACCATAAAAAAAAAAATATATAAAAAATAGAAAAGAAAAAAAAAGAAATATCGTACAATCCCATATACCCAATTCTATACCCACAGTTGATCCAGAGGAAGGCAAAAAACCCCAGAAGAGCATGATCCAATTTGCTACATCAGGGGAAAAATTTCCTTCCTGATCCCCCGAGAGGCAATCGGATATTCCCCGGATCAACTTTACCTATAAATGTTAGTACCCAGTTATATTATGTACATTTAAGAAAGAATCCAGGCCCTTCTTAAAGCAATCTACTGAGCTGGCCAGAACCACCTCTGCAGGGAGTCTATTCCACATTTTCACAGCTCTTACTGTGAAGAAACCTTTCCTTATTTGGAGGTGAAATCTCTTTTCCTCTAGAAGCAAAGAGTGCCCCCTTTTCCTTTGTGTTGACCGTAAAGTGAATAATTCAACACCAAGTTCACTATATGGACCCCTTATATATTTGTACATGTTGATCATATCCCCCCTTAATCTCCTCTTCTCAAGAGTGAATAAATTCAGTTCCTCTAATCTTTCCTCATAGCTGAGCTCTTCCATGCCTCTTATCAGTTTGGTTGCCCTTCTCTGCACTTTCTCCAGTTCCCCAATATCCTTTTTGAGAACTGGGGCCCAAAACTGAACTGCATATTCCAGATGAGGTCTTACTAATGATTTGAACAGGGGCAAAATGATATCTCTCTCTCTGGAGACCATACCTCTCTTAATACAAGAAAGGACTTTGCTCGCTTTGGAAAACACAGCTTGCCATTGCATGCCATTATTGAGCTTATGATCTACCAAAACCCCCAGATCCTTCTCCACTACGGATCCCCCCAGTTGTACTCCCCTTAGTATGTATGATGCATTCATATTCTTAGCCCCCAAGTTCATAACTTTACATTTATCAACATTAAACATCATCTGCCACATAGTCGCCCAATTAGACAGAGCATTGAGGTCGGCTTGTAAATTGGCGACATCCTGTAAGGACGTTATTCCACTACATAGCTTGGTGTCATCTGCAAAGACAGAAATGTTACTTTTGATCTCAGACTTAATATCATTTATAAAGATATTAAAAAGTAAGGGTCCCAGCACTGAACCTTGGGGTACACCACTGATAACCTTGGACCATTCAGAGTAAGAATCATTGAATTCTCTGAATTCTGTCTTTTAGCCAGTTTTCTATTTACAAACTGATATTTCCAATCCTGTAGACTTTACATTGCACATAAGCCGTGTGGGGGGAACTGTATCGAACGTTTTGCAAAATCCAAGTATACCACGTCCACAGCCACCCCTCTGTCCAAGGTCTTACTTACCTCTTCATAAAAAGAAATCCGGTTTCTCTGACAACTTCTGTCTTTCATGAATCCATGCTGTCTGTTGCTTAAATAGTTTTTTTCCAGCAAGAACTCATCTATGTGGTCTTTTATTAATCTCTCCAGTATCTTCCCAACTATAGAAGTTAAACTAACAGGTCTATAGTTACTTGGTAAAGACTTAATTCCCTTTTTAAATATAGGCACCACATTGGCCTTGCGCCAATCCAGTGGTACTATTCCTGTCATTAATGAGTCCCTAAAAATTAAATACAATGGCTTTGAAATTACAGAGCTCAATTCTTTTAGGATCTGTGGGTGTATGCCATCTGGTCCAGGTGCTTTATCCACTTTTATTCCATCTAAATATTTCTGGACCATATCACTTTTGAGCCATTGTGGATTTGGGACTGTGTCACTACCACCCCCATTTTGGACATGAGCTTCCCCATGCTCCTTTGTATCCTCAGAACTGAAGAAAGTATTTAATAAATTAGCCTTCTCTTTGTCCCCAGTCACCCACTCTAGATTATTTTGTAAAGGGCCTACATGCTCAGACTTGACCTTTTTACTATTGATATATTTGAATAATTTTTGGGGGTTTGTCCTACTATCTTTTGCAATCTGTCATTCATTTTGAATTGTTGCATCCTTGATTTCCTTTTTACATACCCTGTTATATTCTTTGTAACATTTAAATGACACTAGTGTTCCCTCATTTTTATATTTTTTAAAAGCTCTTTTCTTATAGTTTATAGCTTTTTTAACTTTGGCAGTGAGCCACATAGGTTTTATTTTTAGCCTTTTAAACGTATTGCCCATGGGAATATACTTTGCAGTGAGTTCACAAACAGTCTTTTTGAAGAATTCCCATTTCTGTTCTGTGCCCATTGATGCCAATATTCCCTCACAGTCTAAGTCCTGGAGAGCAGCCCTCATCCTTGGAAAATTTGCTCTCTTGAAATTAAGTGTTTTTATCTTTCCCGTATGTGATTTTTGCTTACAACTAACATCAAATGAAATCATGTTATGGTCACTGCTACCCAGGTGTTCCTTTATCTGAACATTAGTAATACGCTCTGCATGGTTTGAGATTACCAGGTCCAACAGAGCATCATTCCTAGTTGGGGCCTCAATAAACTGGACCATAAAATTGTCCTGCAATAGGTTTATAAATTTTTGCCCTTTAACTGTCCCAGCAGTTCCAGTCAATTTCTGGGTAGTTAAAATCCCCCATTATTATCACCGTCCCAGCCCTTGCAGCCCTTTCCATCTGTGCAAGGAGCTGAGTCTCCACCTCCTCATTAACATTGGGTGGTCTATAACAAACTCCAATGATTAACTTTGAACTACGCACATCTGTATGCAGTTCCACCCATAATGCTTCAGACTCATCCCACTCTCCATCCACCAGGTCCTCTTTCACACTCGCTTTGAGATCACTTCTCACATAGAGACAGACCCCTTCACTTTTCCTTTTTACCCTGTCTTTCCAAAAGAGTGCATAGCCAGGAATATTAATAGCCCAGTCATGTGATATCAAACCCTTTTTTTTCCTATCTTATCCAACAAGGCTATTACCACTGACTTATTAAACTTCAATTCATGCGATCGACCCTGTATTTTTAATGCATGCCTGAGCTGTAGAAATTGAAAAAATCTTTGATTTGGAATATTATATTCTTTACTTAATTTACTACATCTTCCTGTAATAGCTGTTCTATGTACCTTAGTCCCTTCTGCCTTCAGATCTCAAACCCTTCCAGTTTCATCAATTCTTCATAGCTGCTATTATTCCAGATTGGAGTATATCCATTTATTTCAGTCATTTTCCTAATTTCCTGCCATACCTTGTAAAAAATGTACCCATAAGGAATCCTTTATTGCGCAGTTGATTTCTCGTCTCGAGCCCGAAAATAACCCAAATATGGAGATAAGGCTCATAAGTTCTGTTAATGAATTTGAGGTATCCCCCAGGAAAATAAGAGTGTCATCTGCATACAGGGCCACTTTATCCTCTGCCCGTCAAAACCCAACTATTGTTGTTGTCTAATGGCATAGGCAAAAAGCTCCACTGCTATAGAATAATGTTGCTGTCAACTCTCAATATGAGATCCAAAGAGCTGTCATTATCAGTGAAGCAAGCCATCATTAGGCTGAAAAAAAGAAGTGAGGATCTGTTCCGAAGGACTGCTGCTGTGGACACGGTGAAGGAAGGGGTCTGTTGACCCTCTGGGGGGACGTCTTCTCCCTGAAAGGGGCTTTGTTCTAGGAAGGAACCAAGGTTCATCAGGTCAGTGGCAGTGGCCTTATTCGCCAGGTCAGTGGCAGTGGCCTTATTCACAAGGTCTGTGGCAGAGACCAACCTCATGGTCTGTGGCAGAGACCATGCGCCAAAACTGTTAGAGAAACCTGAACAGTCAGAAGAGTTTGAGCTACGTTTGTGCCTGGACCTCCTCCACACCTTAAAGCTGTCCTGTGTCTTTGCTCCAACCTTTCTTCTATCCAAGAGACTATGTGTTGTGCAAGTGGAAAATAAATATTGAGTTAGACTTTCAGCTGATGTGGACATTTACATTCCTGGGGAAGTCAAGGACTTGCATCTACACACTGTAGAGGTGAGAATCATTATCAGGAGGACTTTATACTCTGGCTGCAGACAAGGCCCAAAATCAACACCGCCTAACCTCTTAACACAGGACCATAATTTGCAAAAAAAAATTCTTTCCAAATCAGACAATGTCTGGATTTGTTTCCACATTTTTTCATAGTTGAGGTATACCTATGATGACAATTACAGGCCTCTCATCTTTTTAAGTGGGAGAACTTGCACAATTGGTGGCTGACTAAATACTTTTTTGCCCCACTGTATATATATATATATATATATATATATATATATAAATACACTGCCTGAATTATATTAGAAAAAGTACACCAGGAATGCACTGATCTACACTGGATGCAGAGTGTGTATATATATATATATATATATATATTTTTTTTTTTATTAGGGATGAGCCGAACACCCCCCTGTTCGGTTCGCACCAGAACCTGCGAATGAACCGAAAGTTTGTGCGAACTTTAGAACCCCATTAAATACAATGGACGCGAACGTTCGAAATCTAAAGTGCTAATTATAACGGCTAATATGCAAGTTATTGTCCTAAAAAGGGGACCCGGGTCCTGCCCCAGGGGACATGTATCAATGCATAAAGAAGTTTTAAAAACTGCCATTTTTCCGGGAACAGCGATTTTAATGATGCATAAAGTGAAAAAAAAAGTGAAATATTCCTTTAAATATCGTACCTGGGGGGTGTCTAAAGTATGCCTGTGAAGTGGCACGTGTTTCCCGTGTTTAGAACTGTCCCTGCACAAAATGAGATTTCTAAAGGAAAAAAAGTCATTTAAAACTGCTTGCGGCTTTAATGTAATGTTTGGTCCCGGCAATATGGATGAAAATCATTGAGAAAAATGGCATGGGTACCCCCCACCCCAGCCCACTACCAGCCCCTTTGAATCTTGTATGGATATTAAGGGGAACCCCGCACCCAAAATAAAAAAAAGGCCCTATATACTTTGAACAGCAGTATACAGGCGTGCAAACAGGACAGGGACTGTAGGTTTGTTCTTAAGTACAATCTGTTTGTAATATGGAACAGGTACATTTTTAAGTGTAGCTCCAGCCAAAAAATCTATTTTTAAGCTTTTTGGAGAACATAGGGAAGAACATTTCAGAACATTTCATCTCACTTTCCGTCCCAATGACAAATGTTTTTGGAAAATTCGAGTTTTTTATTGAAACAAGGATTGGTGATAAAGCATTTGTAGAGAGGAGACACCTTTTTCCCATATTAACTCTTACAGGAAAGATTTCCTCTCACTTCCTTTTGTCTCCTTCCGTTTGCAAGTAGGAGTCGTTTGTAAGTTGGATGTTTGAAAGTAGGGGCCTGCCGTATATACTCTGCAGAAATTTGCCCCTTTGGTGGTGGCGGTGGTGCTGGTGCCACAACACTGTAAGTCCTCACAGTTACTCTTGGTGGGGGCAGGAATGGGCCCAGCTGTGAAATATTAGATCAAGAATTGTAATTACATGCCCCTGTTGAACAGAAAAATTGGGCCTTTGGTGGTGGTGGTGTTGCCACAACACTGTAAGCCCTCACAGTTACTCTTGGTGGGCGCAGGAATGGGCCCTGCTGTGAATTATTAGATCAAGAATTGTAATTACATGCCCCTGTTAAACAGGGGCAGAAAAATTGGGCCTTAGGCACTGGTGCTGGTGCCACAACACTGCAACCCCTCACAGATACTGTACTTGGAGTGCAGCAATGAGCCCTATTGCAAAGTATTGCATCAAAAATTGTAATTACACGCCCCTGTTTAACAGGGGCAGAAAAATTGGGCCTTAGCCACTGGTGGCAGTGCCCAGAACCAAAATGTTCTTTCAAGCTATCAGCATGATTATTGAGGAGGAAGAGGATAGTCACTCAGCATAACAGGATAGTCACTCTGCATCAGCATAGGCAGTCTTGAAGGGATCTGACATTTAAAATACAATTATTCTGTTACAACAGCATCAGGTGCTTGGTGGTGATCCAAGACTGATTCATTTTTATGAAGGTCAGTCGATCGACCGAGTTGGTTGACAGGCGCACCCTGTGATCGGTTACAAAGCCTCCAGCAGCACTGAATGTGCATCCCGAAAGAACACTGGATGCAGGACAGGCCAGTATCTCAATTGCATACTGTGCAAGCTCTGGCCAGTGATCCATCCTCAAGACCCAATAACCCAGACTATTTTCAGTGGGAAAGGTGTCCAAGTCTGATCTTGCCCCTAGGTATTCCTGCACCATGTAAACCAGACGCTGGCGATGGTTGCTGGAACCGATCATACCTTGGGGCTGCAGACTAAAAAATTGTCTGAACGCATCGGTCAGACGGCCACCTTCTCCACCGCTCCTTCTTTGACTGACCGAAGCCTCAGCAACACGTTGTCCAGGACCAGGAATTTGTAATCTCCCAGTCTCTGGGAACATGTTGCACAGACCTTTCTGCAAGGCCTCCCGAAGATGCCTCATCCTCTGCTCCCTCTCCGATGGCAAGATAAGGTCCGCAACCTTACCCTTATAACGTGGATCAAGGAGGGTTGCCAGCCAGTAATGATCCTGTCAGAAGCATTGACGCATCTCAGCATAGTGCCTACAAGTATGTCAGAATGTTAATACTGAAATATAAAAATAATTATTGCGTTATGGAAATAGGTAAATCTTAATTTTGGAGATTCCCCATTGCCTGCAATATCAAGAAATTCTAAGTTCTTTTATCCATGCTAGTTTGAAGACAAGTAACCAAATGAATATTGCTTAAAATATTATATATATTTATTAACTAAAGTACAGTGCAAATTAAAATCAGGTATAAGTCGTGATAAAACAAATGAATGGATATACTTCTACAATCAGAGATAAATGATGGATTATGTCCAGATAATATTTACATACATTTCTATGCAAGCTCTATATGACAACTATATGAATATTTCACAGTTGAATACTTAAATGATACTTGTACATCTAACACTTGGTAGCTCTTGAAATGTAACCTTCCGTGACTTCACGGCTTTAGATAAACAAACTTGTTTACATTATGTTATCTTTCTCAAGACAAACAGATCTCCTAATTACACTTCTTGAACAAACGGACAATATGTTGTCCTGTGGACAATTCTTGGTAATTTAGCCAAGAATGTCTATTTAAACACAAAGCTATCTCTAATGCATTGCTTGTTTAAACAGATCCCAACATCAGGCCATTCACTAAGGTTCACAATAATACTGTGATATATATAAATGTATATTTATATATGTTTCTTCTTTAATTGCCTCCGTAAGATGTCATACTGCAGTTAGCCATCTCTCAGAACCAATTAACACTTACTAACATAATAGAGTGGCCGCATTTGGTATCTGTTCAAACCATCTATTGCATGTAGCATAAAAGATTTATACGTTACCAATAACTGAGAGTTTTGTCTGTTTGAGAAGCGAAGTCCCAAGAGGGACTTCTTTCACCATCGCTACATGTTTGCAATAAGATCACCCCCTCCAGCTTCAGAGAGTCAGTGCCTTCAGAGATCAACTCTTCTTCAGCTCCCTCCGATCTTCAGCTCAAGGGTCCTCTCCGATCTCCCTCTGCTATCTCAGCTGTTACACACCCACTTCTGGGAGTGAGATAAAAGTATCTTATCACTAGGTAACTTTTTTTTTTGGAAGGTTGTCTTAGCAACCACATATACGCCATCTTGAACAATGTTGTTTTTAACCTGTAGGGGCAGTGGTGTATAAGGAATAATTTCTAATGTTATTTTCACGGAGGCCGAAGGTAATTTACGACTACCTTTTGACCTAGCTTAGTAGAATACCATTGATTGTCCAACGGTGTCAAAATGTGTCAAGTATACCAGACATTTCGGCGAATGGCTCAGAGTAATGTCTTGGGAAAATCTTCCCACCTCTCTACTAATGGGTTGTTAACATTTCTCGAAGCTGAAGTCATTTGGAATAACTTTTAACTTACTTTTGACAAATACAGCTCCTAGTATCAATACCGCTAGGATGTCACATTTTGTAATAATATATATATGTAGATATGGGTTTATACATATATATATATATATATATATATATATCTCCAATACATAGATATACTATAAGAGAAACACAACAGGAATTTTGAATAAGCCCTACAGTTTTGTAACTTATTCTGAAATACTACTTTAGGTTTTTATACTCCCTTGAAACAAGAGTCCCTTATCTTGTTTATTTTACCAAGTGTCCAAACCTTTGAATTACAACCTGGGGAGACTGGTATGGTCAAGACCCCCTTAGTGAGATATAAGAACAAAGCCTATTCATGTCTGTGAATCTAATTTAAACTTTCCAAGATATTGAATCTGGGTTAACCCCTCAAAGAGAAAGTAGAAACCAAAGTCCTGTTCATAGCATATCATGAGCTATGGGCTTAACTTTAGAGACAAAATGGCTGTTCTCTCGCTCATATTATACATGAATATGAACCATATGAAAAATACATAATATGCATAATATAAAGGCCTATATGTAATTCTTTTTAACCCCAAATGTTCTGACAATCCCTCTCCTTGATCGCACGAATACGAGGATCCATCCGCAGGCTTTGCAGGATCAGGGAGGCCATGCAGCGTAGGTTTGCTGAGGCATTCGGTACCGAGTCCTCTGGGTCACTGAGGACGACATGATCCACAGCCACCTCCTCCCAGCCATGTACAAGTCCCTGGGTGTCTTGGGACTGTAATTGATCCCTTGAAGACTGCTGCTGATGCTGAGTGCTAGTCTCCACCTCCATGCTGACACAATCCTCCTTCTCCTCCTCTTCCTGTGTGATAGCCGGGCCAGCAGGAACACTGTCTGGATAAAGGGGGCCTTGAGAGGTAAGGAAGTCCTCCTCTTCCTGCCTCTGTTCTGCCTCAAGTGCCCTGTCCATTATTCCATGCAGTGTGTGCTCCAACAGGTGGACAAGAGGGACAGTGTTACTGGTGCAGGCACTGTCACTGCTCACCATCCTCGTGGCCTCCTCAAATGGTGCCGGGACAGTGCATGCATCCCTGATCATGGCCCACTGGCGTGGGGAAAAAAATCCAAGCTCCCCTGACACTGTCCTGGTGCCATATTGCAACAGATACTCATTGATGGCCCTCTGCTGCGTGTGCAGTGTGCGCAGCCGCTGAAGCATGGCCAACGTAGAGTTCCACCTGGTGGGCATGTCACAGATTAGGCGGTTCTTGGGCAGGTTGTAATCCTTTTGCAGGTCAGACAGCCGAGCACTGGCATTATATAACCGGCGGAAATTCCCACAGAGTTTCCTGACCTGCTTCAGGACCTCCTGTAAGCCCGGGTACCTGCCCAAGAACCGCTGCACCACCAAGTTAAGGAAAGCCAGCATTCTTGATAGCCATGGTTCGGGAAATCAAGAATATGTCAACCATGCCTATACCTACGAATTTACCCATGAAACAACAACAAGCCCTTAAAAGTTTGCAAACAAGGAAAGATACCGTGATAAAAGCATCCGACAAAGGTGGTAATATCGTTTTGCAAACCTGTGAACAGGTTGTTGTGCTTTGACATTCTCAACAATCCTGAATGGTATAGACCAATTACCCCTGAAACCATAGCACAATTTAAACTAGAATTTAAATTACTAATCTATACGGCCTACACAGTAGCACTCATTGATAAATCTACATATGACTATTTCAACATAGCCTTCCCTAGAGAGCCAATTTTTTATGCGATTCCCAAAATCCATAAAAACCAAAGTAAGCCACCAGGCAGACCCATCATCTCCGGCATAGGCTCTATGACAGAGAATGACAGTCGATTTATTGGTTTCTTCCTCATGCTCCATGTGACCAGACTACCATCTATGATCTTATGACACATCGGACCTCCTTAGAAAATTAGATGGCCTCACCATCCCATCAGAGGTAATTTTCGTTAGTCGATGTGGAAGCGCTGTATTGAAGCATACCACACGATCTAGGCCTGAAAATCGTTGAAACCTTTTTAAAATAGCAGGACCAGGACCATAGACAATGGAAATTCCAGTCCTTTATAGTTCAATTGTTATCTTTCATTTTGAAACACAACTATTTCTCATTTCCCACTACCTCCAGGTACAGGGCGTGGCAATGGGCACATGCTGTGCACCGGCCTACGCTAATCTGTACCTGGGGGGGTGGGAAAGAGAGATTTTTTTCTAGTGAACAATATCGACAGTACCTGGACCAGACCATGTGCTGGTTCAGGTACATTGATGATATTATCGTTATATGGACTGGCATCCTGCCCTCTCTCAACGAGTTCCTACGAGAACTCAATGTGAACAATTACAATCTAAAATTCACCTTTGATTGGGACTCACAGTTTATTTCATTTCTAGATCTGCTCATCTATAGGGACCCCAGCCACAATATAGTCACTAAACTTTACTGCAAAAAACAGCTGGTAACACATTGCTGCATGCCAACAGTGGACATCCTTTGTCCCTAGTGCACAGCATTCCCTATGCACAGTACGTCCGCCTACGCAGCAACTGCACCTACGATGCAGATTTCCGACAGCAGGCAGGCGAGCTGCACAACAGACTGCTTAAACGAGGATACAGTAAGAGCCTCCTTCGAAGGGCCTATAACCAAGCCAATGGAAGAGAGAGAACATCCTTACTCTATTCTAGACCTAAGACCAACACGGATCAACAGACTACCAAATTTATAACCAAATATTCTGCACAACAACACAAGTCCCTAGGAACATGTTTAGAGCAACACTGGCATCTACTCAGTGAAGACACAGCAGTAGGCAAATATGTCAGAAACACACCAGAAATAGTGTTTCGAAGGGCCATGTCCATTAGCAGTAGATTGACTACTAGTGACTACAAACCAAATTACGATCAAATAAATACAGGCCGAGGCCTTTTTATTTGTGGACAATGTACCCTACTGTCCCTGGGTACTACCAGGTACAAAATTCAAACTGCCCAATGGCGAGAATTTTCGTCCACGTTTTCATGCCACATGCAATACAGAAGGGGTAGTGTACCTCATGATTTGCAGTTGCGGGGCTTTTTATGTAGGGAAGACCATTCGTCAATTTAAGCAAAGCATATATGAACACATTTATTATTCACAGTTCGCAAATATTATTACACCAGTAAGCCGCCATCTGGGACTATATCATAGGTTTGATACCTCCATGGTCAAATTTATGATATTAGAGGTAATCCCACAAGATACTTGAGGCGGCAATTGGGATAAACGTATACTCCAAAAATAAACTTTTTGGATAGAACGCCTTGAAGCAACAAAACCACCAGGTATTAATGAGGTATTGTCATATCGGCCCTTTTTATAAGGGCCACACCACAAAATACCTGTATGGTATGGGTTTAGTGGTACTACATTTCCACCACTCCAGGGTTGCACGGGACGTTCCCTCCAGTAACACTCCAGATGGCAACATGCCCAGTAGGCATATGCGGTACACTTACCCGATGCCGAAGTGCATTGCTGTCACATGGTTATTTGGGACAATTGATTACTGCTTGGCATTCATTTGCAGCGAATCATTTTATTCTATTGTTCTTTTTTTCCCAATATAGCTGCTTTTCAAGTTCCATATATTATTATTTATTTTATACAAAGCATCACTGTTTTGTTGCTAATCTGTAGTCGGCCACCTGGTTGGCACTTTACTAGCATGTGTTATCATGTATTTTATTTTGCCTGATCCATTTGTCCACCTCCAGATGCCTCTTATACACACAACCACCCTTCTCCCCTGGCTGGCTCCAGATGGACAGCGAGGGGAATATGTGGCCACCCAAGCCGTCGGATACACATCTACGCCTATCACAGGCTTGGCAGTATCCTGACGGCACCATGACGCTAACATCATGCGTCTTAGGTCGCACTTCCGCCCTTACCTGCTGTTTTGCTTTACGTTTATCTAGCAAGGTTACTCTGTGGTATAACAAGGAAGCTGAGACTTCTGCAGTGTGTAAATGTGCTTTTACTATACAAGATGCTGTACATACAAAACCATTACAATATTAGGACTAAAATACAAGACTGACAGATCTCTATAACAAGCAAAATGCCTAGCAAATAGAACAGCCTATGGTCTATAACTACAAATACATTTAAAGGTTAATTATCTTCGATTACTCGTGATCTCCATTGGCAATAATTCTTCTTGGAGACCAGGTTCTGTTCTTCTTCATGATCTTACAGCAACATCGTGTGTGTGTGTCCCTCCTAGCTTATTTCAACAATAGCATTGAATACAACAATGCTATCTACCTATTGTCTACTCAAACGAAACCTGTAATCTAAACTATAATTCTTTTCAGTTTGAGAGCTGAAAGAAATCTCAAACAGGTAATGTCTTACTTGTTTACTGTGGCTATAGAGACATTAGCATATTGGATACAACAATGGTATCTAACCTATTGTCTACTCAAACCAAAACCTGTAATCTAAACTGTCATTCTTTTAGTTTGAGAGCTGAAAGAAATCTCAAACGAGTAAAACATTTGTTTGAGAAATCTACTCAAACCAAAATACTGACAGTAATCTGACCAACTCATTATTGTAAAATTGTCCCATGTATCCTATGTCTGATTAATAATAATAAAAAATCATATTTTTAACAAACGCAATACATTCTGCCCTATGATTATTTATTTTTCTCTCAGACTACACACAGAAAATCTCTTCATTACTAAAAACTCAATATACACATGAATTTTTCCTTAAATGCAACCCCTCCCATATTTCTGTCACTGGGAAGGTGTTTCAGTCTTTGGATAAAAGTTCATTAGAAACTCCATTCTAAAGTTCTTTACAAACAAGTCCAAGCTTGGAATACATCAAAGGCCTTGCTCTCCACAGCTCTTGCGACCTTCCGTCATTCTTTCCATCATGTAACCACTTTTCTCTGGTCTTCCTATGGATCAAATCGGAGACAGCCTGTGGAGTGGAAAACAAAGCGGATTATCTGTTCCTTCTAACAATACATAAACAGTAGATCCTGGCCCTTCAGCTACAATCTCTCCTCTAAATGGCTTCTTGCCTGGATATCTGACCAATACTTTGCCACCTGCCTGTATGCACCTCTGACCCTCCCAAAGAACATCAATAGGGAGGAGAGGAAATATACTGATATTTCCCAGAAGATCACTGCTGTTTATTTTGGAAGGTTTGATGTTATGTAGCCTCACTTTCCACTCTTGCTGAGAAGTATCCACTAACCAGTCAGAGTCCCAGCCACTGTCTTGAAGCTCATCTGCCAATGCAAATATAACTTCAAACCTTCCTGCCAGATTCCCTCTCATTCCTAGATAGGCTTCAGCTTCAGATACGTCACTCTTGGTTTCTATGTCATGGGAAGCAGTAACATGGTATCTGTTAAACCCTGTTCTTTCAGGAACCTTACATAAATACTGAACTCTGCACTCCAGCTGTGGAATCTGTGCCTCAGCCCCTACCATCCTCTCATATGGTGTGCTTTTGGCTATTGGCCTAGAATTTAACAACATGACTGCCTGTGTGAGGACCCGATCCCACCCCCTTAGTGTATGTGTGGGTGTAAGTTTGTGTATCTGGTCCTTCAATAGCCCGTTGTATCTTTCAATCAAACCAGCTGCCTGTGGATGGTATGGGATGTGGCACAACCAGTACACTCCAGAATCTTTGGCCCACTGCTGTACTGTTAATCCGGTGAAGTGTGAGCCATTATCACTTTGGACTTGTTTGGGACAACCATAAGCAACGACAAGTTTCTGAAGCAGTTGAAGCGTTGCGGCTTGATCTGCACGTTTGCAAGGATGAACAAGCATAAGTCCTGAATAGGTGTCCACTGCAGTGCAACAATATCTCAGTCCATTGTTTCCCCGGAGCAGGGGACCGATGAAGTCAATCTGCCAGATCTCTGCAGGCCTCTCACCCCTCTTAATCGACCCAGTGGAGTACGTTTGCAATGGCCATTGTCGCACTTCTCCACACACTGTACAGTTCCCTATTACAGTCTTTATCATGTCCATGGATATAGGCAATCCTCTCTGCTGTGCCCATTCATATGTTGCTTTCTGCCCCAAATGTCCAGATTGCTTGTGGGCCCAGTTGGCCAAGTTCATCAAAACAGGATCAATTGGCACAACTGCCTTCACTTTGGCGATTTCATCTGCAACTCTGTTATAGTTCTCAAAGTCTGGTACTAGGGGCACATGTGCATCAACATGCCCCACTTTTATGGTGCGGGAGTGAGCTTCCTTCCAGATGTAGTCCCAGACTTCCTTGCCTCCCCACACCACCTTTCCATGAATCATCCATTCATTGGACTTCCACGTGGGCATCCAAGTTGTCAGTCCTTTAAAAACCGCCCAGCTGTCAGTGTAGATAGTGACATGGGAAGAAGGATCCTCCTGAAGAGTCATCACTACAGCTTTCAACTCTGCATACTGACTGGACCCTCCGATTCCGGACTCCTACAGGACTGTGTCTGTACTTGGGTTGTAGGCTGCTGCTGTCCATTTACGCCCAGACGAGGTGATTATGGCTGAACCATCAGTGAACCACGCTGACTCCTTCATGTCTTCTGACAGAGACTCAAAGGGTGGAGCCTCTTGAATGGGGAATGACTGCAGCACAGGAATTTCTTCTTCTGGCCGGGTGCTGGTAAAAGTAACAAGCCCTGCCAACTGTTTTGAAATGTCTCTAACATCCCCAGCTGCAATACCCCCTCTTTCTTGAAGGTACCACTTCCATTTCATCAGTGTCTGATTCTGGGCTACAGCTGCCCTAGTGGTCAGTCCATTATCTCTCACCCATCCTGCTATTGGCAATGCAGTATGGATGGTGACTGTGTCCTTTCCTGTAATGGTCTCTACATGTTGAAGTGCTGTGTAGGCCCCAAACAGGTACTTCTCTAGGGGCGTGTATCTCGTCTGTGCCCCTGTCAGTTGTTTGGACCAAAATCCAATAGGTATTGCTCTCAGTCCTTTCTTTTCATTTGGCTGCCAGACTCCAAGATATGGTACCATTCTGCTCCACTACATCCAGCTGAAATGGTACTCCTTGTCTCACGGGTCCCAATCCCTAATGCTGCAAAATAGCTTCTTTAGCAGTCAGGAATGCAGTCCGCTGCTCTGAACCCCATGAGAACTCAGTCTTTTTTCTGGTAACATTGTATATAGGCCTCAGAATCAGTCCAAGATGTGGAATGAACGATCTCCAGAATCCCACAACTCCAATGAACTTCTGTGCCTCCTTTTTGGTAGTAGGGGGCAACAGCGCCTGGTTAGTTTGCACAACTGTCTCTGGAATCTTCCTCTGTGGCCCAGTCCACATCATTCCTAGGAATTTCACCTCTGTGGCAGGTCCTTGGACTTTGTCTCTGTTGATAGCCCACCCTCTGTTCTCCAAGTGTTGTATCAGCAGGTGCAGTGCTTCAGTTACATCTTCTTTTGTCCCAGAGATCATGATGTCATCAATGTAGTGAAACACAGCGACTTTCAAATTCAGGGTACTTAAATCTCGGGCAATCAGTCCATGAGAAATCGTTGGAGAATGAAGATAGCCTTGCGGAAGGACAGTGAAAGTGTACTGGCGGCCGTCCCACACCATAGCAAACTGGTCTTGACAATCTGGGTCTATCAAAATTGAAAAGAAAGCATTAGCCAGGTCTATCACAGCATGATATTCTCCTGCATCTTTAGCAATTTTCTCAACAATTGAGATCATATCTGGTACAGCTGACTTCAATGGAGGTGCCACTTTGTTTAGACCTCTGTAATCCACAGTCATTCTATATGTCCCATCAGGTTTCTTTACTGGGAACACCGGAGACGAGAAAGGACTTACAGCAGGTCTAAGGATCCCTACTCTCAACAGTTCTTGAATAGTCTCCCCAATTTCTTTGTGGCCTCCAGGAAGTCTGTACTGCTTGAGACAGACTGGCTTCTCTGGTGGAGGAATGTAGACAGGGGTCCATTTCGCATGACCTCTGACCACAGCCTTCACCGCCCTTACCAGATACGCTTTATCAGGATACCCGAATGTGAATGTACCTCTTTCAGTCTTAATTGACTGACCTTGAAGTACATCCATCCCAAGAATATTTTCGGGTAACTCTGATATCAAAACATTTGTCATAAATCCTGATCCCTTGCCAATAGCCAATTTCACCCGTATCCTAACTGCTGGTGTAGTTTGCCCTCCCAAACCTTCTACATAAATCATTTCTCCTTTGTGATGGGAAGGATTTCCTTGCAAAAGTGTAACTTCAGCTCCGCTATCAACTAAAGCCATTACATGTGTAGGAGAAGATGACTTCCCCCACCATACAGTGACAGGTGCATATGGGCGTCGGTCTCCTGCTGTCACTGCCCTCACTGCTATTACAGGAGACTCACCTTCCCTTCATAAAGGATAAGGAACCTCCCAATCCCCTTTTCTTATTCTCTCTAACTCCTCCCCAGGATAAAGGGATTTGGGTTCATGTTCAGTTTTGGGAATTGGTTTGGGGCTAACAGGAGGGGTCTGTTCTGTTTCCTCTAAGTCTAGGCTGATGTTATCTTCACTAGGAGTAGTGTTTCTAACCCTGACAGTTTTCCCTACTAAATGTTTCCACCTCTTCAGCATTTCTGCAGTAGAAATGCCATCTATCTCATCTTTAGGTACTCCTGCCTTTAATAGATCCACCCACATTTCTTTCCTAGAAACAACTAGCCTGGTTTTCTCTCCACCTTCTGTCTTCTCTACCTAATTCCATTTCTTCTCTGTTATTTTCTGCTTGTATTCTTCCTGTCTGGCCTTGACCTTATCTACTGCCCTGACAGGTTTTGTTTTAGTCTCCTCTATCTCCCCCAACTGGCTTAAAAGGGTTGTGGCTTCATGAATCTTGCTGTTTAATCCCAGGCCTCCCAACAAGGACAATAATGGAGCCCTGAGAATGGAGTCCAGATCAAGTAACCAGGCGATTGGGTCCTAGTAAAAGAACATGTGAAAGTACCTTTGGGACCAAAGTTTGAAAGACCCTTCCAAGTGCTCCTGACAACTGTTACAGTTGTAAAGTGACATGGATACATGCCAGCCATTGCAAGAAAGTACAGCCAATTTCAAAAGATGAGTAAACTACAGTAATGCCTTTGCTTGATCTTAGCAGTCAAGGCTATAGAGGAAAATCCCTTGTACAAATTACACATGCTAACAGGCATAAGGAGTAATTTGAGTAATTGCTAGACATGTTCACATAGGCCAGACAGTTCAAAATAGAGGCACACACCTAGTACCCATTTACTTTCATGTAGAGTTTAAGCAATACAAAGCTGCCCAAAATACCAGTATGTCTAGAAATACCACAAATGTTCTAATATTGTGAAAATACATTTTATGCTAAATATAACTTAAGGCCTTTGGGAATATCTCATTGTTTAGTAAGGGAAAGAAGTATACAATGTGACATTATGATAGGAAATATGACAAACTCAGATTACACTTTGTTTAGAAATGGTACATTTTCAGGGATTCAACAGATATTTTTTGTCCTCATAGGAATCATCATTATAGGATTGCTTGTTTATTCGTTTTTTCAGGTGTGCTAAATGTAAAATACAAAGATTACTATAATGGCAGTTGGAACCGAGGAAGATGACCCCAAGGAAGAGATAGAGAGTTATCAGATAGTCATATTAGTAATTTGTATGATGCAGAGATGGGTGATGCGAATGAGTAAAGATATGTATCCACATACACCCTAAGAAGAGGGTTACTCCACATAGATGTTGTCACGTACCCTCGGTGTGATCCTGACGTGCAGAGGGAGACCTCCCGTACAACCCCGGCTCCGCGATCACTGGAGTGGGGACAGTGGTGGTAAGAGCGCGGTGAGGTAAGGGTGCCTGCTTGGTCCTCTTGGCTGGGTGTAGTAAAGCCAAGCGAAAGCTGGAACAGCTGGAGCCGGGAGCAGCGGATGCAGGTCAGTAGGTGCAGGTATGCAGAGCAGCGGATGCAGGTCATCAGGCGCCAGTATGTAGAGCAGCGGATGCAGGTCAGCAGGTGCAGGTGTGCGGGACCGCGGATGCAGGTCAGCAGGTGTAGGTATGCAGAGCAGCGGAGTCAGACAAGCCAGGTCATTCACATCAGGATAAATGACAGCAGAGAGTAGTCAGAGTCCAGGCTGGGTCTTGGCAACAGATGATCAGACAGGTAACTGAGCAGGGTCAAACAAGCCAGAGTCAGGACTGGAGATAGGAGCGAGGTCAGGAAGCCGGGTCAAACACAGGAACACGATACAGGCACAGAGTCAGGAACGCAGGGAACAGAAGCAGATCAAACCGCAAAGGGCAACATCTCTGGAACGTCTTTTATAGGAAGTTCATGGGAGGAGAAAGGGGTTCAGGGTTCACCAGCAATCAAGACACCAAGCGGAGTAGTCTAATGGATCAGATAGGTTATCCAGCAGATCAGGCAGGGAACTGTCCAGCATCCCAGATAGCTCAGTGGGAAGAGCCAACGCCAGACACAGAAGAGGTCCCAGGTTCAAGCCCAGTACGTTCCTGACAGTTGTGAATTAGTACTGTGGACCCTCTGGTATCATACTAGGTAGGGAAGATATGGTAGTGACCCCTCCATAGGGGTCAAGAGGAGGGAAATGAGAAGAATTATAGGGGTCTGATAATGTTGAGTTATATATGTGTGTGTGTGTGTATATATATATATATATATATAGATATAGATATAGACAATCACTTTAAGAATTGGTAATACATCTTTGTTTACTTTCCCTAGATGTTCTCCATTTTGTTTGTTTAAATTCCTGGGAAATCGAAACTCCTGGATATATGACGACACAGATTACTGATCAAAGGCCGCTCAAAATAGACTTTCGTACCAAAACCAGTCTGAACTGACCAGATACTGTTGAAATCTTTTTTTGCCAGTCACATGATGTAACCACTTACTTAACTGTTCCCTTGCTGTTAAGATCACACCTATAACACGCCTAGAACTTATGCATATTCATACGTATATATTGTTAAACTTGATGTTTGTACGGCAGAAACACTTTCACTTTTACTCGCTTATATTAGCTGAGAACTGTGTTGTTAATTCACTGCAGTGAATAAAAAGCACCTACATAGTTACTTATCTTTTACAAAGATTTGGGTCTACTATCTCATCTGAATGTCTTGTTTGGAGACTCCCTAACCTGATTTAACACAATAAATGGAGAAAGGCAGCAGAAGAAGAATTAAAGTCACTTCAAGAATACCTAACAGCGAAACAATAGGCAGTAAGTGGACTTTCAAAGTAAAGTCAAACGCAGAAGGGAATATCCACAATATCCAGTATAAAGCCAGACTAGTTACTCCCAGAAATTTGGTGAAGATTACGATGAAACATCCGCTCCCGTCGTAAAACACTCCACCATCAGAGCGCTTCTTAGTGTTGCAGCCAGGAAGGGCATGCAAGTGAAACACCTATATGTTAAAACTGCTTTCCTATATGTAGACATTAAGGAAGATTTCTACATGGAACAACCACCAGGGTTTGAGAAGGAGACAACCTTACGTGTAAACTTTAGAAGCGCATCTACGGTCTTAAACAATCTGCAAGGATGTGAAATGAGAAAGTGAACAAAGTATTTACCAGAGAGGGATTCTCAAGAAGAAAAGTCCCCTGTCTCTACTCCAGGAATCAAGGAGACAGATGGATATACAGTGCCTTGAAAAAGTATTCATACCCCTTGAAAATTCCACATTTTGTCATGTTACAACCAAAACCGTAAAATTTATTTTATTGGAATTTTGTGTGATAGACCAACACAAAGTGGCACATAATTGTGTAGTGGAAAGAAAATGATAAATGGTTTTAATTTTTTTTACAAATAAATATGTGAAAAGTGTGGTGTGCATCTGTATTCAGCCCCCTTTACTCTGATACCCCATAACTAAGTTCTAGTGGAACCAATTGCCTTCAGAAGTCACCTAATTAGAAAATAGTGTCCACCTGTGTGTATTTTAATCTCAGTATAAACACAGCTGTTCTGTGAAGCCCTCAGAGGTTTGTTAGAGAAACTTAGTGAACAAACAGCATCATGAAGGCCAAAGAACACACCAGACAGGTCAGGGATAACGTTGTGGGGAAGTATAAAGCAGGGTTAGGGTATAAAAAAATATCCCAAGCTTTGAACATCTCACAGAGCACTGTTCAATCCATCACCTGAAAATGGAAAGAGTATGGCACAACTGCAAACCTACCAAGACATGGCCATCCACCTAAACTGACAGGCCGAGCATTCATCAGAGTAGCAGCCAAGAGGCCCATTGTACCTCTGGAGGAGCTGCAGAGATCCACAGCTCAGGTGAGAGAATCTGTCCACAGGACAACTATTAGTCGTGCACTCCACAAATCTGGCCTTTATGGAAGAGTGGCATGAAAAAAGCCATTGTTGAAAGAAAGCCATAAGAAGTCCCACTTGCAGTTTGCAAGAAGCCATTTGGGGGACACAGCAAACATGTGGAAGAAGGTGCTCTGGTCAGAAGAGACCAAAATATAACTTTTTGGCCTAAAAGCAAAACACTATGTGTGGAGGAAAACTAATACTGCACATCACCCTGAACACACCATCCCCACCGTGAAACTTGGTGGTGCAGTATCATGTTGTGGGGATGCTTTCCGTCAGCAGGCACAGAGAAGCTGGTTAGAGTTGATAGGAAGGTGGATGGAGCCAAATACAGGGCAATCTTAGAAGAAAACCTGTTAGAGTCTGCAAAAAAAAACTTGAGACTGGGGTTGAGGTTCACCTTCCAGCAAGACTACGACCCTAAACATACAGCCAATGGAATGGTTTAGATCAAAGCATATTCATGTGTTAGCATGGCCCAGTCAAAGTCCAGACCTAAATCCAATTGAGAATCTGTGGCAAGACTTGGAATTGCTATTCACAGACACTCTCCATCCATTCTGACAGAGCTTGAGATATTTTGGAAATGAGAATGAGCAAAAATTTCACTCTCTAGATGTGGAAAGCTGGGACACCCCCAAAAAGACTTGCACCTGTAATTGCAGTGAAAGGTGGTTCTACAAAGTATAAACTCAGGGGGGCTGAATACAAATTGAAACTACAGTTTTAACATATTTATTTGTAAAAAAAAATTAAAAAACATTTATTATTTTTCTTCCACTTCACAATTATGTGCCACTTTTTGTTGGTCTATCACATAAAATACCATGATGAGCAGCCCGCAAGGCCCGAAATGCATAGAGCTAATATCTACCGATAAGTGTATATACCCATCAACCTTTATGGACGTTCCTTCCAATATATACCAAATCCCCCCCTGCTTATGTCTCCTTTTAAAAAAAAAATGTTTTAGTGGATTACCAAGTTGCATAGGTAGCGACTGCAATGTCTGGAAGATATGTACTGTGTATCTGCAAATATATGAAATATCCTTGATGGAATATTTATTAACTATTTACTATTGTGCAATATTTGGTTCGGATGAAATATAAAAAAGTATTGATATATAGCAAAATGCATAAAATTTAAATATGAAATTGTATTGCGATTTGAACCAATTAAAAGCTGTCCTCCATCAAAGTTATCTCTTTGTGTCCGTGTGCCTCATACAAAGTCCCGCCCTCTACTTTCCTTTTTGAATACCAATAAAATACATTTACATTTTTGGTTGTAACATGACAAAATGTGGAACATTTTAGGGGGTATAAATACTTTTTCAAGGCACTGTATATCCTTATCTATGTTGATGACATTATAACTTGTTTTGAACAAGAAGGGGATTCAGATAGTTTACAAGCTGAAAGAAAAAATTGAAATGAAAGAGCTAGGAAACATTAGCTACTATCTGGGAATCCAAATAGAGAGAGAGAAGAAGATGGAAGTTATCTTCTCAACCAATCTCAGGAAATCTTAAAAATCTTGGAACAATTCCATATGCAAGATGCAAAGGAAGTGAAAACTCCTTTGGAACCAGGCTATCCAAAGAGCAATGTCACAGTAGACTTGCTACCCAACAATGACATGTAATGCAGAGCAGTAAGCTGCTATATGTTGCCACTGTGACAAGACCAGACATAGCCACAGCAGTGGGCATACTATGCAGGAAAGTCTCAGCTCCTTGTCAGCATGACTGGAACGCAGATAAGAGAGTGATGCAATACCTCAAAGGAACAATTCAGATGAAGTTACGGTTACCAGCAACATCAGATCCAAAACTGGTCAGATATGTGGATCCTGATTGGGCTGGGGACTGTACAGGCCGCAAATCCAAGTGGATTCATCTTCCAGTATTGGGAAGCAACCATAAATTGGTCTAGTTGAAAGCAAGCAACTGTTGCTCTATCTTCAACGGAAGCAGAGCACATTGCAGCAGCATACGCATTTCAGGAAGCAATATGGATTTGTCAAGTTTTAGATATGTATAAACCTATTTGTGCAGCAGGTGGCGATGCAGCATTATAGTGTGTGTTCTATGGTAAGGTAATCAGAGGAAGTATTATCTTTCTCAGTGTATGTGTTCTCTTATGTTCCTGCTTCCTGTTCTATGATAAAAGACATTTAATGTATTTCTCCATAAAAGTAAAGCCGTTTGCTGTATCCAAGAAGCTTCCAGCGCATAATTTCAATACCCTGCACAATTTTTTTAAATATTTTGTTATAAAATGTAGCAAAAAGGTAATTTTTCTCTTTCGCTGATGGGCACTGATGAGGCAGGACTGATGAGCCTGCACTGATAGGTGGCACTGATAGGCGGCACGAATAGGTGGCACTGATAGGCAGCACTGGTGGGCAATGATGATGAGGCACTGATTGGTGGGCAATGATTGGTGGGCAATGATGATGAGGCACTGATTGGCAGCACTGATAGGTGGCACTGATTGGCAGCACTGGTGATCACTAAGGGGACTGATGTCCTTCTAACAGAAGCCAGTTAACGGCTTTCTTCTTTTCTTCACACTGATAGCGTGAGAAAAAAAAAGCCAGAAACCGGCTTCTGTTTACTTCCGTGATCAGCTGTCATTGGCTGACAGCTGATCACAAAGCCGAGTTGCAAGGACTCTGCGATCACAGAGCGCACCCCCTCAGGTGCTGGGGCGGCACAAGAATGGGAGGACGTCCATGTATGCCCTCTCGGCATTTTAAGCCTGTGCTGTAGCATGGGCGCAAAGTGGTTAATAGTTTCGGGTGAGCAGTATCAGCATGAAGAATGGTATTTTCTGCAGTACTTTTACGAAAATGTCCGCATGAAAGTTTGCCATTGTCTTATACTGAGACTTCTATGTCAATAAAAGTTGCTTTTCACTTATCATAAGTCATACTAAATTTAAGGTTGAAATCATTGCCATTTAGCTTTGTCAAAAACTGTTGTAACAGGGCCACAGAGCCACCCCACATCACAAAGACATCATCTATATAGTGATGCCATGATAGCATATGATTTGTATAAATGGCCATATTCTGATCTGCAAATTAGTTGTTTTTATTGGCTGGAAACTACATACGATTACATGGGCGTTGTAAGTTAATTGTGATGTTCACCTGTACCTATCGATGTGTAGATTAAGAAATAATAATTTGTTTTCCATTATGTTGTATGTTTTTTAGTATGAACAAAATTCTGAAGAAAGAGAATTTTGAAACACGTTCAAATAGAGAGATTTGAACATAATAACTATGACTGTACATTAATATTGCAGTCTTTGGGGGGTTTAACCTGTGCATGTTCTACCAGCTTTTAAGTATTTGTTTATGTATATGTGTGATGCATTGAATGCCTAAAATGTCCCATCCAGACATGTTCACTTGCTAATGATATGTAAAAGTGGTTTTGAAGTTTAGGTCAAAGATCTTATTAAGGTCAAGGACAATGTGGTGCCTAGGCAGTGCTGGTACGAGCTTTCAGGCTGGGAAGGTGTCAAAGCCAATCCTAGGTGGTGGAAGCATTTCTTACTCCACAGTATGCCCCTTGCTTACGTGCAGCTGTGGGCTGGGGAATACCTCTGCCACCTATGATTTGCTGTCAACTTTCACAGCTTTCAGGCGGAACAGCTCGGGAAGGTTCAGGCTCTTCTCCGAGCATGTCTGAGATCATCCTTTGAGTGTACTGTGCTGATCTCCAACAGCCCTCCTCTTTAGTCCATCCAATGCACTTGTGGGTGACATCATGTGGGATGGACAAGAAAAGAAGGGCCATCGTGGTTCAGCGCACCAGAACAAAGTAGATCTGCCATAGTAGCTCCCCTATACTGCTCTGCAACAGAAAACCGGTTCTATGCCCTCCTGACTCCTGTCCTGCTCACTGCCCTACCTTTCCCTGTACACTGCTATTCACATTACTGACCTCTGTACACTGCCCCACCTATTACTGCCCCGTAGACACAGCCTTACCTACTACTGACCATTATACACTGCCCTACATCCTACTGACCTCTGTACACTGCTCTACCTCCTAGTTACCCCAAGACACTGTTTTACATAATTCTGGCCTCTGCACACTACCCTACTTACACCGACTAGAGCTGAGAGCAGACAGCAAGGCTAGCATTGAGGTAAGCCAGGCCTGAAACTAGTCAAGCAAGTTCTGCCTCCATGGTGAACCCCTGCATTATACTTGTGGGGGGTGACAAATTATGAAAAAATTAACAAAAGAAAGTGAATGCCAAGTTTTTTGCTGAAGCTACCTTTTATGGTAGGTTAAATTTATATTTTTTCAGTGACATTAATTTTATTAGAGTTTTTAAAAATGTTCTTCATGCCGTCCTTAATTTTTTTGGGGGTTTGTTAGTTAACTTGGTAGAAAACAAATCGTGCAGCACCCTGGTGACCTCAAAGTTTGCCTACCCCTGCTCTAGAGGCTAAGTTACATCTAATGCCCCATACACACGATCGTTTTTCATGTCGTTAAATATGCCATTTTTAAAAATGGGCATTAAAACCGATCGTGTGTATGCTCCAGAGCATTTTTAACGACGTAAAAACGGCCATTAAAAATTTCGAACATGCTCTATTTTTTCACGTCGTTTTTCATGTCGTTTTTTTTAACGACGTGAAAAACGATGGTGTGTATGCTTTGACGAGGTGAAAAAAAACACGCATGCTCAGAATCAAGTATGAGACGGGAGCGCACGTTCTGGTAAAACTAGCATTTGTAATGGAGATAGCACATTCATCACACTGTAACGGACTGAAAAGCAGGAGGCTGAAAAGCGCGAATCGTCGCTCAACAAACTTTACTAACATGAAGGGTGGCACCATCCGAACGGAACTTCCCCTTTATAGTGCCATCGTACGTGTTGTACGTCACTGCGCTTTGCTTGAACGTTTTTTTAAATGATCGTGTGTACGCAAGACAGGCTTGAGAGGAAACATGAAAAAAGACGACGAGAAAAACGTCAGTTTAAAAAATGGCTTGAAAAACGATCGCCGCATAACACTTTCACAAAATTAGTTTCCCATTACTTTTTAATGGATGACTTTTTTGGATCCCATTTTGCCCACCTCACCATAATCTTTCAAGATATATTATTTCATTGGTCTCTAATTCCTCCCCTAAAGCATGTACAGTTTTGATAATACCTGAAGCAGGTATATGCCCTTTGGAATTTGGTTATAAAGCAAGGAAATGCCAAGGAGAAGCAATAGGATCTATTTGGACACAGATCTTAATAAAACATATTATGTGAGTTCCACATCACTTTGTCATGTGCTACTCCAAAAATTCTGGCTCCCAATTTTGAACTTAGCCTAACAGGAGGATCTAATCTCACTGAGGAAAGACCAGTGGCTTAGTAATTTCTTCCTTGAAAACCACCTCTGGGCCACAGAATCTCCGGTCCCTTCCTCAATTTGTAGTACCCACAATCTGGCATAGGCTACAACCCTCAGGGCAAGTTCACACCATATGCAGTCCAGTGTATTTTTTTTCTGCATCAAAAACGCATGAAAAGTAGGTTATATGGTTTTCAATGGCATAGTTAAAACCAGTGCTTGCAGTTCCAGTAAAAAAAAAGTATATCATTTTTCCTGCACTCGACTGTACTGGAATGCTGTAAAACGCATCAAAAATGCATCGGAACACACATGTCCTTATTCAAGGTTAAGAAAAAAAGGAGGGAGAAAAAATGCACCGTACTGCATCAAAAATGCATCATAAACGCGCATGCAGAAAAGCATCAAAAATGCATCCGGCCTGCATTTCTATGGTGTGAACTGGCCCTCAAAGCCGACTCACCAGCAATAATCACCCCACACAACAATCTGCCAATCTGCCCTCTAACCCTCTTATGAAAAGATCCATTGCAAATACATATAGCAAGGGGCTCAAAGGCAACCTTGATGCACTCCAGAGCCAACCTCAAAAGGCTGACCAACCCAGCCATTAACAAGCAGGGGGCCCTCAGCCCCTCAATACAAATGTTTTCAGCCAGTCAGTACTGCCCAACCCCCCAAGCCCTATTTAAGTAGCAACCACAGGTACTCATGAAACACCCAATAAAAGCCTTTTTGTCCTTAATGTCCACAAGTATTTTCTGCAGCCAGCAGCGCTGCAGCAATACAAATCCTCCCAGCAGGCCAAAACTGCTGAAAAGGTACCTCTACCTTGGATCAAGCAGTGCCAAAAGTGTGACAACAAGTCGCCTCCTACTAACTCTAGACAGCAGATAAAATTCTTCCTCAAGATCTTACTATCAACATTGACAAGACTGATGGGGATGCCAGTTCTCAACTATTGTGTGGTCTTTACTTTTTGACCAATAAATCACAGCGTATTTATTATTTACCAAAAGAGCAGCACTAAACCATGTGTAAGCATAAATTATTCAATCAATACATAAATGTCATAACAAAAATGTCACACAGTGCAAAAGAATATATAAATAATATGCACAACTGTAAAAATCTATGGTGCAAATATTTACAATAAAATATCTAACCCAATGTTAAAATAAAGTGTATAGCACTGTCTTTATGCCTCATAAAACGCCAGGTTTCAGGCATTCTTCACATGCAATAGTGAGGGCTACTTAATCCAGATCATCTGGTGCACTGCACAAACTGAAACCTTTCCCTTCTCTTACAATTAGCCAACAGATTCAGTCAGCATGTATGATGACGTCACAAGTCTGGCCCTACACATTTTAACATTAAGTCTTCCTTTAGAATGTCATATGTTCCAGTCTCCTTAATGTAAACACGGAAGCGACGTCCCTTCCGGTTTACTCGGCTGCCAATGGCACCGGATTTAAAAAAATATACAGTATTCAGTATCGCTGTTTTCGGTGAACTGAATACTTTGAAGTGCAAAGGACTGATTGGAGGTCTTTTAGACCCCCGATCCCTCCATAAAGAGTACCTGTCACCATCTGTTACTGTCACAAGGGATGTTTACATTCCTTGTGACAGCAATAAAAGTTATCAATTTAGATTTTTTTTTTTATTTAATAATAGAAAAAGAAAAAAAAGAAATAAAAAAAAAAAAAAATTTTTTCAAGCGCCCCGTCCCCGCGAGCTCGCACAGCAAAGAAAACGCATACGGAAGTCACGCCCGCATATGTAAACGGTGTTCAAATCAAACATGTGAGGTATCGCCGCGATCGTCAGAGTGAGAGCAATAATTCTAGCACTAGACCTTCTCTGTAACTCTAACCTTGTAACCGTAAAAAAGTGTCGGTCGCCTATGGAGATTTTTAGGTACCGTAGTTTGTCGCCATTCCACGAGTGCGTGCAATTATAAAATGTGACATGTTTGGTATCGATTTATTCGGCGTAACATCATCTTTCATATTACACAAAACAATTGGGCTAACTTTACTGTTTTGTTTTTTTTAAATTCATGAAAGTGTGCTTTTTCCCAAAAAGTTGCGTTTAAAACACAGCTGCACAAATACAGAGTGACATAAAATATTGCAACAATCGCCATTTTATTCTCTAGTTTCTCTGCTAAAAAAATATATATAATGTTTGGGGGTTCTAAGTAATTTTCGAGCAAAAAATTCGGATTTAACTTGTAAATACCAAATGTCAGAAATAGGCTTAGGCATGAAAGGGATAAACTTCCAGCAAAGCCAAGAAAACGTTGCAGTAGACGTAAACCCACGGGGTCGGGCCACTGTAGAACTGCCGAAAGTTTCTCTGGGTCCATCGAAAAACCAGCAGTGGAAAAGACATAACCTGGGAATTTAACCTGTTCACGATGGAACTCTTCTCCAATTTACTATACAGGTTATTTTCTCTCAGCCTCTGAAGCACAATCTAGCTATGAGTAAGCGTCAATTCGTGACGTGAAACGCGTTAGCCACCCTTCCCTGCATGCACACCATCTGCATTTGTTGTTTTGGATTTATGGATTTATTTTGAATTTGGATTTTTTACCTGAAATTTTGGAATAAATAACTGTCTATACAGAGTGCGGCAGTCCAGGGTTTCTTTTTCTCCCATGCATCAGTGCAGAGCCAGCACCTGTGTGAGTGACCGGGCGGAAGCAGCTATTTGGTGAATTCTCAAGCTTTTGAGCGGTACGTTTTTCCTTTCCTCTGAAGCACAAGACAGACATGTGTGGTGGCTCTAGGGAATAGGAAAATATAAGGATATCGTCGAGATAAACCACCACACATACTTGCAACAAATCTCGGAGGACATCGTTGATAAATTCCTGAAAAACTGCTGAAGCGTTGCAAAGGCCAAACGGCATTACGAGGTACTCGTAATGGTTTGTTCTGGTATTAAACGCAGTTTTCCATTCGTTGCCCTCCTTGATCCTCACAAGATTGTATACCCCTTTCAAATAAAGCTTTGTGAAAACAGTTGCTCCCTTAATGCGGTCAAATAACTCCGTAGTCAACGGAATCGGATAAGCATTCTTAATCGTGAAACGATTGAGATCCCTATAATCAATACAAGGTCTCACTTCACCACTCTTCTTCTTCACAAAGAAGAAGCCAGCACAAGCAGGAAACTAGGATTTGCAGATGAATCCACGAGAAAGCGTGTCAGCAACATACTCCTCCATGGCTTTGTCCTCCGAGACTGACAAAGGGTAAACCCGGTCACAAGGGGTTACGGCACCAGGTTGAAGGTCAATTACGCAATCATACGACCGGTGTGGAGGAAAACTACCGGCTTGACCTTTGTCAAGATCTTAGCCACTTTCTGAAAATAACCTCAGCACAAAGCCAATCAAAAGAGGGGTTGTGCCTCTGTAACCAAGGACAACCAATAACCACCGGAAAATGAGGTGAGCAAATTACTAGGAATTGGATTATCTCATGGTGAAGAGCCCCTACGGCCATGGTCAATGGAGCAGTCTCATGAGTCAACTGGGCAGGCTGTAGAGGTCTCCCATTAATAGCCTCTGGGGGAAGTGGAGTGGCACAAAGCTGCAGCAGAATCGAGTGCTTAGAAACAAAGGCGCCATCTATGATCAGGCCTGCACCCCCAGAGTCGATTAGAGCCTGTATCGCGATGGACAACTCAGACCAAGAAAGGGTAACCGGAACCAGGGGCTTATCCTTCTGGATAACTGGGGATGTAACAATGCCACCCAAGGTCTGTCCCCTACAGGACCTCAAGGTGCGGGCATCTCCCGGACAGGTAGGACAAGTATTCAAAAAGTGACCTGCCTGGCCACAATAAAGGCACAATCTCTCCCTCCTCCTAAAGGCCCTCTCATCCGCAGAGAGATGTGTGAAGCCCAACTGCATGGTTTCTACCTCACTGGCAGACTCGGTACTAGGAGGTATGGTAGGTGAGGGAGGCTACAAAGCTCTGAGCCAAATGTACAGGAGGCTTTCCCAAGCGCTCCTTAAAGGAAGGTCTCTCTCAGAGTCTGGAGTCAATGAAAATGACAAACATGATCAACTTCTCCAGCTCAGTGGGAATGTCTCAGGCTGCTATCTCATCCTTGATGTTATCCGAAAGACCATGAGAAAAAGCAGCCACAAGGGCCTCATTTTTCAAAGCAACCTCTGCCGCCAGAGAACGGAATTCAATGGCGTAATCAGCAACAGTTCTCGTACCGTTTGACGGACAGGAGGCTTTTGTCAGCAAAAGTGAAGCGTGCTGGAACGTCATATACCCTTTTAAAGAAAGCCACAAACTTTTGGTAACTCAGGACGACGTGTTTTTGCATCTCCCATAGAGGGTCTGCCCAGGCCAAGGCTCTCTCAGAAAGCATAGATATCATGAAGCCTACTTTGCTTCTGTCCGTGGGCAACGCCTGGGGCAGCATCTCAAAGTATATCCCAACCAATCCCAGGACAATTAGGTGTCTGAGCAGACAAGCAAGTGCACAGACCGAAGGAGGAACAGCTGATCCCATTGGGGCTTGCAACGCGTGTTTGACTCCCGTTATAGGAGTCCACCTTTTTCGGTTCGTTGAATCACCTGACCAACTGTAGAATCTTCTTGAAGTCAAAGTCAGCTGAGACTGGTGCTGCATATAAATAAGGCTTGTAGCGTCGCTTTGCCACACCCACAGATGATGTCTTCATAGCGACGAAACACATCTGGATTGGACACAGCGACTGCCAGTAAACGTCACCACGTTGACAGCAGCTAGCGTGTGCTAGTGAATCGGGCAGAGCAAGTTGAGCGGACAGAGCCAGGTTCGAGACGCCGCTCTAGTACCTCATCGTTCCCGAACGTGGATTGATGCCAATGTGATGTATTGCCTGTATTTTAGTTTCACATTGTAAGCGCATTTTTATTAGTGGGATGGGATTTTTACAATAAAAGGTAAAATGCAATAACACTATTGTGGTTATTATTCCTTCCCCTGCATGAGAGTACCAGCCAGAGATCCTATCATTCCCAGCGTCTGAGAAATGAGAACTCCAGCCTGACCATTAAGCACCTGTGATCATTAGAGGCTATTATCCTTACTTTGTTTGGTAAGAACATTTACAACAGGGGTGGTTTTACATCCCCCCGCTATTTTTTCACGAGTGGTGGTGTTGGTGGCAGAGTACCGCATAACATTAATAAGGACTTGGTTCTACAACTGGGATCTCTTCTTCTAATGTTTTGATCACAGGACGGTTTGAGGATTATTCATATATAGTACTGGACTGTTTACTGAATTGCACTTACATATGGTTGGAACATGTGTTTGTAGCGCTGCTAACTATATTGTGTGTGTTTTTATATCCCAACCTGGTTGAGAAACCCTCTGCATTGCGTTAGATTGCCCCCAAATCGCTGGGGAAGCGGCGCGGAACCAGACATACCTCTTATAGATGTAATACTCAAGGTGAATGCCTGCACAGGGACTGGAGCAGCAGCAACACAGGTTGAACCGGAACAGCCCCAGTGGGAGGATCCAGGTGAGCAGTGCGGATCAGGAGCATCTGTAATGCTATGGCAAACTGATCTATGCGGTGATCCTGCTCATCCAATCTGGAAAAAATATTACCAGCAAGAGGATTGACTGCATCTTCTGAATTCATGCCCTTCGCCTACTGTCAGGAACCATGAATCAGACAGACAGAAGTGCAGTAAAATTACACTTTAATAAAATGGTACAAACAGTCAAAACATAGCCAGGGTTCAGTAACTAGAGCAGGTAGTCAGACCAAGCCAGTAAAACAGGGATCCAGAGATCAGCGTAGTCAGAGGCAGCAAACAGGATCAGGAACCAGAAGGGAAATCAGCCAGGCAAAAGTCTTAAACAGGAAAACACAGCAGAGAGTTTCTGGATATGTTGACCAAGGCGAAGGCACAGGAGATCTGATGCAAGCTGCTTAAATAGTCAGCAGGCTGATTGTGGAATGAAGAGTGTTGGAAATTAACCGACAGCTGAACAGCCTGAGCTCTGAGAGGGGAGGCCTGAACCCTGCCCTGACAATATTCCTGTTCAATATGAGCGGATTTGAAAACATATGGTTTGCTGCATTGATCCAAACTATTCCTACGCATCTGACACCTCCCACAGTATAAAAAAAACACTATCCAAAAATGTGGAAACACTCTGTGGAGGATCAATGATGTTCGGAGCAAACCATTTTCCTAAATTGCCACCCGATAGGAAATTTTAACTCATGTAGGGACCATGTCCCCTGGACAGCCAGCAACCAGGAAGTTGTAAACACTGCTCCAACCTGTAAGGCTGGTTTTTATTGTCACCACATTTTAGGGCATGTAAAGGAACGACTCCAAATCCTAGGACAGGACTGGAGCTCTAGCTTTGCTTGCTGGACAGAAGCATTAAGTGATCCAAGGATTGGATTTGTTAGTTCCAAATCTTGAGTATTTATTTAGGATTGCAGAGGTCTGGGTTGAAACTGGGGCAAAGGAAAATGCCTTTAAGGAGGCTGTAATCAGGCCTAGAACACTCATACAGAAGCAAACTCAGGAGTGTTGTTTTGAGCAGAGGTTCTTTGTGTGGGACCTTAGGAAAGCAATGTTCCCCTAAAGAAGGGAAAATCCTGGCTTGACTGTGACCTGGGTAATCCAGTGAGTGCGAGGGTTGGAGAGCAGACTTTGGAAAATTGAATATCCAGTCAAAAGCTTACAAGAACTGAACTGTTTATTGGACGTTGGCAGGCAAGGTTGTGGCGACCTTCAGCAAGAGGTCGTCCTGGTAAACAGTAAACTTAATGCCCTGGGTCTGTAGAAGAGCCAGATGTGGGCCAAGCACTTCTCTGAACACTCAGGGTACAGAGGAGGGCTCAAGTGTTGTTTTTCTACAACAAAATGCAGAAAGTGTGGAGGTGAGGGAAAGATTGGAATTTGTAGATAGACATGTGTTGCCAAAAATTCTCCTTGTCTGAAACACAATGCCAGATCTTGTTGATTTCATATGAAATTTTGGAACAGTAAGGAATTAATTTAGGGATTCTAAAATACAACTAAAGGCAAAACTTTTTTTTAGTTTTGGATAAAGTGAAGAGGGATTAGAACTTCTGTCAGTTTTTATTGCTGTCTATGCTCCCGTAAGGGAGATTCACCCTCTCCATTTGTCCTGAAAAAGAAAATCCCAAGGGCAATCTCCCCAATGGGACACAAATGGCAAAAACTGGATTTTTTGTTACTCACTGTAAAATCCCTTTCTCTAAATTCATTGATGGACACAGCTCTTCTGAATCTTGACCATAGGGTTATATCACCACCTACAGGAGCACCCTTCTTTGCTATAGGCAACCTAGCTAGTCACAAAGCAGTGTCAAAAGCTCAAACTCCAATAGAGGAGTGGGTGCTGTGTCCATCAATGAACTCAGAGAAAGGGATTTTATGGTGAGTAACAAAAAATTCCCATTTTTTTACGTTCATTGACAGACACAGCTCTTCTGAATCTTGACCATAGGCATGTCCAAAAGCAGTGCCTCAACGAGGGGTGGGCAAATCAAAAGCAACTGGAGAAACCAGGCAAACATGCCAACCATCTAAACAACCCCAAAAAGGAAAACAAGGATCTTGAAACAGCAGCCTGCAAACTTATGGCCAAAACAGGCACCCAAAGATGCAAACTTTATTAAAATTTGTAAAAATGTGCACCAACCAGGTAGCCACCCTACAAACCTGAGACACAGATGCTCGATGCTTAAAGACGGTGTATGCCTCAATGGGGAAGACAGGAACCCGCCTCACAAAAGTATACGCCCGAACAAGCATCTGCCGGAGCCAACAGAAAATTGTGGCAGTAAAGGCCTCTCCTTGGGCCGTCTGTGAGCATAAAAATGAGTCTGACTTCCTTCAGGAGGCCGCAGTGGACCACACCCAAGGGGTGCAAGGCAATCTCCTTAGGAGGCAATGGCCATGGACAGAAAGGCAGGTCAATGTCCTCATTCAGATGAGAAAACCAAAACCCCCTTCTGAAAGGAGGGGCACAGAAGAAACACTGCATACTCCGTAGGACCAAATGGGAAGACTTACAAGACAAGGTCACCCGCTCAGACACCCGCCTCACAGAAGTGTTTGCGACCACAAAAGCAACATTTAGAGGAAGAGTAAGCAGGGGATTAACTCAATACTCTTCTAGAAAGGCTTCTGAAGAAACAACTTCAAGTCCCACTGTAGGATGAAAAACCCCTGAATAGAGGCGTGAATCAGGAGGTATGTGGCTAAGAGACCCTTAAAAAGGGCATCAATTGCAGAATGTAAACCCTGATGATTCTCCAGGCAAGTATTTTGTTCAATGCCTTGTTGAAGAACAGCCAACACCCGAGACGAGATGTGTATGGAAACCCAATGCACCTGGCAATAAAAGCCTTCCAGTTGTGAAGATATATCTTCTGAGAGGTAAGCCTATGAGCCTCCAACATTTTGGGGAACACCAAACCCAACAACTCCTTGTCCCTCAAAGCTGGCTTTCAGTAGCCATGCCATCAAGGCCAGAGATGGTAATGCAGGGAGGCAGAACCAACCCCAGGATAGACAGGGCTCCCGAAGAGGCAACCACCAGGAAACGTCTGTAAACAGCTACACCATGTTGGTGTACCACCGACCAGTCTGGAGCTACAAGAGGAACCAAAATCCCTTCAACCCCTATACATGCAAGCCTGCACAGCAGACGAGGGAGCAGCCTGACAGGAGGAAAAGCTTAAGAACTGTATATATACTCCGGCAGGGTGGCCCTATTGCGTGAAACGACGTACCTGTATGTAATTTTGTGCACAAGACACCGTGGGTGGTGCGTGCGCACTGCACAGCGGGTGAGCCAATGCGTGGGTCCAGCGACCGTGATGTCCGTCGGCCACCCGCGATCGCTCCTCAGAGAGGCAGACCAGGGCCAATGTAAACAAAGCAGATCCCCGTTTTGACAGGAGAGTACAGTGAGATCAACTGTTCCTAGTGATCAGGAACAGCAATCTCTCAGTACACTCCCCCCACAGTTAGAAACACCTCCCTAGGACACACTTAAAGCCTTGATCGCCCCTAGTGTTAACCCCTTCCCTGCCAGTGTCATTTATACAGTGATCAGTGGATATTTTTAGCTCTGATTACTGTAATAATGTCACTGGTCCCAAAAACTTTTTAAAAGTGTCTGATCTGTCCGCCGCAACGTCGCAGTCCCACTAAAAATCACTGATCACCGCCATAACTAGTGAAAAAATAAACAAATAAAAAAATGCCTAAAAACTTTTGTGCAAACAAAAAAAATAAGCATATATTGATTGACCAAAAAATATGTAGAATACATATTGGCCTAAACTGATGAATACATTTTTCAAAATTGGTAGTCTTTTTTTGTTCATAGCGCAAAAAATAAAAACCACAGAGGTGATCAAATACCACTAAAAGAAAGCTCTATTTGTGGGAAAAAAGGGACATCAATTCTGTTTGGGTATAACAAAGCATGACCGTGCAATTGTCAGTTTAAGGGACGCAGTGTCGTATCACAAAAATGGCCTGGTCATTAATGGGGGTAAATTCTAGTCCCATGACACCACTAGTGCATCCATTGCCATGGCACCTTCCAGTTAAGGCAGGACGCCAAAAGATCCATGTCCGGGGTTTCACGAGCCAAGCAGATCTGACGAAACCCGTTCCCCTGATCCATCCACAATCTCATGACTGAGGTAGTTCACCTGGCAAGTCACGACGAGGGAAAGTGCATGGTGGAGAAGGCCAGAACATACCATTCTGCACACCGTAAAAAGCAGGGAGCCTCCAGCGCTGCTGTCTCATTTCATAAGCCGCCTGGGTGGGTGACATAGGCCACTGCAGTGGCAATGATCAATTGGATCCCGACCAGAAGCCCCCTGAGAGGTGCGTCCATTGCTCCAGTCAGTTACTCGCAGCCCAAGGACAATAATGAGCAATGATGGGCAGATGAGCCTCCCCCAGAGTCCAACGGCTTTATGCGATCTCAAACCCAGGACTCCTCCCCAGCCGAACCAGCTGACCTCCGACGTGACGACGGTCCAGTAGAGGGGAAGAGCAAATGTCCCAGCTTGCAGGGCAGGGGACCACAACAACCATAAGAGGAAGGTCCTCGTCGACCATTCCAAATGAATCTGGTTGTCTAGATAAGCTGTAGATTCGGCCCAGACATAATTTTCCTCTGCAGACCCTCGTAAGAAAACTAAGTGTACAGGACCGCCTTGAAGGTGGACACCATAAGACCCGGAGCCTGCATGCAATAATGCATGGAGGAAGCTGCCAGGGGTTGTCCAAAGGAGAAACCTTTTGCCTGCTTGCTAACCATTCGAAGTCCTGCAGGGAGTGCATTGTGATCTCCTCATTGTCCGCAGTGTGACCTGGGAGCCAGTCTGCAGGAGAAGGTCATCCAAATAGTTTGTTACGTCCCTTTGTCACAGCGATGCTAGGACTGAAGCCAGTGGCTTGGAAAACACCCAGTAGCAGTAGAGGCCAGCCCGAAGGGGAGCGCCACAGAGCAGATAATGCATGTTCCCAATCACAATGTGCAGGAACCCCTGATGTCCTTCACACCTGGGAACATGCAGAAATACAACCGTGGCATCCATGGATGTTAGAAAATACCTTTGATGGAGAGGGGCCACCACCAACGTGATAGATTCCAGCTTAAACCTCTTACCCAGCATGAAGCAATTTAGGGTATTCCGGCTTGGGAACTGACAATCACTCCCTAGTGAAGCAGGCCCCGCACGAGGCGCGATTGAAAGAATATTTCACCAATTTGCAACTTTCACAAAGCCGGACGCAGAGTGTGGACCTACTGGTCAGGGATAGGGGATGCCCATGGGTCCGAAAACCAGCAAAGATGACCCACTGCCCTGGAGATGGGTGAGGCAAACTTTCCTACTGAGGTGGACTAAGCTTCGGGCTTGGTGGACTTTAGTCTAAGGAGCCAGAGGAATGAAACACATGTAAGCAGTGAAGGAAGGCTCGGACTTTCGACATGAATCCTTTCACTCCTGGCTTGTGGGAGGAAGATACCGTGGGAGGCTCTGGATGATGTCGTCCAAGACAGCACCAATAATACAATCCCCTGGAAGTGCAGGTTCGCAGGGCCGCTTCAGAAGTCTGGTCAGCAGACCAGTATTTGAGCCAAAGCACCCACTGAGCAGCACAGCTGAGATGGATAGCCTGAAAGAGGGGCTTGAAAGGAAGCGGAGCAGCATCTAGGGATGCATCACATCCATACTTCAGGCCCTGGACCAACTCATCCGCCAGGTCCACATACACCTGATCCACGTCTGGTGTTCAAAACTTGCTGAAGGAGCTAAGCCTTTTTGATAAGCATCTGCAACACCAGGGCCTGGGCCAACACTGGGTACAAAGCGGACCAAGGGATTCCTAAAGGAGGAAAACTCCTCAACCAGCATCACAGATGCAGTATTGAAGCTAGAATGGTGGGAATCACCATGAGAGATGAGGTCCACTTCTTAAGAAGGGCCTTATCAAAGGAAATGGACCACCAAGCTCATCTGGGCCACAAAGGGCTGCTTTGGGCATTCCCAGTGTTGTAGACAAATTAGCAAACTTTGTGGGATAAAAGAAAAACCTCAACAGATCCAGCCAGTTGATGCGTACCAAAGAGAACAACCAGTAACGGGTCCAGCACTGCCTTATATAAAATGGCCACCAATGCAGTTTCCTGAATGGGAACAGCGCCAGGGGAAACACCCTCTCCCCCAAGGAACCTACACAAACATACAGTTATGTGTCCGCTGCTCCATGTATTCTGCCCTGGAGCAAGGCAGAGCTCCAACCCAAACAGAGGGGCCAAAACAGCACCAGGATAACATGTAAGAGCGAGTATGAACCTTAGGCCATATGAAGGACACAAACAGTAGACCTGGCATGCAAAGGGTGGCAGACCCTCCCTCCGACCACTATCCGGTTGTGAGAATGTCTTTTTTTTCTAACCAAGGAATATAGGCAGGATTCGATCCAGGGTACACAGATGCCACCGGAGCGCAGTCACTGAGCCACTGCGGCACTTTGTCCGCCTGTGAAACACCAGACTGTACTGCTTAACAGGGTAAGGTCAGGCAACAACTGCCAAGGCACTATCTTTAGCGCTAGAATGTGCATCAGGGAGGCAAGACAAGGGGAACTGCCCCTAGTTAAAAAGCCACGACACAGTCTGCCAGCGACCGCCCTCCGATCCCCTTTCCACATGCCCGCCCATCAGGTGAAGGGCAACCGCCTGTATTCCACATTCGGCTTGGGAACAGAGCACGGGCAAAGGGTGATGGAGTGGAAGGATGGGTGCCCACATTCAAAATGTTGGGTGCAACATTCTGCTCCATTAGGCCACAAATCCCCAGCCTAAATTAACTGAGAGTCCGACTGCATGGTGCGGACACCCAGAGAGAGGTGAGGTGCCAAGGTCAGGTCAGACAGGGGGGGGGCAGAACACTCCCTCTCCAGAAGCAGCAAGGGGAGAAAAAAAAACAACTCCCAAGGTGCTCGCTCTGAGGCAGGACTGACCTAAGGGGCCAGGGGGAGAACACACATGCAAAAAAAGTCACCAGGACACTGGCAGGCCTCCTCTGGCTCAGACCAAGGGGATGCCTGCCTAAACCGTGACACAGGCAGGGGTACCTGACACCCAGAGGTAATCTGGCCCCACAAGCACACCCCCCATGCCCTCAAGCAGTGGGAAAGGGAAAGGTGGAGGGGGGATCAGTAACAGAAGCCAAAAGCATATAGGCGAGGAGGAGAACCTGCAGGCCTGACCACCCCAGGGAGCACCTGTGCCCCACACAGCTCCCAAGACAGAACCTCCTATTCACCAAAGTGGGGGCTATCGCCCAGGGTAACACTGATATGGACTCCAGTGCGCAGTCATATGTGTCCCCGCAAGACTGGCCTGCACCAGTCCAGAATTGGGGCTTAGTCGCTGCAAATCCAGCACTTAGCTAAAGGTCTGCGTGCGCTCGATGGCCAGACTAGGGTGACCACTGGATCTTAATTATCCAGCCCAGATCTTTGCAGGAAAAAAAGGGGTTGGAACCACAGGTCCCAGCAGGGAACCCTTATTCCTGACATTAGGCAGAAAAAAACTGGCTTGCTTATAGCAGACAAGGGGTTATATACCAGCTAGTACCATAGGTGGGGCTGTGTTTCTTTTCTGTCTAGTGTCCTATTCCTGTAGGTGGCGATATAACCCTATGGTCAAGATTCAGAAGAGCTGTGTCCGTTAATGAACTCAGAGAAAGGGATTTTACAGTGAATAACAAAAAATCCAGTTTTTGCCATTTGTGTCCCATTGTGTCATTAAAAAAACAACCCAATATTTGGGATTTTCTTTAACTTTCACTTTCAATGATAACGGTAAACAGAACAAATGGAGAGGGTGAATCTCCCTTACGGGAGCACAGACAGCAATACAAACTGACAGAAGTTCTAATCCCTCTGCACTCTATCCAAAACTGAAAAAAAGTTTTGCCTTTAGTTGCAAGTATGTTGTGAGTCATGTGTTGCTGCGGAGATTCAGAAGGATAATCTATGAGTGACTTACAATATCTGCTGTGGATACATAAAAATGCTTTAAAGGTTTTTATTTTTTTAAAACATACTTACCTAGGTAGATGCAGCATTGGTCTGATCCTGCATCTGTCCCTCACTGGCTCTAAGACCGAGAACTGAGCGATCAAAGACCACTAATTGCTTGGTTCTCAGAGCTCCATGAGCAGAGAGCTGGTGACTGTCAGTCACTGTTGTCTGCTCTGCCACTACCCCCCTCTACCCCGCACTCACTGGAGCGCTGGAATGTGGAGGGGGTGGGAGCAGCTGGCTCAGGCTCTTAGCAGCTCGCTAAGAGGCTGAGGCAGATGCCCGTCCAGGGTTGTTGGCGGATCCCATAGAAACATAGAAAAGTGACGGCAGAAAAAGACTGAGTAGTCCATAGAGTTTGCTCATTTTTTTTTTCGTTACCTTTCTTGTCCAAATTTATTGTTGCGATCTTGCCCCAGCCTGAACCAGCTCTGTGACGTCAGCCCGCTGTCTGCTGAAAACGGGTCACAGGATTGAAGAACAAACTGCACTCCTGTGATCTATAGAAGTACAGCCAAACAAGCTTTGGCTGTACTTCTCCTTTAATACAAGGTTGCCCCCAACAAGAACTTCCAGAATTACTGAACAGATTCATAGATCTGCCAATATGTGGTGTTATATACAGTAGTTTAAATGTAACATATGCTTTGTTCTATATTTTTTTTAAATTAAATATGCAGGTTGATGTATATAATAGTTACCTTTTTTGAGTGGACAACTGAGGGATTGTATGGTTTGAGAGTGCAGCTCTGCACCTCACAAATGGTCCAATGGCAGGTAAAGCATGTTTCCTGACTGGCACCTACCACTGTTAAGAGATACGTTTATAAAAGATGACCAATCATACCCCAGCAGCTAATCTATCCAACTTATTTCTAAAGAAATTCAACCCACAGGGCCAACATGAATAGAGGTTGACAATATATTAATTACTACACTTTGCCAATTGTACCCGGTATCAAATCAACTATCAAATGTGTAAATATACATTAAATGAGGGTAAAAAAGGTGCATCAGAGATGTATATAATTAACAAGTGCTTTTATTGTCCACAAAAATACCCAGAGGAATAAGTGTACTATATTTAAAAAATGCAAAAGAATTAGGAATCATTACCTATCAAGCACAGCATGTCCTTTTGATGTTGTAATCCTGACAGTGCTCTCATCTTCCTTACTACCATAAAGAACAACAATGACAAAATTCTGCCATATTGATCCTTTCAACCTAGGAACAGTTAATGTTTGGAGATCAAGGACTGCTGTTTAACAATAAAAGGTAAAGTTTTTTTGAAAATACTACAGATAATGTATAATGTAACATGTGAGGAATGAAATCAAGCATAACTGTAACGTCACTGATAATCACAAGCTGAGACAGATGTAACAGTAAACAATCTGACAAATAAGGCATGGTAAGCTACACTGTTAAAGAAAGGATTGAAGAGACATACAGCTCTCATCTGCAAACAGTAATAGTGATGGGTGGATGAATATTTACCAAGAGAATGGGGGCTCGTTATCATTATATATATTGCTACCTGCAATATACTGTAGTTCTTTGAGTGTCCAGGGCATCCCAGGCAATGACATTCTGGCATCACTCTATGTGATGTCATTTTTCCAGAGGCAGATTAATGCCACATTGGCAATTATTTTGGTAGCAAGGCATTACTCTGATATTGTGACATCCTCCTGACACCATCTGTAGCATATAACATCATAGTCATCCCACACTATTCTGTATCTGTTGACATAGCCTGGTTACTTGTAGCCAAAACAGAGCAATTTTTACATGTGAAGTGGTAATGTCAAGTAATGCAGTGCAGGGCTCATAATTTTGATATCTGTCCTGAGCCCTCTTTCATCTAGCACTGAAATACTCATCATACTCATAATACCTGGCCTGCTTGGTGATCATTGCTGTACCTGTTAATGCATATTGTTTATTTACAGTGTTCCAAAAACATCTAAATATTAGGTGTACATACATACAATGTTTTAGATGTAATTGGCAAAAAAAAAAAAGATTTAATGGCACTGAGAGTTACAAGGAGAGAAACATACCAAATACTGATGAATAATGGGTGGTTGGTGAAACCAGAGATTTATTTTAAATATAAACTAACATATGAACAGTTTATTGTAAAAAATCTTGGCATAATGGTTTCTATGTGAATGCATTTATTTTTATCCCAAAATGAACGATTATGTATGGAAACATTTTAATGCTAAACTTTAATCCCATAGCACAAGAAGCACAATTATATTTTATCAGACATTTTCCTCAAAATTATATTCCATAAGTTAGATTTGTTTTTATTCAGTCTATAAATGGGAAGGGGAAAAAAAAAAAAAAACATTAAATGGCACTTCCAAAAAATCAATACACCTTGTAAAAAGAAAGGCATCAGCAATAATACATTTTCAAGTGTACAAAGTTTTAGAATCTTATTTGTAATTGCAATGAAATCGAACACTAAACCATAACTGTCAAAACTGTCCCTTTTAACATGTTACATTTTCTTTGTGGATAGCCAACATCAGTCAAAAATATCTCAAAATAAAGAAAATGTACTAATAACAAAAAAATGTACATGTTTATGAGGAAATGACTGGGTTAACAAAAATTAACCAAAGCATTAACAAGTCTTTAGATTTTGATGCTTTAACAAAGCATGGAATCTTTTAAAAGATGCAAACAGCTGCAAAAAGATTTAATGAACTCAAAACTTTCAAAGTCAAGTATCATCATGAGAAGAATCGTCGATGGAGACTCTTGCAGATTATCTCTTCAGATGACTCTTAGTCCTCAATAACAATTGGCTCATCATTGACAGGGTGACGCATAGGTAGTCCCACCTGAGACTGACAGATAACTATATGTCTGTAAGGCCGACGGGCAGCTCGCTTGGTTTCAGAGGATGAGAGCATCTTTCTGACTTTTCTGGGTTAAAAAAAGAAAAGAAAACATGTATGTTAATATTCCACCAGTTATTACACCCAACAAAACTGCCTTTCCTATTATAGACTGTTATAAAGCTCCTCAATGGTATATGTAGAATTGGTAAAATTAGTTGTGAGCGGTGTTCCCCAAAATAAATAGTTCAATCTCAGTATTTGCTGATGATACAAAGATAAGCAAGGCAATAACTTCACAACAGGATTGAGCAACTACAAGAAGACCTAGTTAAAATAGGGGGATGGGCAGCTATATAGCAGATGAGGTTTAAAATTGAAAAGTGAAATGCAATTGGGGGCTAAACATATGCATGCAAGCTAATCTCTAGGGGGAGTACTTCTGGGAGAATTGAGGATGGAAAAGGATCTGGAATCGAGGATGGAAAAGGAATAAATGACAGATGCGGCAATAGCATGCAATGTCATGCAACAGCAAGCAAGGCCAGCAGACTATTCTCTTTAAGACCCCTTTCACACTTGGGGGGGAGGTAGGTTGGCGGTAAAGCGCTGCTATTTTTAGCGGTGCTTTACTGCCAAGATCGCTGCGCTATTCGGCCGCTATCGGGGTGGTTTTACCCCCGCTAGCGGCTGAGAAAGGGTTAAAAACCACCGCAAGGCGTCTCTGCAGAGGTGCTTTGCCGGCGGTATAGCCGTGATGCCCCACACCGCTCCTTCACCTCTCCGAAGATGCTGCTAGCAGGACTTTTTTTTACCGTCCTGTTAGCGCACCTCTCCAGTGTGAAAGCCCTCGGGGCTTTCACACTGGAGAGACCGCAGCGGCTGTTTCAGGTCGGTTTGCAGGCGCTACTTTTAGCACAATAGCGCCTGCAAAACGACCCAGTGTGAAAGGGGTCTTATTCATAATGGTGCTTTCTCAAGAGATAAAGTAAAACTATAATTCTATGAGTTTACAAAACACTGGTTCGGCCAGATCTTGAATATATTGTCCAGTTTTGGTCACCAATCCTCATGAAGGATGTTTTTGAACTGAAGTGAGCCCAGAGAAGGACAACAAAACAAATAAGGGCACAGCAGGACCTCAGTTACAAGGAACAGCTGCAAAAATATAACGTATTCTCCCTGGAGAAGAAACATTTAAGAGGAAATACAATCACAACATACCAATGTTTAAGTGGGGCCTGGATAACAAATGGGGACATTCAGCCACACAAAAAAGTCGGACGAGAAGCGATTCAATCTCAAAGTGGAACTAAACCCTCCTCTCCTTTACAGCCAAGGAAACTGCCATCTTGGCCTCTGTTGATCTGCAGTTGCCATGGTGCTGCACATGTGATCAATTATGACCCCAGCCATTTAATGGTTTGACAGTTTGGTTGAGAGTACAAGCAAATTTAAAAGTTATCATTCATGACATGGCTTGAATGCAATTGTTATGGGAAATCATTAAATCCTTGCGTTTAGTTCCACTTTAAACTGCGTTAGTGGTTCTTTACTGTTAGACGGTAAGGATGTGGCGATAAATTCAAAAAACCTTTAGATTGGTTTCTTAGCAAATACTACCATCTTCAAAGTCCTTGTACATTGTAACAAACAACCATGCACGAACACTTGAACTGGATAGACCAGTGTCTTTATTCAACCTTACCAACCAACAACCATGTACTGATTTTACGTAACCCTACAGGGGGCCCAAAGTTATAATAACAGTAATAAATAAAACAACCAACAACAGGACAAAAGGTTGTATACTACCCATTTCAAGTAGTTGGTAAGTTGATAGTTGGATATGTTCACCTTTTGGAACATGTTACATGCTCCACCTGTATTTAGGGTGGAACATGTATGCAGCCTGCTCTCCCCTCCCCATTGACAGCAGGTGTGCATCTTCTCTGGGCGCCCGCTGTCACTGTTTGAAAATAACGTGGCGTGCAGTGCTCTACCCACATCATTCATTCATAGTCCTTTGCGAATGGGGAACTACAAGTCCAAGCCTATGCACTCTGGTAGCTCATTCATTCTTCCTGTCAGTGTGTATCTGTCTGCCTGTATGAGGTACGAGCAGACAGCTACACTGAGAAGTCAGCAGATCGCTGGTGCAATTCTTTCCAGGCTCCAAGTAAAAAAATAAATGCAATTTTTTTTTACCTGCAAAAAGATGTGCATTATTTTTTTTTAAAAAGGTGAACTTATCCTTTCAAAAATGTCCATCAAGTTCACCTAAAAGTAAAAAATATGTATAATAAACACCAAAATTCTCAGAACCCTAAATCTGTAGCTGGTTCAAAGGAAAGCAAAAAGCCCCTATAAAAAACATGGTCCAATTTGTTCCAATAGGAAAAACTTTCTTCCCTGATTCCTTAACCACTTCAATACCATGCACTTATACACCTTCCTGCCCAGGCCAATTTTGAGCTTTCAGCGCTGTCGCAATTTGAATGACAATTGCGCAGTCATGCTACACTGTACCCAAACAATTTTTTTTATCATTTTGTTCCCACAAATAGAGCTTTCTTTCGGTGGTATTTGATCGCCTCTGCGATATTTATTTTTTGCACAACAAATTAAAAAAGAGCGAAAATTTTGAAAAAAACTATGTTTTTCTTTGTTTCTGTTAATTTTTTTTGTAAATAAGTACCTTTTCTACTTCAATGACAAGCACTGAAAAGGCGGCACTGAAGGGCACTGATAAGGCACCGATGAGGTGGCACTGATAGGCGGCACTGACATGTGGCACTGGTATGCGGCACTGATGGGCACTCATAGGTGGCACTGATTGGCACTCATAGGCGGCACTGATGGGCACTCATAGGCGGCACTGATGGGCACTCATAGGAGGCACTGATAGGTGGCACGGACGGGCACTGATAGGTGGGCACTTATGGGCACAGATGGGTGGCACTGATGGACACTAGTAGGTGGCACTGGTGACACTGATGCCCAGCAATGCCAGCCACCACACATTGTGGTCGTGCCATGATGGTGCCAGTCAGTGCCCATTTGTGGGCACTGATTGGCATTTTTTTTATGTTTTACTACATGTGGATGGCCATGGGGGCCATCCACATGCTTGGGGCTTCCATGGTGGTCCTGGGCGGCATCCTGGTGGTCTAGTGTGGGTATCCGAGGGGGGGCTGTGCTGATAAACAATCAGCGCGAACCCCCCTGTCAGGAGAGCCACCGATCGGCTCTCCTCTACTCGCGTCTGTCAGACGCGAGTGAGGAAGAGCCGATCAACGGCTGATCACGTGGTAAAAAGCCTCCGCCGGAGGCTCTTTACCAAGATCAGTGTAGCGGTGTGTCAGACTGACACACCGCTCCACCGATCGCCGCGATGCGCGCCCCCCCGGGCGCGCGGCGGCTGTTATCCTGCAGGACGTCAATAGACGTCCAGTGTGGATAACAGAACCACTTCCCGGACGTCAATATGCTATTGACTGGGCGGGAAGTGGTTAAAAGAGCAGGAATATTTTTTTTGCACATTCATACTTACCTAGGTGGATGCAGGTAATGGTGCAATGCTGCATCTGTCCCCTGGCGCCTCTGCACTGAGAACCGAGCGATCGAACACCGCCGATTGCTCGGTTTTCCGAGTGTTCGTGAGCAGAGAGCTGTAGACTGTCAGTCACAGTCTGCTCTTCTCCCTCCTCGCTCATTGGAGCGCTAAGCTGTGGAGGGGGCAGAGGGGCCATCTCAGGCTCTTATCGACTGTCAGTCCAGGCACCTGGCGGATCCAAACTCCGTGGTCGGGATGACGTGGTGCCTGGACTGACATTGGTGATGTCAGTAGAGAGCGTAAAATGGGTCACGGTAGTGCAAAACAAATTCCACTCCTGTGATCCATAGAAGTACAGCCAAACAAGCTTTGGCTATACTTTTCCTTTAACTACTTCCGGACCGCCTGCCGTCGTTATACGTCGGCATTTTGACTTTAAATACCGGGGTTATGGCAGCAGATAGCTGCCATAAGCCTGGTATTTTCTTAAACAGTGGACGGTTCGCTTTCGGATAAAAGTGTCCACAATGGATTCGCCGCAAGATCACTTTTAGCGGTGGTGGGTGAGGTGCCCCCCCCCTCCGACGCGTCCCAGTTCTTTCTGCCGCTTACCGGAGCCGTCCAATCCTTTCCTTTGCTTGGCACCAAGTCAAGTTAGGGAATGATGGCCCTCACTCGACTCAATGCCGTTGGATGATGGAAGCAACGTCAATGTCACTTCCGCCTAACGGCCTTAAAGGGACAATTTTTTTTATTGAAAAAAATAAAGACTTTTTTTTTTTTATTACATTTAAGTGTAAATGTGAGATCTGAGGTTTTTTGACCAAAGATCTCACAATAAAGAGGTCCCTGTAATACTTTTTTTCTATTACAAGGGATGTTAACATTCCTTGTAATAGGAATAAAAGTAATCCAAAAAAATGTTTTAAAGGGACAGTATAAAAATAAAAAATGTAACGCACCCCGTCACCGCGTGCTCGCGTGCAGAAGCGAACACATACGTAAGTCGCGCCTGCATATGTAAAAGGTGTTCAAACCACGCATGTGAGGTGTCTCCGCGATCGTTAGAGTGAGAGTAATAATTCTAGCAAAAGACCTCCTTTGTAACTCAAAACTGGTAACCAGTAAATATTTTTAAACATCGCCTATGGAGATTTTTAAGTGTCAATGTTTGTCACCATTCCACGAGCGGGTGCAATATTGAAGCGTGACATGTTGGGTATCAATTTACTTGGCGTAACATTATCTTTCACAATATAAAAAAAAAGTTGGGCTAACTTTACTGTTTTGTTATTTAATTTTTTTAATCTTTTCCTAAAAAATTGCGTTTGTAAGACCGCTGCACAAATACGGAGTGACAATGTATTGCGACGACCGCCATTTTATTCTCTAGAGTGTCTGAAAAAAATATATAATGTTTGGGGGTTCTAAGAAATTTTCTATAAAAAAACAACCCCTGATTTAAACTTGTAAACACCAAGTGTAAAAAATAGGCCTGGTTCTTATTCTCCCTGGATCCACATTCTACATTGTTATCTCTTATGCCGCGTACACACGACCGTTTTTCATGACGAGAAAACTGCCATTTTTTAGATTGGTCATGAAAAACGGTCGTGTGTATGCTCCATAGCAGTTTTCTCGACGAGAAAACTGCCCGCAAAAAAATTAGAACCTGCTCTATTTTTTCTCGTTGTTTTTCCCATCGTTCTTTTTCTCGTCGCGAAAACCGCTCGTGTGTATGCTTTTCCGAGGGGAAAAAAAACGCGCATGCTCAGAATCAAGTATGAGACGGGAGCGCTCGTTCTGGTAAAACTAGCGTTTGAAATGGAGATAGCACATTCGTCACGCTGTAACGGAATCGGCTCTCACCAAACTTTACTAACATGAGATCAGCAAAAGCAGCCCAAAGTGTGGCGCCATTCGAATGGAACTTCCCCTTTATAGTGCCGTCGTACGTGTTGTACGTCACCGCACTTTGCTCAAGCGTTTTTTTTCCTGAACGTGTGTATGCAAGGCAGGCTTAAGAGGAATCACGACGAAAAAAAACGTCGTTTTTTTGCATGACAGGAAAAACGGTCGTGTGTACGCAGCATTATAAGTATTAATAGCCAGTTATACGTTGTGCATTTAGAAACATATCAATACATTTTTGAAGCATTCTACAGAGTTGGCTAGTACTAGCCTCTGTGCACGTCTATTCCACATTTTCACAGCTCTTGCTATAAAGATACCTTTATAAATGCAAATTAAACATATTTTCCTCTAGGCAAAAGGAGTGTCCCCTTGTCATTTACAACCTTAAGGCTGGGTTCACATTATTGCGAATTGGATGTGGGTTTCCCGCGTTCCAATTCGCATAGCAGGAGATTGTGTCCGGCTCTCTATGGAGACGGTTCACACGTCTCCGCAGTGGCTCCGGTGTGAATTGCACAAGAGCCCTGTAAGTCTTTTGGTTCACTTCAGGTCAGCCAAAAATTCAGGCTGGAATCGGACCTGAAACAGTGAATGAAGACGCACCGGACTCCTGCTGTGAGCCGATGCGTTCTCCAGTGTGAACCCTGCCTTAAGAGACTATATTGCCAGACCATTGATTTTCCCATAAGATTTTACAGTCATGTGAAAAATAAGTGCACTCCATGGAAATTGTTGACTTTTTCAACATATTTAACCACTTAACGACCGCTCACGGCATATATATGTTGGCAGAATGTCTCGTACAGGCACAATCACGTACCTGTACGTCCCCTTTAACTGCCTGCCGTGTGGTTGCGTGCGCTCCGCCGGTGGTGCGCTCGCGACCCTGCAGTCATCCCCGTGAGTCGGACCGTGGTTCCCGCGGACTCGATCGCCGCGGGGATGCCCGCGATCGTCTCACGGAGGCATGGAGCGGGGAGATGTTAGTGTAAACTCGCCTACTGACACTGTCACCGATCTCCGCTCTGTGTAATCAGAGCGGAGATCGGTGACGTATCACTTGTAGCCACGCCCCCTAACAGTAGTAATCACTCCCTTAGGCACACTTAACCCCTTCAGCGCCCCTAGTGGTTAACCCCTTCACTGCCAGTGTAATTTTTACAGTAACCAGTGCATTTTTATTGCACTGATCGCTGTGAAAATGACAATGGTCCCAAAAATGTGTCAAAAGTGTCCGATGTGTCCGCCATAATGTCGCAGTCACGGAAAAAAAAAAAACGCTGATCGCCGCCATTACTAGTAAAAATATTTTTTTTTATAAAAATGCCATAAAACTACCTCCTATTTTGTAAACGCTATAATTTTTGCGCAAACCAATCAATAAACGGCAATTGCGTTTTTTTTTTTACCAAAAATATGTAGAAGAATACGTATTGGCCTAAACTGAGAAAAAAATAAAATCTTATATAGTTTTTGGGGATATTTATTATAGCAAAAAGTAAAAAATATTGCATTGTTTTCAAAATTGTCGCTCTATTTTTCTTTATAGCGCAAAAAATAAAAACTGCAGAGGTGATCAAATGCCACCAAAAGAAAGCTCTATTTGTGGGAAAAAAAGGACATCAATTTTGTTTGGGATCCACGTCGCACGACCGCGCAATTGTAAGTTAAAGCGACGCAGTGCCGAATCGCAGAAAGGGGCCTGGTCTTTATGCTGCATATTGGTCCAGGGCTTAAGTGGTTAAACTTGAAAACATTAGATCTTCATTCAAAAGGTGTCTAAATATAAAGGTTATATACTTCAACAAATGACATAAAAACTGACATAGTGCATCCATTCTCATAATCTAAAAAGAACAAAAATGCAGATTTGTCACATGGGAAAAGTAAGCACTCTCCTACATTTACCACCACTTAAAACCAATTAAATTAAAACAGGGTATTACAATTTATTGCCAAGAATTAGAACGTCCTTAGAGAGGATGTAGGTGTAACTTGTCTTATTTAAAACTTCATATGCAAGGTCTAGCAGTTTCTTTAGTATTGACTTGTGTGGCGTCGTGTAAAGATCAAAAGAGTTCTTTAACCACTTGCCGATCGGCTAACGCCGATAAACGTCGGCAGAATGTCACGGCTGCACAAAGCATCGTACCTGTACGTGCTCCGTGAGCGTGCCCGTGGGTCCCGCGGACTCGATGTTCGCCGGGTGCCCGCAATCATCTCACGGAGAGGCAGAACGGGGAGATGTCTATGTAAACAAGGCATTTCCCTGTTCTGCCTATCAACATGACAGAGATCTACTGCTCGGGAGCAGTGATCTCTGTCATGTTCTAGGTAGCCTATCCCCCCCCACAGTTAGAATCACTCCCTAGGACACACTTAACCCCATTGATCGCCCCCTAGTGTTTAACCCTTTCCCTGCCAGTGTCATTTACACAGTAATCAGTGCATTTTTATAGCACTGATCGCTGTAAAAATTAAATTGGTCCCAAAATAGTGTCAAAAGTCTCCGATGTGTCCGCGCAAAAAATAAAAACCACAGAGGTGATCAAATACCACCAAAAGAAAGCTCCATTTGTGGGAAAAAGGACGTCAATTTTGTTTGGGTGCAACGTCGCACGACCGCGCGATTGTCAGTTAAAGCGACGCAGTGCCGAATCGCAAAAAGTGCTCTGGTCAGGAAGGAAGTAAATTCTTCGGGGGCTGAAGTGGTTAAGGCCCTCAAGAAACAGGGTTGTGAATGCCTATATAAGTCTGACCAGGGATTTAAATAGGTTGCCCAATTATTCGAAATAATTAATTTCACTATATGCAAAATAATCTGCAAGTGGCGTAAATTTAGCATGAATGCTAATTTGTCCAGAGCTTGCTGGCCCAGAAAATTCATCCCTAGACCTGACTGTATGATCCTAAGAGAAGTCAACAAGCACCCCAAAATGTATTTACAGGATCTGCAGGCAACTCTTGGAATAATTAGTGTCAAAATGCATGTATCTACAATCATGGAGATTGTAGTAATTTAGGCCTCATGCACACTGGACGTTTGTGCAGCTGCTTCTAGGGTAGGGTGACCAGACATCCCCGGTTTCAGGGGACAGTCCCCGTATTGAGGATACTGTCCCCGGACCAAGTCTGTCCCCGGATTGGATTTGAACAGGGACTGGGGCAATTTCAAAGACAGTCAGTGCAGGATAAAAAAAAAAAAATCTGAATTACAAACCCCCACTCAGCTGCTCCTACTAGTTTAGGGGGTGTATTTTTTCCATTATCTGTGCCCCTTTCTGATGATCGTGTGCTGGTCGGAGAGTAGTGAATATTTCTTCAGTTTCGGGTGCATGCCCATTCAGCTCCGCTCGCATGTTCTTCTGCCTTGGCAGAGTGATCTTCCTCTGCTCCCCACTTAGTAATAGCCGGGGCCCGGTGAGTAAGACTTGACAGGCTGTGAGGCGGGGCGGCTGCGACAGGCAGAGTCGCTTATTGCCGCCATTACTAGTAAAAAAAAAAATGTCCCCGGATTTCATTTAAAAAATCTGGTCACCTTAGGGGCATCAGGGTTTTTTGATCCTTCCGCTAAACTCCCCTGCATGTTAGCCTATGTGTCAAGGCACACATAGGCCTTTAGCAGCGTTTAGGTGCAGAAGAGTTTAGAGGCAGAAAATAAAAACACTACCAGTGAGTCCAGGAGCAGCAGAAAAAACACCTGAAGTTGATGAACGTGCCTAAACGCTACTAAACGCTAGGTGCATTTAGCGCTTGAGTGTTAATTTATTTCAATGGCATTTCATAAAACGCCCCTGGGCAACCCCCCAACCCACCAGAGGACAGGAGGCAAATAGTCCAAAAGGGAGAAAAAGAAATGGGAGAGCTAGCAAAAGCCAGAAAGGGGAAGCAAAAGAATCCAAGGATAGGATGACAAGAGGCCTCCCCACCTGGAGACCAAGTAAATCAAACAACTGCTATATCCTATAATCCAACCCTAGCCCTGAAAAAATGTGTTTAGCAGGGGATACAAGAACGAAGTTCTATGCATTAAAACAATGCGTGGTCAAATATGCCTAGAAACATAGAAAAGTGACGGCAGAAAAAAGACCAAGAAGTGGTCCATCAAGTCTGCCCATTTTGTAATTTTTTTTTGGGTGTGTTCCAAGCATGTCTGAAGCCACTTACTGTTGACTGACTCACATGTGTTGGAGGTCGAATTCCAAGCATCAACTACCCCTTCAGTAAAATAATACTTTCTAAGATTACATATTCCTGATCCTGTTCTTGATCTTGATTAAATATTGAAAATCCTGCCCTCATAAACCTTAGGCACCCCTTTCATGTATTTAAAGGTTTCAGTCATGTCTTCCCTTTCCCTTCTTTCCTTTAGACCAGTGGTCTCCAAACTGCAGCCCGTGGTTGGATACGGCCCTTTGCTTGCTTTTATCTCGCCCTTGAGGCATTATTCCCCCCAATGTCAGCAACCACGGGGATTAGTTTATGCCATTGAGACTAACACAGCACTATTTCTCCCAATGATACCAATGATTGGGCACTATTCCTTCCAATGACATCAATGATGGGGCACTATTCCTCCCACTGATACCAATGATGGGGCACTATTCCTTCCAATGACACCAATAATGGGGCACTATTCCTCCCACTAATACCAATGATGGGGCACTATTCCTTTCACCAATACCAACAATGGGGCACTATTCCTTCCAATGATGGGGCACTATTCCTTCCAATGACACCAATGATGGGTCACCATTCCTCAAACCGACCCCAATGACGGAACTATTCCTTCCACTGACACCAATGATGGGGCACTATTCCTTCCACTAAAACCAATGATGGGGCACTATTCCTTCCACTGACACAATCGGGCACTGTTCTTTACACTGCCACTAATGATGGCCACTATTCCTACCACTGACACCAATGATGGGGCACTATTCCTCGCACCAACACCAATAATGGGGGACTATTCCTCCCACTGACACCAACGATGGGGCACTATTCCTTACACCGACAAGAATGATGGAGCACATTGATGTTTTACTGAAAAGAATCAAGCAACCAATTTTATACAAAAGTAAAAAACAAAACCATAGTACAAAACTTCAACAGAAATCAAAGGAATACACATCGATGTTCAGAATATATACTATATATATATATATATATATATATATATATATATATATATAGTCCACTACCAAAAATTTTTTAGAAAACTATTTACATAAAGCAGCAGAGAGGGCCTAAGAGGCACAACCCATCACATATGTACGCAGCCATTTATCAAAAATTCATCATAAATTAAAAAATCTAGGGTGATAAGAGACGGACAGCCAGACCCGGGAAATAGACTCCTGGCAGTCAGGGAGGCTTGAAACCCCTCCATGCCTACAACCAATGCCCCTGACCCCGCTTGTCTCTCTCAAGCTCCCGAATCTTTCCCACCTCATGCAAAATGTCATACATCACCACCTTAATGGGAAGGATTTTTTGCCGAGTGCTGACCTGACACCGTGCATTCCAGGTGAAATGACGGACTACTAGGCTAACTAAAAAAAAGTGTATCCAAACAAAAAACTCCACCAGTATTGAATGCTCTGTACACCCACTCAGCATAACCCAGCCTGGAGAGGAAAGGAACACAGAGGGCCCGACCTGTTTGTACACCTCTATGTTAAAAGGGCAACGAAGCAGAAAACGGTCCAAAGTCTCCTCCTCATCTGCACACTTTTCCGGAGGACAGCTACGATCCATCCCACTGCGGAATTTCAAATTGCCCCGAACATAGAGCCTCCCATGAAAGCACAAGCAGGCCAGATCCCTAAATTTAGGGGGTACTCTATCCAAATGAATCAGTCTTAACCCTGCCCTCAAAATTGGGCCTGGGCAATCCCTTAAGGCCAGTGGGTCATGAAAGACTTCGCTCAAGACTCGACTCATAAGGACTTTCCTCGGAACCGATCTGAGATCTTCAGCCACGGAGTGACATAGGCTGGTAGCTGACCATGATGACCCCTGAGATGCTTCACTTGGCCACCTTCTTGCCAAAGTCGTAGAAAAGGCATAAACCAAGATCTAAACATGTCTGCCCATCCAGGAGGTTCCACTGCAAGCATATTACCAATGTTAAACTTGAGAAATAGCAGTGAAAAGAAAAGAACTGGGTTGACCATACCTAAGTCACCCTCCCTCCTGGATAGACAGGTGACATTCCTCTTGATGGGATTCAGTCTGTTCCCCCACAGCATCTGGAAGAACACACAACTGACCCTAGCATAGAGAGACACTGGCAAGATGCAGACAAAGCTGACATACAAGATCGGAATCAGGTAAGTCTTAATCAGATCAACCCTTTCCCAGTTTTTGAGGCCATAATCGACGGGTCCAAATTCAATGCCTAGTATCTTAAATTTTTTCCTGGGGCACTGGAAAGGTGTCCAGGAGACCTTCCTTTCCCATGCAGAAAACGTCACTCTTTTCCTGATTGATCTTGGAGCCTGATACTTCAGAATACCGTGATGTCAGAGAGACCACCTCCTACGCTTCATCTTCCTTAGTGACAATCACTGGCACATCATCTGCATAGGCAACAACCCTCAATTGTGGCTCACCCGGGAGCCCCACTGGTACCCCACACAACATGCTGCTCTCTAGCCTCCTGATGAAGGGGTAGATTACAAACACAGAGCAGGGGACTCAGTGGACAACCCTGGTGCACCCCGAAGCCAACCTAAAAGGACTGCCCAACCCAACCATTAACAAGAGGAAAGCTTTCTGCCCCCTTATACAAGACTTTTAACCAATCGACAAAATCACTCTGCAGACTGTACTTACTAAGGTATCCCAGGTACTCATGGTTAACATGATCAAAAGCCTTTGCCTGATCCAATGTCAGCAAATACTTTCCCCAGACTGCAGCCCTGCACTGCTCCAAGGCCTCCCGGACAGCTAAAACCGCTGTGAAGGTGCACCTACCCTGGACCGAACAGTGCTGATGGTGAGAAAGCAAAGACTCTGCTACTGACGATAGGCGCCAGAAAAATATCTTTGCCAGTATCTTTCCATCGACATTAAGAAGGCTGATGGGGCGCCAATTCTCCATCATCAAAGGATCTTTACCTTTTGAAAGAAGAATCACAGCCGAGTGTCTCATGGAAAGGGAAAGCATCCCCTGAGCAAGGCAACTGTTTAAATCCTCTACCAAATGTGGGGCCAGAATAGACTTAAAGGCTGTGTAAAACTCAGCCGTCAAGCCATCCGGTCCAGGTGACTTTTTGATGGCAAGCTGTTCAATTGTCCTCATCACCTCTTCAACTGTGATCTCCTCTGTCAAATTCAATGGAACATCTCCACCATTTAGACCTGGAGTAGAGTCCAAAAAGCTTTCCATCTTGTCACGGTCAAGCTTTTTCCTCCCAAGAAGATAAGCATAAAAGGACCTCACGACCTCCAGAATCCCTGACCTGGACTTTGTCAAGGAACCTGTACTGTCCTTAAGGCCAACGACCGTTTTAACCTTGTTTGCAGTAAGGGTCAGGCGAGTGGTACTTCCCATAGTCCCTCTCTAGAACCAAAGAGTCATGCCAGTCATATTGACACTTCCTGAGAAGGAATTTCACTTCAGAGATTGCCCCAGGATCTCCTCTTCTTGAGACAAGAATATCCAGCTTCCTCCGTAAACGTTGGTAGGTCATGTGTTTATTAAACTGTTTTCTATTGGCTAGGCCCCTGAAGAATCCAGCGATCCTCTTTTTGGTCAGCTCCCACCACTCAGCCTTGCTGCTACAAAAGTCCAGGATGGTCACCTGTGCCTGAAAGAATTCCTGAAAGGATTGTCTAACATGTTCTAAGTAGAGTCGAATGCAATCTCCAGATGCCCTTGCCCTTCTGAGGGGCGACTGAAGCATTCAGGACCACAGATAGCATACAGTGATCAGAGAACTCTACTGCTTGCACCACTGGGGGTGAGAAAGCAGATGTCACTTAAAAAAAAAATAACTATCCTACTCTGACTACTACCTTGATGAAAGGTGAACCCGGTATCATCCGGGAGGTGCTTATTAATGTGCACATCCACAAGACCAGCATCCCTAACCATACTATTTAGAAAACGCCATCATATCCCAGCCTGTCCTTGAAGTCCTTCCTGTCCTTGGGCCTATTTACTGTATTAAATTCCCCTCAGACGCCCCCTCTCAGTACTATGGAGGAGTGTGGGGTGTAGCAAGTCGGTGGCGATGGAATGTCACTTCCGTTCCCAATTCTGACAGGTCGCCACATTTGACGGAACATCGGGATGTAAGAAATGGCTTGATCCTTGTAAAAAGGCATTTCCTGTCCCACTTTGTGTGCGGCCCATAAATATTAATTAGGTGTAGGTCCTGCCCTCCCACAAGGATGTCTAACACCATACATCTGCCAATCTCCACCTCAATAACCCACCGGACAGTTACAATGCCGGTTTTAACCACTTAAGCCCCGGACCATTTGGTAGCTAAAGGACCAGAGGTGAATTCAGAATTTTGCACTGCGCTGCTTTAACTGTAAATTGTGCGGACATGCAATGTTGTACCCAAACGAAATTTGCGTCCTTTTCTTCCCACAAATAGAGATTTCTTTTAATGGTATTTGATTGCCTCTGCGATTTTTATTTTTTGCGATATAAACGGAAAAAGACCGAAAATTTTGAAAAAAAATGATATTTTCTACTTTTTGTTATAAGAAAAATCGAATAAACTCAATTTTAGTCATACATTTAGGCCAAAATGTATTCAGCCACATGTCTTTAGTAAAAAAAATGTCAATAAGCGTATATTTATCGGTTTGCGCAAAAGTTATAGCGTTTACAAACTAGGGTACATTTTCTGGAATTTACACAGCTTTTAATTTATGACTGCCTATCTCATTTCTTGAGGTGCTAAAATGACAGGGCAGTACAAAACCCCCCCAAATGACCCCATTTTAGAAAGTAGACACCCCAAGGAAATTGCTGAGAGGCATGTTGAGCCCATTGAATATTTTTTTTTTGTCCCAAGTGATTGAATAATGACAAAAAAAGAAAAAAAAAAAATAATTACAAAAAGTTGTCACTAAATGATATATTGCTCACACATGCCATGGGTATATGTGGAATTGCACCCCAAAATACATTCTGCTGCTTCTCCTGAGTACGGGGATACCACATGTGTGGGACTTTTTAGGAGCCTAGCCACGTACGGGACCCCGGAAACCAATCACCGCCTTCAGGATTTCTAAGGGCGCAAATTTTTGATTTCACTCCTCACTACCTATCACAGTTTTGAAGGCCATAAAATGCCAAAATAGCACAAAACCCCCCCAAATGACCCCATTTTGGAAAGTAGACACCCCAAGCTGTTTGCTGAGAGGCATGGGGGTTTTGTGCCATCTGGGCATTCCATGGCCTCCGAAACTGTGATAGGCAGTGAGAAGTGAAATCAAAAATTGACACCCTTAGAAAGCCTGAAGGCGGTGCTTGGTTTTTGGGGTCCCGTACGCGGCTAGGCTCCCAAAAAGTCTCACACATGTGGTATCCCCGTACTCAGGAGAAGCAACAGAATGTATTTTGGGGTGTAATTCCACATATGCCCATGGCATGTTTGAGCAATATATCATTTAGTGACAACTTTGTGCAAAAAAAAAAAAAAAAAAATTGTATTTTTTCCGCAACTTGTGTCAACATATAAAATATTCCATGGACTCGACATGCCTCTCAGTATATAGCTTGGGGTGTCTACTTTCCAAACTGGGGTCATTTGGGGGGGTTTTGAACTGTTCTGGCATTTTATACACAACATTAGGAAGCTTACATCCACTCTTCTAACCACTTGAAGACAAAGCTCTTTTTGACACTTTTTGTTTACATGAAAACATATTTTTTTTTGCAAGAAAATTATGTTGAACCCCCAAACATTATATATATTTTTAAAGCAAAGGCCCTACAGAATAAAATGGTGGGTGTTGCATTTTTTTTTCTACACAGTATTTGCGCAGCGATTTTTCAAACGCATTTTTTGGGAAAAAATACACTTTTTTTAATTTTAATGCACTAAAACACACTATATTGCCCAAATGTTTGATGAAATAAAAAAGATGATCTTAGGCCGAGTACATAGATACCAACACGACATGCTTTAAAATTTCGCACAAACGCGCATTGGCGACAAACTACACACATTTTTAAAAGCCTTTAAAAGCATTTACAGGTTACCCCGTTAGATTTACAGAGGAGGTCTACTGCTAAAATTACTGCCCTCGATCTGACCTTCGCGGTGATACCTCACATGCATGGTGCAATTGCTGTTCACATATGACGCCAGACCGACGCTTGCGTTCGCCATTGGGCAAGAGCAGGGCAGGACAGGTGTGCTTTTTTTTTTTTTTTTTTTTTTATTATTAATTTTGCTTTTTTATTTTATTTTTAAACTGTTGCTTCCATATTTATGTATTTTTATCACTTTTATTGTTATCTCAGGGAATGTAAATATCCCCTATGATAGCAATAGGTAATGACAGGTACTCTTTTTTGAAAAAACTGGGGTCTATTGGACCCTAGATATTTCCTCTGCCCTCAAAGCATCTGACCACACCAAGATCGGTGTGATAAAATGCTTTCCCAATTTCCCAATGGCGCTTTTTATATCCGGGGGGGGGGGGACATTCCCTCCCACTGCTTGTAAAAGCAGTCCAGAGGCTAATTAGCCACTAGGATTGCTTTTACATGAAAGCCGGCCGCTGGCTGAAAAGAATGATACCAAGATGATACCTAAACCCGCAGGCATCATTCTGGTATAAACATTCAAAGTCCAGCAACATACCAGTACGTTGCTGGTCCTTGTTGGACATGTATTGTAATCTTTTTTTTCATGCAGCCTGTTGGCTGAACGAAAAAAAAAGATTGATCGGTGGGTATGCCCACCATTAGAATACCGCCCTTCATCCACCCACTTCTAATGATGGGCATACATGCACCATTTATATATGCCGAAGCATGGGGGCATCTTCTCGCAAAAGTTATGCCGCGTACACATGGTCAGACTTTTCCACGGGCAAGCCTCCGTCGGAATTTCGACCGTATATACGCGGCATTAGGAGCAAAATCGCTCCTCCGCCCCTGCTGCCCCCATGCTTCGGCATATATGCTTTTTTTTTTAACTGTGGTGGTGAAATCACCTCCTACAGCACTGGAGTCGCAGGGATCAGGCCTGTCTCTGCGAACGCTGCAGTTATGTGTGTTGTGTTTTGCAAGTGACAGTGATCAATCGATACTGCACTTGGGTGGCCTGGGCTGGACGGAGGGGCAAAACGCAGGTGCTAGCAGGTATCTGGGCTGATCCCGCTAACACTGCGTTTTTGGGAACCCTAAACTGCTGGGGACGCTAGTATAGATCTGATCAGATCAGATATTGATCTGTTCAGATACTATACCACTAAGGGGGGTGTATGCTTCACGTGTGGGTGTTAGCGCTACTGGTACTAACCTGACGCTGCCTGGGGTGTGACGCAGACCCTCTCTGACGCTAAAACCTAACTGATATCACCCGCCGGGCGATCAGGGGGTTAAACCTTTATTGGGTTATATACGGCGGGTGCCCTGACACTATAAAAAGCAAACTAACTAACCAGCGTCACCCGTAACACTTATATGATGATCACTGGTGAAAGGGTTAACTAGGGGCAATTAGGGGGTTACACCTTTATTAGGTAATATATGGGGGTACCCGACGCTATAAAAACCTGCGGCGAACCTAAAAAAAATTACTGGCTACCGATCAGCATCGCCGACGCTAAGACATCGATCAGAAAAATTATCGCTTAGTGACAGTGGTGATAGGGGGTGAAAGGGTTACCTGGGGGGGGCGATCAAGGGGGTTAAACCTTTATTAGGTAATATATGGGGGTACCCGACGCTATAAAAACCTGCGGCGAACCTAAAAAAAATTACTGGCTACCGATCAGCATCACCGACGCTAAGACATCGATCAGAAAAATGATCGCATAGCGACGGCGGTGCTAGGGGGTGAAAGGGTTACCTGGGGGGTGATCAAGGGGGTTAAACCTTTATTAGGTAATATATGGGGGTACCCGACGCTATAAAAACCTGCGGCGAACCTAAAAAAAATTACTGGCTACCGATCAGCATCACCGACGCTAAGACATCGATCAGAAAAATTATTGCTTAGTGACGGCGGTGCTAGGGGGTGAAAGGGTTATCTGGGGGGTGATCAGGGGGTTAAACCTTTATTAGGGGGGGTTAGGGGGCTACACTGGACCTAAAACTAAATGTAGTGACACTTTTACAGTCACAAATGTCACTGATTGCAGTGATCACTAAATAAATGGTCACTGCAATCAGTGACACTGTGACTGGGGGCTGGGGGGGGGGGCTGGGGGGTGATCTGGGGGTGTCTGGGGGGGCGATTTATGTGCCTATGTGTCCTGGTGTCAGTGTAGTGTTTGTTGTGTGTACTAACCTGGCATCTTCTCCTGTACGGCGCTCGGTATATGTGAGCGCCCCAGGAGAGATGACATCACTTCCTCCTTCCTGGCAGGCAGGGGAAGCTCTCTCATTCGCCGGGAGCGATCGAGAGGGGGTGGCCGGAATCGAACGGCCGTCCCCTCATGCCGGATCGCTCCCGAAGGTAAAACGACCACCCACTGTAAAGAAGGGGGGTCCGATCGGACCCCCCAACTATACAAAGGCAATCACGTACATATACGTGATTCTGCCTGTCGGTGCCATTCTGCTGACGTATATTTACAGTGGGCGGTCGTTAAGTGGTTAAACAACACCGCCACACCGCCGTAAGGCTCGGACGCAGTGGCGTAGCGTGGGTTGTCAGCGGCCGGGGCAAGGTAAGTAATTTGCGCCCCCTAACCTGCGGAATTTTCACACTCCCCAAGTCCCTTCCCTTCCCACAATAGTACTGACATACCTGATTCCTACACTGACCACTAATCTACCTGATTCCTATACTGACCACTACACTAACCTCTATACTGACCTACATGATTCCTATACTGACAACTACACAGACCTACCTGATTCCTACATCGACCACTACACTACACACTAACCTACCTGATTCCTATACTGACCACTACACTACACTAACAACTGACCTATCTCATTCCTATACTGACCCTTACACTAACCTACCTGATTCCTACATCAACCACTACACTACACTGACCTACCCCATTCCTATACAGACCACCTAACACTGACCTACCCGATTCCTATACAGACCACTACACTGACCTACCCGATTCCTATACAGACCACTACACTGACCTACATGATTCCTATACTGACCACTACACAATACACTACCCACTGACCACTACACTATACTACTACACAATACACTACACTACCCACTATACTGACCTATCTCATTCCTATACTGACCCTTACACTAACCCACCTGAGTCCTACATCGACCACTACACTGACCTACCCGATTCCTATACTGACCATTACACAATACACTACACACCACAATAACCTACCTGATTCCTATACTGACCACTACACTACACTGACCTACCCGATTCCTATACTGACCACTACACATCACACCACGCTAACTACCTGATTCCTATACTGACCACTACACTATACTACTACACAATACACTGACCACTACATACCACATCACACTAACCTACCCGATTCCTTTACTGACAACTACACTACTACACAATACACTAACTACTAGACACCACACTGACCGAATTCCTATACTGACCCTTACACTAACCTACCTGATTCCTACATCAACCACTACACTACACACTGACCACACCAAACTAACCTGCCCGATTCCTATACTAACCACTACACTAACCTACCCGATTCCTATACAGACCACTACACTATACAATACAAACTACACACTGACCTACCTGATTCCTATACTGACCACTACACAAACTATACTACCCACAGACCGCTGCACAATACACACTGACTGCAGTGCTACACAATACACACTGACTGCTACACAATACTCTAGCCACAGACCAATACACTTCACGTTACACTGACTTTCTGGCTGCTCTCCCCAGACCATACCCTCTCCCCCCGGGCCAGCAGCAAAACTCACGAGGGAGTCTCTCGCCTTTTTTTCTTGCTGCTCTGCCTCTGCGCCGCCGCCTGTCGATGGGGACATGATCATCACGGATCCATTCCGGAGAGGAGGAGAAGACAGCGAGCGTCCACAGCTCGCAGCGAAGGCCAGCACTCCTGCTCCCCCGCGATTAAGGATAGGCCAGCCCCGCCCGCCGCACATGACTACTTTCACCCAATCACAGGGCGCCAGGGGCCGGCCTGAGACTAAACATGGCGACCAGAGCGCGAGGTCACGGAAATTAAAATTACAATTATGAAGCGAGGGTGACACATACTGGCGCAGGATCCCCCCCCCCCCAAATGTTGCGCCCGGGGCTTTTGCCCCCTCGCACCCCCCACGCTACGCCACTGTTCGGACGTAAGAGACCAGTAAGATGGACCATACCTCCACTCTCTCTTGGCCATATGAATATCTGCCAAGGAGGTGAGCCTAGTCTCTTGCAAAAATAAAATTTCAGCATCTAATTGGCTGAACAAAAAGAATGCCATAGAACGAGCTCTTACTGACTTAATGCTGGCAACATTTATTGTAACCACTTTGTAACGGAGGGGGAACCATTTGGGTTATTGAGTGGATTGCTTCTTAGCTCCCCTCTGCTGCTCATCACCAGAAGCTTCCCTCTTTCTTGAGACCGCCTCCAACTCCATTTCAGAATCAGAACTTTGCTCTGAAGAAGCCCCAGATGAGGAAATATCTACCTTGGAGGCCCTATGACGGTTAGAGACCGCCTGCTTCTTCCGCCTCCCAACCTTCCTTCTCTCCTCCAGGTACTGCAGGTCAGCTTCAGAGAAGACTTCTTTACAAAGAAAGGAGCAACACCCTTTTTGATGCTCTCTACCACTCCTGTTGGGTACAGTAGGCTGGGGGGACACAGAGACAGATACAGAAGGAATACTTACAGACACAGGAGGGGTGGCCACAAGAACTGGACAGGGATCCTGAACAGGACCAGGGGAGACAGTCACTGCAGAGGAGGATGGCACACCAGGGCCTCACCCTTCAACCCGTCCAGCCTCAACAAGTCATCGATCACCTCCTTCTCCATGTTGTGCCAGGCTTCAGAACATCTACTGTAGGGGTGGCCAAGGCGCAGGCACAGATTGCACCTGATCATCTGGGTGCAGTCCTTGGCCATATGACCCTCACCCTGACACACTAAACATATCAAGGCTGAACAGGAGGAGCTCAAATGCCCCTTTTCTCCACAACGGTGACACAGCTTCGGCTGACCAGGGTAGAAAATAGTATCCCTCCCTATAAAAGCGGATTTTCATCCCTGACCAACCTGTTACCGACAAACCCCCAGTCCAGATGTTCCGTTCATCAAGCATTTTATCGGGCTTAGTCAAAACCTCACCATAGTTCCCTAACCAGACCTCTAGGTACCGAGCAGGAACACTCTCATTATTGAGTATGATGGTTATCTTTTTCACTGTTGACCTTTGTGAAACTGCAACTAGGGCCAGACCTTCCCATTGGAGTCTTGACCTGCACCGAGCCTCATATCGCTCCGAGAACAGGTCAAGACCCTCTGGCCTGGTGAGGCTAGTAGTATATTCCCGGCTCCCAGCTACATGTATTATTGCATATTAGTTATTTGCCCCAAAACCCATCTCGAATATCATATCCACCGCCGCACGCCATGCCGGAGGGATTGTACCACCTTCCCATTTAAGAATAACTACATTTTGTCTCGGACCCCCATCAGAAGCCAGAGACCCAAGACCAGATCCTGGGGTGCTCAAAGTGGTAGGCCGCAGGGGGAAAACCCGCCTGGGAGTGAAGTTACCAGGAGCACAACGTACCACCTGAGCAAATGTAGGCTTATCAGGGCCAAGGCCCCACACTGATGTAACATTAGTCTGTACAATACTTTTATTATTAACTGCTTGAACGGAGTTGGTAGGATTGTTCTTCACACATTTAGTGATAGGATTGTTCATCACATCTGTACTGGGATGATTGTTATCAGCCAGGCACACATTCAAGATCCCATCAGGTATAGTCACAGTTTCTGCTGCAATACCAGCTGTTTCCTGAAGCTGCACTGTAGAGTCTTCAGCAGCTTTGGGGCAAACAGCTTTGGACTCAGCTAAAGGAGGGTTAACAGGTTTGGCTGACACTTGTAGTTCCTTTGCAGGAATGAAATTTTTTAAATGCAACTTTTGCTGCACTGCAGCATCAGCAGGTACAACATTGCTGCACACATGATTAGTAGCCTGATTGTCATTGGGCACATTGTCAGCATCAGTCACGGTGTTGAATGGCACAAAAAACGTTTTATCCACTGTAACAAGCCCCTGCTCGCTCGGTTCCACTCTCCCGACACTCCTCTGCTGCTATTGGATCAGATTGCAGATCGCAACGTCTGATGGTTCAGTCATCCGATGCTCCGGGATTCGAACTACAGCTATGTCCTGTTCGAATCCAGTTGTGATAGCTTAGAACAAACACCAGGCAGGCTGTTTGTAAGTTCAAACAGGACTCCTTTATTGGATGCACACACACTTTTATACATAGCAGTTTGAACACCCCGCCCAAACAACCACTTTTCTATTGGTCAATTGTAAAGTACACTCTAGTCCTCACTTAGGTTCTCTTGGCCATGCAAATGAGGACTTGAAACAGGGTCAGCAGGGATTGGTCCGATAGCTTGTATAGGAGGACTGAGATGTGTAATGACACAGAGAAGTCCCAGGAGATAATTAAAGTACATAAACAAACAAATGGTCAAACACAGAACAATGCCTTCCTTCCAGACCGTGGAGCCGTCTGGAGGGGGTTAGCTTTCAGACAGGACGGAGGACCCTCCCCCACTGTGTAATAGAATCAAAAGAGAAATACTTGAGTATTTCAAGGATCATGACATCCACCATACGGGACTTGACAGGCTTTACCTTATCAGGCACATCATCAGTAATGTCCTCATCATTAAATACCAGCTGACTCTCCCGCATAGGTGACCCCATTGTCTGAATCACTCTTAACATGCCCCCAGATTCCTGGGAAGGCGTGGGGCTGCTTACCTCTCCCTGAGGGGGCAGGTGGTCTGAACTGGGGGTCTCCTCCTCCTCCACCTCCATCTTTGTCATCCTTGCAAACCTTCGGTCATTGCAAAACTTCTCCTTGAAGGGCCCATCTCTGCCCTCCGTCATGGCCACAATGGTCCCCTGGTGTTCCACCCGGACTTTAGCCAGTTGGATTTCCGAATTCCATGGATCCAAGTTTCTGGCTGTGCAAAAGCTTCAGCTCCACTCAGCTTGTAGAAGTGGTCTCTCTCCTTATTTAGGACTTTAATTCCGGCCATCACTCGTTCCCGAATGACCTCCGAACCTTCATCCTCATCAGGGGCAGAGAGATCACCAGCCATGACTTGTACAGAGGCAGGCATGTTACCTGAGGGACCAGGAGATGGCTGCGAGCTTCCAGTAGGAGAGGCCCTCCATGGCTTCCCCAGAAAGGGGCCTGGAGGGCTGGGAGATATTTCACCACACTCCCCTCTCACACAGATCACCTGCAGCAGCCTCAGAATCACAGCAGGAAAGACACCTTCCTCGTGACACACCTGTGCTCCAATGATGGGTGGGGCACTATTTCTTCCACCGACACCAATGATGGGGCATTATTCCTCCAACTGACACCAATGATGGGGCACTACTCCTCCCACTGACACAAATGATGGGGGACTACTCCTACCTACTGACACCAACGATGGGGCACTATTCATTCCATTGACACCAATGATGGGGCACTATTCCTCCCACCAACACCAATGATGGGGCACTATTCCTCCCACCAACACCAATGATGGGGCACTATTCATTCCACTGATGCCAACGATGGGGCACTATTCGTCCCACTAACACCAATGATGGGGCACTATTCCTCTCACTGACACCAATGATGGGACACTATCCCTCCCACTGACACCAACAATGGGGCACTAATCCTCCCCCTTACACCAATGAGGCACTATTCCTTCCACTGACACCAATGGTGGGGCACTATTCCTCCCACTGACACCAATGGTGGGGCACTATTCCTCCCACTGACACCAATGGTGGGGCACTATTCCTCCCACTGACACCAATGGTGGGGCACTATTCCTCCCACTGACACCAATGGTGGGGCACTATTCCTCCCACTGACACCAATGGTGGGGCACTATTCCTCCCACTGACACCAATGGTGGCGCACTATTCCTCCCACTGACACCAATGGTGGGGCACTATTCCTCCCACTGACACCAATGGTGGGGCACTATTCCTCCCACTGACACCAATGATGTGGCACTATTCCTCCCACAATGGGACATTATTCCTTCCACTGACATCCACAATTGGGCACTATTCCTTACACTGACACCAATGATGGGGTGCGTTTCCTCCCACTGACACCATTGATGGGGCATTATTCCTCCCACTGACACCAATGATGGGGCACAATTCCTCCCACTGACACCAATGATGGGACACTATTCCTCCCCCTAATATCAAAGAGGGCACACTGTTTACTTCCAGTAACACCAGGACATTTTCTACTCCCGCTGCAATAGTCCGACCCCCCTAAAGTTTGAAGGACAGTAAACTGGCCCTTTGTTAGAACCCCTGCTCTAGACCATAGACTATACATATTAAGTTCCTGGAAGTCTCCCCTGATATGTTTTATCCCTGAGACCTTTCGCCATTTTTGTTACCCGTTGTGACAGCAGGAAGGTAAAGTCACCTGGTTGCATCCAGGGGGGTAGATATATTTCGCCCAGATTCAGGCTTTACGCCGATTTATACAGCTAGGTGGAGAGTTGTATAAGCCCAGCTGAGACTAGTGGGCTCATTGATGACTCATACCTCTAGGGAGAGGGCTGGGCGTCGTGCAGGCAGGGAGTTGATGAGGCCAGCTGAAGCCTGTCAGTTCGTTTAAGGCCTCTATAAAAACTCCCAGATTCATTAGATGTTAGCTCATGCCTGGAAGCAGACCTGTGTGGACTGTCTAGGGAGAGTGAACCCCTGTGCGGTGAGAGAAAGCCTGTGTGGCTATATTTTGCTTGGACATTTAAAACCAGGGACTAGGACAGCACTAGGCTGATCCCAGTTGTTAGTTAGGAAACCTGTATGTTTAGTCAGAGGTCAAGTTGACCAGGATTTATTTTGTTTGTTTCTTTTGCTTTGCTGTGTTTTTGTCACTGTAAATAGAAAATAAACGGCACCTTTTTGATTTTGAAAACCACAACCTCCGTCTGCTGGGCCTGTTTTTGTGTGGGGAGCCCATCCCGGGGGTCACACACACCCGCTGCCGAGCTAACCCCCTCACAGTTGGTGGAGAACCAGTGGCAGTTTTTTTTTAAGCCAGCATGGAGGAGATACTGAAACAGCTGGCTCTAGCAAATGCCAATCAACAGCAGACAAATGCAGGTTTGCAAAGGAGCCTTGCAGCCCAGCAGCAGACAAACGCAACTTTGCAACAGAGTCTGGAGGCTCAACAACGAGCCCAGCAGCAATCTGAGGCCCGCTTCATAGACCTGTTGCAGAAGCAAGAGCAGAGACTACAACAACAGATGGAAGCAGTAATGCAGCAACGTCCGCAGACCAGTGAGGAAAGCCGTCCCACTAATACCGCGTCCTTTGGGGTGAGTCGTTTATTGACAAAAATGACTGGAGAGGATGATCCAGAGGTATTTTTGACCACATTTGAAAGGACCGCTGAAAGAGAAAAGTGGCCTGAGGAGCAGTGGGCTGGACTGGTGGCTCCTCTGTTAACGGGTGAATCGCAGAAAGCTTACTATGACCTAGAGCCTGACCAAGCAAAAGACTATGTGATGCTAAAAGCTGAAATATTGGCAAGGCTGGGTGTCACCCTGGCTGTCCGGGCTCAGCGTGTGCATAACTGGACTTTCCAGCTTGGAAAACCCCCCAGGTCTCAAATGTATGATCTCATTCACCTGAGCAGAAAGTGGCTACAGCCAGAGACTTTGTCCGCACCAAAGATTGTGGAACGTGTTGTAATGGATCGGTTTTTGAGAGCTCTTCCTACTGCCATCCAAAAGTGGGTAAGCCATGGAGACCCAGAGACGGCCGATGGTCTTGTGGATCGTGTGGAGAAATACTTGGCTACAGAGAACCTGACGGCCTCTTCCAGAGACACTCGGACTTTCCACCCTAAGACCAGACCATCCCCAGGGGCGGATAAGATGATTCCAAGGGGTAAGGGTGGAGAGAGTGAGAGGGTGGGAGCTCTACCCCAAGTTTGGCGAGAACAGCCTGGGAAATCAGCGGCTCAAGAGGCGGCAAGAAGGATCATTTGCTACCGCTGCCGGCAAGCGGGACATATTGCAGCAAATTGCCCGGTTTTGGAGGAACCCATGCAGTGTGACTTTCTGACGGGCAGACGTCAGTCGCTGTGTGCGACAGTCGCATGCACTGCCATTCGGGGAACTGAGAAACATTTATGCAAAATGTGTATTAATGGTAGAAATGTTGTGGTATTGCTGGATTCAGGTAGCCTTGTGACCCTGATAAAGGCTGAATTAGTTAAAACAGAGGTCTCTGGGAATAGCAAGGTAGCTGTTATTTGTGTGCATGGGGACACCCGAGAGTATCCAGTGACTACAGTGTGTTTCGAGACCCCCAAAGGTACCCTTTCTCATCCAGTGGGCTTAGTGTCTCAGTTACCGCATGACGCCATTGTGGGAAGGGATTTTCCGAAGTTCTGGGAACTGTGGGATGATCCTGAGCCCCCCACTGGTGCCCCTATGTACCAGGAATATGATAGCCAGAACTCCTCTGAGAGTGGTGAGGACTCTCCCGAATTTCCCTTGTCAGTATTGGCAGGGGAGACTCAAGAAACTGGAGAGGAGCCCACCTCCTCAGACGAAAACCTACCGTCTGTGGAGTTTTCTGATCTTGAGGTTCACAGGGAAAACTTTGCCACAGAACAGTTGAAAGACCCCGCCCTAATAAAGGCACGGGAAAACGTAGTGAAAATAGATGGCGAGTTAGTGAACCCAGATAATACCTGCACTTACCCATACTTCAGCGTAGAGAAGGACCTACTGTATCGGGTGGCAAAAAGGGCAGAAGAAACCGTTGAGCAGCTTGTGGTGCCCAAACCTTACAGGAAGTTGGTGTTGGAGTTGGCCCATGGGCACATTCTTGGAGGTCATCTGGGGACAGAGAAAACCCGAGAGAGGGTATTACAGAGATTCTATTGGCCTGGGGTGATGAAGGACATAGAAAATTATTGTTCCTCCTGCCCTGTGTGTCAGAGGTCGGCCCCGATGCCACACTTCCGTAGCCCGCTGGTCCCTCTACCCATCATTGAGGTCCCGTTTGAGAGAATCGCAATGGATTTGGTAGGTCCTATAATCAAGTCCGCTAGGGGGCACCAGTACATATTGGTTATATTGGACTATGCCACCCGTTATCCAGAAGCGATCCCTCTCAGAAATACCTCGGCCAAAACCATAGCCAAAGAGCTATCTCTTGTTTTTAGCCGGGTGGGTATTTGTAAAGAACTGCTTACGGACCAAGGTACACCCTTTATGTCCCGGGTTATGAAGGAGCTGTGTAAATTGTTCAAAGTGACGCAATTACGTACATCTGTGTATCACCCCCAAACCGATGGGCTGGTTGAAAGATTCAACAAAACCCTAAAACAAATGTTGAAGAAAGTGGTGGATAGGGATGGAAAGGATTGGGACTGTCTACTTCCTTATTTGATGTTTGCTATTAGGGAGGTGCCCCAATCCTCTACGGGATTCTCCCCCTTTGAGTTACTGTATGGGAGACACCCAAGAGGGCTGTTGGATATTGCCAAGGAAACTTGGGAAAGTGAGAGTTCTCCCCACAGGAGTGTGATTGAGCATGTCGCCCTGATGCAAGATCGAATTGCACAGGTAATGCCCATCGTGAAGGAACATTTGGCCCAAGCGCAGTTGGCACAGCAGAGAGTGTACAACCGTGGAGCCAAGACCCGTACCTTTTCCCCGGGGGATAGGATATTGGTACTTGTCCCTACGGTTGAAAGTAAATTCCTTGCCAAATGGCAAGGCCCCTACGAGATAATGGAAAAAGTGAGCGAAGTGAATTACAAGGTCAGACAACCAGGAAGGCGAAAGCCCGAACAGATCTATCACGTTAATCTGTTGAAAGCCTGGAGGGATAGAGAGTCCCTAGTCGCAGACACTTGGTCACCAGCTCAAACTGGTTGCGTGATTCCTGAGGTTGGAATCGCAGCCACCTTGTCACAACCCCAACAACAGGAGGTTAAGGAGTTTGTGCTTCGCAACAAGGAGGTATTCTCTGAGCTGCCGGGACAAACATCTGGGGTAGAGCATGACATTATTACCCCGCCCGGTGAAAGGGTGAAGTTAAAACCCTATCGGATCCCAGAGGCCCGACGGGAGGCAATACGGGAGGAAGTACAGAAAATGCTGAACTTAGGGGTGATAGAGGAGTCCCAAAGTGATTGGTCTAGTCCCATTGTGTTGGTGCCTAAACCGGATGGGAGCTGGCGATTTTGTAACGATTTTCGTCAGTTGAACAAAGTTACAAAATTTGACACCTACCCCATGCCACGTATAGATGAGTTGATCGACCGGCTGGGAACAGCCCGATACATGACGACTCTTGACCTCACAAAAGGGTATTGGCAAATCCCCCTGGCCAAGTCAGCCAAAGAGAAAACCGCATTTGTAACCCCAGACGGGGCGTTCCAATATAAAAGAATGCCGTTCGGGTTACAGAATGCGCCGGCCACATTCCAGCGGAAAATGGACCAGATGCTGAGGCCCCATCGGAAGTATGCTGCGGCTTACCTGGATGACGTAATTGTCCATAGCACAGATTGGGCCTCACATCTGCCAAAAGTGCAAGCAGTCCTGGACTCTGTTCGGGAAGCAGGGTTTACGGCTAACCCCAAGAAGTGTACCATTGGGCAGGAGGAGGCCAAATATCTTGGGTACACCATTGGGAGGGGAGTAATAAAACCCCAACTCAACAAAGTCGAGGCCATCCAGAGTTGGCCACGTCCCAACAGCAAGAAGCAGGTACGAGCCTTTCTGGGAATCGCTGGGTATTATCGGCGATTCATTCCCCACTTTGCTTCTAAGGCTGTGCCCCTAACCAACCTGACGAAGGGGAAAGGGTCGGTCATGATTAAATGGACCCCCGAGGCTGAGGCAGCATTCCAATTCTTGAAACAAGCCTTATGTAGCCAGCCAGTGTTGTACTCACCCGACTTCTCTAAAGACTTTGTCGTACAAAGTGATGCGTCAGATGTGGGGTTAGGAGCAGTATTGTCCCAGGTCTGGAACGGGGAAGAGCACCCAGTCATTTACCTCAGCAGGAAGTTGAAGTCCCATGAGGTAAATTACGCCACCGTTGAAAAGGAGTGTTTAGCGGTGAAGTGGGCTCTAGATTCCCTTCGGTACTACCTGCTAGGTAGGCACTTTGACATGGTTACGGATCACGCTCCGTTAAAGTGGATGGCTCAAAACAAGGAAACAAATAGAAGAGTGAATAGGTGGTTCCTGGCCCTCCAGGAATTCAACTTCACAGTAAAGCATCGCCCTGGCGTTCAAATGGGGAATGTGGATGCTTTGTCTCGAGTACATGAATGCCTGATTGCTGGTGTTCCAACCCCGAGGTTAAAACAAGAGGGGGGGGTATGTGACAGCAGGAAGGTAAAGTCACCTGGTTGCATCCAGGGGGGTAGATATATTTCGCCCAGATTCAGGCTTTACGCCGATTTATACAGCTAGGTGGAGAGTTGTATAAGCCCAGCTGAGACTAGTGGGCTCATTGATGACTCATACCTCTAGGGAGAGGGCTGGGCGTCGTGCAGGCAGGGAGTTGATGAGGCCAGCTGAAGCCTGTCAGTTCGTTTAAGGCCTCTATAAAAACTCCCAGATTCATTAGATGTTAGCTCATGCCTGGAAGCAGACCTGTGTGGACTGTCTAGGGAGAGTGAACCCCTGTGCGGTGAGAGAAAGCCTGTGTGGCTATATTTTGCTTGGACATTTAAAACCAGGGACTAGGACAGCACTAGGCTGATCCCAGTTGTTAGTTAGGAAACCTGTATGTTTAGTCAGAGGTCAAGTTGACCAGGATTTATTTTGTTTGTTTCTTTTGCTTTGCTGTGTTTTTGTCACTGTAAATAGAAAATAAACGGCACCTTTTTGATTTTGAAAACCACAACCTCCGTCTGCTGGGCCTGTTTTTGTGTGGGGAGCCCATCCCGGGGGTCACACACACCCGCTGCCGAGCTAACCCCCTCACACCGTCTCCAGACTCATTCTATCTTATCAATATCTTTTTGTAACTAAGGTCTCCAGAGCGTTACAGGGTATTCTAAATATGATCTCACTAAAGATCTACGAAGGGGAATCAGGACCTCCTTCCTCCTGCTGGTAGTATCCTAGAATTGAATTTGCTTTTCCCACTACGCACTCGGTATTGCATGTTATTAATCTAATGCAAAAAGTAGTGTAAAGCCAGCTTTACAAATATGCATTGTGGTAATGCGTGTTACTGCAATGCACAGGTATGGACGATTGGTCGTGCATTATGGTGCAGTTAGGCCAAATGCCTTCAAGAATTCATTTCTGCTAACAATACACGCTTATGAGGCCAATGGTGTAATCACTTTTTCCACAGTACACCAAAAGTTTTGATTCAAGTATATTGCCATTGTATAGACACGGTTTGAAATAAGATGTAAAATTCTATATATGACCATTTTCTTCCTATATTGCTTGTTCACAAAGGAGAATAAATTCAGTTCAGTTAAAGCATTATAGTCAAACTATAAACTGATATATCCATTTCCACATTGTGTTGCAATTTTTCTAGCCTTCACCTAATAAATTAAATGATCTTGAAGTTTGCCATCCTACTTTTTCATATCAGCTCTGTTTACTTTTCTAAGGCCCGAGAGCCGGTTCACACAGGGGCGACTTGGGATCCGACTTCAAGTCGCGCGACATGAGAAAATCAATGGAAGTGAATGAGAGCCGTCTTAATGTACACTACTGAAGTCGCTCCGACTTCAGAAAAGGTTCCTGTACTACTTCAAGGCGACTTCTAGGCAACTTGTGTCCATTGATTTCAATGGAAGTTGCCTCCAAAGTCGGATCACTGTCTTAACTGAAGCAACTTTTCAGGAAGAGAAAATGGTTTTCTCAGGCAAACCCCTCCCTCCCACACAGGGCCGCTGATAGGGGGGGACCACCAGCCCTCCTGTAGGGGGTCCAGGCACACAGGGGGGCCCGGACAGCAGGAGGATCGGTGGAGCAGAGAATAAAGAATGACAGCGTCTCTCACCGAGCAACTCAAAGCCGGTTTCTCTCCATCTCGCTCCCGCCGGCTTTCAGCTGCTAGATGAGAGACGCAGGGCTGGATTTAGGGGATGCCGGGGTGGGTTGTTATGCCCCCCTGGCCGGCCGCAGCTGAGCTCCTTCCCCCGCCCCCACTCACAGCTGGGATGAGGAGGCGGCAGCTTGGAGCCTGGAGCGGTGAGAGAAGAAGTGCCAGCAGGAGGTGTGCTGTGTTTTGTTGCTGCCGGGAGGTGAGCACTGAGCAGCCTTTGGAGGAAATGGGGGCGCTGTGTGTGTACAGTGCAATGCAATCTACAGTAAGAGCGATCCGGTCTCATATACTATAAAGACCAGCACCCTTCTGACAGGAGGGGGGAACAAAACACAGCACACCTCTTCCTGGCTGTGTTTGCATTGGCAAATGTAATGAGGATTTGGGGAGGGCGATATGTGTGAGGAGGAAGAATGGGGGGATATGTGCTGGGAGGAGAGATTTTGGGGGGGCAGGGGGGTAATTTAGAGGGGGTTGTGCTAGGAGGGGGGATTTTTAAAAAAAATTCTCACAAAAAAAGTTATATATAAAAACCTTTATCATACTTTTGCCAGAAACCAGGTTTGTAAATGGGCAGTTCAATCCCCACCCCAATCCTTCCTGTTTCCTGCTGTTTTATCAGTCCCTTGTAACTCATTTTGAATGATGCAGTCAATCAAATGAGAATGGAGAGGCCCTACATTGTTCTGTGCACTCATGGTCTCTGCCCCTTATTTCAGAGCATAATACTGTAGCTGCTGAATTTTAATAAAAGGACACACTTCTCCAGTGATTCAGCACTGTCTTCACCCGGGCCTGTTCTTCGCTGGTCTTAGGGTCCTCGGTGCTGCCATGCTAACTGTGGGAAGCTGGCTGTGACTCCTTGTGGCTTCACAGCCAGCTCCCCACTGTCCATGCGCAAGCTGCTTTGCATCCTATGAATGGTCCCTACAGCCTTCTGGGACCTGTGACATGTCCCAAGAGGTTGTGAGGGGGGCCAAACTTCCACTTGAATTGCCTAGGTGATCCAGGTAAATGTGAAAGAAGTTCAGCTTTAAGATCATAAGCCTTATGAGACATTGATAAATGGAACAAGAAGCTGGTTTCCCATTACATGAACCATAAATAAAAACAAAGAGTCATTCTTTTTAATGTAAGCAGTAGCTGAGAGGTAAACCTGCACAACATTAACTACATCTATGCAGTGAAAGGAAAACTCCATTTGATGTACAGGGGCAGGAAAGAGAGATGGAAGCACACTTCCGGGATGAGGTGAAAGGCCAAAACCACCTTTAAAATTAAGAGGTTTCAGGCCTCAATATCACTTTATTCTTGTGTAGGACCCCATTAGGTTCTTTAGTCAGGTGGTTGTGACTACCGGGATCTGATAGGTCACAAGAGGGGCACCCTATACAAAATTTTAAAACAATGAATGGGAGGCTAGCAGTCTTTGGAATAAGATTGCAAGGGCCAAGATGTGTCCTCTAATAGTAGATTTCCTAGGTTTTAGGTTCTAGCGTAGGAATTACTGACGCAGAGGGATTCCGGCTCTCAAAACCTGGGGATTAACAGCCATGCCATTAAAGCCAGCAACTGTGAAACAGGGTGGTAGACCAATCTTTGAAATAGAAGGTCCGGTTCATCTGGAAAAGCCCATGTGGTGTCTGCCAAAAGTCAGGTTAAAGAAGCATATCCACCTGGATCAGTTCAGAGCTAAAAGGATCAAAGGAATCAATCTTGAGGAGTAGACAGGGAAGCAGTCTCACAGGAGGATAAGGCTGTGCACAGCATCCTCTGCTTCTGCTAGAGTAGTGGTTCTCAACTCCTGTCCTCAGGACCCACTAACAGGCCAGGTTTGCAAGATAACTCAAATACATCACAGGTGATCTAATTTGCTGCTCAGTGATTGCAGTATTCTAGTCTGCATCTCCCCAAGGTAATGCTTAAAATCTGGCCTGTTAGTGGGTCCTGGCGTTGATAACCACTGTGCTAGAGGATCACTGCATATGGAGACAAACCTGTCCAGTTTGTTGCAGATTCTAGAGGTCATGAAGTCCACATCTGGCATTCACCTGTGACACAGGTCTTGAAACACTTCCGGGTGTAGGGACCATTACTTTGGATTCAGGCACTGCTGACTGAGGCAGTTTGTCTGCCAATTGTCCACACCTGAAATGTGAGCAGACAAAAGACGGCAACTTGGAATTCTGCCTGGGCAATATACTTGCAGAGACAGCAAAATCGCACAAAGCTCCAGAACGTTGATAGGTAGATGAGATTCTTCTCTGCACTGTCCAACGAACAGTGGACTATACATACATACCTGTTTTATCTACAAAAATGTGATTTGCTCTCCTACTTCCTGTTCAATAAATGTGTTAATCAGTCTGCACTTAGAGGCGCCTCTGTACCCTTCTTCTACCTTATATGGAATACTACAACAGTACAGGGGTGCAATCTGAGACATACTGTTGACTGTGTTTCTTTTTTTTCAGTAAAAATTGTGGATCCCCCTAAAACAATCCTCCACGGATATACCACCTACCTCCCTAATGTGGGTAAACCCACAACATAGGTCACAGTAAACATACTCTGTTGACACAGATGTCCTCACTTCTTCAAACCTGGTCATGCTAAACACCACTCTTACACTGTCCTCCTATGTGGAACCACTGACCCCTTTTCTTGGGTAACCCCCAGTCCCCCCCCCCTCAGTTTAACAATCAGCTATTTCATTTAATGGGAGACTCATGACCATTCTCCTATCTGCATTTCTCTCAGGTTACTAATCCATCTGTCCCCTGATCAATAACCTTATGCAGGATGTTAAGTGTTAATTGAAAATAATGACACTAAGCACAAGGAACAGGTACATAGGGACCTGACTCCCATGGAATTGGAATAACCAGCATAGATGCTTACAACACACTGGTAATTCCTATATGGTTTCTAGACTATATTAAACTTAATTGACCCATGCATTTCCACACTGACCGCTTTACAAAGCAGACTGGAATACATAGTTGGGTTGTTCCCTTAGAAAAGGAGACTTGAACATGTGTTTCCTCTTAACCCACAAAACTTTGATCTCCAGTCCAAAATTGCAAACTTCTCACATGCTGGTACCATTGTCTGGCCACCCTTTGCCCTTTTTAGAACACTATCTAAGACCTATATACACACCTGACTAGCACCTCTTCAAACTTTCCCCTGAGAATGACCTGTTTTCTGCCATACCAGAATCTCGATTATCCTTAGCTGGTAGAGTACTAATTCCAAGGAACTGGAAGTTGACAGCAACTACCCCCCAGTGGTTAACAGAGGTTAACTGTCTAATGTAACTTGTCAAACAGTAGTCTCGAGTACACCAGGGCTTGACAAATTTGCTTGGAATCTGGGAGCCAGCTAAAAAAGTTAGGAGCCAGGAACGCGCCCTGTCCCGCCGAGCTCGTGCGCAGAAGCGAACGCATACGTGAGTAGCGCCCGCATATGAAAGCGGTGTTCAAACCACACATGTGAAGTATCGCCGTGATCGGTAGATCGAGAGCAATAATTCTAGCCCTAGGCCTCCTCTGTAACTCAAAACATGCAACCTGTAGAATTTTTTAAACGTCGCCTATGGAGATTTTAAAGGGTAAAAGTTAGTCGCCATTCCACGAGCGGACGCAATTTTGAAGCGTGACATGTTGGGTATCAATTTACTCAGCGTAACATTATCTTTCACAATATAAAAAAAAATTGGGCTAACTTTACTGTTGTCTTATTTTTTTATTTAAAAAAAAAAAAGTGTATTTTTTCCCAAAAAGTGCGCTTGTAAGACCGCTGCGCAAATACGGTGTGACAGAAAGTATTGCAACGACCGCCATTTTATTCTCTAGGGTGTTAGAATAAAAAATATATATAATGTTTGGGGGTTCTAATTAGAGGGAAGGAGATGGCAGTGAAAACAGACAGGGAAACTCCATTAGCATTGCTGCTTGTCCTGTCATACCAACGGCCACCACAAGATGGCGCTAGATCACAGAAGGATGCATAGGCCTGCAGAAGGCCGCAAAGCCGCGGCCTCAATTACCGGCTGGCGCGGCCCGACGCGATCCCGCGGCGCGGAGGGGGGGGGTACGGAGACACAGGTTACCCCAGATGTGCTGCCCCAGGCGCCAGGTCGCTAATGCTAGTCGCAATGGCGACCTGGCGCCCGGGGTTTGTCGAGCCCTGGAGTACACGATAGATACCCAAATGTTATTGAGACCTGGAATGTCTGGATTGACTTTATTAATTCTAGACATCTCAGGGTTTTCAACCAGGTTAACCTAATTTTCCTAAACAGGCCAGTGGCGGCACCTGGTGCGATAAAACATGATGTCACCCCGCCCCCCCATCGTCTAAAGAACTATGTGCAGAGTGCCCCTCACCCCCAAATACCCCCTCCTAGCACAATTCCTATTTCTCCTTCCCTCATTTCCCTTCTCAGCACAAACCCCCCCCAATATTCCCCCACTTAATTAAAATCTTCACCCCCATATGCCCCCTTCCAGTACAAATACCCCCTCTCAGCCCATTACTTCCCCTCAATTTCCCCCTACCAGCACAAGTCATCACCCTCATATACCCCCTTTCAGCACAAATCCCCCTTCTCAGCACAAAATGCTCCCCATATCCCTCTTCCCAGTATAAATCCCCCCAAACCCCTCCTTATACAATTTTACCCCCCAAATCCTCATTTCAGCACAAATCATTCCCCCATCTCCCCCCTCCCTGCACAGATCCCCCCTCAGCACAAATCCCTTCTTTTAGCATAAATCCCTCCCAAACCCCTCCTTCTTACACAAATGATCTTATGAACCCCCTTCTGATCACAAATCCCCACCCGCATATACCCCTTTCAGTAATAAACTCCTCTTCTTGCCCAAATTCTCTTATTCCCCCACCCAAGCCCCCCTTAGCACAAATCCTCTTATTTAATCCCTCTCTGCCAATTTCCCCCTAAAAGCACAACCACCACCCCAATACAAAGGCACTCGCCTCCAGATTTTCCCATAAAAAAACCTCTTAATCCCGCTCAGCATAAATCCTTCCTCTTATCGCACAAATCCTCAGATCCATGCCCCCAGCACAGACTTACCGGTTATCAGTTACTGGGACCTCAGAGCCGGGAGATCTCCTTCCCAGGCTCCTCCTCCTGTCCCGTCAGAAGACATGCCAAAGCAGAGGAGGAACCTGCAGGAAACTTCCCTCGGCGCTGTGACACTGCTAACATGCAGCTGGCTGGGACAGATACAAGCTGCTAAAGTGTCAGCAATCACTGCGCTGGAAACTCGGGGACACCCCGCAGGAGATGGCAAATGCCGACACTGTAGCAGCCCACTGGGGCTCCTCTTGATGCTATCACACCATTGTGGACTGGAGCCCCTCCCACCCCGCCTAGTCCTGGCCCCTGGTGTCACCCCTCTGGCGGGTGTCACTGGGTGCAGCCCGCACCACCCGCACCCCCATAGCAACGCCACTGGAACAGGCTCATTACATTGCGATGGTGTCCACTCTCGCCAGACCCCACCTTACATGCCTATCTTTCTCTTTTTTCTTTCCTGCCGTTTCCTCCTGCCTTTCTCTCAACAGCACATACTTATGCCAATATTCCTGCTTTAAAGCTACACAACTCTGGATGATAGAATATCATTACCTGTAACTTACTGACTACAGGTCCAAGATATTGATTGCTATACCTAATGGACTCACTTTACTGCATTGCGTTGCTGGCATCTGTCTATAAGGTTTTGACTTTGCCTGTTGCTGTATCCCAATTGCTATTTCTATGTTGTAAAATCTGAATAAAAGTATATCGTTTTAAAGAAATAAATGTTTTAATATAACACAATGAAGTGGTAAAGCCCAGTGCCAAAGGTCTCACTTTCACTTTAGTCTGTATGGGGTTGATTTACTAAATCTGGAGAGTGCAAAATCTGGTACAGCTGTGCATGGTAGCCAATCAGCTTCTAACTTCAGCTTGTTCAATTAAGCTTTCACAAAATAAACTGGAAGCAGATAAGTTTCTATGCAGAGCTGCACCAGATATTTCACTTTCTAGTTTTAGTAAAACAACCCCTATGTAAGAAGTGATCCCAAAGCAAGTGTGAAAAAGGACCTTGATGACAGAGTGTGAAGGTGCTTGAAGCATATGGGTGTGCTTAGGAAGTTAATTATTGGACTTTGTTACAGACCAGCCAGTGTTATAAAGGGGTTGCTCCGCCGGAAAAAAAAAAATTAAAAGCCAGCAGCTACAGCTACAGCAGCTGCTGGCTTTTAATATTTGGACACTTACCTGTCCTGGAGTCCAGCGACGTCCGCAGCAGAGGACGAGCGACCGCTCGTCGCTCTGCTGCTCCCTCCGCCATCCTCGCTGAGGGAACCAGGAAGTGAAGCCCTGCGGCTTCATGCCCGGTTCCCTACGGCGCATGCGCGAGTCGCGCTGCGCCGTTCTGATTGGTGCTCCTGTGTTCTGGGAGCCGAGTGTCTCCCAGAACACCAAGGGAAGTCTGCGGGAAGTGACGTAACTCCCGCAGATTCCCGGAGACAGGACTCCCGGATGTGGGTGAAAATACCTGTCTTAGACAGGTATCTTCACCCCCCTCCCCCCTGAAAGGTGTCAATTGTGACACCGGAGGGGGGGAGGGTTCCAAATAGCAAAAGTTGCTATTTAGGGTGGAGCTCCACTTAAGGAGGTGGAAACTCTGCTCCCTGCACAGATAAAAAAGGACTGTAAGGGCTGGGATGGTGATAATAATGTGCCAGTAAGGCTAATGTAGTGCCTATATTTAAAAAGGGAGTTTAATTTAATTTTAAAAGAAAAGGCTTCCTACACTATTCCAGCAATAGAGATTTAATAATAATAGGGTTTCATAATAATCTGGGAAATCCATGTTCCAGAAATAGATGTCTGAGTTGGCCTACTCTGCAGTGACTCACCCAGGGTTTCTCTACTGGTAGTCTTTGTTAGTGAAATACACAAGTATGGACATGACATGCTTATTATTAGTTCAAATTATTAGTTCAAACCAAGCATCAGAATGGGGAAGAAACAAGATTAAAGTGACTTTGAATGCAGCATGGCTGTTGGTGCCAGACGGGCTGGTCTGAGTATTTCAAAAACTGCTGATTTACTGGGATTTTCACACACAACCAAAAATAAAATATATCCAGTGAGTGGCAGTTGTATGGAGGAAAATGCCTTGTTGATGTCAGAGAATGGGCAGACTGGTTCAAGATGATAGAAAGGCAACAGTAACTCAAATAACCACTTGTTACAACCAGGTATGCAGAATACCATCTCTGAATGCACAACACATCAGACCTTAAAGCAGATGGGTTACAGCAGCAGAAGACCACACCGGGTGCCACTCTTGTCAGCTAAGGACAGTAAACTGAGGCTACAATTCGCAGAGGCTCACCAAAATTGGACAATAGAAGATTGCTCAAATCATCTCAAACCGTTTTTCTTTATCGTACATCACAGGACACAGAGCACCATAGTAATAACCATGTGGGTTATACGCCACCTATAGGTGCATGGACACTGACACACCCAAAAGACAGCAAGTCCCCCTCTATATAACCCCTCCCACACTGGGAGTACCACAGTTTTTTCGTCAGTGTCTAAGGTGTTGGTCACAGTTAATGATGTGCTAAAAAAAAAAAAAAAAAAAATGGGGCGGGAGCGTTCGGGGAACGTGGGGGGCGTGGCTTAGACGCCGCCGGCGTGCACGAGATACACGGTGCAGGCGCGAGGCTTACTGGCTTTAAAAAAGTTTCACTCTGGAAGTGTCTGGTTGGCTGACAGTGTTACACAGCATACAAGGGCATGTAAGCTATATGGGTGTTGGATACAGGCATTCTTAAAGCGGAGTTCCACCCAAATTTGGAACTTCCGCTTAATCCACTCCTCGCCCCCTTACGTGTCACATTTGGCATGTAATTTTTCTTTGGGGGGGGGGAGTGGGGGCTTCAGTAGGAGTGGGACTTCCTGTCCCACTTCCTCCTTCCGCCCTGGGGCCGCCTAGGCGATTTGTCATATCGCCTTTTGGCGGCCCCTCCCTGTAGGCGATCACCTGGGACGTGACAGGTCCCAGGCGATCGCCTGTCCACTCAGAGCGCTGCGCCGTTCGCGCATGCGCAGCGAGTGCCCGGCCGTGAAGCCGAAAGCTGTCACAGCCAGGTGCCCACACTATGAATGGAGGCGCCAGCGGAGGAGGGGGGGAGAGGAGCGAAGCTCCGGGCGTCGCGTTGCTGGACAGTGGAACAGGTAAGTGTATGTTTATTAAAAGCCAGCAGCTACACTTTTTGTAGCTGCTGACTTTTAATAAACATAAAAAAAAGTCTGGAACTCCCCTTTAAGACAGGTCTACTCAGCATCAGGCTGAGCAATTATAGCAGCATAATAATCATTTGCTGGACTAAAGCTCGTCAGTAGATGCACTGTGTTAATACCTCTGCTTTTTGTGCTTAGGACTATGTCTTCCCGTAGTAAAAGGGGGAATACAGCAGGGGGGAGCGTAAGGTCGCTGCGGTCAGGGTCTGAGGCTCGCACGTACGCAATTCAATCCTCCCCTGAAGGACCTGGAGAAACTGGTCAATCTGAGCCACCTGGACTCTCAGGTGTTGTAGCTGCTTCCAACATTTCAGCATCTGCATACTAAGGGCGTCACTAAGGACGATTTGGCTTCAGCACTGGCTGGTTTGGAAGGGAAGATAGCCGAGATGCTCGCCTCTTCCTCCCAAGATGGGAGAAAATGTGGCAGATCCCCCTATCCAGCCCTTGACCTTCCATTATTAGAACTGGAATGGGCAGGAGCTATTGAATTACCTTTGGGGGATCAGGCAGAGAGGCATACGGATGACGCCTCCTCTGAGGGTTCAGCGTCTGAAGAACCTTTCTAAACCTCGCAATCCCAGAAATTGCTGATTCAATCCCTTACGGAGTTGGTGCGTTTTGGATACAAGTTGCCCCCAGTAGAGGTGAATGATGTTTCCTTTTCCTCTTTGGGTTCGCTAAAACCTCCACAATGTTCACATGCTTTCCCTGTACACCCATTGCTGGAGCAACTAATTTATACTGACTGGGATCACCCAGATAAGCATTTTCTTCCTCCTAAGAGGTTTTCTCTTTTTTATCCCATGGAGGAAAAGTTTACAAAAAAGTGGGGTTTGCCAGCAGTAGATGCTGCTATGTCCTCTGTAAACGGGAGTTTGAATTGTCCAGTGGAAAATGTCCAAGTGTTTAGAGATCCAGCCGATAAACTGGAGTCCTTGTTTAAAGCCTCATTTGCTGTAGCCGTATGGATGAAATTAAGCAGGTTATCAAGAAGGTACCTGCTCAAGGAGCAGAAGCCCAAGATTTAGCTTAGCTACCTAGGGCCTTATGCTTTGCGGTAGACGCTATTAAGGATTCTATCCATCAGGCGTCTCGCCTTGCGCTCATGTTGGTACATATTCTGTGGCTAAAGAATTGGTCAGCCGAATTGCAATGCAAGAAGCTCTTAGCTGGTTTTCCCTTTCATGGGGAAAGGTTGTTTGGGGAAGATTTGGATAAATACACCCAAAAAATTTCTAGTGGTAAGATTACTCTTCTGCTGGTTAAGAGAAGGAGTAGGCGTTCTTCGTTCAGACATGCTTCCTCTCCAGTGCCAGGGGCAACAGCCACCAGGCAGTCACGACGGCCTCCACCAGCAGGGTCAAAGGGTAAGCCTCAGGGCCAAGCACAGGGCCAGAAGAAGCCCACAAAGCAGAATCCCAAGACTTCCTTATGAAGGGGCGCCCCCGCTCGATCGAGTGGGGGGGAAGACTTCGGTGTTTTCGGAAACTTGGCAAGAGGAGATCAAGGACAAATGTGTCAGCTCTGTGGTAGCCCTAGGCTACAAGCTAGAGTTTCAAGAGTTTCCACCGTTTCGTTTTCTAAAATCAAATGTTCCCAAAGACCCAGTAAAGACAGAGTCGTTATTTCTGGCACTAGACAGATTGATGTCTCAGGGGGTGATAATGGAGGCCACCTCAGAAGAACAGGGCATGGGTTTTTATTCAAATCTCTTCACGGTACCAAAACCGAATGGAGATGTCAGACCCATTTTAGATCTCAGAGATCTGAATCGCTTCCTAAACATCCGCTCTTTTCGCAGGCAGTCAATTTGTCAGTCGTATCCACCCTACGGGGAGGAGAAGTTCTAGCTTTGATAGACATCAAAGATGCATATCTACATGTGCCAATTTTCCCCACTCATCAGAAGTTTCTGTGTTTTGCGGTGGAACAGCGCCACTTTCAGTTCGTGGCCTTGCCCTTCAGGTTAGCCACCGCTCCCTGAGTATTTACAAAAGTTTTGGCCCTATTACTATCAAGACTATGGGGCCAGGGTCCAGCAGTAATGGCATACCTAGATGACTTGCTGCTGGTAGATCAGTCAGTGGCACGGTTAAACCAGGGGGTGTCCAGTATGGGTTGGATTCTCAACCTAGAGAAACCATCCTTACGACCAGTAACGAGACTGGAGAATTTAGGCCTGGTCATAGATACAGCCCAAGAAAGAGTATTTGCTATAAGGGAGCTGGTCCTGGTAGTCAGAGCGAGGAAGAGTCCTTCTATTCGCCTTTGCATGAGGTTGCTAGGGAAAATGGTGGCTTTATTCTAAGCAGTTCCCTATGCCAATTTTCATTCAAGACTGTTGCAATACAGTATTCTGTGTGCTTGGAACAAGACGACCCAAGCCTTGGATTATCCAATGAATCTGGCCCCAAAGGTGCACCAGAATCTCAGTTGATGGTTGATAACCAGGAACTTACAGAAAGGGAAATCCTCCAATAGTAACAACGGATGCCAGCCTATGGGGCTGGGGAGCAGTTCTAGAAGAGACCTCTGTTCAAGGGAAGTGGTCAGAGTCTGAGAAGACCTTGTCCATCAACATCCTAGAGATTCGGGCAGTAAGTCTGGCTCTAATGGCCTGGACGTTCAGGTTGCGGAACTGTCCTGTCAGGATACAGTTTGACAATGCCACAGCAGTGGCCTATATCAATCACCAAGGGGGCACCAGAAGTCACGCAGCCCAGAGGGAGGTGAACCATATTCTGACTTGGGCAAAGGGACATGTTCCTTGCCTATCTGCAGTCTTCAGAGGAGTGGAGAATTGGCAGGCGGATTTCTTGAGCCACCAACAGTTGTTCCCGGGGAAAATGGTCTCTACGTTCCGATGTCTTTCTGGCCATATGCCAAAGATGGGGTACCCCGGACATAGATCTATTGGCATCCAGGTTCAACAAGAAGTTGGACAACTTTGTGTCAAGAACAAGGGATCCACTCGCGCTCAGGACAGATGCGTTAGTGACCCCCTGGGATCAGTTTTCACTGATTTATGCATTCCCCCCAGTTCAGCTGCTACCGCGGCTTCTTCTCAGGATCAAGGAGGAAGGAAACCCGGTAATCCTAGTGGCCCAGGAGATCCTGGTATGCAGAGATCATGAGGATGGCCGTAGGGGATTCATGGACTCTTCCATCGCGTCCAGACCTGCTGTCGCAAGGGCCGGTATTCCATCCTGCCTTACAGTCGCTAAATTTAACGGTTTGGCTATTGAAGCCCACATCCTAACGAATCGAGGGCTTTCAGGATGAGAGATTACCACCCTGATTAATGCTAGAAAGCCGGCCTCTAGGACCATTTATTATAGGGTCTGGAGGGCCGATGTCTCCTGGGGTGAAGACAAGGGTTGGCACCCTTGAAAGTATGTCGTAGGGAGAATTCTTGCCTTTCTACAGTTGGGGGTAGAAATAAAGCTGGCCTTGAGTACGATCAAGGGTCAGATCTCGGACTCATCAGTGTTTTTTCAAAGGCCGCTTGCTTTGCATTCTTTGATCCGGGCCTTTATACAAGGGATAACTCAAATAACTCCGTCAGTCAGGTCACCCTTGTGCCAATGGGATTTGAATCTAGTTTTGTCGGTTTTGCAAAAGCAACCCTTTGAGCCAATACGCAATATTCCTTTGCTTCTTTTGACAAGGAAATTGGTGTTCTTAGTTGCGGTAACCTCCGCAAAAAGATTGTCAGATTTAGCTGCTTTTTCGTGTAAAGAGCCATACTTAATCATTCATAAGGTGGTGTTTCGTCCTCACTCAACCTTTTTGCCTAAGGTAGTGTCAGGTTTTCATCTGAACCAGGATGTTTCCCTGCCTTCCTTTTTTCCAGATCCTCGTTCTGCAGAAGAAAGATCGTTACATTCTCGATGTAGTGAGAGCAGTCAAGGCCTATCTGAAGGCAACAGTTCAGATATGGAAAACTGATGTTTTGTTTGTACTGCCAGAAGGCCCCAGAAAGGGCCAGGCAGCATCGAAATCAACTATTGCTAAATGGATTTGTCAGGTGGTGATTAGTCAGGCTCATGGTCTGAAAAGAAGGTTTAAAGCGCACTCTACCAGGGCAGTCAGTGCTTCATGGGCAGTGCATCACCAAGCCTCTATGGCTCAGATTTGCAAGGCCGCTACTTGGTCATCAGTACATGCATTCACAAAATTCTATCAGATGGATGTAAGATAGCAGGAGGATGCCGCCTTCAGGCGCAGTGTGCTGCGGGCGGTAGTATATGTCCTCACGCCTGGCGGCGGCCCTTTTCCCTTTTTGTGTCTCCCTCCCTTCAGATGGCATTGCTTTGGGACATCCTACATAGTTATTACTATGGTGCTCTGTGTCCTGTGATGTACGATAAAGAAAATAGGATTTTTATAACAGCTTACCTGTAAAATCCTTTTCTTGGAGTAAATTACAGGACACAGAGGTCCCTCCCCTCTTATTGGGATATATATATATATGTATGTATATATATATATATATATATATATATATATATATATATATATATATATATATATATATATATATATATATTGCTTTGCTACAAAAACTGAGGTACTCCCAGTGTGGGAGTGGTTATATAGAGGAGGACTTCCTGTCTTTTGGGTGTGCCAGTGTCCATGCACCTATAGGTAGCGTATAACCCACATAGTTATTACTATAGTGCTCTGTGTCCCATGATGTACTCCAAGAAAAGGATTTTACAGGTAAGCTGTTATAAAAATCCTATTTTTTTAACATGACAAACACCTTTGGAATGTGGTGGAACGAGAGATTCACATCATGAATGTGCAGCCAACAAATCTGCAGCAACTGCGTGATGCTATCAATATGGACCAAAATCTCTGAGCAAGGCAGTTCTGAAGGCAAAAGGGGGTCAAACCCGATACTAGCAAGGTGTACCTAATAAAGCGGCCAGTGAATTTATTTTTCTATTTGTCAAAGCACAAATAACACAAGACAAAATGTTACTTGAATCTAATTGGTCCTTTAATATGCACACACACCATTGCAATGTGGTGAACAGACAAGAGAAGCCAGGAGAATTCACAGATCATCAGGACTATTTTACATTATATAATGTGTCAGGACTTACCTTGTTTCCTCTGTTGCCATATAAAAAACATCATCAGGAGCATCAATCCAATTCATCTGCCTCCTCTTGACTGGAGGCAAGCAGCCTCCTCGGATTAATCTGACCTTTGCTGGGTAGGATTTCCCATTGAGCAGTAAGTTTCGGTTTGGTCCCTTGTAGATAAAAATACATTGTGAGTACTTTATAAGATTGCCTGCAAACCATCAATGCTTTAACAAATAAAGTTACTTTCATACACACAAACATACTATTCCCTTATACTGAATGGATTTATCAGCACAATACACCAATAAGCGCAGCACTTAACAAATGTGGTCTGTCAGCTTCCAGACTCTGAATCCAGCAGAGTGTAACATACAGTGGACCTTGGATTACGAGCATAATCCGTTCTAGGAGAATGCTCGTAATCCAAAGTATTCGCATATCAAAGCGAGTTTCCCCATTGAAGTCAAGGCCAGAGAGCCTCAGAAACGGCCGGAAAGGCCCGAGGACAGTTTGGCTGACCTCGGCAAACCTCGGAAAGACTTCGTTCACGAGCCTTTCCGAGGTTTGCCGAACTGTCCTCGGGCCTTTCCGGCCGTTTCCGAACTGCGCCATTCGGCTCCGGCGCCCCCCCACCTCAGACCAAACGCGGTACTGCAACCGCTTTGGCCTGAATCCTGCTCGTTTTGCGAGACAACACTCGCAAACCGAGTCAGGATTTTAGCAAATACAGTGCTCGTATTGCGAAACGCTCGTTAACCGTGTTATGCGCAATCCGAGGTTCCACTGTATCTGAAGTTCCTTAAAAAAAAAAATTATAAAAAAAAAAAACACAGGAGGAAAGCTTAGTCATGTGACCTGTAAAAGTCACATGGACGGCTCTTTCCAAGTAAGGCTGGGTTCACACCTATGCGAATTGGATGTGGGTTTCGAATTCGCATAGCAGGAGAATGTGACCGGCTCTCTAAGGAGCCGGTTCACATGTCTCTGTGGCGGCTGCGGAGCGCACTGAGTCTTTGCCTCCGTTTCAGGGCCGAATACATGCAAAGATTCTGCCCTGATTCGTCCCTGAAATGGAGAACAAGGATGGACAGCGTTGCTGTGCGATCCGCGGCCGGTTTAGGTGTGAACTGAGCCTTACAGAGGCTTGATTTTTCTGAATGGGATAAGCGGCGATGTGATTTTTTTTTTTAATAGAGGGTAGGGCCACAGAAGTGAGAATGGTTATAAAACTATACAATAGAGATATAAAGTTCAACTTATGGCAGTTATTAAAATAAAATATGCAATTGTGTGCTTCTTTATTAATAATTCAATGTATTTTTTACATTCAACTTGCATAAAGTAAATCTGTCTGGATATCAGTGTCCAGTCACTTTGCAGAGCGGCACTCATTCTGGGAGAAGAAGAATAGCACTGGGAGCTAACCAGGCTCTACTGAACACATGTGTGCTTACAGGGCATATGCTGACAGGAGTTTGGAGCAGAGCGGAAGATATACAGTATTTGGTGTGGCTCCTTCATTGTTCATGTAGCAAGCTGTGAGTGGAAATACAATGGCATTTTTACCCTCCTGGCTGTGCTATTGGTGGATGTAAATGAACCACAAAAGTTGGACAAACTGATAAATCCTTTGTTAGACCTGACATGCATTTTTATTTTCCTGGAACTCAAGCCTCGTACACACGGCCGAGAATCTCGTCAAGAAAAAACACGTCGTTTTTCTTGACGAGATTCTTGGACAAGAAACTTGTCCCGGCCGAGTGTACACATGCTCCTTTCAAAGAACCCGCGGTTCTTTGAATGGAGCGAACGCGGTGACGTAATCGACTACGACGAGCGTGCGCTCGTCACATTCGATGCCGTCGCTGCCATCTTGCTACACCCTACCTATGCCTAGGAAGCTACCGCGCATGTGTCAAAGTTATTTCGAACATGCGCGGGCTTCCCGGAGGACAGGTAAGTGTACACACACACACTTTTCTTGTCGAGAAACCTGCTGACAAGAATCTCGACGAGAAAAAAGAGAGCAGGTTCTCTATTTTTCGCGTTGAGATTCTTGTCGGTTTTCTTGACGAGAAACATGATAGCCGTGTACACACAACCGATTTACTCGGCAAGAAAGCTCTGCCAGCAAGTTTCTTGCTGGTTCTTGCCGAGAAACTCGGTCGTGTGTACGAGGCTTTAGATTTAAGAAAAATGTTCTCTCTGGTTTAAAAATTCTCCTTCAAAAACAAGACATTCATGTCCTTTATAAAGTAGTCTTGTGCAAAATGATGCCTACATGTATGCCTTTTTTGTATTTGTTACTAGAAATGCAGAAGTATGCCTACATAAGTCCCAGAGGCATAGCTGACAATTGTTGACTGATTAAGGTGACCTCACTTTCAACAAGCATCTTGAAACATGAAAAATATACCTTTGCAGGTTCCCCCTCCCGCGACCTCACCACTGCTAGTGTTAAAAGCTAGTTTTTGCCAAAGGTTCCTGTACCTTCATCCTTTCATTGGACCAGTCCCTCAAAGCCTTTTCTGTTCGACACTCTGGTGATCACAGCTCTAACATCATCATGTACAATACAGGACCAGCACTCTTGCATTATAAGTGAAGACGTCAACAGCTCTCTATCTTTCAAGTACTTTTTGGTTCTGGAATGTATACAGTTACTAGTGGATTCATTATAAGAAGTATTTATGGGACACTTTTCAGGCCTAGTAGATAATGTCTTCAAGCCAAATATCTTTTCATGTGACAACAATGAAGAAATTACACTTTGCTACAATGTAAAGTAGTGAGTGTACAGCTTGTATAAAAACAGTGTAAATTTGCTGTCCCCTCAAAAAAACTCAACACACAGCCATTAACGTGTAAACCGCTGGCAACAAAAGTGAGTATACCCCCAAGTGAAAATGTCCAAATTTTCGTCCCCGGTGTCATGTGACTCGTTAGTGTTACAAGGTCTCAGGTGTGAATGGGAAGCAGGTGTGTTACATTTGGTGTTTTCGCTCTCACTCTCTCATACTGGTCACTGGAAGTTCAACATGGCATCTCATGGCAAAGAACTCTGAGGATCTGAAAAAAAGCCTAGGCTATAAGAAGATTGCCAAGACCCTGAAACTGAGCTGCATCATGATGGCCAAAACCATACCGTTGTTTAACAGGACAGGTTCCACTCAGAACAGGCCTCGCCATGGTCGACCAAAGAAGTTGAGTGCACGTGCTCAGCGTCATATCCAGAGGTTGTCTTTGGGAAATAGACGTATGAGTGCTGCCAGCATTTCTGCAAAGTTTGAAAGGGGGGGGGGTCAGCCTCTAAGACCAAACGCTGCACGCTGAAGCCTCTTCTAAAGATGATGCACAAGAAAGCCTGCAAACTGTTTTCTGAAGACAAGCAGACTAAGGACATGAATTACTGGAACCTGTCCTGTGGTCTGATGAGACCAAGATAGACTTATTTGGTTCAGATGGTGTCAAGTGTGTGTGGCGGCAACCAGGTAAGGAGTACAAAGACAAGTGTGTCTTGTCTACAGTCAAGCATGGTGGTGGGAGTGTCATGGTCTGGGGCTGCATGAGTGCTGCCGGCACTGGGGAGCTACAGTTCATTGAGGGAACCATGAATGCCAACATGTACTGTGACATACTTTAGTAGAGCATGATCCCCCTCCTTTCGGAGACTGGGACGCAGGGCAGTATTCCAACAGATAACGACCCCAAATACACCTCCAAGACCACCACTGCCTTGCCAAAGAAGTTGAGGGTAAAGCTGATGGACTGGCCAAGCATGTCTCCAGACCTAAACCCTATTGAGCATCTGTGGGGCATCCTGAAACGGAAGGTGGAGGAGCGCAAGGTCTCCAACATCCAGCAGCTCTGTGATGTCCTCATGGAGGAGTGGAAGAGGACTCCAGTGGCAACCTGTGAAGCTCTGGTGAACTCCATGCCCAAGAGGGTTAAGGCAGTGCTGGAAAATAATGGTGGCCATACAAAATATTGACACTTTGGGCCCAATTATGACATTTTCACTTAGGGGTGTACTCACTTTTGTTGGTTTAGACATTAATGGCTGTGTGTCGAGTTATTTTGAGGGGACAGCAAATTTACACTGTTATACAAGCTGTACACTCACTACTTTACACTGTAGCAAAGTGTCATTTATTCAGTGTTGTCACATGAAAAGATAGATATAGTAAAATATTTTCAAAAATGTGAGGGGTGTACTCACCTTTGTGAGATAATGTATATGTGTATTCTTGGGGTTAGATCTACATTTAGGATGTTATTTTCTTACTCTCACTTCTGATAATGAGATATACAGTATTTTCTGTCCCTGAGGACCGACCACTAAGGGAAGTAAAACTGCACTACAGTATGCCAACTTATTTAGTGAGTTACAGCACAAATTTGTTAATGCCCTACAAAAGATGCTATATTGTATTAGTACATTAAATGTATCATAAAGTTGTAGGTGGTTGGTGTGTCCTCTGGAAGATACGGCACCTCATCCCTGATTAATGTAAAGGGGGAAAAGTAGGGACTTTGGGATTATTGCGGTGCCAAAAAATGAATGTATACAAGAATAATGAAAATATGTTTTATTTAATTGATGGTTACACCCAACATGTTTCACCAAAACATTGGCTTCATCAGGGGTACTTAATTGTACAGTGTAGCTTTAGAAGAAAATCTAAAAAGTAGAATATGTATAACATGAATAAACAATTTCATACAAACAAGCATGTTATAAACAGGAAGGCAAAATTGGGCACCCTAAAACAAAAACAACAAAACCTAAGGGCAATGAAAGGAGTATTAAAATGCAGGTCTGCCATACCCACCAATCTTCAAGGACAACGCAATCAAATAGCTGCCAAGGGCCAACCAGGAAGCCAGACAATGTGGCTGCAGGGGACTATTAGAAAAAAATGAAAAATTAACATTAATCCTAGAATGTGTAGGAATGACTAGTGTGGACAGAAAGAATCGCCACACTAAATTAGACATCCTATATGTAGACCAACATAGTCTCTAGTACATACCAAGAAATTGTTGGGAAATTTAAAACAAAAACGGGGCGCTGAAGGATATATCTGGACAAAATCCACTCCCAAATGAGGTATCAAAAATACATCTGAAACAGAGAGATAATCGAAGTGCTCAATTATCATCCAAATATATATGTCCATAGATTTAGTAAAAATAGCAACGCAAGACGCCGGGCGGCTGGGGGGCTGTTTAAACCACCATAGACAGCTCAATAGCTGTCTACTGGTGCGGGGCGCTGCTGCTATGCTGTGTGGTGACATCAGGTACTTGAATAACATTATTTCTTGGTCTTTTTCTTTGGAGTGATAAGTATTTGACTGACTTATCTTTGCTTATTGTTTGGTTGGTCTGATGCAACTTTTTTTCTTGTTGGGCACTTTAGGTTTTTTCAACATTGCCTTTTACTATTATTCCCAATTCCATCATTACCAACAAGCAACTTTGCTGTCGTAAGCGTGTGTTGATTGGGCTATTGCTATTGCTCCTTGCCAGCAACATCATACCCAGGGTTTTTTTTTTTGCCTTTTGAACAACCATACATTAGCGTGCAACTTTTGACTTTTCATCTAGCTTGTTAATCAAAGGTAAGCTTCCCTCCTCCTATTTTTTACTAAATCTATGGACATATATATTTGGATGATAATTCAGCACTTCGATTATCTCTCTGTTACAGATGTATTTTTGATACCTCATTTGGGAGTGGATTTTGTCCAGATATATCCTTCAGCGCCCCGTTTTTTGTTTTAAATTTCCTAAACAATTTCTTGGTATGTACTAGAGACTATGTTAGTCTACATATAGGATGTCTAATTTAGTGTGGCGATTCTTTCTGTCCACACTAGTCAGTCCTACACATTCTAGGATTAATGTTAATTTTTCATTTTTTTCTAATAGTCCCCTGCAGCCACATTGTCTGGCTTCCTGGTTGGCCCTTGGCAGCTATTTGATTGCGTTGTCCTTGAAGATTGGTGGGTATTGGCAGACCTGCACTTTAATACTCCTTTCATCGCCCTTAGGTTTTGTTGTTTTTGTTTTAGGGCGCCCAATTTTGCCTTCCTGTTTATAACATGCTTGTTTGTATGAAATTGTTTATTCATGTTATACATATTCTACGTTTTAGATTTTCTTCTAAAGCTACACTGTACAATCAAGTACCCCTGATGAAGCCAATGTTTTGGTGAAACATGTTGGGTGTAACCATCAATTATGTACACTAAAGCTACAAACGCATTTGCTTCTATATTGCTATTTATTTTTTGTATAAATAAAACATATTTTCATTATAATTGTTGTATACATTAAATGTATCATATTATTTAACCCATTCTGTCCATCAAATTAAAAATAAGCACTTTCATCAACTCTGTAAACATCTTGGACACCACAGTGTCCCTAAAAGCTGGTAAATTGAAAACCTTGTATGCTGTATGCCAGGATACTAGCTTCCACCCCCAACCTACCAAGATCATATACAGTTGTAAATATTCTTACCTAGATGATTATAAAACAAAAAATTCTACAGCACCAGATTTATCAATTTAAACATTGAAAATATTTCTTACAATACAAGGTTAAAAAAATAATACACATACACTGCAGTAACCACATACAGCTAAACTCTACAGTTTATAAAGAAGCTAATAATTTAGCGACCATTCCACATACATTTACTGCGGCGGGGCGGCCGCTCTATGTCAGATCACGTACTGGTACGTGATCTGACACTCCCGGTTCTAGGGTGCATGCGTGCCACCGGCGACTCGCTCCCGCTGTGATTGGACACAGCAGGAGCCTATCAGCGGGCCCGGCAGATTCCATGTCCGCCGGGACCTGCTGATCGTTCAGGATACATGCAAAACAGCAGATTGGGATTCTGTCAGCAGGGAAGGCTTTTTGATCCTGTTTCTGCGAAGCAGAAACATGGATCTCTGCCTTCCCCTAGTCAAAGCACCTCTCCCCCAGTTAGTAAGCACAACCTAGGTATACATTTATCCCTTTGATCGCCCCTGATGTTAACCCCTTCCCTGCCAGTGTCATTAGTACAGTGACAGTGCATATTTTTTTAACACTGATCACAGTGTCAAAAGTGTTAGTTAGGTGTCCGATTTGTCCGCCCCAATATTGCAGTCCTGTCCATCGCCACAATTACTAGTAAAAATGTAAAATAAATAAATAAAAATATTCCATAGTTTGTAGACACTATAACTTTTGCGCAAACCAATCAATATACGCTTATTGGGAATTTTTTTTTTTACCAAAAATATGTAGCAGAATACATATTGGACTAAATTTATGAAGAAACTTGCTTTTTTAAATTTTTTATTGGGTATGTTTTTAAAAAAAATTGTCGTTCTTTTTTTGTTTATAGTGCAAAAAATAAAAAACGGCAGAGGTGATCAAATACCCTCAAAAGAAAGCTCTATTTGTGGGAAAAAAAAGGACAAAACTTTTATTTGGGTAAAGTGTCTCAGTTAAAGTAACACAGTGCTGTATCGCAAAAAATAGCCTGGTCACGAAGGGGGTAAAACCTTCCGGAGCTCAAGTGGCTAAATTCCCCTCTTTCCTTGGTTAATATATGCAACCCAATGAAGTGACTATTTATCATTACTTTGAGATAAATTTTACCCTCAACCCCTTTTTGTATACATAGTTTTACATAACCAGGTAAGTCATGTGAGTTATCAGGATTAACATTGTTGCTGATATAAATGCTCATTTTCTGCAGTTTAATTATGCTGAGCAATGTGACATGTTATGTCAGAAAATGCAAATACTTTGTTTAGATCTCTCATTCTATATACACTATAAGACAGAAAGGTCTTGATTTAGTGTAAAATGTAGTGTAGAACAGCAATTTGCGTTCAGATTACTCTTCAGACAGCAATAGATAGAGAGTGAGAAGGCACTGACTTGCCTCCTCACTGCCTATTTTAACCCCCTAGTTAACGGCCAACCTGGCACGTTGTGCGCGTCACGACCCCATTCACTTGAATGGGTTGCGCCCACCAAACACAACATAGGGTATAATTCTTGCCATTGCGTATGTACACCCCTGGCAGCTGCCTCAGCAACAACAGAGGGAGCAGTTAAGGGGTGGTAAAAATTAGGCTCAACTACAGGGTTTTACTGTCCCTCAATTGCAAGTGTAAATGAGGCCTATAAGAGGTGAAACCCATAAAAGAGAGTGTAAAACATAGAAAGAAAACTTTCAACAGCCTCCATGTCTGACCTTCAGACAAGCCCGGCTAATCTTGTGGGAATAATTATTTGGCTAGGTTAAATATTCCACAAGTACACCAGTTTTTATTTAGGTAAACAAGCACTGGGGGAGTCCAAAGAATTCTTCCCCTCATTCCTCTATAGGCACAAACATGCACGTTATCACAATACAGTATGTGTATGTTTGTATAATTATGTTTTGTATGAAAAATAATTTGATAGCCTGATTGGCATTCCTGACTTGGCCATCAGCTGAAGTTATATTACCCAACCCTTCACTTCTGTTTTTTTGGATGATATTGTGTTTTCTTATTCTTTACCAACTTTTTTGTGACTGTGAAATTCGTTTTTGCATTCTGCTGACCCTTTACTGTATATCAGGAGAAGATTACAATAATAGGCAACATAAGACCAAAATTACCATCCCAATGAATACTGAAATGTGAATACATCATTTCCATATAATGACCTTTTCATATGCAAAATACTTTGCTTATACTATGCCCTCTTTCTCTCAATCCACAAACTATGGATTGTTTGACACTCATCTGTACAATGACTAGACTATACATGTGGGTTTATGACCTAACTCTGTCATCTTAGTTCTTACATTTTTAATATTAGGCTACTGTGGCCATATTAGAATTCACTCGGTCAAGATTAGCAATTATTAAACAAACACATGCAGGATAATATGCAAAGATTTGCTAAGATTTTTTTTGGGGATCTTGCATAGCTCACGTACACTGTGGTCCAGGTGTGGTATGGACTGTAACACATTCCTGTGTACAGCAAGGAACCCTATATGCTAATGCTTCATCTTTTTATTGGTAGGATAATGTACTGTGCACTTACAGTCAATCCACTCTGAGCCTACACACCTAGAATCAAACTGCAACCTTCATTATTTTTTCAACCAATTATTCCAAGCATACTGACATGGAGTAAGTGAAATATCTCTCTGCTCCCATACTTGTCATGCCTTGTGTATGACAGGATAAGTTATTGGTATGAGTCTCTGTTATGTGTCACATCCATGTATTATAGACAAGAAAAAATAAGTTGTCCCCTAAATTGGACTTTAAAGGCACTCACGTATAAGCAAATTTTCCAAAAATATATAAATTTATTATAAAGTACAGAAAAATTAAAATTTGATAAAATAGCGCATTAATGGAATGTGTACAATTCAGCATATGAGTTTATATCAGATGATCTTGCTATATTGTAGACACTTGACTGAATTTTCCACAAACCCCTGAGGAAGGAGATGGGATTCTCTGAAATGTTGAGTGGTCCAGTATAAATTCATGTCTTGTATTGTATCATCTGATATAAACTCATATGCTGAATTGTACACATTCCATTAATGCACTATTTTATCAAATTTTAATTTTTTTGTACTTTATAATAAATTTATACATTTTTGGAAAATTTGCTTATACGTGAGTGCATTTAAAGTCCAATTTAGGGGACAACTCCCTTTTTCTTGTGTAGATATGATGTCAGATCTTGCAAGTGTGATACTAAAAGGTAGACAGTCAGCTGGGATAGGAAACAGGGGTGGCAGAAGACAGTTGGCCTAGGGAGAAGAAACCCCAAAACTGGTCTATATTGACATAGTCCACCTTTAAAAAAAAAACAAAAAACGCACTCACATTTATAAAATTAAAAAAAATGTGCATTTAGTTAAACTTTTGCATTTCACGCCCAAAGAGCATTGCAACTGCAATCTGTGCCTTGCGAGTGAAATGCACAGGTACTCACACTATTTACCCCCCAGGTTGATACAAAGGTACAAACCTTCAGCTATGGGGTTGGAGGAGGTAAACAAAAAACATAAGTTTGTTGATGTCAACGCACTTGTACTGATGCGATCTGCAAGTCCCTCTGCCATAGTGGCAGATGGAACTTGTAAGTCTTCCCATTCACAGATCCCTAAGAATGGCTGATACACATACAGATGCACTAAATTTAAACAAAATAAAATAGGATGCTTTGTGATTCAGGGTTGTGTGTGTGCATGTTGTGGGGTGGGGAGGTGAGTGGATGCAATCAGATTATTATTTCTTGAGACCATTGGTAGTCTGATATAGAAGTATCTTTCTTTACTTTCCTTGTGATTAGTAACTGTTTAAAATCTATGGTCAAAACTATGTGAGCAATATTATTGTCAGACTCTTGAGATGTTAAAGAGGTGGTATACTTGTCGTACGCACGGGGATCCTCCCAGCCCACCCTTCTGCTCTCAACCGACGCAGAAAAGGCGTTTGACAGGGTGGACTGGGAGTATCTTATGGCAACACTCTCCCACCTGGGCATCAGCGAATCCCTCAGACGTCAAATCTCGGCTCTTTATAATTTCCCAACGGCCCAATTACGTATCAATGGTACCCTTAGTGATCCCTTCACGCTGTACAATGGCACTCGGCAGGGCTACCCCCTATCACCCATTTTATTCGCCCTCTCCTTAGAACCCTTCTTATCGACAGTCAGGCACACCCCCTCCATTCACGGAATAACAGTAGGGAACATCGAGCACAAATACGCCGCCAACGCGGATGACATCCTATTCTATATACGACAGCCTCTGATTTCTCTCCCAAACCTTATGTCAGCTTTTTTTAAATTTGGAGACGTCGGAAATCCTGAACATTTCGGTCCCGGGGGCCTTAGTGACCCAGTTGAAACGAGCCTTTCCTTTTACCTGGCAACCCCATAAGATGAAATACCTAGGCATTTACCTCACTTCTAACCCAGCCTCCCTATTTCGTGCCAATTTTTTTACCGTTGCTCAATACGATTAGATCAGACTTACAAAAATGGTCTCAGATTGCCCACTCATGGCTAGGGAAGATTAGCATTGTAAAAATTAATGTTCTACCCAGGCTGCTGTTTTTGATGCATATGATCCCATATAGAATCCCTGTGGGTTTCTTTACTATAATCAATTCACTGATTGGTAGATATGTGTGGAACAGAAAGCGTCCCAGACTCGCCAGAACCCTCCTCTCCAGACCTAAGAGAGAGGGTGGTTTAGCTTTACCTGATATTAAGAGATATTTCATTGCTATTGTACTCAATAGAATTTCAGATTGGAAGTTTTGTAAGGGCATTAAGCTTTGGGTTAATCTAGAAATGGAGCTCAGTGGAACGGACCTTTTCTCACAAATATGGATCCTAGGAAATATAGATCCCTGGCTGTCTACCTCCCCGCTCACACGCTCTACCCTCATGATATGGGATTCGCTGTGTAAAACTCATGGGTGGCTCTATAACTCACTCCTGTTACCCTTGTTGGGCCACAATTTCTTTCCTCCTGGGAACATAGACCCCAACGTACATGTCTGGAAACTCGGATCTGCAACTCTCTTACATCACGTGACCACACCCTCGGGCGTAGTGACCATGCCCAAGTTGATGCCTCTTTCTTCTGCGACGCCCATGGATCACTGGCGCTACCGCCAACTTGCTACTTTTGTACGCTCCCTCCCAAGGCCTTTACGAACTATCACGGATCTAACTCCCATTGAATCGGCTTTTGCGGAGGACAAGCCAGTGGACAAACCTGTTTCTTTCTTCTATCACGCTTTGCAAACGTTAGCTCTGGCTGGGGACCCAGCCTTTCTTCGTAAATGGGAAAAAGACCTCCATTTGGAACTATCAGAGCCCCAACGGGCTATTATCCTAGCTATGACACATACCTCCTCCGTTGCATCCAAAACTGAGGAGGTGAACTACAAACTGCTGACCAGATGGCACTATACCCCCATGGTACTCCACAAGGTCTTTCCGCAAACCTATACTTTGTGTTGGAGGGGTTGTGGAAAGCGAGCAACACACGCTCACATATGGTGGCATTGCCCCCTTATCCGCCCTTATTGGCTCTCCGTTTTGCATTGGGTTAATGTGATTCAGGGTTTTGAAATTCCTAACGATCCTGGGGTAGTTCTCCTTCATTGCACGGACAAACCAGCAGGATCTTATAAGAAATCTATAACACCTCACCTGCTCAATGCTGCTAGAGCGCTTATTCCACCTGTAGTACCGAACCTGCGCCAATGGCTATTGGAAGTTGACCATATATATTATATGAAAGACCTTACACTCTCCCTTAGAAATAAATCCGATTTGGCAAAAACAATTTGGTCCTGCTGGTTCGCCTTTAAATATACGTCTGCCTATAAGGAAATCATGTCTCAACCCAACTGATTGATGTGTGAACTGTAGCTGTACTTGATTTCACAGAGGTTTGTCCGAGGCAGACTCCTTTGGACAGTCAGCTGCTTTTATTGGCCAAGCAAAGATGACATCACTCCCACACATGCACAAAAGTTAATTTACCTTGGGATTGCCGAAATTATACAATGAGCTGCACGTGTGCAGCTCAGTGTATCGGGGCAGACAGACAGATACGTAACTTTAAGACCCCTTTCACACTGGGCCGTTTTGCAGGCGATATTGCGCTAAAAATAGCGCCTGCAAACCGACCTGAAACAGCCGTTGCTGTGTCTCCAGTGTGAAAGCCCTGAGGGCTTTCACACTGGAGTGGTGCGCTAGCAGGATGGTAAAAAAAGTCCTGCTAGCAGCATCTTTGGAGCGGTGAAGGAGCGGTGTGTATACCGCTCCTCCACCGCTCCTGCCCATTGAAATCAATGGGGCACCGCGGCTATACCTTCGACAAAGCGCCTCTGCAGAGGCGCTTTGCGGTGGTTTTTAACCCTTTCTCGGCCGTTAGCGGGGGTAAAATCGCACCGCTAGCGGTCGAATAGCACTGCAAATCTGACGGTAAAGCGCCGCCGCACCTCCCGCCCCAGTGTGAAAGGGGTCTTAATGCAGAAGAAGCATAGAATGTCTCTTCCGCATTAAATTTCATGCATGTTCCACAACTTTATATTTTATTCAGAAAGTTTCACTTTAAACATCTTTTTTTTTTATCACTTAACCTCTAATGCATTGGAAATCGATGTCCTGCAAATAAAGTGATCAAGTGATTCAACTGCTCAGAAGCTTAAAGCGGTTCTCCCGCGGCCAAATCGTTTTTTTTTTTTTCATGCCATTACAAAGTATTCTGCCTATTACATGTCTACTCACGTCTCCGTGTCTTTTAGTCCACCGCATCGCTATTCAGTTAGAAATGATAACTTATATTCCCTTTTCCTACGGATTGCCATTTTGCTTGTGGGCATTAGAATCCCACAAGCATGTACTTCCTCCTTGCGGCGAATGCTGAACTCCCAGCATTCACCGCTTGTTCTTGTTTTCGAAATCGAAAACTCTGGTGGGTGTAACAAGATGTCCGCTTGCCCCCTTCTCACTCTATCATTACTGTGAAGGAGTGTGGGGTGTAGCAAGATGGCGGCGACGAAACGTCACTTCCGGAGCAATCTGTGATGGGTAGCAAAATATGACACTACACCGGCGTCGCAGAAAGTTACCGCCCCCTTGTCAAGGGATATCTTGCAGCAAGGCTCGGCAATGAATACTGGGAGCTATGACAAATGCTCCCAGGTTACATTGCGTTACAAGGATATGACGTAACTCCCGCAGAATTCCCGGAGCAGAGGAGACAGGAAACAGATATAAAATGGAGATTTATTAAGGTACTGTACAGAAAAATAAAAAAACAATGCCCGTTTCGACATTAATTACATTATGTCCATTGAATAAGATAAGGTCTAAAAATCGGGTGGAGCTCCACTTTAACAAAAAAAAAACTGACAAAGAAAAGCTGGCTTAGCCCCCTCTCAAGCTACATTTATGGAACATGGCAAGGTCAATGTTTTTCAAGTTAAAGAGATATTAAAGGCATAGATTTAAAAAAAAAAAAAAAAAAATGTCATACTTGCCTGCTCAGTACAGTGGTTTTGCCCCTATCCTCCTCTTCTCGGGTTCCCCACCGACGCCCCTGGCCCTTCCCTCCTGCTGAGTGCCCCCATAGCAAGCAGCTTGCTATGGGGGGCACCAGAGTAGGCTCACTCCCAAGCTGCTGCTCTGTGTGTCTATTCACACACAGAGCATGACTCAGCCCTGCCCCTACACTCTCCTCATTGGCTCACTGGCTGTGATTGACAGTAACTGTCTCAGCCAATAAGGTGGAAGAAACCTGGGAGAGCTGCTGCTCTTGTGCACATCGCTTGATCAAGATGGAGCTCAGGTAGGTATTAAGGGGGAGGGGTCTGCTACAAACAAAAAGGTTTTTAATCTTCAGGCATAGAATGCCTGAAGGTAAAAAACCTTGATCCTTTTTACCCACTTTGAGGTTGCTCATTTGCTACTACAACCAGGGACACCCTCATTTTGAAGGGATTTTCTTTAACTTCCTCTTTTGGCTATGGGACAGGAAATTAAGGTGAATCTCAGATGGATAAAATAAACTCTACCACAGTAGTACTGCTTAAAAAAACTCCAAAAGCAGTGAGTTGGAGACCTACACAACTCTCGTAGCTACTCAAATGGAACAGGCACCAAGCCAAGCCTTAAACTCCACATCTTTGTGTCATTACACTAACAAAATCATGACATTAAAGTCCCTTTCCTGTGCCGTGTTATAGGAGTTAAATTTACTGCCATACTACCAGAGATACACTGCTAACTGTGCTATGAATTAGCCCTCATTACCTGTAGAAAATCCCCTCCTGACACTGTTCCAGCTCTGTGCACCCTTACCCTTGTTTATTTCTTCCCCTTCAGTCCTTCTCTACACCTTCACTTCCTCTTTACAGTAAAATCTTGGTTCGAGAGTAACTTGGTTTGAAAGCATTTTGCAAGACAAGCAACATTTTTTAAATAAATTGCGACTTGATATACAAGCGATGTCTTGATATACCAGTAGCGTCATGCCCCAACTGAGTATAAAAGAGAAGAGAGGCGCCTCTAAGTGTAGCAATATGGTTAGATTTAATAAAGGTACAACATTTAGCAACATATTGCTACACTTAGAGGCACCTCTCTTCTCTGTTATACCCTGTAGGCTCCTGCTGGATTTTCCTTCTAATACCCTTGTGGATGGACATTTTATGGTTACACAACCTATCACATTCCTATAATCTTTTTATATGAACTATAAACTGAAGGACCTATGAATAAATGGTTGTGGAATAAATCATTTGAGTTTCCATTATTTCTTATGGGGAAATTCGCTTTGATATACAAGTGCTTTGGATTACAAGCATGTTTCTGGAACGGATTATGTTCGCAATCCAAGGTTTTACTAATGTTCCTCAGCTATAATTGATGTCACAGTGAAGAGGACATGGAGTCCAGCAGATTTCTTTCCTTGTGCTGACAGAATGTCTTCTCTGTTAGATGAAATCACGGGGTAGGCTCCTGCCACAACTTCTAATTGGCTGGCTGTGCCCAGATTACGCCGTACACTGATACAGCTCAAAAAGAAACTTAAATATTTGTGACTGAGGAGCTGGATTCAACTCATCAATGAGTTATGGTTGAAGAAGCTTAATCACATTCACATTGGGTGCAATTGCTCCAAGGAGGCTGTTTTGTGCACAGTGTACTCCTAAATGGGGATTTAGAAATGTATAATTCACATGTATAAAGTCCAACAAGAGCACCAGAAAAAAGGGATTTTTATAACAGCTTACCTGTAAAATCCTTTTCTTGGAGTACATCACGGGACACAGAGCGACTTAGTCATTACTAATGGGCTATATAGATTACCTTCAGGTGCTGGCACTGGCCAATTCCAAACCGGAAGTACCCTCCCCTATATAAGCCCCTCCCATCCGGGAGCACCTCAGTTTTGTAGCCAAGCAATTAGTGTCCCAAAAAGAGGGGTGGGAGCTCTGTGTCCCGTGATGTACTCCAAGAAAAGGATTTTACAGGTAAGCTGTTATAAAAATCCCTTTTTCTTTTTCGTACATCACGGGACACAGAGCGACTTAGTCATTACTAATGGGACGTCCCAAAGCAATGCCAAATGAGGGGAGGGATACATAAGCTGGGCGCCATCAGGCATGAGGATCTTTTGCGGCCTGCAACACACTGCGCCCAAAGGCGACATCCTCCCGACTTCTAACGTCTACCTGGTAGAATCTAGTAAACGTGTGTACCGAAGACCATGTTGCGGCCTTACATACTTGAGCCAGGGAGGCCTGGTGATGCACTGCCCATGAAGTTCCAACTGCTCTTGTGGAGTGCGCCCTAACTTTGAACGGAGGCGGTCTCTTTCTCAAGCCATAGGCTTGTATTATGACCTGTCGAATCCACTTGGCTAAAGTGGATTTTGATGCTGCCTGACCCTTTTTAGGGCCTTCCGGCAGAATAAACAAAGTATCCGTTCTGCGAATCTGAGCAGTGGCTTTTAGATAAGCTTTAACTGCTCTTACTACATCCAAAGAATGTAATAACTTTTCCTCTACCGAGCTAGGTTTGGGGAAAAAAGAAGGAAGAACCACATCTTGGTTCAAATGAAACCTCGATACCACCTTGGGAAGAAAGGCTGGATGAGGACGTAATACTACTCTGTCCTTATGGACAACCAGATATGGCTCCTTACAGGACAAGGCGGCTAATTCCGATACTCTTTTAGCCGAACAAACGGCTACTAAGAAAATCAATTTCCTGGTGAGAAGAACCAAGGAAATGTGTTGCAATGGTTCAAACGGTTGTTTCTGTAGAACTGACAGAACCAGGTTTAAGTCCCAAGGACATATGGGAATACTAACCGGAGGGCTAATACGCATCACTCCTTGTATGAAAGCTTTGACTAGTGAATGCGAAGCCAAGGGCCTTTGAAAAAATATTGACAAGGCCGAAATCTGACCCTTGATAGTACTCAAGGCCAGCTTCCTATCTACAGCCCACTGTAGGAAGTCCAAAATCCTCCCTATCACGTACTTACGTGGATGCCATTTCTTGGCCTCACACCACGTAATGTACGCTTTCCAGATCCTATAATAGATCTGCCTGGATACCGGCTTCCTGGCATTGATCATGGTAGATACCACAGAATTAGAGAGCCCTCTCTTTTTCAGAATGTGGGCTTCAATAGCCAGGCCGTCAAACCTAGGGCTGGTAAGGAAGGGTGGTATATCGGTCCCTGCGACAGCAGGTCCGGACGATGTGGGATGGTCCAAGGACTCCTCACTGACATTTTTACAATCTCCGCGTACCATGCCCTTCGGGGCCACGCTGGAGCCACCAGAATCACTGGTTTCTTTTCTACCCTTATTCTGCGGAGTAATCGCGGTAACAATTGTGGCGGTGGGAATGCATATATTAGCTTGAACTGATCCCAAGGGAACACTAGGGCATCCGAGCCGCAAGCTAGAGGATCCCTTGTGCGAGACACAAATCTGTCCACCTTTGCGTTGAATCTGGATGCTAGCAGATCTACATCCGGTGTTCCCCACCGCTGGCATATTGCCTGGAAAACCTCGGGGTGAAGAGACCATGCCCCCGGGCATAATTGTTGGCGACTTAAAAAGTCCGCTCTCCAATTTTCCACTCCTGGGATGAAAACCGCGGATATGGCTGGGACATATTTTTCTGCCCACTCCAGGATGCAATTTGCTTCCCTCTGGGCTGCACGACTCCTGGTGCCACCCTGGTGATTGATATATGCCACTGCTGTGGCATTGTCTGATTGAATTCTGACAGGGGACCCTTGGAGTTTGGATGTCCATGCTACTAGGGCATACCGGGCTGCTCGTATCTCTAAGAGATTGATGGGCAGGGCCTTTTCTGCTTCTGACCACTTGCCCTGGAGAGACCATTGCTCCAGTACTGCCCCCCAGCCTATGAGGCTGGCATCTGTAGTGACTACCTTCCAAGAAACCGGACTGAAGGGTTTCCCTTTTTCCAGATTCTGGGGCACCAACCACCAATGGAGGCTCTTGCGAACGGAAGGGGACAGGGACATTGGTAAGTCTAAAGCCTGAACTTTTTTGTTCCAGGCTGACAGTATGGCCCTTTGCAAATTCCTTGAATGGAATTGACCGTAGGGTACCGCTTCGAATGAAGCCACCATTTTTCCCAGCAGCCTCATGCAGAGGCGTATGGATGGTTTTCTTTTTGTACCCACTAAGTGGGTCAAATCTTTTAAAGACGACACCTTCTCTGGAGGTAAGAAAATCTTTCTCTGATTTGAATCCAGCCTTAGCCCTAAGTATTCCAGACTTTTGACTGGTCTTAGAGCTGACTTGTCCCGGTTGATAATCCAACCGTGATATTCCAGATACTTGTCTTGTGAATAGCTACTTCCAGCTTTTCCACTGAGTGGTCTATTAGTAGCAGGTCGTCTAGATATGCCATTATCGTTACACCCTGTGTTCTTAGATTGGCCAATAATGGGGCCAGAATTTTTGTGAACACTCGTGGTGCTGTGGCCAGACCGAAAGGTAAGGCTCTGAACTGAAAATGGCGCCCTTCTACTGCAAAGCGTAGAAATTTCTGGTGGGCCGGAAAGATGGGAATATGCAGATAAGCATCCCTTATGTCGATCGAGGCTAACCATTCCTGCCCTTGTAGGGCGGTGGCCACCGATCGGATCGACTCCATCCGAAAAGTCCTGATATTTAGGAACTTGTTTAGCCCTTTTAGATTTAATATGGGCCTCACGTCCCCATTTGGTTTGGGGACTGTGAAAAGGTTCGAGTAAAACCCGAATCCGCTTTCTTCCAGGGGAACCTTCATGATTACACCTTGGAGCAATAGTTGTTCTAGTGCCAGAAGGAGGGATCCTCTCTTCTGGGGATCTCTTGGCACGTTTGACCTCATAAATTGGGCAGGAGGAGTGCCTTTTAACTCCAGCTTGTATCCCAGACTTACTGCGGAGAGCACCCATCTGTCTCTGATGGTGTCCCGCCAGGTCTCTGTGAACAACTGAAGTCTTCCCCCCACCCGATTGAGTGGGGGCAACGCTTCATGCCTTGGGGGGAGGTTTTGTACCTCTCTTGATCCAGGGCTTCTTGTTACCCTGTGATTGTCCCTGATTTCTGCCCCCTGAATTTGACCGCGGAGGCCGTCGGAACTGCTTCACAGCCGATGTGCCCGGGACTGGAGAAGTAGGCCTCTTAAAAGAAGGACTTCTACCCTTGTTCTTAACCGGTAAGAGTGAACTTTTACCGGCAGAAATTTTCTGGATATATTTGTCCAGATCTTCTCCAAATAAGCGTTCTCCATGAAATGGGAAGCTAACCAGCAGTTTTTTACAGGGAGCTTCAGCAGACCAGTTTTTGAGCCACAGAAGCCTACGCATATGTACTATAGACAGCGTAAAGCGGGATGCCTGTTGGATTGTATCCTTTATGGCGTCCACCGCAAAACACAAGGCTCTAGGCAGGTCAGCTAGGGCAAGAGCCTGCTGATCTGGTAAGTCCCTTAAGACTTGTTTCAACTGATCTTTCACTGCTTGGCAGACTCCAATCGCTGCTACCGCAGGTTGTGTCACCATGCTTGCTGTAGAGAAAGCAGATTTTAGTAAAGACTCCAATTTTTTATCTATTGGGTCTTTGAACATTGGAACATTATCTACTGGACATGTCAGTGATTTGTTAACAGAAGAGATGGCTGCGTCCACTGTAGGGACCCTCCATTTTTTTATGAACTTATCCTCCATGGGATAGATCACCGGAAATCTCTTGGGGGGAGCAAATATTTTATCAGGATGCTCCCAATCCTGGTAAATAAGCCCTTCTAATAAAGGGTGGATTGGGAAGGAACAGACAGCCTGGGGAGCTTTTAGCGACCCCAGCGAGGAAACCGTAGTGGATGGTGGTTCGGCCAGAGGCATTTTAAATGCTGATCGGACCATGTTAGTCAGAGACTGAACCCATAATCTTTCAGCCTGAGATGCTGAGAAAGGTTCTTCCACTGTTGATTCCTCCATAACTGAATCAACCTCATCCTGATCCCCTTCAGGTAGGTCGATCTCTGTGTGGGGCTGTTCCTCCACTAACAGGCACTCTGAAGGAGGAGACGGAGATCGGACGCGCTTTCCCTGTGACAGGGAAGCAGCGATCAATGCTGTTAATCTCTCTTCCAATCCTCCCAGAGTTGAGGATAAAACCTCCTCTGTTATATATACAGGAGCAGGTGGACTGGGGACAGCCGCAGCACCAGGCACTCCTGCTGGGTTTCTACGGCTACTGACCTCTGAATTCTCAGGGGAGATTGGCGCAGTACAAGCATGCCCAATATCCTCAGAGCCCGATGGAGACCCCTTTGGCTTCCTGGAAGACCTATTTCCGGAGCGTCTGGACGACATATCCTTTAAGCACAAAGCTGAGGTATTCCCGTCGTCATACACCAATTTTTGCTGGTAATAGTCTAACACAGTTGCTGCTATATACCAGCTGGTGTCCACTAAAGTGCCTTTCTATGGGGATGCCTGCATCAACCGCCTCTGTGTGCCACTGTTTGTTGCTAGCTCTGTTTGCATCCAGCTGACACTTGTACTGTGTCTTTTATCCATGCTGGGACGCCTGCACATGCGCAGAAGCGCCGCGGCGCGCATCGAGCGTCATCCACCCGCCCCTTTTTTTTTCATAGGAGGCGCGTGCACGCGCCCGTGCACGCGCCCGTGCGCCCTTTTCGAAACCAAACAGGGACTAGGAGCCAGGGCCCTTTTTGCCGGAGGGCCTGTGCGGTGGATGAGCGCAGCAACAGGGCAGAGGAAGTGGATTCCCACAGAGAAACTTACCAACTGCCTGGATCTTTTGACTTGAGAAAACCAAAGATCCACATGACAAGAAAAATGGACTACAGCGGCCTCTAGTGGTTTAACACAGGTACCGCGGTCCTTTTTTTTTTTTTTTCTTGACTACTATTAAAATTTAAAATTTCCAGTAGTTACAGGCATACACAGATATTAGCGGGAATACCGTTAGGTAACAGACAGAAAGACAAATTAGGCTTGGGGGTCCCCCAATAGAACCAAGTTCCTGGGGGCCCCCACTTACCTGATCCCCGCCGCAGGACTTTGGTCCACAGAAGCCCAAACTTCACCTATCACGGCAGGCATTGTAATTAAACCTTCAGGGACCGGGTTCCCAAGGATTCCACTCCCCTGGACCTGTATAGCACCCTGCACAGACAACATCTTGGTCGTGGGTATGACCAGAGCTCTGGATCCCAGGGTCCAGCCCTCCTAAGAGAGGCATTACAGGCAAAACCTTGCTCTTCTGCTGCAAGGCCCGGGTACCGACCGTTTAGCTATGAAGCTTTTTTGGTGGGATCCGGAACAGCTTACTAAGGCCCAAAAGAACCTGTACGCAAGCCCAGTGAAAACACGTTACTCTTTGGCCAACACCTTAGACACTGGCAAAAAACTGAGGTGCTCCCGGATGGGAGGGGCTTATATAGGGGAGGGTACTTCCGGTTTGGAATTGGCCAGTGCCAGCACCTGAAGGTAATCTATATAGCCCATTAGTAATGACTAAGTCGCTCTGTGTCCCGTGATGTACGAAAAAGAAATAGAGTGAGTGCCAAAGTCTTTTAATAATTCTGCCTATTTGCTCTTAGACACTACTGTATAATTAATGGTGTTGATTGTACCATTTTGAGCCTCTTGATTACATAACATATCTTGAGCATTGAAGGAGGAAGGGAGGGGGTTGTACCCCTGAACAAGTTGGCTGCTTTATATTTTCATATTGTGTTCAAACAATGGACCCTCACTCCTTAGTGCTGGCGCTCTCAATGGACTTCTTGCAGGCCAGAGAGAAGATACTCTGGTAGTGCTGGGAGAGGAATGTGGCACTGAACTGCTTGCTACTTTATGGAGTTGTTATGGAACAACAGGTCTCTGTTATTGGTCTCAAGGGCAAGCATGGACCTCCTTGAAACAATGGGTTCTTGGAGAGTGCCAAACTGTCCAAATAGGGATCAGAGTAAAGTCAAAACCTCTTAACTGCATGATTATCCCTAGTCAATGAATTAACCTCCCTGGTGGTATTCCCGAGTGTGGCTCGGGTCATTTTCAGTACCATTAGCGGTAACCCCGAGCCACACTTGAGATTGCATTGCAGTATCCTGGTGCAGTGTGCTAACCTTGTCACCAGGATCCTGCGTTGTCCCCCCGCTGGGTCTGCGGGCGGTTTCCTCCACCCGATGCCTCTGTGTTCCAGGCTCCGTTCCCTGCGAGCGTTGCAACGCATAGGGGTGGAGCCCGGTGGCAAATTCAAAAAGTACACAAAACATAACACATACAGTACACTTACACAGTTACTGTATCAAATAATTTCACATCCCTTTTGTCCCTAGTGCTTTGTCCAGTGCCCTGCATGCAGTTTTATGATATATATACTGTTCTTTCTGCCTAGAAACTTGAGATTGTCCATGGCAACCAAAATGTGTCCCTTTACGTCAAAAGTGGTTTTAGACCAGCTAGAAAACAGCGCTAGTAAATTGGAACACTTGCAAAATTGAACGATAGTGAATCGTGAGGAAATTATTATTTATATTAAATAATATTATATGATTATTTATTATTATTATATATAAAAATGTATAATATTATAATTTATGATTTTGTGTTTCAAACTTTATCATAACCGGGATGTCTACTAGACTCTTGTTTGGACAGATTTAAGTGTGTTATTTCCAGGCCTACAGAATTACAGGCCTACAATATAAAACGCCAAATTTCTATGCAAAACAATTGTACCGCTTTGAGACGCAAAAATCTGACATAATCATACCACCAGGGAGGATAAACAAAAAGGTCAGCATGGCAGCCCAAAAACTACAGCAGCCTCCGGGACTTACACTCTTTTCTTGAGAACAATTTTAGGGACATTAACATCAAGGTATGCAGTTAATCAGACCAAAATTCAACTTTTTTTTTTTGCCCAGGATTCAGTGGGCAAGGGTTGGGTTTAAATACTTTCTCAACTAAGGGGATCTCGCTGTAAAAGTTTGATTAAAGGTTCTCAACCTTCCTCAGTTTGCAACAAAATGAGTTGACTTTACAGCTTTTATTGCTGCCTACATCCCTGTTATGTGGCTTTTTCTAATTTCATGTTCTAACACCCATCAAACAGACCAATGTGAGCAGTTTTCCCTGTTATGTTTGACACTTGTCAAATCGCCACAAGTATGGAGGAATCACCTAAACAGGGACACACCAATAAAGAAATTGACTGGAGGTTCTAACTATTCCACATTATATAGTTTTATCTTTTTACAGTATATTAGGAGTAGGATTTTTTTTTTTTTTTAAATGTTCAGCTTGGGCATAATAATAATAATAGTGTATTTTTATTTAGAATATCATTTTCATAAAGGTTCACAAAAATTATCATATGTAACAAAATTAACTTGCAATATATCTCTTTAAAAAAAAAACTGTAATGTGTAAAAACTGGTGCATATGAAAAAAAGACCAGGCCGCCCAGAGTTATAAGGTTAAATAGAATTTTTCTTTAAAACAAAACAAAAAAAAAATTACGCCACATCTTCAACAGGGTGTTGAGAGCATTACCAAATAATATTCATATTTTCAAATAGAAAAGTATTTCCTATAAACTAATTACCAGGTTTCATCTGTGCAGCTGCCAGATGTGTCACAGTCTAGTACACACAGAGAATATGGGACTAATCATCGTCCATTTTTTATTTATTTTTTGCTTGCTAGTCTCATATCGAAAGCCAATAGGTTACTAAAATTCTACAGAATAAAACCTCGGAAGTGATGTAATGCATTGTATTGTATTGTAATGCATTCTTTTGTTAACAAACATGCGTGGTCTTGGTCACACAATTTTTTTTCATACAAATACCGTATATACTCGAGTATAAGCCGAGGTACCTAAAGTTGCCTCAAAAAACTGGGAAAACTTACTGACTCGAGTATAAGCCGAGGGTCATCCTTACTGTTCCTATCCTCACTGTTCTCCTATCCTCACTGTTCTCCTATCCTCACTGTTCTCCTATCCTCACTGTTCTCCTATCCTCACTGTTCTCCTATCCTCACTGTTCTCCTATCCTCACTGTTCTCCTATCCTCACTGTTCCCTAGCTCGCTATTTTACATTGTAAATAGTACCTGTAAAGAAGTTGCGGCTGTGGCGTCCATCGTTCGAATTCCGCGGTCTCTTCCTGTTCCTTCTGTGATAGGCGATTCTCATCAGACACTCTCCGCCTATCACGATCATTCTCTCATCCTCAGTTTCCCAGCAGACACTGTGTTGGGTGATCCGCCAATCACAGACGTCTGCTGGGAAACTGAGGATGAGAGAATGATCGTGATAGGCGGAGAGTGTCTGATGAGAATCTCCTATCACGGAAGGAACAGGAAGAGACCGCGGAATTCGAACGATGGACGCCGCAGCCGAAACGTCTTTACAGGTACTATTTCCAATGTAAAATTTTTTGCTGACTCGAGTATAAGCCGAGGGGGGGGGGGGGGGGACTTTCAGCCCAAAAGAAAGGGCTGAAAATCTCGGCTTATACTCGAGTATATACGGTACTTTACCAATTACATGAAAATAGTTTGTTCTGTTATCGTACGAGAAAAATTTCATCAGATATTTTCACCTGAACTGATGTGATCGGCTCTCAAAAGCTATGTACTAACAAATAAATTATCGGACGATCTCTGAATGTATTTTTTTTTCCGGCAGATATTCTCATTGTGTGTACAGGCCTTTAGACCAGGCTTAGGAAAACCCTTTAATTTCTGAACAACAATTAACTGATAAAGTCATATGGATTTACAACATGAGACAAATCTCTTTTGGTCAAAACATTGAGTGCATTAGAAACTACTAATAATCTGTCTTTTAACTAGACAGGCTCTGTTTGGTAGACTTACAGTGAGATAAGAAGATTGACAAGGTGCAATCCATACTAACTAGAAGGCTTGCATATATCATGAGCAAATACGGATGCCCATATGTACATATATTTATTTACAGACTGTAAAAACAGGGTAACTACAAAATAATGTTTTTTCACGGAGAAAAGATAATTTTTTCAAAAACTTGTTCTCATATACAGTATTTATGCACACACATTTATATATCCATAAAATATACTATAGTTCCCCCTTGAGTAGTAGATGGTATTCAAATACAAGATAGGTGTAGGTCCTTGGTCTGTTCTATAGCACTTATTATGTACTTTCAACAAATAGCAGGCATAGTTAAGGTGAAGCTCCACCCAAAGGGGGAAGTTCTGCTTTAAGCACTCCCCCCTATCCTATGCCACATTTGCCATGTAATTTTGAGGGGTCATGGGGGAGCGGGTACCTAGTTTTGACAGGTACCCGCTTCTACCTCCACTCGGACCGCCTAGGCAATCCGAGCGGAAGTTCTACTCACCCCCTCCCTCCCTGCAATGCTCCCTTGTCCGACCATTCAGGAGGCGCAGCCATACTTGCGTGCAGTGCACACCTGACTGTGAAGCCACAAGCTGTCACAGCCGGATGCCAACAGTTGTAATGCCGCTGCCGGGAGAGGAGAGAGAGAGATAATCGATTGTTCGGGCGGCCACATTGCTGGATCCTGGGACAGGTTAGCATGTGTTTTTTTAAAAAGTAAGACGGTACACTTTTTGTAGCTGATGACTTTTAAGAAACACAAAAATTACTGGAACTCCACTTTAAACAAAAAAATTGGTCAAGCCAAAGTAATCCATAGCAATCAAATAAAATATATGTACTGTAACTGAAATCAAAACCAGAACACAATGGATTCTCTATATTTACTGAATGTTGGTGCAATGTTTTATTGAAAAAAATTGCAATGAAAGTGTAATGTATTAAAGCTGAAGCTCTTTTATCCCCTGCTGGACTTTCGTTGTTCGTAAACTTTACATGCTACAGAGGTATAAGAACTTTCACACTGCCTGCGCCCGAAAAACGCTGGTAAAGCGCCGCTAAAAGTAGCGGCGCTTTACTGGTGTTTTTGGGCGCTAGGCTTTAAACCCCCGCTAATGGCCGAATAAAGGGATAAAAGCGCCGCTGCCAAGGCGCTTCCCATTGATTTCAATGGGAGGGGGCGCTTTAGGAGCGGTGTATACACCGCTCCTAAAGTGCCTCAAAGAAGCTGCTTGCAGGACTTTTGACATCCTGCCAGCGCAGCGCCCCAGTGTGAAAGCACTCAGGCTTTCACACTGGGATTGCAAATGAGGCTTTTTTTCAGGCACTTTACAGGTGCTATTTTTAGCGCTAAAGCGCCTGAAAAACGCCTCCAGTGTGAAAGGGGTCTAAATGTGCAACAACCTTAACCACTTGCCGACCAGCGCTCGACTATATACGTCGGCACAATGGCTCGGCTGGGCATATGGGCATACAGGTGCGTCCCCTTTAAGACGCGCCATTGTGGGCGCGCGCGCCCGCAGCGATTTCCTTGAGTGTGACCGTGGGTACCGCGGACTCGATGTCCACCGGGAGTCCCGCGATCGTCTCACCGAGAGGAAGAACAGGGAAATGCTGATGTAAACAAGCATTTCCCCGTTCTGCCTAGTGACAAGGACACCGATCACAGATCCCTGTGATCGGGAGCGGTGATCAGTGTCGTGTCACTGGTAGCCCATCCCCACCACAGTTAGAACACATCCCTAGGGCACACTAAACCCCTTCAGCGCCCCTACTGGTTAACCCCTTCACTGCCAGTGTCATTTACACAGTAATCAATGCATTTTTATAGCACCGATCGCTTTATAAATGACAATGGTCCCAAAATGGCGTCAAAAGTGTCCAATGTGTCCGCCATAATGTCGCAGTCACGATGAAAAACGCTGATCGCCGCCATTACTAGTGAAAAAAATTTTTTTTTTATAAAAATATCCCCTATTTTGTAGACGCTATAACTTTTGCGTTTTTTTTACCAAAAATATGTAGAATACATATCGGCCTAAACTGAGGAAAAAAAATATTTTTTTATATATTTTTTGGGGATATTTGTTATAGTAAAAAATATTGCTTTTTTTCAAAATTGTCGCTCTTTTTTAGTTTATAGCGCAAAAAATAAAAAAAAGACACACAGAGGTGATCAATTACCACCAAAAGAAAGCTCTATTTGTGGGGAAAAAAGGACGTCAATTTTGTTTGGAAGCCACGCCGCACGCAGTGCCGAATCGCAAAAAGTACTCTGGTCTTTAGGCAGCCAAATTGTCCGGGGCTGAAGTGGTTTAAGTGGCTGTAGACCTCAGGCATGAAATATGGACAAAGCATATCCCTCTGTAGTGTGTACTTGTCTCAACCCAGAGCACCAAGTGTAATTTCAGTCCACTGTCGCATTCCTCTACTGTCTGCATGAGCCACTTCTGACAAGTTTTCCTGACACCAAGAGAAAAATAGTGACAGAGGAGGGATCTCTAAATGATTGACAGCCTCAGCTCTGTTCCTGTGTGAAAGGGGGGGGGGGGTGCCTTCCCTCCAATTAGCTCTCCTCATTGAGTGTAACTTCCGCTCTCCGCCCCCTGCTTTCCAGAGCTGAGAGATCCTGTGTAAATTCTACACTTTGAATGGATGTAGGGGAAAGAGGGCTTTAAATAGACTGGTACCACCTATGTACGAGGATAAATAGATTAGCAGTCAGCTTCCCGTCTCACAGCAGAGCTCTGCACATTTCTTTATTCCTTTGCCAATGTGGAGTAGGGGTGTGTGCCTTTCCTCCAATCAGCTCTCTTGGCTGTACACCAATAATCCACTCCAAGAGCTGACCAGGAAGAGAAAATCTGTAACACAATAGAGCACTTTCTAAATGATATATACAGCTAAAGACAGCAGATATACATGTAAATACATACATGTAGGGAGATTTGTTTCATCTCTGTATCACCTAAGGCCAGACACTTCACTGGGTATATGTGAGGGTTTACAACTACTCTAATACAAAACACAGGCTCAAAATTCTCACTCTACAGCATTGTGATTATATGCAGGCTGGAGGTTAATTCACAAAAAATAAGCCTGCTGATGGCAGCATGCCTCTGATTAATAATGTATTGTAAGATACAATAATAGTATTAAAAACCCAAAACATTAAAGAATTTTCTGTATATGTATTATATATGTGAATATATTATGTGCATTATCATGTATTAGAATACATTTGTTTGTGTACATTTGTCAGCCTATAATATAAAAATAAAAAAAACACAAAGGAAAATGATTAAAACAGTCTACCAAATGTATGAAATATAGTCAAGTTACTGAACACTACTAAATTACTGATAAATTGTTCAGTACAAATTTAGTCCAGGATGGTCTAGGATTCAATAACCTATCACCACAAAAGGATTAGAAACTTGAGCAGTTATTAATTAAAAAAATCAAAGCTGTAGTGTGAACTTTTGTATCTGTCTTCCCAAACATCCCAGAATAGTATTTAAAAAAAATAAAAAATATTATGCAAAGATAAAAACCAATAAGAAAAATTCTCAGTAGTCTGTAGTGTTATGCCGTGTACAGACGATCAGACGTTCCGACAACAAAACCGTGGATTTATTTCAAACTTGTCTTGCATACACACGGTCACACAAATGTTGTCGGAAATTGCGAACGTCAAGAACGCGGTAACGTACAACACGTACGACGAGCCAAGAAAATGAAGTTCAATAGCCAGTGTGGCTCTTCTGCTTGATTCCGAGCATGCGTGGAATTTTGTGCGTCGGAATTGTGTACACGCTCTTGGAATTTCCGACAACAAGTTTTGTTGTCGGAAAATTTGAGAACCAGCTCTCAAACATTTGTTGTCGGAAATTCCGACAGCAAATGTCCGATGGTGCCTTTCACACGGTCGGATTTTCCAACAAGCTCAAATCAAACATTTGTTGTCGGAAATTCCGAGCGTGTGTACGCGGCATTACAGTTTTTGTATCTAGTTGCTTTGACTAGTTACAAAGTAATTTTACGTGACACAGAACATTTCCACATGATCAACATTTATGATAGTTATACACAGAAATGATGAAAACCCCTCGGCTATAGGTGTGTAAGAGTGCAAACTGCCCTCATCTGCTCTCAAATTTTCATATTATCACTGGAACATGCTACCATCCTTATCCTAATTCCACTGACAGATCCTGGTAATGTACGTATGTAATAGCTTAGAATATAGATGGTCCTCTGAGCTACTATGTTAATACACAATGGGAAAAGGAAGCGAGCTGAGCTGTTGGCACTGTTCACAACCCCATGTTTTTTTAAAGAGCTGGATGCCTTTCTAAATGCAGAAAAAATAACTGGATATTAACATGTATAGGTAATAACACAAGAGATTGTTAAAACAGGGAATCAGGAAGGGATTTGTTTTTCCCTACTGGAGCAAACTGGACCATGTTTTATGCTTTTTTTTGTCAATTCGTTTTTTGGGATCAATTGTAGATATAGGATTCTGAATATGAAGGTTTCTGATTATTTTTTTCTATGGGTTGAACTCTATATGGACTTGTGCCTTTTTTTCAACCGAAGTAACAGTTTCACAAGGCAGGACGTAAGGAACAATCTGTAACAGGGACACAGACGGCAATAAAAAAAATTGCAAGTGTTCTAGTCTAGGTAATTTGTAGTCAAACCAGCAGAGCAGAACTGGACGGGGCAGTGCTGACAACACTACTCAAAGGGGTTGATTTACTAAAGGCAAATAGACTGTGCACTTTGCAAAGTGCAGTTGCTCCAGAGTTTAGTAAATGAGGTAAACCTTCACTTTGCAAAGAATACCCAATCACGTGCAAGGAAAATTAAAAAACAGTATTTTTGCTTGCACATGATTGGATGCTGAAAGTCAGCAGGGCTTCTGCTCATTTACTAAGCTCTGGAACAACTGCACTTTGCAAAGTGCTCAGTCTGTTTGCTTTTAGTAAATCAACCCCAAAATGTCGTTGCAATGGAGGCATTCAGGATCACTAACTAAAGGAGTTAAGAATCTTCACATACATTATGTAAATATTAATTTAAATTATTCAATCAAGTGCAAATTAAATAAACTAGGATTTCCCTTTTCCTTGATTGGATAACTAAAGTGAAGTGTCACACAATTTATTGTGTGAACATTCTCAACGCCCCTAATATTTCAGCATCATTGGGATTGATTTACTAAAACTGGAGAGTGCAAAACCTGGTACAGCTCTGCATACAAAACAATCAGCTTCCAGGTTTTTTTTTCCATAGCTTAATTGAACAAGCTGAAGTTAGAGGCCAATTGGCTACCCTACACAGTCCCAGTTTTAGTAAATCCACCCCCTTTGTGTTGTAAGCTCAAAAGGAACGTTAGAAGCACACCAGATTTCTGGCATATCAACATTTCTTTTTTAGGCTTGAAGCTTTTTAAAGAGACAAAACAGAGAAATGTGCATGCACTGCAGAGATGTTTTGCACATGTTTTAGTATTAAGTAAGAATGGATAGCTGAACAAACCCATAATTGTAAGAAATTGTAAAATGTGTTAGGTATGTCTGTGGAGACACAGGTTTCATATGATGCCGTGATCATTTAATGTGCAGATAAGCAACATGCTTGAACTTCAGCCATGTGTAAGCAAAAATAGTTGTAAATAACAGCCAATATATTAAATGCAATGAAATTAATAAAAATAATGAACCTAAAGTGTATGTAAAACATTTTTTATTTTTATTTTGATAGAGATTTGTATTTGTCTGCGGCTCCATAGGTGAGAATCACATTCCCGATTTGCCCTGGTGAAAGTTCCTCTGATTGGAGAAAAAGATAAATTGTATCTTTCTCTCCTTGCAGGGGAGAAAGTTGTAAACAACAGTGCATAAAAAAAATGTAAAAAATAAAAGGAAAAAAAATATCTAGATCAAAGTTTGAGCTAGTTCAGTGACAGAGTCAGTGTCAAAGTAAGGGTCAAAGGTTAAGGTCAGGGTCAGGGTAAAAAAACATCAGGTTCAGTATATTTTGGATCAGATTTTTTTTTAATTTGTTAACCTCCCTGGCGGTAATCCCGAGCGTGCCTCGGGTGAATTTTCATTACCAAAAGTGATAACACCGAGCCACACTCGGGATTGCATCGCAGTATAAATTACTTACCTTGTCCCCAGGATCCTGCGATGTCCTCCCGCTGTGTCCTCCGCCCGATGTACTGTGTGCCAGGCTCCGTTCCCTGCGAGCGTTGCCACATTCAAAAAGGGCAAAAAACAAAACACATACAGTACACTGTAATCTTACAGATTACATTACTGTATCAAATCATTTCACATCCTCTTTTCTCCCTAGTGCTTTGTCCAGTGCCCTGCATGCAGTTTTATGATATATATACTGTTCTTTCTGCCTGGAAACTTGAAATTGTCCAATGCAACCAAAAAGCGTCCCTTTACGTCAAAAGTGGTTTTAGACCAGCTATAAAACAGCGATAGTAAATTAGAATCACTTGCAGAATTGAGCGATAGCGATTTGTGGGGAAATTTGTCATCAAACACTGAAAGTAATGACAGTGACAATTCTGCAACTGAGCAAATTTCAGTGTTTTTGATTTGATTACATCATTGAATACATTTTATTATTATTACATTATTTGTTAAAGTTATTTATTATATTATAATTTTGTGTTTTAAACTTTATCATACCCGGGATGTCTACTAGACTCTGGTTTGGACAGATTTAAGTGAGTTATTCCTAAGAATTACAGGCCTACAATATAAAACGCCAAATTTCCATGCAAAACAATGTGCCGCTTTGAGACGCAAAAATCTGACATAATCATACTGCCAGGGAGGTTAAATAAGTATCAGTGTGTTTTAGGTAGGATAAAAAAAAAGCAAAACGTGCGTATTGTTTCTGGGCCCTACTACGAGTACAAACGAGAAGTAACACACACATATGTGGTATCATTGCGTAAGTCAGGACACTTTAAATGTAGGCTTCTCTTTGGTGGTAACTTAGGATATTAGCAAGAAATATACCAAAAAAATTTAAATAAAAGGTTTTAGGCCAGTTTTCCTTTGATATTAATAAAACGGGAGATATTCATTACCATTTACCACCTGGATACAAAAAGTAGTTGCGGTGATATGTACAGTTTTACTAACGCATGTCAAAGTTGCAAAATTGTGTTTGGGCATTAACATTTGTTTTACCCTCAGTCACGAATATTTAAATATCCACCTTAGGGAGCCGAAACATGAGTCAATAAAAATATACAATGCAAAAGATTCAAGCATCCCTAACTGGCTTTGAAGGAATAAACAACTATTCTCTTCATTAGAAGCACATTGAGAATCAGAGCATGTTTCCATAAATTTTAAAATGTCAAATCCCAGGCATTCATATCACTTATTAAAAAGGGGAACAACTGCTTAATTGCATGCACTTTATCTTCCAGTTAGCCTACGATACATGCTGCATCACTTTCCAATAGTGTTATTCTAGTATTATAGTTATATTCCCCATAGTACGTACGTGTAGACCAATTTCTCAGAGCCTCCTCGTTCTCAGAGATCTGTCAGTATTTGGTAACCCTGTCCGTTTTTTTTGTGACAGCTACAATATATTTTTCTTAATGAAATTAAAACATTTAGCTCAATCTTTTTTTTTTTTTTTTTTTACCTCAAACAATTTTAAGAAATCACTTCAGGATAAAGAATTGAGACCCACCACAAAGCATACAAATTAACATACAAAAATAGGGTGCTATTACAGATTAAACAAAGCAAATGCTTATATTTACTGTACAGAGTCTCATTTCAAACTTCTTTTCATATATGCAAAAGGTGAGCTTATTTGTACACAGTAATACAACAAGCGGGGAACTACTTCCCAAGAGATTAAATAACATCAAGTATTGAATTTTCTTTGCTGAATCTTATTCTTTTAATGTAAGCTTTTTTTGAGAAGGTAAGTTTATTTTGGAGAAATGGTAAAATGTAGTACATAGCTAAGCAACAATTCTTTTGTAAAAGTTTATATTTTAAAGAGAACCAGTCATCTCCTAAATGTTCTTCACTTTTATTTTTTATTTTATTTTTCATAAATTGAGTATTACAGAATACTCGTTGCATAAAACATATTCTTTCCTTTAGAGCATCTCCATTTCCCCTGCTGCATTTCTGCCAATAAGCAAATTAGGACGAATCAGGTACACTGACATTGGGAGGCACCTGCTTGTCTCCCTCCCCCTAACTTGTTTACAGTAATTTCACAGTATCTATGGGCAAGTTACAGCTGGGAGTATGCACAGCATAACAGTCTATCAGTAGCAGTCAAATACTCTATATGAAGCCGTCAAAGTTTTTCCATACAGACTCGTGCACTGTCCTCAGATTACATCATTGGGAATGCAACTGACAATATGCCTTTTATGCTCAGCCAGTGAGCTAACAGGTCTTATTGGCACTGACCCCAAAGGTAGCTTATGACTGCCTGTCACAGGTGTAAACAAGTTGGCGTGAAGTTTTCATTGCTCACAAAATCGTATACTTCAGTTCAAGTACCTGCTGCCTTTCAATGCAATGTCAAGTGTAGCAGTTACAGCGAAGGCAGTAGTGTGATGTGATTTGGACAAGTACAAAAGAACCAACAAAAAGGCTGCAAACAAGGGGAACTTTATCATTAACATTCTGGTAGGCAAACGGGTAATACGTTGGTTGCCTTTTATGCCAGATTGCAATTAATCTGAATGGTGACAGGTTCTCTTTAAAGCTACTTCCTTTTGTTCAGCATTTTGTTTGGCTTAATGAAACATTCTCTTACCATTTGTCTGGTTTGTCCGTGGTTAGGAATACCTAACAAACATGAAAGAGAATAGATCTGGTAAGACACTGTATTTGGATCATAACAAAAATAAAACGTACATGAAAAAGTCTACTGATTTCTTAAAAATCTGTCCACACACATTGTCAAAACAATAATGTTAAAAAAAGCAAAATCTTCAGCAAGCTTCTGCACATATTTACTTAAGTAATACCACAGCAATGTGCAAAAACTGGCAAACAAAGATTTATGTCAAATTGGATGTCAAGGGGGAAAAAATCCTACTAAATGAACTTAATGCAGTATTAAACCCAAAACGTTAATATATTGCAGCATATTAATCATTAGATGTGGTGACAGTTTTCTTTTTTTAGTTTTTTTCCCCTCTGTTTTCACCTGTGCCCTGCCCAGTAACACACCTCCTGTATTGGGGTGCCAATGTTCTGGATGAAGCAGCAACAGGGACATCTTTGGACAGCAGCATTGTCAGTCTGGGTGAGGGGAGTGTTATGCTGCGTACACACGGTCGGAATTTCCGACAGAAAAAGTCAGATGGGAGCTTTTGGTCGGATATTCCGACCGTGTGTATGCCCCATCGGACTTTTTCTGTCAGACTTAGAAAGAGAGCAGGTTCCGACTGAGGTTTTCCTATTGGAAAGTCCGGCCGTGTGTATGCGGCATTAGATGTACTTGGAGATTTAGATGCACTAAACAAACTGCAGCCAAACTCCAGCTAACACTTTTTAAGCAGCTACAGCAACAGTTGAGTTCCTTTTTGGATAAATGTTTCACATAAATAAAAGCTGACTAATTGTAAGCACCCCTGTTAGTGGTAAATGGTTACTCCCAACCCTCTACCTGCTACATTTGCAGAACACCTTGTTCTGTTGAAAAACAACAGATTTACTGGCAGGACCACCAGGTGAAGAAGAAAGCAAGCCTGGTAATCTGCTAATACACTGGAAATTTTTTATTTTTCTTTGTTTTGGTTTTATTTTTGTTTGTTGATCAGGGTTCTCTGATTATTCTGACTTGATGTTTTTCTAATTTTCTGATGCAGCTTTTTGTATTGTCCTTTATGACACGCAACTCTTTTAAATATTGTTGACTCTACATTGGTTTACAACATATCCTGTGTTGGTAAATGTTTTCTTGCTTACTACACATTATTTTGTATACCATGTATTTTGTATTATGGATAACCAAATAAAAACCTTTTCTGTATTAAAAAAAAAGAAAGCAAGCCTAAAAAAAGAAAATGAATGCAGCCATCACATCTAAAAAATGGTAAACTGCAATATGTTTGCTTTTGGGTTTAATACTGCTTCAACATTCTGCCCATAAAACTAGGGTAAACATCACTGACAGGGTGATTAATGACAGAAGAAACAGGCTAGATCTAGAATTGCAGATTTTGATCCTGTTAAACTCGTGTGGACATGTAATAATGAAATCGACGTCCACAACATACAAGGTGTTCTTTTTTCCCACGACAATGTCCTTAAGATCACTTTTTACCAATACTAATTCAGGTTTATGTATGTTAACTGTAAACTGCTTTCAGCTGAACTTCATGGTTAAGTAGAAAATCTGGATGTTTTACTAAACTAAGTTGGCATTGAAAATATAAGAACTGTATTCATTCAACATCTGGTCTGTATAAATGTTGCATTTATTTTAACCAGAAAATTAAATAGACACATTTGGAAAAATAAATCGTACATGTAAGGGCAGCATACCAGATTGTAATGCAGCAAATTTACAGTGAAAAAATCTACATATAAATTCAGTTATGTATTCAAGTGGTAGTAAACTCCCTTTGTTGTTTTGTACTTACAGGTAAGTCTATAAAAAAGGCTTACCTGGAGGTACAGTAAATATCTCCTAAACGTGCACAATTTGGGAGATATTTACATGTGCAGCAGCCGGTGACACCACTGGCACATGCGCACTGCACTCTCAATAGAGAGACCTGTGCTGCGGGCGTGACTCCTGCATGCATGGGCAGAAGTGACGTCATCATGGCTCACCCATTCAAACGGCCGGAGTCCGCAAACCCAGAAGGAAGACCGGGTGAAGTTGGGTTCCCTGTCAGCGGTGATGAATCCGTTTCTTAGGCAAGTCTGTCCTAATGTGCTAGTATGTGGTGCATACTAGCACATTATGACATGAGCCTGCTGGGGGATCATTTTCTTTAAATGCAGTTTATTACCGCTTTCACTAAATGATGATGAGGCTGTGATAAAGCTTACTACTTAATGACAATGCAGGAAATTGATGTCGCCAACCTAGCTATGCTGTCTGGTAGGGCTGCCTGGGTCACAAAACTAGCTAAACAGAAAGGCACATTTTAATATAACTAATGTTTATGTATCTAATCTGTGCATTTTTAGAGATAAATAAAATTTCCTGTAGAAATTATATGTTTATTTAGAATGAATCGTATAGTCATCTTACACTGTTCATTAGTTTGACCTACCGATAAGCAAGGAAATATTTAAATAAACAAATTTTGGCATTCAAAAAGTCAAGCTCCTGTGCATATACATGTGTGGAAAAAAAAGAAGAGGCATTTAACTGCCAAATTCAGCTAGTACTTAGTTACATAGGCTAGGTTTACACCTATGCGTGTGGCTGCAGATACAGAAATCGCAGTGATTCCCACAATCGCAACAACCCACAATGAAAACGCAGGGGGCTGCCATTCATTCTGAATGGCATGTAAAATCGCAGTGCGTGTGCAATAAAAAAAAATTCTCTGCTGCCTGCGTTTTGAAAAAGGTGGGAAATGCAGGTTTGCCTGTGCAAACGCATCCCGCAGAAAGGCATAGATGTGAAACTAGGGTAAAAAATGATCAAGTTCCACCACAAAGGAAAAAAAAAATAGGATTTTTTGTACTCACCGTAAAATCCTTTTCTCTGTCGTCCATGGACGACACAGCCTTCTCAATCCTTGACAAAGTGGGTTATGTTCCTGTTCATAGGAGAGGACTAGGCAGAACACTTTAAATGTTTAAACACATGTTATAACAATCAGAGTTGAACAGCCCTGCCCAGGAGGCGGTCCCTCCAGACATAACCCTGCATCCTGCAGTCAGCAGCTCAGTTCGTAACAAGCAGTACAAACCTAAAAAAGGAGGGGTGGGTGCTGTGTCCGTCCATGGACGACAGAGAAAAGGATTTTACGGTGAGTACAAAAAATCCTATTTTCTCTTTTCGTCCATGGACGGACACAGACTTCTCAATCCTTGACAAAGTGGGACCTCCCAAAGCAATGTAAAAAAACGAGGGGTGGGAACAGCATCAAAAAAACACCTAACTTCACCCCAAACAAGCAGAGCTCCTCAACGGGAGGAGTTGCAACCTGAAACAGCCACCTGCAAAACCTTGCGGCTGAAGGAAGCATCTGAAGATGCACTCACATCAACTCAAATTTCAAGAAAGTGTGCACGGACAACCAGGTCGCCGCCCTGCACACCTGTGAGACAGAAGCTTGATGTCGGAAAGCCCAGGAAGCACGAATTGCCCTGGTTGAATGTGCTGTGACCGGAAAGGGAGGCGCCCGCCCCTTAAGGGCATATGCCTGAATGACGGTCTGTCTGATCCACCGAGAAATGGTGCCTGATGAGACCGCCAGGCCCTTTTGTGGACCAGACACCGACACAAACAGTGAGTCAGACCTCCGAAACGGAGACGTAACAGACAAGTACACCCGCAAGGCACGTACCATGTCTAAAGTATGGAGCGCAGTCTCTCTGGGATGCGACGACCGAGGACACAAGGATGGTAGCACAATGTCCTCATTTATGTGAAAGGCTGAAACCACCTTTGGAAGGAAAGAGGGCTGCGGGCGTAGCACCACCTTATCCTTATGGAGGACCAAGTATGGTGACTTGCAAGACAAGGCCGCCAATTCAGAAACCCTTCTGACAGATGTAATGGCCACTAGAAAGGCCACCTTCTGAGATAGCGTCAAGAGAGGAATCTCTCTGATGTTCTCAAAAGGTGGTTCCTGAAGAACCGAGAGCACCAGATTTAAATCCCATGAAGGAAGAGGTGGTCTAATTGGGGGAGTCACATGTCGAACCCCCTGCACAAAAGTACCCACCAGGGAATGGGTCGCCAAAGGCCATTGAAAGAAAACAGCCAAGGCTGAAATCTGACCCTTAATGGTGCTTAAGGCAAGTTTGTGATCTACTGCACGCTGTAAAAACAGCAGGATCCTGGAAACCGAATACGTCCGTGGACGCTACTCCATCTCTTCACACAGAGATGTAGGCCTTCCAAGTACGATAGTAGATCTTCCTGGAAGAAGACTTACGTGCCCTCAGCATGGTTGAAATGACCGAATCTGAAAGACCTTGGTCCCTTAGTACCTGGCTTTCAATAGCCATGCCGTTAAAGCCAGTGACTGTAAAGCAGGATGAAGTATGGGACCTCGAGACAGAAGTTTCTCCCGCATTGGCAGCCACTAGGGTACGTCCGCCACCAGGCGTACCAGGCCAATCTGGAGCGATTCGAATCACCGGGATCCCCTCGGTCTCCACTCTGCGGAGCAGACGAGGAAGCAACTTCAGTGGGGGATAGGCATAAATTAGCCGATACTGACCCCACAGGGCCACCAACGCATCTGGCCAGGGATCCCTGGACCTGGCCATGAATCTCGACACCTTGCGATTGAGCCATGAGGTCCACGTCCAGCGTGCCCCACCTCCGGCAAAGGAGTTGAAACACCTCCGGGTGCAATGACCATTCCCCCTGGTCTAGCATCTGGCGACTCAGATAGTCCGCCTGCCAGTTTTCTATGCCCAGAATGTAGATGGCCGACAGAGCTGGCACGCTTCTTTCCGCCAAACCGCAGGATGTGAGCGACCTCGGACGCTGCAGCCGAGCTCCTTGTTCCCCCCTGATGGTTGACATAAGCCACCGCTGTGGCATTGTCTGACTGAACCCTGATCGGGCGTCCCTGTAGTCTCTCCGACCACGAGGAGACACACAGTCTGATCGCCTGAAGTTCCAGGACATTGATCGGCAGACAGGATTCGTCCGGAGTCCAGCGACCCTGGGCTGACTGGACTCCCCCCCAACCTGTGAGGCTGGTGTCCGGCGTAATCACAGTCCAATGGAAGGGAAGGAACGACTTCCCTGACTGAAGAGCCAGGGATCTCAGCCACCAACCCAGAGAAGCCCTGACCAGACGACTGACCTGAATCTGATGATCCAGAGACAATGGAGATTTGTTCCATTTGGACAGGATCTCCTTCTGCAAGACTCGAGTGTGGAATTGGGCATACGGTACTGCCTCGAAGGAGGCTACCATGAGACCCAGAACACGCATGCAAAAGCGGAGAGATGACCATTTGCGGGATGTCGACAAACTCACCGCAGACTGGAGAGTCTGCAATTTTTCCAAGGGAAGGAAGACTCTCGCCTCCTTGGAGTCCAGAATAAACCCTAGGTACTCCAACCACTGAGTCGGTGTCAGGACCGACTTCTAAATGTTTAACACCCAACCGAATTCTCGGAGGGTCCTTCTCTAATTCTGAGCAAGAAGCTGCTCTCAGAAAAAGATCGTCTAAGTAGCCCACGATAGCAATGCCTCGCTGTCTCAGCAAAGCTAGAATTGGGGTGAGCACCTTGGTGAAAACCCTCCGTGCTGACGCTAGGCCAAAGGTAAGAGCCACAAACTGATAGTGGACTTCGCCGATTGCAAAGCGCAGAAACCTCTGGTGTCTCGTGCAGATTGGGACATGCAAGTATGCGTCCTTGATATCCAGGGATGCCAGAAAGTCCCCCAGATGGAGCGCAGCAACCACTGAACGAATGGATTCCATGTGGAACTTCCGCACCTTTACAAAGACATTTAAGGCTTTGAGGTCCAGGATCGGACGGACTCCGTCCTTCTTTGGGACCACAAACAGATTTGAATAAAAACACTGAAACCTCTCTTCCAGTGGTATAGGTAAAATCACTCCGGCCCCTAGCAAATCTTGCACTGCCCCAATAGGGCAGACTGATGAGCCGGAAGAAGAGGGAGATTTGAGGTTAAGAATCTGTTCAGTGGACAGGAAAGAAACTCGATCTTGTACCCCGAAGTGACCACCTCGCAGACCCACTGGTCGGAGAGCAGGGAGGTCCACCGTGCCGTGAACCTGCGAAACCGTCCCCCCAACCCATGAGTCGGGCAGGGGCAAAACTTCATGCAGTGGCAGGCTTGCTTGCTGGCTTGTTGGGCTTGCGCACCCAGGGACGCTTCTGTCCCCCAGCTGGACCCTTTCCAGCTTGGGAGGGTCTACCCGCAGACCCTAACTGACGAAAATTCAGTTTCTGCGTGGGAAAGGAAGGACCCGGCTCACGGCACAGCTCCTTCCCCTTAGTGGGCTGAGGGAGAAGAGTGCTCTTACCTCCAGTGACATCCTTAATGATGTCATCCAGCGAGGTACCAAAAAGCCTCCCACCTTTGAAAGGCAAGTCTGCCAGGGCTTTCTTGGAAGTCTGGTCAGCGGACCAGCATTTCAGCCAAATTAGGTGGCGCATTACCCCTGCAGATACAGAGGCCCTGGAGATTAAGGGGGCTGCATCCAGAGTGGCATCACATACATATACAAGGCCCTGCACCAACTGGTCGGCCAGTCTTACACACTCCAGAGGGAGCTGATGTTCCTCCACAGCCTGGTGCAAAATCTTTGCCCATTCAGTGAGTGTCAGAGACACCAAAGTTGCAGCCAATATAGGCCGCAACGCAGACCCCAGCAAGGTGAACATGGACCTGCTCAGCGCCTCGGACCTCCTATCAGTATGGTCCTTAAATGCAGGGGTCCCCTCTACAGGGAGAGTGGTTACTTTATTTAACCGAGCGACCGGGGGGTCAACAACCGGAGAAGCCCATTTTTTTTTAAAAGGCTCTCCTCAAAGGGATACCTGACCGCCAGGAGCTGAGGGACCACAAAGGACTTCTGCGGCTTTTCCCATTACTTATCTATGAATTTATCAAAAAAAGGACACATAGGGAAACACCTTCACAGAGCGGGTTGTGGATGCCTCAGCTGCACCATCCAGCTTGAGAGTGTCCCTCACAGCATTGATAAGCGCACCCACAAGTGCCCCGTCATGCGCTGACCCGGATGAAGGGTCTTCCTCACAAGGAAGGTCCTAGTCCGCATCCTTTGATAACCCAGAACCGGGTTCCTGTGCCGCAGCTAGGCCCGGGTCTGAGTCAGAGCATTCCCTTGGGGATGGCGGAGGGAGGGGGTGCTTTTTACCCCCCTTACGCTTGCACGCCGCTTCCACCCTGGTAACAAATGATTCCAGGACTGCCGACAAAGTGTCCATGGTAATCGCAGGTGCAGGGGCACCGGCTGCTGCCTCTGACATGTTTGGGGAAGAAGGACACTGACTCCATTGCTGACAGCTCTCAGGGACTCAGACAACAACTGAAAAGTCCACCCTCCTTGCTGCACTGACCGGGGGGGGGGGGTTACCCAGGGGACTCACCACTCAGCAGGAGACTGCACGCCTCCGTCTGTACACAGCGCAAGGAGAAAAACTGAGGAGAATTGTGCTGGGCGTCTTACATGAAGCCAGCACTAGAGGCCAAAACCCCATCCAAGATGGCCACCAGAAAGAAATGGGCGCGGCCACAAGAAAATGGCCCCCCGCAACAACAACCTGCGCCACAGCGCGGCCACAGCAAAATGGCCGCCAATGGGAAAATTACATGTAAACAGCAGGCAAACAAGAAAATGGCGGCGGCGCCGCAAAAATGGCGCCCGAGCAATGCAATGTGGGCAAGAAGGCCGAACACAGGGACTTCTCTAGAACAGAGCACACCTCACATACAAGCAAGCCCAGGCACCCCACAGTCCCCCACCAGGATCCAGAGCCCCCCCACAGGTACGCACCAGTCACAGCGCACCCTGCTAGAGCTGGAGGGGAAATGTAAGAGAGAGCAGGGAAAGGGAGGACAGGAGAACCCCCAATTCCCTGAAATGCCCAGCCATTCCCACCTGCCGAGGCAGGAGGAATAGTACTTGCCCATCCCGCGAGGACTCGCTGGTGCGTCTCTGACAGGCCTACAACCGAGTTGGAGTAGCTGTTGGCCCGGTCCACTGTGAGTGAGACAACAATCGGCCCAGTCATATGTGGACCGCGGAGCATGTGCTCACCGGCCACCCCTGGAGTCACGGGGTACGTCGTGGCAGAAACAGCACGAAGCTAAGGACTTGGACACTCGATGGCCGGAACTGGGAAGACTACAAGGATCTATAATATCCAGCCTATCGCCCAGCCGGCAGTTGATAGAAGATATCACAAAAAAAATGTAATTAAATAAAAAATTATTCGGGATTCTGGGCCCAAAGGGAGCCACGTCCTTCTCCTCTGCTAGACAGAAAAAAACTGAGCTGCTGACTGCAGGGCGGATGGTTATGTCGGGAGGGACCGCGCCCTGGGTGGGGCTGTTCAACTCTGTTATAACATGTGTTTAAACATTTAACATGTTCTGCCTAGTCCTCTCCTATGAACAGGAACATAACCCACTTTGTCAAGGATTGAGAAGGCTGTGTCCGTTAATGAACGATAAGAGAAAAATAGATGTTATTTAGCTATTTTGTTGCATTTTTGGCTCGTGTATAAATAATTGAACAGTTTGGTAGAAGGAAAGTACTGAATATAGCTTTCATGCCTTAGCAAGTTAATGGTTTTAGTTTAAAGGCTGAATCCAAAAAACAAAAATGCATTTGCTTATGACATCATGCACAGCTCTCTCTCTCTCCCTCTCGTGAGAGTTTGCCAGGAAGGGTGGGGGGATGAGTCATAAGAGGGCCAATGAGAGCTGCAGAGCTGGAGGTGTGTCTCTGTGTTTCTGTGTAAATCTAGGAAGTGAACAGGCAGCAGCTTCAGCTGCCCACCAGTTAAAATGGTTGCAGCCAGACTCTGTGAAGGGAGATTTCTGCAGCATATTTGGCAAGTACAGAATCACAATATATATATAAAATAATATGTAAAGTGGTTGGAGGGAAGCTTCAGAATGTCAAAGATGTTTTTATTACAAACTATGTGAGCAGACTGCAGGTCCTCTTTAAGCATAATTTTACCTTTCATGCAAAGTTATAAACATGGATGTGCAAAGTTATCTTGGGATGCAATCTACTGGAACTTTCTTTCATTAAAAAAATAAATAAAAAATAAAAAATAAAATAAATATATATATATATATATATACCTATACATATACACGCACACACATATACATTTTCTACCCAGAATTCTCAACAACTATTAACAAAACATAGTCTGATTTCATGGTCACTAAATTTAAGTTAAAAAAAAGGGGAAAAATTGCCCTGAGCAGCTTATAATCACATACAATTGTAAAAATTTATATCTTCTAAATAAACGGGTAAACTTTTCTGCTAAAGTTCCCTTGTGACAGTTGTGTGGGGCCCTGCTTACATTGTAAAGTTACATTTCTTTCCGACGTTAAAGAGAAAAAAAAGTCACAGAGAAACATCTATGGTTAAACCCCCCAAAACTCATGAAGGATTTGTCCTAGAACTATTATATGTGAGAACACATGGAATTACAAAATCGTCACAAGAAATTTTCATTTAATCTAGGTTATCAATTAACTAAATGGAATGTACTTTTAGAAGAAGTAGTAATTCTAAATGGAGCTAAGGCATTGAATAGTCAAACATTTTTCAGTGGAAACATTTCTCATAATTCCAATTTTTGTTTTGGATAAAAATTTTGATTGATCAACATGATATAAAATAATGCATGTGAACAGGTGGTTTTGTTTTTCTTTGACCATTACCTTTTTATTACAGTTTGGCATAATAGAGAATAAATAGAATAAAGATTTTGATAAATCTTAATGGAAAATCTAAGTACAGTGGAACCTTGGATTGCAAGTAACGCGGTTAACGAGCATTTCGCAATACGAGCACTGTATTTGCTAAAATCCTGACTCGGTTTGCGAGTGTTGTCTCACACAACGAGCACGATTCAGGCCAAAGCGGGTGCAGTACTGCGTTTGGCCTGAGGTGGGGGGATGCCGGAGCCGAATGGGGCTGATCGGCGGCATTCGGAAACGGCCTGAAAGGCCCGAGGACAGTTCGGCTGACCTCGGCAAACCTCTGAAAGGCTTGTGAATTAAGTCTTTCCGAGGTTTGCCAAAGTGTCCTCGGGCCTTTCCAAGGCTCTCTGGCGCCCCCCGCCTCTGGCCGCATGCAGTATTGCATACCATCGAAGTCAATGCGGAACAAATTATTTTCGTTTTCATTGACTTCAATGGGGAAACTCGCTTTGATATGCAAGTACTTTGGATTACGAGCATTCTCCTGGAACGGATTATGCTCATAATCCAAGGTTCCACTGTATTTTCTTATCCTGATTAAGGAAAGATTGAGAAGAAAAATGGAAAGGGGTGTTGCCGAGAGTCATAGGGGAGAGGGAAGGTCCTGGGACTTAACTGAGGCTAGTTTTAATAACTAGGCCTCTTGCACACAATACTCCTGTTTGAGCATCTACTTTTTCAGACGTTTTTCTTTTCTATGTATTTGTGCGTATTTTCGCACATATGCATTCGTGCAATTTTGCGCAAGCTTATTCTCGCGTTCTTGTTTTGCAGTATGTAAATGAGCATGAGGTGTAAATTACTGACCAAAAATGCTAATTTTTCTATTTTTACTGAAGAATGCACAGCGCCTGTGTGCATAGGCACATTACAATTAATGGAGTGCATTCTAGGAGAAAGCACACTTCTGCATGCCAAACGTGCACATGCGCAGTGCACTCTCCCTCGTCCTGTAGCAGCAGGGGGCTGAGGGACAGAGCACTGCATGTCTGCAGGTTCAGAAAGGAGAAGTGGCTTTCTCCTATGTTGCTGGGAACAAGTTCCTGTCGGTCAGAGTGTCCCAGATCTTGGGCAGGACAGGGTGATCTGTGGATTTTCCTCGTGGCCTAAAGGACAGCGTTTTTATTTTTTTTAACACACTGGGGCCCCTAAACTGCAACATTTGTTTTCCTAAAAGGGTAAATTTACCCTTTAACAGAATATAATAAAAATCACTATGTGTCCCACTTTGGCAATTAAATATGTAAGTAAACAAAAAACAAGATGTAGGATTCACTGATAATTAAAAAAAAAAACACTTCTAAAGCAATATCCTTTATTCCAACATCATTTAAAATTGAGACACACATACAACTGGGCAAATCAATGGTGGAGAAGGATCTGGGAGTTTTGGTAGATCATAAGCTTAATAATATCATGCAATGCCAAGCTGCGGTTTCCAAAGCGAGCAAAGTCCTTTCTTGTATTAAAATATAGATTCCAGAGAGAGATATCATTTTGTCCCTTTACAAATCATTAGTAAGGCCTCATCTGGAATATGCAGTTCAGTTTTGCTCCCCTGTTCAACAAAAAGGATATTGGGGAACTGGAGAAAGCACAGAGAAGAGCAACCAAACTGATCAGAGGCATGGAGGAGCTCAGCTATGAGGAAAGATTAGAGGACCTGAATTTATTTACTCTTGAGAAGAGGAGATTAAGGGGGGATATGATCAACATGTATAAATACATAAGTGGTCCATATAGTGAACTTGGTGTTGAGCTATTCACTTTGAGGTCATCAAGGAGGACAAGGGGGCACTCTTTACGGCTAGAGGAAAAGAGGTTTATTCTCCAAATACGGAAACGTTTCTTCACAGTAAAAGCTGTGAAAATGTGGAATAGACTCCCTCAAGAGCTGGTTCTGGCTAGCTCAGTAGATTGCTTAACCACATCAATACTGGCCACTTTCGCCCCCTTCCTTCACAGACCAATTTTCAGCTTTCAGCGCTCTCGCATTTTCAATGACAATTGCGCGGTCATGCTACGATGTACCCAAATTTAATTTTTATCATTTTTTTCACACAAATAGAGCTTTCTTTTGGTGGTATTTATTCACGACTACGTTTTTTATTTTTTGCGATAAGCGAAAAAAGAGCGGAAATTAGAAAAAAAAAATATTTTCGTCTTTCTATTTAAAAAAAAATACAATAAAATTTAATTTTGTCATAAATTTAAGCCAAAACGTATTCTACTACATGTTTTTGGTAAAAAAAATCCGTTAAGTGTATAATAATTGGTTTGCTTGATCACGGACATATGTACGCAAATGATCATGTACAGATGTGCGCAGGTGATCACGGACATATGTGTGCAAATGATCATTGGGACATATGATTTTATTGTCACATATGTGGGGGACAGGTGTTTTTACTATGTGGGGACATGTGTGTGTGTGTGGGGACATGTATTTTGGGGACATGTAAGTTTACTTTCTGTGTTTTAGACTGTGTGGGGACACTAGGCTGGTGATCAGCGAGTAAAAAGCTGAAAAAAACAGCCCATACTCACTGATCACCAGCCAGGCTGCAGCGATCCGCTCTCCTCTCCTCACCGACAACTTCTGTGTGAGGAGAGGAGAGCTGATTGCCTAGCAACCGGCTCTCTGTTTACATCACATGACGGCTGTGATTGGACACGGCCGTCATGTGATCAGGAGGGCCAATAACAGAGCCCTCCTGCCGAATCGAGATGCGCTGTGTCCGGGTGACACGAGTGCATCGGGATCGTGCCGCTGCACGGGAACGTGCGTGCGCGATCCCCCTCCTTCTGAGGGACGTTCCTGAACGTCCACTCAGAAGGAGAGAGCGCCCACCCGGCCGTATATGTACAGTGGCCGGGTGGGAAGTAGTTAAAGTGGACGTAAACCCAAATTTTTTATTTTTTTTTGCTGTCACAATGTAGTGTATATGATTTCCTATCATCTGTGCCCAGTCTTGCCACAAAGAGTTAATCCAGCTCTGAGCAATCCTATTTTCTTTTTTCAGCAAGATAAACGGACAAACAGGAGAACTTTTATCCGTTCCGCCCCTTTGCTGTGAATGACAGGTTATTTACATATCTCATGCACTAAGCCTGAGACAGGCATTATTTTTTAATTCCCACTCCTTTTCTGAAGTCATGTGGTTACTTTTCTGGATTTTGACTGGATGTTAGTGATCATAGCAGAAGTTCAGTGTAAGAAATACACAAGAAAATGCATGTTGACAAGGGGAGTGTAGAGGTGGGCGGGGAGTCTACTGACATCACAACTCCACCCACCGAGCTCCAGACAACAGATCCACCCACAGAATCTGAAGTTTTTCAGGTCTCTTAACAGACATAGGGGAGACATTTGACAGGTGAGGATACATGCAGGAGGCATGTATATCCTTATAGATCAGCACTATGGCAGTAGTTTAGAAAGGATGAGAGTGGGTTTATATCCACTTTAAAAAAGCCTGGATTCTTTTCAAAATGTATATAATATAAATGAATACTAACATTTATAGGTAAAGTTGATCCAGGGAATATTTGATTGCCTCTCGGGGGATCAGGAAGGATTTTTTCCCCTGCTGGAGCAAATTGGTTCAAGCTTTGTTGGGGTTTTGCCTTTATTTGGATGAACTGTGGTATAGGATTGAGTATATAGGATTGTATGATTTTCTTTTAGGATTTGTTTTGGAAATCAGCTTCAGCTTGTTCAGTTAAGCTTTCAATATGAAAGATAGAAGCTGACTGGCTGCCTTACAGTTGTGCACAACTGTACCAGATTCCATTCTGGATGGGAGTAAAGAGTGAGAGGGAAGGGGTAGGGTAGTAATGGGTGGGTGAGTCACAAGGGGTATACAGGCCACTTTGGAACACCAAATTATACATCAGGGTTGCAATTTAGAGTTGGGAGGAGTGAGTTGCTCACATTGTTTAGTATTGTGGATCTCTTTTGAAGAAAACTCAAACCTTGTGTTGAAGGATGCCATTCTTAGTTCATCCATTGTTTACGTACCAAGAAAAAATAAATGTTAAACCCACATGGATCAGCAAGTAAAATTGTATGAAAAGAATGGCAAAGCTCACCAAAAAGGGCTCAGGTTTTTTCACAAGCTGGCTAAACAAAAAAATCTGAGCCAATTTGCCCATCCACACATTTTAAGGTAAATCCTCCCTTCTGTGTTGTATTCTAATAGCAGGACTCCCTGCCATCAAAATACATTGATCAGCCCTGCAACCCACTGACTGCATGTGCTGGTCGGGCAGAAATTTTCCAAGTCCGTTCATGAAAAGTCAATCGAATTTCAATCCATGTATGGCTAGCTTTGTTAAAGTTGAAGGAGTTAAAACATCTATATGCTTGGTTTGCCAGCTTGTAGTCCAAAAAATATTTGTGGAAAACGATTCACAGCTACAAGTAAAAAAATAATAATAGTGTACCATTTCCAATTAAAGCAACTATGGGGGTATGGTGTCCAGGCCATCTGCTATTTTTATAATGTAAAGTGTTACCTGCATATACTGTATAGCAGCCTTTTTCAATCAGGGTGCCCAGGCACCCTGGGATGCCTTAAGGTTTCTTCAGGGGTGCCTTGGAAAAATGCCTAAAAATTTCAGGTGGATCAAGTCTGCCTTTTAGTTACACAAAGTCACAGTTTTTTTTTATTGTGCACCATTTCAACCTGGTTCTAAACAACCAGTGATGTCATCAGTGCTGAAAAGAAGGACGGGTGTTTATTGCCTGCACAGCATCCTTGTTTGATACACCTCTGCCCCTCGCCATCAGCACTGGGGGTCACATTAGCTGAGAGATGGAGAGAAACTGAGGGAGAGGAGAAACACTGGAATACTAGTCGGTACTAGTGTGCAAAAGTGTATTTGCTTTAGAAGAATAAGTCACCTCTAATGGAGAGAAACTGAGGGAGAAGAGAAACACTTGACGGCGGGGGACCCGATGCGCATTGGCCGGGAGCCAGAAAGGGGATTTGTGTGCGTAAACACACAAATCCCTGTTCTGACAGGGGAGGAGAGACGGATTGGCTGTTCCCACTAAGTAGGAACAGCGATCTGGCTCCTCCTCTAGTCAGTCACATCCCCTCACAGTTAGAAACACACTTAACCCCTTGATCGCCCCCTAGTGTTAGCCCCTTTCCTGCCAGTGACATTTATACAGTAATCAGTGCATTTTTAGCTCTGATCGCTGTATAAATGTCAGTGGTCCCAAAAAAGGGTGAAAAGTGTCTGATCTTTAAAATTCATTACAAGCACCCCATTCTAAAATGTAAAAAAACAATTTTAATAGTTTTACATAATGTGGCAATTTTGACATAATATTTAAAATAGTTTTTTTACATTTTAGAATGGAGTGCTTGGAGACTGTATAGAATTTTAAAGAGTGCCTTGAGATTGTCCATAACCATTTAAGCTGTAATGATACATAAGTATTAAAGTGGATGTAAACCCTCACCTATACCAGTGAAGTGAACAGCCTCAGATGATACACAGAGATGAAACAAATCTCCCTACATAGGTTTTACATGTATATCTGCTGTCTTCAGCTTGCTATATTCTTTAGAAACTGCACATTGTGTTAGAATTTGTTCTTCCTGTTCCAGCAGGAGGAGAGGAGTCTTGGCATACACTGTGTGACAGCTCATTGGAGGAAATGCACACCCCCCCTCCACATAGGAAGAAGAATGAAGATACTTGCAAAGCTGTGCTGTGAATAGACAAGGTCTCTGCTAATCTATTTATAGCACCCTCCCCGACACAAATTTTTAGCTGCCTTTATCTCTGTGTCGGAGAGCTTGTCAGAAGTTATCATGCTGATAACAGGGGAATGGAGCAGCAGAAAGACACGGGACTTAAGGCTTTGGCGAGTGATAAGAAAACACTGCAGATACATGTGCCTAGGTCAGATTTCAAGAATCGGGTTTACATCCACTTTGATCAAGATTTGTCATATACTGAAAGATAGAGTCTTATGTTGACAATATAGAAAATAATTCTGTTGCTACAGACTCTTTGGTACAGTTCAATTTAGATTTATCCTATGTGCGGTTGGATTTTTAAAGATACTCCTGCTGTTGGGGATTTTTTTTTGTATTTTTAATTTTTTTTCCTGGCCTGGACGATTTCTAGTGACAGAGGGGGAAAATCATTGTAAGTTTGGGGTGTTCCAAGCAAAATTGTCCATTTCCTTTGGTTGTGCTGAGACTAGAAACTTCTGATAATGGTTTCCTGTTTGAACAGCATATGATCTCCCTTGGTGGAGTATTGTCATGCTCAAAGAGTAGCACTGTAGATGGAATATCAACTGTAGATAGTTTATATGCATCTTCCAAGTTATGTAAAGGGTTGTAAAAGTCTGTGCCTCCCCCGGGTAAACCAGTAAATATTCTGGTAAATGTGTACATCAGTGTTTCTGAAAATGACACTTTCACATGTGCGTAAAGTAGATATCTGCTCCAAGATGGGAACTTCAAAAATGTGATAGATAATTCCTCATGGTTTCTTAATGCAAATGTTTTTGGTTTGTAAAAGCAATGAGCCCTTTCAATTGAAATTATGTTGATATAATTTTCCAATAAGAAGTTTATGCATTTGATCTCTTTTTTTTTTCCAATAATTTTTATTGAAAGTTTTTTTGTTTTATAGACATACAGCTGGTAACAAACCACAACAGACAAACAAAAACAACAAAAAAATAAGAAGAAAGGGAACAAAGTGTTGTACAGCTGCACCTCTAAAATTTGGAGGCGGTCTTATTTTTTACTTCTGTATGATGTACAGACATCATACATAAGTAAAAAATAAGACCGCCTCCAAATTTTAGAGAGAACTCCAATTACAGTGATTTGCGGATATAACGTCTAGCGATGGGTGCTGAGACTCTAAAATATTATCGTGAGGAAGTTGTACGAGCGTTATATTATAGCAATTAGTATATTTAAACCCATGCACACATCAAGACAATCGTCTATCTTATGTGTAAAAGAGACCACGAATATGTATATACCGACTAATAAGACTTATGCAAAGCTCACCAAGCTAGTAATCATACTTTACTGCTGTATTTTGTCCCTCGCTCAACCAATTAGCACTGCAGTATTCTTTAAGACACTAATGAGAAGGGGGTTAAGCCAGGAACTGCTAACCATGGTTCACAAATTTTATAAAATGTATTCGCTGTGCCTCCATTTTGATACACTTCTTGTTATTTCAATATTATTATTATATTATACAGGATTTATATAGCACCGACAGTTTGCGCAGTGCTTTACAACAGTAGGGCATACAGTACAATTACAATACAATTCAATACAGGAGGAATCAGAGGACTCTGCTTGTTAGAGCTTACAGTCTAGGAGGGAGGGTCAAGTCATACGAAAGGGTAATAACTGTGGGGCATGAGCTGATGAAGAAAATAAAAGAACAGTTGTTAGGTGGAGAGAAAAGTGTTCAGGGATCGCTTAAAAGTAGATAGATTTGGAGATAGTCTGACAGATTGGGGTAGGGTATTCCAGAGGATGGGAGAGGCTCGGGAGAAGTCCTGGAGGCGAATATAGGAGGAAGTGATGAGGGAGCTAGATAGCAGGAGGTCTTGGGAGGAACGAAGAGGACGATTAGGTTGTCATTTTGAGACTAGACTAGAGATGTATCTGGGGCACAGTTGTGGATGGCTTTGTAACTTATTGCTAGTATTTTGAATTGAATTTGCTGGGTGAGTGGCAGCGCTGAAACATTGTTAACTTGAAGAAGTCGCCATTCCACATGTGTAGAGGGACAAGAAGACAGCCACTTCAATGCAATTGTTTTGCGCGCTATAAATAACAGCCTATTAAAGTGGTTGTAAACCCAACCACACAACTTGCACCTACCAGGTAAGCCTAGATTAAGGCTTACCTGTAGGTGCAAGAAATATGTCCTTAACCTACACGGTTAAGGAGATATTTGCTGTAAAACACAGCACCGATGACGTCACACGCATGCGCAGTAGCGGGCCGGCATCATTGCCGGTTTTCTGAATGGGTTCTTGCCGGCCCGAGCACGCATGCGTGTGACGTCATCGCCGCTCCGGCCAATCACAGCGCCAGAGCCGTGATAACAGGAAGTCACTCCGGGACAACATGTCGGCGCCGGAGGGAAAGACGTGGACCGCTGCGGGGGCCGAGATCCAAGGTAAGTAAGGTAAGTGGCTGATTATGCCTTTGTCTTGCAGGGTTTGTCTTTTTCCCGTTTTTGTTCGGAAGGTTTACTTCCTCTTTAATAGGTGTTATAATATCAGGTGTAAATATTTCTTCATCTAGATAACCCAAGAGGCATATCTTAGGGTCTAGATCTATTTGGGTTTGATAGGCAAGGTTAATAGTGTTCACTAAATTGCACTATAAGTGACATGGAGTGTACCTCCGGTGTGACATGTTTAAATTGAGCCTGAAGGGTGTGGCGTAATTGTAGATATTAAAAAAAAATACGAGATGGTAGTGGGTAAGATGTTTGCAGATCATGGAATGTTTTAAGAGTATTCCGAGTATACAGCTGGGCAACATATTGAATACCCAATGTATGCCAGTACTCAAACCCCTCTAGCTTGTGTATTTCCTCATAATTCTCATTCCACCAAAGCGGTGTATATGCCGAGATTTCCGTATATTGCTTGACTCATCCCATTTCCTGACATACCTTATGCATAAGTAAAAGGGTAGGGCTACTAGATGCAAGCGCAAAAGAACCTGACTCCAATTGAGCTAAGAGATGGTAACTGGAAGATCTGCCTAGCAATACCGACTGTACAGGGTCTGACCAATTTTCTGCCCCCACCCAGCAAACTGCTGAGGTTGGGCTGCTAGAAAATATGGTCTTGAATGAGGCACTGCCAGACCCCCGCATCTTTAGGTAACTGAAGTGTCGATAACTTAATCCTAGGGTTTTGGCCTCTCCATAAAAGCATGCGAAATAAGGAATCAATTTTTTTTAACCACTTAGGGGGATCCACACTGGTGAATTGTGAAAAACAAAGTAATTGAGGAGCCCAATCAGAGCAGGGGAAGGCTCGTCCAATGGGAATAAAATGGACTTGTCCCAGTTTTTTAGCAAATCCCAAAAAGGAACCAAATGTTCCTATCAGGGTCATAATGGATATCAATGAGCTGTCCGCGTCCCCAAAGAACAAAGCGTCATCCGCATATAGTGATATTTTTTCTTCCCTGTCTCCAATTCAGAACCCTCTTTGCTATTGCTATTGCCAGTGGTTCAAAAGCTAAATGTGAATAGCAGAGGGGATAAAGGGCACCTGAGTTTTTCCCCTTTTTTAGAGGCACTAGGCAGGCTAGTGCCTCTAAAAGGGGGGAAAAACTCAGACGCTGATCCATTCATTTGCATATAAGCTTGCGGAGCAGGGAATAGGAGTTTAATCCACCTTATAAACCTATTACCAAGGACAAATAGTCTCAAGGATACATCCACTCGACTGTTGTCTGATTGGGGGGGGGGGGGTAGGTCATTTTGTGAGTGTTCTGTGTTGGTAAGCCTGTGTATGGGTGCTTGTTCAAGGCTTGGGCAGCGTCGAGAGACAAAATAGCCCTATTGCCAATATTATCGGAAGGCAGTTGTAAGTTAAAGAAAAGTCTCCTCAAGTTCACTGACGTGTACCTAGCTGGAATGAAGCTCGATTGATAGGAATGCATTTTCTGCACAACATTGCTTAGTCTGGTGGCCAGGACTAAGTTAAAAGCTTGATATCTGAATTCATTAGTGAAATCGGACGATAAGACTCCGGGTGGTCTTTACCAGGCTTGGGAAAAACAATTATGCAGGCATCATTAATAGATTCTGGGAGTTTACAGGAAGTGAACGCCTGATTTAGAGTCTTCAGCAGCTTTGGTAGTAAAATGTCTCCATAGTCCTTGTATATCCCTGGTGATAATCCATCAATACGCTGAGCTTTGCCATTGGGGGAGTCTGATAATGCCTGAATTCATTCATCTAGCATTAAAGGGCATTAAGACTTTTACGATTGCTAGGCGAAAGGGACGATACATTCAGTGGGGCTAGAAATTGCCTAAGTTGGGCCATCTAATAGTCCACCTTGCTCTGATACAGTTCTCCATAGAAAGAAAACAAGGAATGTAAAGTATCCTCCTGTTCATGGGAGATCACTCCTCCAGGTGTGAGGATGGATGAAATAAAGTTAGTTTGCATTTGGGAATTAGCAATAACCACTAGCATATGACCAGTTCTTTCGCCTTCTACAAAATATCTACACCTGGTGAAAAGCGGTGCTCAGTCGGCTTCATCCAAAGCTGTCTTTTTATATAGTAATTGCACCATATAGAGCAGTTAGGAGTGGGGTTCTGAATAGATTGACATTTTTTGTTGTACCCCTGCTGCAAGAAAGATCTCCCATTCCACACTGGATTTTAGTATACACTAATAGCCTGTATCAACAATCCTCTCAGGAAGCTTTCATAGAGTCTCACATTACCTGTGGGGCAGCAGACTGGTTATTGTATACAAAGTATTCAGTTAAGGCAGACGAATGGAGTCAACCTTTTGTAATACCCACAGCCAGAAGGCATTGACACGCCAATTAGGTTTTAGACGTGATTTCATTTTGGCTAGGGACAGGAGGAATGGAGAGTGATCTGAAATACCTCTTGGTAAATACTGTACATCAGAAATCAATGGGTGCACTGGGTCTGTGCCCAAAGTTAAAACAATCCTAGAGAGAGACTAATAAGTAGTGGAGCAGCATGAGCAAGCATGGGACATAGGGTTACGGAGTCACCACACATCATGTAATCCCAGCTCCTGAAGTTGCCTAGAAAAGGGAGTTTCTGACTGAGGGCTCGGCGGGTGACGGTCCATACTCGGGTCACACACATTCAAATTTTCCACTAACAATAGAGGTATACCAGGATGGTCTGCCAGAAATGCTCCTATTCTTTGCAGCACCTCAGCATTAAAAGGCGGGGGAATATATATGGAGCCGAGAACATTTGTGATAGAAAACTTAGTGCACACAAGCAAGATCAATCAACCCCATCAATCAATGTATGTTTGCAGGAAAATTTTATTTTAGAGGATATCAAGACACTGGTACCCTGAGCAAATGCGGAGTATACAGAGTGATATAGAGTAGGATAAGTGCTATTTTACAGTAAGGAAACAGTGTCCTGGGTGAGATGAGTTTCCTGCAAACAAACTATTGATGCAAGCTTGATGCAGCTTGCTGCGTCAGAGTAGTAAAAATAGCCATTTTATTAATTGGCTCCTTAAGATCTCTCACATTCCAGGACAGTAGCACAAGGTCAGAAGACATCTTTAGTCAGAGATAGTAATAAGGCAGCTAGACAGGTAAACACATTTTCATAGGTCAACCCAAAAAGGGTGTTTTGGTGCCTTTAGTACCAGAGAGCAAACAGTTCCAAAGAACAGACATAGTGGCCTCAGGTATAAGACATATGGGAGTCCAGGTGAGCAAGTCAGTACAGGAAAGCTGACCATAAGTGATGTGACAATTCGCCTGTGTGCAGTTTTGCAACGGTTGATGGCACCATGAAACAGGTATTAATAAAAACAAAGGAAAAGTCAGCCAAACAGGGCTAGCAGTTTGACACAGAGAACCAAACAAACAATCTTCCCGCAGGAATAAGTGGGGGAAAGAAAAACTGCCCAGGCTTGCATGTGAGCAACCAATCCACAATATGTGTAACATTATTAACAACAGATACAACAGGCTGGAAATTTAGAAGCCATTTGAATTCTGCCTATAGCCAATATTGAGAAGGACATCCTTAAGGACCTGATACCAGAAAACAGTAGAGAAGCAACAATTCGATAAAGTAGTGCATCATCAGGTAAGAGCATTGCTACGACAAGGAGCCAGGTGTTGCTACTTCCTGTCCAACCAGGAGGCAGCCGCCCTAGGGTTGTCAAAGAATAGCATTTAATCCTTGGCCACAATGCGTCATTTCTCTGGATACAGCATTGTGTAAGTTATTTGAAGTTTGCGGAGGTGCCCTTTAAAATCTGCGTACTGAGCCCTCAGCTTTATCCGGAAAGAAAAAGACTTTAGAGCCATTGATCTCAATATTTACTCTCGTGCAGGCCAATTTCAGGATTTTAGCTCTGTCCTTATAATGTAGTAACTTCAGGATAAATGGTCTTGGAAATTTCCCAGAAGGGAGAGGCCTGGTTGGGATTCTGTGTGCACGTTCTACTGCAAAGAACGGTGAAATGTTCTGCATATCAAAAAGGTGTCTAGAAGCCATTGCGCAATAAAATTCAGTGTTTTTTTTTCCCCCTATTCACTCCGGGAGGCCTAGGATTGGCACGTTGTTTCTGCGGAGCCTATTTTCAAGATCATCTATACGAATTGTGCGATGATTCCTGTGGAGCCCCACCACCTTAAGGTCGTGTTGAATAGGGGGCATATGTCATCCTCTATGTTGCTGAAATGACCTTCCAGAGCAGAGGTGCGCTCCCACACCTCTGCATGTCATGGCGTAGAATAGTAACCTCTTCACGCAGATGTTGAAACTGGGTAGACAAATTAGACCGAGTGGTATTACAGGACTGTACTGCCAGGAACACATCTTTCAGGCTCGGTTATCCTGACAAAGCAGGCTGTTGGGGATCAGCCTTATCAAACCAGGCTCACTGCTCCTCCCCAGCCTCACTATCCTACCATTTACTGATGTAATTGTTTGATGTCATTTTAATTGACAGCATACATCTGAATTTAGTTTTCTTACGTTTAATAATTTTACCATTAACTGGGTGTACACTGGGTGTACAAAGAGCAACACAACTTTTCACATAAATTATAGGCAAAATAAAAGAATGGAAAACAGTGTTCTGGATCAAAGAAGTTTTCCTCTAACATTTTTGCCAATACTGGGTTTAAAAGAGTGGTATGACTTATTGAGCCCAAGTGTCCCACATCTTCTCAAATTTTTTATCGGGAATTATGCTGGCTAGTTCTTCATGCAATATGATCCAATAGATCTTATATTAGTCTGAGAGTGACAGTTTTTTTTTTCCATGCTCTAGCTATAGAAATTTTAGCTGCACATGATATATAAAGAAAACTAGCCTTTTCAAGCAGCGGGTGTATATCTTTAATTGTTTTGATCAATAGTGCAATAGAATGTGTTTTCTGTATTTGTAGCCCTGTAACTTTCCCTATCAAAGCAAATGTACCTTTCCAAAATCATTATCTTAGCGCTTTCCCACCAGACATGAATCATCAAGCCCTGAAGATTACAAGACCCTGAAGCACAAAGGTGAGGTTCCCGGACAGATTTTCGATTGTGGGGAGGGGTGGGGGTCTAAACACCAACTCATTAAGACTATTAGGTTAGCCTCAGTAAGCAAAATGTTCAATATACTTTGAGGTGCTAGTTTACATCTTTTGAGTCACTGTTCCAACACCTTAGAATTAAGTTTTGTGTACAATTTTGTTTTTTAGTTTTCTATTGTACCTCTTAACTATTGAGTGGTTTGTACCATCACTTTCAATGGATGAATCATCACCTATGCATGTTAGAGTAATTAATATTTTAAGGTAACGTATAAACATATCAATTACTTTTTCATATACAGTGGAACCTCGGATTACGAGCATAATCCGTTCCAGGACAATGCTCGTAATCCAAAGTACTCGCATATCAAAGCGAGTTTCCCCATTGAAGCCAATGGAAACGAAAATAATTTGTTCCGCTTTGACTTCAATGGCATGCAATACCGCATGCGGCCAAAGGCGCCAGAGAGCCTCGGAAACGGTCGGAAAGGCCAGAGGACAGCTTGGCTGACCTCGGAAACTGAGTATTTCCGTGTCTTTCCGAGCATTCCCGAACGGCGCCGATCGGCTCCGGCGCCCCCCACCTCAGGCCAAATGCGGTACTGCACAACGCTTTGGCCTGAATCCTGCTCGTTTTGCGAGACAACACTTGCAAACCGAGTTAGGATTTTTTAAAATACAGTGCTCGTATTGCGAAATGCTCGTTTACCGCGTTACTCGCAATCCAAGGTTCCACTGTATTAGCATGAAAAAAACTAACTTATTAATGTGTGTTAATATTTCAAAGTACTTATTCTTTGTATGATTTGCAATTATAGATGTACAGGAGGACAACCATATTTGCTCATTACATTTATAGGCTCCACTTACTGCTTTCAAGTGCCAAACTACTTTTGAGCCTTACTGCTTTTTCTCACAATGCAAGACTGAGTTGACAAGCATACGAAAAACAAACTCAATATCTATTTAATATCATTCCTACTGCTGTTAAATTTATTTCCAAAACACATATGAAAAAGAAAAATGAGAGCTGTTTACCTGCCAAAATATTTGTATTTCTGTCCATCCAGTTCCGAGATTTTACACAGCACTGCCACACAGCACAACCTTGTCTTTTAGGATAGGAGACCTGTTTTTCTCTGCTGCAGTTTTGGAAAACTTACAGACCTCCTCAGTGCCCCCAGCCTGCGACTGGAAAGTGAAAGGATAAACAGCAGACTGATTAGCTCAAATGTCTGCCACTATGTGCTTTTCACCTATCAGCATACTTCTTGCACTGCAGCACAACTGTTTGGCTCCTTGTGCTGCTTCTCCCTACCTCAGTTTAAGTTCCACTGTACAGAGACTGCTAAAGGTGGACACAGTCAAATTCAGCTACTTAGAATGCTTGCATTATTAAAAACCCAATTAATAATGTATAAATAAAAGGGGGGGTTCGGCACGCTGTGAGATGGCCACTTGACTCGGCACCCAGGGAAAAGCCTGGAGCGATGTACAGCATAAGGGAGCCCAGAAAAGTGGCTATCTTAGCCCTCTGAGCTTCGGGCTACATCTAGGAGCATTTTGAGTAATTGAAAGGAGAGAGGGAAGCCAGGTTTAGATGACCGACTTCTTCCCTCAGCTGTTCCGTTCAGGCAGCCAAGATGGCAGAAACAGGTCTCCATCCTTATTACAGAGACATGAGCAGGACAAGGAGATGGCATGGCTGCAACTCGGAGGAAAGAAGCATATACCCATCTACAGTAGCAGTCCCAACTCCAGAGCCTCTTTCAGTGCCATAAGCCCTGCTAAATCTAGACAGAAGATGTCCCCTGTCTCTATTACACAAGCAGAGGTGAGTGTATCAGAATCACTGGATGATACCAGAGAACTACATGACTCTATCCTGGCATTTCCAACCAGTAGCCAACCTGTTATGGATACTACTTTAAAAGATATGCTGGTATACCTTAGAAGCTCTATTGATAAGAGTATCTCATGTTGAAAGTAAAATGGGAGAGTTCCCGACCACCTTTAGATGCTCGCAATGACCGTGAGGATTACAAAAGTTGGATTAAATCAAAATTGCCGGAGACCTAAAAGACCGCGCTAGGAGAAACATTAAAATACATGGCATCCCAGAGTCTGTCTGTAACCATGAGCTCAAGGCTTACTTCATGCAGATTATGGCAGCAGCACTCCCAGATTCCCCTACAGAGGAACTGATTGACCGCATCCATCGATTACCAAAACCCACACTTGCCTAGAGACACAATAGCAAGGATAATTTTTTTCCACACTAAGGAAAAGCTGTTGGCTCTGACTAGGAATCCAGATCGTACCCCAGAGTGCTTGCAGCGCTACACCTTATTCGACAATTTGTCGCAATATACACTGCAAATGAGGAAAAATCTCGCCACAATCTCTCCGAAAACGACAATATAACCTACAAGTGGAAGTACCTGGCTAAATTGTTGATTGATTGAGAGGGAGAGACATTTGTGGTATCTTCTGCGGAGGAGGGTCATGCTGTAAAATGTATGTTTTTTTGCCTCCAAATCAGATCTCCAGCTCCACAACCCAAGTGATAAGATGTTGATGCAAGATGAAGGGCTCCTTTTCCAATAATCAAATATATATCTTTCAGCAGCTCCGGTTCCTGATATGATGCTTGCTAATAAGTATACTTTTCAATTTGTTTACCCCCCAGTTTAGCGGAATATCTATTGTATAAATATTACAGCGTTAATCCTTGGTTTAGAAATGAGCAAATCTATGTTTTTATCACACTGTGCATCAAAAAAAATATATAAATCTTAAAACATAAAAAACAAAATGTGGATTTAGATCTAAATGTCCAACAATCTTTTGTGCTGTCCCTTCAAGAACAAGGTTTTTCATCTGTCCTTGTGAAATCACACAACCAAAAAAGATTTTCAAGCTGTATTATTATTATCTACTATTCTTTGTTTGCAGAAATATCCTCCAATTTCTAATACTTTTCACCGTACCTTGATCACTGTTAATTGTGCCACCTTCACCAGATGTGCCCTCACCTTGTTAATATAGCCTTGATACTTTGCCCTTAGGATTTGTTAAATCTGCAATTTTCAGCCATACAGCCAGTGTGGCTGGGGTCGCATTACATCCGTACCATTTTGGTGCGGAACACCTTTTTTCTCCACGCCTGAATCGCATTGGGGTCCAAATCTGTGTGTTGCGATTCTGGCAGTTGCACTTAGTTTTGCGATCTGTTTTGGGGTGTCATTACACAACTCTGATGCCTGCGGCAGGTCACGTGAATGCTGTGCCATTGCGATGCGTGAGACGCACAGGATCCGTTGCGCATACCGCGTGGCATAAGTGTGAACTGGGATATTTTTTTTTTCCATCTCTGTACTCAGTTTGTAGAGTGTCTTGTCAGAGTCAAATTTACTCAAAGCTTTTGGGTCTTTTATGGGGCGGGAGTTAAGTATTTTATATTTTACATCTTAGCTACACTACCACATATGTTTGCACTTTATTTCATCCACACACAGACAAAACTGGAGGCTGGTTAGTCAAGCAAATTGATTTTCTGTAGTTGCTTTGCGATTAGACCTTCCTAATGATATAATCTTCATGACCAGCATGATGTGCTATCTCACACACCTGACACCTCATTACTCAGTGGTGGCCGATGATGCATATAAACCGCCCCTCTCCAACAGGAGACTCCATCCCCATGAGTTAGCTCTAAGTGGTCAGAGTAAAACACCCTCTGTCAGGCAACAAACTGAAATAGCAATAAAAAAATAAATAAAAAAATAGCAGACGCATTTAGCGAGTATTATCAAAACTTGGGGATGGAATCCTCTACTCCCCAACCAACCCACGAAACAATAGCAAATTTATTAGACTCAATCTCCCTGCCCAAAGTATCTAAAGAAGACCTCACAATATTAAACAGCCCTTTCACCATCATAGAAATTAATGACACTATTCGGGGGCTACCTCGAAAACAAATCACCGGGACCGGACGGCTTTTCCTTAAAATTCTATAAAAATGTCTCCACTAGGTTACAACCATATTTGCAGAAGGTCTTTCAGGGTGCTGCATCCTTGGTGGCTTTTCCCTCAGAGATGTTATCTGCGACAATTGTTACGCTTCCTAAACCAGGCAAGGAGCCTGACTCCCACCAAAACTTCAGACCCATTTAGTTGCTGTACGTGTCAAAATGTCAAAAGCTACGTGAAAATCAGAGCAAATAGGCTGGCATATCTCCTGCCCAAGCTAATTAGGCCTGATCAATTTGGTTTTATACCAGGGAGGCATTCTCCTGATGCCACCAGATGTATTCTGAATCTTTTATACCACGCAGAAGTTTCAAAGACACCTTCTCACTTTAGATGCAGAGAAGGCCTTTGAACGCATTCATTGGGGTTATCCGACGAAGGTACTAGATAAATTTGGTCTGCAGCGGGAAATTCACGCAGCCATTAACCCCTCAAAATCTAACATATTAGGTGTTAATTTACCTACGCAGGTACGGAATGCCTTACAAAACTCTATCCCATTCCCCTGGACTCGTGGTCCACTACAATACCTAGGAATAGCCCTTACCTCCCCACTTATCTGTACATGGCCAATTTTTTACCCATGATAACTAAAATAGATGGTGAACTGAAAAGATTGGGAAAGTTTTCTCTCTCCTGGATGGGCAGATTGGCATCCTATAAAATGTCTATTCTTCCATGGATTCTTTATTTCTTTAGAGCAGTGCCCATCTGTGTACCAAATTCGTTTTTTTCAACTATGCAGTCCTGACTATTCACATTCCTCTGGAAACATAAAAAATCTAGATGCCCCTTAAATATTCTGGTAAAGCATAGGAGAGCTTGTGGCATGGGAGTCCCGGTTCTTAAGGATTACCGAGCAGCAGCCATCCTTGATCAAATCAAATTCTGTCTGTGCAGGCTTCACTGCTGGTTTCCCTTACCATGAATTGCAGTAGCAGCACCCGAGAGCCGATCAGAAAATCAGCTGGGGTGCCGACATCATGGGATCCCTGGACAGGTAAGTGTCCCAATATTAAAAGTCAGAAGCTACAGTATTTGTAGCTGCTGACTTTTTTTTCTGTGGGGGGGGCTGGACCTCCTCTAACTTCTAAATCTTCTAAATTCAAGGGAATTTCACTCATTTATTCAAGTCTCCAATCCAAGCCAATATTCACCAAAACCACTCCCTTACAAAAATGGGAAGCAGAATTGCAATTTTCTGCCACAGATGATAAATGGAAATTAGCCATTGCCAATAATTACTCCTAATAATAATCTTTGTTGGAGAGGTTGTGGACAGGTGGAAACTTTGGTGCACATGCTGTAGGCATATCCGCAGCTACTGGAATGCAGTCTACAGGTTAATTTCTTAAGCAACCGGGGTAATAAGTAAAGCTAATCTAGCCCAAGCATTGCTCAGTATCAACATGAATAATTTCCCATTACCAACACCACTGTCACTCAATATCCTGTTTGTGGCCTGACTCCTGGTGAAAAACTGGAAGTCGAATGCGATCCCTACCATCTTTGAGGTTAGTGCTCACCTAGACACAATCATGCAATTGATGGCATATAAAGATGACAAACATAGAAAATTTCAATGCAGGTGGGCTCTGTTTAAACTATTCAGAAAAGGTTCATGATTGGTGGAGCATTACCTTCACCATTATCTCTATTAGTTTATGTGAAATTTACTTGTTCCTTTTTCTCTACTTTTCGTCCATTCTCTTGGACGTAGGTTGTCATTTTAAAATGTTCTCCGACTAATAACAGTTATTCACACTATTGGTGCACAAAGATGATGTATCACTTCTATCCCGGCTGACTACTGTTACATTGCAATCGGTTTTTCAGATGGCAATATTAGTCACTGTTGTAAATGTCATCTGTTGCTAACTTTAAAACCAATAAAAACGATTTGAAACACTGTATAAATATGAGCTGCATGTATTTTTAGACATTATATCTGTCTGGAGTTCAGCTTTAAATTGGCACTTACCATGTAACTAAATTATAGGCTTTTTTTTTTACCACCAATGCATTCTCTGCAGTAAGGTAAAACACCTCAGTACCTGAACTACATACATATAATAGCTCATTGTCCAATTTCACAATTTCCAAAAGTCAGAGGCCTTATATACCGTATTTGTCGGCGTATAACATGCACTTTTTCTCCCTGAAAAACGGATGAAAATAATGTGTGCGTGTTATGCGCCGATATTTGCATTTGACTGCCTTTGAGGGGAGGGGGGTGGGGGGTACGAGCACCGTCAGATTACAGAAAGCGAGGATCTCCTGTTTATTGGGCGGCCTCTGTTATACGAAGTCCCATCTCCTGGACTGGCATTGGACCAGTGTTCTGTCTATCATAGTAGCCGGTCCAGGAGGTGGGACTTCGTATTAAAGGGGTCGCCGAGTAAACAGGAGATCCCCGCTCTGTGTAACCTGACGTGAGGCTGCAGATGGGCACTGATCAGGCTGCAATGGTGAGGCTGCAGATTAGCACTGATGAGGCTGCAATGGTGGGGCTGCAGATAAGCACTGATCAGGCTGCAATGGTGAGGCTGCAGATAAGCACTGATCAGGCTGCAATGGTGAGGCTGCAGGTGGGCACTGATCAGGCTGCACTGATTAGGCTGGAATGTATTACACAGCTACATACTTGGGGAAAATAATCAATTGTTCAGGCACAAAAAAAAACTGAAGCAATGGATAAACTTAGAACAAACCACTAACCCGACAGATCTCTCCTGGTGTTCCCAAGCCACAGCAGCAAGTCTAAAATTTCACTCTACTATCACAATTTGAAATAGTCAGCTACACTAAGTATCACCCAGGTGCCAACAACACTATATCTAATCACAGTTAACCCACTATTTCATCCCGGAATCACAGGTTTTTAATATCTACCACAAACTGGCTGCAGTTTTTGGTAATTGGCTTTTAGAGAATTCACTAACCTCCATTTTTTTATCTTTATCCCCTGCCAGGATACAGTTCACGCCCACCAACACCTTTTGAAGCCACGTGTGATGGACAGGGCCCAATTGGACATACATTCTCATCCATATACACTCTATTCATTAGTCCAGAGGACTCAGAACCTTTAGAGTTCTTACAGAAATGGCCAAAGAAATTACAGTTGATCTTTACAAAGGAAAAAGAAAAGAGAATTTTCTACTTTGCTCATAGAACTGCAGTTAACACCTTATTTTACAGCTACAGGAAACAGGATATAGGCCACTTTCACAATGAGGCGCTTTACAGGCACTATAGCGCTAAGAATAGTGCCGGTAAAGCGCCTCTCCTGTCACTCCAGTGTAAAAACCTGAGGGCTTTTACACTGGAGCGGTGCGCTGGCAGGACGTTAAAAAAAGTCCTGCAAGCAGCATCTTTGAGGCACTTTAGGAGCGGTGTATACACCACTCCTAAAGCGCCCCTGCCCATTGAAATCAATGGGCAGTTCCGGCGAAGCTCCTGCAAAGCACTTCGGTAGCGACGCTTTTAACCCCTTTTTCGGTCGCTAGCAGGGGTAAAAAGCATCCTGCTAGTGGCCGAAAAGCGCCGCTAAAACTACGGTAAAGTAGTGCTTTACCGCCGACGCCCCCGCGCCTCAGTGTGAAAGTGCTCATAAAGTTCCAACAAAATGGTACAAAGTCCTAGAACACTACATACTTTCTCTCCATCCCAGCCCCTAATTGTTGGTGTTGTGGAAAGGGTGAGGGTACCTTCCTTCATATTTTTGGGCCTGTTCTAAGTTAGATGAGTTCTGGAAGACAGTGGTGGAAGTAATCTAAAAATTTACCAAAAGCTATGTCCCACATGACTCACCTTCTTCCCAATCCACCATAACAATATGCCTAGAAAAACATATGGAATTCTCAAATTAGCACCCTGGTAAACTCTGTCGGATCTTCTATTCCAACAAATTGGCGTATGCAAGAACCCTCATCCTTGCAGCAGTGGTTTGTATTAGGGAAGCCATATTTCTACTTTAAGTGCATAAAGTGTGTGTGAATGGGCCCTCACCCCATTACAATTTCTCTTGTGAAAACCAATACAATATAACAAATTAAAGCCTAATTCCAGCGAACACTTATAAAGCAGTTATAGAAACATTTATTTTTCCTTTTGGAATCTTCTGTCACTTTTGCTGGGCATCTTTTTAAAGTCAAAGGAAAATGAACATAGTGATCTTACATGATAATTACAAAGAACAAAGTAGTGGTTCCTCCAACCCACTTCCTCATCCAAACAGAAATAATTTGCAAACTATATACAGCAATAGTACATGGACTGTAAATAATAAAGATTTTACAAACAGCTTTATACTGTGATGTTTGTATGTTTTACAATTCTTCATTACAAAAGCAAGGTGTCACTCACAGATTTTAGTTTGGGCTTAAGAAAATGTCTGAAATCATAAAAACATAAGTGTATACATTATTAAAGCCCAACTCCTACTTTCCTGGCTAATATATGCAACACAAGAAACCTTTGCACTGCTCAGATAAACCCATACTTCCTGTTGTGCTGATCTTTACACCTCTGGATTGGATTGCTCCCATCATCATCCACCCCTTCTTTCTAGCACCAGCCATCATGGCAATGCCTCCTGTACTTAAGCCTTCAGAACTGCAGTCATGACAGTGTGTATGCTGCAAATTCTTTAACAGCACACATGTCACAGTTATTGATGCTCCTGATCCTATCAACATTATTTAGAATTGTAGACAAAGGGTAACGGTTAAAGCGGTAGTAAGAGCTGTAAATTAAAAAACAAAACTAAAAACTTCCTCCGGCAAATCAACGGCATAATGTGAAGTATGCACTGCATACTAGCACATAATGAAAGACTTACCTCAAAACGAAATCCTCCATTGGTGCGCTGTCACCACTGACAGGGCTTCCATCTTCACCCCGTTTTCCTTGTTTGTGGGCTCCAAGATGATGTCACTACCACACATGGGAGCCAAGATCATGGCACAGGGTTCTGAATGGACAGTGTACACACTGGCTGCAGAGAATATCTCCTAAATGGTGCACAGTTAAGAGATATTCCTTACATACGGGTAAGCTTTATTACAAGTTTATCTGTAGGTACAAGTCACCAAGCAGTGTTTACTACCACTTTAAAAGCAGACTGACTGTTAAGCAGCCCAGGGATAAGTGTTTCAACCAGCAGATTGAAAAAAAAAAAAAAAACTTGACCTGGTTCCCCCATCCACACATATCGAGACGGATTGGGGAATCCTCCCTTCTGCGTCATTGTGCTCTGATAGCAGAGAGACTTCCCCACTATCAGAATGCACTGATCAGCGTTGCAGGCTATTGCCTGCGGCTGATTGAACTGGAAATATCCAACAGGGCAACTGTACAGAAGTTGATAGGTAGGTTGACTTCTGTACAGCTACAGTGTCCATATATAAATCAAAATTAGGCTGGTCTCTGCTGAACTGAACAAATATCAATTCATGTATGGCTGGCTTTAGATAGTTTTATGTTTTTACAGACAACCCCAATCTAACATCTAGGGTCAACTGCTTCCATAACCCTTGCACTTGGTACTGGTCACTCACAATTTGTGTTTTAAAAAAAAATTACAAAATGTCAGAGCACTATGGTTAACCTAAAGCATGGGTTTCCAAACTTTCTAAACAAAGGTCCGCTTTACTTGTGCTTCAGGGGGCCAGACTATGGCCAGTAGCAGTAATATGAGTGTAAGGAATAGCGTCTCATGTTTGGCTTCATGGGAATGAACAGTGCCTCACCATTGGTGTCATTGGAAGGAATACTGTCTTAATTCAGTGGGAGGCAAGCGAAGGACAGCATCTGCCCCATAAGCGAAAGTCTGGAGAGCACTGACCAAAAGGAAGAGCACAGCAGCAGCAGCGACCATGTGCTTGGTAGCTAGCTTTGTTTGAACTGAACTGTCTAATAAGGGGTGAGTCATTCAGTCTTGCATGTAATTTAGCGCTTTAGCTACCAAGTTCAGGAGATAACAGGCCATTCAGACCTGGGAAATAGTAATGTGCAAAAAGAATGTTCATATACCTAATAAAAACAGAATGTTGCTCTCTATTCCAGACTATGGGGATTACCTATACCACCACATTATAGTAAAACTGACATTTTGAACCTTTAAGCAATTAAAAGATGAATTACCCTTACAGATTCAATACAATATTTTCAAATAAAGCATTCATCTTGTACACAATTTTCTTAAGTTTGAAAATTTACTTGACAACCCTTAGGTAAATGTGCTGCAAGGATTACACCCCCCCCCCCAAAAAAAAATCATATCGACTTGCATATAGTAAAAAGCAAGGTGAGAAAGGCACGAGAAGAACACTTGCACACTGTTGAGTCTCTCCTAAATAGTAAAAAAGAAAAAAAAAAAACACACAATTCTTTTGCCGGAAATTTTCTAGATCACCGGGTACCCCCTGGCACAAGCTCTTGAGTTTATACAATCACCAGGGATATTTAAAAAAAAAAATTAAGGATTTTTGACTTACCTGTTTTGACTTCCAATACACTATCACCAGTTCAACGATTATCTTGGTATACATAGAATTACATATTTCTGTTTTGTAGGAATATTTTGTTAGTTGTTACCAGTATTGTTGTTACTATATAAAGCCACAAAACAACAAGTTTAAAATCGCTTCCTAAGATTGGTAATATTTCGAATATCCATGTAATTACGCTTATTTTACGCTTAAGTATTACTATTTACTTTCTGATATAATAATTATGGAGAACAAATAGTTTATCCTTTTTATTAATTTATTGCACCTACTATATTTAATTACATACAGTAAAACCTTGGTTTGAGAGTAACTTGGTTTGAGAACATTTTGCAAGACAAGCAACATTTTTAAATATATTTTGACTTGATATAAGAGTAGCGTCATGTCACAACTGAGAATAAAAGAGAAGAGAGGCACCTCTAAGTGTAGCAATATGGTTACATTTAATGAAGGTACAACATTTAGCAACATATTGCTACACCTAAAGGCGCCTCTCTTCTCTTCTATACTCTGTAGCTCCTGCTGGATTTTGCTTCTAATCCCCTTGTGGAGGCTTCCATTTGTGGATGGACATTTTCTGGTTACACAACCTGGTCACATTGCTATGATCTTTTTATATGGACTATAAACTGAAGGACCTATGAATAAATGGTTGTGGAACAAATCATTTCCATTTTTTCTTATGGGAAATTCGCCATAAGAGTGCTTTGGATTACAAGCATGTTTCTGGAACGAATAATGCGCGCAATCCGAGGTTTTACTGTATTAGCATTTACTTATATATTAATTATAAGGCGTGGAAAATTTACATATCTTTATTCTTGACTTAAGTGAATTTTTCTTAATCAGAATTTTTTTTTAAATTTACATATACAGTATCTCACAAAAGTGAGTACAACCCTCACATTTTTGTATATCTTTTCAAGTGACAACACTGAAGAAATGACACTTTGCTACAATGTAAAGTAGTGAGTGTACAGCTTGTATAACAGTGTAAATTTGTTGTCCACTCAAAATAACTCAACACACAGCCATTAATGTCTAAACCGCTGGCAACAAAGGTGAGTACACCCCTAAGCGAAAATTTCCAAATTGGGCCCAAAGTGTCAATATTTTGTGTGGCCACTATTATTTTCCAGCATTGCCTTAACCCTCTTGGGCATGGAGTTCACCAGAGCTTCACAGGCTGCCCCATGAGTCCTCTTCCACTCCTTCATGACATCGCAGAGCTTGTGCATTATCTTTAGAAGAGGATTCTTTCTGGAACAACAGCCATACAGACCAATTTGATGCAGTGTGCGGCGTATGGTCTGATCACTGACAGGCTCACCCCCACCCCCTTCAACCTCTGCTGCAATGCTGGCAGCACTCATAAGTCCATCTCCACAAGACAACCTCTGGATAGGACGCTGAGCACGTTGCACTCAACTTCTTTGGTTGACCATGTCGAGGCCTGTTCTGAGTGGAACCTGTCCTGTTAAACCGCTGTATGGTCTTGACCACAGTGCTGCAGATCAGTTTAGGGTCTTGGCAATCTTCTTACAGCCTAGGCCATGTAGAGCAACAATCATTTTTTTAGATCTTCAGAGAGTTCTTTGCCATGAGGTGCCATGTTGAACTTCCAGTGACCAGTATGAGAGTGTGAGAGCGAAAACACAGAATTTAACACACCTGCTCCCCATTCACACCTGAGACCTTGTAACACCAACGAGTCACATGAAAACCAGGGAGGGAAAATGGCTAATTGGGCCCAATTTGGAAATTTTCACTTAGGGTGTACTTACTTTTGTTGCCAGCAGTTTAGACATTAATGGCTGTGTTGAGTTACTTTGAGGAGACAGCAAAATTACACTGTTCTACAAGCTGTACACTCACCACTTTACATTGTAGCAAAGTGCCATTTCTTCAGTGCTGTCACATGAAAAGATATAATAAAATATTGGTAAAAATGTGAGGGGAGTACTCACATTTGTGAGATGCTGTACTTTACTCACATATAATATTTTTAACAATATTTTGAATGTCTAGATCTATTAATCAATATACTGAATCCAACCTTCATTCACTATAATAATACCATGCTATGAATATAATATTATGCCATGACACATACATATAGTTCCAGCCTAGACTGTATAATGTTCGCATAGAGCTGTATGTAATCAATATTTCAGCCACTAAAATCTCTCTCCTTTCTTTTCCATATGAGAGAGTAACGCTTATAAGGAGAAAGTACCTCATCCCCTACCAAAGGCACAAGAACTCCTAGCGTCCCTGGATAATGGGTATATGAAGGTATGTACCCTTGATATATATGGATAGCAAAAAGTCCCCAGTGCAGGGACGCCACTACCAAATGGGATTGAGAAATTTGAGTAGTACCCCTGAAATCTTTCTTTGGTTGGAACTGGAATCACCACACTCTGGGCCAGGAGTATCTCAACAGCCAGATGTAAATTTGACAACTACTAAGGGGATAAGTGCAGGTTGAAGATGAAAAAGCCCTGCATAGATGATGTAAGAAACTCAAGTAGAGGTTTAACCTAAAGCTGCGCAGGGGTTTTTTCACTGTCGGGGCGATAAGGATGTGGAACTCTTCCACAATGGGTGGCATCAGTGGAGTATTGATATTTTTAAAAGACTCCTGGACGTGCATCTTAGCGAACACAATATACAGGGATATGGGAAATGATTATTGACATTAACACACGTACACCAACACAGGTTGAACTGGATGGACTATTGCCTTTATTCAACCTTATCTACTATGTATGCAATCTTGTACTCCAAGACTACCATTTTGCAAACTGATTTTGCTGATGCATTGGTTAGCCAATAGTCTGAATGCTAGAATTCCCCCCCCCCCACCTTACGCCAGAGAGGTGGTGGCAAAACTTTATGTGGAGGGGGAGGAGGTCATATCACCCTTCTCAAAAACTTCTCACAAATGAAAAAAAACCTATATGGACTGAAAAGGTTTGCAACAATAATCCTTACACATACACGTCAAGACTGGGTAGTCCCACTGATTCACATTAAAGTGAATCTGATCTGGCCTAAATGTTTGTAAGGTAACCCTAATTCTAAAGTCCATATACATTGATGTGTCTGCACTAATCTGTCATCCCTGCCTCCCTGCAGAGATCACTTGGATCCTAGGAGCAAACTTTACATGGAGCCTCAACCTCTGTCCAGGTTAAGATGAAAACCATCCTAGTGCTAAGTTTCACCTATTGTCATTCAACTGCCAAAAGTCAGAACTTCAAAGGGTAGTAAACAGCAAAATGACAAATGGTGCCCTATAAGACAACCTCCGTTTGGGTAGAAGTTGAGATCTCCTGAATTTGAGATCCAAGGGGCTCCACAAGGATTATTTGAAGACTAACATAGGTAGTTACAGGAATCAGACTTCAGCACTGTTACCTGAAAAAAAGTTTTAGGTCAGGTAAGATTTACTTTTGAGTGCATGGGCGTTATACAATTATGTGAAGTAGTAAGAACTGTGATGAGGTAATTGGAGCATGTGACGGACTGCGGCATATGAGTAAAGTGGCTACATTGCATAGAGTTTAAAGCTCAGGCACCTTATCACTTCAATACTGGGCATTTTCACCCCCTTCCTGCCCAGGCCAATTTTTAGTTTTCAGTGCTGTCGCATTTTGATTGAATGACAATTGTGTGGTCATGCAACACTGTACCCAAATGAAATTTATGATTTTTTTTCCCCCACAAATAGAGCTTTCTTTTGGTGGTATTTCATCACATCTGCGGTTCTTATTTTTTGCGCTATAAACAAAAGAAGATTGATAAGTTTGAAAAAAAAAAACACAATTTTTTTAACATTTTGCTATAATAAATATCCCAATTTTTAAAAAACAAAAACAAATATTTTCCTCAGTTTAGGCCGATATGTATTCTTCTAAATATTTTTTGAAAAAATAAAAATAAAAAAAAATCGCAATAAGCGTTTATTGATTGGTTTGCGCAAAAGTTATCACATCTACAAAATAAGCAATATATTTATGGCATTTTTATTATAATTTTTTTTACTAGTAATAGTGGTGATCCGAGATTTTTATCGTGACTGTGACATTGCGGCGGACATATCGGACACTTTTGACACTATTTTGGGAACATTCACATTTATACAGCGATCCGTGCTATAAAAATGCACCGATTACTATGTAAATGTGACTGGCAGGGAAGGGGTTAACACTAGGGGGCGATCAAGGGGTTAAATGTGTTGCCTAGGTAGGGATTCTAACTGTAGGGGGAGGGGACTCACAAGGGGAGGAGACCGATCGGTGTTCCTCTGTACTGGGAACACACGGATCGGTCTCCTCTCACCTGACAGGACGTGGATCCGTGCGTTTAAACACACAGATCCACAGTCCTGCTCTTTTACCGATAATCGCGGGTTCCCGGTGGACATCGTGGCCGCCGAGCACCCGCGCCGGCTCCTGAGTGACGCCCCCCTAGACGGCCAGGAAGTCATATGACGACCACCCAGGATAGGAGATCCCTCCTGCGGACGTCATTTGACACTGGGCGGGATGGGAAGTGTTTAAATACCAAAGAAAAAAAATAAGCTATTGCGTTTAACCCAACCATCATTTAATGGGGCACATGAGAGGGCCAGGTCAGTGGTAGGGATCACCAGGTAAACTGGATGCAGCTCCTTTCAGATTAGGTCTTAAGATCCTAATGCACATATAAAGAACAAACACCTGAGGGTGCCTCCATCTAGGTGTAGCCATTTATTTAAAAAAAAAGTATAAAAGACAATAGAAATGCACTCACTAGATAAAAGTGGATCAAGGCTGGTCATAGACCTCCATAGCAGAGCTCAGCAGGCATATGTCTATTTTTTTAAAATAAATCGCTACACCTAGATGGAGGCACTCTTGTGTTTGTTTTTTACCCTTAAATACGCCCACTTAAACCTTGTGTCCCTATCCAAAGCAGAATGCAAAATATGCACCTTTTAGTAGTGTTCAAGGTCTCTTAGAACCTTGGTAATGCTCCTGCAAATTTCAGTGACTGCTACCAATGCTCCCTACCCTAGTGATAAAGACGAAAAAATGAATTGTTTGGGAAGCAGTTATTCAAAAGTAAAAGACCGCACCATTTTTTAATTATTTTTTACTTTCTATTATAAGACTAGGTTTGTATTTTTGATAGGGACCTAATATGCACATATAAATAATATTTTGACAATTTAGAAGACAATATAGAAAGTCAGCTTATCATTAAATTTGCCATGAGTTAAAATAAGAGGATTGCTAGTGTAAAATGCTAGTGTAAATCACTAACTTGGAAAACATATGAAAAAGGCAGATGTCCTTTGCAACATACTTATTAAGAAATCAGAGACTCCAAGCACTGATGAACAGGCCAGGTTTGCAAGATAACTGAAATACATCACAGGTGATATAATTTGCTGCTCAGGGATTGCAGTATTGTAGTCTGCATCTCCCCCAAGGTAATACTTAAAACCTGGCCTGTTAGTGGGCCTTACATATTCAGCAGCAGAGGCCAGGTATAGCAGGCTCTCATGACAGGTTTTCTTAATGAAAAACTGAAAACTTTATGGCCACCTTAGAATGAAGAACACAAGTACTACAGTAATATTTTGCCACCATCATACAACTAAACAGAACACTTAAAAAAATAACCCACATTACAGGAAATCCCACATTTCTCTTTTCGTCCATGGACGGACACAGCTCCTTAATTCTTGACAGTTGGGTTATGTTCTAACTGTCAAGAATTAAGAAGCTGTGTCTGTCCATGGACGACAGAAAAGGATTTTACGGTGAGTACAAAAAATCCTATTTTTGCAAAGAAATCCCTCAAAAGAAATACAAGAAAGCCGAGGACAACGTTTCAAGTAGAACAGCTTATTTTAAACTGAGAAAATCACAATATACACACAGCAGGCAGGAAACAAAACTTAAAAGGGACTGTAAGCCCCTGAGATGAAAAATAAACAAAGCATATCCTATGGTGTGCACCTCGCCTCAATCCAAAGCACATTGTGCGATTTCTGTCTGCGGACATTCCTCTGCTATCTGCATGAGTCACTTAAGACAGTGGTCATCAACCCTGTGACTAAAGAGATCCAATGTATATCGACATCAAGCAATCCCCCCCCAATACACAGCAGGTGCTTGGCAGCCTCAGCTGTGCCTGTTTTCTTATGAAAACTGTGTAGAGGGGGTGTTTTTTTTCCCTCCACTCAGAGCTCAGATTGAATTCGGCTCCCTGCTCTATGCTGTGCAGTGTATGACATCAGATCCTCACCCCCTGCTTTCTGTAGGTGAGAAATACTGTATAAATGATTTACTTTGAACAGCTGTAGAGGAGAGAAGGTGCAGATACAGGCACATCTTATGTAGAAGGATCTGTTTCATCTCTGTGCATCACCTGAGGCTAGTTAGTTCACTATGTAAGGGTACTTCCCTTTATGAAGGAGTTTACATCCACTGTCAGTCAACCTAAAACTGATATTTTAGTTTTTGATGAATTCTGAAAAATTTACTCTTATGCCCCATACACACGATTGGTTTTCCTTTTGGAAAAACTCTGATGAGAGCTTTTGGTCAGGAATCCCGACCGTGTGTATGCTCTCCAACAGACTTTTTCCAACGGAAAAACTGCTGGAAAAAGATAGAGAGCAGGTTCTCTTTTTTCCCGTCAGGAAAAAAACTGATCGGAATCGTGTGTACAAATCCCGACTTATGCTCGGAAACAAATCGATGCATGCTCGGAAGCATAGAACTTAATTTTCTCGGCTCGTCGTAGTCTTTTACGTCACCGCGTTCTTGGCAGTCAAAAGTCCACCGAACTTGTGCGACCGTGTGTATGCAAGGCAGGCTTGAGAGGAATTCCATCGGAAAAACCATCCAACTTTTTTCCAACGGGAAAAACGATTGTGTGTACGGGGCATGAGGGGTTCTGTTGGTGAAATATTTGTGCATGAATTCCAAAGTAAACATATATACCAAGGTCTGTATTAGGGACTCCTACTCTTTGTATTGGACCTTCTATTTATTATATGTTACTTGGGTGAGCATGAATGCCCAAAACTCAAAAAGATGTGGGAAGAGAACCAGAAAGGCTCATCACTGGATAACCAACAGATATAAGAAACAGGTGTGAAATTACACTCACAAAACCTCACCTATAACTGAAACATTAAAAGGGGTTGTTAACCCTTATGTTTTTTCACCTTAATGCATCCAATGCATTAAGGTGAAAAAACTTCTGACACTGACGCCCCCCCCCCCCCCCGTTTTACTCACCTGAGCCCTTCATTCCCTCCGCAGACGTGCTCTTCCTCTCTGCCTGGGGTTCTCGGCTCTTGGTTGGATAGATTAATAGCAGCGCAGCCATTGGCTCCCACTGCTGTCAATCAAATCCAATTTGGCGAGCACCGGGGGGGGGGGCAGGCAGGAGGAAGGGAGCCGCTCAGGTGTGGAAGTCCCTGGAATGACCTCCTCCCAGCAGGGGGGCAGGGCCGAGTCCGGCATTCTGTGTCTATGCGCGCAAATGCTGGACTCAGGAGCATGCCCCCAAGGTAACCCCCAGGGAGAGCGCTATTCCCAGGAGGTTTACTGATGCAAAGAGGAGCCGCCAGCAGCGCTGGGGGACCCCAGAAGACAATGGTCGGGGCCACACTGTAAAACGAACTGCACAGTGGAGGTAAGTATGATATTTGTTATTAAAAAAATAAGTTTTACAAACCCTTTCAGTTTGGGTGGATTTACCCTTAATGGCGTTAAACCCAAAAACAAAAATGCAATTTTCATTCGCTTTATTTTCTTTGCTTTTTTTCCTTTTGGCTTCATGCACACAGGGTGTTTGATTTTCTCCTCTGAGCTCATTTTATCTCTTGGTCGAAAAAAGCAGCTTGAAAAAAAACTAAAACATGCCTAAGGCCAGGTTCACACTGGTGCAACATGAAAGTTGCCCGACTTTCAATCCGACTTTGCCCTGCGACTTCAGTCCGACTTCCATGCGACTTTAATGCGACTTGATTTGAGTGTGACTAGTTCTTTGACCAATCAAAACAATTGCTTTGGTCCTGGTATGGATGAAACCTCACGCCAAATTTATCCCCCAAAAAAAAACTAAAACTGGCTTAGGGCCCCTCGCTCAAATCCACATCAGGCCCTTTACCCCTACGGAGTTTGAGGGGAAACCCCACGCCAAAATAATAACAATAAAAAAAATGGTATGGGCCCCCCCCCCCCCCCCCAAGATCGATACAAGACCCTTATCTGAGAATGCAGCCTGGCAGGTCAGGAAAGGGGGGGTTGAGCTCTGCCCCACCCCAAAGCACCTTGTCCCCATGTTGATGGGGACAATGGCTTCTGCCCCACAACCATGAGCTTTGGTCTGCAGGTGGGGGGCTTATCGGAATATGGAAGCACTCTTTGACAAGGGGGCCCCCAGATCCTGCCCCCCATGTGCCATGTGAATGAGTATGGGGCACCCCCCCAAAAAACTGTGTAGTTTAATAAAAACACGAGATCGTTTTTAATGAAAAACGACTAATGTTCCCCATGGTAGCTCCAACGTCAATCACAATGTCTTCTGCCGCTGCCGCCAACCCGCTAGAAAAAGCAAAACAAAACAAAAAACACTCCTCCTCTGATGCTGGCTCCCGCCATTCTGTCAGCTCCGGTGTCTGACAATTCTTATATGACTTTGGGGTGTGGCCAGGTGGTGTCGGGGTCCGTGATGCTATGATTAAACACTAAAAAAGTGTGAAACTAGTCAGCTCTAACCAGAATTTTGTGACTTGCTGTGCTGTATTTGGATTTTTGAAGATTTTACATAATAAAGGCTTTTTATTGGAGTGCTGCTGTCCAGAAGACTTGATCTTTTGTTTTGCCTGAAATTGCATTGCCTGCACCCTTGGCTGTTGGGAGGAGATAGTCACCTGGAGGACATCCACATCTGAGCGGTTCTGTTATAGTTTGCCATGTGAATGAGTATGGGGCACCCCCCCAAAAAACTGTGTAGTTTAATAAAAACACGAGATCGTTTTTAATGAAAAACGACTAATGTTCCCCATGGTAGCTCCAACGTCAATTACAATGTCTTCTGCCGCTGCCGCCAACCCGCTAGAAAAAGCAAAACAAAAAACACTCCTCCTCTGATGCTGGCTCCCGCCATTCTGTCAGCTCCGGTGTCTGACAATTCTTATATGACTTTGGGGTGTGGCCAGGTGGTGTCGGGGTCCGTGATGTCACTGGGGGGTGGAGTCTCCGAGCTATGTCACTGCATGGCCATGCCCCATAGCCAAGAACTGTCAGACATGGGAGCTGCCAGAATGGTGGAAGCATTCATTGGGGAGGAGCGTTTTTATTTATTTTTATCGGGTCGGCGGCGGAAGTAGACATTGTAATTGATGTTGGATCTACATCGGGGGACATTAGTAATTTTTAATAAAGGACTGGTTACACTGCACAGTTTTTTTTGGGGGGTAGGGGTACTATGTACCCCATACTCATTCACATAGGGGGGGATCTTGGGGCCACCTTTCTTAAAGGGGGCTTTCAGATTTTGATAAGTCCCCTGCCCGCAGACCCCCACAACTACATCCCAGGGTTGTGGGGAAGAGACACTTGTCCCCACCAACATGGGGACAAGGTTCTTTGGGATGGGGGGATAGAGCCCCCCTGCCCCATGTGGAGGGCATGTGGCCTGGTATGGTTTAGGGGGGAGGAGGCGCTCGCTGCCCCCCCTTTCCTGGCCTGCCTTATTTCGTTATTTCGTTTTTGTTTTTCAATACATTTTGCCTTGCCAACATTGCCTCTGAGCACAAGTCACAGTTCAGATGCTGATCCGACTTCAATGCGACTTCCATAAAATTCTATGGGCTGAAATCGGACAGCAGTCTGACCAAAGTAGTGCAGGAACCTTTTCCAAAGTCGGACCGATACAAGTTGGACAAGTTAAGACAGCTCTCATAGGGAAATATTGATTTTTTACATGACATGAGTGATTGTCGCACCAGTGTGAACCGGCCTTAAGCCATGTATTGCACAAGTATTTAGGCATGTCAAACGTTTGAGCGTTAATCGTTTCCATTGGTCAGTATATTAATTAATTCTAGCCACTGGCATAAACAAATGCTCAGGTGCTAAACACATCTAGCGTTTAAGTGCATTTAGATGTTTTTATGCACATCTAGCATTTTTCTGCCCAAAAGCTTCACTCCTGATTGGGCTGGTGGTGTTTTTTTATTTCCGCCTGAAAATACTTCTCTTCTAACATGCCTGTAAATGCCTATGTGGGCTTGGCCATATAGGCCAACATAGAGGAGCTTTTACAGGCTGGAAAAAAAAAAAACTGTAAAAGAAGCATTTTTCCCTATGTGCATTAGCCCTTTATTTCACCTGGTGATTTGGCCAGTAACACACTTTTTGTCTAAGGGCTGGTTCACACCAGATGCAGTCCAATGTGTTTTTAATCTGCATCAAAAATGCATGCAAAGTGGTTTTCCATGTATTTCAATGGTCCAGGTTCACACACCAGTCCAGTCAATAAAAGTAGAGCAGGCTGCATTTTTTCTGTATGGAACACACCAAAACGCATTAAAAATGCACCTGAACGCATAAAAAAACATTCCAGAATGCACATGTCCTGACTTGAGATAAAGAAAAAGAGGGGAAAATTCATCAAAAACACACCAGAATGCAGAAACTGTTGTGTGAACCAGTACATAGGGTGGCTGCATTCTGGATGAAGTAGTAAAACAGCTTTGGACAATAACATTGTCAATCTGGGGAAACAGTAGTGTTAGGCCTCTTTCACACTGAGGCGCTTGAAAAACTGCCAGTAAAACACTGAGCGCTTTTGAAGAGCTTTTCAGGCGCTTTTGAAGAGCTTTCAATTAATTTCAATGGAGAGGGGTGTTTTTTTACCGCTCTGTCAGTGCACTGCCCCAGTGTGAAAGCATTCATTGATTTAAATGGAAATACATTTTCGTAAGCTTTTCAGGCGTTTTTTTTTTTTGCGTAAAAGCATCTGAAAAGCGCCTCAGTGTGAAAGTGGTCTTAGATTAGCAGATTTACAGTAGATGGACTTGGCTAACGTTAATGTAAAACCTTTCATTTTACATAAATTAACTTCACGCTTTGAATGACAATTGCGCGGTTGTGCGACGTGGCTTCCAAACAAAATTGACATCCTTTTTTTCCCACAAATCGAGCTTTCTTTTGGTGGTATTTGATCATCTCTGCGTTTTTTATTTTTTGCACTATAAACAAAAAAGGGCGACAATTTTCAAAAAAAAACACAATTTTTTTGATTTTTGCTATAATAAATATCCCAATTTAAAAAAAATAAAAAAAAAAAAAAAATTCCTCATTTTAGGCCGATACGTATTCTACATATTTTTGGTAAAAAAAAAAAAAAAAAAAATCGCAATCGGCGTTTATTGATTGGTTTGCGCAAAAGTTCTAGCGTTTACAAAATAGGGGGTAGTTTTATGGCATTTTTAGAATTTTTTTTACTAGTAATGGCGGCGATCAGCGATTTTTTTCATGACTGCGACATTATGGCGGACACAGCGGACACCCTTTTGACACTATTTTGGGACCATTAACATTTATACAGCGAACAGTGCTATAAATATGCACTGATTACTGTATAAATGTGACTGGTAGGGAAGGGGTTAACACTAGAGGGCGAGGAAGGGGTTAAATGTATGCCCTGGGAGTGATTACTACTGTGGGGGGAGGGGGACTGACTGGGGGAGGTGACCGATCTGTGTCCCTATGTACAAGGGACACAGCATCGGTCTCCTCTCTCCCTGACAGGACATGGATCTGTGTGTTTACACACACAGATCCATGTCCTTGTGTCTGTACCGGCCGATCGCGGGTACCTGGCGGACATCGCAGCCGTCAGGCACGCGCATCGGCACTACAGTGACACGCCGGGCACGTGCGCGCGCCCCCCCAGTGGCCGGAGGAGCGGAGGCCATAAAAAGATAGCCTCCCGGCCAGGGCCAGATTAAGAACATCATGGGCCTGGTGCTGAGGATTTTGGTGGGCCTTTTATAAATAATAAATAAATAAATATGCAAACAATTTTTTGTTATAACAAATTAAATTAGAGAGAGAGAGGGAGGATGAGAAAGAGAGAGAGAGAGAGAGAGAGAGAGAGAGAGAGAGAGGGTGAGAGAGGGGTGAGGGGTAAGGGAGGGAGGATGAGGAAGAAAGGGGGGATGAGAGAGAGAGGATGCGCATGAGAATGCATGGGAATGACATCAACGCAGCCCGGCCAAGGCAAGTGACCAAAGGCACAGAGCCCAGAAGGAAGACCGGGTGAAAATGGAAGCGCTCAGGACCCGCCGGATTGATCACAGCGCTGGAGGGCTCAGTCTGACAATTTAAATGTACCCTAATGTGCTAATATGCTGTGCATACTTGTACATTATGGCAAAACCTACCTCAGGGCCTCTAAAAAGTAGTAATGTTAGCGAAGTTTACTACAGCTTTATTATCACAGGATCCCAGGAGCCTCTCATGGGGCCCCTACTGACCCGGTGGCCTTTGGTCAGTGCCTAAGTGCATAGTTGCCAACATTTCAAAAATATTTTTAAGGGGCACTTTTTTCACCAGTGCTATATTTAGAGTAGCTGAGATCCCCATTGTTCCTCTATACATCACAATAGTAATCACAAAATGAAATGAGTACTAATAATGGGGCAGAACAAATATGAGGACTGAGAAGATTTCCTTCAGTTGAACTAACAAAATTGTGCCTATTCTAGATCTGGTAACATTGAGGATATTCTGTATAATTTTAAATAACTGTTTTTTTGTGGGTAAGAGGCTTAGGGGAGGAGTATGGACGGTATAAAACTGGGAAGTATGTGCAGGTAATGGAGAGGAATGTGGAGGGTCTAACAGTGGGCACTATGTACAGGAGAGTAGTGTGGAGGGTATGGCAGAAGGCACTATGTACAGGAGAGGAGTTTGAAGGGTATGACAGTGGGCAGCATGCACAGCAGAGGAGTGTGGAGGGTATGACAGAGGGTGGTATGTACCGGAGAGGAGTGTGGAGGGTATGAAAGTGGGCAGTATGTACAGAAGAGCAGTGTGGAGAGCATGACAGTGGGCAGTATGTACAGGAAAGGAATGTGGAGGGTATGATGGGGGCAGTATGTACAGGAGAGAAATGTGGAGAGAAAGATAGTTGGCAGTATGTACAGGAAAGGAGTGTGAAGGGTAAGGTTAGGTTACAGTATGTACAGGAGAGGAGTGTGGAGGGTAAGGTTGGCTTACAGTATGTACAGGAGTGGAGTGTGGATGGTATGATAGTGGGCAGTATGTACAGGAGAGGGTATAATGGGGGCAGTATGTACAGGAGAGGAGTGTGGAGGGTATGATAGTGGGCAGTATGCACAGGAGAGGAGTGTGGAGGGTATGACAGTCGGCACTATGTACAATAGAGGAGTTTATGAATGTGGGCAGTATGTACAGGAGAGGAGTGTGGAGGGTATGACAGTGAGCAGTATATACAGGAGAGGAGTGTAGACGGTATGATACTGAGCAGTATGTACATTAAATGTGTGTGGAGGGTAAGACAGTGAGCAGTATGTACAGGAGAAGAGTGTGGAGGGAATAACAGTGGGCAGTATGTACAGGTGAGGAGGGTATGACAATAGGCAGTATGTACAGGAAAGGAATGTGGAGGGTATGAGAGCGAGCAGTATGTAAAGGAGAGGAGTGTGGAGGGTATGACAGCCGGCACTATGTACAATAGAGGAGTTTATGAAAGTGGTCAGTATGTACAGGAGAGGAGTGTGGACAGTATGATACTAAACAGTATGTACATGAGATGAGTGTGGAGGGTAAGACAGTGAGCAGTATGTACAGAAGAGAAGTGTAGAGGGTATGACAGTGGGCACTATGTATAGGAGAGAAGTGTGGAGGGTATGACAGTGAAGAGTGGGGAGGATATGACAATGGGCAGTATGTACAGGATAGAGGTGTGGAGGGTATGACAGTGGGCACTATGTATAGGAGAGAAGTGTGGAGTGTATGACAGTGAACAGTATGTACAGGAGAGGAGTGTGGAGGGTATGATGGTGGGCACTATGTATAGGAGAGAAGTGTGGAGGGTATGACAGTGGACACTATGTATAGGGAAGGAGCGTGGAGGGTATGACAGTGAGCAGTATGCACAGGAGAGGAGTTTGGAGGGTATGATGGTGGGCACTATGTATAGGAGAGAAGTGTGGAGGGTATGACAGTGGGTACTATGTATAGGAGAGGAGTGTAAAGGGTTTGACAGTGGGCACTATGTATAGGAGGGGAGTGTGGAGGGTATGACAGGGGGCACTATGTATAGGAGAGGAGTGTGGAGGGTATGACAGTGAGCTGTATGTACAGGAGAGGAGTGTGGAGAGTACGACAGTGGGCACTATGTACAGGAGAGGAGTGTGTAGGGTATGACAGTGGGCACTATGTATAGGGAAGGAGCGTGGAGGGTATGACAGTGAGCAGTATGCACAGGAAAGGAGTGTGGAGGGTATGACGGTGAAGAGTGGGGAGGATATGACAATGGGCAGTATGTACAGGATAGAGGTGTGGAGGGTATGACAGTGGGCACTATGTATAGGAGAGAAGTGTGGAGGGTATGACAGTGAACAGTATGTACAGGAGAGGAGTGTGGAGGGTATGACAGCGGGCACTATGTATAGGAGAGAAGTGTGGAGGGTATGACAGTGAAGAGTGGGGAGGATATGACAATGGGCAGTATGTACAGGATAGAGGTGTGGAGGGTATGACAGTGGGCCCTATGTATAGGAGAGAAGTGTGGAGGGTATGACAGTGAACAGTATTATATAGGGAAGGAGCGTGGAGGGTATGACAGTGAGCAGTATGCACAGGAGAGGAGTGTGGAGGGTATGACGGTGGGCACTATGTATAGGAGAGGAGTGTGGAGGGTATGACAGTAGGCACTATGTATAGGAGAGGAGTGTGGAGGGTATGACAGTGAGCTGTATGTACAGGAGAGGAGTGTGGAGAGTACGACAGTGGGCACTATGTACAGGAGAGAAGTGTATGACAGCGGGCACTATGTACAGGAGAGGAGTGTGGAGGGTATGACGGTGGGCACTATGTATAGGAGACAAGTGTGAAGGGTATGACAGTGGGCACTATGTATAGGAAAGGAGTGTGGAGGGTATGACAGTGGGCACTATGTATAGGAGAGAAGTGTGGAGGGTATGACAGTGAGCAGTATGTACAGGAGAGAAGTGTGGAGAGTATTTACAGGTGAAGAGGATAAAGGGAATCTGGGAAGGAAAAATGTAAAGGTTTGTGGAAGGATGTTTAGGGACTGCGTAGTGGTTAAGCGGGCCATACATGGATTGAAATTACACCAATTAAGCAGAGACCAGCCATAGTCGATCTATGTATGGGCTAGCTGGTTTTACACAAGTCAATCTATTATCTGACTTGAGTACAACCAGCCTGTCAGGTTTTTCCCAAAACAATCAGTGCTGCCAGCTATAGTTAGCAACACTAATCATTGTATTCGCAGGCAGAACACAATAACACTACAGGAGTGATTCCCCCATCCACAGGTCAGCAGGTGAGAGGGTGTGTGGGGACAGGCTGGGGAGAGATACTAGTCAGTGGCTGGGTAGGCCCTGGCTAGTATCAGAGCCAGATACACACAGGTTATAAAGCCACGATCGTTAGAGCGAGAACAATAATTCTAGCACTAGACCCCCTCTGTAACTCTCAACATGTAACCTGTAAAAAAATTTAAAGCATCGCTTAGTATACAACAAAATAAATCGTGATAACTTTAGTGTTTTTTTTTTTTTTTTTTTATGAATCAAACAGTCTCTTTAAAAAAAAAACAGGTTTGAAAAATTGCTGCGCAAATACCGTGTAATATAAAAAGTTGCAAAGACCACCATTTTATTCCATAGGGTCTCTGCTAAAACAATATATAATGTTTGAGGGTTCTGAGTAATTTTCTAGCAAAAAAACAAATGATGATTTTTACATGTAGGAGAGAAGTTTCAGAATTGGCCTGGGTGGCAAGGGGTTAATTACTATAAGACCCCTTTAACACTGAGGGCGTTTTGCAGGCGCTATAGCGTTAAAAATAGCGCCTGCAATCCGCCCTTAAACAGGTGCTCTATTCACACTGGAGCGGTGCGCTGGCAGGGCGTCAGAAAAAGTCCTGCCAGCAACTTCTTTAGAGTGCATTAGGAGCGGTGAACTCACCGCTCCTAATGCGCTCCTGCCCATTAAAATCAATGGGCAGCACCGCCGTATGCCGGAAATACGCCGCTGTAGCGGCACATCTCGGGCGTTTTTTTTACCCTTTCTCGGTCACTGGCGGGGGTTAAAAGCGCCCTGCTAGTGGCCGAAATGTGCCGCAAATCCGACGGTAAAATAGCAGCGTTTTACCGCTATTTTACCGCCAACGCTCGGGGCGGCATAGTGTGAAAGCAGACTTAGTGATATACAAATAATTATTATAAGCACTGTGAGCTCATCCTCTCTGCTGCAGAGTGTGTCAGCTTGTATTTAAACTGGCCGTTCTGTATGTAGCTTCTGACAGGCTGCGCAAGCAGCCCAGTATCTCCGGAACCATAAATGATAGCAACCCCATATTTTGACCAGTGGTGGGGTGGGTATTCAGCTGCATACCCCCCAAATATGGGGTCTCTGTGGGCCCTGGTCGCCGAGCTACAATCCTCGAAGCCGATCTTTTTTTTTTTTTTTTTTTGGGCAAATGGGCCTATCTTGAGGAAGGGGCCTGGAGCTGCAGCTCCAATAGCCCCTATGTTAATCCGGCCCTGCTCCTGGCATTTAAGAACCACCTTGCGGCCGTACATAGTCGTACGGCGGGCGCAAGGTGGTTAATAAAAACTGACCATTGTAAGCACCACTGTCAGTGGTAAATAGTTTGTCTCAACCCTCTAACTGCCACTTTTGTTGGACAGCTTGGTCTACTAAAGTTTAAAATAAAGGAAAAAAGCCTAAAACAAAATTCAGCCACAACGTCAATGAATTTTGGTAGGCTGCAATATAATACATTTTGGTTTTGGGGTTTAATATCAAATAAACAAATGTGGACATAATAAATACAATGATCTTGTTTGTTAAGTAACTAACTTTCCAGATCTATTTTTAAGACTAGATGAACCAGAAAGAACTTACAGGTTCACAAACAGTTTCTGCAACTGCATTACTAATTGTATAAAATAATATAAGAAACAGTGCAGTGCAATGTGTTCAATCATCCAGTATTACTAGTGTACCCTGGTGTATATTCACATTACTAATTGTATAATGTGGAGCAGAACTAAAATAGAATAAATTCACTTCAATCATTATGATAAATTACACAGGCACACAGACATCACGATTCACTTGCTTAAATCTCGTCTGCAGTTTTCAAGGTTTTATGCATCTTTTGATTGCAGTGTTTATGTATGTACTGTATATGTATCAAAGACCCTAAGAGCCCATTCACACAGGGGCAACACGACTTCCAGCGCCGATTTTATGAGGCAACTCAGCGCGACCTGGAGCTATTTACAAGGCAACTCCAAGTTGCCTGCAGGACAGGAGACATTCCAGTGGCCAATCAAACAAGAATCAGCTCTGTGGGAGGGAGGGGGGAGGGAGAGGTTTGCCTGATAAATGTATGTTTTCTTCCTGGAGAGTTGCTCCTATTAAGACAGTGAGAAGCGACTCCCATTGAAATGAATGGTTACAGGTCGCCTAGGAGTCGGATTGAAGTAGTACAGGGACCTTTTTTGAAGTCGGAGCGACTGCAGTAGTGTGCATAAGGACGGCTCCATTAACTTACATTGATTTCTTCAGCCAGCGCGACCTGAGGCGACTAGGGGCGACCTGGGGCGATTTGGAGTCGGATCCAAAGACGCCCCTGTGTGAATGGGCTCTTAATATGTACAGTTACAGTATAAACCAAGACTGTTACACATACAAAAATATAGTTAACAATTCAATCTGTACACTGCTCAGTACTTTTTTACAGAAGCACAGATTACTATGACAGGACACACAACTGGACATCAAAAAGCAAGGAGATTTATTTTGAAATAATTTATTATAGGATTAGAAATGGTATGGTGGGTGATCATAGGCCTCAAATGCTTTACAATACCAAAGCTATACAATATTAATTTCAATGGGACTTTCTTGGTTCCAGACATTAATCACACATTTTTCTCCACATAAAAAGATACATTTTTGTTGATAAACTGTAAAATCTGTGTCATTTAAAATGTGCATAGTATTAATAAATGTTGAACCTATACAATAAGACTCAGACACGAATTCCCAGTCACCCATTCCCCGTTACGTATTTAGTGCCTCATACATTTACTTGAAATACCGTAATTGCTAAATTAGGTAGAGCCCCTTCAAGCTTTTAAGACAAATTCTGTTCCTACATGGATATAATTTTCAGTTAGCACTATACATAATTATACAGTGTGGTCGCTCCATTTTAAGCTTTTGATGGCCAGCTTCTTCAGAAGCAAGGGAATTTTATATTATAAATATAGCATTTTAATTTCACATTAAACACACAAATATATATATATATATATATATATATATATATATATATATACACACACACACACACATATATATATAATTTCTTAGAACTTTGTTTACATTATTAGACTTTTTTTTAAATCAACGTGTTTGTGTATCATTTGATAAGGGCACAAAACAGGGGCAAACTGTAGGTGGCGACTGCAGGGGGAAAGAGGCAACAATGGCTCAAATCTGAACCGAAAACAAAAGAATAAAAATCTTTTTAGTATTCCTCCTATGCATAATAAGCTTAATTCTTAAAGTGGAACCTCAGATTGCGAGTAACAAAGGGTTACCGAGCGTTTCGCAATACGAGCACTGTATTTTATTAAATCGTAACTCGGTTTGCAAGTGTTGTCTTGCAAAACTTGCAGGATTTAAGCCAAAGCGGTGTGCAGTACCACGTTTGGCCTAAGGTGGGGGGGTGTCGGAGCCGAGCAGAGCCGAACGTTGCCGTTCGGAAATGCACGGAAAGGCCCGAAGACAGATCGGCTGACCTCGGCAAATCTCAGGAACGAGGTGTCCTCGGGCCTTTTCGGTAGTTTCCGAGGCTCTCCGACGCCCCCCGCCTCTGGCTGCATGCGGTATTGCATGCCATTGAAGTCAATGCGGAACAAATTATTTTCGTTTGATATGCAAGTACTTTGGATACAAGCATTCTCCTGGAATGGATTATGCTCATAATCCGAGGTTCCACTGTATTTATAGTAGCATAGGGCACAACCTATATGCTAAAGATGGTTTGCACCTAAATGGATGGGGTCTGCTGTGCTGGGGAGAGGTTTATGGGAGGGGGAAGAGAATTTAAACTAGGATTGAGGAAAGAAAGAATTAGAATATACACGTAATGGGGCAGACGAGTCAGACAGTGGGTCTGACACTAATAGAGAGAGAGGAATGAGGGAAAATGGAGGGAGGGCTATGGCAGGTGATAAAGAGTTTCCCATATTACAAACAACCACTGGCAATTATAGTACTGTTTGTACTACTACTGTAAAAAAGATAAAATGCAACAATGAATTAGTGTTTGCTCATCAATGGCAGAAGTCTATCAAGAAAAGTAAGGGAGTTGCAAGCTTTGGTGCATGAAGAGAACTATGATTCAGTTGGTATTGCTGAATTTTGGCTTCATTCTTCACATGATTAGGCTGTTATTATTCCTGTCTATGCTCTCTTTTGAGCAGACAGGGTAAAACGAAAAGGTGGTAGTATCTGTCTCTGTGGGGTTCATTTACTAAAGCTAGAGAGTGAAAAATCAGTCTCACTTCTGCAGAGAAACCAATCAGCTTCCAGGTTTTAGTGCCAAAGCTTAAAGCGGTTGTATACCGCTGGACTTTTTTTTTCCCCCTGCATTTCATACTAGCACATTATATGAAACTTATCTTAAAATTAAGCTGTTCCAGGGCTGTGATGTCAGCGCACCAGCCGCTACCATCTTTATCCATTTTGCTTCCGGGCTCATAGCCCACGTGACTGTCTGGAGCCACAATGAAGTCACTCCTGCACATGCGCACGGAGCCGTCGTTCACAGCACAGGGCTTGGAAGGATGGACACGGGTGGCCATTCCTTCGAGCGCATTCGTCAGTAATGTCGCTGGCTGCATGTAATGTAAATATCTCCTAAACTGTGCACGTTTAGGAGAAATTTACACTACCTATAGGTAAGCTTTATTATAGGCTTACCTACAGGTAAAAGTCAGTAAAGGAAGTTTACTTCCTCTTTAATTGAAGAAGCTGAAGATAGAAGCCGATTCGTTTCTCTGCAGAAGTGAGACTGATTTTTCACTCTTCAGTGTTGGTAAATAAATCCCTATGTGGGAAGTGATCTCAAAGCAAATAAAAGAGGACCTTGTTGTTGGAGCGTGTGATGGTGCTCAAGCATTATGGGTGAAGTTGCATATGGATGCGTGTATTTCAATGTTAAAGCTGACGGTACATGACCCCGGACCATGTGTCTAAATTTACCCGATAGGATCACATAGAATACCCAGGTGACAGTAGACAGGACTTGTCTTTCAGTTTGACCAAGCTTAGCAAATCTCTGGCGCTATGATCTGACTGAATCCTGCGGAAGAGACTACTTATCCTGCGGAAGAGACTACTTCAGCCCCCCCGCTTTCCTCCTCTTTCCCAAGAGGCAAGTTTCCTTTGTAACTTTTCTCACCTTTACTATTCCCCCCCCCCCCCCTTTTCTTTGCTCATTGTGACATGCACACTGTTGGGTAGTGAATTGTACATTTAGCCTCACTGGCATTGGTTACTATGACCTTGAAATCATTGATGCAGTGTGCCTTTTTGTCACACCACTTGTACCACTTCGCTGTAGTTTTGACTGCTGTTTACACCTTTTTCTTGATTGTAAAACTTGGAAAAGGAATAAAACTTTTGTAAAACAAAGTTAAAGCTAAACTCCTGGCTCTAGCTAACTTTACAATTGCAGATCCTTTTCTCTAAGCTATGTTAAACCGCTGACAGTTTAACCACTTGGTGCCCAGAGGCCGTCATATGACGTTCTGGGCTTTGTGGTGGTATATCTGAATGATGGGCGCAGCTGCAGGCATCATTCAGATATCTGCATTTTCAGCCAGCGATTCCCTACACCATAAGAATGATCATAGCGCCTTGATCGTTATTACGGGCGGCAAAAGGGGACACCCCCCCCCTCCTGTGCTTCTACTGACTCACCGCTGCGATCGGTGAGTCGGAGAACGGATCCGCCAGCCCCAGATGCTGATCATAGAGATTTACAGCAGACCAGTTGGTCGCCGGAGACTCTATGATGGTCGGAGGCCGGGCGCGATGTTATGACGTCACGTCCGGCCTCTGCATTCCTCGGCTGGGAAGCGGGGATCGTTTTTTTATTTTTTTATTTAAGCTTCCCAGCCTAGAGGTGAGATGTGGGGTCTTATTGACCCCATATCTCCTGTAAAGAGGTCCTGTCATGTCATATTCCTAATACAAGGGATGTTTACATTCCTTGTAATAGGAATAAAAGTGATCGAATGTATTTTTTTTTTTTTTTTATTTAAGTAAAATTAACAATACATTTTTTTTTTTTAAAGTGCCCCTGTCCCCGTGTGCTCGCATGCCGAAGCGAATGCATACGCAAGTCCCGCCCACATATGAAAACAGTGTTCAAACCACACGTGAGGTTTCGCCTTGAACATTAAATCAAGAGCAATAATTCTATAGCCCTAGACCTCCTCTGTAACTCAAAACATGTAACCAGTAAAAAATGTTAAAGCGTCGCCTATGGGGATTTTTAAGTACCGACATTTGGCGCCATTCCACGAGCGTGTGCAATTTTGAAGCATGACATGTTAGGTATCTATTTACTCGGCCTAATTTCATCTTTCACATTGTGCAAAAAAATTGGGCTATAACTTTACTGGTTTTTTTTTTTGAAAGCATGAAACCGTGCGAGATAAAAAGTTGCAATGACCGCCATTGTATTCTCTAGGGTCTCTGCTAAAAGAAATATAGTGTTTGGGGGTTCTATGTAATTCTCTAGCAAAAAAATTATTTTTACAAGTAGGAGCGAAGTGTCAGAATTGGCCTGGGCCTGAAGTGGTTAAATCATAGTGCCTTACTTTTCCTGTAATCCTTGATTTTCTGCCCCATGCGACGTCATGATATCCCTTGGAAAGCTGTGCGCCGGGAGAAGGACTTTCTCTCTTGCTGCAGTCACAGTCAGAGAGGTGGGGGGAATAGAGGGTTGGTGCTTAGGGCTGTATCTCGGTCATGACCTCATAGCCAGCCATTATACTAATACGCACAGTGGATGGCTCAGACCGGGAGTCTCAGACTCCTGAGTCCTCCCACTACAGCCAGCGAGGACGCAATTACATCCCCACTCGCTGTAAAGAACTACGTGGGGTAGAGCTAAGGCAGGTAGCCAGGGGAATACACAGCATAGCAGCCACTGGTCTTGCAACACGGATGTCACAGAAAATGAAGGCCTGGTACAAAAAATGCACCTTGGATTTCTCAAAGATGACACAGTGGGGAAAGAAACAACAAACATTTTATAATAAGGTGTTAAAGCTCCAGTAATCACTGGTAATAACATTTCTACCTGGACTTCAGCTTTAATTTGGACTTTGTGGGTCACCCATTGTTAATGAGGAGGTGGAAACTCAACCTCTTGCACAGATAGGGCTGCAAAATGGCTGGGACAGTGATAACAATGGTGGATTTTGCATACCCTGGAATAATGGCATTGCTGGGACAGTAACAGGCTGAAATATATACATTTATTACAAGACAATATTTGGTACAGTTTATAGAAGACCCAACAAAAAAGGATGTTCAGTGGCCCTAGTAATCTCAAAACAATGTGGAACCCATTTACTAATGTCCATATAAAAGAACATCTGGGTAGCATTGACCCTTTAGTAAAAAAAAAAAGAAAAAAAAAAGGAATAAATCCACATGATTTTGCAGGGTAAAATTAAAGTGGATGTAAACCCGCACATATACTAAGTGAACAGCCTCAGATGATACACAGAGATGAAAAAAATCTCCCTACATAAGTTTCCCATGAATATCTGCTGTCTTCATCTTTATATACTGTTTAGAAAGCGCACATTGTGTCAGGAGATTTTCTCTTCCTGGTTAGCACTGCAGTGAAGCCTGGGCATACAGCCAAGACAGCTGATTGGAGGAATGGCACACACCCCTTCTCTCTCCTCATAAGTAGAGACTTTCAGCTCTGATCGCTGAATAGTTCAGCACTCTGCTAATCTATTTATAGCATCCTCCCCAACACAAAACTCAGGCTGCTTTATCATATGTGATGGAGCAGGAGACAGCCAAGGGACATAGTGCTTTGGAGAGAGAAATTATATCAAAACACTGCAGATATATGTGCCCAGCTCAAATTTCATGAATCGGTTTACATCCACTTTAAAATATGCATTTATTATTTTTACACTGAAGCCCACAAAGAATTGCACCCATGATTGGGTGCAATGTCAGGCTCCTGCAAACACTCCTGACAGCTCTCTGCCCATCCCTCCATATGGGCAGACAGTCAGCTGCAAGAAGCGTAGTAAATTGAGACTGCAAGCTGTCTGCCACGGTGGAAGGCGGGATTTGTAGTTCATCTACAGATCTCTATGAATGAATGAAGCGGCTGTGCGGGCGGAGCCCCACACAGTTGTTCTGTCTTTAAACTGTGACAGTAACTGCAGGGATAAAAACCTTGTCCACAAGGGCTCAAAATGTATATGGTCCAGAAACACTTAAAGGGTAACTCCATAGTCATATTGTAATTGAAAGTTAATAAAAATTACCTTTCCTTTTCAATCTGCAGCTGCTGTACCTTTCTGAAAATGCAATGCACTATGGCTACCTGGAGGTGTTCTGTACACAGAATGTGTACAGAACACCCCCAGAAACATAATTTCCTGCTTGTGTGATCGGCTCACCAATTTTTCCAGAAGCCTGCACTAAGATACAAGTCAGATTTCAGGCATACCCTGCAACAAAAATTTCATTGTTGGTGAGATACTCCCAATAGGACCATGTCTAAAGGGATGCAGACCCAGTAGCTTTCCTCATTAGTGTCATGAAGCTGCAGCAGCTGAAAACATTCCCATTAGACTCAACACAGGGGCACAGAGGAATACACAGGAATTTATTCAGAATAAAAAAAAGGTAGGAATTCGCAACAAAGTTTGTTAAAATCCTTGTAATGCACATAGATCACACAGGGTGGAATGTTTTTTTTCTCAACAAAAGTGGAGTTGCGCTTTGAGGCCAGTTCACACCAGAACTCGGGGCGGGAAAGCCGGGTTCCGTATGCGTTTCTTGCACCATGTTCAAAATGTAGCCAATTAGCTTCTAACTTCAGCTTGTTCAAATAAGCTTTGGCAAAAAAAAAAAAAAAATAGCATGTTTGAAACCCCTTACAAACTGACTCACTACCTCTGCTGGAATTCTATTCCAAGCATCAACTACCCTTTAAATAAAATACTTACTAAGATTAGTTTTACATTTTCCTCCAGTTAGTTTGAGGTCATGTCTCTGTTTCTTGATCTTAGTTACATTTTGAAAATACTGCCCTCTTATTCTTTCTTCTTTCCTCCAGACTGTACATATTAAGTTCCTGAAGTCACTCTTGATATGTTTTATCCCTCAGACCTGTCACCATTTTTTTTTACCTGTTTCTGGACATGTTCTATCTTATCAATATCGTTTTATATGATGGAAGGAGTGGAGGGTAGACAGTGGGAGGTTTCCAAGCTATTGGAATACACTGATCACTTCTGGCAGCTATAGCCACTGGCAGCGATTGAATGGTAAAAAAAAAAAAAAAAATGGACAGGCTGGTTGTACTGAAGTGGATCAATAGACCCCCCTGGAGCACGGTGTCCGCATACGCAGCCCTCAAAATTTCCACTCGCCTGTTTGCATTTGGCGAGTGGAAATCATCAGGAGGGAGATTGTGGAATGGGGCGGACTGGGCTGATAGTTTCCTGGCTGATCGCTTCTGGCAGAAGCGATGCGTCCATCAGAGCAGCCCGGAGGGGAGGCTCCCTGTCCCTGGGCCACTCTGATGTCTTGTACAAAAGGCCGCACCACTTCTGTCAGAAGCGATCAGCCAGGAATTTGTCCTGACTCCTCCCTGATGCATTGCTGGGCACTGATGAGGCTGCAAGTATGGGCAATGGTAGGCTGCATTAATGGGCACTGATACGCTGCACTGGTAGGCAATGATAGGCTGCACTGGTGGGCAATGACACGCTGCACTGGTGGGCAATGACACGCTGCACTGGTGGGCAATGACACGCTGCACTGATGGGCAATGACACGCTGCACTGATGGGCAATAATAGGCTGCACTGATGAGGCGGCACTGATGGGCACTAATAGGCACCGATATGCGTTATGTTAATATTGTTAAAGTTGTGCAGAGGTGGTTCTGGCCAGCTCAGTAGATTGCTTTAAGAAAGGCCTGGATTCTTTCCTAAATTTACATAATATAACTGGGTACTAACATTTATAGGTAAAGTTGATCCAGGGAAAAATCCGATTGCCTCTCGGGGGATCAGGAAGGAATTTTTTTCCCCTGCTGTAGCAAATTGGATCGTGCTCTGCTGGGGTTTTTCGCCTTCCTCTGGATCAACTGCGGGTATAGAATTGGGTATATGGGATTGTATGATATGATATTTTAGTTTATTTTTTATGGTTGAACTAGATGGACTTGTGTCTTTTTTCAACCTGACCAACTATGTAACTATGTTGTTAATATTTATTTTTGGAACTTAATTCTGCATAAAACATTTAACAGTGTAATTTCATGAGATAATTTACGGGGGCGGACTTGGGAGTGGGGCAGGGTAGGGGTTAAAAACAGATTAAAAATTGCTAATCAGACAATGGCAGCTTGATCCTTCTGTTAAGCTTTTGCATTAAGTTTCTCAAACCTTTACATGCCTGCACTTTATATGATGACGAAGCTTCTGCCCTTCATGACATTGTCAAAAAAGGGTGGAGCATGGGTGACCTTAACCACATAAGGACCGCCGCACGACGGTATACGTTGACAGAATAGCACGGACAGGCACAATGGCGTACAGGTACGTCCACTTTAAAAACCCAGCCGTGGGTCGCTACGCGACCCGGTTCGAAGCTCCATGACCGCCGCCAGTGTCCCGCGATCGGGTCACAGAGCTGAAGACCGGGGAGAGGTAAGTGTAAACAAACCTTTCCCCGTTCTTCCTAGTGGCATGTCAGTGATCGTCTGTTCCCTGTCATAGGGGACGACGATCAGTGAAGTCACACGCCAAGCTACACCCCCCTACAGTAAGAATCACTCATGAGGTCACACTTAACCCCTACAGCGCCACCTAGAGGTTAACCCCTTCACTGCCAGTGTAATTTTCACAGTAATCAGTTCATATTTATAGCACTGATCGCTGTAAAAATGACAACGGTCCCAAAAATGTGTCAAAAGTGTCTCCGATGTGTCCACCGTAATGTCGCAGTCACAATAAAAATCGCTGATCGCCGCCATTACTAGTAAAAAAAATAATAATAAAAATGCCATAAAACTACCCCCTATTTGGAGACGCTATAACTTTTGCGCAAACCAATCAAACGCTTATTGCGATTTTTTTAACCAAAAATATGTAGAATACGTATCGGCCTAAACGGAGGAAATTATGTATTTTTTTTCAAAATTGTCGCTTTATTTGTGGGAAAAAAAGGACGTAAATTTTGTTTGGCAGCCACATCGCATGACCGCGCAATTGACAGTTAAAGCAACGCAGTGCCGAATTGCAAAAAGGGGCCTGGTCCTTTAGCAACAAAATGGTTCGGGGCTTAAGTGGTTAAAGTGATGCCCCCCTACCCTGAAAAAAGTTCTGCGGCGACCCATGCATTGATCGACTGAATTTCTGCTTGACCCCGCTTTTGATGTGTGGATGCCCTGTTCAACAGAAGTTAATCATTAGATCAAATTCTGTCAAACAAACAAGTAGGAAAACCAATTGGCTGCAGCTGCTAATCAGTGTATCCTGACAGCGGAGATTCCCACTGTCAAAACACAATGTGGTTGATTTACTAAAACCGGAGAGTGCAAAATCTGGTGCAGCTCTGCATCTATGCTATTTTTATACTACAGATTATCCCTGGTTTTGAAGAAGGTAACTGCGGAGCACGCCAAAATAGAGCAGCCACTTCTCTATTGCGTTTTGTGAAATTTGCATCCATGTAGGAACAAGATTTGTGCTAAAAACTTTAAGGGTCTATACCAAGGGTGTCAAACTCAATTTCATTGTGGGCCGCATCAGCATTATGATTTCCCTCAAAAGGGTCGGTTGTATCTGTAAGATTAGATGTCCAGCGCATCCCCTCCCCTTACATTAGATGTCAAGAGCCACGCCACCATCAGAGGTTGAGTCCCCCACTCTCCCTTACATCACAGTGCACCCCCCTTACTTTATGCTGCTGCTGGGAAGAAGCTGGATGCATTGCTGGAAAAGCAGAAAGTAAGGGTCTGGAAGAGGACCAGAGGAGGGCTGCAGCTCTCCGGCAGCAGCAGGAGAGGTGTGAGGGCCACATGAAATGGCCTGGAGGGTTGTGTTTGACACCTGTGGTCTATACCCCAATGTATGAATAATTGCAAGTAAATGTACAAGGCACTAAACGCATAACAGGGAATGGGCAACTAGGTAGAAGTGTCTGGGTTTTATTGTACAGGTTCACATTTTAATGAATATGATAATATTAGCAAGTTTTAAAAATTGCAAATATTTTACATTTCATCATTAAAAATATATCTTTTTATATGGATAAAAATGTGCGATTATGGTCTGGCACCAAGAAAGTCCTATTGAAATAAATATTTTATACCATTGGCATTGTAACTAGGCAACAAACCTTTCAAACATGCTGTAACAGTTAATAGAGTAAAAAAAAAAAAAACAGGATAAAAAGACAAAACAAAACAAACTACCATTTAGATATACTCCTTGCTGAAAGAAGTTCACATCTGTGCATTGCCTGTTAGTTGTGTTTGACATGCGTTTTAGACGCATCACCATTGAACTCTATATAATGTGCATTTTATGAAAGTGCATCAAAGGTGCAGCATACTGGATTTTTGTTCACGTACTGCACCTAAAGCACGTGTGTGACAATGACTACAAACTACCAACTCAGCAAGATAACAAGAACAATCACTTGTAATATACATAAAAGTACTGAGCAAAATTAGTACAATCCCATGGCCAGAAACAATAATTCATAACATTCAATATGGATATATATATCTATATACACATATATATATCTATATACATACATACATACATACATACATACACACACACACACACACACCCCGTATTCTCGGGTGTATAAGACAACCTTTTACACCGGAATTACACAGCCAAAAACCAGGGGTCGTCTTTTACGCCGGGTGAAGCAGCTGCCCGATGGATATCAGCCCGCCGGGTGCTCTGTAAAGCTGTATGTATTCAGTATATGCACCGCTCAGCCAATCCCGGCGGGCGATGCACTCTGTTGATGACTGCTAAGCCTGCTCGGATTGGAGTAACAACCTCTGCCAATGTATGTAGCCTGCTCGGATTGGCAGAGGTTGTTACTCCAATCCGAGCAGGTTTAGCAGGCTCTGTAGTCATCAACAGAGTGCATCGCTGCCGGGATTGGCTGAGCGGCGCATATACTGAATACATACAGCTTTACAGAGCACCCGGCGGGCTGATATCCATCTGGCGGCCTCTTAGTTTCTGAACATACGGTAAGGGGGTCGTCTTATATGCCCAGCTGCCTTATACGCTGGCAAATACGGTATGCAATACAAAATGTACAGTATAAAATGGGTGCTCAACCTGTGGACCTCCAGCTGTTGCATGGTGCCAAACTAAGAAAATGTGTTCTTTCCTATGGCTCATCTTACAGTATTGACATGAACAATCGATAGAAGTACAACACATAACAAACAGGAAAAAAAATAAATACATTTAGCCACACATGGTGTATATTAGTCAGGTTTACACAGGACAAACAATGACAATAAAATTCTTACCCCTACTTGGCATCAGAAGGCGCTTCTTCATGTTGCCTGTCCATGCGCAGATTTAAAAAAAACAAAAAAAAACATACTACATTAGTAATTTTTTTTTTTCCAGAACTGCAATATACCTGAAAAAAAAACAAGTACAGTTAACTTTAGACCAATTTTTAAATTAGACTTCTGGGTCATAGCAGAAACTGCTTACCTGACTAATAACCAACAATAAAATTAGTGATGGTAAGATAGAAAGGCAAATACTTCATAAAGTGGTTGTGTAGGCTGCATTCGTTGCATTAAGGTAAAAAAAAAAAAAAAAAAAAAAACTCTATTGTCAGTTTCCCGCCAGAGAGCAGCAGCACTGCTCTGTCTCCTTCCACACTGAAAGCAGCGTAAGCAATTGGCTCCTGCTGTTGTCAATCAAATCCAGTGACAAGGGTGTGGGGGCGAGACGCATTGTGTATGTCAATGGACACACAAAGCATGGCTCGGGATCAAGCCTGCACGTGTGCCACCATAGGAAGTGGCCTCCTATGATGGCACACCAAGGAGGAGGAGCCCGGTGGACCCCAGAAGAGAAGGAGCGGGGCTGCTCTGTGCACAGAACAGGTAAGTATGACATGTTTGTTATTTAAAATATATATATTTTTACAATCACTTTCATGTGCAATAGTAGCCTTACTAGCCCAATTCAGCTGTACAACAAGAACTTATTAATCATTGATGCATTGAAAATGACAATATAGAGGCGCATGCGCGGAGCGGCCGGTGACGGACATGTCCCGCTGAAGCTCCATCCTTCTCGGCTCTTCACAGCTCCCACAGACACCCGAATGGTAGGGTAACTACAAATAACTCACACCATACCCTTCCCTAACGCCCGGGAACAGAATATTAGGGTTTCAGGAGCTAACCGTGGAAAAGCCAAAGCTAAAACCCTCAGAGAAAAGCCGCTCAAGGGATCCATGAAAATGGCGCTGTCTAATTCTCCTCAGGCAGCCAAAACCCGTGCTGACAAGAAACAGCAGCACTTATTACAAGATTCCTGTGACACAGACAATGAACACAGACAATGAACACAGCGCCATAAACCAGTCACAACAAGCTGACACATTACAACCTAATATATTGAAACAAATAGAGAAAATGCTACAAAAAGCTTTAAAATTTACCTCGGATCAAATCACTGAGACTCTGACTAAAGAAATCAGAAACTTAGGCCACCGCACTGCGGACCTTGAATACAGAATGGATGACATTGAAACCAGCATAGCAACCCATGACAAAGAATTTGAGGTACTTAAAGAAGAAAATGTAGCAATGCAAACCCGTTTGGAGGACTTTGGGAACAGGGCTCGCCGATCAAATCTCCTTATAAGAGGTATACCGGAGTCAATCATTGATCTTCAATCGTCCATGACAGCACTCTTTCAGGAACGAAAACCATCAATCCCAATAGAAAGAATGGAAATGGACATGATCCACAGAGCTTTGGCACCACGCAAAGCTGATGGCCCCCCTCGCGACATAATTGTCAAGTTCCATTTCTTCCGCACTAAAGATCAAATTATGGCTGCAGCCAGACAAAAAGAATCTCTTACTTTCCAAGGACATTCGTACCAAATATTTGCAGATTTATCTCCAATAACAGTAGCTAAACAACATGAGATGAAACTTTTGCTCCTAAATCTTAAACACCACCACATCCCATATCAATGGGTATTCCCATTTTCAATTAGGTTCACCTATCAAGAAACTAAATACTCCAGTAGATCCACTAAAGAACACGCTACAAAAGCTTCAGCTTTACAATAAGCCATCTGCAAGTCCTCGACGCCGCACCCTTCCAATTCTCCTAAAAATTCATCATACCCTGAATCTGACGGAAACAGACAAGCTACTTCAAAGAGGCCGTTTCAACTCTCCAGTTTCTGACCAGCAGGACACAATGGACCGATTTGACTGTGTAACTCACTATGCATCTTCTCCAAATCTCATGGTTAATCTAGCCATGCCTTAATTGCCTAAAAATGTTCCTATCTACAAAGGATAAGTATCTGAACAATTAAAATCACCCTACCAAATTTCCCTTATTTCCCTCTTTAAGTCTCTCTTCATCACAACATCCTATCTTTCCCCCCACCTCCTAAAATCACCCTTATTCCCACCCCCCCCAAGCCATGAAATTCCACTATGGGTAGCAATTGAAACCATTGATAGCGACCCAATCTCTATACCAAACCTCATATGGCCCACCTCTTCTAACCACAAAATAACTAATAATAAAATAACTAAACATACAATTTCCATTTGGGAAAGATTCAAAACAACCCAGGGCTTACAATCCCCACATGTACCCCTTATATCTTTTATGAAAAACTCAAAGTTTTACCCGGCCCTCACATTTCCTACAACTTTTACAAAATGGACTTCTGCTGGTCTAACACAATGCTGTGACTTTGTATCATCTACTTCATTTAAAACATTTTCTGAAATATGTGAAAGTCATAAACTTCCGACTTCAGAAATTTTTCGCTACTTACAGTTCAAAAACTTCTTTGCACCATACATACAAGATATTAATAATTTGAGTGATATGACGCAGTTCAAATGAGATCCTCGCTCAAAAGGGCTCATCTCAATACTATATAGCCAACTAAATACTAAGCTTACTGCAAAATTACCTTCATATGCTGAAAAATGGGTGAGCGAACTTGGTTCCAATATAGATACATCTACCTGGAGTAAAGTATGGTCTAATACTAAAATGTCTTCCCAAAATATACTTGCTCTGGAAACAAACTATAAAGTTATCATGCACTGGTATCTGGTTCCTGTTAGAATTGAAAAATTTGCTCCCCATTATTCCCCACTCTGTTTTCATGGCTGTGGTGATCCGGGAACACATTTACATATTTTTTGGGAGTGTCCTGTTACAAAAAATTATTGGAAAGAAATATTCCTCATGCTTTCAACAGTTTTTAAGAAACCCATTACTCCTGATCAGACTATCGCACTTTTAAATTTAAAACCGGACCGTATCTCTTATACTCAATTTAAGTTATTACTACAAATCACCACAGCCGCAAAACAAACCATCACCAAAGCTTGGAAAACAGCTACGCTTCTGGTTTCTGAAACTAGAAATAGAGTACACCAAGCCATGCTCCATTAAAAATCAGACCTATAACCAATGATTCCATAGATCTATATGAAAAAATATGGAACCCTTGGGTGACTTATTCTATCCCATCTAACCCTGACAATTCTTTACTGAAACCTTGGTAAGATATTGAAAGCCAGTAATATTCTAGATACTTTATCTCAATATTATCTCTACCCCTTTTATATGTAATAATCCCAGAGTCTTCTCTCTATCCTGTACTTCCTTTCCTATCCTTTTGTTTCTATTCACTCTCTATATTTTATATTCCACAATTTGTCCTTTTTCCTTTAATTCTCTCTCTCTCTTTTTTTTTTTTATAATTTTTACATCTTTATATATTTTAAATATATAAAATGGTATATTTGAATATATAAATACGATATTTACTTCTACTTCTAATAATGTAATATTTTATATAAATATGATCCCTCTCCCCCCCTATCTCTTCATATTTTTGAGCCAATTTATTACTAATTTACTACTCTTTTATAGCCATAGTCTGTTTCTATTTTATCCAGTTTCGCTAATATTATAATATTCTATAATATTTACATATTTGTCCAAATGTAATAGTTTTACATGATTAGATTGACTATAATCTGGTTCAACAAATCCTTATATATTTATCTCAGGATCTTCAAATATATACAGTGCCTTGCAAAAGTATTCGGCCCCCTTGAACTTTTCATCCTTTTGCCACATTTCAGGCTTCAAACATAAAGATATAAAATTTTAATTTTTTGTGAAGAATCACCAACAAGTGGGACACAATTCTGAAGTGGAACGAAATCTATTGGATTTTTGAAACTTTTTTAACTAAGAAAAAAATGAAAAGTGGGGCGTGCAAAATTATTCGGCCCCCTTGCGTTAATACTTTGTAGAGCCACCTTTTGCTGCGATTACAGCTGCAAGTCGCTTGGGGTATGTCTCTATCAGTTTTGCACATCGAGAGACTGAAATTCTTGCCCATTCTTCCTTGCAAAACAGCTCGAGCTCAGTGAGGTTGGATGGAGAGCGTTTGTGAACAGCAGTTTTCAGCTCTTTCCACAGATTCTCGATTGGATTTAGGTCTGGACTTTGACTTGGCCATTCTAACACCTGGATACGTTTATTTGTGAACCATTCCTTTGTAGATTTTGCTGTATGTTTGGGATCATTGTCTTGTTGGAAGATAAATCTCCGTCCCAGTCTCAGGTCTTTTGCAGACTCCAACAGGTTTTCATCCAGAATGGTCCTGTATTTGGCTGCATCCATCTTCCCCTCAATTTTAACCATCTTCCCTGTCCCTGCTGAAGAAAAGCAGGCCCAAACCATGATGCTGCCACCACCATGTTTGACAGTGGGGATGGTGTGTTGAGGGTGATGAGCTGTGTTGCTTTTACGCCAAACCTATCGTTTTGCATTGTGGCCAAAAAGTTTGATTTTGGTTTCATCGGACCAGAGCACCTTCTTCCACATGTTTGGTGTGTCTCCCAGGTGGCTTGTGGCAAACTTTAGACAAGACTTTTTATGGATATCTTTGAGAAATGGCTTTCTTCTTGCCACTCTTCCATAAAGGCCAGATTTGTGCAGTGTACGACTGATTGTTGTCCTGTGGACAGACTCTCCCACCTCAGCTGTAGTTCTCTGCAGTTCATCCAGAGTGATCATGGGCCTCTTGGCTGCATCTCTGATCAGTCTTCTCCTTGTCTGAGCTGAAAGTTTAGAGGGACAGCCAGGTCTTGGTAGATTTGCAGTGGTCTGATACTCCTTCCATTTCAAAATGATCGCTTGCACAGTGCTCCTTGGGATGTTTAAAGCTTGGGAAATCTTTTTGTATCCAAATCCGGCTTTAAACTTCTCCACAACAGTATTACGGACCTGCCTGGTGTGTTCCTTGGTCTTCATGATGCTCTCTGCGCTTTCAACAGAACCCTGAGACTATCACAGAGCAGGTGCATTTATACAGAGACTTGATTACACACAGGTGGATTCTATTTATCACCATCAGTCATTTAGGACAACATTGGATCATTAAGAGATCCTCGCTGAACTTCTGGAGTGAGTTTGCTGCACTGAAAGTAAAGGGGCCGAATAATTTTGCACGCACCACTTTTCAGTTTTTTATTTGATAAAAAAGTTTAAAATATCCAATAGATTTCGTTCCACTTCACAATTGTGTCCCACTTGTTGGTGATTCTTCACAAAAAATTAAAATTTTATATCTTTATGTTTGAAGCCTGAAATGTGGCAAAAGGATGAAAAGTTCAAGGGGGCCGAATACTTTCGCAAGGCACTGTATCAGCTGATTCTATGTTTCCAATGCTCTCTTAACACATTATACTATTTCTTGTAATCATTTATTGTCACTTGCATCCACTGTTTTCTCTTTATTTCAAACCCAATAAACAATTTTGATAAGAAAATGACAATATAAAAACAGAACAGACACAGCAATCTTTTCACTGCTACACCAGATTCTGTTCTGCCCTTAAGATTTGCAATACTTTGAACAAGGAAACCTGACACGTATCTTATAACGTAGGTTGTTTCAGTCAATCTATGGATACGATTTTAAAAAGTTACTTCTCGCTCTTGCCTTTTCTACCCTCCCCACCAACCCACTATACCCACCTCTCCATCTCTATGCCATCTCTCTACTTTTTCTTTTTTCCTCCCCTTCTCTACCCCTTCACTCACGCTTTCCGTCTCTCACTGCTCCCTTTTCCCCCCTTGCTCTCCCTTTCCCCCTCTCGCACTCTTTACCCCGTTCCTCCCACTAATTTCTCCTCTTTTCTCCCCTCTCTCTTGCTTTCTCTCCCTCTTTCTACCAAAGTGTAAAGATCTTCATTAAGGTAGGCTCAGACAAAGGGATAGCTTTTTGAGTACATGTAATAGAAAAGTTCAAATTGGTATTAAAAGTGGTTGTAAACCCGTTACAACCACTTTTACCTACAGGTAAGCCTAGATTAAGGCTTAGCTGTAGGTTCTCAAAATATCTCCCATACCTCCACGGTTTAGGAGATATTTACAAATGAGACGGGTGGCGATGTCTACGGCGCATGCTCCATAGACAACAGCGCAGGTACACTTTAGAAACGGCGAGCGTGCCGTTTCTAAAGGAGATCGTGCCGTGACTGGCGGCTCCCGCAGGCCAATCACAACACCGGAGCTGCGATACCCGGAAGGAAGATGGACGCTTGGTGGAAGAGGGGACAGCGGTGACGTCGCAGGCTTCGGTTCCAGGTAAGTGACACATAATGGGCTACTATGCGATGCATAATAGCCCATTATGCTTTACCTTTTCAGGGAAACAAAGAGGGAGTAAAACCCATCAGTTTCCCTTCACTTCTTGTCTCATAGCCAAAACAGGAAGTGAGAGATAATCTCTCCAAAGCAAGGAAATTCCACAGTGTCACTGAACTAATGTCCCCATTGAAAGATTTATGCTCCATTACTTTTCAGGTGTTAACTAGTGATGGGCCGAACACCCCTGATTCGGTTTGTGCCAGAACTCTCAAACATCGCAAAAGTTCTTAGCTGAATAACGAACCCCATTGAAGTCTATGGGACCGGAACTGGAAAAATCAAAATGCTAATTTTTAGGGTGTAGATGCAATTTATTGGGCATACAAAGGGTATTATGCCGCAAACACACAACCGTTTTTAATGACGAGAAAAATGCCATTTTTTAAAATGGTCATTAAAAATGATCGTGTGTGGGCTTCAGAGCATTTTTCACGACGTGAAAAATGGCCATGAAAAAATTGGAACATGCCCTAATTTTTCTCGTTGTCGTTTTTCTCGTCATGAAAAACGGCCGTGAGTGGGCTTTAACGACGTGAAAAAAAATGCGCATGCTCAGAATCAAGTATGAGAAGGGAGCGCTCGTTCTGGTAAAACTAGCGTTCGTAATGGAGATAGCACATTCGTCACGCTGTAACGGACTGAAAAGCACGAGGCTGAACAGCACGAATCGACTCTCAAACTTTACTAACACGAGGATCAGCAACAGCAGCCCAAAGAATGGCGCCATCCAAATGGAACTTCCCCTTTATAGTGCCGTCGTACGTGTTGTACGTCACCACGCTTTACTCAAGCATTTTTTTCCACGATAGTGTGTAGGCAAGGCAGGCTTGAGAAGAATCACGTCGAGAAAAATGCAGTTTTTTTCAATGACATTAAAAACGGTTGTGTGTACGCGGCATGAGGGTCTGGGTACTGCCCTTGGGGACTGTGGTGTTTGTGCTGGAACACTGTGACCCTTCACCCTTTTTCCTTATGCATGCTGGGGGAGGGGCTGTACCAGGAAGTAGAGAGGGTGTGTGTGTGTGAGACTGAAAGCAGCAGCAGCATGGATGCATAGATCTGGTAATGACAGAAGCCTGTTGTATTAAGACTCCTCCATGTAACAAGTCATCATGTTTCTGAGTGAGTAATAAACCCTCTCCATGGTTAAGAAGTTCATCCGGCCTGTGTGTGTAACTTGCTGAGCAGATACTGGCAGCATTGCTAGCACCCCGTGTCTAAGGGACATAACAGTGGCGACGAGGATTGTGGATTTTAGCACACATGGCCTTTATAGGGTTTATTCAACCATTTGATCCTGCTGCTGAATCATGGAGCTCCTGGGTGGAGAGGCTGGAGCAGTATATGGAAGCAAATAGTGTGGCTGCAGAAAATAAAGTTGCAGTTTTCCTCACAACATTGGGTCAAACTGCATATGGCACTCTCAGAGACCTAATTTCTCCAGACAAGCCGGCCTCTAAGCCCCTGCCTAAGTTAATTCAGAAGCTACATGAGCACTACAACCCAAAGCCATTAGAGATTGCAGAGCGGTTTAAATTCTACAGTAGAAGGCAGCATGCTGGGGAGGACATAAAGACTTATATCATTGCTTTACGTAAACTAGCTGTCACTTGTCAGTTTGGAGACTACCTGCAGACGGCTCTCCGTGACATGTTTGTCATGGGACTCTGCGACCCAGCCATACAGAAACGTTTACTCACAGAACCGTGGTCAAGACTCCATCTTGATTTTGCTGGCCCAATCCAGGGTAAAATATATTTGATCGTTGTAGATGCACATTCAAAATGGCCGGAGGTTTTTCAAATGCCTTCTGTTACCTCAGCTGCTACCATTCTAGCCTTAAGGAAACTCTTTGTTCAATATGGCTTGCCAACAGCCATAGTCTCGGACAATGGGACTCAATTTACATCACATGAGTTTCAATCCTTCCTCAGTGACTTGGGCATCCAACACTACAAAACAGCTCCTTATCATCGAGCCTCAAATGGGCTGGCAAAACGGTTTGTGCAGACGTTTAAGAAGCACTTACTGTCCACTCTGGACCAGGTCGGACTGTCAGAGGTGAAGCTGCTGGAGTTCTTGACCATGTACCGAAACACAAAACACGCTACTACTGGGCTCTCCCCAGCTTTTCTTATGTTTGGCAGGCATCTCCGCACCAAACTGGATTTAGTTCGTCCACAGGAACAGTCACCAACACCTCATCCGCCAGGCCGTCCTGGATTCTGTGCCGGTGATCTTGTATGGTTTCGGAATTACAGAGTTTTGCCTCATTGGCTTCCTGGCATTATTGATGGACCTTTTGGACAACAAATGTACCTTGTTCGCCTGGAGAATGGCGTTTGTGTTCGAAGACACCTTTCGCAATTGAGAAAGCGCATTTGCCTGCCAGTAGAAACAAACCCAAACTCTCTTTCTACCCAACCACCAGAGTCTACTCAGGGCTCTACTGGTGACATATGGCATGGTGTCTGGCATGATCCCACAAGTTTACAACCAACCCCTGAAGCGGTTGGTCACCATATTCCTGAGGAGCCCGGACATGTGCCTGGAGTTGCAGAGACTTATTTGTCTGTTGGACACCCACTGACATCTCCTAAACCTTTGACAGCCTCTACCCCTCCTGGTGCTGTCACTTCGTAAGTCTGCCCGCCAAAGACATCAAACTCCTCGTTGGCAAAGCACTGAAATCTTACGGGACACTTTGGAGGTCAGGAAACAGAGACAAAGGGCTCATAATGTGATGCAGGAGCCACAGAACCAAGTTGGAGATACTACTTGCTGAACTGATCCTGCTTGCCTTGTTATTTGATGTGTTGAGTATTTTGTTCTCTTGTTATGTTTATTTTTGTTTTTTTTATGGGAAAACGAGATGTGAGGTTTGTGCTGGAACACTGTGACCCTTCACCCTTTTTTCTTATGCATCCTGGGGGAGGGACTGTACCAGGAAGTAGAGAGGGTGTGTGTGTGAGACTGGAAGCAGCAGCAGCATGGATGCATAGATCTGGTAATGACAGAAGCCTGTTGTATTAAGACTCCTCCATGTAACAAGTCATCATGTTTCTGAGTGAGTAATAAACCCTCTCCATGGTTAAGAAGTTCATCTGGCCTGTGTGTGTAACTTGCTGAGCAGATACTGGCAGCATTGCTAGCACCCCGTGTCTAAGGGACATAACAGGGACATGTATCAATGAATATTTTTTTGGAAAAACATAATTTTTAAATGAGCAGTAATTTACCAATGCTTAAAGTGAAACAATAAAAATGAAAAATGCCTTTATATATAATGCCTGTGTGTGTGTGTGGGGGGGGGGGGGGTGCCCTTAGTCTGCCTGTAAAGTGGTGCATCTGTCTTGTGTAAAAAAAAAACTGCAGCAGCAAAAATGTAATTAATAAAGGAAAAAAAAAAAGAAATTTTCCTGCACGCTTAGGGAGGCCACAATTTAGTGCACTCGGAACAAGATTATAGATTTTTTGGGATAAATTCTGGTGTCTGTTTTGCAGACTTTGGATAAAAGTAACAGGTGCGCAAAAGATGGGGCTTTGGGTGTTGGTGGTGCCTTCACACTGTAACCCTATAGAGGTACTCTTGATTAAGCACGGGTTCACACTGAGCTGCAGGAATGAAGCTGTGCGAGTTCAGCTGAACTTGCACGATTTCACTCCTGCATGGCAGTCCCGATTTCGGCCACGATTTCAGAGACATTTGTGCAGGTTTCTGCACACGTCAATGTAAATCACACCCAGAAATTGCAAAAAGTAGTACAGAACCTACTTTTTGAAATCGGTGCAGCGCCGCAGATGCGGCGTCGCACCGATTAGGATGGTGCCATTGCCGGAAAATGCCACTGATTTGACATGCGATGTGACATGTCAAATCGTACCAATGTGAACCATTTTTGACTTTGCTGTAAAAAATTTAAATGATATGCACCTGTCAAACAGGTGTTGAAAAATAGTCCTTGGGTCTTAATTGTGCCCAAGAAACCTACACCAAAAAATTTCTTCCAGATAAAATCAACACCCAGAGGGCTAGGAAGTTTAGACAGTCTTGCAGAGATTCAAGATCCAGAATACACTTAATCAGCGGCATTGGCATCAGGGACTTGATAGCTGCTGCTAATCCAGGACTGATTCATTTTGATAAATGTCAGCCGTTAACAGAGTCTGCGGACAGACACACTCTTATCTGTCACAAAACTGAATGCCCATTCGGAAAGCATGCTGGATGGAGGGCAGCCCAGAAGCTCAATTGCATACTGGGCAAGTTCTGGCCAGTGGCCTATTCTCATGACCCAGTAACCCAGTGGATCGTCAACTGGAAAGCTCTCCATGTCTGTTGTCGCCCCTAGATAATCTTCCACCATATGATGCAGACCCTGCTGATGTGATGTGGAAGCTGACAGCCCTGGGCCCTGAGGACTAAATTTTTTTTGAAATGCATTACTGAACAGAAGCCTCAAAACTAGCCTATGAGACTGTAACCTAGCAGAGTCTGGAAAGGCGTTACATAAACTCCTCTTTAAGGTGTCCCCAAGATATTTCATCCTCTGCTTGGGATGAGTTCTGAGACTTTCCCCTTGTAACGGTGGTCAAGGAGGGCTGCCAACCAATAGTGAGCCTTCTCCTTGATGCTACAAATTCTCAGGTCATTTTGCAGGCTTTGAAGAATGAGGGAGCCCATGCACCACAAGTTTGCAGAGGCATGAGAAGCAGAGACCGCGGGTTCACTGAGGATTACAGTATTTGGAACTGCCTCCTCCCAGCCACCTACTACTCCCAAGGGTTCTGGGGACAGAAACCCATCTCTTAAGGTTTGAATTATGTCTTCCTCTGCTTCAATGTCTCCTAAACTGCCAGAATCCTCCTTCTCTCGTGTGTTCTGTGGTGTTGCAAGAAGGGTGTCTGCATAAAGCAGGCCTTGAGAGGAAAGGAAGTCCTACTCTCTGCCGCGAGTGCCCTGTCCATAATGCCATGCAGAGTCTTCTCCAGCAGCAACACAAGAGGGATTGTGCTCACCATCCTTGTCGCCTTCTCAAATGGTGACAGTACAGTGCATGCATCCTTTATCAGCAGCCATTGGTGTGGAAAAAAAAAAATCAGAGTCTGCCTGAGAGTGTTGTCGTGCCATACTCACGTCACAGATACTTGCTGAGGGCCCTCTGTTTCATGTGCAGCCCCTGCAGCATTGCCAAAGCTGGATTCCATCTGGTAGGCATGTCACAAATCAGGCGGTTTATGGGCAGGTGGAATTCCCAATGAATTTCAGCCAACCGAGCACTGGCTGTGTATGACTGCCTGAAATGGCTACAAACTCTTTTGGCCTGCTTTAGTAGATCTTCCAACCCTGGGTACCTGTTTAAGAAACGCTGCACCACCAAATTGAGGACATGTTCCAGGCATGGCGCATGTGTCAACTTTCCCTGTTGAAGGATGGACTGGAGGTTAGTGCCATTATTGCACACCTCCACTTGCATCCCTTTTGTGTGGCTTTCAGGTGCTCTTGTTAACGGGATGAGTGGTGGAAGGTTAAATGCCTTGTCAAGCATGTGGTACCCAAAATGCTGGTGTTTTTGCCATGCTTGAGGCCAAGTTTGCAAATTGCAACAGTGCGATCGGCTGCACGCGTTTAAAAAAAAGCCCAGACAGCTGAGCTGTGGGAAGTGGGCCAGGAGATAACAGCTCCACAATGTGATGGAATAGGGTGGGTGCTCTCTACTCTTTCATGATGGCTGCCTTGTTGGGCTTGTGCCTCACCCTCACTTTCCTCCTCTGCTCTATTTGGCACCCAAGTCGAGTCAGTGACCTCATCATCCCCTTCATTTTAATCATCACTGGAGCCAACTTGGCAATAGGCTGCGGCTGGGGTAGGACACACCCCCTTGTCGGAGTTGCGTGACAAGACCGGAACACTCCAGAAGGGGAAGGAGGATGTGATGCAAGTAGTCGAAGACTACTACACCAATCTCAACTCCCCGAAAGAAACAAACACGGATGCAGCCAACAGGTTCCCGTCAGGTATCACTAACACAATTGATCCTGCAGGTTCATCGGCCATTAACGCCCCCTTGGTGTTGGAGGAGCTGCACTCTGCCGCTAAATCCTTTAGGCAGGGCAGGACCCCGGGTTGCAATGGTCTCCCAGTTGAGCTCTATGTAGCCCTGTGGGATCTTGTGGGCCCAGACCTGCTTGAGCTGTACGAGGAGATGGTGGTGGAGGGCAGAATGCCTCCGTCACTGAGGGAGGGGATGATCACGATTTTGTATAAGCGCAAAGGGGAGAGATCGGACCTGAAACATTGACGTCCGATCTCTCTTTTGAACGTGGACTACAAAATCCTCGCCAAGGTTTTGGCCAACAGGCTGAAATCTGTCATCGGACAGATCATCCACCCGGATCAAACTTGTGGCATTCCTGGCCGCAGGATTGCGGACAGCCTTGCGCTTGTCCGGGACACGGTCCAGTACATTCATGGCCACCGTGTGCACGCGGCCCTGGTCAGCCTTGACCAGGAGAAGGCCTTTGACCGTGTCTCCAACGAGTTCATGTGCAGAACTCTGCGCAGGTTGGGTCTTGGGGAACTGTTTTGTTCGTATGTGAATGTAATGTATAAGGACATTTGTAGTTGGGTGTTGGTAAATGGCTGGAAAACTGACCCCTTTTCAATCTTCTCTGGGGTCAGACAAGGCTGCCCTCTCTCACCTCTGCTTTTTGTTTGCTGTATAGAGCTCTTTGCCCGAAGCATCAGACGAAACCCAGAGATCAGAGGGATCACTGCACCAGGACCAGAAAGACGGGAGGTCAAGTGCTCGCTCTACATGGACGACGTGACGGTGTTCTGTGCTGATCGGCGCTCCATCGACACACTCACCCAGACGTGTGAGGACTTCGGCCAAGCTTCAGGGGCAAAGGTCAACTGCGGGAAGTCGGAAGTCATGCTCTTCAGAAAGTGGTTCCTGCCTTCTTCTGCACCTATTCCCTTCAGCATCAAGGCGGACTTCATCAAAATTTTGGGAGTCTGGTTTGGAGCTGAGGGCGCAGCCCTGAAGTCCTGGGAGGAAAGACTAGCCAAGATGAGACAGAAGTTTGGACTTTGGAGCCTCAGAGAACTCACCATCGAAGGAAAAACACTGGTACTCCGCAGCGAGATTCTCCCTGTGTTGCAGTACCTCGCCCAGGCATGCCCCCCCCCCCCCCGGGTCAACACCTGCAAGGCCATCACCAGGGCAGTGTTTCACTTCATCTGGAGCTCCAAAATGGACAGAGTGAAGCAGGCGGTTATGTTCAAGGAACCTCTCAAGGGCGTGCCTGACATCGCCACTCTATTGAGGGTGTTCTTTGCTTGTAACTGCATCCGCAGGACTTTGGTTGACAGAACAGTTGACTCTGGCGGTAACTCCATGTCCCGTTTTTTCCTCCTGCCTCTTTGGAGATCCCTTGGATGGGACAAATGGGACAGCTCCGTCCCCTACAACTGGGGCACTCCCTGGTATTACTTGGACACTTTCAAGTTTATCAAGGAACTGGGCCTGCATAGAGTTAAGCCCGACTTGTGGAAGCCAAAAACTATCCACAAGTTGATTAGAGCATCGGACATTCTTTAGACTGTTCCAGGCCTCCCTTCAGCCACTTGCAAAGTGGTCTGGAGGAATGTTTCTTCAAAGAGACTCACCAACAGGCACAAAGATCTGGCATGGATGGCAATCCAAGGGGGATTGCCACTCAGGACATTCATGCATGCCAGAAACCTGTGCAGATACAGGCACTGCCCCTTTTGCATCATCCAGGAGGAAACTGCTTTTCATGTTTTCTGGGAGTGCCCCTTTGCACAGGACCTGTTGAGGGCCTTGGAACCCGAACTTAAAAACTTTGTTCCCCAGACTGCTATTACACACTTTGGTGTGTTAAACGGACTCTTCTGTGTAACTCATTCACAGGAGGACATTGACAGTGCCTGGCGGGTGCTGTGCTGCTTTAAGGACGCTTTATGGTGCGCCAGAAAGCGCCTCATCCACCAGCGGGAGAGGATGTCCATCGAGGACGGTCGCAGACTGGTTCACAGTCTGCTCAGAGACTATCATTTAATGGACTTTAAGGAGGAAGAGGACATCTGAAGATCTCCCCTTCTCCCCCCCTCCCACCTATGTGTACCCACTGGCAGTTCAATAAAGCTTAGGGCCTGTGAACTCTTTTTCCCCACCACACCCCACCTCCTCCCCCCCCCCCATCACACCCGTTGCCCATTTGAATGCTATGCTGAGAGTAACATGACTTAGAATACTGTGACACGTTTTTTTGAAGCACTGATTTCAGGGTAATGCGGCGTCAAGCAGGATGTGATGGCTCAGGGTACTTTACTCTGCACAACACATCGGGCATCATACCACAGGATGAATCTAATTTATTTGTATGCTTGGAACTGTATTGTTATGTGGTGTATTTATGCGCTGCGTCACAGTACAGAGTGGAATGTACCCTGTTGAAGTATTTTTTTTTTGTATATTTTCTTTGCAAAATAAAGTATACATTTAAAAAAAAAAAAAAAAATAGGCTGCGGCTGGGGTAACATGACTGCCAAATTGTTGTTTACCAGTGTTCTTCCTTCTCTGTAGGCTCATGTTCCTACCTTTCTCAACCTCAGAACCAACATCAGAATTAAGTAATGCCTGTGCATCGTCAAGGAGCAAGTGGCTGTCACAATGTTCAAATAACTCAGCTGACTCCTCCATGCATGATGCTGGGGCTATATCAGGAGTAGCTGTGGACAAGGAGGCAGAATGAGCCGCTCTGGCAGCTTCGGTGGACTGCACACTAGTCTCTTCTTGGGTGATAGAGGTTGAGGAGGATGGTTTAGTAAGCCAGTTCACCACATCCTCTGCATGCTGTGGCTGGATAACATGGAAAACATCACTAAACAGAGGAAATGGTGCCCTGCCTGAGGACAGACTAAGTCCACTTTTGCTTGTGAAAATAGACGCTGCTGGCCCCCTGTTAGAAAAGTTTTAAATGTTTCTTGTGTGACTATTAAAAAGAACTGAGACTGATTTTTAAGATGGCTTCTAAGCACATGTTGCATTAGCTTCTTTTTGTCTTTGTCTAACATGCTTTGCCATATAAACAGATTGTATGGGAACACTGATTAGCAAATAAAGTATGCACCATGATGTACCAGGAGCTATCAGTGTTTCCTCAGCCAATAGAAGCATTATAGCTGTATTATTGTAAGTATTAGGAGGGGGGCTGGACATCCCTCTGTGTCATTTCTGCTTTATCCTTTGGCTTGTAAGCATCACCCAGAATGTACTGGTTACCTTCACTTTAAGACACCTGGAATTTGACTGACCACAGGGGAAGTATAATCCTAACACCCCCTTACAGTGCCATGGAAACGTTTGCCCCTCTTTGTTGGCCTCCCAGACATGGTGGGGGGGGGGGCTTATTACCGAAATGTAATAAAGACAAGGAAATGTGTACTTGGATGCATTTTGATCAATGGAAAAGTGGTGTTTGGTGCACTTTGTCAACTTCAGCCCCGAAGGATTTACCCCCTTAATGACCAGGCCATTTTTTGCAATACAGCACTGCGTCGTTTTAACCGACAATTGTGCAGCCGTGTGACATTGTACCCAAACAAAATTTATGTCTTTTTTTTTCACACAAATAGAGCTTTCTTTTGGTGGTATTTGATCACCTCTGTGGCTTTTTTTTGTGCTATGAACAAAAAAAAAAAAAAAAGGCCGTCAATTTTGAAAAAAAAAAATATATATATTTTTTACTTTCTGGTGTAATACATATCCCCAAAAATATATAAAAAAAACTAATTTATTCATTAGTTTGGACCAATATGTATTCTGCTACATAATATTGGTTAAAGAAAACGATCGCCATAAGCGTATATTGATTGGTTTGTGCAAATGTTATAGTGTCTACAAAATAGGGGAGAGATTTATGGACCTTTTTTTTTTTTTTTTTTTTATTGTTTTTACTAGCAATGGCGGGGATCAGTGAATTTTAGCAGGACTGCGACATTGCTGCGGACAAATCTGACCGCAAGTGACACTTTTTGGTCACCAGTGACACCAATACAGTGATCAGTGATATAAATATGCACTGATTACTGTATAAAGGGCACTAAGGGTGATTAAAGGGTTAAGTGTTCCCTAGGGGGGTGCATTCTAACTGTCAGGGGGACGAATTGACTGGGAGTAAAGAGAGATCATTGTTCCTGATCACTAGAAACATCTGATCTCTCTCTCTCTCTCCTCCCTTGTCAGAACAGGGATCTGCCTTGTTAGGCAGATCCCCATTCTGCCTCTTTACCCACGATCGCACCCGCCTGCTGTATCTAATGCAAGTACGCCAGTTTTTTTGAAATTATCGATGCTCCCCGCTGAAACCACTGCCTGTGTGAGAGAATTCCACATCCTAACCGCTCTTACAGTAAAGAACCCTCTACGCAGTTTAAGGTTAAACCACTTTTCTTTTAATTTTAGTGAATGGGCGCGTGTCTTATTAAATTCCATTCGCGGAAAATCTTTATCCCTATTGTGAGGTCACCAGTACGGTATTTGTACATTGAAATCAAGTCCCTGCTCAAGCGTCTCTTCTCCAGAGAGAATAAGTTCAGTGCTCGTAACCTTTCCTCATAATTAAGGTCCTCCAGTTCCTTTATTAGTTTTGTTGCCCTTCTCTGAACTCTCTTCAGTTCCAGCATCCTTCCTGAGGACTGGTACCCAAAACTGGACAGCATAATCTACTGACACGCTACAATATACTGCCGTAAAACTGTACTGACACACTTCAATATACTGCCGTAAAAGTGCACTAACGCATGTCAATATACTGCCATAAAAGTGCACTAATGCACTTCAATATACTGCCGTAAAAGTACAGACGGACTTCAATATACTGCAGTAAAACTGCACTGACACACTTCAATATACTGCAGGTAACCTGCTCTGAAACACTAAACTGACACTATAGTAAAAAAGGAAGGTCGCACTACACTCATGTTGCACGATCACTATATTCACACTACACTCACAACAGAATTACAATATGCACACTAACTTGCTAATAGCAATGAACAGAGCCCTGTACTATCTATCTCCACTCCAATATCACACTGCAAATGGCTGCTCTGGGAAGGAACCTTTTATAGTGTGGGGTGGGTCTATGAACAATGGGTCATGATTGGGCACAGTCATAATTACTTTCTCCAATCATGGCTCGGACAGTGTTTTGTGCCCTGATTGGGCAAAACCTTCATTGCTTCAGTCAATCAGGGCTTCCAATGCACTGTGCGCGCGCAGTGCATTGTGGGTCGCTCGGTGGGCTGAACAAATGGTCAAATGACTAGACAATTCAGGTGTTCGACAAACAGTCAATGTTCGGCCCAAACTCATGCTCGGGCCGAACCGTTTGCCCAACACTGGTGTCAACCCAAAACTTTTAATCGATGAGAACATTAAACAGGACAAATAGAGAGGGTGAATCTCTCTAACTGGTACACAGACAGCAATTAGAACCCGACAGGTGTTCTAATTCCTCTCTAGTCTACCCAAAACTAAAACAATAAAAAAAAAATTGCACTTTAAACCCAAAATAAAAAATTTAAAATTTGCCAATCATTAAATGTGGTGGCAGAATTTTCTTCTTTGTTTTCACCTGGTGATCTGGCCAGTAACACACCTTCTGTAATAAGAGTGCAACCACTCTGGATGAAGGAGCACAGGGGCACCTTTTGACAGCAGTACTGTCAGTCTGTGGGGAGAAGAGTGTTAGATGAACTACCAGATTAAGATACACTAACAAATTGTTGCCAAACTCCAGCTCACACTGCAGTTACAGCAACAGTTTTGTTTTTGTATTTTGGAATACATAAATAAAAAAAACCTGATCATTGTAAGCACCTGACAGTAAATTGTTTGTCCCATTCCTCATATATTTGCAGGAGAGCTTGTTTTGTTGAAAAATAACAGACCTACTGGCTGGATCACCAGGTGAAAAAGGAAAGTAAGCCTAAAAAAGAAAAAGAATGCAGCAATCACATTTTGAGCTTAATACCACTTTAATTTATGAAAAATGCTCAAATGTGCTGCAGATTTGTGTGTGTATGTGAGACTGTCACTTAATTAGCAGTATTTTGTAAGTACAAGGATTGCGGCATACATGTGCAGTGTATGCAATAAACAGGCACAAGTTTTGTTAATTCATTCCTGTTTAAAAGCCAGTGGCTCAAGAAGAAGCACATTAAGGTCATGGAGTTGCCCAGCCAGTCTCCAGACCTATATAAAACAAAAGTGTTGCACTTCCTAAATACAAAATAACTCCCCATAAATCATTAAATGAGAATAAGTGATTAACTTGCAATATAGCAAGATACTGAGTGCACAATCAAATATTCGTGTTCCCTGACTGGGAATAGTGAACCAAAAATGAAAAATACGTGCTCCCTGAATGGGAATAATGAACAATAAACAAAACAAAGTCCACACACTAAAAAGAAATTAAGAGTCCAAATGCACAAATATAGCACTCAGAGTCTTCTGCATAAAAACGCACAACACACCACTAGTGCCTAAATGTTGAAAATGCAAATGCTCTCCTCCACCTCTATATCCTAGCCGCTCACCTCACGTTCTGACCCCTGTTTCTGACCCCTGTCTCCAGACCTTACTCCTATAGAAAATTTATGGAGGTAGCCGAAACTTTGAGTTGCCAAGCGACAGCCAAGAAACCTTAAGAATTTGGAGAAGATCTGTAAAATAACAGTGGACCAAAACTCCTCCTGAGATGTGTGCAAACCTGGTCACCAACTACAAGAAACGTCTTACCTCTGTGCTTGCCAACAAGGGTTTCTTCACCAAGTACCAAGTCTTGGGGACCAAATACTTATTTTACTCACTGAACTGCAACTCAATTTATAACATTTGTATCATGTGTTTTTCTGGATTTTTTGGTTGAAATTCTGTCTCTATCATTTAAAATACACATATGATAAAAATGATAGACCCTTCATTTCTTAGTAAGGCAAACTTACAAATTCTGCAGGGGACCAAATAATTATTTTCCCCACTGTATATAATGAATTAAAACTGCAATAAAATAGTAAAAAAAAAAATCAATCACTTCCATGCCAAAAAACTAAAGAGTGAATCAAACAGTCAAAGTACTACTGCTGGTGAGTGAACCCACTTTCTCGGCACTGTAAGTCTTTTTTATATGTACATTCAATGTGCATCACCCTACTTTCAGGGGGGGATCCTCACCTTCAAACATTGACCTATAGATTATACCAGGTCATTGAGTGCTATTCCCCTTCCCTGGGGGTTAAATAAAAGCCTCTAAATGGTCCCAGGTCTCCCTCTCTCCTCCACTGCTCATAAGGCATCTGTTTCTAAGGTTCGCAGTACTGCTGTAATTGTTCTGTCAGGTGAGCTCACAACCACCACAGTGTAGTTTATTGAAAACACCAACTTATTTATTAAAATTACACTCACGTGTATCATAGAAAGAAACTCGCATAGTATGTTGAACAAAGATTCTACATGCGGCAGGACGCTCAGTATTGCAGTCCGGAGGCTGTAATCTTTGTTCTACTATGCAAGTTTTTTCTACGATACATGTAAATTCAATTTTATTAAATAAGTTGGTGTTTTCAATTTATTACACAATATTGTCTTTTACTGTATGTGGTTTTGAGCTCACCCGACAGAACAACTACAGTACAGTGAACCTTAACCCTTTCACTGCCAGACCTGCTCCACTTTTAAACTCAGCTGGCCAGATAATTTTTGCAACTTTTCTTTTACTTTTTTATTTTTCACTTATAGCTTTCAGAGTTTGTAAAAGACTCACCAAGCCTTATATTTTCAGAAAACATAGGACCAGTAGAATAAAAAGAAGGTGCTATTGATTTTTAAGGCCCCACGATATGTGCGCAAATGTTTATCAAAACAATATTTTCGCTACAAATACACTACAATCATTATTACCAGATAAAAACAGCAAATATTACAAAATTCCTGCTTAATTCCTACTAAATATAAAAGCTTAAAGCCGAGTTCCCACATTTAAAAGTCAACCACTACGAAAAGTTTAGTGGCTGAATTTTATTAAATCAAAAACTCACCTGTCCTACAGTCCAGCAAGGCGAGCGCACAAAGCCCTGCTCTTCTCCTCCTCCTCTCTGCGGCACGGGCATTGTTACTGTGGGTGCCCGGCTGTGGCTTCACAGGCAGGCACGCACTGCGCATGTGCAAGCCGCGCTGCAATTGTCCGGTCAGTCTTCTGGGACCTGTGACATGTCCCAGAAGATTGCAGGGAGGGAGGGGAAGAGGTGATCTTTCTGGCGCCAAGTGGGAGCTGGGTGCCCGTAAAAACAGGGTACCCGCTCCTTCCCCCCAAAAAATTACATGCCAAATGTGGCATGTCAGGGGGTCACCTACACTTAAAGCGGAAGTTACATTATTGAGTTAATATATAATAGATATTTGTAACTTTTAAATTGCGCTGTTATGCTAAATGGTGGAAATCGAACGTACACAAAAATGTAAATATCCACATTTCTCAAAAAATCTGAAGGTTTTAATATTTCCCTTACAGCCTTCAGGATTTGTAAAAGACCCCCCACCCCCAACCATGTATTTTCTGAAAGCACATGACCTGTAGAATAAAAAGTTGGAGCTACAGATTTTTTTAAGGCCTGCAATATTTACTAAACTGTCTATAGGCCATTTTCATGCTCAGGTTTTTATTTCCAATTTGCCTACAGTCTCTTCCTATTGTCTTCCAACCACGCTGCCACCCCAGATGGGGTATCAAAAAACTGAGTCCCCCCCAGGGCTGTTACCCGAAATTGTGTGGGATATAACAAGGCGTATGTACCTTTGAATTGTTGCAGCCTGCGTTTAATTTCTGTAAACTTGGCCCTATGTTTCTGCAGCTCTGGCGAGAAGTCTGGGTACATAGAAATCCTTACTCCATTATAACGGATATTTCCAATTTCTCTGACCTTTTGAAGTATAATAACTTTTTCCTTGTAATTAAACATTATTAAGGGAAGTGGCCTGGGTTGACTTCCTGGTGGCAGTATTCTAGAGGGTACTCCTTGCGCCCTTTTTATTTCAAAAAATGGTGAGAAAGTGTCTTTTCCAAAAATTTCCTTAAAGGAGAAGTATAGCCAAAGCTCGTGTTAAGCACTCCTGTGCCGTTTGACGTCACCAATGTCAGTTCAGGCACCACGTCATCCCGACCACGGAGTGTGGATCCGCCAGGTGCCTGGACTGACACCCAGCTCAGCCTCTCAGCGAGCTGCTGGGAACCTGAGATGACCGCCCTGCCCCCCTCCACAGCCAAGCACTCTAATGAGCGAGGAGAGAGAAGAGCAGAGAGCTGTGACTGACACAGTTTACAGCTCTCTGCTCATGGAGCTCTGAAAACCGAGTGATCGGCGATGTTCGATTGCTCGGTTCTCAGTATAGAGGCGCCGGGGGACAGATGCAGCATCGGACCGATGCTGCATTCACATAGTATTAATATGTGAAAAAAAATAATTCCTTTACTTATATTTTAAGCCAGTTCTCCAGGAACATTATAGAGTTAGGGCCCTCACTTCGCTCAGGGAGACCCACAATCCTCACATTATTCCTCCGCAGTCTATTTTCCATGTCATCCATTTTAGCCACATATATATGGACTTTCTCTCCTATAATTTTTATCTCTTGCTTTATTGGATTCAAATCATCCTCCATTGAGCTAATCCTCCCCTCTAAAGCTGTTGGCCGCTCACGTACTTTTTGCAAATCCTGTCTCACAAAGGAAAACTCCTCCTTAATACCTTTTAATTGCTCACATAGGTATAACTTACAGGAGTTGACTGCTTGCAGAACTTCTTTCAAAGATGGTTCTCCTTATGTTAAGGCTCCAGCTTTAGGAGATGGCTCAGACTCAGGGATTTCTCCCCGTTTTACTGCTTATATGATCCATCCTTGGTGCTGCTGTTTGTCCTTGGCTCTTTATCACAGAAGGGGCCCCCGGCTGGGTTTTAGATTTTCCGGCTGCTGTCCTCCCTTCGCTGGTGACTGACCTGGGGTGTGAGCAAACCGTTCTAGCTTAGCAGCCGCCGCCTGATTCCCCTTCTTTGTGGCTGTGCACCGGCGCCATCTAGCTGTGCCGGCTGCACACCCTTTTTCTGTGTTATTGTGGGTACACAGCCTGTGTGTTCGGACACTTTTTGGCCCACCCCTGGCTCCACACGATCTCCCCACGTCACTCCCCTCCTTTCTCTGCACCGGAGGACCGTTGCTAAGCCGGGCTGACTCACCCCTGTCTGTCACTTTAACCCCCTTGCCTCAGCGCACAGGATTTCTAAGGAGCTGGAGCAGGAGCTAGCACGCACACGTCCACTCACTCCAACATCCAGTGATATTCATAAATTTTAAATTGAGTTTTTTTGCGAAATGGTGAAAATCTAATGTACGCAAAAATGTAAATATCCAAATTTCTTTAAAAAAATCTAGAGGTTTTCATTTTTCACTTACAGCTTTCAGAGTTTGAAAAAGACCCCCTCTCCCAAACTATATATTTTATGAAAGCACATGACCAGTAGATTAAAAAGAAGGTGCTACTGATTTTTAAGGCCATATGATTTTTGCGCAAATGTTTATCAAATCATTATTTTCACAAAAAAATCCCACTAAAATCCTTATTTGCACACATAAACACAATATAACTTACATGTATTCCAGCTCACCAGCATAGATAATCAAACTGTCACTCTCTAGCATGTGACACCATACCAAACTATTTGGCAGTACAATGAAGGAGCATCGGCATACAGTTGTCAGTTCTCCTGCACATGTGCAATGAAGTTAAGCCCGATTACACAGCAGTACTGCTTTTTACTCTAAATTATGCTGTACAAAGGATTACAAAAGCAATTCTGGTACATTAGATGGATTTAAAATTACATTTAAAGTGTATATGCATAGGCAAATTTTTTTATCCTAAAGGGAAAATTAGACCCTAGCCATTAGCATTGGCTGTGAAGTCAGCCGACAGCAAGCTTCAGCCCACTGTCTGCTGAAAAGAATGGACTGCACTCCTGTGATCCACAGGATAAGTACAGCCAAATGAGCTTTGGCTGTTCTTCTTTAATTGCATAATGTTTCCAAAACGCTGCATGCATTCAACAGGGCTAAAAGTGTTTTGCTACTGATTTTTGTTGGTACTCAGTGTCTTGTGCATCTCACTGCAGTGTCCAACAATAGTGAGCCAGCAATGATGGATTCAGCGAGCAATGATGGATTCCAGTTGCACGGATACTGTTTTTCCATTGTTACAATGTCCTAGTGAATCCTTTCACCATGTTCGTCACTGACTGCCCCTATATTTTCAGGAAAAAAGTCCAACGTGAATGCAGAAAATTAAAGTGGTTCTAAAGCCTTAAGGTTTTTCTCCTTAATGCTTTCTATGCATTAGGGCAAAAAACCTGTGCTGCAGCTGCCCCCCAGACCCCCCCCCACTTTACCTTACCTGAGTCCGTCCAAATCAAGCAATCTGCACAAGGGCAGCGAATGGCTCCTGCTGCTATCAATCAAATCCAGTGACACGGAAGCGGGGCCGAGTCCCGCTGTCTGTATCAATAGACACAGCAGTGGGACTTGGGAGCGAGCACGCACGGGTACCTACAGGGAAAATGGCTTTCTGGGAGGGCACCCGATGAGGAGGGGGCTGGAGCATTGGCGGGGGACCCCAGAAGAACAGGGTTAGGGCTGCTCTGTGAAAAACCATTGCACAGAGCAGGCAAGTATAGGCATGTTAGTTATTTTTATTAAAAAAACAAAAAACTTTAATCTTCAGTGGCATGTTGCACTTCATGGTCTTGTATGCTGTAAATTTATTAAGCAGCTAAATGTGAGTTTGGTGCTCTGTAGTTAAGAAAATGGAAACCATCATCAACATCTCTAAATGCTTTCCAGGTGATTTTCTTTAGCCCCAATAACGGATCTTCGAACCATTTGTCATTGATGACATATCTGATCTGTGGACCAACAAAAATGCCTTCCTTAATCTTGGTATGTTATTCTTGAAAACATGTCCCAGATAATTAAAACCTTTACCTTCTTTGTTCATCTCTCAAATTTTTTTATCAGTCTGAGTTTTATGTGAAGCGGAGGCAAAAATATAATGGTCGAGTCAACAAGAGGTTCACGTGCCATTTTTTTCTTTCCTAGAACCAAATTCTTATTGAGAGGCCATGTCTTTAATGTAATGCGACTCTCTTGCATAGCTGTCTCAATCGCATATGTAACAGTACTTTATGTATCTGAGCAGCATTTCAAGCAGCAGAGCAACTATTTTAGACCTCCACTGATATTCCAGTTGTACGTCTTGTGCTGAATGTGTTTAACAGCAGCTCCATATTTTCATGTTTCTTTCATGTGCACCATAACCAAAAGTTATTGCAAGAACAGAAGATTTCTATAAAATGGTGACAGGATAAATGATAGGTTATTGTCATCACAAGCAGCCAAAAACCTATAAGATACACCAAAAATGTTGAGGAAGCAAAATCTTTGTTGTCCAATGTAAAACAACTTGTATGCTGTAAGAAGTTTGTTACGCAGCTAAATGTGAGTTTGGTGCCCTGTAGTCAAGAAAATGGAAATCATTAACATCTCTAAATGCTTTCCAGGCGATTTTCTTTAGCCCCACTAACGGATCTTCGAACCGTTTGTCATGGATTATTTCTTCACAGTAAGAGCTGTGAAAATGTGGAATAGACTCCCTCCGGAGGTGGTTCTGGCAAGCACAGTAGATTGCTTTAAAAAAGTTCAACCTAACTATATGTAGCTTTAAACAGTTTTTTTCATATAGAAAAAATAATAATTTATTACAGGAAGATAGAAAACTTTATGTTTCTCCTGAACTCCACATCTTAAAAAATTGAAAAAAGCCCATAATTGTATTATGTTGTATATAAAGAGGGATTTTGAAGTACCTGTAAATTTTGCAGTGGACAGGAATGAAATTAACCTCCAAAATGACTTTCTCTGGCATCAGATATTTTGTCTTTGGAAGTGTAACAATAAAATTGGACACAAGGCTGTGTCAGAAGGGCACCTAGTGGAAACCCGATTACCAAATGAATGACGCATCTAGTGCAATGCGGATGCAAACCTTTAAGAACAGACATTCCCCTTTTGCTTGCTCATGTAGGAATATCTGTCGGTGTAGGATGGAATTAGTGCATTTCATGTTATCCTTCTTAGTGGCCAACTGAGACCTTTTGTCCGATTGCGTGAATCTGTTTTTTCTGTTTCTAGTGCTAGTAACGTAAAGTGATTCGAAAGTCTACATTTTTTTTTTAGCTTAATACATTAAAGGATAAAGTCATACTAAAGCTTACATTTTTTTATTTTTTTTAAATAACAAACACTTCATACTTTCCTCCACTGTGCAGCTCGTTTTGTACAGAGTGGACCCGATCCTCATCTTCTGGGGTCCCTCGGTGGCTGTCTCTGCAACCTCCCCGCTTCTGATAACCCCCTCTGGGAAGCGCTCTCCCAAGGGGGTTACCTTGCGGGCACGCTCCCGAGTCCTATAGTCAGCGTTCATAGCCGCAGACTACAGGACTCGGCCCCGCCCCTCGCATCATTGGAGTTGATTGACAGCAGCGCGAGCCAATGGCTGCGCTGCTATCAATCTATCCAATGAGAGCCGAGAAAACTGAGCAAAGAGCATGTTCGCGACGCGGGACTTTCCAGGGCTCAGGTAAGTTAAACGGGGGGCTGAATGAATAGAATGCATTAAGGTGAAAAAACATGAACCTTTACAATCCCTATAAGTTCACATTTTGGAACATGTCACATGAGCCAGCTCCTGTTGCCTTTCCTCCTGATTCGACCCCCCCTCAGTGTGACAGTAGGCAGGGGATCTTCTCCCCACAACCGCTGTCACAACTCAAAAGCAGCGCGGCCATGCAGGACTCACAGCTGCATTATTCATTTACAGTTTTCTGTAAATGAGTAAACTACAAGTACAGTCAGCCATTGCAGCAGAGGGCATGTAGTTCTGAATGAACTGTGAGGGCACTGATAAGCGCCCTTGTAATTTATTAAGGTGGTTCTAAAGGAAGTTTTTTTTTATCTTAAAGAGGAAGTAAACCCTCCACAACTTTTTTAGTTAAACATACCCCTGCAAAAGAAAGGTATAATGAGCTAGTATGCATAGCATACTAGCTCATTATGTGGCACTTACCTGAAATCGAAGCCCCCGAAGTCCTCCTCGTTCTCCGCCGCCGCCATTTCCGCTCGGAGCTTCTTCCAGTTATCGAATATCCGGCACTGTGATTGGCCGGAGCGGTGATGACATCACACACATGCGCGCTAGGGCCGGCAAGATCCCATTCAGAAAACCAGCAATGATGCCGGCCCGCTAGTGCGCATGCGTGTGACGATGTATATACAGTGGGGCAAAAAAGTATTTAGTCAGCCACCAATTGTGCAAGTTCTCCCACTTAAAAAGATGAGAGAGGCCTGTAATTGTCATCATAGGTATACCTCAACTATGAGAGACAAAATGTGGAAACAATTCCAGACAATCACATTGTCGGATTTGGAACAATTTTTTTTTGCAAATTATGGTGGAAAATAAGTATTTGGTCACCTACAAACAAGCAAGATTTCTGTCTCTCACAGACCTGTATCTTCTTCTTTAAGAGGCTCCTCTGTCCTCCACTCATTACCCGTATTAATGAAACCTGTTTGAACTTGTTATCAGTAATCAGTAAATGTTATCACTCCAAACTACACTATGGTGAAGACCAAAGAGCTGTCAAAGGACACCAGAAACAAAATTGTGGACCTGCACCGGGCTGGGAAGACTGAATCTGCAATAGGCAAGCAGCTTGGTGTGAAGAAATCAACTGTGGGAGCAATAATTAGAAAATGAAAGACATACAGGACCATTGATAATCTCCCTTGATCTGGGGCTTCACGCAAGATCTCACCCTGTGGGGTCAAAATGATCACAAGAACGGTGAGCAAAAATCCCAGAACCACACGGGGGGACCTAGTGAATGACCTGCAGAGAACTGGGACCAACGTAACAAAGGCTACCATCAGTAACACACTACGCCGCCAGGGACTCAGATCCTGCAGTGCCAGACGTGTCCCCCTGCTTAAGCCAGTATATGTCCGGGCCCGTCTGAGGTTTGCTAGAGAGCATTTGAATGATCCAGAAGAGGATTGGGAGAATGTCATATGGTCAGATGAAACCAAAGTAGAACTGTTTGGTAGAAGCACAACTCGTCATGTTTGGAAGGGAGAATGCTCAGTTGTAACCAAAGAACACCATACCTACTGTGAAGCATGGGGGTGGCAACATCATGCTTTGGGGCTGTTTCTCTGCAAAGGGAACAGGACGACTGATCCGTGTACATGAAAGAATGAATGGGGCCATGTATCATGAGATTTTGAGTGCAAACCTCCTCCCATCAGCAAGGGCATTGAAGATGAAACGGGGCTGGGTCTTTCAGCATGACAATGATCCCAAACACACCGCCCGGGCAACAAAGGAGTGGCTTCATAAGAAGCATTTCAAGGGCGTGGCCTAGCTATGGAGGAGTGAAGACGTGTGACTCTTCAGCTCCTCGCACACCGCCGCATCTACAGCACTAACGAGGGGAGATATCACTCCCGGAACGCCAGCATTCATGTCACAGGGACGGCGGGCGCTCTCCCAGCAATCGAGGGCGGAGGGGACACGACAGGAGCAGGTGGATGCCTTCTTTAGCGGGTCCCGAGGCCCGGGACATGAGGCCTCCAAGATGGCGCCGACGCCAAAAACAACCAAGGCAGCTAGGGCTGCTCAGAAAGAGCTGGCCCTGCAGCAGCAACAGCTTCAGGACTCCCGGATCCCCTCTCCACAAATGGTGAGTGACACTGCCCCTCCACTCTCCCCGGGATCCTCGGCCCCCCCTGATCAGGGCTCTGATGTGACTGATTTCATGGGAGAGGGAGACAGAGATATAAAGCGCCATATTTGGTCCCTCCCTACTCGAGAGGATCTTGAAAAATTCACAGCCAGGGTGGAGAGGGCCTTCAGGGAGGATATTGCCCAGCTTAAGGCTGACACTAACCATTTGGGGGCTAGGATGGAAACAGTGGAGCAGAAACTTGATGAGGTCCTACCTGCCATCTCTCTGCTTCAAGCCAGATGCTGTGCCCAGGATCAGAAAATTGAGACTTTACTGTGTCAGTTGGATGATTTTGAGAACCGTAGCAGGCGAGCAAACATTCGCATACGAGGCCTGCCTGAAGCCACGGCACCTAAAGACATTATTCCTACTCTGGAGGATGTATTTAGAGGGATTTTAGGCCTACCTGCTACTGCTCCCATAGAGATAGACCGTGCTCACAGGGCCCTCAGGCCACCCTCTCAGGATGTGGAGAACCCCAGAGATGTCATATGCAAGCTCCACAAGTACACACTGAAAGATAAGATCATGCAAAAGATGCGTGGGAAGCCATACTTTGACTTTGATGGGGCCCACCTTTACTTCTACCAGGACATTTCCAGAAGGACCCTAATGCAACGCAGGGCTCTCCGCCCCCTGCTGGAAGCAATCCAAAAAGCAGGCTTGCATTATCGCTGGGGATTTCCATTCTATTTGCAGGCGTCCAAAGAGGGCAGACAAGCCACGCTACGCACCAAAGACGATCTACCGCACTTTCTGAGCACCCTGGGACTGGAGCCAGTCGACTTCCCGGACTGGAGGACCCCGCAAGATCACCCTGACCTGCAACTCCCTCAACCCTGGCTACCGGTTACCCGCAAGAGCCGCAGGAGGAACCGCAGGCACCCCACTTCTGCCTCCCCCTCTGGCCCTGTGTCGCCGCGACACTAAATGGCAGCTCCCTTCCCCCTGACTTGTTGTTGCCTCCATGAAAGGTCTGTTTCCATTGGTACTGGTATCCTACTTGCTCTTTAAGTGGGTCCCGGGCCCTCTAAATTCGCCGATGCCTGGATCCGAGACTTGGCCGCTCAGTATGTTGCTGTTCGTTGTCCCTCCTACTGGACCATTTGCCTTTATAACCATGCTGATCACAGGCCCCTGTTGTTGTCCTTTGGGAGAGACTTGCAGCTATAGCCCCGGTTTTGGCCCGGCGAGTCCATTCCCCGGATACCTTGTACTCGTTTTCAAACTTTTTGTTTTTCTCTTTTTTACTTTTTTACCTTTCAAATTAAGAGAGTTGCTCCTCAGGGGGGTTTTTATTGTTTTTATTATTTTTTTATTTCTATAGCACTTTCTCCCCCCTTGAATGTTATCTACTTGTTAATACATGGCGGTGGACGGGGACTGACCCCCACACCCTTCCCTCCAGTGTTGGTCCGCGTTCCCCACGTAGACCGTACCTTATTAGGTATATTTCCTCGTTTGGAGATGGGGACGGGCCTCGGGTGCTCCTCCCTTGTGGGGCTGGGCCCGACGCCTGCCCCCCAGGTATTCTATGTCATGGTATTGTTACCATTGTTGTCCTTTATGTCTTATGTATGTTTTCCTGACTCTCGCGGTTTTCTCTTCCCTCCCTTCTGTTCCTCTTTTCTTACTCCTTGCCTCTTTATAGGAACTGCCTCCGGCTCCGTCCTCCGCCCTGCGCCCGCAGCCATGCTACGCGACTCGACCACCCCACGGATTCCCTGTGACATCGCTTAAGGTAATTTCTTATAATGTGCGCGGTCTCTGCTCCCCCTGTAAACGAAGTAAGCTCTGGTGGGAACTGAAGCGGTCAGGGGCACATGTGATTCTTTTGCAGGAAACGCACTTCACCCCCCAGTCAACCCCTAAATTGCCCACCCACCTTTATAGCCAGTGGTTCTTGAGCAACTCATCGGTTGCAAAATCTAGGGGTACGGCTATCGCCGTTCATAAATCTTGCCCCCTCCAGGTCATTGAGAGCAAGGTCGACCCTCAGGGGAGGTATGTTTTCCTGAAGGGGGTAATAGCGGGCCAAAAGCTTACAGTGGCTACGATATATGCCCCTAATTCCAACCAGCTTACCTTTCTAGACAGTGTTCTAGACAGCCTGACAGATTTTAGAGAGGGCCCTCTGATTTTAGGAGGTGACTTTAATGTAAGCCCTGATCCCCAACTCGATACCTCGCACCGACGCCCCTCCCACTCTCACGCCTTTCTTAAACATTTCCGCAAATCCCTGCAGTCTCATCGCCTCCTGGACAGTTGGCGGTTGCTTCACCCCTCAGATAGGGATTACAGCTATTATTCAAAGGTCCATGATGTCTACACCCGTATTGACCTGATATGTGTGGACCATTTGGCTCTGGAGCTGCTGCAAGCCTCTTCCATCGGGAATGTAACTATCTCTGACCATGCCCCGGTGATGGCCACTTTGGCCCTGCCTCAGGGCACCCGTAGGGCATGGTCATGGCGCCTGAATGAATCCCTGTTGGACGACGCGGCCGCAGTCTCCGGAGTCACGGCCGTCCTGTCCCACTATTTCACGGAAAATACCACAGAAGGTATGAGTAAAGGGGTCATCTGGGAGGGACACAAGGCAGTGGTGCGGGGAGAACTGATCTCTCAGGGAGCTAGACTTAAGAAGGCCCGACAAGCGGACTTTACTAGGGTACTCCAGGCGCTACAGCAGGCAGAACTTGAACATAAGCAGGGCGGGGGCCCGGAGGCTCTTGGGAAACTGACAGAGTTGAGAGAATTATTCTTACGCTTATTGGACAGACAGGCACGCAAACAACTACGCTTCCTGTCGCATAAATATTATGAACATGGCAACAAGTGTGGCCGCATGCTAGCCAGAGCCCTTAGGAAGAAGCGCGCGCTCATGTATGTACAGAAGCTGCGCCTTCCCTCGGGTGAGCTCACAGCCAGATCTTCCCAAATTGCCTCTGGGTTCCGAGAATATTATGCCACCCTCTATAACCTAGATTCGACCCGGACCTCTGAGGCCCAGACTGAGAGACTGAACGACATAAGAACTTACCTGACCGCAGCTGGCCTTCCCCCGCTGACGGATGATCAGTGTTCCATGTTGGAGTCCCCTATCACGCCTGATGAGCTTGGGGCTACGGTGGGGTCCTTGCCTAATGGGAAGAGCCCTGGTCCTGACGGGTTCACCAAAGCCTATTATAAACTGTTCCTACCCCTGCTATCAGAGTCGATGTGCAGCTACTTTAATTCTGTAGCAAACGGGAATGCGATCCCTAGTGAGGCCCTGCTAGCCCACATCACCGTGATTCCCAAGGAGGGGAAGGACCCCACTGTGCCCCAGAGCTACAGGCCTATATCCCTTCTTAATGTGGACATAAAAATTCTTGCTAAAATTCTTGCGTCTAGGCTAAAACACCTAATCCCACTCATTGTCCACCCGGACCAGACGGGGTTTGTCACAGGCCGAGAGGCTAGAGACAACTCCATCAGAGCTATACACCTTATACACTGGGCTCGTGCTATTCCCGACCCCCCCCCCTACCTGATCCTGTCAACCGACGCAGAGAAGGCCTTCGATCGGGTTGACTGGACTTACTTGCGCGCTGTACTGGAGGCTCTCGGCTTGCGCACGCATATGTTAGCATGGATCATGGCCTTGTACTCAGATCCGAGTGCTCAGGTCAAGGTAAATGGTTTTCTCTCCCCTAGGTTCTCGATCAGGAATGGTACGAGACAGGGATGTCCTCTTTCTCCTCTGTTGTTCGCCCTGGTGCTGGAACCATTTCTACGCACTGTACGGGCGAACAATGATATCAAAGGACTGACGGTGGGTCACACGGAGCATAAACTTTCCGCGTACGCCGATGATGTGCTCTTCCACCTGACGGACCCCCTGATCTCTTTGCCTAACCTGATGCGAGAACTCCAACATTTCGGGTCACTTTCTAATTTTAAGATCAATTACGCAAAGTCAGAGATATTACCCATTCAGTTACCACCCTCTCTGACGGGTAGGCTACAAACTGCCTTCCCATTCACCTGGGCAAAATCGTCCTTGAAATATTTGGGTATACGACTGACAGATAGGTTTGACACCCTGTACGCGACTAACTTTCCTTCCTTACTGACAACTGTGAAGAAGGACCTGGCCCTCTGGACTAAGACAGCATTCACCTGGATGGGGCGACTTAATATCATAAAAATGAATATTCTTCCACGCATACTGTTCTATTTGCAAATGATACCCATGTCCTTGCCTAGGCGTTTTTTCACACAGATGTCGAGCCTGATCTCGACCTTTGTGTGGAATAATAGGAGGCCAAGAGTTGCGCTCAGACTGTTGAGCCGACCGAGAGATGCAGGGGGTTTAGGCCTACCGGACATTCAAAGGTATTATAGGGCCATCGTCCTCCAGAGGATCCTTAGCTGGCGCTTCCACACTAAATCCAAAATCTGGGTCTCCCTAGAAAAATATATGGCGGGCAGAAACTTGTCCTATGCCCCGTGGTTGGCCCGGGAACACAGGGGGTTGTCTGATTTTGCTTCTCCTCTGACGGTCCAGGCTCTACGAACCTGGGATCGCCTCAATGCCACTCTACCGATGGCACCCCCTGTCTCCCCACTGGCGCCACTGGGAGGTTACCTGTGGTTCCCACCGGGTGAGCAGACGGCCTTTTTTGGCTCTTGGGTGGACGGCGGGGACGCCAGTTGTGGACATCTTATGAAGGATGGTAAGCTGCTCTCTTTGGCGGCCCTTCGTGGCCGTACGGGGAGTTTCCCTATGGACTTTTGGCGCCACAGACAACTTCACCATTTTTTTATGGCTCAGGGGAACTCCATACGAGATATCTCCACCCTTACGCCCTTTGAACACCTCTTTGTAGCAGAAGAACCGGTCCCGCATGCGATTTCTGAGCTCTACCACTTGCTTGGCTCCACTGCCTCAGTAGTGAAGCCAGCATACATTGGGGCCTGGGAAAAAGACCTGGAGACGGTCTTTACACCTAGCCAACTGTCTTCTCTTTACCAACTTACTCGGTCTAGTTCTATTGACTCCAGGACACAGGAAACAAATTTCAAAATATTGCTACGCTGGTACCGTGTACCGGCGGATCTAGCCAGGATTTACCCATCCATGTCGGATCGATGCTGGAGAGGTTGTGGTCACAGGGGCACCCTTCTGCACATCTGGTGGGACTGCCCGGTGATTAGGCCCTACTGGGAGGACATAGGGACCCAGATCAAAGATATAACGGGTACGGACATCCCTCTCTCCCCGGTTCACTTCCTGCTACACGTTCCTCCCATGCCAATGAGCCGATACAAGAAAAGTGTGCTGCCTCACTTATTGAATGCAGCTAAACGATTGCTTCCCATATACTGGAGGCGTCAGCAAATTCCAGGCAGGGAGGAATGGCGTTGTAAGGTGGGAGACATCAGGGAGGCGGAGGATTGGATTGCCACCTGCAGGGGTACTCGAGATAGCTTCACTGCAACTTGGTTGACCTGGGACGCATATGTCCTGGATCCTGGCCACGTGTCCTCTAGCTTGGATGTGGCCCTGTTGGAGCTCGCGGAGCCATCCCTCAAAGGGCGGTCTCGGGGTTCTCAGGTGGGAGCAGTGGGCTGAAGCGCACTAGAAAAGTCACATGGATGCCCAGCCGGTAGTGGGAGCTGGGACGAGTGGTCCTCTTCTTTTTTCTTTCTTCTAGGTACATAATATGTGCTAAGGGCTGGCGGGGCCCGGGGCGGGGGCGGAGCTGGACGTAAGACTCCAGGTATGCTATACTCTATCTTGCTATTTTTCCTTTCCTAGTTTGTATCCCCCCTTTTTATTTAAAAAAAATTTTTTATTTTTTTTTTTTGGTTTACTGTGGTTTCAGTCTTTAACAACAGTTTGTTAGTAGCATTAGGTGACAGGTGCGGGGCTGGAAGGCCGGCTGGCTTGCCGGGCTAGGGCGCTCTGATATCGCGGATTCCCCTGGACAGTTCGGGGGATCGACACTTTTGTGTCACCATGGTGTGGGGGCCTCGAGTTGGGAGGATCCGGGCGGGGCAGCGTGTCGGGGGGAGGTTAGTTGGAGGTGCATTGCTGCCCCCCTCCCCCTGTGCGCGCCCGCCTGATCCTCCCTCCAAGATCTGCGATTCTCTGCGCTATTGGTCCGGGGAGCTGGTCGGCCTAGCCACATGTTTGCTAACATCTCTTCGGAGATGAATTTTGTCTTGTATTTTGCTATTTGGCGATTGGGGACTCTGCTCGCTCATTGTGAGGTTGTAGTCCTCGCCGCTAATGTGTCACTTGAACCCTTCCCCCCCCCTTTTTTTTTTTTTTTTTTTTTTTCTTCTTTTCTTTTCTTGCATTTCGTATACTAACGACTGATTTAACCGTTTCTTTCTTGTGAAACTATGTAATTTATATCATTTATGTTTCTGTACCTGTCTGTTGTGGAATAACAAAAAAAAAAAAGGAAGGACTGGCACATTACTTGATGTTTTTTTTTTCTACCTATGGATACTGTAATCAGAGCTGTATTGTCCTGTCTTCCATAAATAAAGATTATACAAAAAAGAAGCATTTCAAGGTCCTGGAGTGGCCTAGCCAGTCTCCAGATCTCAACCCCATAGAAAACCTTTGGAGGGAGTTGAAAGTCCGTGTTGCCCAGCAACAGCCCCAAAACATCACTGCTCTAGAGGAGATCTGCATGGAGGAATGGGCCAACATACCAGCAACAGTGTGTGACAACCTTGTGAAGACTTACAGAAAACGTTTGACCTCTGTCATTGCCAACAAAGGATATATAACAAAGTATTGAGATGAACTTTTGATATTGACCAAATACTTATTTTCCACCATAATTTCCCCAAAAAAATCTTTCCAAATCAGACAATGTGATTGTCTGGATTTGTTTCCACATTTTGTCTCTCATAGTTGAGGTATACCTATGATGACAATTACAGACCTCTCTCATCTTTTTAAGTGGGAGAACTTGCACAATTGGTGGCTGACTAAATACTTTTTTGCCCCACTGTGTATATATATATATATATACACACATACATATATATATACACATACATACATACATACACAGTAAAAAAGTATTTAGTCAGCCACCAATTGTGAAAGTTCTCCCACTTAAAAAGATGAGAGGCCTGTAATTGTCATCACAGGTATATCTCAACTATGAGAGACAAAATGTGGGAACAAATCCAGACAATCAATCACATTGTCTGATTTGGAAAGAATGCATTTGCAAATTAGGGTGGAAAATAAGTATTTGGTCACCTACAAACAAGATTTCTGGCTCTCACAAACCTGTATTTTCTTCTTTAAGAGGCTCCTATGTCTTCCACTCATTACCTGTATTAATGGCACCTGTTTGAACTTGTTATCAGTATAAAAGACACCTGTACACAACCTCAAACAGTCACACTCCAAACTCCACTATGGTGAAGACCAAAGAGCTGTCGAAGGACACCAGAAACAAAATTGTAGACCAAATCTGCAATAGGCAAGCAGCTTGGTGTGAAGAAATCAACTGTGGGAGCAATAATTAGAAAATGGAAGACATACAAGACCACCGATAATCTCCCTCAATCTGGGGCTCCACACAAGATCTCACCCCGTGGGGTCAAAATGATCACAAGAACGGTAAGCAAAAATCCCAGAACCACACGGGGGGACCTAGTGAATGACCTGCAGAGAGCTGGGACCAACGTAACAAAGGCTACCATCAGTAACACACTACGCCACCAGGGACTCAGATCCTGCAGTGCCAGACGTGTCCCCCTGCTTAAGCCAGTACATGTCCGGGCTAGTCTGAGGTTTGCTAGAGCATTTGAATGATCCAGAATAGGATTGGGAGAATGTCATATGGTCAGATGAAACCAAAGTAGAACTGTTTGGTAGAAACACAACTCGTCTTGTTTGGAGGAGAGAGAATGCCGAGTTGCAACCAAAGAACACCATACCTACTGTGAAGCATGGGGGGTGGCAACATCATGCTTTGGGGCTGTTTCTCTGCAAAGGGAACAGGACGACTGATCAGTGTACATGAAAGAATGAATGGGGCCATGTATCGTGAGACTTTGAGTGCAAACCTCCTCCCATCAGCAAGGGCATTGAAGATGAAACGTGGCTGGGTCTTTTCAGCATGACAATGATCCCAAACACACCGCCCGGTCAACGAAGGAGTGGCTTCGTAAGAAGCATTTCAAGGTCCTGGAGTAGCCTAGCCAGTCTCCAGAACTCAACCCGTTAAAAAACCTTTGGAGGGAGTTGAAAGTCCGTGTTGCCCAGCGACAGCCCCAAAACATCACTGCTCTAGAGGAGATCTGCATGGAGGAATGGACCAACAGTGTGTGACAACCTTCTGAAGACTGACAGAAAACGTTTGACCTCTGTCATTGCCAACAAAGGATATATAACAAAGTATTGAGATGAACTTTTGATAAATCGACCAAATACATATTTTCACCATAATTTGCAAATAAATTCTTTCCAAATCGGACAATGTGATTGTCTGGATTTGTTTCCACATTTTGTCTCTCATAGTTGAGGTATACCTATGATGACAATTGCAGGCCTCTCTCATCTTTTTAAGTGGGAGAACTTGCACAATTGGTGGCCGACTAAATACTTTTTTGACCCACTGTGTGTGTGTGTGTGTGTGTATGTATATATATATATATATATATATATATATATATATATATATATATATAAAAAACAACAGCATTTATCATCACTTTAAAGCGCAACTCCACTTTTGTTGAGAAAAAAAAAATATTCCCCTCTGGGTGATTATGTACATTGCAAGGATTTTAACAAACTTTGTTGCAGAATCCTACCTTTTGATATTCTGTAGAAATAGCGGTTTGTCTGTGCCCATGTGCGTCTGTATGGGAGTGGTTTTGTAATCAATGAGCTGCTGCAGGGCTCTAATGAGGCAAATGGCAGGGTCTACATCCCTTTAGCCGTGATTTCCTTTTGGAATATCTCACCAAAAATAAAAATAAATTGTCATATTAACCTGTAAAATCCTTTTCTTTAAGTACATCATGGGACACAGAGTCAGGCTAATATTAATTACCTGCTGGGTTATACTCCATCAGGTGGTAGACCAAGGTCTTTAGACAGGAAGTGATCCCCTGCATAACCCCTCCCATACAGGAAGTTACTTAAATTTTGTAGCAAGCACTGAACCCTCAAAAAGAGGGGAGGGACCTCTGTGTCCCATGATGTACTTAAAGAAAAGGATTTTACAGGTAAGTATGATGAAAAAATCCTATTTTCTTTTTCATACATCATGGGACACAGTAATTCATTACCTGCTGGGACGTCCCAGAGCAATAGCCTTGAGGGGAGGAAGACACCCTGCCAAACAGTAGCCATCAGTTTTTATACGGCAGCCCGCAGAACAATGCAGCCGAAAGCCGAATTTTCGGCTGCTCGAACATCCACTTGATAACATTTTGTGAACGTATGCAGGTAGCAGCCTTACAAATCTGAGCCACAGATACCTGATGACAAAAAGTCCAGGAGGTTCCTACACCCCTGGGAGAATGAGCTCTCACCCTAAAGGGAGGAGCTTTAGGTTTCAGACTGTAGGCCTGAATGACCAATTCGACTGACCCAATTGGCAATGGAAGCTGCCTGCCCTTTCTTGGGTAATTTTGGTAAAAAAAAAAAAAGGCTGATCCTCGGATCTCCGCAGATCTAGACAAATAAACCTGGACTGCCCAGACAACCTCCAAAGAATGAAGTCGTCTCTCTTCTGCCGAACGAGGCTGAGAGAAAAAAGAAGGCAAAATATTGTCCCAATTTAAATGAAAGGCCAACACCACTTTTGGCAAAAAGGATGAAACAGGTCGTAACACGACCCTGTCGTGGCGAAGGATTAAATACAGTTCCCAGCATGACAGGGCAGCCAACTCCAAAAACCCTCCTAGCCGAGGTAATGGCCATCAGGAAGGCTAGCTTGCGTGACAGCAAGTCTAATGGAATTTCCTTAATAGGTTCAAATGGTTGTTTCTGTAGCACAGACAACACCAAGTTCAAGTCCCAAGGACACATAGGTGACCTAATGTGGGGAAGCAAGAGAGTTGTCCCTTGCATAAAGGTTCAGATCAGTGAATGGGAGGCTAAAGGCCTTTGGAAGAATACTGAAGGGGCCAAAACTTGACCTCTGATTGTACTCAAAGCCAATTTGATTTCTACAGCTGACTGTAGAAAAGAGAATTCTCCCAATCATGTATTTCCGAGGATGCCATTTTTTTGGCTTCACACCAAGCAATATAAGTCATCCAGACCCTATGATAGATCTTCCCCAGCTTTTCTAGCATTTACAAGGGTAGACACCACTGGTCCCAAGATGCTTCAGTCCTTTAACACCATGGCTTCAAAAGCCATGCCGTCAAATTTAGAGACTGTAAATTGGGGTGGAATATAGGACCTTGAGACAGTAGATCGGGGCGCTGTGGAAGCGTTTATGGCCCGTCCATTGTTAGTCTCACAATCTCCGGAAACCAAGGGTTTCTGGGCCAGGCTGGTGCCACCAGAATGACTGAAACTCCCTCTTTATTGTATTGGCTCCACGGAATTATCAGAGCATCTGCTCCGATTGCCAGAGGATCCTTTGTTCGGGACACAAACTGCTGTAGCTTGTTGAACCTGGATGCCAGTAGGTCGACCTCTGGCCATCCCCAACATTGGCAAATTTCCTGGAAACACCTTTGGGTGTAAGAACCATTCCCCCGGGCAGATCTGCTGGCGGCTGAAATAAACTACCTTCTAGTTCTTTATTCCCGGGATATGTACTGCCGATATAATTGGCACATGTCTCTCTGCCCAGGGTAGTGTGTAGTGAGCTGAACAACTCCTGGTACTGCCTTGGTGGTTTATATAGACCACTGAAGTGGCATTGTCGGACTGAACATGGATAGGGTAGTCCTGAAGCTCCATCGTCCAGGACCGTATGGCCAGACTTACTGCCCGAAATTCCAGGATGTTGATGGGCAGGATCTGTTCTGTCCTTGACCATTTCCCTTGAGCTGTGAGCCCCTCTAGGGTCGCTCCCCAGCCTGAGAGACTGGCATCTGTAGTCAGTACTCTCCAAGTTACCGGGAGGAAGGATCTTCCCTTTTGCAGGTTCTGATCCTGTAACCACCAGCGTAGGCTTGCGCGTGCCAGAGGAGATAAGGACATTGGATAATCCAGGGTTTTTCCTCTCCTGTTCCAAGCCAACAAGATGTCTGTCTTTTTGTAGCGACCTGGAATGGAACTGGGCATAGGACACCGCCTCGAGTGAGGATACCACCATCCTCCCTAGAAGACTCATACAGGGTTGTCTGGTGTCTCTTATCTAACGCACCTGAGTCTTCAGGGCGCAGATCCTTGCGGGTGGCAAGAATACTCTTGCCTGGACTGTATCTAGGATCCTAAATACTATAGACTTTGAGCTGGCCTCAAGTTTGACTTTTCGGTATTTATGACCCAGCCTAAGCTTTCCACACTGTACATGTTATGCTCTGTTCTAGAGCTTGTAGTGAGTGATCTCTGAGCAGGTTGTCATCCAGATACCGAAGCATCAGAATTCCTTGGGCCCTTGAAAGACCCAGTACTAGTTCTAGGACCTTTGTGAACACCCCGGGGGCTGTAGCAAGCCCGAAGGGTAGAGCCGCAAACCAAAAGTGATGTTCCTCTACTGCAAACCGCAGGAACCTCTGAGGAGGTTGAAAGATGGGTACGTGTAGATATGCGTCCTTTATATCGATGGAGGCTAGAAAGTCTCCCATTTGGAGTGAAGATACCACTGAGCAGACAGACTCCATCCGAAAGGACTTGATTAGTAGATATTGGTTCAGGGATCTTAGGTCCAAGATGGGCCTTGTGTCCCAGTTTGGTTTTTGAACCGTAAAAGGTTTTAGGAAAACCCTGTGCCCCTTTCGGGATACAGGAACCTCTACAATCACTCCCTGATGCACTAAATGATATGGTGCTTGAAGTAATAAGTCTCTTTTTGGAGGATCCGAAGGAATGTTGGATCTTAACCTCTGAGGGGGAACCCCCCTCAACTCCAGCTTGTAACTGCGGGATATAGTTGAGGTGACCCACTCGTTCTGAACTATTGTTCTCCAAATGTCCGCAAAGTGCAGCAGCCTTGCCTCCACCCGATAGAGTGGGGGCGTCTCCTTTAAAAGGAGGGCTTGGTGCTGGGTTTAGAAGAGTTTTGGACCCATGGCTTTTTCTGTCCCTGGCCTTGGTGGTTTGCCTCTAACTCTAGCGCTCTGTTGGCGGGGGAACCGCCCTGGTGCTAAAACATTTGAGGAAGCAGTCCCGTGCTTTTCTTTACAGGAAGTAGAGAACTCTTCCTTCCAGAAATCTTTTGGATAGATTTGTCCAAATGATTGCCAAATAAACGCTCCCCATGAAAGGGGAAGCCTGCCAGTAACTTCTTACAGGGAAGCTCGGCTGACCAGTTCTTAAGCCACAAAAGTCTGCGCATATGTACAGACATGAGAGCCAAAACGAGAAACCTGCTGTATTGAATCCTTTAAAGGCATCAACAGCAAAACACAGCGCTCGAGGAATATCTGCCTTATTTTCAGGCTGATCATCCTGCTAGTTAGGCCTGTCAGGCCGCCTGATCTGATCCTTTACGGATTGTCAGATACCGATTGCTGCAAAAGCTGGCTGAATAGCTGAACTGGCCAAAGAAAAGGAAGCTATTAATAATGACTCCAATTTCTTGTCAACAGGGTGTTTCAAGCCCTGTGCATTATCCACCGGACAAGTTAAGTTCTTGTTTAAGGAAGAGACTGCTGCATCTATGGCTGGCATGCTCCCCTTCTTAGTGAACTTTTCATCCATGGGATACAAAAAGGTAAAACCTCTTAGGAGGAACAAAAATCCTGTCAGGATGTTCCCAATCAGCATACACTGCCTCTTCCAACATAGGGTGTAGGGGGAAAGCCTGTGTGGCCTTAAGAGGCCTCAGGGATCCCAAAGAGTACCAGGGAGTCTCAGTGACCTCAGCAAGAGACAACAAAGGCAGAGCAAAGAATTTTGGTAAGAGTCAGGATCAAGAGCCTCTGTGATTCAGAGGCAGATACCGGCTGGATATCTTCTTGTCCAGATTGCTCAGAAGCACTCATCCGCCAGGCCATCCACAGAATCCTGAGCTTTAAACTCTTACCCATCTTCAACCCATTCCTGCTCCAGGGAAGGGGATCTGTCACGCTTCTTGCCACCCTGTGGGATGGAGGCAATCATAGCAGCCATCCTGTGCTCTAAGCCGGCTAGGGCTGAGGACAGTTCATCCTTCGTGATAAAGGGTCAGGCAGCAGTGTTGAGTGTAGGCACAATACCAGATAGGCGCAGCGGCTCAGATTGCCCAGAAGCCTCTGGTCTTTCAGGGGATACAACACTAGGGATACGACTAGGTATATCAGGAACTACTGACGACATAGGTGTGCCCTTCCCTGTAGTGTTATTCCCGCTCCTCTTTTTTGAAGACATTTACTAGCCACAAAAAAGGGAGTACTTGGGTGTAGATTTAATACACCTCAGAAGGGAGACCCTTTAATAGGGCTCACCAAGCCCCTATGTAACAATCCTGCTAAGCACCTTAGCCTGCCAAGCAACACTTGGTGACTCACATGACCCGGATAATGAGAAATGAACCGCTGCAAGGGTCTGGTTTAGAGCCTGCTGTGTCCCAAAGCTGTCTCTTGGAAGCACGGCATGCTTGGCATACACAGCTTAAAAAGGCTGGCTGTGCGCCGGAACGTTTGTGCGTACGCACGTACGTGGTCCCGGCGAACAGGCGTGGCCGCATTTGCTTATGACGCAAATCTTCCTGCGCCAAATAAAGTTACTGCGCCTGTGCGGCAAAGCCGCATGCGTCATGGCTGCCAGCAAACAACTGGTGAGCCAAATGGCGTCTTTGCGAACGCATGTGCGCCCTGACCGTTTAAACACAAGCGAGTATAACCGCACTGCTGCGAATGTTAGTTGCTGTCTGGCAGTCATGGAGCACAGAGTATAGCAGCACTCTTACGATTGCATATGAGCCCTTAGTTGTCAAACACAATAAACTGTTAAGTTTTTTTAGCGGTGCCTTTGCGAATGCATGTGCGCCCTGCTAAAACTAAGGCGCCATCATACAGGTAAAAAACAGCCAGACACAAGCAAAAAAGGTACACTTTGCAAACACCCACAGCGAGCCCAAAACTCCCCCGTATGGTCACCGCACACAGGTGTCCAGTCCTTAGACTGATTGTTACAATCACTGGGACACCCCACTATATAAATATACATACCGGTGTGTGTGTGTATATATATATATATATATATATATATATATATATATATATATATATATATATATATATACATATACATATACACACACACATACATATACACACACACACACACACACACAGGTGAAACTCGAAAAATTTGAATATCGTGCAAAAGTTTAATTATTTCACTCCGTCGGAGGCTTTTTACCACGTGATCAGCCGTGTCCAATCACGGCTGATCACAATGTAAACAGGAAGAGCCGTTGATCGGCTCTTCCTCACTCGCGTCTGACAGACGCGAGTAGAGGAGAGCCGATCGGCGGCTCTCCTGACAGGGGGGGTTCGCGCTGATCGTTTATCAGCGCAGCCCCCCCTCAGATACCCACACTAGACCACCAGGGAAGCCCCCCAGGACGCCCCAAGCATGTGGATGGCCCCATGGCCATCCACATGTAATAAAATAAAAATATGCCAATCAGTGCCCACAAATGGGCACTGACTGGCACTATGATGGCACCACCACAATGTGTGGTGGCTGGCATTGCTGGACATCAGTGTCCATCAGTGCCACCTACTAGTGTCCATCAGCGCCACCTATCAGTGCCCATCCGTGCCCATAAGTGCCCAACTATCAGTGCCCGTCCGTGCCACCTATCAGTGCCGCCTATAAGTGCCCATCAGTGCCGCCTATAAGTGCCAATCAGTGCCGCCTATGAGTGCCAATCAGTGCCGCCTATGAGTGCCAATCAGTGCCGCATACCAGTGCCGCCTATCAGTGCCCATGAGTGCCGCCTATCAGTGCCACCTCATCAGTGCCACATCATCGGTGCCCATCAGAGTCGCCTTACCAGTGCCCGTCAGTGCCGCCTTATCAGTGCCCGTCATTGAAGTAGAAAAGGTACTTATTTCCAAAAAAAATTAACAGAAACAAAGAAAAACGTCGTTTTTTTCAAACTTTTTGCTCTTTTTCTATTTGTTGTGCAAAAAATAAAAATCGCAGAGGCGATCAAATACCACCGAAAGAAAGCTCTATTTGTGGGAACAAAATGATAAAAAATTTGTTTGGGTACAGTGTAGCATGACCGCGCAATTGTCATTCAAATTGCGACAGCGCTGAAAGCTCAAAATTGGCTTGGGCAGGAAGCTGTATAAGTGCATGGTATTGAAGTGGTTAACTAAACTATCTAAGGTATCTAAGGTATAGGAATGTCTACTCAATTTCCCCACCGTGGATCACCTCCGCGCGGTAATCTCCCTGCGTAATTGCATTAAAACCCTAGACCCGAACAAAATTTCTAAATCTCTGCTATGGTCCAGACAAAAATTTTATGAATACGCTAACAAGCCTCATAGAATGTTGGTCAATAAATTGAAGCCAGGACCCTATGCCTCTGCCCCTGACTTTCTATCACAACCCGATGGCAGCCCCACTTACTGTCCTCAGACTATGCCATAAGTCTTTGGTACATTTTACCAGAAACTGTAGAATTGCCTGTCCACAGACTCAGAATCTCAATTCATTCCGGAGAAATTCAGCGCTTTTGTTGACTCTCTAAACCTCCCTACATTATCCCCCGAGGACCATTCTGGACAAAACGCACCTATCACTGTTAAGGAAGTCACTGAGGTTATTACCAACTCCCCAGATGATGTTCTCTTGAACGAAACGCGTCAAATTGGACTACTGATGCCACTGTTGTTGCCGGTTTTTACAAAGCGCTATTGTATCAACTCAAATGTGAGTGTTACTTTCTTTTAATAAATTCACTGTGAGGTATCTTACAGAATTACGCTATGTGCCCTCCTGTTTTCCTCTTCTTTCATATTCACATCTAATACCTGTTTGGGTATCGCAACCTTTAAACAACATTTGGAAGTTCCACCGCTGAGTTCCTGGAATCTGTGTTCGTGCTGACATCTCTCTCTTGGTCTAATAACCTACAAGTTTTATTGACCTAGTGAGTGTATGCTTATCTAGGTTCAATCCCTCTGGTAAGCCTCATGACATATGGTGGTGGATCTCCTATCAAATTCTTTCAAGTCACTCATTGATTGTGTTTACTCACTATTTGGTACGTTTATATATATTTAGTTTTTTCAAAAGGACTACAAGTTTATCCATTCTACACTTGAATATTTTTACACTTATGGTGTTCATACCAGATTGATTTGTTTCAGCGTTTTGCCTGCTTCTTACATGTTATCATTGATTTGATATCACATAATTTCTAGCGCTGTACGTTTATGTTAATATATGTCATTTGCAAGTTGTTGATCTTTTTGCTATGCAAGCTGCTTCTTTTTCATTTAAAGGGACAGCGCGGTATTCATAACAATTTATTATTAACCAACTCCCGTCCCATAAATCCCCAGGACCTGGACGAACTCCCTTATTCCTATTATAAAAAAAAAACACATGGTAAACCTGTTTGCTTCTCTGATGAAAGGGAACATCCCTCACGCCCAATTCATACACACTTTCATAACGGTCATCCCGAAACCGGACATGGACCCATCGCTGCCTGACAATTATTGCCCTATATCTCTCCTAGATTCCGATTATAAAATATTTACCAAAATACTGGCAAAGAGATTCTCTTTACTACTCCCTTCACTAATACATAAAGATCAGGTGGGGTTTGTCCCTACTAGGCATGCAGGAGACAATACCAGACGTACCATTGACCTTATTGACCTTCTGGCTGGAATCACACCTGTGCATTTTGCACTACAGTTCATTTAACATGGTTTCCTATGGAACACGTTCTGTAGTGTAAATCTTCAAAAATGCAAAAAGCACTAAAATGCATAGGTGTGAATCCAGCCTAATGCTGAGCCTAGATGCTCAGAAAGCATTTGACCGCCTAAATTGGTCATTCATGTTTGCCATACTATCCAGAAATGGATTTGCGGGCCCATTTATACAGGCCCTCAGAGCATTGTATGCTACACTCACCTCCCAGGTGCAGCTGGCTTCTCATGTCTCTCCATCATTCCCCCTGAGTAATGGCACCAGACAGGGCTGCCGCTTATCCCCCCTGCTTTTTATTCTCAGTCTTGAACCTCTGGCTGCTGCCATAGGCTCCCATCCTGATATACGGGGAGGGACATTGAGACGTCAGAAGTACAAGCTGTCCCCATTTGCCGAGGACATTTTACTAACAATAACACATCCTCATATCTCACTCCCATCACTCCATGCTATCCTACACTCATTTGGCAGCATTTTGGGTTTTAAAATGAATTTGACAAAAACCTTAAGCGCTCCCTATAAACATCCCGACAGACACACTCATGTTCTTACAAGAGATTTTTAACTATCGCTGGTACTCCCACTCACTTAAATATCTAGGTGTCCGCCTGACCCCCTCGTACTCTACACTCTTTCAGGTCAATTTCCCCCCCTTTATTTATAGAAATAAACAGATTACTAAAAGCATGGACGAACCTTCCTTTATCCCTCCTCGGGAGGATCAACGTCCTTAAAATGTCAATACTCCCTAAATTGCTGTATCTCTTTGAGACTCTTCCAGTACTGATCCCAATTGAAAACACTTCATAGGAACTTTCTAAATTTCATGAGGAACAATGCTTCCCATAGGATAGCTAGCTCAGTTCTCCTGGCCTTAGGAACCAAGGAAGGCCTAGGGGCACCTGACATAATAAAGTACTACTATACCACCCATTTGAGGGCTATTGCCTCCTGGACGTCCAGATGTGCCCCAAACAGATGGTCAGAGATTGAGATGGGAATCACAGTTCCTGCCCACCCATGCTATGGCCATTCTCTGATAAATTCACCTCTCAATAACGTAGTGTTATACTATGCTCCGGTAAATACTCTTTCGTCCCTGTGCTAGCCTTGAGTAAATATCCTCTTCAACCCAGAAATCCCTGACAGTTTATCTTAGGACTCTATGCTGCCTTGGACTCAGGCTGGTATATTCCAGTTATGCCATTTAGTACATCCAGTGACACGCAAACTACTCTTTTTCTGACCTACAATCCAAACATAAAATCCCCAAATCTCTCTTCTATTCTTTCCTGCAATATAAAAATTTCTTCGCCAGAGACCCACAGGTGACCTTAGATATACCTACTGATTTTGAACTGTTATATTCTAGAGGCCCCTATGAGCCCCACCTGATCTCCTCGATCTATAAAATCATACATGCTACCCCCCCTTGACTGTGAAAAGTCACTCTTACATGAGAAAATGGTCCTATACTTTACATCAACCTATTTCCCCTAGGTGAGTGGGGGGGGAAATATGGGATGCTACATCCAAAGTCTCCAGATGTGTGGCTGATAGGGAAACTGCATATAAAATACTTATGTTTTGGTACAGGACCCCAGAATTCCTAGTAGCTCGGAAACTGACATCCTCTGGGCAGTGTTGGAGATGCGGTTCCAAACTAGGTACCCACTATCACATATTCTGGGAATGCCCTGTACTCATACCTTTCTGGTCGCAAGTTCACGGCCTCCTGGAAAAGGTCCTGGACTTCTCCATCCCCCTCAATCCCATACATCTTCTCTTGGGTCTCCTGGGTCTGCCTCTCCCGAAAATACCTAAATTATCAAAAAGATTGATGGCATTTCTCTTACTGGCGGCCAAATGGGTTATATCCCAATGCTGGTTGGCCACTACCCCTCCTACCTTTGCACAATTTCTCACAGCCATAGCAGATATACGTAGGATGGAACGCCATACAGCAGTTATTGATTCCTTGCCCAGATTTGACAGTATATGGGGAAATGAGACGCTTCTGAATATAACAATGAGATGCAATCTCCATTAACAATGATGTGCCTACTGAACAAGCTATTTTGGTCCTGGGTAAAATGGACACTATTCGGTTTCTTGCTGATTCTGTTTTCACGGTCACACCTCTAATACCATGATGTATTAACATATTTTGTTATCCTTATACTACCTTATACCTACTGTTCTTACAATGATTGTAACTTTCCCTTCCTATTTAGACGATGTCCTACCTGTTTGAAATGTACATTCGCATTTGTTTGCTTTGAAAAATCAATAAACAAAAGGTGGACAGTCAATTGAAAATAATAATAAAAAAGAAATACATTTGACTAATACTATAGGCCTCTGTAAAGTTTAATTCCATATAGATATATATTGGGGAAAAATAAGGAACAAGGAATGCACAAGTCCTGAAACCTGGATCGGTTCACATCTGTGCGCTTTGCAGAAACGCACTACAACCCATTTAACATGTTTTTCTATGGTACAAGTCTATGCGTTTTGTGGCCCGTGCGTTTTTGGAAAGGGTTGGGGACTTTTTCTCCCCCGATTTGCGAGTAATAGACTTCAATGGAACCGCACCAGTGCTGTCTTTGTGATGCGATTTTTGATGTGTTTAGCGGTTTTTATTCCAACACTGTATATAGCTGGTTGCTAAGCAGGGGGTCGCCACGTCCTTAACAACCGATGAGTCATCAGCTGTCAGCAGTCTTCCCCGCTGAAAGCTAAATGTAAAAAATAAAATAAAAATATTTGCTGGCAAGAAAAACAAAAACAAAAAACAGCTGTGGGTTCCCCCCAGGTCCATACCAGGCCCTTTTGGTCTAGTATGGATTCAGAGTGGGGAACCCCCGACGCAAACATAAAAAAAAAATAAAAAATGCATAAAAAAAAAAAAATGGACCCCACCCAAAATCCATACCAGACCCTTATCCGAGCATGCCGCCGGTAGGTCAGCAGCACTCCCCACCCCAAAGCACCTTGCCCCCATGTTGATGAGGACAAGGGCCTCTTCCTGACAACCATGGTTGGTTGTTGCTGTTTGGGTCTGCGGGCAGGCTTATTGGAATCTGGAAGCCCCCAGATCCCGCCCCCCATGTGAATGGGTATCTCTACCCATTCACCCAAAAAAATGAAATGTTAAACTACAAGAGCCGGTTTTTGACAAGTCTTTTATTAAATAAGAAGCCCGGAGCCGTCATCTCTGGGTGCAGTATTCTTCTTGTGCCGTCTTCTCTCGCCACTGCCGGTTATCCGCAAAAAAAAACGCCTTGTCCTGAAGCTGTCTTTCTCCGTTGTGATGTTCCCGCTGTCCGGAACCTCTTTTATAGGCATGGGGCGTGGCCATCCAATGATGTCGCCCTCCAGGCAACACAATTGGATGACCAAGCCCTATGTCTATATAAGAGGTGCCGGACAGCGGGAACATCAAAAAGGGAAAAGACAGCTTAAGGACACCACCAGCTTTTTAGCGAATATCCGGCGGCGATGAAGAAGACGGCGGCAAAGAATTCGAAGATGGCGGCGTCGAGGAAGAAGAAGACGACAGCTCCAGGGGAGAAGACGGCACACAAAGAAGATGGCACCGGAAGATGAAAAAAAAAGTTCTGAGGAAGGAATTGCGTCCCTATGTAAAAGAAAGAATCTGGTGATAACACCGGCGGACAGGGGGGGGGGGGGGGATTGTAGTATTGAAGAAAGAGGATTACCTAAAAGAAATGGAGGTTCTGTTATCAGATCGAGACACCTATAGAGGAGTCCTAGATAAGAATCCTACTGAAAAATACAAAAAACTCCTCAATACTATTGTGACGGCAGGCCACCGAAAGGGAGTGATCAATGATAAAGAATTTGAATTTCTTGTTCCCTTGGCCCCACGTACCCCCATCATTTATTATATCCCAAAAGTCCACAAGAACCCAGCACAACCTCCTGGCCGTCCAATAGTAAGCGGCATAGACTCTCTTGCATCGAGAGTGGGGAAATTCGTAGGTATTTTCTTGCAACCCGTGGTAACTAAAACACCAGCATTTCTAAAGGACTCTATGCAAGTCATCAGAGAGTTGTCCGAGTATGTAGTGGAGGAGGACGTCTTTCTTGTAACACCAGACGTTGCCTCTCTATACACGATAATACCCCATGATTTGGGTTACAAGGTGGCGGAATTTTTTCTTCGAAAAGAACTTTCAGTGAAATCATCGACTTTGGATTTTGTTATGAAACTGTTGTGTTTCGCGATGGAACACAATTATTTTTACTACAGTGGCCAAATCTTCCTACAAAGCACGGGAGTAGCTATGGGGGCTAAATTTGCCCCCAGCCTAGCTGGGCTATTTATGGCCTTGTGGGAAAATGATAAACTTTTTTCCCAAGAGGAGCCCCGCCTCCTGTTTTGGCGTAGTTACATAGACAACGCAGTTTTTCTGTGGAAAGGAGACGTAGGATCACTGAGTGAATTCATGACCATTCTAAATTCCAATGATTGGGGGATTAAATTTACTTATGAATATAGTTTTACTTCTGTTAACTTTTTGGACCTGGTGATATTCAAAAAAAATGGTGCTCTCTTAACTAAAACATTTTTCAAGGACACAGACCGTAATGGTTATATTCCAACAGATAGTGGACATCACCCCAACTGGCTCAAGGCCATACCTGGGGGACAATTTCAAAGAATCAGACGCAATTGTTCACGCATGGAGGATTTTGAATCACAGGCTACAATCCTTAAGAACCGCTTTGTGGAAAAGGGGTACAAACTGATTTCGTTGGATAAAGACCTTCGAGTGGTTACCTCCATGGACAGACAAGATCTACTAGTCCCAAAAACAAGGGAAAACAACAACATATCCAATGATTTCCAATGGTCTTTTTTGACCACTTTTTCGTCCCATTTTTGGTGGGTCAACAAAATAATAAAGAAACATTGGCAGGTTCTTAAAAGCGATAAGGTCCTGGGACCCACGCTTCCTGATTGTCCTAAAATCTTGTATAGAAGAAATCAAAAAACTTAAAAGATCTAGTGGCACCGAGTGTGGTTGATCCCCCACCTAAAATTCATATGTTTGGCCATCTAAAAGGCTTTTTTCCGTGTAAAAGATGCAAGGTCTGTAGAACATCTAGAACTTTGAAAACTTCTACCTTCACCTCGCATACTACCTCCCAAGAATATAATATATCTGACTTCATTACTTGTGGCACCACAGGGGTAATTTACCTCTTACGTTGCCCCTGCGGTTTCCAATACATTGGGAGGACCACCCGTGCTCTGAAAGTGAGAATAGGGGAACACCTGTCCAACATATGCAGGGGGTTCAAGAAACATAATGTTTCGTGGCACTTCCGTCAGTGCCACAATAGAGATCCCTCAGTATTGGAAGTAGTGGGCATAGAGAAATATGTCCCACATTGGAGAGGGGATAACTTGAAACGTCAATTTTCACGCAGAGAGACTCGGTGGATTTTTGACATGCGGTGTTATAGCCCTTGGGGCCTTAACGTTGAATGGGACATAAACTGCTACATTAATAATAGCTGATACTTCATTGGTTCCATCATAACCACCTGCCCTACTTATAGTGTCCTCTCCTTTTTGCCTCTCTATATTAATTTATATATAATTTTTCCTCTCTTTCCCCTACCCAATATCTCCCCCTCCCCCCCCCCTTTTTTTGTGCTTAGATGTACATTTGGTTTGAACTAGGGGGGTTTTTGAGTGGGGTAATATACATACGACAGGGGACATATCCTTTGTGGGCGATTTAAATGTATACATTTTTATTTTTAAAGCCAATATTTTATTGAAAATATATATTTTACATATATATATTTTTTTTATATTGGGCAATTTCAATTTTTTTGAGATACTGATATATATGGTTCTGGTTGTATATGTATAGGCTAATGTATAACCCTTCCAGTGCCCGTTTTTATTACTGACACTGGTTGGGTGAGCAGGTAGGAACTTGAATAATATTGAATTCTTCCTAGTTTACTATATAATTTTAATAATGTTTGTCAATGACATATCCATATTTTAGAGCGTGAATCCGCGCAAGGGATTCGAATATGCCAGTAGGAACACACAACAGGGGTGTATAAAAAAGGCCTGTGATGAATAAGTAAGCAGCTGCCTCTACATAGTTAATCCACCTGGGTGGAGTAAATGAGTAGACTGAAGGGAGGTGTAGAATTGGCGCTAATTACAATTCATGGACTTCCTTGCTCTAAAGTGCAAGTGAATAATTTAAACATAAATAGATACATAAATACCCCTATATTATACTAGTGTCATTGGTGCCATAGTGTAACACCTAAATGTTTCACTGATATATATGAATACTTGATAAATATAGATTGATGCGGATATAAATAATGATGAGCATAAAATAATATACCGTATATAAAAAAAAAAATAATAAAATGAATAAAATATTGTGAACAATTAAAGGTGATAACAGTGTAAAAAATTAATTAAACCAATGTATAAAACCGTGATAGTAATAAATTAATGATGCATGCAAAAATGTCCTGCGAATATGCGATAAAGTGCAAAAAAAAATGCAAAAAATGCAGAATTGTGCAAATTGATGTGATTGTCCAATGATTTGATGCTAGATGCCCAGCAACTTTGCTAGTCAAATAATCTTGCGACTGTGCAGAAAAGTGCAAATGCAACCTCATGCGATTTGGTTGAGCGACTATGCAATAAGGTGCAAATGCGATTCGATTGAGCAATATGATTGTCCAATGATTTTGTAGTTTTTTCAGATGCTAGGTGCCCAGTGCCTGGTGATGTGACCTTTTTTAATCTTCAAGACTGGTGCACACAGCAGAACGTGCTCCAATAAAGACCGCACTCACCAGATGTTCACCCCTTCTTGGGGTGAAAAACATTCACAGTGTATGGCGGTGTCTCATCTCCCTGGTCCTTTTGTGGTAATCCCAGTATTATCTCAGCGTAAGAGGGAAAGGAAGGAATCCCAAATAGTAATAGTAATTCCGTAATAAAAAACACTTTGTGTACATTCATGCTAGATAAGACACACATAGCCAGCGTGTATTGCGCTGTTTGTTCTTCGAGTATATGCTTGCTATGTTATAAGTCTTGTGCGCCGCGGAACTGAGGCGCTGTTAGCTCCATCGGGTTTCCGGTGTCACTCTCCTGCTCTTCCTATATAAAGTGTGGTGAGTGACGTCCCGATCCAGCCTCCTTTCCCAGTCGACGCCTCTTACGGAGAAACGCAGCGTAGGGCGGAGCTCAGGATCCTGACGTCACCACGCCCCCAGCTAATTGGCTCGAGCTGCGGCGGGGTGCAGTGCAGCTTTGAAAGTTTTGTTTTTACTTTCATGTGGATGTCAGCTTACCCGTTTTTTTTACAATAAAGGGTACTCGGTTTTTTTACCTACTATACTGCACCATGAAGTTCTTTTATTTCTCCCTCTGAACCTGGTATACACTACGGTACACGAGCGTTCCTACGGTTGGAAGGTGCACCGATAGCCGCAAAACAGTGAGGAACTAGAGGACCACATCGCTGATACCTGGATCTGGTATAGTTGCTGAGCTCGTTTGGTCTCCGTGACAGGGACCCATCTGCTCTGGTAAGCCCCCTGTTTGTACATTTCTGCTGAAACCGAAGTTTGCATTGAAGATCTACAATCCCATGTCATATATTGATTGTCTGCTTCATCAATGGACACTTCTTTGCCTATGTGAACCTATTGCCTTTATTTCTTGTTGTGACACTATTTGGCAGTGGAAATATATAGACTTTCGTTTTTTACACCTATTCACCTACTATTATATTTTTACCTTCACCTGGATAATCAGGATTGTTTGAGTATATATAGTATTAATTTTTAAGTTTTACATGTATACCGTATATACTCGAGTATAAGCCGAGTTTTTCAGCACATTTTTTGTGCTGAAAATGCCCCCCTCGGCTTATACTCGAGTCACCTTTTTGCGCCTGATCTCCCGGACTTTGGGGACCGGCCAGTCGTAGGTCCTCTGGACCCCAAACTTGGCACACATATAGCCACACTCTTTCTCTACAAGTGTGCAATGTTTGTTGTCCGGGGGACCTACAGCCGGGGAGCACCGATTTTTCAAACCTGGGCACCCCTTCCATAGACTCCTATGTTAAACGCCAGTCTAGTCATGGACACAGTGAGGCATGCAGATGGACACCCTAGGCTTATACTCGAGTCAATAAGTTTTCCCAGTTTTTTGTGGTAAAATTAGGTGCCTCGGCTTATATTCGGGTCGGCTTATACTCGAGTATATACGGTACATATATTTTGTTGCTTTTGGCACTTTGTTTGCTATTCACAGGGTTGCGCATTTATTAGTATTTTTTCACCGGAAGATGAAGGCTCTGGGAAAAGATGACTCCAGGCTTTTTATTTAAAAAGGACATGTCAAAAACCGGCTCTTGCAGTTTAACATTTGACAGTTTTTTTGGTGAATGGGTAGGGGTATGATATACCTGATGCCCATTCACATAGGGGGGAGCCGGGATCTGGGGCCTCTCTCAATAATAGGGGCTTCCAGATTACAATAAGCCCACAGCCCCCGACAACCACCGGCCAGGGTTGTTGGGAAGAGGCCCTTGTCCTCAACATAGGGGCAAGGCGCTCGCTCGTCCCCTCCCTTTCCTTTCCTTCTGGGTCCAGGGGGGGGGGGTGTCCCCTCCGAATCCATACTAGGCCCAGAAGGGCCTTGAATGGACCTAGAGAGGAGCCTCACGCCGTTTTTTTTGCAAAAAATAATTTCCGGCAATTTTTTTTTTACATTCAGCGGTGAGGCCCGCTGACAGAGGATTCATCAGTTGTAAACTAGCAACCAGCTATATACAGTGTGTTTAACCTGTTTTCTACCGCCCACCGTCAAATGACAGCGGGCGGAAGACTCTCTCGTTCTGACAGAACGTCAAAGGAGCTAGGGGCCGCGCACGCGCCGCGGTGCTGGGGACCCGATGCGCATGGCCGCCGGGCATCCGCGATTGACCAGTAACCGAGCAGGAAAGTGAATCTGTGTGTGTAAACACACAGATCCATGTCCTGTGAGGGAGAGGAGACCGATGGTGTGTCCCTTGTACATAGGAACAACCATCGGTCACCTCCCCCCACCGTTAGAACACATCTAGGAAACACATTTAACCCCTTCCTCGCCCCCTAGTGTTAACCCCTTCCCTGCCAGTCACATTTATACAGTAATAAATGCATTTTTATAGCAGGGATCGCTGTATAAATGTGAATGGTCCCAAAAATGTGTCAAAAGTGTCCGATCTGTCCGCCGCAATATCGCAGTCACAATAAAAATCGCAGATCGCCGCCACTACTAGTAAAAAAAAAAAAAAAAAAAAAGCTATAAATCTATCCCCTATTTTGTACACGCTATAACTTTTGCGCAAACCAATCAATATACGCTTATTGCGTTTTTTTTTTACCAAAAATATGTAGAAGAACTGAGGAAAATTGTAATAAAAAAAATAAAAAAAAAGGATATTTATTATAGCAAAAAGTCAAAAATAGTGTTTTTTTTTTCAAACTGGACGCTCTTCTTTTGTTTACAGCGCAAAAAATAAAAACCGCAGAGGTGATCAAATACCACCAAAAGAAAGCTCTATTTGCGGGGAAAAAAAAAAGGACGCAAATTTCGTTTGGGAGCCACGTCGCGCACGACCGCGCAATTGTCATTCAAAGTGTGACAGTGCTGAAAGCTGAAAAATGGCTTAGGCAGGAAGGGGGTTTTCGTGCCCGGTAGGGAAGTGGTTAAAGAGAAAAAGAAAACTGCATGTAAAAACGTGCCTGAAAAACGCACCAAGCGCAGCTGCATAGATGTGAACCTAGACTTAAAGTGGGTGTAAACTCCCATCTCTGAATTTTACCTATAGGTAAGCCTACAATAAGGCTTACTTATAGGTAGTGTAAATATCTCCTAAACATGCACCGTTTCGGAGATATTTTTTGTACATGCAGCCAGTGACATCACTGGCGCATTCGCGGGAGTGACGTCATCCCAGAAGGAAGAGGGGTAAAGCTGGAAGTGCCTGCAGCTCTGACATCTCAGCGCTAGAAGGGCTTAACATAATGTGCTAGTATGCAAAAAAAAAAAACGTACAGCGGTTTACTACCGCTTTAATACCTACATGGCAGCACTGAGTCTGGCACTAAGAGCAGGACAGACTGGAGTTCAGTTTTAGGCCTCATGCACAAGGGCATAAGAATTTGTGCTCCAAATAGGCTGGATTTATTCTGCTAAAAATTGGCAGAAAACATGCATTCTCGTATGCACACACATATATATATATATATAATTTTTTATGCCTCTAAATGCTGCTCTTCAAATACTCATCTAAACACCTGATGTGCCTAGACACCATAGGCTAACAAACGGTTTCGAGGAATAAAAAAAAATGCTGTACTCCTGTAAAAGTGGTGCTTTATGCCGTGTGAATAAGGCCCTAAAAAATGTACATGTACACACACTAGATTACTAAGAGTATTGGGACACCTGCCTTTATACGCACATGGATTTTAATGGCATCCCAGTCTTACTCCATAGGGTTCAATATTGAGTTGGCCCACCCTTTGCAGCTAGAACAGCTCCAACTCTTTTGGGAAGGCTGTCCACAAGGTTTAAGATCGTGTCGATGGGAATGTTTGACCACATTTGTAAGATCAGGCACTGATGTGGGACGAGAAGGCCTGGCTCGCAGTTCTCCGCTCTAATTCATCCCAAAGGTGTTCTATCGGGTTGAGGTCAGGACTCTGTGCAGGCCAGTCATGCTACTGCACCCCTAACTCGCTCATACATGTCTTTATGGACCTTGCTTTATGCACTGGTCCAAATCATTGTGTGTAAAGTTAAATGTGTGTGTTAAGGTAGGTGTCCCAATACTTTTGACAATATAATGTATATACACAGTGCCTTGAAAAAGTGTTCATTGTTCATACCCCTTGAAATTTTCCACATTTTGTCATGTTGCAACCAAAAACAAATGTATTTTATTTTTATATAACACAAAGTGGCACATAACTGAACTGGAAGGAAAATTATAAATGTTTTAAATTTTTTATTTACAAATAAATATCTGAAAAGTGTGGCGTGCATTTGTATTCAGCCCTCTTTACTCTGATACCCCCAACTAAAAGTCTAGTGGAACCAATTGCTTTCAGAAGTCACCTAATTAGTAAATAGAGTCCACCTGTGTATAATTTACTCTCAGTATAAATACAGCTGTTCTGTGAAGCCCTCAGAGGTATGTTAGAGAACCTTGGTGAACAAACAGCATCATGAAGGCCAAGAAACACAGCAGACAGGTCAGGGATAAAGTTGTGGAGAAGTTTAAGTTATAAAGAAAAATATCCCAAGCTTTGAACATCTCACGGAGCACTGTTCAATCCATAATAATGGAAAGAGTATGGCACAACTACAAACCTACCCAGACAAGACCGTCCACCTGAACTGACAGACCCGGCAAGGAGAGCATTAAATCAGAGAAGCAGCCAATAGGCCCATGGTAACTCTGGAGTAGCTGCAGAGATCCACAGCTCAGGTGGGAGAATCTGTCCACAGGACAACTATCCATCGTGCACTCCACAAATCTGACCTTTATTGAAAAGTGGCAAGAAGAAAGCCATTGTTGAAAGAAATCCATAAGAAGTCCCGTTTGCAGTTTGCGAGAAGCCATGAGGGGGATACAGCAAACATGTGCAAAAAAGGTGCTCTGGTCAGATGAGAATTTTGTTTTACTTTTTGGCCTAAAAGCAAAACGCTATGTGTGGCGGAAAACTAACACTGCACATCACCCTGAACACACCACCCCCACCGTGAAACATGGTGGTGGCAGCATTATTAATGCTTTTCTTCAGCAGGGACAGGGTAGCTGGTCAGAGTTGATGGGGAGATGGGTGGAGCCAAATCCAGGGCAATCTTAGAAGAAAACCTGTTAGAGTCTGCAAAAGACTTGAGACTGGGGTGGAGGTTCACCTTCCAGCAGGACAATGACCCTAAACATACAGCAAACGCTACAATGGAATGGTTTAGATCAAAGCATAATTATGTGTTAGAATGGTCCAAAGTCCAGACCTAAATCCAACTGAGAATCTGTGGCAAGACTTGAAAATTGTTGTCCACAGACACTCTCCATCCAATCTGACAGAGCTTGAGCTATTTTGCAATGAAGAATGGACAAAACTTTCCCTCTCTAGATGTGCAAAGCTGGTAGTCATCCCCAAAAAGACTTGCAGCTGTAATTGCAGTGAAATGTGGTTCTACAAAGTATTGACTCAGGGGGGCTGAATACAAATGCACGCCACACTTTTCACATATTTATCCGTAACAAATTTTGAAAACCATTTATCATTTTCCTTTCACTTCACAATGATGTGCCACTTTGTGTTGGTCTATCACATAAAATCCCAATAAAATACATTTATGTTTTTGGTTGTAATATGCCAAAATGTGAAGAATTTCAAGGGGTATGAATACCTTTTCTAGGCACTATATATATATATATATATAAAAATCCAAAGGGTTGCTGCACTTAAAAAGTTTAGTTTCTAAAGATTCGTAAAGTTACATATTCAAGTGTTCAAAAACAATACACGGTATTAAAGTGGTTGTAAACTCAGTACGACCACTTTCACCTACAGGCGAGTCTATATTAAGGCTTACCTGCTTGAAAGATCTCCTAAACCTATTCGGCGCATGCGCACTTTAGAATGGGCACAATGTGCCCCTTCTAAAGGGGTCATGCCGTGACTGGCGGCTCCAGCGCGCACGCGACTTCAGCCAGTCACAGAGCCGGAGTACACTTCCTGCACAGGGGACAGCGGTGACATCGCAGGCTTCAGTTTCAGGTAAGTGACCCATTATGCTTTACCTTTGCAGGGAAATAAAGAGGAAGTAAAACCCATCAGAGTTTACTCCCTCTTTAACCACTTCCCTACCCAGCCATAGTCAAATGACGTCCACAGATGGGATCTCCCATCCTGGGTGGACGTCATATGACGTCCTGGGCTTTGTGGGGGGATATCTGAATGATGCCTGCAGCTAGAGGCATCATTCAGATATCCTTTTGTTGTGCCGGCGATTCTGTGCACCATAAGAATGATTATAGCGGCGGTTCCACCGCTTGATCGTTCTTATAGGCGGCGGGAGGGGACATCCCCCCTCTCCCGCCGCGATCCGGTGCTTCTCCGGGCTCTCCCGTGCCATCGGGGGCCCGGAGAATGAATCGTCCGGCGCACGATAGGAAGCATAGAGATGACTGGTGACCAGATGGTCACCAGTCATCTTTATGACTGTCAGAGGCCCTGGGCGCGATGTGATGACGTCACGCCCGGGTCCTCAGATGTAAACAAAGCCGCCATTGCGGCTAGTAAACATGAGATCAGTGAATTTTTTTTCACAATCTCATGCTTTCCAGCCTGGAGGAGAGATGTGGTGTCTTATTGACCCCGCATCTCTCAATAAAGAGGACCTGTCACAATAGATTCCTATTACAAGGGATGTTTACATTCCTTGTAATAGGAATAAAAGTGATCCAAAAAAAAAAAAAAGTAATATAAGTGTAAAAATAAAAAAAAATATTATAAAAAAATAAAAAATTAAAACGCCCCTATCCCTGGTAGCTCACGATCAGAAGCGAACGCCCACGTAAGTCCCGCCCACATATGTAAACGGCGTTCAAACCACATATGTGAGGTATCGGCGCGTGCGTTAGAGCACGTGCAACAATTCTAGCACTAGACCTCCTCTGTAACTCTAACCTGGTAACCTGTAAAAAAAAAATTAAAGCGTCGCCTATGGAGATTTTTAAGTACCGAAGTTTGAAGCCATTCCATGAGTGTGCGCAATTTTAAAGCGTGACAGGTTAGGTATCTATTTACTCGGCGTAACATCTTTCAAATTTTCCAAAAGAATTGGGCTAACTTTACTGTTATTTTTTAATTCATGAAACCATTTTTTTCCCCAAAAAAAGGTGTTTGAAAAATTATTGCCCAAATACCGTGCAAGAAAAAAAGTTGCAATGACCATCATTTTATTCCCTAGGGTGTCTGCTAAAAAAACATATATAATGTTTGGGGGTTCCGAGTAATTTTCTAGCAAAAGAATGATGATTTGTACATGTAGGAGAGAAGTGCCAGAATAGGCCCAGTATGGAGGTGGTAAAAAAAGCCCGGTGTTGAAGAGGTTAAGAACTGGGGTATGTAAACTTTTGATCAGGGTCATTTGGGTAGTTTCTGTTGCCATTATGCTTTAAAAAGAGTAAACACGGTTGATTGATAATAAATGGCTCCAGTCAAACACTAACCATGATTGAAAGAAAAGTTTTCGTGTTATTAATATTCTTTGTGTGTGTGTATTTTTTATTTTTTTAACAAACATGATTTCTTTTTTCAGTTAAGCCTGTTTCACACATGCTTCAGCTTGTATAAGCAGTATGAACAGCAAGCTTTGAAAAATCATTTGTACAGCTTTCAGCAAGTTTTGCTGAGGCTTTTCAAATACCATTCAGCTCCAGTTTGGAAATGTTGAACAAGGATTTTAACATGAGTGTTGATTGCCACTTTTGAACAAACATGCTAGCACTTATTGAAGTTTGTCGAAAGCTTGCTGAGGAATTGGTTTGTGTTTAATACACTTTAACTTCTGTGGTTTGACTACCTAAATCTTCATTACATATTTTTTAAGGATATATAAGGTTTTTACTTATTTTAACAGATACTTTGCTCAGATCAATAGCATAGACTGTGAAATAAAATTATCAATTTTTCAAAAGTTTAAACTTATGATGATTAAAAAAAAAAAAATTGTGTTGTCCTCTTTATAAAATGAACAGCAAGGCAGTGACAGAACAGTCTCTCAGGTAGAAGCCAATAGCTACTAAAGGGAGTGTAGTTTAAGGCGGGAGTATACTCCCACGTATGATTTTTTCCTAGAAGTAAGCCTATAATAAAACATACCTAGGAGGTACAGTAAATTTCTCCTGAATGTGCACCGTTTAGGGGATATTTACTTTAGATGCAGTCAGTTACGTCACCAGGGCATGCGCTCTGAACGGCATACCAGTGCCGTACCTTCGGAGCAGTGCCGTAAACATTGACGTCCTCGCCGGCTCAGCCATTCACATCGCCGAAGCTCGTGAACCAGAAAGAATGACCGTGTGAATATGGAAACGCCTACAGCGTGCAGCTGGAGGGCTTCGTTTTCAGGCAAGTCTGTCATAATGTGCTAGTATGCAATGCATACTAGCACATTATGGCTTAAACTGCCCGGTACCTATTTTATTTTATGCGGTTTACTACCGCTTTAAGATTCTCTTGGGCAGTTTGATGAGAAATGTTCATTTACGGGCAATAAACAGTCAACAAAAAGTTCTTACAATTTCCCCAAAAAATGTATATTCTGGTAATTAACCACTTCCCTACTGTGCACGAAAACCCCCTTCCTGCCCAAGCCATTTTTCAGCGCTGTCACACTTTGAATGACAATTGCGCGGTCGTGCGACGTGGCTCCCAAACGAAATTTGCGTCATTTTTTTCCCACAAACAGAGCTTTCTTTTGGTGGTATTTGATCACCTCTGCGGTTTTTATTTTTTGCGCTATAATCAAAAGAAGAGCGTCCAGTTTGGAAAAAAAACACAATATTTTTTACTTTTTGCTATAATAAATACCCATTTATTTATTTTTTCAATTAAAATTTTCCTCAGTTTAGGCCGATACGTATTCTTCTACATATTTTTGGTAAAAAAAAAAAAAAAAATCGCAATAAGCGTGTATTGATTGGTTTGCGCAAAAGTTATAGCGTCTACAAAATAAGGGAATAGATTTATAGCATTTTTTTTTTTTTTTTAGTAATGGCGGCGAACTGCAATTTTTATTGTGACTGCGATATTGCGGCGGACACATCTGACACATTTTTGGGACCATTCACATTTATACAGCGATCCCTGCTATAAAAATGCATTGATTACTGTATAAATGTGACTGGCAGGGAAGGGGTTAACCACTAGGGGGCGGGAAGGGGTTAAATATGTTCCCTCAATGTGTTCTAACTGTGGGGGGAGGGGACTGACTGGGGGAGGGGACCGATGGTTGTCCCTATGTACAAGGGACACACCATCGGTCCCCTCTCCCTCACGGGACGTGGATCTGTGTGTTTACACACACAGATCCACTTTCCTGCTCGGTTCCCGGGCAATCGCGGGTGCCCGGCGGCAATCACGGCCGCCGGGCACGCGCAGCGGGTCCCTAGCAACGCGGCGGCGCGCGCGCGCCCCCTAGCTCGTTTTAAACGCAGGACGTCATATGACGTCCTGTCAGAACGAGAGTGTCCTCCGCCCGCTGTCAATTGACGGTGGGCGGTGGACAAGTGGTTAAAAAAGAAAGAGGAAACCAACTTTTCAACTATTAAAAGAAAACTTTGGTAGGATATTTCTTGCAATTTTACCTAAAGCCCAACTCATGTTGTTATTAATGTCTCCCAGGTGTGAAAGAAAAAAAACAATGCTCACCTTCAATATGAAGTTGCTCCCAGCCCACCCCTCAATCATAATACGTATATACTCGAGTATAAGCCAACCCGAGTATAAGCCGAGGCACCTAATTTTACCACAAAAAATGGGAAAACGTATTGACTCGAGTATAAGCCTAGGGTGTGAAATGCAGCAGCTACTGGTACAGTAAATTTCTTTAGTGTTCTAAGCAACCAGCATCCAGTAGGAGAGATGGGGGTCCTGGTGCTTAGTGAGGTTCCTGGTGCCTAATGGGGGCACTGGTGCTCCTTACCTGGCTGCTTGATTCATATGGAATCCTGTAGAAGAATCATCCCCCTCTCACTTTTCTTGTCTGCTGATTTTTCTCATCTGAAGGAATGCCAGTGCAGTGATAGCTCAGACGATCTTGCAAAATAAAACTTCCTCTGCTCACTTCTCTGCCAGGCTCTGACTGATGACATCTTCTATCTTCCTCACCTCCATCGGCAAATGCAGTTTGATCAGGAGCTCCATTGAAAGCCACTTCATCCAGTGCCTGCACCAAGTCAGGAAGACCGCGGGACAAAGTTTTAATGAATGTGACGGACAGGCCTCCCTGTGCACCCATTGGCTGAGGAGGGAGCAGGAGGTGGCACCGCCTCCTGCTCCCTCCTCAGCCAATGGGTATTTTAAGTTCCCTCATTAGTCCCTCCCTACTGAGTCCTGACATCGCTCGGGAGTCCCAGCCTGCTAGTATGTGTACTATGTGGGCGGACTAGGACGACGGAACGATCCTCCGGCCCCGGAGACACCAGAGAACAGTAAGTGGGGACACCGACTTGAGTATAAGCAGAGGGGGCATTTTCAGCCTAAAAAAGGGGCTGAAAAACTCGGCTTATACGGTATACTGTTGCAGAAAGTGATGCTGACATCATCATGTTAGAACTGCTTTCTGCCTCAGTATGGACCAGCCAGCTCGGAGAATCGACAAGGAGTAAAAGAGCTCTGCAGAATCACACGGCCAGCATTATGATTTCTAAAAGGCAAGTATAAAATTAAATATATCAGAAAACATGCTGGGGAACCTTCACGGAAGGGGAGAGTTGGGCTTTAAAAACTCACACAAAGTTGGAATCACACATTAAATAGTATGATATTTGGCAAAATATTTGAAAGCCACATTTAAAAAAAAAAAAACATTCAACTTCTTGTCCAATCACTGTATACCAGAGTGATCTGTAGAATATAATTGCAAACAGGGTACATTTGGAAATGGAAGCAAAGTACCTAAATTGTTTTCCTGCCTAGAGTCCCATCTGGCCATAATCTCGTGCTGTTCACGTTACAGAATAATTCTTTCATGATTCACTCTGCTTAGTACCACAGCCCCTTCTTGTACAGATAGCTACAAAGAACCTACATTTGTGCTAGGACAGTAGTTATAAATAGGCAGAACGGAAACATTTAAATAAGACAAATATTTAAGCAATTCATTTCAAAAGCAAATCCAAAATACATAAGCGATAGCCCATACAAATTTGATTCAATAGACTGTAATTTCTTAGGAAAATCGTAAATCAAACTATGGAGATCCGCATCTGACTTTTATATACAAAATAAGCTGAATTTGTGCAGGGAAAGTCAACAATGGAAATGAAATTATGAGGACCTTGCAAAATTGTTTTAGATGAAAAAAAGTTTCACAGTTTCACTGAATAATAGAGTAGAGTTCATTTGTTCATATAGGTATATATAAATTTTAGATAGAGAGAAAGAGGGGAGAGAAAAGTTAACACCTATAAAAAAAAACGTTGATTTGTGTCTCTTCACAGCTTCAGTCCAAATTAAAAGGTGCTCCATTTTCTCTCCCCGTCAGGTTTAATCTCCTTCAATACTTTCTCCCTTCTACATGCAAGAAAGGCCAGCGCTTTTTTTCCATCCACTGGATTAAGGCGAACATCTCTGCTTGTTGATCTGTCCCTAAAATAGGCTGCAACACAGTTTGAAGTTACAAACCCAGAAAATGCATTTCTGTACTTATGCACAAAAGCAGTAAGATACAAATAAGAAAAAGGTGTGCAATTATGGAATAATATAAAAAAACTTTCTTTAAATGAGCCTTTGCATGGTCTGCATCAATATTCATGCCATCCCAAATAGAAAAACATTAACACTCTGGTAAAACTTAAAAAACACACATGTTCCTTGAAACATTATTAGTCTTTTTTTTTTTTTAAACATTTTCTCAATTGAACTTCTAACAATAAACCCAAGTTCACACTGACAGCGGGAATGAAATTGTGCGAGTTCAGCTGAAATCGCACCATTTTATTCCCGCATGTCAGTCCCGACTTCGGGGGCGATTTCAGAGACATCTGTGCGGGTTGCACCGATTCGGACAGTGCGATTGCTGGAATTGCAGCCGATTTGACATGTCAAATCGCATGCCAAACCGTTCCAATGTGAACCTAGGCTAAAGCTCAGAACTAGCTCTACATTTGTTGACCTCTCCTGCATTTAGAAAATTCAGACTGGCAGGTGTGTCCCTCTACCAACTCATTCAGCGGATATTCTGCTACTCGGGTCACAACACAAGAAAGGGCCCTTTCACACGGACGTGTCTGTGTACGGGCTCCGTTTTGCTCAGCAGGGTTTGCTCTGTCGATCCCCGCTGAGCAGGCAGATGGACAGGTCGGTCTCTGCACACTGTGCAGGGACCGACCTGTCAGAGCACCGCTCTCCTCTATGGGGGATCGGATGAAGACCGGCCGTAGAGTCAGTTTTCATCCAATCCGATAGACAGATGGAAAATAGGGTTTCCATCTGTCACACTTTGGCGGATCGTGTGTCAGCGGACATGTCACCGCTGACATCCGTCGCTCCATAGGAGGTGCTCGGAGCGTCCGTTCAGGTCCGCCTAAAAAAATGACAGGCGGACCTGAACGGTCCCGCCCGTGTGGAAGAGACCTAATTTACCGCATTGTAGTGAAAAGTTTTAACACATAGGTGACTCTGTTGCCTCTCACTTTCTGGCAGCTGTAGCATATGAAAACAGGGGTTGTACAAAAATTTGAAAACACAACATGATTTGCAGGTGTGAAAGTGACAGGATTGTTACCCGGATTTTTGCATGAAAAGTGATATCAGATTCCATTATCCACCATCCAAGACTTATATTTGTCAATTCCCAGGAGAATTCAGGCCGTCTTGGATACCAAAGGAGGTGCAACACCATGTTAGGTAATTTTGTTCTGTTACCATACTTCTTTCCCAAATTTTGTCCAACCAATCTCTGAATGTACATGCCATTATAACATTTGCCCAACTAAAAAAGAAAAGCCAATCTTCTATTTTTTTTTTTTTTATAGTCCTGAATAGAATAAAGAAAATATGTCCAAAACATTATAAACTCACTTGAAAACCGTCCTATCAAACAACATGGAAAAATACCCTATTCATGCTGCTTGAATGAGGCTCCATTCACACCTAATGCCGATGCGGCTCCCAGCAGGGGTCCTGTGCGTCCTGGTTCACCGTGTTAGGTTCGATTTCAGCCTGAATTTTGGGCTGAATTTGGACCTAAAATGGACCAAAAGACGCACAGGGCTCCTGTGCAAATTCGTGGCCCGTCCATTAGGGGCACACGGGTGCCACCCCCCCTATCCATGAGTCCGGCCCCCTGATCTACAGGGCGCTGTTACATATATTCCAATGAGGTTGGGGGGGGGGGGTTGAAGCACGTAATTAGAGCCTGAGGCTCTAATGGGCGCCCCAATCCCACCCAGTTGTGTGACAAAAGCAAATGAATATTCGCTATTTTCACACTAAATCTCCTCCCTGCCAAGACGGGGTCCGCCGTGCTGGAGGACACCGGAGCCGCCCCCTGGATGAGGTAAAGGGGGGGGGGGGTGGAGGTTCGGCCCAGATCTTCCTCCTTTTTTCCTTGTACCAGCATAGGTACCCCCTCCAGAAAAAACAACACCAGTCTGTCACAAGTGTGATGTCCTCATCTTCTTGGGCGGCGCGCTGAGACGCAGCGGCTGGTGTGGCTACTCCAATGAGTGTGTGAGAGGCTGTGAGAGCCATGAGAGTCAGAGTGTCGAGGAGCTGAAGTTGTGAGTGAGACAAGCCTGAAACTGAAGCCTGCGAGAGTGAAACAGGTAGCGTGCTGGAACTGTGTTAGGCTGGGTTCACACTAGTGCGACACGACAGCCGTCCTACTTTGGATCCGACTTTGCCCCGCGACATGAAGCCGACATATGTCCGACTTTCAATGAACGGGGATCCGACTTGGATCCCCGCCAATAGCAGTCACTGTGTTTGGTATGAATCTTGAGGGGGAACTCCAGGCCAAATTTTAAATAAAAAACCAGCATGGGTTCCCCCTCCAGGGGCATACCAGGCCCTTGGGTCTGGTCTGGATTTGGAGGGGAACCCCCTACGCCGAAAAAACGGCGTGGGGGTCCCCCCAAAATCCAAACCAGACCCTTATCCGAGCACGCAACCTGGCAGGCCACAGGGGAAGAGGGGGGGGACGAGAGAGCTGCCCCCCTCCCTCCTGAACTGTACCAGGCCGCATGCCCTCAACATGGGGGGGGTTTGGAGCTCTGGAGCAGGGGGGCGACCTGTGACCCCCCCACCCCAAAGCACCCTGTCCCCATGTTGATGAGGACAGGGCCTCTTCCCGACAAACCTGGCCGTTGGTTGTCGGGGTCTGCGGGCGGGGGGCTTATCGGAATCCGGGAGCCCCCCTATAATAAGGGGGCCCCCAGATCCTGGCCCCCCACCCTATGTGAATGAGTATGGGGTACATCGTACCCCTACCCATTCACCTGGTGGGAAAAAAGGGTCAAGAAAAAAAACACAACACAGGTTTTTAAAGTAATTTATTGCACAGCTCCTTGGGTCTTCTTCCGACTTCGGGGGTCTCCGGTGTCGTCTCCACGCTCTCCCATTCTTTCTTCCTTCCGCCGGGCCTCCGCTATCTTCTTCCAGCTCTTTTGCTAGCGGGGCCCGGTCTTCTCCGTCGCCTTCTTCTTCTCCCGCTCTCCGGTTCTTTCTTCCGCCGGGCCTCCGCTATCTTCTTCCAGCTCTTTTGCTAGCGGAGAGGCCCATTTACCCGTCGTCTCTCCGTTGTCCTTCTGCCGGCCCCTCCACTATCTCCTTCCAGCTCTTTTGCTAGTGGAGGGGCCGGTCTTCCCGTCGTCGGCGTCTTCTTCCCTCTTCTCCTCCTCGCTGTTGACACGTCGCTTCCTCCCGCTCTAATGCTGGGTGTTGCGGTGCGCGCCGATTGATATAGGCTTCTCATGACATCACAGTCACATGCTCCCATGACGTCACAGTCACATGCTCCGGGGCCACCCGGAGCATGTGACTGACGTCATGAGAAGCCTATATTAATTCGGAGCAGAGCGAACAGACAGTATTACAGCGGGAGGAAGCGACGAGTCAACATCGAGGAGGAGAAGAGAGAAGAAGACGGCGACGGGAAGACTGGCCCCTCCACTAGCAAAAGAGCTGGAAGAAGATAGTGGAGGCCCGGCGGAAGAAAGAACCAGAGAGCGAGAGAAGAACCGGAGAGCGGGAGAAGAAGAAGGCGACGGAGAAGACCGGGCCCCGCTAGCAAAAGAGCTGGAAGAAGATAGCGGAGGCCCGGCAGAAGAAAGAACCGGAGAGCGCGGAGACGACACTGGAGACCCCCGGAGCTGTGCAATACATTTAAAAAGCTGTGTGTGTTTTTTATTGACATTTTTTTCCCACCAGGTGAATGGGTAGGGGTACGATGTACCCCATACTCATTCACATAGGGTGGGGGCAGGGATCTGGGGGCCCCCTTATTAAAGGGGGCTCCCGGATTCCGATAAGCCCCCCGCCCGCAGACCCCGACAACCAACGGCCAGGGTTGTCGGGAAGAGGCCCTGTCCTCATCAACATGGGGACAGGGTGCTTTGGGGTGGGGGGGCAGGGTGCCCCCTGCCCCAGAGCACCAAACCCCCCATGTTGAGGGCATGCGGCCTGGTACGGTTCAGGAGGGAGGGGGGGCCGCTCTCGTCCCCCCCCTCTTCCCCTGCGGCCTGCCAGATTGCGTGCTCGGATAAGGGTCCGGTTTGGATTTTGGGGGGACCCCCAAGCCGTTTTTCCGGCGTAGGGGTTCCCCTTCAAATCCAGACCAGACCCAAGGGCCTGGTATGCTCCTAGAGGGGGAACCCATGCCGGTTTTTTATTTAAAATTTGGCCTGGAGTTACCCCTCAAGAGCAGCAGAGCACAAGTCGCATGCCAAAGTCGGATCATGCAAGACTGCTGTCCGGCTTTAATGATAGTCAATGGGCTGAAGTCGGATCAAAGTCGGACCAAAGTAGTACAGGGAGCATTCTCAAAGTCGGACCAGTTAAGACGGCTCCCATAGGAAAACATTGATTTTCACACGTCATGCGACATGAGCTCCCAATGTCGGAGCGTTTGTCGCCCCAGCGTGAACCCGGCCTAAAGCCTACTCATTTGATATAGTGGAGTGCCAACACCTGTGTTCAGCCTTTCTCCTAATATCAAGGCAAACAGTGTGAAGTTTGCCTGGAGCCTGCAACCAGGATTGTCTGAAGAGGAGAGGTCGGAGAAGGAGAAACAAGGAGCGTAGCAGAACCAGCTGGAGTGTGTAAATATGTTAAGAACCATCTTCACAGCATAAAGAAAGTGATTACACAGAGTGGGAGATTTGTAGGAGCAGTGACCACTGTGAAGGAGGTAGTAATCAGTGATCATTGCTGCTGATTGCCGGGAGATCGCTCCTAAATCTCCCTACATCTGCTGTCTGCTATGACTGCTGTGTGGGATTGAAGGCTGCAGAAGGCATTGGAAAAAGGATCAGAACGTTAAAGCGGAGTTCTGCTGAAAAAATTAAATAATAAAAGTCAGCGGCTACAAATACTGCAGATGCTGACTTTTAATATTAGGACCAGTGGCGGTGCATCCATAAAGGCATCCCCTCTCTCCTGCACCCGACAATCTCCAATAGATAGATTCATGCAATGCATGAATCTATCAATTGTCGCCGCTGCCGCCCTCTATTCAGGTGTCCGGCCCCTTGTCGGGCGCAGGGCCTGTGGGCTCTAATAGGCTTCCAAATTGGTAAACAGCGGGCGCACTCCTGTGCGTTCGCTGTTTACACAGTGCTGTGTTAGGGAATCTAATAAATCACATCCCTAACACTGACCGGCCTCTCAGCCAATCAGGTGCACCGGGTTTGGTTATCTGTCACCTGATTGGCTGAAGCGACAGGTGCTGTGATTGGACACCCATCAGGCGTCCAATCATAGCAGAGATGACATGAAGAGGACGAAAGAAGACCTTGAGGACTCTGAGGGAGCGTGGAGGACAGCGTTGACCCGAGACAGGCAAGTACCGGGCGGGGGGAGCAAACTGGCTGCGTTTGATGGGGCACAGTGAGGCTGCGGGACATAGAGTCCGCGGGTCCCGCGGGCACAGTCACGGCACGAATTTCAAAGTGACGTAAATATACGTTACTTTGCCGAGCCGTGCCATTCTGCCGACGTATATGTACAGGAGCCGGTCCTTAACCGGTTAACCACTTAAGGACCGAGCCTCTTTCTGAGATTTGTTGTTTACATTTTTTTTTTGCTAGAAAATTACTTAGAACCTCCAAACTTTATATATATATATATATATATATATATATATATATATATATATATATAGCACTGATCGCTGTAAAAATGACAATGGTCCCAAAAACGTGCCAAAAGTGTCCGCCATAATGTTGTAGTCACGATAAAAATCGCTGATCGCCACCATTACTAGTAAAAAAAAAAAAAAAAAATAGGATTTCGTACTCCCCATAAAATCCTTTTCTCTGAGTTCATGGACGGACACAGCCTTAATCTTGACAAAGTGGGTATTAGCTTTCCTTTAGGAGTGACTAGGCAGAAAGTGTTAACAACTTCAAAGCAGAACAGCCCCACCCAGGGGGCGGTCCTACTGACTATATCCCCTCAGCCTGCACAAAGCAGATCAGTTTGTCAAAAGCAGTACAAACTAATAAAAAAAGAAAAAGAAAAAAAAGAGAGGGGTGGGTGCTGTGTCCGTCCATGAACTCAGAGAAAGGGGTTTTACGGTGAGTGTCGTTCATGGACGAACACAGCCTTAATCTTGACAAATTGGGACTTCCCAAATCAGTGTCAAAATGAGGGGTGGAAACAGCATTAAAACAACTTCACCCCAAGCAAAACAGAGCTCCTCAACTGAGGAGTTGTAACTCTAAACAGCCGCCTGCAAAACCTTGCGGTCGAAGGAAGCATCCGAAGATGCACTCACATCAACTTGTAAAATTCAGTAAAAGTGTGAACGGACAACTAGATTGCCGCCTTACACACCTGGGAAAACAGACGCTTGATGTCAGAAAGCCCAAGAGGCACCTATTGCCCTGGTCAAATGAGCCGTGAAAGGAGGCGCCCGACCTCTTATGGCATAAGCCTGAATCGCGATCTGTCAGATCCACCTCGAAATGGTGGCCGACGCGACCGTTGGGCCCTTCTTGGGACCAGCCACTGAAAATAAACAAACAGTGAGTCTGAAATCCGGAACGGAGCAATAACAGACAAGTATATTCTCAGAGCTTGGACAACGTCGCCTCCTTAGGATTCGACGGATGAGGACACAAGAATGGCAGACAATGTCTTCCTTGAGATGGCAGGTCGAATGACCTTAGGAAGAAAGAAGGCTGCGGACTCAGCAGCACCAGCCTATCCTAGTAGAGGATTAGATAGGGAGCCTTGCCTAACAAGGCTGCCAGCTCAGAAACCTGTCTTAACTGACGTAACAGCCTCCAAAAGTACCACCTTCTGGGAAGGTGTCAACAAGGGAATCTCCCTGATGTTCTCAAAACTGTAGTTTCTGAGGTAGTGGACGGCAGACCGGAAGGGCCGTATGCCGAACCCCCTGTACAAAAGTTCTCACTAGAGAGTGAGCCACCAGGGGTCGTTGAAAAAGACAGCCAGGGCAGATATCTGCCCCCAATTGTACTTGGCAAAATTTTTGGTCTGCCCCACGCTGTAAGAACAGCAGGACTCTGGAACCAAGCAAGTACGTGGATGCCACCTCATTTCCTCACAATGGATATGTAGGTCTTCCAAGTGCGATGGTAAGTCTTCCTAGAGGACGATTTCCGAGCACTCCTCATGGTCGAGAACACCGAGTCTGACAAGCCCCGGTCTCTTAGCACCTGGCTCTCAATAGCCATGCCGTTAGCCAGTGACTGTAAAACAGGATGGCGTATGGGACCTTGCGACAGCAGGTCCTTTCTTAGCGGTAGACGCCAAGAGGCGCCTACTATAGACGCACTAGATCGGCATACCGGGACGCCAAGGCCAATCCAGAGCAACTGGGATTTTTGGAATCCTTTCTGCCTCCAGTCTGCGAAGCAGATGAGGAAGGTCAGAGGAGGGAAGGCATAGATTAGCCGGTACTGACTCCATGGTGCCACTAACGCATCTGTCACGTCTGCCCCTGGGTCTCTTGACCTGGCCACAAACCTCATACCTTCCGATTGAGTCGAGAAGCCAGGAGATCTACGTCTGGCGTTCCCTATCTTGGGCAAAGGAGCTGAAACTCCTCCGGGTGTAGAGACCATTCTCCTTGGTCCAGCCTCTGGCGACTTTGCCTGCCAGTTTCACGCCCGGGATGTAAATGGCCGACAGGGCCGGTACACTCCTTTTTGCCCACCTTAGGATGCGAGCGACCTCTGATGCTGCAGCCAGGGTTCTTGTTCCCCCTTGATGGTTGACATATGCCACTACTGTGGCGTTGTCCGACGATCCTGACTGGACGCCCCTGTAGCCTCTGGGACCATGTGGAGAGGCACAGCCTGATCGCCCGGAGTTCCAGGACGTTGATCGGCAAGTGGAATTCCTACGGAGTCCAGCGACCCTGGTCGACTGAACCCCCCAGACTCCTCCCCCCCAACCGGTAAGGCTGGCGTCCGTCGTGATCACTATCCAGTAAAAGGGAAGACCGACTTCCCGGACAGAAGTCCCGTTGATGTCAGCCACCAAACTAGGGAGGTCCTGACTAGGTGGCTCACCAGGATTTGACAATCCAGGGATGATGGGCAGTTGTCCCATCTGGACAGACCTTCCTTCTGTAACACTTGCGTGTGAATTGCGCATATGGTACCGCCTCGAAGGAGGCTACCATGAGGTCCAGGCCTCGCCTGTAAAAGCGGCGTGACGACAATCCTAGGGATGTCAACTGCCGCACCGCAGCACAAAGGGTCTGCAACCTTCCCCCTAGGGAAAAAACTCCTGCCTCTGAGGAGTCCAAAATCAACCCCAGCTCTACTAGGAGTTGAGTCGGTACCAATACTGAATTCTGAGTGTTCAGCACCCAAGCAAGGGATGCCAGAATCCCCCGGATGGAGGGCAGCGAAAACAGAGCGAACCAACTCCATCCGGAATCTTTGTACCTTCACAAAGCAATGGAGGACCCTGAGATCCAAGATTGGGCGAACGTCCTGCTTGGTACTACGAACAGATCTGAGTAAAAAACCCTAAAACCGTTCCCTGTACTGAAACAGGAATATCGGCCTGAGTCTCCGCAGGCTTCGAACCGCGTCGGCAGAAGCTGGCGGTTGGAGGTAAAATATAATCTGTTCGGAGGGCAAGAGAGAACTCTATCTTGTACCCTGAGGAAACTACTTCACAAACCCACCGGTTGAGGGTCTGAAATGTCCCCCCGGTCGCGATTTCGCAAACACGTCCCCCTACCCGAGAGATGGGTGGGGACAGACCTTTATGCGGACGTAGGTTTGTTCGCATGTTTGTTGGGTTTGCAAAACCAGGGACGCTTCTGTCCCTCAACAGGTGTTCTATCGACCTGGGATCGTCTATTTGCCTGGGCAGATGTAAAAAAAAAAAAAAAAGGGCGTGGCTCCTACCCTTCCTTGGATAGTGGGAGCAGCATGCTCCTACCTCCTGTGGCATCTTTAATAATGTCATCCAGGGGTGCTCCAAAAGTCTGTCGCCCTCAAAGGGCAATCCATCAGGGCTTCCTTGGAAGATTGGTCCGCAGATCAATCTTAACCCAAGTAGGCGGCGTAACATCACCGCATAGCTTGAAGCTCTGGTCAGCAGAGGAATCGTGTCCAAGGCTGATTCGGAACAAACTTTTTGGCAGTGTACTATTGGTCAGCTAGGGCTGTCCCCTGACGTGCCCTTAACCCATAGTGCAACCTCCTTGCCCATTCAGTGAGTGTCTGAGACACCAGGGCCCCAACTATCGTTGGGCGCACAGCCAAGCCTACTACAGTGTACAGGTATGTCCGAAACAGTGGCTAGCTTGCTTAGTCTTGACACCAGAAGGTCCACTCTCGGGGGCGAGGCCCATCTTCTCAAGAGACTCTCCTCAAGAGGGTAACGCGCCAATTCCTTGGGGACTGAAAAAAAAAACCCTTCTGTGGTTTTTCCCACTCCTTGTATACCAGTTGTCTATATAAGACCTACAAGGCAACACCTTAGCAGTGCGGGTCTTCTGCAGAACCCAAAGGGGGCCGGCGCTTCTCCTTTTATAGTATCTCGCACTGTGGTGATGAGGTCACTTACCAGAGCCCTTTCGCGTGCTGACCCGGACCGGATCAGTAATCCTCCGGTCGGTCTCGGTCCGCATCCTCAGATACATCAGAGCCAGGCCATAGGTTATAGCTGGACCCGGCTTCGCATCTGAGTTGTCCCCAGCAGATGGTGGGGGCAGGGGGCACTTTCTAGCCCCCGTTTTCCCACGTGCTGCTTCCACCTTGGCAATAAGGCATCTGGGATTGCCGACCTAGCATCCAAGATACATTGGGTGCAGGGCATCCTTGCAGGCTCAGGTGTTACAGGGGAAAAAGGTGTCTGCTTCTGACGCCATGCTGACCCACACGCCTGACACAGGGACCTGAGGGCAAGGCACAGTAACCCACCCTCCTAGCTGCAGTCAGAGACAAGGGGTTCCCACCCAGAGGACTCACCACCCTGGAACAGTAGTATGCTGTCTGTCACTTAATGGAGCTGCTTCCTTGTCAGCTATACAGTCTGACCCTTCAGCAACGTGTGTCTGTCAGTCTGCGCCGTTTGAATGCCGATTGATAGACGGCAAAATGGGCGCCGAGAGGCCACTAGAGGCTACCAACGCCGCGGGCCACAAGAACATGGCCGCCGAGCGTATAGAGCGCGGGACACCAAGAAAATGGCCGCCGCAGGAGCTAGAAGCCCACACAGCGCTAAGATTGAGCATGAAGGAAAAAACAGGCCGCCGAGCGGCCGGAACATAGCGCGACCACATAACCCTGGCAGCCAAGCTTGGATGTCACAACACCGCCTGGATCATAGGAAATATGGCCGTCGAGCGACCGCTAGAGGCCAACACAGCGTGGCCACAAGAACATGGCCGCCAGTGCAGTAGAAAGTAAATACAGCAGTGAATCACCAAAAACATTGCCGCCGAGCGGACTATAGAGGTCAAATACAGCGCGGCCACAAGAAAATGGGCGCCAATGCAGATAGCAATACAGCATGGATCACAGCAAAAATGGTCACCGACAGCATGGAGCAGACACATAGGCAAGCAAATGAAGGTAGCTTATAATACATTTTAGTGGACGTACAGCACAGTTCCCCACAAGTGGAGCCCTCCCCGGGTGAACCCCAGCAGCTAGCTTTAGAGAGCCTAAGGAGGGGGGAGGGGAGGGAAGGATAGAGCCCTTAACTCACCTCTCCAGGGATTTCCAGCTCTGTCCTCCTGCCGAAGCAGGGGATTATACTTACCCTTCCTGCAGGATTATGCTGGAAACATCCCAGACAGACGATCTTCCGCATGGTGACGAAGATGACTGTCGGCCAGGCTACTGCGACTTGGCCGTAAAAGTCAGCTGTAGCTGAGCGGTCCGATGCAAGCCCTGGAGCGTAAGCTCACAGGCTAGGCTACTGCGACTCGGCCGTAAAGGTCAGCCGTAGCTGAGCGGTCCGATGCAAGCCCTGGAGCGCAAGCTCACCAGCCAGGCTACTGCGACTCGCCGTTTGAGCGGTCCGATGCAGGCCCGTAGAGCGACGGGTATGTTGTGGACGACCCAGTGTGTGACTACGGTCAGCACACGCTCGATGGCCGAAATTGGGGGGACTACAAGGATCACTGATCCAGCCTGTCGCCCAGTCGGCAGTTGATCGAAGATCACCAGAACAAACAAAAATTTAAAAAAACAAAATAAGTTTGAAATAAAAATAAAACCCCCAGGCCTATGGGCCCGAAGGGAGCCATGTCTTCTCCTTAGCTAGACAGAAAAAAAAACTGATATGCTTTGTGCAGGCTGAGGGGATATAGTCAGTAGGACCGCCCCCTGGGCAGGGCTGTTCAGCTTTGAAGTTAACACTTTCTGCCTAGTCATTCCTTAAAGTGGAGCTCCACCCTAAATAGCAACTTTTGCTATTTGGAACCCTCCCCCCCCTCCGGTGTCACAATTGACACCTTTCAGGGGGGAGGGGGGTGAAGATACCTGTCTAAGACAGGTATTTTCACCCACATCCGGGAGTCCTGTCTCCGGGAATCTGCGGGAGTTACGTCACTTCCCGCAGACTTCCCTTGCTGTTCTGGGAGACACTCAGCTCCCAGAACACAGGAGCACCAATCAGAACGGCGCAGCGCGACTCGCGCATGCGCCGTAGGGAACCGGGCATGAAGCCGCAGGGCTTCACTTCCTGGTTCCCTCAGCGAGGATGGCGGAGGGAGCAGCAGAGGGACGAGCGGTCGCTCGTCCTCTGCTGCGGACGTCGCTGGACTCCAGGACAGGTAAGTGTCCAAATATTAAAAGCCAGCAGCTGCTGTAGCTGTAGCTGCTGGCTTTTAATTTTTTTTTTCCGGCGGAGCAACCCCTTTAAGGAAGGCTAATACCCACTTTGTCAAGATTAAGGCTGTCCACGAACGAAAGAGAAAAAATTATTAATAAAAATGCCATAAAACTATCCCCTATTTTGTAGATGCTATAACTTTTGCGCAAACCAATCAAATTGCGATTTTTTTTACCATAAATATTTAGAAGAATACGCATCGGCCTAAACTGAGGAAAAAAATAAAAAATGTTATATATATTTTATAGCAAAAAGTAAATAAATATTGAATTTTAAAAATTCTCGCTCTTTTTTTGTTTATAGCGCAAAAAAATAAAATACCACCAAAGGAAAGCTCTATTTGTGGGAAAAAAAGGACGCCAATTTTGTTTGGGAGCCATGTCACACGACCGCGCAATTGTCAGTTAAAGCGACGCAGTGCCGAATCGCAAAAAGGGTCTGCAAAATGGTCCGGGGCTGAAGTGAACTTTTATACCTATTACAAGGAATGTAAATATGAGATTTGGGGTCAATCTAAATGCACAAAAAAAAAAAATATGTCACTTGAAAAAATAAATAAAAAAAATTCTCCTTTATGATCTATGGGCGGAAGCGACATTTGACGTCGCTTCCGCCCTCCCATGCTATGGAGCTGAGCAGGGCCAATCTTCCCCTCACTTTGTCATTTAAAAATCATTGTCCTATTAAGAGCTATGGGCGTATGCAACATTTGATGTTGCTTCCGCCCTGAAATGATATGGAGACGGTTAGGGGCTTCTTCCCCTCACTCATCTCCATACCCAGCCAGGAGAAGGAGCCGATGGCCTCCGTGGCTACCGACGGCTCCGGTAAGCGGCGGAGGGCCCCAGAGTGCGGCAGGAGGGGGTGGCCCCTCTCCGCCACCGATAAAAGTGATCTTGGGGCGAATCCACCACATAGACCACTTTTATCTGAAGGCTGACCGCCCGCTGAAGAGGATACCGTGGTTATGGCTAGCTAGCTGCTGCCATAACAACGGTATTCCTCTTCAAAGTAGCGACGTATAACGACGGCGGGCAGTTTGTAAGTTGCTTAAAGTTCATGTGTATGTAAAGGTAGGTGTCCCAATACTTTTACAATATAGTGTCAGAAAAACATATCTGTTCAAATGTTGGACCTAGGTTGGAGAACATAAATAGAGAATTTGTAAATAAACACCAATTATTTTCTTATTTTATTTTCGCAGAGACTAAAATATGAAACATGACTGAATATTATGAGGAAACTTGTCTCTACTTTAGCGAACAACTTGCCTTTCTCTAGTTTTTAAGTTTGTGTGTGCAGATGACTTGTAAAATAAAAAAATGAAATAATTGAAAGCCTTAATGTATAGAAGACAAGGACACCATTTAAAGGGGTTGTAAAGGTTCGTGTTTTTTCACCTTAATGCATCCTATGCATTAAGGTGAAAAAACACTTCGCTGTCATGGGCCCCCCAGCCCCGCCGTTTTACTTACCTGAGCCCGTTCACCTGCTGTGCGCGTCCCCCAGCGTCCTCTTGGACTCCACGGAGTCTGGCCGTTGATTGGATAGATTGATAGCAGCGCAGCCATTGGCTACCGCTGCTGTCAATCACATCCAATGACGTGGCCGCCGGGGGGGCGGGACCGAGTCATACACTTGGCGTCTATGGACGCCAAGTGTATGACACGGGAGTGCGTCCGCCAACTAACCCCCTCGGGAAAGAGCTTCCCAAAGGGGGTTAGCTTTAGTGGGGAGGAGCCGAGACAGCCGCCGTGGGACCCCAGAACAGGAGGATCGGGGCTACTCTGTGCAAAACGAACTGCACAGTGGAGGCAAGTATAACATGTTTGTTATTTAAAAAAAAAAAAGAACCCATACAACCCCTTTAAACAAGATGATTTATGCAAAAGACAAACAAAAAATAAAGTACATAAAGACACATACCATCCATACCATTATGCTGTTCATAGCTCCGCTTGCCCAAGATTGTTGGTGACCCATTGTTGATAACTGGTGAAGATTTAACCGGGGTTAGGGTATTACTGATGCTCATCGAGAGGTTTTTTATTGAGTCCAACTTAGGAGTGCTGGGGTGTGCCTCTGTGGAATTAAAAGGCTGTGTTAACATTTGTTTGAATTGGAAAGAAAAGAATGATAAAATAGTCTTATATGTACCTATATATCGTAGAACTTGTTCTAAAGGTTTTCTGACAATCTGTTTTAGTATCAGTGGAGTTTTTGAAGCTTCTGGAAGCCTTGTTGTACCTGCATTCACAAATAGGAAAAAAATAACAAATTAATACAAATTATATGACAAACCTCACTCACTGTACTGTATCTATTGTGGAGTAGCTTTGTCAACCTAGCTTGTCCAACTGATTTGGACTACTGTATCTCCCTCTCTCCTAAACATTATTACGTAGGGGAAATAGACTTCTGGGAAGGGCGAAAAAGCACGGTTTGAAATCTTAGTGTGCAAGTAGTTACAAGGACACAAGATCTTGCAGAATTAACAGGTTTTCTCTACACTTGCAGAAAATTTGGAATGCAGCCACCCCAACAACATATAAGGACTGGAAAGCCTCAACATGCTACATTTTTGTTCTAGGTTTTAAAAATAGGTTAAAGTGGAGGTCAACCCCAAAAAAAAAGATATTAAAAGCCAGCAGCTACAAATACTGCAGCTGCTGACTTTTAATAAATGGACACTTACCTGTCCATGGTGCCCGCTATGTCGGCAGCCGAAGCCGAGCAATCGCTCCTCTCTCGGCTACCCCCGCCGCCATCCTCGGTGAGGGAATCAGGAAGTGAAGCATTGTGGCTTCACTACCTGGTTCCCTACTGCGCATGCACGAGTAGCGCAGCGCGTGCTCAGTGGTCCCCGCTGTCTCATGGGACCAGTGTGTTTCCCAGAAGACAGTGGAGGGGAATGGGAAGTGGAGTGACTCCCGAGTCTATTCCCAGAAGTGGGTGCAAATACCTGTATTATACAGGTATCTGCACCCCCCTTCCCCCTGAAAGGTGCCAAATGTGACACCGGAAAGGGGGGGGGGTGTTCCGAAAAGCGGAGGTTCGCTTTTTGTGTGGACCTCTGCTTTAACAGCTGTTGGGGTAAGATAACTCACGCAGAAAGTGCATTGTTTTCAACAAATCTTTAAACTCAAACTTTAAATTTGGGAAAAAGCAGTAAAACACAACCAGTGTGTATTACTGCAAAGCAGAAAGAAAATCCTTCCAAAATATACTTCAGGCAGGTACAACCAAGGGACTTATATCCCAATTATACGGACAGATCGAAACTCCATAAGGAAAGAGAGAGATGGCAAGAGGATATAGGGGAAATAACACAGGAGCAGTGGAGGCGAATCCTAGAGATGGGACCAATGGTAGTGGTCTCGCTCCCACAGAAGGTATCCCATCTGATGTTACTATATAGAGCTTATTACACCCCCAAACGACTGTTTAAGTATGGTAGAAGATCAGATGACAAATGTCCCAGATGCCAGGAGACTGGGGATCTCATACATATGGTATGGAGATGCCCAAACTTGTTTCGATACTGGGAGGGAATGCTCAACACTGTGGGCGAGATATTTGGAATAACCTTGGAGATGAAGGCTGGACTATGTATACTGGGTTATAGCCATTTGTCCGTTTTGGCTCATCGTCTGGTAAGCATATATCCTGTCAAGTTTATTTAGGACCCAGGACAAGTGTTGTGTATTTTGACATCCGTGTCTATTCCAATATCCCTTAATTGGACTTTATCATTACTTTGAACCCATTAGCGCAATTTTTCTCTTTTTGTTTCTTTTGTGTTTATCCATTATTGCTGCTTAGGAGGGTTTCATTTTTATTATTCAGTTTCTTGTTTTAAAACTTTTTCATTCATACAGTAAGCACGGTTTTTCCTTTTCCAATATTGGGATACAGGAAGGAACTGGAGAGGAAGAGTACCACAGTTGCAATTTTAAGATGTTTGTTCCAAGCCAGAAAAATTATAGCAATGAGATGGCAGTTGACGACACCCCCGGCAGTGAGGGATTGGATTAGTGTAGTAAATGAGACCATCTGTAAAGAAAGAGCAGTTTACACAAAAAGAGGTAAATCGCAAGGAATTTGAGAGGTTGTGGAGGCCCTGGCTGGAAAAAATGGGTTCCCTTCTTTAGAGTGGAAAGTAAACAGTAGGACTGGAGAACCATTAAAAATAGAGTATGGATATGGAATCTGCGTATTAGACAATTTAATTGCAACATGTCTTTAAAAAATGTATTTTTACTTTTCTCCCTAGTTTTTTTTTTTGCTGTGTTTCTTTGTTTTTCTTATTGATTCTATGATGATGTTAATGGCTATTTTGCTACTGTTTTTGTTTTTATATTTGAAAGAAAAATGAATAAAGAATAAAAAGAAAAAAAAAAAAAGAAAGAAAATCCTGCATGTGTTATGAAAAAATATTGTCGCTCCCATATACTTACTGTACCTATATAAAATTACAGATTAAACAGAAAATGGCATTTTTGTACTCACCTTAAAATTCCTCTGGGCATCCACTGAGGTACGCATGAATTCAGAATTCTGTTGGGGCATACTGCCACTACAAGAGTGTTGGACACTGGCAAACAAAAAATCGTGGGCCAACCCCTCCTACTCCAATCAGGACTCAGTCTTGGGGTAAAGCAGTACCAAGTTTAGGGTCACAAATAAAAGAGGGGGATCTGTGCCTCTCAATGGACTCCAAATAAAGAATTTTTATGGCTAGTATGAAAATCCTATTTTTTTATCATCCATTGAGGGACACAGGAACTCAGACTATCAGTCCAAATGAAGACTGAAAATTGGGGACTGCCCGCAGCACAATGACCTGGATCTTACTTGAAGCTGAGAGGTCTGAACATCCTGGTAAACAATGGAAAATGTCTAAAAAGAATACTTGGGGGCAGCCTGCAAATCTGGGAAACGGTTGCTTAAAGCGGGATTCCATCCGCAATTTTTTTTTTTTAAAAGTCAGCAGCTACAAACACTGTAGCTGCTGACTTTTAATAGGGCACTTACCTGTCCTAGGCGCCCGCGATGTCAGCCCCCCCCCCCCCCGAGGCTGACCCCTTGATCGTGGAGGGTCCCGGCGCCGCCATCCTCAGTAAGGGAAACAGGCAGTGAAGCCTTGCGGCTTCACTGCCCGTTTCCTCCTGCTCATGCGCGAGTCTCGTGCTGATTTGTGAATGGGCAGGTGCTTTCTGAGATACACACAGTTCCCAGAAGGCAGCGCGCCACATTCCCCAGAAGACACCGCGACAGAGGACGAGGAAGAAGACCTGCCGCGGTGTATGAAGAGGCAGATCAGCAAGTTCCGCATAGCAACCGCCCTTTCTGTCGGTATTTTCGTGTATTTTTATTTTTTTATTTTTTTTAAGGGTGGAACACCACTAAATCTGAAAACCGCTTACAGATCAAGTAGTGTGTGCCTTGACAAGTTGACAAGAAAGGGTGGAACATGATCCTTAAGATCACAAGCTTAAATGATGGTCTGTCTGAGCCACTGAAGAATGGTGGAACACAAAGCAGGTTCACCATGATTGAACCATCAGAAATGACAAAGTGAGTTTCTAATGGAAGCAGTAGCTGTGGGGTAAACTTTCAAAGCACAAACTATTGTACATCCAGGCAACGGAAAGCAATCTACTGATGAACTGGAGCCAGTATTTAGGAAGTTCAGGGCCTTAACATATTGTCCTTGTTCAAGACAGGAAGAGCTCTTTACAGGTTAAAGTGTTACTAAACCCACAACAGTAAAATCAATGTGTATATGCAGTAAAGCATGCTTGTTCTACTCACTGTGGAACCTAAGGGGTTTATCCTCTGCATTGTGTAAAAAGGCTGTTTGATCCTGTCTTCTCTGTTCCTCCCCTTCTTCCAACATCCCCAAACCATCTCCTGGTAAAACAGAGGCTGGGGGACAAGTTGCACATGCTCAGATTGCTAGAGAGTATTTTTTCTTGGGAAAGTGCATGTGATCAGCACAAGGCCAATCAGCACTGTCCAGACAGAGGGTAAGGGGGTTCTGCAGTCTTCTAGGACAATGAAAACTCTTCCTACAAGTGTTACCAGACACTGTTAGAAGTCACAAGACTGCTCCAACTTCCTAAAACGATTGCATTTCCATGCTCTGTGCAAGACCAGATATAGTGAATGTAGGGAACTGGGTTTTATTAACACTTCAAGGCTGCCAGCTCAAACTCCCCTCGCAGAAGTGATGGCAACCTTGCGAGTGAAAGTGGAACAAGGAATTATATATTTATATTAGGAGCACTGAACTCTGTAATTATTCAGTATATGTGGAGGCTGCTCTCTGTGATATAATGTGAGATAGGGTATCCTGACAGACCCTCAGAGGCGATCATTAGGGTTTATGAAAGATTAGAGGACCACACTCAGTTGAACAGATCATACAATGTTCATTCTGAAAACAGAAAAACACCACATTCACAGCTCACATCTCCTCCCTATTCATCGGAGCTATAAATAAAGCAAACATAAAAAAGAAAAACAGATGGTTCACGATCTCCAAAGTCTGCAGCATTGATCGAACAAAAATTTTCAAACATGCCTCTTCTTGGGAAGTTGATCATTAGATTGAGTTCTCATGAACAGGAACAGCCATAGATTGAGATAGCTGAACTGGCCAAATTGTGATCCATCTATGGTCAGCTATAGAAAGGGCTACAAGGGCTTGGACAGTGAGATTGATTAATGGGGGATTTTAACCACCTTGAAATTGACTGGAGTAATGGCACTGCTGGAACAGGGCAGAAATTTATAAACCGATTACAAAACAATTTTATGGTACAGTTTGTAGAAGCCCCAACTACAGTGCATCCAGAAAGTAGTCACAGCGCTTCACTTTTTCCACATTTTAGGTTATGTTACAACCCTATTCCAAAATGGATTAAATTCATTATTTTACTCACAATTCTACAAACAATACCCCATAATAACAATGTGAAAAAGGATTTATTTATTTTTTTATATAAATTTGTAAAGATTTCAAACAATGTAATGTACACAAGAATTTACAGCCTTTGCTCAAGACTTTTGCACAAATCACAGCCTCATGTTTTTGAGTATGATGCTACACGCTTGGCATACCTATTTTTGGGCATTTTCTCCCATTCTTCTTTCCAGGACCTCTCAAGCTCCATCAGGTTGGATGGAGAGTGTCGGTGCACAGCCATTTTCAGATCTCAGAGATGTTCAAATCGGATTCAAGTAATTTCATGGGATCTGGCTGGGCCACTCAAGGACAATCACAGAGTAGTCCCATAGACACTTCTTTGTCATCTTTGCTGTGTGCTTAGGGTCTTAGTCCTGTTGGAAGATGAACTTTCGCCTCAGTCGGAGGTCCAGAGCGCTCTGGAGCAGGTTTTCATCAAGGATGTCTTTGTACATCGCTGCATTCATCTTCCCCTCAATCCTGACTAGTCTCCTAGTCCCTGCTGCTGAAAAACATCCCCATAGCATGCCATTACCATGCTTCACTGTAGGGATGGTATTGGCCAGGTGATGAGCGGTGCCTGGTTTCCTCCAGACTTGACGCTTGCCATTCAGGCCAAAGAGTTCAATCTTTGTTTCATTATACCTGAGAAATTTGTTTCTCGTGGACTGAGAGTCCTTCAGGTGCCTTTTGACTCTAGGTGGGCTGTCATGTGCCTTTTACTGAGGAGTGGCTTCTGTCTGGCCACTCTACCATACAGGCCTGATGGGTGGAGTGCTGCAGAGATGGTTTTTCTTCTGGAAGGTTATCCTCTCTCCACAGAGAAACACTGGAGCTCTGTAAGAGTGACCACCAGGTTCTTGCTCACCTCCCTGACTAAGGCCCTTCTCCCCCCGATCACTCAGTTTGGAGGTCTATAGACAATTCCTTTGACTTCATGGCTTGGTTTGTGCTATGACATGCACCGTTAACAATCAGACTTTATATAGACAGGTGTGTGCCTTTCCAAATCATGTCCAATCAACTGAATTTACCACAGGTGAACTCCAATCAAGTTGTAGAAACATCTCATGGATGATCAGTGGAAACAGGATGCACCTGAGCTCAACTTTGAGTGTTATGGCAAGGGCTGTGAATATACTTGTGTATACGTATTTTTTTTTTGCTTTTTATTTTTAATAAATTTGCAAAGATTTCAAACAAACTTCTTTCTTGTTGTCATTATGAGGTATTGTTTGTAGTATTTTGAGGAAAATAATGAATTTAATCCATTTCGGAATAAGGCTGTAACATAAAATGTGGAAAAAGTGAAGTGTTAAGGAAGATGAAGTATTATTATGGGGGTACGATCATCCAAAATAGCCATAATGAATAAATGGGTGCAAGGAGACAATTCTCCATTAGAGTCTCCAAAGCAAGCATTGCAGAGTTTGTTACTAATGTTCACATAAAACATTTTAGTAGCAGTAACCAGAACATGATTTCAATTAATGTTAACTGTAAACCACAATCACACTAAGGAAAGATCAAAACACTTCATTTTAAAGGCCCGTTTCACACTGGTGCGATGCGAGAACCCTGCAAATCCACTGTGGGTTCCCACATCGCATCCGACTCGCACGGCAGTTCACACTGCCATATGCGAACTGCTGGGAAGTGTCATATCTTAACGACACCCCCATTTCAGCTTGCGTATCGCACTGCGAACTGAAAGTTCGGACATGAATCGGATCGCATATGTGTTGAACACCCACGCGATCCGATTCTGGTCCGAACAGAAAAAAGGGTCCTGTGCGTGTTTGGACCGAATGCGGTGCAATATCTGCCATACTATCTGTATGGCTGAAATTGCACCGCACAGACATCGCATGTAATGTGAACAGCAGTGCGCTGCGAATTACATGCAATGTCTGGCATTGCACAAGTGTGAACCAGGTCTAAGAACATTTACAAAGCTGAAGGCTGCTCTTAAAGATTTAATCTGGGAGGCAATATTGTCATTAAAAGGACACAGAACAGAAATGGCAATGCCTTTAGAACCATTTTAATAATAGCACGCAAAGCCAAGCTACAGTCTCTAAAGCAAGCAAAATACGGTTTTGTATTAAAAAGAGATATAGACTCCAGGATGAGAGACATAATGTTGCCCCTGTACAAGTCATTAGTAAACACTCAATTGGATTGTACAGTTCGCTTTTGGATACCAGTTCACAAAAAAGGATATCAGTGAATTGGAGAAAGTATTTTCAACCATGAGGAAAGATTTGCTGAACTGAGTTTATTCTCTTGAGAAGAGGCGATTCAGGGGGAATGTGATTACCATGCACACATACAGTAAGTGGTCCATATCATGAACTTGGTGTAGAGTTATATACTTTACGGTCATTACAGAGGACAAGGGGGCACTCTATGTCTGGAGAAATAGAAGAGATTTAACCTCCACATATTTAAATATGATTTTTTGTTTTCTGGTTGTGGTTTATTACCAAGAAATTATTTTTGTAAGGATCTTTTTTTTTTTTTTTATCATCATTTTTTTTGTGTATACAGGTGAAACTCAAAAAAATTTGAATATCGTGCAAAAGTTCATTTATTTCACTAATGCAACTTAAAAAGGTGAAACTAATATATGAGATCATTACATGCAAAGCAAGAAAGTTCAAGCTGTGATTTGTCATAATTGTGACGATTATGGCTTACAGCTCATGAAAACCCCAAATCCACAATCTCAGAATATTACATGTAATCAATAAAACAAGGATTGTACATTGAACAATATCAGACCTCTGAAAAGTAGAAGCATGCATATGTACTCAGTACTTGGTTTGGGCCCCTTTTACAGCAATTACTGCCTCAATGCAGCGTGGCATGGAAGCTATCAGCCTGTGGCACTGCTGAGGTGTTATGGAAGACCAGGATGCTTCAAAAGCAGCCTTCAGCTCTTCTGCATTGTTCAGTCTCATGTCTCTCTTTCTCTTGGCAATGCCCCATAGAGTCTTTATGGGGTTCAGGTCAGGCGAGTTTGCTGGCCAATCAAGCACAGTAATCCCACAGACATTGAACCAGGTTTTGGTGCTTTTGGCAGTGTGGGCAGGTGCCAAGTCCTGCTGGAAAATGAAGTCAGCATCCCCATAGAGCTCGCCTGCGGAAGGAAGCATGAAGTGCTCCAAAATCTCCTGGTAGATGGCTGCGTTGACCCTGGACTTGATGAAGCACAGTGGACCAACACCAGCAGATGACATGGCTCCCCAAATCAACACAGACCGTGGAAACTTCACACTGGACTTCAAGCATCTTGCAGTGTGTGCCTCTCCATTCTTCCTCCATACTCTGGGTCCTTGTTTTCCAAATGAGATGCAAAATTTATTCTCATCAGAAAAGAGGACTTTGGACCACTGAGCAACAGACCAGGTCTGTTTTTCTTTAGCCCATATAAGACGCTTCTGACGTTGTTTGTTGTTCAGGAGTGGCTTGACAAGAGGAATACGACATTTGAAGCCCATGTCCAGGATCCGTCTGTGTGTGGTGGCTCTTGATGCACTGACTCCAGCCTCAGTCCACTCCTTGTGAAAGTCCCCAACCCTTTTGAATGGCCTTTTCCTGACAATCCTCTCCAGGCTGCGGGTCATCCCTGCTGCTTGTGCACATTTTTCTTCTACACTTTTCCCTTCCACATAACTTTCTATTAATGTGCTTTGATACAGCACTTTGGGAACAGCCAACTTCTTTTGCAATTACCTTTTGAGGCTTTCCCTCCTTATGGAGGGTGTCAATGATGGTTTTTCTGCACAACTGTCAGGTCAGCAGTCTTTCCCATGATTGTGATTCCTACTGAACCAGACTAAGAGCATTTAAAGGCTCAGGAACTCTTTACAGGTGTTATGGCTTAATTAGCTGACACTTTGAGCCTAGAATATTGCACCTTTTCACAATATTCAGATTTTCTGAGATTGTGGATTTGGGGTTTTCATGAGCTGTAAGCCATAATCATCACAATTACGACAAATCACGGCTTGAACTATCTTGTTTTGCATGTAATGAGTCTCATATATTAGTTTTACCTTTAAGTTGCATTAGTGAAATAAATGAAATTTTGCGCGATATTCAAATTTTTCGAGTTTCACCTGTATTGCAGTACTTTCCTTTTTTATGTTTGTTCAGTCAAGGTCCTATTATTTTTAGTTGTATTTTTGTTTCCCATTGCATGACCCGTCATGCATATCATATATACACATATATTTTTTAGGTATATATACACACACACACACACAGATAGATAGGTAGTTATATATAGACACACACACACAGCTAGAACAGGGGGTGGCTCTATTGACACTGCCCACACCTGTGCAGGTGTGAGGAGGGATTATTTAAGGTGCGTCAGTGGAGCATCCTAGGGTTATGAGTAAGCACAATGTAAGTGTGTGAAACACATCAACCTTTGTACTTGCTACTGTCCTGTAGTGATTGATGTTACACTAAAACGAACTCACGCGGTCTTGGTGTGCAGCCATTCCTTTCATACATATGTATCCAGGTGGACCGCAATTCACTTAATTATCTCACCTGGAGTGGCACACCTCTGGCTTGCACTACCAGGGCAAGATCTGCTTAACCTCTCTTGAGACTTGTGGCTCCACTGTGGTAGTTGATTAGTTGATGTACGACACTGCCGTGTTGTCTGCCTGCATCCAGAATGGATCACCCTCTAGCTGAGAGGTCCAGCATTGCAAGGACAACCAAATCACCCAAGGTTCCTGAATGTTGATTGTGAGGATCTTCCAGAAGGAACAACTTTCCTGAATCCAGAGAAACTCTCCTTGGTCACCAAGCAAGGGACAACTTGGTCTTCAATGCCAGGTGAATCTGTCTGGCTAGTGTGTCTAGGACTGGGCTCAGATATTCCAAGTGATGAGTTGGTTGCAGTGCTGACATCTGAAAGTTCAGGACCCAGCTGAACCTCTGTAAAGTCTGGACAGTCAGGGCTGCCAGGACTACTGTTTACAGATTGGAGTTATTATTCCTGAAAGCATTTTAGCCAAGGATTGGGCTAGAAACCCTGCTCCAGCAGTCTCCATAATGTTAGACTGCAAACAGTGGGTGCACCAAAAAGGTCTCAGCAGAGTTAAGAGCTCTAAAGGGGCCTAAACTGTGGACAGCACTGGTAAAGGTAATGGGTTGTTCCTTAAGTTTTAAGGCCAAAGATTGACTTCAGGCGTAGGTTAGTCTGTCAGGAAATGTATAGGGTGGAGGAAGCAGCCACCCCCAAGGAGGACAGCAAGGATGGTATAAAATTTAGCAGAGAGCTTAAATTCCAGGCTGTGTCAGGTACCTATCGAGGGGACACTATAGATAGCCCCAGAACCATTCGTGGAGAGGGGGCTGGGAGTAACCAGTACAGCGGGACTATTCCCCATGTGATTAGAATCAGACATGTTGCACTGCAAGGAAGAAGGCAACATGCTCAGGGCATGAGTCTAGGCCTCAGATAATCATGAACCCGGATGCTTGGGTAGCAGGTGTACGGTGGCTGAAGGTAACCAAGTCAATATAGGTGGGCAGAAGGAGCGCACTGATGAGAGTTCCATTAATCTCCTGCAGTAAAAAGCAACAGCAGGAAGGTGCCTCTTTAAAGAGGAAGTAAACCCTGATGGGTTTTATTTCCTCTTTTGCTACATGAACAGCCTGCAAACGTAAAGCATAATGGGCTAGTATGTATTGCATATTAGCCCATTATGTCACACTTACCTGCAAAATAATCCAGCAATGTCCCCACAGTAGGAAGCATCCATCTTCTGTCTCCTCTTCCTTCCGGGCTGCGGACTCCGGCGAATGTGATTCGCCGGAGCCGCGTGACGTCAGTCCCGCGCATGCGCACGAGAGCCGCAATTCACGGCACAGGCTGAAGAAGAAACAGCACTTAGCTTTGTTTCTTCCCCGTGCATGCGCCGTTAACATTTGCGGCGGACTACAAGTGAAATATCTCCTAAACGGCGCACGTTTAGGAGATATTTCCACTACCTATAGGTGAGCCTTATTCTAGGCTTACCTATAGGTAGAAGTAGTCAAAAGCGGTTTACAACCACTTTAATGATGATTGGCAGGAAAGAGGGGAAGATGCAAGTGACTGAAGACCAACAGAAAATAGCAAATTTTATAGGTGCCCAGTGGTACTCCCCTTATAGCTCCTGTTGCTTGGGGAGGCCCACGCACAAAATTAGGATTCAGAGACAAGGTGTCACTAAACCAATGTCATGGCTCTGGACCTGGAAAGCGATCCACGGATAACTTATCAGTACATGCAAGTCTGGAAGGTACCACAATGCATAACCCAGTGGCCAAATGTCACATTCCTGGTTAATCCAGCAATGTCCAGTCCAGGGCTCAAAGTCAGGCTGAGGATAGACTGACCTGGATAGGTGCATTATGAGCCCAGCTCAGCAGCAATGTAGCAGAAATCGTGATTGAAGAAAAAGTTTAGGCAGAAAACAGGTTAGACTATTCCTAGCAGAGTGGAGAAAACATTTCCATGCTCAGCAAAATAGCTGAGGCATGCTGGGAGTAGGAGAGGTTATCCTGGGATGGTGCACAAATTTTTTGTTTGCTAGTATCCAATCCTCCTGTAGGTGACAGAATTACCAAGGCAGTATAAGCCAAAAGAATGCTGTGTCCCTCAATGGAAAAGAAAGAAAGTTTTTAGAATGTTTACAGTTACACATACTGATTATTTATATCAAGCTGACCTTTTTCACAAACATAGCAACCTTTTTATTACAAAGGACTTTACAATCCTTTTAAAGCGGAGGTCCGCCAAAAAAAACAAACAATAATATATTAAAAAACAGCAGCTACAAATACTGCAGCTGCTGACTTTTAATAAATGGACACTTACCTGTCCAGGGTATCCGCGATGTTGGCAGCCGAAGCCATCGCTTGTCTCTCGGCTGCCCCCGCCGCCATCCTCGGTGAGAGAATCAGGAAATGAAGCGTTGTGGCCTCACTTCCCGGTTCCCTACTGCGCATGCGCGAGACACGCAGCACGTCCTAACTGGTCCCCGCTATCTTCTGGGATCTGTGTGTTTCCCAGAAGACAGCAGGGGGGGAGGGGGCGGACGAGACATGACGTAGGCCCCCACAGATTCTGCGGGGGTCTATGCCCGGAAGTGGGTGCAAATACCTGTATTATACAGGTATCTGCACCCCCCTCCCCCCGAAAGGTGCCAATTGTGACCCCGGAGGGGGGGGAGGGTTCCAAAAAGAGAAGGTTCCATTTTTGTGTGGACCTCCGCTTTAAAATACGTCTCCAGCCAAAACACTTTTTCTTCACTTCCTGTTAAGGCACAACATCAAAAGAGAACAAATATTTTCAAAGTAAAGGAAAATCATCTGATAACGTTATCATGGGATGTACCCACTGGAAGATTTCCCCTCACCTTTCTGTTAAAGTGGAAGTTTAGCTTTGGAGACAAAAAGCAATACAATGCCTGTGAATAACGCAGACTCTACCTCTCGTTGGTTTATTTTCATCCCTCATAGGTCTGAGGAGAGGAATGGTGCCACATTGCAACCACGGCATGCCTGGTTTAGGACAGCTTCCCCCCATCTGTATATATTGCATGCTAGAGTTTTCTGTCACTTTGTTTCTGTTTGCTTATATTTTCACATTTGCCTTATATACAGTTTGCTGCTGTTGGATGGGATTTTGTTTCACTACTTAAATCATCCAGAGCTGCAGATTCACCTGGCCATTCCACTCCACATACCATTGGACTTTTTTTGGACTTAGTGAGTCTTAGTGAGTGGTTTTAGTGAGCTTTTACTTTAAGTGCTGGAATGGTATACAGTATGTGTTTTTGTACATATACGGCTTTGAGGTTTATTACTTAAATCACAACTGGACTGATTTCTACTTCCTTGAGTGTAACTCACCAATCAGGTCATCGCTGCTGCTGCGTGCCTGCATTCGGTATCGGTTACAGTTTTGTAGCAGAGCAATAGTAGGAGTGGATCACAAGAACAGATGGGTGGAACCTGTCCTGTAATGTATCTTTTTCTTAAAGTGGAGTTCCACCCAAAAAAAACAATTATGCCATTAATGTGCATGAAATAAATAAAAAAAAACATTTGGATATTATTATTTTTTTACTCACCTTTAAAATAGCTGTTGCTATGTGGTCCCTCGAAATCTTCCTCCTTCATCACCTCAGTTCCTGTCGTCACTTCCGTTGGCGCGTCCGCTCGCTACTGCTCCTGGGAGATGTGTGTCATCAGTTCCCAGGAGTCAGTGGGCAGCGCCGAGGGCTAGGTTGCCATAACAGGGTGGGCACTTTGACGCCCGTTGTTATGGCAACCTGTATACTTTACAGTGCCGCTACGGCGCATTATTGCGCATGCGTGTTTTGGTTTCTTCGTTGCCATCACAACGGGGCGGGCACTTCAGACAACGCCCCCCGTTGTGATGACAACCCGAGAAGTTGACGGCGCTGTGGTGAGGTTAGAATGCGCATGCATGAGTACGGAGTGGTACAGGATGGTGCATGATGGTCGCAGATCTGCACAGTGTACCGGAAGTAAGTGCTTGTGGGCTTCACATGCCCACAAGCAAAATGAGAATGTCCTGTAATTAGTTTTATAAGTGTATTTCTGCTATTACACGGGAGATCGGCGGAGGAATTCTTAAAAAAACTTCAATGGCAGGTGCATCTTTGCAAGGACTTTTCACACCAGGCCAATAATTTTTCATGTGCTTTTGTCCAGCTGGAAAGGTGCGTTCTAGCTCGGCAAAAGGACATCAGTGGAAAAGGGGTCTTAAGCCCCATACACACGATCAGACTTTTTGACAACAAACTTCAAAATGACCAGGTTTTTCAAAAAATCCGACCGTGTGTACGATCCATCGGACAAACTTTTTCGTTTTTCATCGGACAAATGTTCGCTCTGCAAACAGACATACTTTCCGGCAACAAAAGTCCTATGGTGCAAAGTCCTGCCATGTGTACAGAAATCCATCGGACTTAAGTCCAAAGTACAAACACGCATGCTCAGAACCAATGCAAAAGATCAGACAACAATACAGAAGTTGACCAAAGGATGGCAGTAAAGAGCTGAAAAACCACTCTGATTCTGGGAAAGTTTGCTGAAAAAGTCCTGTGCCGTGTGTATGCCAAGTTCACGGCCAACGCCCTTCAAACAAAGTCTACGGAAAAGTTTGTTTGAAGTCCGACCATGTGTATGAGGCTTTAGACATTTTTCCCTTTGATTTCCTACGTGATTGGGCCAGTAACACATTAGAGTGCCCCCACAGGGAAAATTTTATAAGCAGTTACAGCAAACTGTTTTTCCCTTTAGGGATAAAGGTTTTACATTAACCACTTAACGACCGCTCACTGTATATATACGTCGGCAGAATGGCACCGACAGGCACAATCACGTAGAGTGTACGTGATTGCCTTTGTATAGTTGGGGGGTCCAATCGGACCCCCCTTCTGTACAGTGAGCGGTGGCTAAGTGTCCGGGAGCGTTCCGGGATGAGGGGGCAGCCATTCGTTTCTGGCCACCCCCTTGCGATCGCTCCTGGCGAATGGAAATGCCCCCTCTGTCTGTGTCAGACAGAGGGAGCAGGAGGAAGTGATGTCATCTCTGGTGCGGCGCTCACATATACCGAGCGCCGTACAAGAGAAGACATCAGGTCAGTGCACACAACACTACACTGACACCAGGACACATAGGGACATAAATCGCCCCCCAGATCACCCCCTAGATCACCCCCCCAGCCCCCAGTCACAGTGTCACTGATTGCAGTGACCATTTATTTAGTGATCACTGCAATCAGTGACATTTGTGACTGTAAAAGTGTCACCAAAGTTTAGTCTTAGGTCCAGTGTAGCCCCCTAACCCCCCCTAATAAAGGTTTAACCCCCTGATCACCCCCTAGATAACCCTTTCACCGCCTATCACCACTGTCGCTTAGCGATCATTTTTCTGATCGCTTCCTTAGCGTCAGTGATGCCGATCGGCAGCCAGTAATTTTTTTTAGGTTCGCCGCAGGTTTTTATAGCGTCAGGTACCCCAATATATTATCTAATAAAGGTTTAACCCCCTTGATCGCCCCCCAGGTAACCCTTTCACCCCCTATCACCACTGTCACTAAGCGATCGTTTTTCTAAACGCTGTCTTAGTGTCTGTGATGCAGATCGGTAGCCGGTAATTTTTTTTAGGTTCGCCGCAGGTTTTTATAGCGTCAGGTACCCCAATATATTATCTAATAAAGGTTTAACCCCCTTGATCGCCCCCCAGGTAACCCTTTCACCCCCTATCACCACTGTCGCTAAGCAATTGTTTTTGTAAACGCTGTCTTAGTGTCGGTGATGCAGATCGTAGCCAGTAATTTTTTTTAGGTTCGCCGCATGTTTTTATAGCGTCAGGTACCCCAATATATTATCTAATAAAGGTTTAACCCCCTTGATCGCCCCCCAGGTAACCCTTTCACCCCCTGTCACCACTGTCACTAAGCGATCGTTTTTCTAAACGCTGTCTTAGTGTCTGTGATGCAGATCGGTAGCCGGTAATTTTTTTTAGGTTCGCCGCAGGTTTTTATAGCGTCAGGTACCCCAGTATATTATCTAATAAAGGTTTTAACCCCCTGATTGCCCCTAGTTAACCCTTTCACCAGTGATCACCATATAAGTGTTACGGGTGACGCTGGTTAGTTAGTTTGCTTTTTATAGTGTCAGGGCACCCGCCGTGTATATAACCCAATAAAGGTTTAACCCCCTGATCGCCCGGCGGGTGATAACAATTAGGTTTTAGCGTCAGAGAGGGTCTGAGTCACACCCCAGGCAGCGTCAGGTTAGTGCCAGTAACGCTAACACCCACGCGTGAAGCATACACCCCCCTTAGTGGTATAGTATCTGAACAGATCAATATCTGATCTGATCAGATCTATACTAGCGTCCCCAGCAGTTTAGGGTTCCCAAAAACGCAGTGTTAGCGGGATCAGCCCAGATACCTGCTGGCACCTGCGTTTTGCCCCTCCGTCCAGCCCAGGCCACCCAAGTGCAGTATCGATCGATCACTGTCACTTACAAAACAAAAACACACATAACTGCAGCGTTCGCAGAGACAGGCCTGATCCCTGCGACTCCAGTGCTGTAGGAGGTGATTTCACCACCACAGTGAAAAAAAAAAAAAGGAAATATGCCGAAGCATTGGGGCAGCAGGGGCGGAGGAGCGATTTTGCTCCTAATGCCGCGTACATACGGTCGAAATTCCGACGGAGGCTTGCCCGTGGAAAAGTCCGACCATGTGTGTGCGGCATAATAGGATTTTTATAACAGCTTACCTGTAAAATCCTTTTCTTGGAGTACATCACGGGACACAGAGCGACATAGTCATTACTAATGGGTTATATAGATACCGTCAGGTGCTGGCACTGGCAACTTCCAAAACCGGAAGTACCCTCCCCTATATAAGCCCCTCCCATCCGGGAGCACCTCAGTTTTGTAGCAAAGCAATAAGTGTCCCCAAAGAGGGGCGGGAGCTCTGTGTCCCGTGATGTACTCCAAGAAAAGGATTTTACAGGTAAGCTGTTATAAAAATCCTATTTTCTTTCTCGTACATCACGGGACACAGAGCGACATAGTCATTACTAATGGGATGTCCTAAAGCAATGCCCAATGAGGGGGGGGATACACCATATATAAGCTGAGCGCTATCAGACATGAGGATCTTTTGCGGCCTGCAACACACTGCGCCCAAAGGCGACATCCTCCTGACTTCTAACGTCCACCTGGTAGAACCTAGTAAACGTGTGTACTGAAGACCATGTTGTGGCCTTACAGATTTGAGCCAGGGAGGCCTGGTGATGCACTGCCCATGAAGTTCCAACTGCTCTCGTGGAGTGCGCTCTAACTTTGAACGGAGGCGGTCTCCTTCTCAAGCCATAGGCTTGTATTATGACCTGTCGAATCCACTTGGCTAAAGTAGATTTTGACGCTGCCTGACCCTCTCTGGGGCCTTCCGGCAGAATAACCAAAGTATCCGTTCTGCGAATCTGAGCAGTGGCCTTTAGATAAGCTTTAACTGCTCTTACTACATCCAAAGAATGCAATAACTTTTCCTCTACCGAAGTAGGTTTGGGGAAAAAAGAAGGAAGAACCACATCTTGGTTCAAATGAAACCTCGATACCACCTTAGGAAGAAAGGCTGGATGAGGACGTAACACTACTCTATCCTTATGGATAACCAGATATGGCTCCTTACAGGACATAGCTGCTAATTCCGACACTCTTTTAGCCGAACAAATGGCTACTAGAAAAATCAATTTCCTGGTGAGAAGCACCAAAGAAATATGATGTAATGGTTCAAATGGTTGTTTCTGTAGAACCGACAGAACCAAGTTTAGATCCCATGGACATATGGGAATATTAACCGGAGGACTAATACGCATCACTCCTTGTATAAAGGCTTTGACTAGTGAATGCGAAGCCAAGGGCCTTTGAAAAAATATTGACAAGGCCGAAATCTGACCCTTGATAGTACTCAAGGCAAGCTTCCTATCTACAGCCCACTGTAGGAAGTCCAGAATCCTACCTATTACGTACTTATGTGGATGCCATTTCTTGGCCTCACACCACGCGATGTACGCCTTCCAGATTCTATAGTAGATCTGCCTGGATACCGGCTTCCTGGCATTGATCATGGTAGATACCACAGGATTAGAGAGCCCTCTCTTTTTTAGAATGTGGGCTTCAATAGCCAGGCCGTCAAACCTAGGGCTGGTAAGGAAGGGTGGTATATTGGTCCTTGCGAAAGCAGGTCCGGACGACGTGGGAGAGACCAAGGACTCCCCACTGACATTTTACAATCTCCGTGTACCACGCTCTTCGGGGCCACGCTGGAGCCACCAGAATCACTGGTTCCTTTTCTACCCTGATTCTGTGGAGTCATCGAGGTAACCATTGTGGCGGTGTGAATGCATATATCAGCTTGAACTGATCCCAAGGGAACACTAGGGCATCCGAGCCGCAAGCTAGGGGATCCCTTGTCCGAGAGACAAACCTGTCCACCTTTGCGTTGAATCTGGATGCTAGAAGATCTACATCCGATGTTCCCCACCGCTGACATATTGTCCAGAAAACCTCGGGGTGAAGGGACCCTTCCTCTGGGCATAATTGCTGGCGACTTAGAAAGTCCGCCTTCCAATTCTCCACTCCTGGAATAAATACCGCAGATATGGCTGGGACATATCTTTCTGCCCATTTCAGGATGTAATTTACTTCCCTCTGGGCTGCACGACTCCTGGTGCCCCCCTGATGATTGATATATGCCACTGCTGTGGCATTGTCTGATTGAATTCTGACAGGGGACCCTTGGAGTTTGGATGTCCATGCTACTAGGGCATACCGGGCTGCTCGTATCTCTAAGAGATTGATGGGCAGGGCCTTTTCTGCATCCGACCATCTGCCCTGGAGAGACCATTGCTCCAGTACTGCTCCCCAGCCTATAAGGCTGGCATCTGTAGTGACCACCTTCCAAGAAATCGGACTGAAGGATTTCCTTTTTTCCAGATTCTGGGGAACCAACCACCAACGGAGGCTCTTGCGAACGGAAGGGGACAAGGACATTGTAAGTCTAGGGCCTGAACTTTTTTGTTCCAGGCTGACAGTATGGCCCCTTGCAAATTCCTTGAATGGAATTGACCGTAGGGTACTGCTTCGAATGATGCCACCATCTTTCCCAGCAGCCTCATATACAGGCGTATGGACGGCTGTCTTTTTTGTACCCACTAAGTGGATCAAATCTTTCAAAGACAACACCTTTCCTCGAGGCAAGAATATTTTTCTCTGGCCTGAATCCAACCTTAGCCCCAAGTATTCCAGACTTTTGACTGGTTTTTAGGGGTGACTTGTCTCGGTTGATAATCCAACCGTGAGATTCCAGATACTTGATTGTCTTGTGAACGACCACGTCTAGTTTTTTCACTGAGTGGTCTATCAGCAACAAGTCATCTAGATATGCCATTATTACACCTTGTGTTCTTAGATTGGCCAATAAAGGGCCAGAATTTTTGTAAACACTCGTGGTGCTGTGGCCGAACCGAAGGGTAAGGCTCTGAACTGAAAATGGCGCCCTTCTACTGCAAAGCGTAGAAATTTTTGGTGGACTGGAAAGATGGGAATGCGCAAATAAGCATCTTTGATGTCGATCGCGGCTAACCAATCCTCCCCTTGTAGGGCAGTGGCCACCAATCGGATTGACTCCATTGGAAAGTCCTGATATACAGGAATTTGTATAGCCCTTTTAGAATTAATATGGGCCTCCCGTCCGCGTTTGCTTCGGGACTGTAAAGAGGTTTGAGTAAAACCCGAACCCTCATTCTTCCAGGGGAACCTCCATAATTACTCCTTGGAGCAATAGTTGTTCTAGTGCCAACAGGAGGGACTCTCTCTTCCGGGGATCCCTTGGCACGTTTGACCTCAAAAATGGGAAGGAGGAGAGTCTTTTAACTCCAAACTGTATCCCAAACATACTGCGGAGAGCACCTATCTGTCTTGATCGTGTCCCGCCAGGTCTCTTGCGAACAACTGGAGTCCTCCCCCCACCCGACTGAGTGGGGGCTTCAATGAATTTAACTTTGGGGGAGGTTTTGTACCTCCCCTGACCCAGGGTTTCTCATTACCCTGCTATTGTCCCTGTTTTTTACCCCCGGGAATTGACCGAGGAGGCCGTCGGAACTGTTACACAGCCGATGCCCCAGGGACTGGAGAAGCAGGCCTCTTAAAGAGGGACCTCTAACTCTGTTTTTAACCGGCAAGAGCGTATTTTTACCGCTGGAAATTTTCTGGATATATTTGTCCAGGTTTTCCCTGAATAAGCGTTCACCATGAAATGGGACGCTAACCAGCCATTCTTTACAGGGAGCTTCAGCAGACCAGTTTTTGAGCCATAGGAGCCTACGCATATGTACTATAGCCAGCGTAAGGCGGGAGGCCTGATGGACTGAATCCTTTATGGCGTCAACCGCAAAGCCTAAGGCTCTAGGTAGATCAGCTAGGGCAAAGCCTGCTGATCTGTCAAGTCCCTCAAGACCTGTTTCAACTGATCCTTCACTGCTTAGCAGACGCCAATAGCTGCTACTGCTGGTTGTGTCACCAAGCAGATTTTCATAAGGACTCCAATCTTTTATCTATTGGGTTCTTGAACATTTGGACATTATCCACTGGACATGTCAGTGATTTATACATACAAGTGATGGCTGCGTCCACTGTAGGGACCTTCCATTTTTTTTTTTTTTTTTTGATGAACTTATCCTCCATGGGATAGACCACCGGAAATCTCTTGGGGGAATAAATATTTTCTCAGGACGTTCCCAATCCTGGTAAATGAGCCCTTTCAGTAAAGGGTGAAGTGGAAAAGAACAGACAGTCTGGGGGCTTCTAGCGACCCCAACGAGGATACAGTAGTGGTTGATGGTTCCGCAAGGTGCATTTTTAAATGCTGATCGGACCATGTTAGTCAGAGACTGAACCCATAATCTTTCAGCTTGAGATGCTGAGAAAAGGTTCCCCCACTGTTGATTCCTCTATAACAGAATCAACCTCATCCTGATCCCCTTCAGGCAGGTCGATCCCTGTATGGGACTGTTGCTCTGCTAACAGGCACTCTGAAGGAGGAGACGGAGATCGGGCGTGCTTTCCCTGACAGGGAGGCAGCGATAAATGTTGACAATCTCTCTCTAATCCTCCCAGAGCTGAGGAAAAAACCTCCTCTGTTACATACACAGGAGCAGGTGAACTGAGGACAGCCACAGTACCAAGTACCCCTGCGGGGTCTCTACGGTCACTTACCTCTGAACTTCAGGGGAGACTGGTGCAGCAGAAGTATGCCCAAGATCCTCCGAGCCCGATGAGACCCCCTTCGCTTCCTGGAAGATTCAGTTCCGGAGCTTCTGGACGGCATATTCCTAAGCCTAAAGCTGAGGTATTCCAGCCGTAATACACCACTTTTACTGAGAATAGTCTAGCACAATTGCTGCTATATCACAGTTGGTGTCTACTAATGTGCCTTTCTAGGGGATGCCTGTATCAACCGCTTGCTGTATGCCCTTTTTTAAATGTTGCCAGCTCTGTCTCTGTACTTCATAGCCAGCTCACCACACAAAACTGTGGTTTTTACATGCTGGGACGCCCGCACATGCGCAGAAGCGCTGCGGCGCACAGAGCGTCATCCCCCAGGCTCCGCCCCCTTTCCTGGCTCACCTCTATATATAGAGGCGCGTGCACGCGCACGCGCGCGGCCACGTGCGCCTTCGGCGCTAATTTTGAAAAATGGAGACTAGGGACAAGAGCCAGGGCCCCTCTTTGCCGCAGGCCGGGGGATGGACGAGCATTGCAACATGGCAGAGGAAGCAGTTTCCCATAAGAGAACTCACCATCTGCCTGGACTTGCTCTGCTGAGAAGAAACTAGTCCACATGACAAGAAAACATTCCACAGCGGCCTCTAGTGGACAAACACAGGTACCGCAGTCTAATATCTTAAATATATATATAAAAAAAAAATTTTTCTTGACCACCATTAAAAATTATTACATATTTTAGTAGTTACAGGCATGCACAGAATTTTGCGGGAATACCATTAGGTAACAGACAGAAAGACAAATTAGGCTTGGGGGTCCCCCAAAAGAACCAAGTTCCTGGGGGCCCCCACTTACCTGTTCCCCGCCGCAGGACTTTGTTTGGTCCACAAAAGCCCAAACTTCACCTATCACGGCAGGCATTGTAATCAAACCTTCAGGGACCGGGTTCCCAAGGATTCCACTCCCCTGGACCTGTATAGCACCCTGCACAGAAAACATCTTGGTCGTGGGTATGACCAGAGCTCTGGATCCCAGGGTCCAGCTCTCCTAAGAGAAGCATTACAGGCAAAACCTTGCTCTTCTCTGCAAGGCCCGGGTACCGACCGTTTAGCTATGAAGCTTTTTTGGTCGGATCCGGAATAGCTTACTGAGGCCCAAAAGAACCTGTACGCAAGCTCAGTGAAAAACACATGTTTCTTCTTGGCCAACACCTTAGACACTGGCAAAAAACTGAGGTGCTCCCGGATGGGAGGGGCTTATATAGGGGAGGGTACTTCCGGTTTTGGAAGTTGCCAGTGCCAGCACCTGACGGTATCTATATAACCCATTAGTAATGACTATGTCGCTCTGTGTCCCGTGATGTACGAGAAAGAAAACTTTTTTGCGGGAGGATGCCCCCATGCTTCGGCATATATAAATGGTGCGTGTATGCCCATCATTGGAAGTGGGTGGATGAAGGGCGGTATTCTAATGGTGGGCATACCCACCGATCAATCTCTTTTTTCGTTCAGCCAACTGGCTGCATGAAATAAAAAGATTACAATACATGTCCAACAAGGACCAGCAACGTACTGGTATGTTGCTGGACTTTGAATGTTTATACCAGAATGATGCCTGCGGGTTTAGGTATCATCTTGGTATCATTCTTTTCAGCCTGCGGCCGGCTTTCATGTAAAAGCAATCCTAGCGGCTAATAAGCCTCTGGACTGCTTTTACAAGTAGTGGGAGGGAATGCCCCCCCGGATATAAAAAGCGCCATTGGGAAATTGGGAAAGCATTTTATCACACCGATCTTGGTGTGGTCAGATGCTTTGAGGGCAGAGGAAAAATCTAGGGTCTAGAAGACCCCAGTTTTTTCAAAAAAAGAGTACCTGTCACTACCTATTGCTATCATAGGGGATATTTACATTCCCTGAGAAAACAATAAAAATGATAAAAAAAAAAAAAAATACTTGGAAGGAACAATTTAAAAATAAAATAAAAAAGCAAAATTAACAATAAAAAAAAAAAGAAAAAAAAAAAAACCACCCCTGTCCTGCCCTGCTCTTGCCCAATGGCGAACGCAAGCGTCGGTCTGGCGTCATATGTAAACAGCAATTGCACCATGCATGTGAGGTATCACCGCGAAGGTCAGATCGAGGGCAATCATTTTAGCAGTAGACCTCCTCTGTAAATCTACTGGGGTAACCTGTAAGGGCTTTTAAAGGCTTTTAAAAATGTACGTAGTTTGTCGCCAATGCGCGTTTGTGCGAAATTTTAAAGCATGTCGTGTTTGGTATCTATGTACTCGGCCTAAGATCATCTTTTTTATTTCATCAAACATTTGGGCAATATAGTGTGTTTTAGTGCATTAAAATTAAAAAAAGTGTATTTTTTAACCCAAAAAATGCGTTTGAAAAATCGCTGCGCAAATACTGTGTAGAAAAAAAAAATGCAACACCCACCATTTTAATCTGTAGGGCCTTTGCTTTAAAAATATATATAATGTTTGGGGGTTCAACATAATTTTCTTGCAAAAAAAAAAATGTTTTCATGTAAACAAAAAGTGTCAAAAAGGGCTTTGTCTTCAAGTGGTTAGAAGAGTGGATGTAAGCTTCCTAATGTTGTGTATAAAATGCCAGAACAGTTCAGAACCCCCCCAAATGACCCCATTTTGGAAAGTAGACACCCCAAGCTATATACTGAGAGGCATGTCGAGTCCATGGAATATTTTATATGTTGACACAAGTTGCGGAAAAACTACAATTTTTTTTTTTTTTTTTTTTGCACAAAGTTGTCACTAAATAATATATTGCTCAAACATGCCATGGGCATATGTGGAATTACACCCCAAAATACATTCTGTTGCTTCTCCTGAGTACGGGGATACCACATGTGTGAGACTTTTTGGGAGCCTAGCCACGTACGGGACCCCAAAAACCAAGCACCGCCTTCAGGCTTTCTAAGGGTGTCAATTTTTGATTTCACTTCTCACTGCCTATCACAGTTTCGGAGGCCATGGAATGCCCAGATAGCACAAAACCCCCCCAAATGACCCCATTTTGGAAAGTAGACACCCCAAGCTATTTGCTGAGAGGTATTGTGAGTATTTTGCAGATCTCGCTTTTTTGTCACAAAGTTTTGAAAATTGAAAAAAAAAAAATATATATATATATATATATATTTTCTTTCTTCATTTTCAAAAACAAATGAGAGCTGTAAAATACTCGCCATTCCTCTCAGCAAATAGCTTGGGGTGTCTATATTCCAAAATGGGGTCATTTGGGGGGGTTTTGTGCTATTTTGGCATTTTATGGCCTTCGAAACTGTGATAGGTAGTGAGGAGTGAAATCAAAAATTTGCGCCCTTAGAAATCCTGAAGGCGGTGCTTGGTTTCCGGGGTCCCGTACGCCGCTAGGCTCCCAAAAAGTCCCACACGTGGTATCCCCGTACTCAGGAGAAGCAGCAAAATGTATTTTGGGGTGTAATTCCACATATAACTATGGCATGTGTGAGCAATATATCATTTAGTGACAACTTTTTGTAATTTTTTCTTTTTTTTGTCATTATTCAATCACTTGGGACAAAAAAAATATATTCAATGGGCTCAACAGGCCTCTCAGCAATTTCCTTGGGGTGTCTACTTTCCAAAATGGGGTCATTTGGGGGGGTTTTGTACTGCCCTGTCATTTTAGCACCTCAAGAAATGAGATAGGCAGTCATAAATTTAAAGCTGTGTAAATTTCAGAAAATGTACCCTAGTTTGTAAACTCTATAACTTTTGCGCAAACCAATAAATATACGCTTATTGACATTTTTTTTACTAAAAACATGTGGCTGAATACATTTTGGCCTAAATGTATGACTACAATTGAGTTTATTCGATTTTTCTTATAACAAAAATTAGAAAATATCATCTTTTTTCAAAATTTTCGGTCTTTTTCCGTTTATATCGCAAAAAATAAAAATCGCAGAGGCAATCAAATACCATTAAAAGAAAGCTCTATTTGTGGGAAGAAAAGGACGCATATTTCGTTTGGGTACAACATTGCATGTCCGCACAATTTACAGTTAAAGCAGCGCAGTGCAAAATTCTGAATTCACCTCTGGTCCTTTAGCTACCAAATGGTCCGGGGCTTAAGTGGTTAATGAATAAAAGCTGGCCATTGTAAGCACCCTTGCTAGTGCTAAATTGTTTGTCTCATATCTGTATCTGATAAATTCTGCTAGAGAGCTTTTTGTTTTGAAAAACAGGCTTACTGGCTAGATCACAAGATAAAAATAAAAGGAAGTCTAAAAAAAGAAAATGAATGCAGCAATTATATCAAAGAAATATTAAATGTTTAGCTAAGTCCAAGTATAATATATCCACAGCTTTATCCAAGTTTTTGCTTGCTTCCTTATAAAAAGAAAGCAGACATAGTGGAAGAGAATTCCACCCTAGATTAAACAGAAGATGGAGTGGTCCCTAAGATGATTAAGAAAGGCTCTCAGGAGTGTTGTGGCAGGGAACACTGGTCCAGGTTATTGGTGTCAAGTGCCTAAGGGAAGAACACTGAGAATGACACCAGGGGTTGATTTAGTAAAACTGGAGAGTGCAAAATCTTGTGCAGCTGCATGGTAGCCAATCAGCTTTTAACTTCAGCTTGTTTAATTGAGCTTTGACCAAAAACAAAAACTGGAACCCCATGGCACGGTTAGAGGATCATAGGCTGTTAAGGTCCTTGGGGTCGTTGCACTGACCAACCATACTATATAAACAAGTGAGGTATAGACCACATGGGGTCTCCACAAATCGTTGCTGGAGTAGAAAAAGGGTTAATGCCACCTGTGATCAGGTCACTGTAAGGCTGCAGGGAGTCCAGAAGCATGTTTACAGGATCGTGGAGCATTGTGCATAGGTGAGGAAAAGTAACATGGCACGTGCACACTTAGGACCCCTTATGGTCAAAAACAAAGCAATTGAGCACCACAGGCTCCCTTGTACACAAAGGCAAAGCACCTGACTTACCACGTCTGAGGGTCTTGAGAGGCCCTGTGGTTCCCACAAAAGCACAACAGGGATGAAGAGGTAATAATATTGCTTCAACTGGTCTTTGCCCCCTCTAGTGGGCGCACACACACCAAAATGTCTTCAGATACAAAGTTCTACCACAAAAGTGCACTGAGGCCCTGGACCTGTAAGGCCAGGTTCACACATGTGAATTGGATGAGGGGGGGAGCAGATACAGGTATTTGCTCCACGGCGATCTACGCCATGTCCGGTCACCTCCCCCCCCCCCGGCTTTCTTCTGGGAGACACACAGGTCTAAGAAGACAGCAGGGACCAGTCAGAACATGTAGCGCGACTCGCGCATGCACAGTAGGGAAACAGGCTGTGAAGCTGCAAGGCTTTGTTTCCTGATTCCCTTACTTAAAATGCCGGCGCCTCCACCCGGAGCTGAGGGATGGGTCGGCTTCGGGTAAGGACATTGCGGGCGCCCTGGACAGGTAAGTGTCCTTATTTTTAAAGTCAGCAGCTGCAGTATTTGTAGCTGCTGACTTATAATTTTTTATTTTTTTGCAGGCGGAACTCCGCTTTAAAAAGTCAACACAAACATGTGATAACAAGGTCCATCTTCTGTCTTAATTTCACTGGGCTGCAACCCAATATTTAATACAAGAAGCACCCACTAGACATAATGATAACGTATTTGATGTTTTCAGTTCTTAAAATACCTACACTCTGCTTTGATAGCAGCACTGTTGATGGGCATGTATGGATGTCTTGCAGCATACTGTGGGCGGAAGATATCCCGGCATATCCGCCTAGCAATTCTGGTCAGCTTTGTAGTATGTAGATAAAATGCTTGTCGTGTTTTCATTGCAAATTTTGGGCTTCCGCCGGCTCTCATAGGGAGACCATGAGGACTCTATTATGTGGAAAGAGAAAATAAAATTGCTGAGACACGGGAGGGAAAAATATCTTTGTAAAGCCAACACAATATGAAACTCGATTCACAGTTTTTTTTTTCTCCATTTTTGGATAGAGTGCGGATAGTTTAAATTATAGGGATTTGGCTTTTGTCTGCATCATATTTGTCCCTCACTTTGTGTCCTGGTGATCACCATGACATTGCTGTGAGAAGACCTTTTTATTTCCCGATGGAGTGCATGTTCCCGACATATGCTGCTGAAGAATCCCCTAAAGGCTGAAGATAGTAACACTGGCTCCATGCTTCAAAAATTTGAACGGATAAGTTCACTTTTACAAAAAAATAAAATAATAATAATAATAATAATAATAAATGCATTTTTTTGCAGGTAAAAAAAAAAAACATTATTTTTTTTGGGGGGGGACCTGTAAAAGCATTGCACCCATGATCAGCAGATTGTGGGTGTAATTCCATGGTCCTGCAGACTGTCTGTGTAGCTCTCTGCCCATGCCTCAGTTACGGGCAGGCAGTTACACAATGACAGGAAGCTCAATGAACTACCTAAAGCGATCAGCTGCGTCTTAGTAGTGTATTGAGAACTACAAGCAGACAATTGCAAAAGCTGTTGGGACTCGTAGTTTTCCCATTCACAGGACATTGGGGGAGGGGGGCTGTGCATTTGCAAATGCAATTTGCATGTTACACCCTGAAAATGGGTGTAACATGTTACAAATCATGAACTTATTCTTTCAAAGACCCATTCATACCGTTTTGCACTGCACCCATTCATATACGTACTCCAAATTTATTTTTGAGAAATTGTATGTGTTCTAGTGCATTTGTACAAGTTTTATAATTCATGTAAAATGTACACAAAAATAGTGAAAGGCTTTTTTTAAAGTATGACAATGTATGTACAGTACAGCTGAGATATAGTTTCCTTTTCTCCCTTTTCCTACTTCGAGTTCATTGGGAGAATTGCAGATACCAAGAATGAAAGGATTGTATGATTTTTTTTTTTCTTTGGATACTTATTTTTTTTTTTTTATTATTATTATTAGTTGAACTAGACTTTTTTCAACCAGACTACCTTTGGGCAGCGCAACCCGAATGGTCCACCTTCTCCAAAGCCTGCAAGCTCACAATCACTAGACCACAGAGATCCAGTGTCTCTGAAAAGGACTGATATTCTACCAGCACCTACTACATTCCCTGAAAACTCTGATCGGGGAAAAAAGCCAAGAACCCAAATTGCCAATGTCCCATACATAACAAACCACACCCACTTAAGAAATGTATTGGCTTCAGAAAGAAACCCTTGCAAGAACACAAAGAGCATTTAAAGAAATTTGAGCTTTGCTTCAAATGCTGTGCTTCCACAGAACATCATGCTAAAGATTGTAAGCATACCATATAATGCGACCGTGATGATCACATGCTTCACCTATTTCAAGAAAGTTCCACTCCGTCTACAGGCAATCCTCACAAGGCAAAGCATGGCGGGGAGAGCACAGACCAACAGTGCCTCATACGCCAGTTTCCTCTACAACAGGGGTCTCAAACTGGTGGCCCTCCAGCTGTTGCAGAACTACAATTCCCATGAGGCATTGCAAGGCTAAACAGTTACAAGCATGACTCCCATAGGCAGAGGCATGATGGGACTTGTACTTCCGCAACAGCTGGAGGGCCGCAGGTTTGAGACCCCTGCTCTACAAGTATTGATGTCTGGAGAAGGACTACTTTGCCAAAATATGCTTTGTGTATGCTCCAACGGTCAACCTAAAAAAAGCTGCAAGACTCTATATTATTCTACATGATCAGAGTAACAGGTCTCTTGCACGTTCAAAGCCTTTTGACCTGTTAAACATAATAGGGGATTTGTCTATATATATCATATTATAAGATTCTGTGTTCGCTTTACTATATAGAATATTAAATATTGTTCTGTGTACCCAATTTTACTGTATCTAATAAAATGTATACATTTTTATGAGAAAAACAAATACCTTCTTAAGCCTTTAAAGTCTCACCCCATAGGGAAAGACTAATTCTTAGAAAAGATTGCAATATAAGGATGTGGCACTCCAAAGACATGCCGGTTATGTTAATTGGCTCCAGTATAAATTGGCCCTAGTATGTGTCTGTAGGAATGTGAGTTAGGGACCTTAGACTGTAAGCTCCTTTAGGGCAGGGACTGATGTGAAATGCACACTAAATTGTGAGCACTATATAAATACCTATATTATAATATAATAAACATTTCTCAAGTCAATAAAAATATTTGTAAAGGTTTGGGCAAGCACACAAACAAAAATATATACTTTTACAGCCTTCTGTTATACCACATTTGTGTGAAAAAATAAGCTGAGCTTTGGATTTTGAATTTACATAGTTACATAGTTAGTCAGGTTGAAAAAAGACAAAGTCCATCCAGTTCAACCATAAAAAAATAAATAAAATAAAAAATATCGTACAATCCCATATACCCAATTCTATACCCACAGTTGATCCAGAGGAAGGCAAAAACCCCAGCAGAGCATGATCCAATTTGCTACAGCAGGGAAAAAAATTCCTTCCTGATGCCCCGAGAGGCAATCAGATATTCCCCGGATCAACTTTACCTATAAATGTCAGTACTCAGTTATATTATGTACATTTAGGAAAAAGTCCAGGCCTTTCTTAAAGCAATCTACTGAGCTGGCCAGAACCACCTCTGCAGGGAGTCTATTCCACATTTTCACAGCTCTTACTGTGAAGAAACCTTTCCGTATTTGCAGATGAAATGGTTCTTCAAAACACCAAGATTATTTTTAAACCTACTTAAGATGTACATTAACCTACCATATTATTACGATTTGGACCCGGCCTCTCACCGTCCAGTCTGGTTGGCATCTTCAAACCACCATACTTTTTCCAGTATGCCCAACATGATGCACATAATCGGCACTGCATATTTGGAGGTCCCCAAGAATACCACTGGTAGGACTGTGTTGCTGTGTAAAGTTATTAAAAAAAAAAAAAAACACACAACTTTTTAAATGCATACAATTTGCACTCAGGCTGAGCAATAAAGACAACTAGAACTAGTTAAAAAACAGAAATAAAAAATAAAAAAAATAAATAAAAACTAGGGTTGCACTGATACCATTTTTTTTTATTGGTGAGTACGAGTACCGATACTTTCGGTCAAGTACTCGCCAATACCAATACTTTGCGGTGCGATTTGCATTAAAAAAAAGCAAAAATTGCACTGCAGAATCGCATGCGTTTTCCCCCACTGCTCCTGTGTATAGAAAGAGAAAACTGCCATTTAATGGGCAGTTTATTAAAAATGTTAGAACTCACAGTACATATATGGCTATTTGCAAAATCTTCATAGGTGTTTCAGCCCCACCGATGATAGCAAATCACGGGCAGCTGGAGGTGCTCACATGGCTGGAGAAAAAAGTTCCGGGACCCCGTGGGTATAGGGTGGAAGTGATGTCAGCTTGGGGGTGCACCGCCTCTACATCTCCAGTGGTCGTGATTTGCTATCATCGGCAGGATGGGGCAACCTATGAAGATTTTGCATTTGGCCAGATATGTACTGTGAGGTCGAACATTTTTAATAAACTGCCCACTAGATAGCGCTTTTCCCTTCTTATACACACACACACACACACACACACACACGGGAACAGTGGGGGAAAACGCATGCGGCTCAGACAGGAATTATTGTATGCGATTCTTTGCCGTGCTATTTGCGCCCATTCATTTAGTATTGACGCAAATCGCAATGTAAAGTATCTGTTTCGGCATCAGGAGCATTTGCACGAGTACCCATACTCACGCAAATGCTTGGTATAGGCATTAACAGCGATACCGGTATCAGTGCATCCCCTAAAAAATTTAAATTAAATACAAGTTGAAAAAGATAAAAATTACAAGAAAACTTTTTACTAGAAAAGTCTAATATTCCATTTTACAGTAAACATGCAAATCTCAGCAACAATACTTTTATTTTTTTAACCAACTGGGTTCACCAAGTTAAAATAGAATTCAGGCTATTTATCTCCAAAGCAGTCAATTCAATACAAAAAGCCTGATTTACAAATACATAAAATATTTATGTTTTGCGATATTTAGCACTTAAATTTTGTGTCCTTTTTTACGTTGTTTTAATCCCCCAAAAAATTCACAGGCTAGCATTGCACCGGAGGAAGAGATTGTTCTGTGAAGCAGTAATATTATAAAACTACGAAAACATTCTTAAGCCCCGTACACACGGTCAGACTTTTGGCCAACAAACTTCATTTTGAGCAAGTTGGACCAACAATCTGACCGTGTGTACGCTCCATCGGACAAACTTTTTTTGCTTTTTTCTTGTTTTCATCGGACAAAAGTTGGGTCTGCAAACGGACAAACTTTTGCACAACAAAAGTCAGATGGAGCAAAGTCCGTGTGTACAGAAAACCATAGGACTTTTGTCTGATGGACAAAAACAACTGATATTAAAATCAACCAACAATAGCAGAAGTTGACCAAAGGGTGGCGGTAAAGAGCAGAAAAACCACGTGATGTTGCAAAAAGTTTTGGGAAAGTTTGCAGAAAGGTCCGAGCGTGTGTATGCTATGGGTGTTCCCGACCAACTCCGTTCGGACAAAAAACCACGGAAAAGTCCGATAGAAGTCTGACCGTGTGTACGAGGCTATAAGCATGAAGGTAAAAAAACCTGTGCGCAGTAGCCCCCCAGCTCCACCCAATTCTTACCTAAGACCGATCTCGATCCAGGGATGTCCACGAGAGCCTTGGCTGTCTGGGGACTCGCACTCCTGATTGGCTGTTGGCAGCAGCGGGAGCCATCAATCACAGCCAGTGAGCCAATCAGAAGACAAAGGGCGCGGAGTCGAGCCATGGCTCTATGTGTGAATGGACACAAGCTGCTTAATGTGGGGGCACCTAGAAAGAGGAAAGGGCCAGGGGTGCAGGTGAGGGACCCAAGAAAAGGAGGATCCAAGCTGCTCTGTGCAAAACCATTACACAGAGCAGGTAAGTACAACATGTTTATTTAGAAAAAAACAAAAACCAAGACTTTAATTTCACTTTATGGTTAGCTGTGTGTAGTAAAGGCTCTGCAACAGAACAGGTTTATTTTAGTAAAGTGAGTGTACTGAGGTTTGTACCATCTGATACATACTCGCTTTGTGGCACAGTCATTAAAGCGGAGGTCCACACAAAAATGGAACCTCCGCTTTTCGGAAACCCTCCCCCCCTCCTTTGTCACATTTGGCACCTTTCAGGGGGAGGGGAGCTTTCTTCTTTGAAACACACAGGTCCCAGAAGATAGCAGGGACCAGTTAGGACGCGTTGCTCAACTCGCGCATGCGCAGTAGGGAACCGGGAAGTGAAGCCGCAACGCTTAATTTCCTGATTCCCTCACGGAGGATGGCGGCGGGGGCAGCCGAGAGATTGCTCGGCTTCAGCTGCCGACAACGTGGGCTCTCTGGACAGGTAAGTGTCCATTTATTAAAAGTCAGCAGCTGCAGTATTTGTAGCTGCTGGCTTTTAATATTTTTATTTTTTTAGGCGGACCTCCGCTTTAAAGCATATGGCCTTTTAAGGCCCTCCCACTATTGATGCAATCTGACCACACCCACAGTGTTGGCATGGCGCTGCTATATTGACACACACCATTTTTCTTGGGGGGGTGCAAACAAAATTTCCAGCCTCGGGTGCCATATGTGTTAGCTACACCACTGACTGTTGGTAAACTCAAAGGAAATAATTTGACAGTAATGTCACATTGGCAAATGTCCATAAAAGGCTTGTTTCAGGAGAAAGTATTTTCTTCTGAAGTTCAGTGAACAAGAATAAAAACCAAGGTGCATTGGACAGGGCAAAACATAATTTAATGGAGAGAACATTTAAAATGTTACTAAACCCAGTAGCCTGCATTCACTATATCTGGTATCCCACAGTACACAGAACACAGAAATGCAATTATTTTAGTAAATATAAACGGCTAAATACCTTTTCTCTTTAGCAGTATATAGCAGTCATATGACTTCTATCAGTGTCCGGTCGAGCACTGGTTAAAAGGGGTTGTAAAGAAATATTTATTTTTTAAATAACAAACATGTTATACTTACCTCCACTGTGCAGCTCGTTTTGCACAGAGTGGCCCTGAACGGCATCTTCTGGGGTCCCTCGGCGGCTGTCTCGGGTTCTCCTCGCAAGAAATCACCACCTTCATGCGAGCGAGCGAGCATGGTGATGAGTTCTTGCGGGCGTGCTCCCGTGATACAGCCAGCGGCTATTGCCGCTCACTGGATCACTCGGCCCCACCCCCCCCCGGCGCGCTGCGTCATTGGATGTGATTGACAGCAGCGCGAGCCTATGGCTGCGCTGCTTTCAATCCATCCAGTGTAGCCAATCAACAGCCAGGCAGAGAAAAGAGCAGGATGTCGTGGGCGAGCGCGGGACTTTCGAGGGCTCAGGTAAGTAAAACGGGGGCTCGGGGGGGGGGGCGGTATTGTCGGATGTTTTTTCACCTTAATGCATAGGATGCATTAAGGTGAAAAAACTTTTTCCTTTACAACCCCTTTAAGCCCTGGCTCACATTGATGTGATTTGGCAAGCGATTTGACATGTCAAATCGCATTCCAAATCGGCAGGAATTGCCGGCAACGTCCAAAGATTTCCAAAAGTAGTTTCTGTACTACCTTTGGCGATTTCAGGTGTGATTTCCATTGACATCTGTGCAGAAACCTAGCCTCTTGCCTACCGACTATGGGCCCTGGCTTTCAAAGGAACACTACTCTTTTGGAGGTGGTTGCCTGGGGACTCTTGGAGTGGTCTTGCTTCTGATTCGAGTTCGTGCCTCCCCAGAACACACAGACTCAGAGTCTAGGCCCAGGATCCTGCTTAAGGACCAGCCGCCGCAGTTGTACTGCGGCAATGTGGCTCGATCCCGCGAATCGTGTTCATTGTACGTCAGCTCGTACATGGCGATTTGTGGGGGCGTGCCAGCTGGCGAGCCGATGAGCACTCTGGAAGCACTCAAGCGGAGTGTGGGACGGTTGCATCACAGTGAGGAACCACACAAGAAATCCCAGGCACAGAGGTAGTTAAACCATTTTTGATACAATTTGGCAATGGCGTGCCCCTGTATCAAGGTCAGAACCTAGACAGATAAAACACCTTACACCAGAAACCGCAATTGACAGCCTGCGACCCTGTAAGGGATGGGAATAAAATGTGTGTTGGAGGTCAAGAAAAAGCCTGAGGGTTAAGCAAGGGAGGCCATATCATGGCAGAATGGGGTAGTTGGGTCCAGGTTGTGTAAATAGAAAAACAAACAAGGCGCCTCTAAGTGCAGAAGTATAAAACTTTTAATATCCCCTAAAAGGGTTAAAAACACTTACAAGATGGTGGATGAAACAGGCATGTAGCAGGTAAGTGCATCCAGGAGATGTTCCAGTAGCAGGGCAGTCCCAGTCTGTGATGGTAAAGCTTCCAGGGAAGTCCACGAGATAACAGCTAATTTGTGCTGTGAATGTTCAGAGGACACAGTAACGCTGGAGCCTGGGGATGGCGTCAGAGGAAGCGAGACAGAAACCAGCATGGAACACAAACAGGAAGTGGACAGGAAGTGTGTCAGAGGCGGGACGCGTTTCGGAACAGCTCATTGGTTCCTTCCTCAGCCAGTAACGATGGTTCCATAGGGGCTAGACTTCTTATAGTCTATGTGTTGTAATGGGGGCGGGACTTGTGGACAGCAATCGAATAAAAAGCACCACAGTGTTTTAGCAGCAGAACGCTGCTAAAATGACTATACACTGTTTACACACACAGATATAAATAAAAACAACAATAGGAGGACCATTGCTAGACAGCATAATAGGACAGAATCTGTATACTACTTTTTGCTCAGTCTGCATACTCATTTTTTGTATGACATAAATATTCAACAATCTATTTTTGACGAAAAAAATTGATGTTGAATATTTATGTTTATTTATATCTGTGTGTGTAAACAGTGTATAGTCATTTGGCAGCATTTTGCTGCTAAAACACTGGTGCTTTTTATTTGATTGCCATCCACAAGTCTCGCCCCCATTACAACACATAGATTATAAGAAGTCTAGCCCTTATGGAACCATCGTCATTGGCTGAAGAAGGAACCAATGAGCTGTTCCAAAACGCGTCCCGCCTCTATGACACACTTCCTGTCCACTTCCTGTTTGTGTTCCATGCTGGTTTCTGTCTCGTTTCCTCTGACGTCATCCCCAGGCTCCAGCGTTACTGTGTCCTCTGAACATTCACAGCACAAATTAGCTGTTATCTCGTAGACTTCCCTGGAAGCTTTACCATCACAGACTGGGACTGCCCTGCTACTGGAACATCTCCTGGATGCACTTACCTGCTACATGCCTGTTTCATCCACTATCTTGTGTAGCGTTACCTTCGGCTAAGAGGGCCGCAGATTTAGTTTGGGCCCTGAAGACAGCTCCGCCAACCCCCGGCAATTTACTTGACCCACTCTGACACAGTTAGTCTAGGGTAATATATATATCTTATGCTCAATGGTTAAATTCAGACACCAGTGCAATGATAGAAGAATAACGAGTTGATTTTTATTGCCAGCAGAAAGTAAACAGTTGTAACAAATCACATAAATCTGCAGAGCCCTGCAGCAATAGACACACTATAACTAGTAAGATATGGCGCACACGCGCCACGTGTAACAGTACTTCACTATGCGCCTTATGGCGCAGCAACTAAATAAACTATCTGGTCGGCCAGGCCTGACCCTATAACTCAGTCTCTAGGGGATGAATTCTTTGCATGCAAGTCTTTAAACGGTGGTGCACATTTCAGGAACACATTTGTAATCCCAAGGGTAAAAGTGCCAACACAGAACACTCCACTAGAGATCCGTTTGACTCAGTTCTGCTATGGATCTCCAGTGGAGACTTAAATATGAACTGGTGGGCCACGGCAGTCTGTAGGCCTAACAATATGGTACAGTATATGGATTAAGCAGGTGCTCGCTCACCCCTCCGGACGCGATCCCAGTCCGGGAACTTCCACCTGCTGTGTCTCCACACACAGCGTCTGCAGCGGTCTGGTATCCGGCTCAGCAGCAGTTGAGGAAACCGAGTCAGATGCCACCCAGGCTCGCGATGGGGTGGAAGGCTCTTTTGGGTAGCAGTGCAAGGCCCCAGGCTTCAGGCCTTGCACCACAGTGGATCCGCACAGGAAGATCTCTCCACTGAAGTCTCGTGACCCAAAGAGGCCGAGCGCAGCCTCGCCTCCTCCTTATATAACCCCACCCATGAGTCTCTGGGGTGGAAACATTGCATCCTGGATGCCGACTGGGGTTCTGGGTAAGGTAGTCGTGAGAGTCTTAAAGGAGACCCCGCTACACACTCCCCCCACTTAAACTCTTTGGTCCCCAAAGATAATTCTAACATACACTGCGTACAACCCTAGACAACGTTGCGTATGATGTCGGCATAGGGAATTCCCACCAAATCAGAGGGGTTGAATTCCTTTGCCCACAGGTCACACTATCATGAGTGGCCTGCCTAACTGTGCCAGAGAGTGAGTGGGGGTTGCCCTCCACCAAATGAACAGTGGAGAGATCCGGATTCTCTGCACTCCTCCTGGCAGTGACCACAAAATCTTCTGAGCTCTTCCCCATTTGTGGGTAGGTCAACTTTTTGGGAGGCCTTATGACTCTTCTAGCACTTTGCTCTCTTGGGGTTTCTGGCTCTGGCGCCACAGGCTCTTCTTCCGTAGCAGGTTCGGGCAACACGGCGGGCTCTGGAACATCTGCTTCAGGGGCCGAAGGATACATAGTCTCCAGGGTCCTCCTCTGAGCAAGTGTCCCAGACATCTTCCCAGTAATCTGATGAAGGACTAGATGGGATGAACTCAGTGGCTTCTGCATTCAGTGTTCCATCTACAGTGTCTTTAGTGGTTGGAAGATCTATAGCAGAAGTTCTTGGAGTTGGGGAAGGCCACAGCCAGTCAAGTTCTCTTCCTTCATCTCCACTAAGTTCAGAAGCCTCTCCATCTTCAGCCCGAGAGGTCTGGGACCGAGTGTTTGGCCTGGGAGTATCCAGAATAGAGACTGGTTCAGGGGAGTCCCTCACTGGAGGTATCCTGACTGCTTCAGCAAGTGGGAGCAGGTGGTTTAGATGCCACGTCTTCAGTGGTCCTACCTTCCCTTCTGGCTTCAACTTGTAAACAGGCAGGCCCGGCAGCTTCCTACAGACGACATAGGGTTCAGATCTCCATCTGTCTGCAAGTTTGTGTTTTCCAGGGACCCCCAGATTGCGTAGCAGTACTCAGTCCCCGGGCTGCAGGTCTTGCACCCGGACCTTTAGATCGAAGTTTCTTTTGTTTCGAGCTCCCCTTTGATCTGAGGCCGCTTGAGCTTGTTCATAGGCTACTTTCAGGCTGTGTCTGAGCCTGTCCACATATCCTTTGTGGGAGGTGGCTGAGGAATGGTCTAAGGAGGTGCCAAAAGCCAGGTCCACAGGTAACCTTGCTTCTCTCCCAAACATGAGTCGATAGGGGGAGTAGCCTGTAGCATCACTTGTGGTGCAGTTGTAAGCGTGTACTATAGCTGCTATGCGTTTGCTCCAATGTTGTTTCTTTTCACTATCCAGAGTTCCCAACATGTTGAGCAGGGTTCGGTTAAACCTCTCCGGCTGAGCATCTCCCTGTGGGTGGTAAGGTGTGGTTCGGGTTTTCTTGATACCCAAAGAGTCTAACAGTTTCTTGATCAATCGACTCTCAAAGTCCCTTCCTTGGTCTGAATGGAGTCGCTGTGGTAGCCCATAATGGACAAAATACTTCTCCATAAGTACCTTGGCCACTGTGGAAGCCTTCTGGTCTTTGGTTGGGAAAGCTTGGGCATACCGGGTGAAATGATCGGTTATCACCAGAACATTTCCTAGTCCACTCAGGTCGGGTTCGAGGCAGAGAAAATCAATACATACCAGATCCATTGGGCCTTGACTTTGTAGATGGCCCATTGGGGCAGCTTGATGGGGTAAAGTCTTCCTCTGGATGCAGCGTGCACATGAATGGCAGTACTCTTCTACTTATGCCCTCATGCAGGGCCAATAGAACCGACTTCTGACGAGTTGAAAGGTCCTTTCCGCCCCTAGGTGGCCGTGATTGTCATGTAGGGCAATCAGAACAGTCTCTCGATGTTTTTCTGGAAGGAACAATTGCCATTTATCTTCCAGGTCATCAGAGGGGCCCCTTCTGTAGACCACTCCCTGATGCACCTGCAACCTGTCCCACTCTTTCCTCAACAGGCGAGCTTCCTTTGAGGAGTGGCGCAGGAGTATGTTTGGATCCTGATTCTCCAGGGCTTCCAGAACCAATTTCCCCATGGGGTCTTTTAATTGGTCGCATCTCAGCTCCTTCTTGGACAGTTTCGGCAGATTGTCTTCCTCCAGTTGGGTTACTCCACAGTATTGTTTGGGGACTCCTACCATGGTAACTCCTATCTCTTCTGCCCTCGAGCCTCCTCTGGCTTGTAATTCAGCCCCGTGACAAAGGGCCCGCACCCCGTCGGGTGCCACTTGAGTCCAGTCTTCTGTGTCACTGGTGGGGGCATGAGATCTCCTGGATAGAGCGTCTGCATCTCGATTTCCAGCCCCTGGCCTGTACTTTAGGCTGAAATTGAATCCAGATAGTGCAGCCAGCCACCTGTGTCCAGTGGCGTCCAGCTTTGCTGTGGTTAAAAGGTAGGTAAGGGGGTTGTTGTCGGTCTTCACAGTGAACTCCGCCCCATACAGGTAGTCTTTAAGCTTGTCTACTACCGCCCACTTGAGGGCCAGGAACTCCAGCTTGTGAGTGGGGTAGTTCTTTTCAGAGGGGGTCAGGCTCCTGCTCACGTAGGCAACAGGCCGCAGTTGTCCTTCGTGTTCTTGGTAAAGTACTCCTCCCAGACCGTCATGACTAGCATTTACATGTAGTTCATAGGGTTTGGTTGGGTCTGCGTAGGCCAAGACTGGGGCAGTGGTTAGGCTCTTCTTCAACGCCTGGAAGGTCTGTTCACACTTCTGGTTCCACTGATCTCTGACCGACTCTCCCGGCTTCCTGGGCCCTGAGTCGTCCTCTTCCCCCTCGGTCTTGAGTAGTTCATTCAATGGTCTGGCAATTCGGGCGAATCCTTCCACAAACCTCCTGTAATAGGAGCAGAACCCCAAAAAGGATCTGAGTTCTGTTACTGTGGTGGGTCGTGGCCAGGAGGTAACTGCCTCCAATTTCTCAGGGTCTGTGGCCACTCCTTCTTTAGACACTATGTGCCCCAGATAGTTCACAGAAGACTGGTAGAACCGACACTTCTCAGGCGAAAGCTTGAGTCCCTCCTCACCGAGTCTTCTCAACACTTTTTCCAGCCTCTCTTCGTGTTCTTCCAGGGTTCTCCCAAAGACAATGACATCGTCCAGGTATACAAGGACTTCAATAAGATTCATGTCTCCTACAGTCTTCTACATGAGACGTTGGAAGGTAGCAGGAGCTCCAGACAGTCCCTGAGGCATTCGATCAAACTCGAAGAACCCCACTGGGGTTATGAAGGCTGTCTTCTCCTTGTCTTCCGGGTGCATAGGGATCTGGTAGTATCCACTCTTAAAGATCCATAACGCTGAACCACTTGGCTCCAGACAGACTCTGTAAAGCGTCCTCTATCCTCGGAGTGGTGTACTGGTCGGGGATGGTTCTCCTGTAGAGAGTCCTGTAGTCTATACATAGCCTCAACAACCCATTCTTCTTCCTGACCACCACTATCGGGGAGGCATAGGGGCTTCTAGACTCCCGGCTCACACCAGTCCTCTTGAGTTCTGCGAGTTGTTCCCTTAGATCCTCCAGATCTGCTAGTGGGACCCGCCTGACCCTTTCTCTGAAGGGCTTGTCTTCTTGGAGGTGGATTCGATGGGTGGCACTCCTTGCACACCCCACATCTAACTCATCTTTGGAGAAGATCTTCTCCCATCTGGTCAACTGGGCCTTGGCTCTCTCTTTCCAAGCCCTGGGCAGATTCGGGTTTTCCATGGACAGCTTCTTTCAAACATCTCCTCCTTCACCCGTCCCCTTGACTTCTGACAGGGTAACCGGGGCAGCAGGGCTCACCTGGCCCAGCAGCATTCTGGCTGGGAACTCCATGGGGTCACCTGTAGTGTTCCTAACACTCACCGGAACTCTACAATGGGCCTTCTTCAGGGCCTTCAGCGGAATCACTTCTGGTATCACTTCCAGACCTGAGAACTCTCCCCTTGGGTCGGACTCCAGCACGACAAAGGGTCCAGGCTGCTCCCAAGTAAGCTTCACAGTGGCTCTGAGACAGGTTACTTCGCCGGGCTGCAACACTACCCCTTCTCTTCCAAGTCTCCACACCTTCCCTATCCCCTCTCCAGGGGTCTTCTGCTCTAGGACCAGCTGTTGGTAGGCCGTCTTCAGCATGGGGTGGATCTTGGTGGCCGCTTGCCCCTTCTCTTTCACTAGAGGGATCAGGAGTCTTCGGACCAGGTCCGTGTTTGTGTCTAGTATAAGGGAACTCTTGTTGGCTCCTGGCGGCCGAGGACACACAACTGCCAGGGTGTCAAACACTTCGGCCTTCCCAGCCACAGATGGGTCAAAGGTCATCTTGATGGGCAGATAGCCATCGTAGGTGAAGCTCTTGGTTCTAATCCCCCATATTTCCAGTTCCTCTATCTTCTGGATGGGCAGATGACTCAAGTGCTTATCGTAGAAATCCCGGTATAATAGGGTCACTTGTGCCCCAGTATCCAAGATGGCTCTGGTGTAGACTCCCTCCACTTGAATGGGCACTATAGGAGATGGGCCTACCAGCTTCTCCGGATATGGCCTGGCAGGGGTCGCCTTCTTCTGGTCCTTTACCTTCGGACTCTCTCTAGTCCAACTCCCTTTGGCCTTTAGTCATTCTTGAGCCTGGTATGCATTGATTTCCCTCCTTTCAATGGGTGTACAGACCCGCTGAGGGATATTATTGTTTTTCTTAGGTGTGCATCCCCTCTGGGGAATGCTGTGCCTCTTCTGAGGGGTCTTGCCCCCTTTCTCTGGGGTGTATCTCTGTTGAGGAATGATGTGTTTCCTCTGAGGGGTTTTGTCTCCTCTTTTCTTCTGCTTCGCATTCAGATTGGAGCTCACTGAAGATGATGGGCACCCGGTTGACTCTTTCACCGGGGCCCTCTGGAGTTTCCCGCCGGCTTGCGGTTATCCGTTTTCTTCTTCTTGGGACTGGAACTGTAGCTGCAATGTGGCCAACTCCCCCACAGTTAAAACAGATTATGTCTCCCCAGTCTTGCAGAGATGCGGGTGCCGAAGCAACTGGGAACAGTTCCTTCCTTGCTACCTCTTTCTCTGGACCCTGTGCGTCTTTCGTCATCAGAGAGGTCAGCATCTCTAACACCTGAGACATTTGTGATTTCAAAGTGTCCACTTCTGAGCCTCTTTCTGGAGTCATCAGCGAGTTGACTATCACTGGTGTAGGAGCATGACTTGTCTTTATCATTGCCTGATCCTTCTGCAGTGCCTCTTCATCTCTGATGATTTTTATCAAATCAGAGTATGTCAGTGACGTTCCTCCTCCCAAGGTTTTCAGGTGCAACCAGACTGGATCCGAGCGCAACGCTCCCTTTAAGACTTGCTTCGTTCTTGCCGCATCTGTATCTTGGGGCATCATTCCCTTCTTCAAGACAATCTTACACAGCAACCTGTTCAGTCTTCTGACATACTCTGAAAGCTTTTCATTCGGCTGTTGGAAAGTATGTTCAAATTGGTAGACCATCTCTGTCACCTTTTCTAACTGACCGAACTCTTCCTGTAGCATGGCTAGACAGTCTTGAGCCGTGCAGTCTGTATTCCCAAACCGGAAACTTTTCACTGCTTCTGCTGCTGCGCCTTTAAGGCTTTCTATCACTCGTTGCCTCTTCTGCGCTTCAGGCACCTCCCATGCCTCCACTGCTTGTAATGCCTGCTCCACCCAAGTATCGAAGTCTTCCTCCCCTGCAGGGACAGGGAGCTTCCCTGAGAATGTCTTTAGTCTCCGGTAGCTAGTCTCTACATGCACCGTGCTTGTCTTCTGACACTTGGCTAGCAGATCCCCGATTGCATTTATCAGTTCTGGTGATATAGCAGTGACAGGTGCAGGCGCCACCGGAGATGTCGCCCTGTCTCCTCTTTCAGGTGGGGTACGGGCCGCAGCCTGCGGTGATCCCATTGGTGATGGCTCCTTCTTTACAGTTACTGCTTGAGCCAACCTATAGGTTCTGTTGTCTGGCGTCCGCACACACTTGCAAGCCTCTGGTGTCCCGTCCCAGTACTCCACTAGTGCATACTGATATGAGACGTCTGGGTCTGACTTTATCTCCGTCACCCACGGTGTGTGATCTGGGGACACTGACTTCATTAACTCCTCTACCGTTTCAGTCGACCATTCCTCCCCAGGGAGGCTGATGACTATCGACTGGTTTGGCTCTGCCCTAGAGGCTTTGCACCACGCTTCTACTGCTTGCGGGTCCATGCCGGCACTTCTGGCGTTCACCTGCTGTATCAGGATCCCGGACGAGCCCCCACATGTAGCGTTACCTTCAGCTAAGAGGGCCGCAGATTTAGTTTGGGCCCTGAAGACAGCTCCGCCAACCCCCGGCAATTTACTTGACCCACTCTGACACAGTTAGTCTAGGGTAATATATATATCTTATGCTCTATGGTTAAATTCAGACACCAGTGCAATGATAGAAGAATAACGAGTTTACTTTCTGCCGACAATAAAAATCAACAGTAACAAATCACATAAATCTATCTGCAGAGCCCTGCAGCAATAGACACACTATAACTAGTAAGATATGGCGCACACGCGCCACGTGTAACAGTACTTCACTATGCGCCCTATGGCGCAGCAACTAAATAAACTATCTGGTCGGCCAGGCCTGACCCTATAACTCAGTCTCTAGGGGATGAATTCTTCGCATGCAAGTCTTTAAACGGTGGTGCACATTTCAGGAACACATTTGTAATCCCAAGGGTAAAAGTGCCAACACAGAACACTCCACTAGAGATCCGTTTGACTCAGTTCTGCTATGGATCTCCAGTGGAGACTTAAATATGAACTGGTGGGCCACGGCAGTCTGTAGGCCTAATAATATGGTACAGTATATGGATTGAGCAGGTGCTCGCTCACCCCTCCGGACGCGATCCCAGTCCGGGAACTTCCACCTGCTGTGTCTCCACACACAGCGTCTGCAGCGGTCTGGTCTCCGGCTCAGCAGCGGTTGAGGAAACCGAGTCAGATGCCACCCAGGCTCGCGATGGGGTGGAAGGCTCTTTTGGGTAGCAGCGCAAGGCCCCAGGCTTTAGGCCTTGCACCACAGCGGATCCGAACAGGAAGATCTCTCCATTGAAGTCTCGTGTCCCAAAGAGGCCGAGCGCAGCCTTGCCTCCTCCTTATATAACCACCCATGAGTCTCTGGGGTGGAAACATTGCATCCTGGATGCCGAATGGGGTTCTGGGTAAGGTAGTCCTGAGAGTCTTAAAGGAGACCCCGCTAAACTTGTAAGGTTTTTAACCCTTTTAGGGGATATTAAAAGTTTTATACTTCTGCACTTAGAGGCGCCTTGTTTGTTTTTGTTTCCATTAGAGATTTCTTGTCTCCCTGAGTGCTGCCTAAAGTGTGTGAAGATTTGCTACCCTCTCCAACATAGACTTTATCTGTCGGGATTCAAATGCTTGGAGCGCCCTGGATATACACATTTTTCCAGGTTGTGTAAATAACCTCCTTGATTGGAAAGGATTTAAAATCAGTTGCCTGAGAGAAAAGCACTACCCCTGTTCTATCTTCAGGAGATTCTGCACTGGAGTAAAAATCCATATCATAATGCCCAGAAGGTGGGCCCAGAATGTTATGCCCAGAAGGTGGTTTCAATAATTCTTTTTTTTTTTACCTTGAAACCAGATAGGCAAGATTGTCATGCTGAAGAGGGTGTCTGACAAGATGTTTTTAACTAGATAAAATATGAGGAAAATAAACAGTTCCCACAGCGTATAGGCACAACCTTTGCAGAGTACAGTGGAACCTTGGATTACGAGCATAATCCGTTCCAGGAGAATGCTCGTAATCCAAAGTACTTGCATATTAATGCGAGTTTCCCCCATTGAAGTCAATGGAAACGAAAATACTTGGTTTCGCATTGACTTCAACTGCATGCAATACCGTATGTGGCCAGAGGTGGGGGGGTGCCAGAGAGCCTCGGAATCACTCGGAAAGGCCCGAGGACACCTCGGCTGAACTTGGAAAGGCTCGGGAACGGAGTATTTTCAAATGGCGCCGATCGGCTCTGCTCGGCTCCGGCGCCCCCTCACCTCAGGCCAAACGCGGTATTGCACACCGATTTGGCTTGAATCCTGCTCGTTTTACGAGACAACACTCGCAAACTGAGTTGGGATTTTTTTTAAATACAGTGCTCATATTGTGAAACGCTCGTTAACCGCGTTACTTCCGACCGAGGTTCCACTGTATATAAAACAGCAGCTCTCAGGATTTTCTATGACAGATTTCAGACATAGTGAATGGAAGTAGTCCTTCACGTTGGTAAAAAAAGATTTACAGGGAAAAGCGGACGCTAAGGAGAATAATCTACAAAATGACCTCCATGGAGGGGCAGAATTTGGCATCAGAGATTTTGATGCAGATATGCAGGAGTCATTACAGGTCTAACTACATATTAAACAAATACCTGTGGCTTCCACCTTGTGGAAGCATGACTACCAAAATAATCATTCCAATTGTGCGTAGCAATATTCAAACCTTTAATTAAAGGACAACACTTTCTATGTAGGGGCTGGTAAGCCCTGAAATCTTTCCTGAGTAAAAGAAGGCAAACACCCATCATAATGATAAGTGACAATTGGGTTAAGGAATCTTGGTTTTCCAATTGAGTAGAAAACGAACTAGGAAGTTAAGGAGAGGACAACAATTAAAAAGGCAACTCCACTTTTGTGGGGGGAAAAAAACTAGCAACTAAAAAAAAAAAATCATATAGTATATACAATTGCGACAAGTCATATTGTAATTGAATGTTATTAAAAATTACCTTTCCTTTTTAATCTGCAGCGCTGTAATTTTCTGTAAAATGCAATAGGACTACCTGGAGGCATTCTGTACACAGATGGTGTACAGTGCGCCCACAGGTAGGTCATTTCCTGCTTGTGTGATTGGCTTACTGATTTTTCCAGAATTCTGCACTAAGATACAAATCAGATTTTTGTCATCCTTTGCAACGAAAATTAAATTTTTGATGTGATGCTCTCAAAGGGAAATCACGTATAAAGGGATGCAGATCCAGCAGCTTTCATTAGAGCCCAGCAGGTGCAGCAGCTGATAATTATAAAACCACTCCCATACAGGCGCACATGAACTCAGACAAACCGCTATTCTTTCAGAATAACAAAAAGGTAGGAGTCTGCAACAAAGCTTGCAATGTGAATAGATCACCGAGAGGGGAATGTTTTTTTCTCAACAAAAGTGGAGTTATTCTTTCACCCATTCCCGCCCGTAAGATGTCATATGACGTCCTTGGGTTGAAGTGGTGATCTGAATGATGCCTGCAGCTACAGGCATCATTCAGATATCTGTTTTTAGCCAGCGATTCCTTCTAATGCAGGAGTGCCCAACCTTTAGAGGAGAGAGGGCCACTTTAGAGACTTGGTAACCGGTCGCGGGCCACAATGAATGGAGCGGGCAGATGACAGGTCCGTGTACACTCTACATATGCAGAGCAGACACGGACACAGCCCACTCTACTCTATAGGCCCTCCAATCATCCGATCCATCCAGAGAGAAGGGGGCGGTGCTCTGTTCTTTTTAACTGGATAGGCAGGTTTAAACAGACACAAGTCCATGCCGCTTTATAGAGGTGAATGGAGGGTCTGACTGGGTCTGCCTGAAAAACAGAGAGGCAGACCCAAACGGACAAATCGTGTGAAAGGGGCCCAAGGCTGCTTTCCCACTGATGCACTGTGGTTTACCTGCACCTCAACGGACCTCAAACTTCACTTCTTGCCCAGGATTCCTGCAGGTATCGCTGGTTGCTGCTGTCCCCCAGGCGGGTATGGCTGGTGGCTGCTGCCGGCTGTCCTCGGGGGCTGGTACTGCTGGTGGCCTTTGCTAGCTGGTTCTCGACCCATCGTCCCCGAGCATCAGTGTGACAGGAGCTGGCGCTAGAGGAAGCATGTGGCTGCAGTAAAGATGCTTCTTGAATCGCTCCTGTCACAGGCAGAGTACATTTGGGATCACTCGGCCTGTGACAGGAGCTGGCGCTATACAGTAAGCATCAGCTCTGCTTCCTCTAGTGCCAGCTCTGTTCTTCACACTGATGCTTGGGGATGGCAGGTCGGGAACCTGCGATCTGGGCTTGCCGATCCATCATCCCAGAGCAGGACGTGGTGGGCCACATCAGAGGGCATCGCAGGCCAGCAGTTGGGCACCCTCTAATGTAAAAGCCACCCTAGTGGCTATTCAGCTGCTGGATTGCTTTTACAGGCAGCGGGAGGGGATCTGTCATGCCTTATTCCTATTAACCGCTTCTGGATCGCCCCACGCATATATACTGCAGCAGAGCGATCCTTCAGCACAAAATCATGTAGCTGTACATGATTTTTTTTCATCAGGTTGGGGGCACGCATGCACGCCACCGGCGACCTGCTCCCACTGTGATTGGACACAGCAGGAGCGAATCTGTGGGTCCGGTGGACCCGATGCCTGCCGGGACCCGCCAATCGTTCCCGAAGCAGACAGAACGGTGGTCTGCCCATGTAAACAACTTGTGTTTCTGCTAAGCAGGATCATGGATCTCTGTCTTCCCCCACTCAAAGCATCCCCTACACAGTTAGAAAGCACTCCCAAGGAACACATTTAACCCTTTGATCGCACCTGATGTTAAAGTGGTTGTTAAGCCATTGTGAGATCGTCATATAATCCTGTTTCTCTAATGCTGTGTGCCCTTGTGTCTGTGTTTTATAAAAATAATGCCGTTCTATACCAGATATCAGCGTGCCGCTCATGTTACCGGCCACCTCTCCCCTCTCTAGATCTGACAGCTACAGCGGGAGGGGCCGAGAATCCCCCGCTGACATTAGTCGGGAAAAGAGGTGGTCATGTGAGTGCCACTCTGAAATCTGTTCTAGAACGGCATTTTTTTTATAAAACGCAGACTCGGGCACACAGCATTAGGAAACACAGAGGATTATATAAAAAATATTAAGTAATTTCAGCAGCAGGAGGGGAGGGTAACAAATGCTTTAGAACAGTGACAGTGCACACTGTATTGGTGTCACTGGTCTCCAAAAAGTATCAGTGTCAGATTTGCCTGCTGCAATCTCACAGTCCCACTAAAAATCGCCACCATTACTAGTAAAAAGAATGTAATAAAAATTACATAAATATATCCCATAGTTCAGGGCTTGACAAATTTGCTTGGAATCTTGGAGCCAGCTAAAAAAGTTAGGAGCCAGGGTTTTTTTTTAACGACCGATGCGTGCAGAAGCGAACGTATACGTGAGTAGCGCCCGCATATGAAAGCAGTGTTTAAACCACACATGTGAGGTATCGCCGTGATCGATAGAGCGAGAGCAATAATTCTAGCCCTAGACATTCTCTAACTCAAAACATGCAACCTGTAGAATTTTTTAATGTCGCCTATGGAGATTTTAAAGGGTAAAAGTTTGTCGCCATTCCACGAGCGGACGCAATTTTGAAGTGTGACATGTTGGGTATCAAATTTACTCGGCGTAACATTATCTTTCACAATATAAAATTTGGCTAACTTTACTGTTGTCTTATTTTTTAATTAAAAAAAGTGTATTTTTTCCTCAAAAAAAGTGCGCTTGTAAGACTGCTGCGCAAATACGGTGTGACAGAAAGTATTACAACGACCGCCATTTTATTCTCTAGGGTGTTAGAATAAAAAATATATATAATGTTTGGGGGTTAGCTTCTAAGTAAAAGGAAGGAGATGGGCGGGCAGTGAAACAGGCAAGCATTGCTAGTTGTCTTGTCATACCAACGGCCACCACAAGAGGGCGCCAGATTACAGAATGAAGCATAGGCCTGCAGAAGGCCGCAAAGCCGCGGCCTCAATTACCGGCCAGCGCGGACCGACAAGATTGCGCAATCGTGGGCGGGGGGCCCACGGAGACACCGGAACCTCAGCTGTGCTGCCCCAGGTCGCTAATTCTAGTCGCATTTGCGACCTGGCGCCCGGGGATTGTCGAACCCTGCCATAGTTTGTAGACGGTACAACTTTTGCGCAAAACAATCAATATATGCTTATTGGGATTATTTTTACCAAAAATATGTAGCAGAATACATAGCCTAAACTGATGAAGAAATTCAATTTTTTATTGGATATGTACATAGTAAAAAAAAAAATAGTTTTTTTTAAATGGACGGTCTTTTTTAAAAACCGCAGAGGTGATCAAATACCACCAAAAGAAAGCCCTATTTGTGGGTACAGCGTCACGGGACCGCGCAATTGTCAGTTAAAAGTAATGCAGTGCCGTATCGCAAAAAATTGATTATGTAATGATTTACCAGAGAAAAAGGTTTTCTCTTTACGCCCAGGTGCCTGTTAATCCAAGCAGCCTCTAGGGAAAAGAGGCAGAGGACGCAAGCATCATCTACATTACTAGCCAAACTAAAATCGCTTGAGTCACAGCATAAACTTAACCCTACTTCCATGCAGACAAGATATAAGATTGCTCCATATTTCTGATCATCAGAAACTTCTGCAGAAATTTAGAGCAATGCATTATACTCAGGGAAATAAAGCTGGCGAATTATTAGCTATATACATAGGCAAAAAACAGCAACATGTTAAATTACCCCATATAATAGATCCTAGCACAGATAAAACAGTACACCATCATACTGATATAGTCAATGCTTTTTGCAAGTACTACAATGGCCTATATAACTTAAAATCTGACCCCCTAACACCCCAACTAACACCCCTTTCACACTGGGGCGTTTTTCCGGCGATTTAGCGTTAAAAAAAGCACCTGTAAAGCGCCTGAAAGGAGCTGCATCTGCAATCCCAATGTGAAAGCCCAAATGCTTTCACACTAAAACACCGGAAAAATGCCCCAGTGTGAGAGGAGTCTTAGCGTTAAAAAAAGCGCCTGAAAGAAGCTGCATCTGCAATCCCAATGTGAAAGCCCGAGTGCTTTCACACTGAGGCGATGCGCTGGCAGGGCGTCCAAAAAAGTCCTGCAAGCAGCTTCTTTGCAGCGCTTTAGGAGCGTTGAATACACCGCTCCTAAAACGCCCCTTCCCATTGAGGTGCTTTTTTTTTAACGCCAGAAAAACACTCCAGTGTGAAAGGGGTCTTAGTGGAGCTTTACCAGCGTTTTTCGGGCGCTGGCAGTGTGAAAGGGCTCTGAAAGCACTCGGGCTTTCACATTGGGATTGCAGGTGAGGCTTCTTTCAGGTGCTTTACAGGCGCGTTTTTCAACGCCAAAGCGCCTGAAAAACGCCCCAGTGTGAAAGGGGTCTTACTGACACGGATCTCAATTTTTCTCTGGTCTGTTAAATTACCCATTTTAGAGTATTCTATACTGCAATTCTTAAATTATGATATTTCAAACAGAAATTCAGGCCATCCACTCACTGCCCCCCAACAAGTCACCAGGGGCAGATGTGCCATATATGCACAAGCTTTTTAATAAGGATATCACCTCTGCTTCCTTTCATGAAGAGATGCTCCAAGCAGTTATAGTGGCTCTACCTAAGGCAGGAAAAAAGCCAGACAGCCCTCAAAATTTCAGGCCCATCTGGCTTCTCAATAGTGACCTGAAAATCTACGCTATGATTTTGGCAAATAGACTAGCGGAAATAACCCCCTAATTAATAAAAATGGACCAGGTAGGCTTTATGAAAGGCAGATCGGCTCCATGCGGTACCTGTAGAATGTACAATCTTTGTAAAATGGTGGAAACTCGTAAAGTTCCAACAGTGTTCCTGACATTAGATTCTGAAAAAGCATTTGATTGGGTTCACTGGGGATACTTAAGCGCAACACTTAGCAAATTTGGATTCACTGGTCCCATCTATTCAGCGATCTTGGCGCTGCACACAGTGCATTGTGTATACACCTCCACTTGTGTATACACCTCCAATGCTATGTCCAAGACATTTTACACCACCAATGGTACCTGACAGGGATGTACATGGTCTCCTTTGATGTTTTCGTTGGTGATAGAGCCCCTTGCGGAGACCATTAGAATGGACAATCGTATTAATGGTATCCGCATAGCGGATCGTGAGCACAAAATCGGTGTATTTGCCGACGATGTTGTACTAACTTTGACAACTCCGGGTTTCTCCCTGCTAAGGGTTCAAAGAATATTGAATTCCTTTAGTTCCTTGTCATATTACAAACTCAATGTCAAAGTCCTCTATTTTGTCCGTTTTACCCAACTCTACCTTAACCACTTAAGGACCGAGCCTCTTTTTGACACTTGTTGTTTACAAGTTAAAATCTTTTTTTTGCTAGAAAATTACTTTGAAACCCCACCCCCCCCCCCCAGACAATAAAATAGCGATCGTTGCAAATAATGTCACACCGTATTTGTGCAGCGGTCTTGCAAGCGTAAATTTAGCCCAATTTTTTTTTTTATATTGTGAAAGTTAATGTTATGCAGAGTAAATTGATACCCAACAAGTCATGCTTCAAAATTGCGCTGGCTCATGGAACAGCGACAAACTTTTACCCTTAAAAATCTTACATGGTTACAAGTTTAGAGATACAGAGGAGGTTTAGTACAGGAATTATTGCTCTTGCACCAATGATCGCGGCGATACCTCACGTGTGGTTTAAACACAGTTTTCACATGCGGCGCGACTTATGTATGCGTTCGCTTCTGCGCGCGAGCTCGGCAGGACAGGGTGCTTTGAATTAAAATTATTTTACTTTTAAAAAAAAAATAAACATTTGGGTCACTTTTATTCCTATTACAAGGAATGTAAACATCCCTTGTAATAGAAAAAAAGCATGACAGTACCTCTTAAATGCGATATCTGGGGTCAATAAAAAATAAAATAATAATTCCTCTTTAAGACCAGTAAGCAGAAGTGACGTTTGACGTTGCTTCTGCCATTCAATGTTATGGAGCTGAGCGGAGGCCATCTTTCCCTCACTCAGCTCCATGCCTGTCAGGGGGAAGGACGCAATGGTCTCCGCCGCTACCGTGGAGATGACCGTAACACGGTGGGAGGGGGGGGGCGCCCCTCTCCCGCCCCCGATAAAAGTGGTATTGTGGTGAATCCACAATGGAGACCGATTTTATCTGAAAGCCAGCCGCTCGCCGCTGTTGAAAATACCAACTTATGGCAGCTATCTGCTGCCATAACAACTGTATTTAGCACCAAATTACCGACGTACAATGGCGGTGATTTGCTCCAAGTGGTTAAACGAGTTGAAATTGCAATTTTCATTTTAATGGGCTACAAAAAACCTTCAATATCTAGGAGTTACCCTATTCTTCCCTACCGCTATTACATATGAACATAACTACCCAACCCTATTGAATATGATAAAAAAGAATTTAGAACACATCTCCTCACATGAACTTACTTGGCTAGTATTGGGGAAACTGTATATTTTAGATTATTGTTGATTAATATTGTGGCTCACTAATGAATTCTAGGCCTTCTTTATCAGTCATCACTTTTAATAAATGTTATACTTTTAAGTATTTGCGTGATCTCTCTTTGCACATATCGAACACAACCCAAAAACGTGACAAAACATTTGCTACGTGAAGATTTGAGTGTTTGATTTGTGCAAACAATAGATACAAAAATGATACAGAATTGTGCTAGACTGTTTGTGCTGGGTTTAATGTTGTGTTCTTGTATTGTAAGCCACAGTACATTCAGAAAGCATAGGAAATGTATCAGACACTTAGCTGGCTTATTTGAGATGCATATAGGTGATCAGGTGCAAGAGGATTTGTTTTGGTGCCCACGACTGGGCACCGGCTTGCGATTTTGATTGATAAATTGGGCGAGAGACTGATATACAAATGAAACTGTTGCATCTTTAGGAAGCCTCAATTTGTGATAATAAACAGCATTGGTCTCTGGACTGTAGAAGTTTCAGAGCAATGAGACTTGATTGAATATTGAAAACGAGGAGCTGACCGCTCAGTTATTAGAACTGCAGTAACGTAAGATATGTCTGTATGTCCGAATTGTTCATAGCTAGTTAATGTGGAGGACATGGTACTTGTTTGTCTTGTCTTAATAAAATGAAAATGTTACCTGAAATAAGACAGAAAGGAAATACCAAGTATGTCCGATTTGTAAAATAAGTTTTGTTACTTAAATTTGAGGGTCATCCTGTGTTAGAAAGTATTTGGGACTCAGAAGCCTGCTTGTATTTGCAGATTCCTCCCCCCCCCCCCTTCACATGTTTGTGTGTTTGTGTAAGGCCCCATGCACAGGAGACGCTGTAATTTGCTGTTAAACGCGCGTTCAGAGGTAGTTGGACGCTTTTTTTTGTTTTGAACCCATTCAATGTTATCCTATGTGTCCATGCACACACTCTTGTTTTTTGGCGTTTACAAGCAGTTGCGTTTAACCTCGTTTTTCCAGAAGCAAAAAATGGGTTTATAAGCGTTTTTAAAGGTGACCTATTTTTTTACATTAGAAATCTCAAAAATGATGGCAAATGATGAAAAACCATTAAAAATATATAAAAAAAACTAATTGTTTGCATTGCACTGTAGACAAGCCACAACTTGTGGCAGGTGACGTGGCAAGTGGACAATCCACAACTTGTGACAGGTAACGTGGCAAGTGGACAATCCACAACTTGTGAGAGGTGATGTTGCCAGGTGACGTGGCAGGTGGAAATCCACAAATTGTGGCAGGTGACGTGGACAGGTGACGTGGCAGGTGGACAATCCACAACTTGTGGCAGGTGACGTGGCCAGGTGATGTGGCAGGTGGACAATCCACAAATTGTGGCAGGTGACGTGGCAGGTGACGTGGCCAGGTGATGTGGCAGGTGGACAATCCAAATTGTGGCAGGTGACGTGGCCAGGTGATGTGGCAGGTGACGTGGCAAGTGGACAATCCACAACTTGTGGCAGGTGACATTCCACAACTTGTGGCAGGTGACATGGCCAGGTGACGTGGCAGGTGGACAATCCACAAATTGTGGCATGTGATGTGGCAGGTGACGTGGCAAGTGGACAATCCACAACTTGTGGCAGGTGACATGGCAGGTGACGTGGCCAGGTGGACAATCCACAAATTGTGGCAGGTGACGTGGCAGGTGGACAATCCACAAATTGTGGCAGGTGACGTGGCAAGTGGACAATACACAACTTGTGGCAGGTGACGTGGCCAGGTGACGTGGCAGGTGGACAATCTACAAATTGTGGCAGGTGACGTGGCCAGGTGACAATCCACAACTTGTGGCAGGTGACGTGGCCAGGTGACGTGGCAAGTGGACAATCCACAACTTGTGCCAGGTGATGTGGCCAGGTGACGTTGCCAGGTGATGTGGCAAGTGGACAATCAACAACTTGTGGCCAGGTGACGTATCAGGTGACGTGGCAAATGGACAATCCACAGCTTGTGGCAGATGATGTGGCAAGTGATACGCTAAATTATAAGTACACTGCTGCTCTCTCAGCTGCTGGTCTCCTAAAATGGCTGAAATGGTTAAATAATACTGTTTTTTGAGCTTAGGGAGGGTCTTATGATGTTTTTTAATTAAACGCCTATCGACGCAAACGCGGCAAAACGCCGCTAAAATCGCAGCAAAACGGGCGTTTTTAAACGCCGGTTTTAGCCTTTAAAAACGTGTGTTCAGCAGAGTTTGCACCGGCGTCTCGTGTGCATGGGGCCTAAGAGAGACAAACGATTTACAGACATTCCACCCTTTTTAACCCCACTTAAAAGATTGTGCCTTTCTGTGAAGCAGGGCAGTTCCGAACATCTAAGAAATTAGTAATATACTGTTAAATGTGATGTTTAAATGTGGGTGATGGTTTTGTAAGGCAAAAGGAAATGTTTAATTATGTTGTTGTTTCAGATCTAAAATCCTAGTTGAAATTCTTAGTTTGTGCCATGTAACTCTAGGATTCATTTTAAACAAAGAAAGAAAAGGCTGATTGCGGCCGACACCCTTTAAATTCCCAAAAAGGTAGCCATGATCATTATAATTTATTAAATTTTTTAGCTCTCCATTCCTGCCTATTGGACGTTGAAAGAGAGAGGGGTCCACCCACTGATAAAAACCTGGTTGTACCCTTTTTGTGCCAGTCATTTGAACAAGATAGCTGCCTAGACAAGTTCTGTATAACATGTTAAATATAGGACAATAATGAACGACAACTGGAGATAAAGGTGTATACTGTATCTAACTTTGCATTGTCCTGATTGGTGATTGTATTGGAAATTGATACTGTAAAATACAAAAACACTAATAATTGTTTTATTACTTTTTTGGTAATACAGAAGGAACCAGATCTGTTCCTAGAAGTTTCCAAGATCTGTATAGTTGGGATTGAATAGAAGGCTAAGATTGTTAATATTTGGCGATGTATAATCTTTGTGCACAATGTCATGAACATACTATAAAAGTTATCTGGAATCTTAACCATGGTGAATTTTTGTCATGCTGTGGGGATGTTTTTCAGCTGCAGGGACAGGACGACTGGTTGCAATCGAGTGAAAGATGAATGCGGCCAAGTACAGGGATATCCTGGACGAAAACCTTCTCCAGAGTGCTCAGGACCTCAGACTGCCCCGGAGGTTTACCTTCCAAAAAGACAATGACCCTAAGCACACAGCTAAAATAACGAAGGAGTGGCTTCACAACAACTCCGTGACTGTTCTTGAATGGCACCGCCAGAGCCTTGACTTAAACCCAATTGAGCATCTCTGGAGAGACCTAAAAATGGCCGTCTACCAACATTTACCTGACAGAACTGGAGATGATCTGCAAGGAGGAATGGCAGAGGATCCCCAAATCCAGGTGTGAAAAACTTGTTGCATCTTTCCCAAAAAGACTCATGGCTGTATTAGATCAAAAGGGTGCAAATACTAAATACTGAACAAAGGGTCTGAATACTTGGGACCATGTGATATTTCAGTTTTTCTTTTTTAATAAATCTGCAAAAATGTCAACAATTCTGTGTTTTTCTGTCAATATGGTGTCAGGGTCACCTGTGGCCAGGTGACAGATGCACACCGTAGGGGGACAGGAGTGCACCGCGAGGTAGTGAACCCTATGGCTGGCTTCTGTGGATAGGAAACTGGGTGGTTGTGGAAAGCGGGACCAGAGGAGCACAACCGGGATCCCAACGGAAGCGAGAGCCAAGATTCCCCAGGGCGCGGAGTCTAAGACCCAGCTGGTCTTCTCCAGGGCCTCTAGTGGTGAGGATGTTACGCTGCAGGCTGGGACCAGGTCGCGGCCCCTGGAGTTTCCTAGCTCACGCCCCGTAGGATAAGGGGAAGCAGCAGCACACGATAGAGAGAACCGAATAACAAGCCGAAGGTCAGGGGCCACAAGCAGACAAGGATAACGAAGAACGAGCCGAAGGTCAAGGGTCACGAGCAGACAGGGATGGTCGGGGACAAGCCAATAACGTAACAGAGAGACAGACGTAGCACACGGCAGGCAGGAACCCAAACACACAATGCCTAACAAACACGTTGATCAGCAAAGCAGGCTTGCAGTGCACAGGTTAATATAGTGTTCAGTGATAGGGCCTGGGGTGGAGTCAGGCTGGGAGGAGATTATAAAGGAAGCCAGGTGAAGGAGGTCTGGTCTCTAGATGAACACATGAGGAGGAAGGTAAGATGGCAGACAGACATTAATGCATATCCATGACAGTACCCTCCCTCTTACGAGGCCTCCCCCTTCCCCGCCTGGGCCCAGGTTTAGAGGGAAACTTCAGATGAAACTCCTTTAACAGACGAGGTGCAAAGACCTCAGATGCAGTGATCCAAGACCTCTCCTCAGGACCAAACCCTTTCCAATGAACGAGGTACTGAAGAACGCCTTTACAGAGTCGGGAGTCCAGAATTTGACTGATCTCGTACTCCTGATTATCCTCAGAGACAGGCGCCACGGTAGGAAGAGGACGAGAGAATTTATTGAGGACTAAAGGCTTTAGAAGAGCAACATGAAAGGAGTTAGTGATTTTAAGGCTCTTAGGAATCTGGAGTTTGAAACAAACCGGATTCAGTTTAGCAGTTACCGTGTATGGACCGATGAATCGTGGAGCAAACTTCAGAGAAGGAACTCGGAGCTTGATGTTCCTGGTAGAGAGCCAGACTTTGTCCCCTGGCTGAAGAGAAGGCGGTTTACGCCTGCGGCGGTCGGCAAAGCCTTTGAATTTTTCAGCAGCTGCCCGGAGGGAATCATGAACGTGACCCCAAACGGAATTGAGAGACTCCTGAAGCGAAGCCAAAGCTGGAATGTCTGGAGAACAGATCATAGGAAGAGGAAGTTGAGGGTGTTTTCCATAAACTGTGAAAAAGGGTGTCTTCTGCGAACTGGTATTCACATGATTGTTATGGGAGAATTCTGCCCACGGGAGTAGAGAGGACCAATCGTCATGGTGAGAAGACACAAAGGTGCGAAGAAAGACCTCTAACTCCTGATTAACCCTCTCAGTCTGTCCATTGGATTGGGGATGGTAAGAAGAAGAAAAATCCAAGACAATATTGAGGGATTTGCAAAAGGCTCTCCAAAAACGAGACGTGAATTGGACTCCCCTGTCGGAAACAATATGAGAAGGGACCCCATGTAGGCGGAGAATTTCTCGAATGAAAATGGGAACCAAGGCAGGGGCAGAAGGAAGACCAGGAAGAGGAACAAAATGAGCCATCTTGGAGAATCGATCGATTACCACCCAAATGACTGTATTATTCTCAGACAGTGGGAGATCGGTGATAAAATCCATGGCAATATGGGCCCAGGGTTCCTTAGGAATAGGCAAGGGCATGAGGAGACCAGCAGGAGCTTGTGTGGAGGATTTGGACTGAGCACAGACATGACAAGCTTTAACGTAGTCTTTGACGTCTGAGCGGAGATTAGGCCACCAGTAGTGACGACTGATGAGTAGGAAGGATCGGAGGAATCCAGAATGCCCTGCCACCTTGGAATCATGTCCCCAACGAAGGATCTTAGCTCTTAGCCCAGTGGGGACAAAGGTCTTACCAGGCGGAATTTTAGACTTCAGGGTGGTAGAGTGGGCAACAATGCATGAGGTGGGAATGATCGGCTCAGGTTCAGGGGCGGACTCCTCGTCCAAAGTGTCAAATGACCTAGAGAGCGCATCAGCCCGACCGTTGCAGGAACCAGGTTTGTAGGTAATCGTGAAATTAAAACGGGCAAAGAAGAGACTCCACCTGGCCTGTCTAGGATTCAGACGTTTAGCATTCTGTAGATACTGTAAATTCTTGTGATCGGTAAAGATCATTATGGAGTGAGGGGAACCCTCCAAGAGATGACGCCACTCCTCTAACGCCAATTTAATTGCGAGAAGTTCCCGATCACCGATGGCATAATTCCTCTCTGCCTGAGAAAATTTTTTGGAGAAGAACGCACATGGTTGGCGTCTCTTCTCAAAGATTTGAAGAAGCACAGCTCCCACCCCCATTGAGGAAGCGTCCACTTCAATAAAAAATGCATTCCCAGGATTTGGTCTCCTCAAGAGGGGGCCAGAAACAAAGGCCTGTTTCAGGTTGTGAAATGCAGAGACAGCTTCGGGAGGCCAGTCTCTGGCATTCACACCCTTCTTGGTCAAAGCGATAATAGGCGCGGCAATGGAAGAGTAATTCCTTATGAACTGCCTATAATAATTAGTGAAGCCAAGAAAGCGCTGTGTGGCCTTGAGGCTAGCAGGAAGAGGCCAGTTGGTGATAGCCAAGACCTTCCCAGGGTCCATACGAAGCCCCGAACATGAGACAAAGCACCCCAAAAACAGGACCTCAGAACATTCAAAGGAACATTTCTCCAGCTTGGCATAGAGATTGTTCTCTCTAAGACGTTGAAGTACAGTGCGGACATGGTTTCTGTGGACGAGCAGATTTTCAGAAAAGATCAGAATGTCATCCAGATAGATGACAACAAACTGGTACAGCAGATCTCTGAAGATTTCATTGACAAAGTTTTGAAACACGGCTGGAGCATTACACAGACCAAAAGGCATCACCAGATATTCGTAATGCCCGTCTCTAGTGTTAAATGCAGTCTTCCATTCGTCACCCTCCCGTATTCGAATGAGATTGTACGCGCCTCTGAGATCCAACTTGGTGAAAATGGAGGCACCCTTCAACCTATCGAATAGCTCAGATATTAAGGGTAAGGGGTATCGATTTTTAATAGTAACCGCATTTAAACCCCGATAATCGATGCAGGGTCTTAAGGTACCATCCTTTTTGGCAACAAAAAAGAACCCTGCCCCTGCAGGCGATGAGGATTTCCGGATGAAACCTCTCTCCAGATTCTCTGCTACATACTCCGACATGGCCTGGGTCTCTGGGATGGACAGAGGGTAGGTACGACCCCTGGGTAGAGTTGCTCCGGGGACAAGATCAATAGCACAGTCAAAAGACCTGTGGGGAGGAAGCACCTCAGCTGATTTTTTACAGAACACATCCCGGTAATCGCTGTATGCGGCGGGAAGATCAGAAGAAACAGAAGTGGCAGCAACCGGAAGACTCTCCTTGGGGGTCACCTTGAGAAGACACGACGAGAAACATGAGGAACCCCAGGCCAGGATCTGCCCAGAGACCCAGTCCACATGTGGAGAGTGGAGCTGTAGCCAAGGGAGGCCCAATACAACTGGGGTAGAGGCCTTGGGTAGAATAAGAAAGGATATCCACTCCTGGTGGAGAATCCCTACCGACATCCTAATGGGTAGCGTCTGGAAGCGAATAGGGCCCCCTGGGAGAACAGTGCCATCAATTGCCGAGACTACCAATGGGGTAGTGAGAGGTGAAAGGGTAAGCTTCATAGAAGAAGCAGTTCTCCAATCCATGAAATTGCCGGCAGCCCCGGAATCCAGGTATGCAAGGGTTGACTGAGGAGAAGTGCCTACATGAAGGGACACCGGCAAGAGCAGGCGAGAAGGTGATGTTTCTGGGTCCAATACTCCACCTTCCAAATGTATTAGACCCGAGCGTTTCCCGGACGAAGCGAGCAGGAGTCACGAAAATGACCCTTGCCCCCACAATAGAGGCACAAGCCCAGAGTTCTGCGCCTAGCACGTTCTTCGGGGGTTAGTCTGGTCCGGCCCAGCTGCATAGGTTCTTCAGCAGGTAGAGGATGCTCCACGGAATGAAGGGAGGGGAGCTCAGACTGGCTAGGACCCAGAGAGTGCTGGCGTCTTTTTTCTAAGGACCTCTCTTGAAAACGAATGTCGATCTGGTTGCATAATGAAATTACATCGTCCAGACCGACGGGAATGGCTCTTCCCGCTAATTCGTCTTTCACTCGGTCAGAGAGGCCATGTAAAAAGGTAGCGACCAGGGCCTCATTATTCCAGCTCAATTCAGCTGTGTGGATACGGAACTGAAGAGCATATTGCCCCACTGAACTAGATTCTTGGCGAAGACGTAAGACAGCACTAGCCGCTGAAGAAGCCCGAGCCGGCTCTTCGAAGATATTACGAAAGAGCTTCAAGAATTCGGACAGACTGGAAACCACCGGATCGTTCCTCTCCCACAGGGGGGCAGCCCAGGCCAAAGCTTCACCGGAGAGGAGGGAAATGATATAGGCTACCTTAGCCCGGTCAGATAGGAAGCTTTGAGGCTGAAGCTCAAAATGAATAGTGCATTGGCTGAGAAACCCCCTGCAGGCCTTGGAGTCCCCAGAGAAACGGAACGGAGCTGGCAATCTTAGTGAGTGTGAGGCTGCGACTGGTGCGATAGGTACAGCCGCTGGTTGTACTTGGGGTTGCGGATTCGGGGTTCCCAAGGAGACCTGAAGCTGCTCGAATCGAGAAGCCAGATCCTGGAGGAATCGCATCACCTGGGTCTGATTTGATTCCTGGGTCTCAAGTCTGCGAACTATGCCCTGCAATGGATCATCCGCGGGAAGCGGGATGTCAGCCGGGTTCATGGCTGATCAAACTGTCAGGGTCACCTGTGGCCAGGTGACAGATGCACACCGTAGGGGGACAGGAGTGCACCGCGAGGTAGTGAACCCTATGGCTGGCTTCTGTGGATAGGAAACTGGGTGGTTGTGGAAAGCGGGACCAGAGGAGCACAACCGGGATCCCAACGGAAGCGAGAGCCAAGATTCCCCAGGGCGCGGAGTCTAAGACCCAGCTGGTCTTCTCCAGGGCCTCTAGTGGTGAGGATGTTACGCTGCAGGCTGGGACCAGGTCGCGGCCCCTGGAGTTTCCTAGCTCACGCCCCGTAGGATAAGGGGAAGCAGCAGCACACGATAGAGAGAACCGAATAACAAGCCGAAGGTCAGGGGCCACAAGCAGACAAGGATAACGAAGAACGAGCCGAAGGTCAAGGGTCACGAGCAGACAGGGATGGTCGGGGACAAGCCAATAACGTAACAGAGAGACAGACGTAGCACACGGCAGGCAGGAACCCAAACACACAATGCCTAACAAACACGTTGATCAGCAAAGCAGGCTTGCAGTGCACAGGTTAATATAGTGTTCAGTGATAGGGCCTGGGGTGGAGTCAGGCTGGGAGGAGATTATAAAGGAAGCCAGGTGAAGGAGGTCTGGTCTCTAGATGAACACATGAGGAGGAAGGTAAGATGGCAGACAGACATTAATGCATATCCATGACATATGGGCTGCTGTGTGTACATTAATGAGGAAAAAAATGAACTTAAATGATTTTAGCAAATGGCTGCAATATAACAAAGTGAAAAATTTAAGGGGGTCTGAAAACTTTCCGTACCCACTGTATATATTTTCGCCAGTCCACACCCCTCAAGTTGGATGCAGAAATACTCCCATATGTGTCATTGTATTCTGACAGCGATCTGAAGTGGGAGCAGGGAGCTCCGCTTTAAGGGTTTGGGGTCAATACCACGTTAATATACAAAGCAAAACAGAATGTCAATCAGCTCAAGTCCTAGAGGTACCCTGATAGATTGGACATATCTGAATGAATGATTGAGCCTCACAAGTAAAACCCAATTCAGACAGGATTGCAGAGACCAGTCCTCATGCAAAACTGGTGCTATATTATCTAAAACATTACAGTTGGAGGCTCTGTAATCAGTAAACAAGAGTCTATTTTCACCTGTAAAAAGGCATGGAACATGTGATGTATGATTTGAAAAATTAATACTTACTGTAGCAACTTTCACAGGCCCGACCTGCTCCCACATTTGGGCTTTGTACCACTGTTCCATTTACTACTGCTGGCTTAATGTTATTTGCATTAATCTGGTTTGGGTTTGGTTTGTTACTGGGAAGAAAACAGAAAAACAAACAGTAAATGAGTATAGTAGAATATCTTTCTAGAATATACAGTATATACACACACACATACATACAGTACATAAAAACGCACACATATCCCATGAAAAGTTAGGACTCTTAAAAACATTCCTACAGATCCAATAATTAATGTCCATAGAAAAATGTGAGCGGTTAAAACATCAATCCTCAATGCTTCGAATGTTATAGGGAAGTCCAAGAGTAAGAAAGCCCTCTTAACCAAAGTGAGCAGAAAGATGAAAATGATGACTTAACATATGACAAAACATGTACGGCACAGCCAGGACACACGCAGAACCATGCATGCACGATCTAACTGCAGCCATCTTGGAACCTGGTGTCAGAACTGTGATAAAGAAGTATGCAAGGTTGGAAAGGCCTCAAAACAGAGGTGACGCTCACGGTGGTCACATTAATTTTTCAAACAGAACATCCTGCATCTTTTATCACCTTGTTAGAGATCTATAAACAGGCTTGCTTAAAGAACTGGAGATAGGAACAATGGTTTATGATTTACTCACAAACTGGGCTGATGTTTACACGAAGGTGGCGTGTGAAGGTCCCAGGTGGATTCAGATAAACCTATAGTTACAAATGTCTGCAAAGCTAGTTATTAAGTAACACGCCATTGTCTCGGCATTGACAAAGATAAATACCGAGCAAGACCCCTCACAGAAAGATTTTTTCTTCTCTAGTAACAGATATAGATAGATATATAGGATATATATATCAATATCATATAGACATTGTACAATGAATATCCCACTATAATTTTAACACAAATGTTGATGTACAACTTCCATGGTCCATAATATGCCTAAAGGGAATGATGGAATTTGTGTTATATGTTTAGAACAATATTTTACTGAGAATTGTGCCATCTATGCAGGTCATGATTTATTTTTCTTGTTTACTGGCATAGTAATATCATTAGGAATATGTATTAATCTGATTTAAAAATATTCCATATGTAGAAATGGTTTAAATCTACAAATTATTGTGTTTAGAGATATATACTATAACTATATATCCATATAGCTTTCTGCTCTTCCCTAGATGTGCAATCAGAATATATATTAGAAGGCCAGTATGGTGGCCTGAATGTATGGGAGGAGAGGTACAGGGCACTTCCTTCACATCCCTCTTCCACAATCAACCATTGTGAAGGAATGTGATGAGCATAATGTTAAACTAGAAAATGTCTATTCTCTATGCATCTTCACTATACTATAAAGTCTATATTGCTTTTGTTTGTACACAGCTGCTGTAACTTTTCCTTACTACAAATGGCCTCTAATAACACCCCCTCCCACCGAGAAGACTGGAGAAGACAGAAATGGCGGATACCCTTTTCTCCCACACATCTTTGGAATGCGGATATAAAGATAGGACCAGAGGACAGCCCAGCTTAATCAAGTTTCTGTACTCTTTTTGTATTGCAGCCAATCAGATGTGGTTTGCAGTCTTACATTAACATAATAGTGACATATCATGCTGTGTGTAAAAAGCTTAGTACTGCCTGGAATAAATTATTAGATACGGAAGTAACAGATCTGCACGGATGTTTCGGAGTCTTTGCTTTCAAAACTTGCATGCAATGTTATCTAAACTTTACAATTCGGAACAGTAGTAGAATCCATATTAACCCCTTTGTGGTTAAACGACCATTACAAATGACGCCCAACGTAGGGGCTCTAGGTTTTTGACTGAAGGAAGACCGCAACCTAAGGGCTGAGTTGCCAATCGGGACTGACCGAATACAGGGACTTGCGCACCCCTGGGGTACGGTGAGTACTTATATACTTACCACTGTACAAATTCGTTCTGTCTGGGTTGGCGGCTGGCTTTGTCGGCTTCTAGAGGCAAACTAAGAGGCAGGTAATTTTTATATTTCGCCTGGGGCTGTTTTAACGAACCTGCTATTGGATCTCTACTGACTGCATTTGTTTGGTGTTTGTATTTTGTTCAGTGTCTGTTGTCCTGGGCATGACAGCTCCTTAGTAGATTGAAAGGTTGTTGCAATAGAGTACTCTGACTCAGCTGAGCTGTTTGCCGCTGAGAAGACGGGTCGTGTCTGGAGGTGAGCTGCCTGCCCCTCTAAAGGACGGTGAGGCTTGCAACAAAGGTCACTCAGGGGTTGTGAACCATGTTCTGGTACAGGTGAGACGGTGTACCATGTTCTGGTACAGGTGAGCTGCACCTGCAGAAATGGGTAACCTGAGGGCGTGGTTCAGCTACTGAGGTTTTGCGGTGCCAGGGGCTGCAGGTGTGGTCAGTATGTTTGTGGATTACTGTTTGGCATAAATCAACGGGGTTGGGGACTGGTGAACGTTAAAAAAAGGCAGCTACCTGAAGGAACAATTGGGTCACAAGCCGCTGTTCTGCTTCACCCCTGATGTATTAGTTTTGAGATTAAACGTTCATTACCCAGTGAAAGAGGGGATAGGAAAAAAGCTTGTTAGTATCCCTACGCAACGATATGAGCCCCCACCCTTGCGTCGTTCTTGTTTTAGAAAGAGAAAGGGAGGGGGAGGATGGGTTAGGATATCTCATGGAAAGATTCCTGTGTGTTTAATAAATGTTATCCCTTGCTAGATAGGAAATCACTAGTGTAGCATATGATGAGATGTAAGGAATCAGCAAGGAAATGGTTAAAGAACTTGAAAGTGAAATGCACTAGAAGCGGACAGAAGATTTGAAATATTAACAAGATTTGTTGGATGTGAAACAAGAACATTGTGAAGAGGACAGAAGTTACTCAAGCGTTGTTGTAGAGAAAGTTTGTGAATTGGAAGACTGCCAGATAAGTGGCGCATGTTGATAAGATGGAACAGAAAGTAATTCTATGTGATAAAAGCTTATTGCAGGTGCCAGAATCTTAGTTTCGTGCTGCTAAAACATTGCATGAAGAAGCGAAGAAAGATGGTGATTGTATTGTATATGTGTACTACAGAACTGATAATGTGTGTGTCCGAAACCCCCCCTTACGGGATTTGGATCAAAGGAGGGGAGGGTCATCCCTGTCTTGCCCCGCGCACTTGATCCCGGCAGCCATCTTAGTGCACCCATGCCCTCACTTCCTGCCCAGCCCAGTACACTTCCTGCAAGTGGCCATCTTGGTACACCCGGAAGGCCCAACCAAGGCCTCTACCCAGTTCTCCCGGTTTTAAACCAGGATGGTTCCTACCACACTCCTGTCTTCCCCAATACGGAAGTGCCATATATTAATGATGAAGAAGCGTCCGAGTGGGAAGACCAACAGCAAGCAGCAAGGCCCCCCGCTGATTTAACCCCCAATCCGGCTCCAGACTCACAGTTCAGAGAGAATCTTGAACGTATGCTGGCAACCATAAAGAACAGTGCCCCTTGTCAGCCCCCGCCACAACAACAATCTCGGTTGCCAGAAGGGGCAACAGTGATGTATGTCGCTTTTACCCCATAACAAGTAGCGGCCTTAGTGACAAGTCTGCCTGACCCAGAGAAACAACCAATGCCCTTCTACCGCAGGATGGTGCAGATACAAGAAACTTATTCAGCTGCTTGGAGAGATTTAATCAGCTTATGCCAAATTAAAGCAGGGACATGTCTTTTGGCCGGTCATGCAGGTGGCCTTCAATGATGCCTGCTTGACAAGTGCCACTTCCTATTCCTTGAGCGTGGAGTTCTGTGCCCAACTCCACGAATGGGCAAAGGAGAAACTGGCGGATCAGACAACCACAATCCAAGATAAAGGGGAGTCTGTGGAGAAGTATCATGCCAGACTCACCCAGGCCTTTGAGAATCTGGGCTTCTCTCACTATGAAAAGGCACACACACATATGTTATCAACTGCTTTTGTCTCAGGGCTCAGAGAAGATATCAGAAAAGGCCTGATGGTGGCTCGCCCCGAATACCGCTCTATGAATATGTCCAATCTACTGCTGGAGATTAGGGAAGTGAACAAGTAGCTGAAGAGCTGGTGTAGTAAGGAGGGGTTTGGGTTCCTGGAGGACTGGGCCGACTTCTCAGTCGACAACTAGTACTATAGAAGGGGCGAACTGCACCTAAATGAGGAGGGTGCAGATCAGCTGGGAATAAGGATGGCCAAAAAGTTAGAGGGGTTTTTAAACTAGGCGACAGGGGGGAGGGTCCAGAGATAGTGAGAGTCAGCGGGGAACATATTCTAGAGGGTAGTATTAGGGGCATTAGTGGTAGGGTAACCAAAGCACATAAACCCAAGGTAAGTATAGTAGCAAGTCCTAGTTGCAATCTAGGAACACCCAAGAGGATAGTATGTGACCGGTCAAAATATATTAATGCATTAAAGTGTCTGTTCACCAATACCAGAAGTCTGCCAAGCAAAATAGGTGAGTTGGAAGCTCTGGTGCATGAGGAGAGCTATGATGTAATCGGTATTGCTGAAACTTGGCTTCATTCCTCACATGACTGGGCTATCAATATTCCTGGCTATGCACTCTTTCGGAAAGACAGGGTAAAAAGGAAAGGTGGAGGGGTCTGTCTCTATGTGAGAAGTGATCTCAAAGCGAGTGTGAAAGAGGACCTGGTGGATGGAGAGTGGGATGAGTCTGAAGCATTATGGGTGGAACTGCATACAGATGTGCGTAGTTCAAAGCTAATCATTGGAGTTTGTTATAGACCACCCAATGTTAATGAGGAGGTGGAGACTCAGCTCCTTGCACAGATGGAAAGGGCTGCAAGGGCTGGGACGGTGATAATAATGGGGGATTTTAACTACCCAGAAATTGACTGGAGTAATGGAACTGCTGGGACAGTTAAAGGGCAAAAATTTATAAACCTATTGCAGGACAATTTTCTGGTCCAGTTTATTGAGGCCCCAACTAGGAATGATGCTCTGTTGGACCTGGTAATCTCAAACCATGCAGAGCGTATTACTAATGTTCAGATAAAGGAACACCTGGGTAGCAGTGACCATAACATGATTTCATTTGATGTTAGTTGTAAGCAGAAATCACATACGGGAAAGATAAAAACACTTAATTTCAAGAGAGCAAATTTTCCAAGGATGAGCGCTGCTCTCCAGGACTTAGACTGGGAGGGAATATTGGCATCAATGGGCACAGAACAGAAATGGGAGTTCTTCAAAAAGACTGTTTGTTTGTGAACTCACTGCAAAGTATATTCCCTTAATAAGTTTAATAGGCTAAAAATAAAACCTATGTGGCTCACTGCCAAAGTTAAAAAAAGCTATAAACTATAAGAAAAGAGCTTTTAAAAAATATAAAAATGAGGGAACACTAGTGTCATTTACATGTTACAAAGAATATAACAGGATATGTAAAAAGGAAATCAAGGATGCAAAAATTCAAAATGAACGACAAATTGCAAAAGATAGGACAAACCCCAAAAAATTCTTCAAATATATTAATAGTAAAAAGGTCAAGTCTGAGCATGTAGGCCCTTTACAAAATAATCTAGAGTGGGTGACTGGGGACAAAGAGAAGGCTAATTTATTAAATACTTTCTTCAGTTCTGTGTATACAAAGGAGCATGGGGAGCTCATGTCCAAAATGGGGGTGGTAGTGACACAGCCCCAAATCCACAATGGCTCAAAAGTGATATGGTCCAGAAATATTTAGATGGAATAAAGGTGGATAAAGCACCTGGACCAGATGGCATACACCCACGGATCCTAAAAGAATTGAGCTCTGTAATTTCAAAGCCATTGTATTTAATTTTTAGGGACTCATTAATGACAGGAATAGTACCACTGGATTGGCGCAGGGCCAATGTGGTGCCTATATTTAAAAAGGGAATTAAGTCTTTACCAAGTAACTATAGACCTGTTAGTTTAACTTCCATAGTTGGGAAGATACTGGAGAGAGTAATAAAAGACCACATAGATGAGTTCTTGCTGGAAAAAAATATTTTAAGCAACAGACATCATAGATTCATGAAAGACAGAAGTTGTCAGACAAACCTGATTTCTTTTTATGAAGAGGTAAGTAAGACCTTGGACAGAGAGGTGGCTGTGGACGTGGTATACTTGGATTTTGCAAAAGCGTTCGATACAGTTCCCCACACACGGCTCATGTGCAAGGTAAAGTCTACAGGATTGGAAATATCAGTTTGTAAATGGATAGAAAACTGGCTAAAAGACAGAATTCAGAGAGTAGTGGTTAATGATTCTTACTCTGAATGGTCCAAGGTTATCAGTGGTGTACCCCAAGGTTCAGTGCTGGGACCCTTACTTTTTTTTTTAACGTTAAACACAGGTTTTTATTGATCAAAGGGTGCATACATGTGAAGCATACTTTACATATACATTTGGTAACTGATACATTGAGAGTCATATTTGAGGTAGGCAAAGCAAAATATTCATCATCATTGTCATGTGAGCGTGCTCTATACGAATACATTGTACATACAATTACTACCTAGAATAACATATGTCTGAGCCCTCATGTCTAACTAATATGGTTTTGTTATGTACAAGTACTCGACTCTTGAAGCCAGCGGTCCCATATCCTATTGTATTTATTGGGGCAGCCCCTGTTGATATATATGCATTTCTTGTATGGCAGGGTATTATTCACTTCTATTTTCCATTCTACTATTTTGGGAGGCGCTTGTCTCATCCATTTTTTAGCAATGATTTTTCTGGCTGAAAACAGTGTCTCATGAAGAAATGTTTTAGTGTATTTATCTATTGAGTCTGGTAACATTCCCAGAAGGCATTGTTTGGGGTCTAATGCTAGGGGTGAGCCCATCTCGTCGTGTAGAAATGTTACAATTTGTTTCCACAAACCCTGTATCTTAGGGCATGTCCAGATAAGGTGGAAGAAAGTGCCCGTTTCTTGTCCACACATCAAACATGTGGTGGAATGGGTGCGTTTGTATCTTGCCACTCTGAGGGGTGTGAGGTACGCTCTATGTAAGACATAAAGTTGCGTAAGTCGATCGGACAGCTTGGGAGACACTGCTTTACAGGACTCCAGCGCCCCGCCCCACTCCTCGTCTTCTATTGGCCCAACCTCCCGCTCCCATCTGGGCTTCAGATCGTACGCTATTTTGGTAGAAATGGGGGTGGTAAGCATATTGTAAAATGCTGAAATCAGTTTGTGCGAATCTGTGCTCTTAATTACGGCCATAATTACATTGGGCGTGGGGTGTGGGACGGAGTCAGGGAATTGCGATTGTGTCGCGTGGCGAAGTTGCAAAAACCTAAAAAACATTCGGTTTTGAAGTGTAAATTCTTCTCTAAGGGAATCAAAGGTTTTTAGACTTCCCTTGTCCAAGAGGTGATGAAGGTAGAACACCCCCTGTGTGGACCACGTACTCGTATTCTGTATTTTGGCGAGCTCAGGGAGATTCATGTTATGCCAAAGTGGTGTGTAGTCATTGTAGTGTGGAGTACTGAGTTTGGAAGAGGCTAAGTCCCATATTTTCCTGTAATGATATAGCATGGTATGCCTATTTGTCCCTGGCTCCGCCCCTCCCGAGCCCAATGCAATTGCATATATCGAGTCCCTGGTGTATTGTGCCCACTTTGGACATAAGAGGGTGAGGAATCTCTCACTGTCTGTCTTGTCCAGATGAAACATCTGTGACAACTGTGATGCAATGTAGTATAAATTGAAGTCAGGGAGGGCCGTGCCACCAAGATCGGTCGGGTTCTTGAGAGTTTGCCATGCTAATTTGTGTCTATTGGCTCCCCACACAAAGGGCTTGAGTATGGCCTCGAGCAGTTTAAAGTGTTTCAAAGGTAAGTATACTGGGGTATGCCACAGAACATATAGTATCTTAGGGAGTAAGACCATTTTAATTAAATTTATGCGGCCCCAGATCCCAAGTGGAAGTCGGGACCAGATCCGCACTTTGGTTTTAACCATGGAAAGAAGGGGCTCTATATTGAGGGAAATGTAATCCACTGGGGACCTAGATATATGAACCCCTAGGTATTTAATGACATCGACTCTTTGCAGTGGCAATCTGGTTTGGGATTCCTGGGGCGGGAAGCTGTCGATAGGCAGAATTTGGGACTTGTCCCAATTAATTTTTAATCCTGAGAATATCCCAAACCGCTCGATCGTGTGGAGTGCAGTATGTAGAGATGGGCCCGAATCTGCTAAATATAGCAGCGTATCATCAGCATACATACTGATTTTTTCGATCAGGGAGCCCAATCTCAGACCCCTAATCCCTGGGTTTGCTCGGATGGACATCGCAAGAGGTTCTGCTGCGAGGGCATATAGTAGCGGGGACAAAGGGCAGCCCTGTCTCGTGCCTCTACTGAGGTCAAACATTCGAGAGGGCCACCCGTTGGCCACCACCTTGGCTGTGGGCGCCTGATACAACAATTGAACCCACTTAATGTAGTTGGGGACCCTTACTTTTTAATATGTTTATAAAATATTGGGTCTGAGATCAAAAGTAAAATTTCTGTCTTTGCAGATGACACCAAGCTATGCAGTGGAATAACGTCCTTACAGGATGTCGCCAATTTACAAGCCGACCTCAATGCTCTGTCTAATTGGGCGACTATGTGGCAGATGAGGTTTAATGTTGATAAATGTAAAGTTATGCCCTTGGGGGCTAAGAATATGAATGCATCATACATACTAGGGGGGAGTAAAACGGGGGGGATCCGTAGTGGAGAAGGATCTGGGGGTTTTGGTAGATCATGAGCTCAATAAGAACATGCAATGCCAAGCTGCGGTTTCCAAAGCGAGCAAAGTCCTTTCTTGTATTAAGAGAGGTTTGGTCTCCAGAGAGAGAGATATCATTTTGCCCCTGTTCAAATCATTAGTAAGACCTCATCTGGAATATGCAGTTCAGTTTTGGGCCCCAGTTCTCAAAAAGGATATTGGGGAACTGGAGAAAGTGCAGAGAAGGGCAACCAAACTGATAAGAGGCCTTGAGGAGCTCAGCTATGAGGAAAGATTAGAGGAACTGAATTTATTCACTCTTGAGAAGAGGAGATTAAGGGGGGATATGATCAACATGTACAAATATATAAGGGGTCCATATAGTTAACTTGGTGTTGAATTATTCACTTTACGGTCAACACAAAGGACAAGGGGGCACTCTTTGAGTCTAGAGGAAAAGAGATTTCACCTCCAAATATGGAAAGGTTTCTACCCAGCTATGATTAAACACTAAGAAAGTGTGAAACTAGTCAGCTCTAACCAGAATTTTGTGACTTGCTGTGCTGTATTTGGATTTTTGAAGATTTTACATAATAAAGGCTTTTTATTGGAGTGCTGCTGTCCAGAAGACTTGATCTTTTGTTTTGCCTGAAATTGCATTGCCTGCACCCTTGGCTGTTGGGAGGAGATAGTCACCTGGAGGACGTCCACACCTGAGCGGTTTCTGTTTTTGTTTCTACACAGTAAGAGCTGTGAAAATGTGGAATAGACTCCCTGCAGAGGTGGTTCTGGCCAGCTCAGTAGATTGCTTTAACCACTTCTCTACTGTGCACGAAAACCCCCTTCCTGCCCAAGCCATTTTTCAGCTTTCAGCGCTGTCACACTTTGAATGACAATTGCGCGGTCATGCGACGTGGCTCCCAAACGAAATTTGCGTCCTTTTTTTTCCCACAAATAGAGCTTTCTTTTGGTGGTATTTTATCACCTCTGCGGTTTTTATTTTTTGCGCTATAAACAAAAGAAGAGCGTCCAGTTTGGAAAAAAAACACTATTTTTTAATTTTTGCTATAATAAATGCCCATTTTTTTTTTAAAATAAAATTTTCCTCAGTTTAGGCCGATACGTATTCTTCTACATATTTTTGGTAAAAAAAAAAAAAAAAAAATCGCAATAAGCGCGTATTGATTGGTTTGCGCAAAAGTTATAGCGTGTACAAAATAGGGGATAGATTTATAGCATTTTTATTTTTTTATTAGTAATGGCGGCGATCTGCGATTTTTTATTGTGACTGCGATACTGCGGCGGACACATCGGACACTTTTGACACATTTTTGGGACCATTCACGTTTATACAGCGATCCCTGCTATAAAAATTCATTGATTACTGTATAAATGTGATTGGCAGGGAAGGGGTTAACCACTAGGGGGCGGGAAGGGGTTAAATATGTTCCCTCAATGTGTTCTTACTGTGGGGGGAGGGGACTGACTGGGGGAGGTGACCGATGGTTGTCCCTATGTACAAGGGACACACCATCGGTCCCCTCTCCCTCACAGGACGTGTATCTCTGTGTTTACACACAGAGACCCACTTTCCTGCTCGTTTCCCGGGCAATCGCGGGTGCCCGGCGGCAATCGCGGCCGCCGGGCACGCGCACCGGGGCCTCGTGAACGCGGCGCGCCGCTGGCTTCAAGCGCGCGTCTCCTAGCTCGTTTTAAAGGGAGGACGTCATATGACGTCCTCCCAGAACGAGAGCATCCTCCGCCCGCCGTCAATTGACAGTGGGCGGGGGACAAGTGGTTAAGAAGGGCCTGGATTCTTTCTTAAATGTACATAATATAACTGGGTACTGACATTTATAAGTAAAGTTGATCCGGGGAATATCCGATTGCCTCTCGGGGGATCAGGAAGGAATTTTTTCCCCTGCTGTAGCAAATTGGATCATGCTCTGCTGGGGTTTTTTGCCTTCCTCTGGATCAACTGTGGGTATAGAATTGGGTATATGGGATTGTACGATATATATATATATTTTTTTTTATGGTTGAACTGGATGGACTTGTGTCTTTTTTCAACCTGACTATGTAACTATGTAACTGCTGGTGGCCAGTGGTATAGAAAACCAAAAAGTGAAAAAAAACTGTGAATTTGCTTGGAGCTGATGTACTGTCCAGACTACAGGCCTCAATAATTTTCACGCCTGAAGGAGGAGTGAAGCTACATACTCCCCTATCCTTGGAAGACTCATCTGCTTTGTGTTCTCTGCCTCTCATGATGATACTTCATGAAGCGATAACTTCTAGTTCCATTCCACAGGAAGTACTTGACAGAATTCCTGCATGCCTATGGTCCACGGGACCGGAAGACATCGGTCACCTGAAAGTGCCACCAGTTTTAGTAAAGCTCTAAGAGGGAGCATCATTGACCCGGAAACCACAATACCCCTTGAAGCCTGCTCAATCCGCAGCCATCTCAAGACAGGTCGAGACACTTGTGTCCAATGGAGCTCTGATACCCTGTACTTCGGAATGCAATACACCCTTGTTCCCAGTGAAGAAACGGACCCCAAGAGGAGAAACAGAAAAATACAGAATGGTCCAAGACCTCCAAGCAGTTAACAAAGCCAGTGTTTGACACCCCAATTGTGCCAAATCCACATACCTTTTTATCAGGTATACCTCCAAAGGCTGAGTACTTCACTGTAGTGGACCTGGCTTACTGCACGCGTGGATCCCTGATGCATCGATCCTCATACAACCGATCTATGATGCTCTCAAGTCTGTGCCATTCACCCTGTCAAGCGAGGCCATGGACAATTTCTTTCTGCTGAAGCAAGCAATATCCACAGCTCCTGCTTTGGGCCTCCCAGATTATGGAATACCCTTTAAACTGTTTGTGTCGGAAAGAAATGGCCACGCCACAGGGGTCCTAGCTCAATCACATGGAGGCCGAACTAGACCCATTGGGTACTATTCATGCCATTTAGACCCCGTGCCTAGGGGTGGCCCTTCCTGTTTAAGAGCTGTCTTTGCTGCCCAAGCACTGCTGGACAAAACTCCTGACCTTGTTCTAGCACACCCCCTGCTTCTTTTGACACCACATGACATTGCTGCCATCCTGAATCAGGTGCAACCCCACCATCTGTCCACCGCCAGACATCTTCGGTTACATATCTCCCTCCTCCTTCCAGACAATGTGACCCTCCAAAAGGTGTCTCACTCTCAACCTGGCCACACTTCTGCCGTTTTTCGAGAGGGGGACAAAAAGAAGGAGATGGTGATCTATATCTGATGAGAGGGAAAACCTGTTTACCAAAATATATGTATCCAGCAGTCGTCCAATGGGCACATGGACCTGCACATCTCTCTAAGAACTTAATGAATTCACTGATCAGCAAGTATTACAGGGCCCCAGGGATAACCACCATAACCAGAAATTACTGCACCTCATGTGCAGTATGTGCAAAATGCAACCAGGGGAGAACAGAGAAGACACCGCAGAAACATTTGGCGAAACCTCTCTATCCATTCCAGAGGATACAGATTGATCATATACAGATACCCAAGTGGCCGACATGAATATGCCCTAGTGATGGTAGACATGTTCTCCGGCTGGCCAGAAGCCTATGCTGTTACAAACATGACAGCCAAGACCACGGCTAAGAAACTACTGAGTGAGCTAGTATGTCGATTTGGGGTTCTAGAGGTGATAGAGAGCGATCAGGGCCCAGCCTTAACAGCAACCCTTACAAAAGAGATTTGGGCAGCACTGGGAGTTCAGTTAGCTCTACACACCCCATACCACCCTCAAAGCAGCGGGAAGGTAGAAAGGATGAATGGGACTCTAGGGAAACATGCTCTGTCCCCTTATGAAATTTAGTTTGGTTCAGCCCCCAGACCTGGCTGTTAGTTCCCACAGTAGTTGCAGTTACAATCTGATGTGTTAACTAGCTATGTCACACGTTTGTCTAGAGCATTAACCAATATCCGTTCTCAAGTGTTTTCTTCCATTCCAGATCCTACAGTAGATACAGGAACACACCAACTACTGCCAGGAGATTGGGTGCTAGTAAAGAAGTTTGTGAGGAAGCACTCCCTTGAGCCAAGATATGATGGTCCATTTCAAGTTTTGCTGACCACAGCTACATCAGTAAAGCTAGAAGGGAAAAGCACCTGGATACACGCCTCCCACTGCAAGAAAGCTCCATCTCCTGAAGACAAGATCCTGACCACACCACAATGATGGTGTTGTATATCCTTTTCCTGTTGGGGTTAGTGGGGGCTCAGCAGGTAGCCATTACACAAAATGACAAGTTATTCACCATATTTTAGTATAACTCTTCAAACATACGTGGCCACCTTTATCTTTGATTACTGTAACATAGTCTCCTGTCCTCCAGTTCCCTGGCAATGTAACTTATACCATGACACACCCAGTCAAAGGAGGAGGCGAGCAGCTCCCTCTGGAAGCTTTGACCCTCATGTGTACATAGATGCCATAGCGGTCCCTGATCAATTCCAAGCCAGGGACCAGGTAAAAGCTGGTTTTGAGTCTTTGATCCCCATAATAACTGTCAACAAGAATGTAGATTGGATTAATTACATATACTACAACCAACAGAGATTTGTAAATTACATTAGAGATGCCCTCCAGGGAATTGCTGACCAGTTAGGCCCCACTTCCTATATGACATTTGAGAACCGGATGGCCTTAGACATGGTGTTAGCTGAGAAAGGAGGTGTCTGTAAAATGATAAAGAAAACGGGAACCTGCTCACCTACATTTCTCCACCAAGAAGAAGAGGATCCTCTTATGAAGGAAGAGGATAAACCTTTCACTCCTTTACAGTCACTCCCCGTCCATAATTTCACAGTCCTATAGGGATAGAATAGGGAACCGCCTGACTATCCTTCCCGGCTTCGTCGAGGGGGGTAGTGAACTAGTTACTGCCCTTCTCTATACTTAGCCTGAAAAAAGGTCCTGGGGAATGGTCCAGGTGGTGGTCAGGTCCTTTAGCTTGAGGGACAGATAGAAAAAAGCCATTATAGGGGGGTCTGTGAAGGAATGTGATGAGCATAATGTTAAACTAGAAAAGGTCTATTCTCTATGCATCTTCACTATACTATAAAGTCTATATTGCTTTTGTTTGTACACAACTGCTGTAACTTTTCCTTACTACATATGGCCTCTAATAACACCCCCTCCCACCGAGAAGACTGGAGAAGACAGAAATGGCGGATACCCTCTTCTCCCACACATCTTTGGAATGCGGATATGAAGATAGGACCAGAGGACAGCCCAGCTTAATCATCACGTTTCTGTACTCTTTTTGTATTGCAGCCAATCAGATGTGGTTTGCAGTCTTACATTAACATAATAGTGACATATCATGCTGTGTGTAAAAAGCTTAGTACTGCCTGGAATAAATTATTAGATACGGAAGTAACAGATCTGCACGGATGTGTCGGAGTCTTTGCTTTCAAAACTTGCATGCAATGTTATCTAAACTTTACAATTTGGAACAGTAGTAGAATCCATATTAACCCCTTTGTGGTTAAACGACTATTACACCATTACTTATCTTGGGTATGTCCCCTTTTTGGTGTACCAACCAGCTGACCAGGGCTCACCTCAGGTCTATGTTATGTTGTGAGTCTTGTGACGTCTTTATGTGGTTTTACATCTATCTCGGTTGGAGGGTTTCCGACATACACATATATAATTATTTTATTCCATCTTTTCATGTGACAACACTGAAGAAATGACACTTTGCTACAATGTAAAGTAGTGAGTGTACAGCTTGTATAACAGTGTAAATTTGCGGTCCCCTCAAAATAACTCAACACAGCCATTAATGTCTAAACCTCTGGCAACAAAAGTACATCCCTAAGTAAAAAAAAAAAAAAAGCCAAATTGGGCCCAATTAGCCACTTTCCCTCCCTGATGTCATGTGACTTGTTAGTGTTACAAGGTCTCCAGTGTGAATGGGGAGCAGATGTGTTAAATTTGGTGTCATCACTCTCTCATACCGGTCACTGGAAGTTCAACATGGCACCTCATGGCAAAGAACTCTGAGGATATGAAAAAAAGAATTGTTGCTCTACATAAAGATGGCCTAGGCTATAAGAAGATTGCCAAGACCCTGAAACTGAGCTGCAGCACGGTGGGCAAGACCATACAGCTGTTTAACAGGACAGGTTCCACTCAGAACAGGCCTCGTCATGGTCAACCAAAGAAGATGAGTGCACGTGCTCAGCGTCATATCCAGAGGTTGTCTTTGGGAAATAAACGTATAAGTGCTCCCAGAATTGCTGCAGAGGTTGAAGGGTTGGGGGGTCAGCCTGTCAGTGCTCAGACCATACGCCGCACACTGCATCAAATTGTTCTGCATGGTTGTTGTCCCAGAAGGAAGCCTCTTCTAAAGATGATACACAAGAAAGTCTGCAAACAGTTTGCTGAAGACAAGCAGACCAAGAACATGGATTACTGGAACCATGTCCTGTGGTCTAATGAGACCAAGATAAACTATTATTTGGTTCAGATGGTGTCAAGCGTGTGTGAGGAGTACAGAGACAACTGTGTCTTGCCTACTTTCAAGCATGGTGGTGGGAGTGTCATGGTCTGGGGCTGCATGAGTGCTGCCAGCACTGGGGAGCTACAGTTCATTGAGGGAACCATGAATGCCAACATGTACTGTGACATACTGAAGCAGAGCATGATCCCCTCCCTTCGAAGACTGGGCCACAGGGCAGTATCCCAACATGATAACGATCACAAACACACTTCCAAGATCAACCCACTCGCAGCTTTCAGTGTCCCTTATGCTCTAGTGCCACTGGTACGTTTTACCACCTATTATGGGCATATCCTAAAGTTTAGAGGTTCTGGGTCCAGGTGGTGCAATTCTTTCATGATCAAATGGGTTCACCATTGACTCTAAAACCTAAACAGTGTCTATGCTTTCCTGATCCAGAAGCTAATAAATATATGACATTTCTTCACAGATCTTTATTCAGTGCAAGGAAATAGCCCATAACTGGATGCAGGCACTTTCCCGTAATCCTGGCGTGTAGAAATTAACACCACCCTTCCCTCTTAAAAGCCAATCTACAGTATATACATAGAGGATGCCCTCTCCAAATACAATAGTCTGGGATCACTGATTGGAACATTCAGCCACATGTTTATAAATACCCATGCAAGTTGAAGGGACAGAACGAAGCATTCTAAAAGGTTTTACTATTTTTGTACGGGTTAAGCCAGTCCACATTATCCTGAGGTCACCAGTTACCGAAATGTCTTTTAGTTAATGCTGCTGTTTATTTCATGCCCTTTAACTACAACCACGGGTGGAAGGAGAGAAAATTGCTCTGTCCACGGGCTGTGTTGATGGGAGAATCGGTCCTGAAGCCCTATTGTGTTCTGCCAGAGGGAAGCCTTCCCTGCCAGCAGAGCACAATAATTAGTGTAGCTGGCAGCACTAATCATTTGGGGGGAAAACAGACAGGCTGGTTGTACACTAGTTGATCGATAGACTGACTTGTGCACAACCAGGGTGCCCACACATGGATCGAAATTTGGCCGGTCCCTGCTGAACGGGCCAAATTTCAATCCACGTATGGCTGGCTTAGCATTGTGTATCACCTGAAAAAGCAAAATGTAGTCAGACGTTGATGTTTGAATCTGGTTTTATACTTGTACACACTGTTCCATTCCGTACAATTTCTATGCACCATTGTCTTATATAATAATGTGACACTTGGTTTTGTTAGGTTATGTATTTTTATTTTTATTTTCTGTACAACATACTTCAATAAAAACCTTGCTTGTTCTAAAAACACCTTGCGAGGTATAAACAGAAGATCAGGTGCCAGCCTTGCAAACCTGCAAAACAGATGCTTAATGCTGAAAAGCTCAATAAGCACTAACAGATTTGGTGGAATGGGCCCGGACAGGCAACCCTTTCCTTGAGGGCACAAATCCCTGGAAATTAGCTGCCTGAGTCACCAAGCAAAGACAGAAGTGAAAGCAGCAGGTCCCCTCTTGGGACCTTCAGAGAGGACAAAAGGGCACTCATTTTTAGAAGGAAGATGTTGCAGCTAGGTAGACCTCGACTTCTCTGACCACATCCGGGTAGGAGAGTGAAATTCCCCTTGGAGTGTTTTGGGGCAGGAAATTTGGAAGGGAGGATAATATCCTTGAGGTAAAAGGAAGAGACTTTGTTAGGAAAGAGGGTCTGGCTTTCAGGACCACCTTGTCTATGTAAAAATAGGATTTTTATAACTTACCTGTAAAAATCCTTTTCTTGGAGTACATCATGGGACACAGAGCAGCCATAGTAATTACTATGTGGGTTATAGGCCACCTATAGGTGAATGGACACTGGCACACCCAAAGACAGGAAGCCCCCCTCTATATAACCCCTCCCATACAGGAAGTACCTCGGTTTTTGTAGCAAAGCAATATATATATATATATATATCACAATAAGAGTGGAGGGACCTCTGTGTCCCGTGATGTACTCCATGAAAAGGATTTAATAGGTAAGTTGTTATAAAAATGCCAATTTCTTCATCGGACATCACGGGACACAGAGCAGCCATAGTAAATTACTATGTGGGATGTCCTGAAGCAATGCCACTGGGGGAGGGGGACAAATAAAAGCAGGCCACCATCAGACGTGAGGACCTATACTGCTGCCTGCAGTACACTGCGCCCAAACGCGGCATCCTCTTGCCATCCTATATCCAAGTGATAAAATTTTGTGAATGTATGGACTGATGACCAAGTTGCAGCCTTGCAAATCTAAGTCATAGGAGGCTTGGTGATACACCACCCATGAAGCACTCGCTGCTCTGGTAGAGTGCACTCTAACTTGAAAAGGCGTAGCCCTTCTTTTCAAACCATAAGCCTGAATTATAACTTGCCGAATCCACTTAGAATTAGTGGATTTTGACGCTGCCTGCCCTTTCCTGGGCCCTTCTGGCAGCACAGACAAAGCATCAATTTTCCGTATCTGAGCTGTCACCTTCAGATAGAACCTGACGGCTCTCACTACATTGAGAGAATGTAACAATTTTTCCTCTGGAGAACGAGGATCTGGAAAAAAGGAAGCCAGGGAGACATTTTGGTTCAAGTGAAAACTGGACACTATTTTAGGCAGAAAGGTTGGTTGAGGACGCAACACCACCTTCTTATCTTTCTGAATTATTAAGTACAGCTCTTTACAAGAGAAATTCTGATACTCTCCTTGGCGAGGTTACTGCCACCAAAAAAAACAACTTCCTTGTCAAAAGGATCAAGGGAATATGGCGCATCGGCTCAAAGGGCTGTCTTTGTAATGCTGATAAAACTAGATTCAAATCCCATAAGCACAAGGGTGACCTAACTGGCGGAGTTATATGAGTTGCCCCTTGAATAAAGGCCAGGATCAAAGAATGCGAAGCAAGCGGCCTTTGAAAGAATACTGACGAGGCCGAGATCTGACCCTTGATTGTACTAAAGGCTAGCTTCATTTCTACCCCCAACTGTAGGAAGGCAAGAATTCTTCCTATGACATACTTCCGAGGATGCCATCCTTTGGTTTAACACCAGGAAACATAGGCCCTCCAGACCCTATAACAAATGGTCCTGGAAGCCAACTTCCTTGCATTAATCAGGGTAGTTACTACTGCGCCTGAAAGCCCCCGATTCTTTAGAATGTGGTCTTCAATTTAGCGACTGTAAGGCAGGATGGAAGAGTCAACGGATTCCTTACTGCCAACCCTACGATCTCTGCATACCAGGATCTTCTGGGCCATGCTGGGGCTACTAGTATTACCGGCTTCCGTTCCTCCTTAATCCTGCATAGAAGCCGTGGCAGCAGCTGAACTGGGGGAACACATAAATCTGTGAAAACTGATCCCAAGGGGTTACCAACGCATCTTGCTTACATGCAAGTGGATCCCTTCTCCTTGACACAAAGTTGTCCAACTTTTTGTTGAACCTGGACGCCAATAGATCTACATCCGGGGTGCCCCATTTTCGGCAAATGGCTGAAAAAAATGTCGGGATGGAGAGACCATTCTCCCAGAAACAATTGTTGGTGGCTCAAGAAATCCGCCTGCCAATTTTCCACTCCTGGAATGAAGACTGAAGATAGGCAAGGTACATACCCCTCTGCCCAAGCCAGAATATGGTTTACTTCCCTCTGGGCTGTGTGACTTCTGGTGCCCCCTTGGTGGTGGATATAAGCCACTGCTGTGGCATTGTCGGATTGTATCCTGACGGGACAAGCCTGTAATCTGAGAATCCAGGCCATTTGGGCCAGACGCGCTTGCCTGAATCTCTAGAATGTTGATAGGCAAGGCTTTTTCGGAATCCGACCATTTCCCCTGGACAGTGGTCTCCTCCAGAACTGCTCCCGAGCCCAAGAGGCTGGCATCCGATGTTACAACCTTCCAGGTTACTGGCATGAAGGATTTTCCCTTCTGCAAATTTCTGGTTATCAACTGAGACTCTGGCGCACCCTTGGGGCCAGATACAGTGGATAATCGAAGGCTTGGACATTCTTGCTCCAAGCAGACAGAATACTGTTTTGCAACAGTCTTGAATGAAACTGTAAAATATAGAATAGAAAATACAGCGCTAACCTAATATAGAACCAAAACAAAATATTAAAAGAAAAAACAGCAGCAGCAGCTCAAACGTGAAATAAACCACATTCAGAAATGCTAATGTTTTTATATAGGGAGCTGCGCTCTAAATAAAAAATAAAACTAGTGATAGAAAAGAATATTTGCATTCCGTAACCACTCAAAATAATTAGAATACAAAAGTGAATAGTCCTCAAGGTGTCTATGAGGTGATCCAATAGTCCATAAAAAGGAATTGAAGCTTAATCGTAGATCACCACTAATTGAATAGATGTAGGAAAAGTGAGCACTCGGTAATGACACTACCAGCAAACGTGCACCTCCACCACATGGACTGCACGCTTACCGAAAGGCAAACTCAATATAGCCTGTATTGATGATCTCTCTCGGTACCTGCATCCAGCAGCAGCTCATATGGGTAGGGAGGAAGGCGGACCAGATAAGCTTAGATCTCCAAACAATCGAGGTAAACCGTCAATGCACTTACAGGAAAACGAAGATAAAATCATCCATAAAAATATTGCCAGCCTGCAGACACCCGTCTGCTCTCAAAGTACACTGCGACGACGTCAGCACGTCAACCTCCCGATGTACGTTTACGCCGGCAATATTTTTATGGATGATTTTATCTTCGTTTTCCTGTAAGTGCAATTTGCATCTTTAATAAATCTGATACCAAGTTTGAATTACACTATGGAGAGTTCTTCTTCCGGCCAGCTTGCAGACACCCGTCCGCTCTCAAGGTACACCATGATGACATCAGCGCGTCAACCTCCTGATGTACGTTTCGTCACAGAATGATGTCGTCTTGGGGAGAAAACGTCATTCTGTGACGAAACGTACATCGGGGGGGGGGGTAGTTGACGTGCGGACGTCGTTGCGGTGTACCTTGAGAGCAGACGGGTGTCTGCAAGCCGGCCGGCAATATTTTTATGGATGATTTTATCTTCGTTTTCCTGTAAGTGCAATTTGTTATCTTCAATAAATCTGATACCAAGTTTGAATTACACTATGGAGAGTTCTTCATCTTTTTGGGTACATGATTGACAGTTTTGGTACCGTAAAGAGATTTGAATAAAACCCTATGCCCTGCTCTTCTGAGGGAATCTCTAGGCTTACACCCTGAGCCGTCAATCGATGCAGTGCCTGGAACAAAGACCTTCTTTTCACTGGGTCTTTGGGAACGTTCGACCTTAGAAAACAAAAAGGTGGAAACTCTCGTAACTCTAGTTTTTACCCTAGAAATACGGTGGCACTGACCCATCTGTCTCGGATCTCTTCCTGCCAAGCCCCTGAAAACTGCAGAAGCCTTCCCCCCACTCGAGCGAGGACACCCCTTCATAAAGAGGCCTTGGGACTCTGCTTTGCAGGCTTCTGCCCTTGTGCTTGGCCTTGAGGCTTACTTCCTGAACCCGTCGCGACTGCCTGGAGGCTGACGCAGCTGGTACTGGGGAAGAACATTTAAATGAAGGACGTCTACTTCTTTTAACTGGTAAAAGGGCACGCTTACCACCCTAATTTTTTGGGGATTTATCCATATCATCAACCTTTCCCCATGAAAGGGAAAACCTGCCAAAGCTTTTTCCATGGCAATTCAGCTGACCAATTCTTCAACCAGAGAATTCTACGCATATGAACTGATAAGAAAGCAAAGCACGACACCTGATGAATAGAATCTTTTAGAGCGTCAACCGCAAAACATAAGGCCCTGGGGTAGCTCAGCCAACTCAGGGGCCACTTCCCCTTGCTTAAGGTGGTCCTTTAGGGATTGACAAATGCCTATCACTGCTACTGCATGCTGTGCTGCTGCACCTGCTACAGCAAACGAGGCTTTGAGCAAAGATCCCAGTTTCTTATTGGCTGGATCCTTACTGGACATTGTCCACCGGACAAGTTAGACTCTTATTCACAGAAGAGATAGCATCTACTGCTGGCAAACTCCACTTCTTAGTGAACTTTTCCTCTATAGGATAAAGAAGCAAAAATCTTCTAGGAGGAAGAAAATACCTATCTGGGTGATTCCAGTCAGCATATATCAGCCGCTCCAGCAATGGGTGTACAGGAAGTGCATGTGGACCCTGTGGAGGCCTTAAAAAAAAACAAAAAGAGGTAAAGGGGGCCTCAGCTACCTGCACTGGGGGCAACTTGTATCCAGAATGGACCAATTCCATAAGGGATTGCACTAGCAACTTCTGAGATTGCGAGGCTGAGAAGCATTCTTCTGAGACTGAATCCTCAGAGGAGGAGTCATCTGCCTGCCCTTCTTCCCAGTCACCCAATGGTATCTCAACATCATCTGCCCGTTCCTGTTCCAACACTGGAAGGTCAGGCAGTGAAGGGGACCCATCGTGTTTTTTCCCGGCCTGGGAGGAAGACGCAAACATATCAGCTATTTTTTCTTTCAAACCAGCTAATGCTGAAGCCAAATCTTCCTTGATGACGTATGCAGAGGCTGAAATATTGGAAGTGGCTACTATGCCCGAGAGCCTGAACGACTCAGACTGGCCAGTTGCTTCTGGACTTTCAGGGGAGGATAGAACTGTGGAAGCGTGACTAGGATCCTCAGACCCCGACTGTGGCGCCCTTGCGCTCTTCCCATTCGTATTCTTCTCACCTCTCTTCCGGGAAGACAGTCCCAAGCACAAAAGGCAGAGGTACTTACAATGTGCATCTACTGCCGAGCTATAGTCCAGCAATGGTAATATATGCTGGTATCACTGCTCAACCTGATGCTGAGTAGACGTGCCTTTAGAAATGCCTATAACCAACATTCAAACAGCGCTTACATGCCCTTGTATGCTCCGTGTTCCTCCGTCAGCCACCAGACTCTTTCAAGAAAAAAAAAAACGTTATACGCAGTAAGCCTTGCGCCTGCGCCGTGTATTACGTGAACGCTTGTTTCCACTTGCACGCCGGCCGCGCCAAGCCACGCCCCCCATCCTAGGATAGCCTTTTTAAATAGAGCTATTCGCACATGCGAATGAACTCTCCTGCAAACGGGACACTCGGTGGGGAGAAGGGCTGTCAACCTAGGGAAATGCTGACCACTGAATGTCAGAGGCTGCGAGCCCCAAGCCCTTTCGGCAGCCATGACAGAGCGGAGTAAGGAGGCAACGCTGTTCCACACAAGCGCTGCCAGACACTGAGCACACTGCAGGGGAAGCATGGAAATGTTAAACACCTGGTATTTTACATTTACACCCTTTAGTGGTAAAAACAGGCAAGGCATCGTTTACACAGAAGAAGTCCATAAGTGAACCGTATGTGTTCCTTAGAATCTTCCTTGACTTGCCATTCCCGATGCAGGATACTGCTGGAAAACACAGCCAGATCCAATCTTCACCCATCACGGCGGGCCATGTCATGACAGATCTTCAAGGACCGCGCCCCCCTTGTATAATGGGGTCCACACCCTTGGACCCGTACAGCACCCTGCCAGGACAACCTTTGGTTTAGATATGTGACCAAGGAGCCGGATCCCAGGGTCCAGCCCTCAACAGAGGAGCATTACAGGCAAGTGACCTCGCATTTTTCTCTTCCACAAGGCTCAAGTACCATCCATTTTGGCCATTGCTTTGGCATCTTGAATGGATCCGACTGCATGGCCCCTTGATCCTGCTTAAGGATTTCCGCAACGGGGCTTCTTTAGCATAGCACATCAACTGTGACCAACACCTTGAGACACTGGCGAAAAAACTGAGGTACTTCCTGCATGGTAGGGGTTATATAGAGGGGTGTCTTTGGGTGTGCCAGTGTCCATTCACATATAGGTGGCAAATAACCCACATAGTAATTACTATGGCTGCTCGGTGTCCCGTGATGTACGATAAAGAAATAAGATCAGGGCCGGTGCTACCACTAGGCAAACTAGGCGGCTGCACCGCTGCCAAGGGCACTCCGGCCGCTGGTTTCCCTACTCTCCGTCTCTGCACTATGTACATTTTCGATGCTGTATTATACATACCTCTAATAAATGTTATAACCTCTAGTGTGCTTTTCTGGGATAAAGCGTGCACATCTAGGGGGATGCAGGGAATGCCTCTGCTGCATGTTACTCAGGCAGCAGCTCTGTAGTGTCATTATAGAGGCGCAGCACTGGAGGACATGTCCTGATGGAACAGAAGCAAACATTCCCTGTGCGCCTCTATGATCAGTCCTCTTTACTGTAGCCGCATGCTTCCTCTAGCGCTGATGCTCGGGCAAAGGGGGTGGATTCAGGGGCGGAGCCAGGGGGCGGCAAAATGAGGTTTTGCCTGGGGTGTCAAAAAATCCTTGCACCAGCCCTGAATAAGATTAGGTTTGATAAGAAACAACCACCAACTTGGAAACATGCCGGACAACGGTGATGGCCACCAAGAGGGCCACCTTGCTGGTGAGATACCGCAAATCGAATATTCCAAATTAGTTCAAAAAGAGATATTCAAAGAAATGAAAGCACCAGATTAATTTCCCTGTGAAATATGCCTCAATCTGATAGGTTGTCTGCTGCAACCCTAAGAGGGAGCTAGAGTTCGAGGAAGGGAGCTATGTCAATATATGACCTTGCGGAACTATCGCTCTTAGCAGTTCACTGGTTTTCCTTAGTGCCGTTTCTAGCACGAGAGCTATTAGGTAGGAACCTTTACCCTAAGCTCCTCTTTGCCTCGTTTCTGCCATTGCCAAGTGTAAGGGAATCCTCTGTGGGGTGCTCATGAAATGGATGCTGACTGAGGGGGCATGTGCATGTTTGGGAAAAAGGCAACTATAACCCAGGCACTGACCAATGACCTGTTGCTGTGTCTTTGAAAAACCAGGCAGTCGGGAGATCAGCTGATGTGCTTCTTGTGTTCTCTGTGGAAATGGCAGGTGGAAGCGCCTCAGCCAAAGAGTGGAAAAAAAACACAAAAACATGACTTGGTCATAAATACAGGGAAAAACTTCCTACCTTAACCATGCTGCAGGTTCCTGAAGAGAACCAAAACTTCACCCATTGTGGGCATGCCCCTGAAGGGATCCTCAGGGTCTGGGTAAAATAGGATTGGACCAAAGCCTATATAGCCCTGCGCCTAACTAGTTTTACCATATGCCAAGGTGCACAATATCCAGTGCCCAAAGTAAACTTCACAGGCTGGCCCTGTTGCCATGGAATATGAGAAAAGTTATCAAGTTGCACAGTGTATCGAGAGTAACCAATACAAAAACTACTGGGCAATAAGCAATTAGAACTTAATAGACGTGTCAGTCGAAGTAGTGATGACAAATTAAAGGATGATGTAAAAACATCTCCATAGAAGTTTTCCCTCACCTCACTAGCAAAAAAAAGAAAAAAAAAGAAAATGGAACTCCACGGAGTGGGTGGGATTATAGGAAGGTGAAGGGGAGGAATTACCAGCAAAGCTTTAGTCGGTGCCCAATCATATGAAATTAGTGCCATATAACCTATGGTCTACGAATACAAGTCATTTGTCCTGTGCTGAACGATTAAAATAATTTAATTTTTAAAAAACGGGTAGGTATGTACAGGGCGAGTGAACAAAAAAATGCTTTTAATAACAGTTATGCCAACAATAACTATTTAATAAAGGCCATTTCACGTAGCTGTCCTCCGTTCCGTGTCAGCATCGTATCTGTAAACAAATCACGTGTTGAGTTGGATCAGAACAGGGCAGATGTCACTTTTCTGATATCCGTGTTCATTTAAATTTTTCCTCTATATTCTAATGTAGGAAAAATGGACCCATCCAATCTCTATGGGCAGGCAGACGTGATGCATCCATTCACATCAGTTTTCATCAAATCTATCCCTTTTGGGTCCGCAAAAAACAAAAACGGGATGCAAACCTTTTCTGTTAGTTTTTGTGCACCTAAACAGACTTCAATGTGGCCGACGTAAGAGGATGCACATTCATACATTGCATTCCATCTAGATCAGTATAAAAAACAGATAGTCAGAACGCTCAACTGAAAGGGGCCCACATATCCCACAAATTCCCTAAACTAGTCAAAAACAACTCTAATAAAATGTAATAACAGCAATAAGCACATTTAATGCTCCCCTTTGCCAACACAAAGGGTATTTTCAAACTAGCAGTAGCGTTTACTTTGTGGTGGATCGCTTTTTAGAGGACGGTGAGAGGATGCAATGCATTTTTTTTTTTTTAATTGCAAATGATAATTTTACATTTAACTGGCTCATGGGTATGGCGTTGTTTCTTTTTGGTTACATGGGAGAGTTTGGCAGGCAGTCACGCCTATCAAAGTCTGCATGTAGCGTAAAAAATGTTTTTACTGCCCCCTGGCCACCCATGCAAAAGGAGTCAAAAAGTAGCAATCTAGCATAACAGAAAAATAGACATGCAATAGAAAATACTTACTAATTAGGTATATACACTTGTTTTAATTTGCTTTCTGCTTCTGCTGCCTTCAATCGTTTCTTTGAAAGAAAAAAAAAAAATCAAACCAAAGAATTTAATAAAAGCATTCATATAAATATAAGAACATGATTAATGTGAATGTAGAGGCTTTGCCTATTTAATATACCTGTACATGTACAAGATCAATCAGCTTGCTGTAAATAATCTTATCAAAAAGAACAAAAACTATTTCTGTGCATAGCTTGTAATTATTTTTAAACATTTATGGGCATACCCATTGTATATGGAAACTCCACTTTCTGCTCTGCTACACAGTTTTTTGTTCGTCAATCACCTTCTCCTAATTCACCATAAATTCCAATGACCACCCTGCATGGCTTATATCTCATTTTGAGTGCTGTTTAACGACCCTGTGGTTACTCCTGCCAGCCTGTGATGATATACAAGCAAGCAGGAGAAAACAGTTTGTGGCAGGGAAACAGCTGTTTCACAAGTTTAGTAGAGTGGAATATTTGCTGTGGCCAGGGAACAGTCAAGAGACAGCTTTTCGAAAAGTATGTATATTCCCTTTTTATGCGCATGCTTATATAGATAAAGCGACCCTGAGTCTTCTACAGGCTCTCTGTGTGACCACTGTATCCTGAAGGGACATGGAGATCGACTGGAGGAATCAGTGAGTGCTGCAGGGAAACAGAAGAATGATAAGCCAGGTGGGGCCCTGTGACAGAAGGTTCAGTCGGTGTGACAGCTGCCATGGAGTGTCTGCAGCTAGATGAATCAGATCCCCAGTCCCAGTCCCTTCTTGACCAATCGGGAGAAAACAGGATGGCCAGAATACTTCCCAGTTTACTTGAGCCTCTTTAGATGTTGGGGAACAAGCCTTAAATGAGAAAGCCATGTAAATCAGGATGTATTGCTCCCAGGGGGTGACAAATGTGTTACCTGCCTCTGCTAGCAGATCTTTGAATCTTGCAATTAACCATTTAACCCCCACAGAAGATGTGGCCTTCCAATAGGGCAAGGATTAGGCCCCATGTACACGGGACGCTGCTAAACGTACGTTCAGAGGCTGTTGAACGCTTTTTTCAACTGCCCCTGAACTCATTCAATGTTATCCAATTTGACCATGTACACAGTCTCGTTTATTGCCGTTTTTAGGCAGTTGCGTTTAACAGCGTTTCTTTGAAAGCAAAAAAATGGGTTCAGACGCCGATAATTTCCAAGTTTCAGACGCCAAACGCGACTAAACACGGTAACCCGCGTTTAGCAGCGTTTCGTTTATAGCTGTTTTTCGGGAATTTAAAAAAAAATTATTATTTTATTTTGGAACGCTTCTAAACGCAAAACGGGGCTAAATGGGGCATGTAAACACGGTAAAACAGACGTCAAGTTTAATAATTTAGGAGCAGTTGTAAAAACATCCCATGTACACGAAGCCTTAGACTCTGATCCACTGCAGAACATATCCCAGTTTTTAAGCAGTGGCCGGGCATCTTGTGACCGTGCCTTGTGGTTTATTTATGCTACTGCTGTGGCAAGGTTGAGATGGACATATACAATATTACTTACCTTACTTCTCTTTCCGTAGTCTTCCTATAACTGGACGACTGGTCCCACGAATCACCACCCACTCCACAAATCCACAAAAAAAAAGTGTGCAGCCACCCACTCCACAAATCCATCCCATGAAGTACATGAGGACATAAAGGGCCAAAAGTACGTGAGGACGTAAAGGGCCCACCCATGTTCAGGGACTAGGCTGAAGCAGTATTGGAGGAGAGTGGCAACTGTTGGGGGAGTTAAGAATTAGGGTAAGGATTCCTCTGGTAATCTGCCTGGAAAAAACAACTATTGCAGACTTACTATAAGATGGTGGGGGGCAGCTACCAAAGAAGGATTTTATGAATGATGGTCTATCACAGTATAGTAGCACGTATGAAGTTTGAAAGGGGAGAAGCGGATCAGCAAAAATGAATACTGTGCATTACAGAGAAGCTCAGGTTTGGGACTCAAGTAGGCACATAGGTATGTTAAAATGAGCAGAATAAAGTTTGCATATATAGGCAATAAGCAACAATGGTTCGCCAAATTTAAAATAAAATAAAAATGGATGATTTTCTGTTCATAAGAAGGAAATAAAAAAACTGCACGGTAGAAACTGTTAAAACCTTTACCTGCTGTACATATCGGTCTGTTGTTTTCCACATATAATAATATTCTATTATGCTGGTCAGAGATTTCCATGGTAACTAGATGAGAGAAAGCCACATTACTGACAGTGCAGAGCTGAAACCATCTCCTTGCCCAACAAAAGAAAATACAGATCTGAGTGTGCCCCTCAGATTAATCATATAACTAAAACCTGTACACACAAAAGTCACAAAAAGTACCATCTTACTACTTGAGCAATTGATTGTAACATATGAAAACATTGCGGCAGTTCAAATTTCACCATAACAAAGCTATAATCTACCTTTTGCAAAGCAGCAGTGCACATGCTAGACCACGTGGGGTGAAGTTTCTATTTAAAACCATTTGCCTGATTGAATATATTATTTAATATAAGCCCTTTTTGCCTTTGCAGTAGATCACAACTCATTCTATAAATATGACAAACTTCACAATTTAGTTGATTAAAAAAAGGTAAAATATTTGCAGTGGAACCTTGGTTAACGAGTAACGTGGTTAACAAGCGTTTTGAAAGACTAGCAACTTTAAAAAAAAAATCCTGACTCAGTTTGCGAGTGTTGTCTCGCAAAACGAGCAGGATTCAAGCCAATGGGGTGTGCAGTACCACGTTTGGCCAGAGGTGCGGGGGCCCCAGTGACACTCTTAATGGTCCGGAGCCACTCGGAATCACTCCGTTCCCAAGCCTTTCCGAGGGTTTCCGAGTTCAGCAGAGCTGTCCGAGTATTTCCGAGGCTCTCCAGCGCCCCCGCACCTCTGGCCACATGCGATATTGCATGCACTAGAAGTCAGGGCCAGTTCACACCACATGCAGTCCAGTGCGTTTTTTTTCTGCATCAAAAATGCATGGAAAGTAGGTTGTATGGTTTTCAATGGCATAGTTCACAAAGTGCTTTCAGTTTCAGTGCGTTCCAGTTCCAGAAAAAAAAAGTAGAACATGCTGCATTTTACCTGCACTGGAATGTACTGGAACGCTGTAAAACGCATCAAAAACGCACTGGAACGCACCTAAATGCACCAAAAACGCATTGGAACACAATTGTCATTTAAGTGGGGTGAAAAAAAAGCACTGGACTACATCAAAAACGTACTAAAAATGCACTGGAATGCATTAAAAACGTGCATGCAAAAAAGCACCTGGAACGCATCCAGATTGCGTTTCTTTGGTGTGAACTGGCCCTCAATGTGGAACTAATTATCTTGGTTTCCATTGACTTCTATGGGGAAACTCGCTTTGATATGTGAGTGCTTTGGATTACAAGCATTCTCCTGGAAAGGATTATTGCTCATGATCCAAGGTTCCACTGTATTTTTCTTTATTTTGTTATACTCAATTCTTAATTTGTGCAAAACTAGTAAAAAGAAAAAAGTAGAAAGAAAAAAGTAGGAGTATCACTATCTGCAGTTGTTGCCCTCAAAAAACAAACTTGCAGCAATAACACTTTCACTGCTGGGCCCAGCCCTCCAGTTCTAACCTCAGAAGGGCCAGACCACTTGTTTTACACATTTTTTTACTTACATCTTTCTTAAAACACCCTATCCCCATCCCCCCTCGCACATGTTTATCAATTGCACACAAATACAACATAACTTACAAAATCTATTAGGTAAAACTTACCGACAATAACAAATAAATAATACAATACACAAATCAAAGATTTTCAAAAACTGTAAATAGGCAACTTATGCTAAAAATCTGGAGACTGGCTTCAGACCTATGCTTTGTGGTAACGCTTAGGCCTCATGCCCACGGACGTTTTTACAGCCGCGTTTTTGAGCGTTTACAGCTTAAAAACGCCTGTCCATGTTAGTCTATAGCTTCATGCCCATCTAGGCGTTTTTGAGCTGCAAATAGCATAGACGTTTTTAAGCTGTAAAAAAAAAAACCCAGGACCAGTGCGTTCCGCGGCGTCGGCATAAAAAAACGTTTTTTTGCCGCGTTTTTTTTTTTTTTTTTAAATACGGTCGAAAAATGTATACGATAACATGGACAGGCCTTTTTAAGCTGTAAAAAACGCGGCTGTAAAAACGTCCGTGGGCATGAGGCCTAAAAGTGCAGTGATGTGTGTTGCAGGGCAATAAATTAAAACAATCTGTGCATTGTGGGGGTTTGTTAAATAAAATAAAAATAAAAAGTTGTGGTGTGTTGACACCCCACTTCTAATGAATGGGCTGTCGTAATGTTATTTACAGTACCATGCTACATAAGGCATGATGTAATGCAAAGTTCACACTTGTCCATTACGTTAAAAGGAAAAAAAAAAAAAAGTCTTCCCTTGCAGTTTAGGCTTAGTTCACACTACTGCAAACTGAAAAAGTGGCTTGACTTTGCCATGTGACTTCCAGGCGATTTTAGTACTACTTTGATGCGACTTTGTCTTGTGCAGGTATGCAGGGATAACGCCATGCGCTGCCTGGGTAATCTTCCTGTAATGTTGGTATACGAATCACATCAATATAGATGAGGATCAGAATTGGAGGCGACTTCCATTAAAGTCTATTGGCACAAGTTGGATAGAAGTCGCCTTAAAGTAGTACAGGAACCTTTGCTAAAGTCAGAGCGACTTTAGTGACACTAAAAGGTTCATGTTTTTTTTTTTTAAATAACAAACATGTCATACTTGCCTCCACTGTGCAGTTCGTTTTGCACAGAGTGGCCCCAATCCACCTTTTCTGGGGTCCCAAGGCGGCTTTCGCGGCTCCTTCCCGCATTAGATAACCTCCTCTGGAAAGCTCTCTCCCGAGGGGGTTACCTTGCAGGCGCGCTCCTGAGTCATACACTCAGCGTATGGCCCCGCCCCTGCATCATTGGATTTGATTGACAGCAGCGGGAGCCAATAGCTGCGCTGCCATCAATCTATCCAATCAAAGCCGGGACTCCGTTAAGAGAAGGACGGCGGGGACGCGCCCACGGAAATTCTGGGTTCAGGCAAGTAAAACGGAGGGGGGGGGGGGGCCGACACTGCAAGGTGTTTTTTCACTTTAATGCATAGGATACATTAAGTTGAAAAAACACGTAGGTTTACAACTCCTTTAAGTAGTGCTAAGACAGCTCTCATTGACGAACATGGGATTTCACATGTCATGTGACTTGGGGTCTCACAAATCGGATCCCAAGTTGCTGCAGTTTGAACCGAGCCTTCAGGTTTAAAGGTCCCTCCAGCCTCATTTTTCCTGTATCATTTCCCCTTCTGGGAAATTTCAGGGTCCACACAGACTGATATTTAACTTTTGAGATAATGACACAGTGAGTGCTGTGCAGCAGGAGAGAGAGAGAGAGAGAGAGAGAGAGAGAGAGAAAAAGGCCTCGTACACACGACCGATTTTCTCGGCAAGAACCAGCAAGAAACTTGCTGGCAGAGAGGTCTTGCCGAGTAAATCGGTCGTGTGTACGCTGCTAGCGGGTTTCTCGTCGAGAAAACCGACAAGAAACCTCGACGAGAAAATAGAGAACCTGCTCTCTATTTTCTCGTCGAGATTCTCCTCGGCGTGTTTCTCGACGAGAAAAGTGAGTGTGTGTACACTTACCTGTCCGCCCGGAAGCCCGCGCATGTTCGAAATGAATTCGACGCATGCGCGGTAGCTTCCTAGGCATACGTAGGGTATACCAAGATGGCGGCGACGGCATCGAATGTGACGAGCGCATGCTCGACGTAGTCGATGACGTCACCGCGTACACTCCTTTCAAAGAACCGCGGGTTCTTTGAAACGAGCGTGTGTACACTCGGCCGGGACAAGTTTCTTGTCCAAGAATCTCGTCGAAAAAAACGACATGTTTTTTTCAACGAGAATCTCGGCCGTGTGTACGAGGCCAGAGAGAGAGAGAGAGAGAGAGAGAGAGAGAGAGAGAGAGAGATAGAGAGAGGGAGATAGAGAGAGAGAGAGAGGGGACTCTCAAACACTAAAGCCGGAAATGTACTAAGCATTTCTAGGTTCATTCAGAAATATGAAGGTATTTGTAAACAGATCTCCAATATCCCTTCAGTTAAAAATGAACATAGAATTGCTGAATACGGAGCACTCTAGTGTTAACTTCATACAGAAAATGAAAGGATCAGTAAGCATGAAAGACAGGGTTACCAATCTCCCCACTTGCCATCCTGAAAAAAAAAAGCTGGCAATGGGACAGAATGCTGATCTTTGCCAGCAAGGGTTGAGGGAGGGCAGAAGTGAGGAGGGCACACAGCAGGGGATTTGAGGGCACACAAATTAGCATTATTATAGGGCTATCCTCATCAAGGTCTTTGTTTAGCCTCAATAGGCTAAGGCCTCCCCCATGTCCACAAGAGCATCTATGTCCAAATTCATATTTTTTTCTGTTTGTGCCCAATTATTTGTGAACTCTGCCAATAGAACCTCCAAAGCTAGCCATACGAGGATAAGAATTTTGCCAGTTCAGCAGGAACAATCTCTAGCCCAGGACTACATTTACAAGCCGACCTCAATGCCCTGTCTAATTGGGCGAGAGAGATATAATTTTTCCCCTGTACAAATCATTAGTAAGACCTCATCTGGAATATGCAGTTCAGTTTTGGGCCCCAGTTCCCAAAAAGGATATTGGGGAACTGGAGAAAGTGCAGAGAAGGGCAACCAAACTGATAAGAGGCATGGAAGAGCTCAGCTATGAGGAAAGATTAGAGGAACTGAATTTATTCACTCTTGAGAAGAGGAGATTAAGGGGGGATATGATCAACATGTACAAATAAATAAGGGGTCCATATAGTGAACTTGGTGTTGAGTTATTCACGTTACGGTCAACACAAAGGACAAGGGGGCACACTTTACGTCTAGCGGAAAAGAGATTTCACCTCCAAATACGGAAAGGTTTCTTCACAGTAAGAGCTGTGAAAATGTGGAATAGACTCCATGCAGAGGTGGTTCTGGCCAGCTCAGTAGATTGCTTTAACCACTTAAGCCCCGGACCATTTTGTAGCTAAAGGACCAGAGGTGTTTTCAGAATTTGGCACTGCGCTGCTTTAACTGGAAATTGTGCGGACATGCAATGTTGTACCGAAACGAAATTTGCGTCCTTTTCTTCCCACAAATAGAGCTTTCTTGTAATGGTATTGGATTGCCTCTGCGATTTTATTTTTTTGCGATATAAACGGAAAAAGACTGAAAATTTTGAAAAAAAAAAAGATATTTTCTACATTTTGTTATAAGAAAAATCGAATAAACTCAATTTTAGTCATACATTTAGGCCAAAATGTATTCAGCCACATGTCTTTAGTAAAAAAAATGTCAAGAAGCGTATATTTATTGGTTTGCGCAAAAGTTATAGCCTCTACAAACTAGGGTACATTTTCTGGAATTTACACAGCTTTTAATTTATGACTGCCTATCTCATTTCTTGAGGTGCTAAAATGGCAGGGCAGTACAAAACCCCCCCAAATGACCCCATTTTGGAAAGTAGACATCCCAAGGAAATTGCTGAGAGGCATGTTGAGCCCATTGACTATATTTTTTTTTTGTCTCAAGTGATTGAGTAATGACTAAAAAAAAAAAAAGACAAAAAGTTGTCACTAAATGATATAATGCTCACACATGCCATGGTTATATGTGGAATTGCACCCCAAAATACATTTTGCTGCTTTTCCTGAGTACGGGGATACCACATGTGTGGGACTTTTTAGGAGCCTAGCCGCGTACGGGACCCCGGAAACCAAGCACCGCCTTCAGGATTTCTAAGGGCACAAATTTTTGATTTCACTCCTCACTACCTATCACAGTTTCGAAGGCCATAAAATGCCAAAATAGCACAAAACCCCCCCCAAATGACCCCATTTTGGAAAGTAGACACCCCGAGCTATTTGCTGAGAGGCATGGTGAGTATTTTACAGCTCTAATTTGTTTTTGAAAATGAAGAAAGAAAATCATTTTTATTTTTTTTCCAATTTTCAAAACTTTTTGACAAAAAGCGAGATCTGCAAAATACTCACCATACCTCTCAGCAAATAGCTTGGGGTGTCTACTTTCCCAAATGGGGTCATTTGGGGGGGTTTTGTGCCATCTGGGCATTCCATGGCCTCCGAAACTGTGATAGGCAGTGAGAAGTGAAATCAAAAATTTACACCCTTGGAAAGCCTGAAGGCGGTGCTTGGTTTTTGGGGTCCCGTACGCGGCTAGGCTCCCAAAAAGTCTCACACATGTGGTATCCCCGTACTCAGGAGAAGCAACAGAATGTATTTTGGGGTGTAATTCCACATATGCCCATGGCATGTTTGAGCAATATATCATTTAGTGACAACTTTGTGCAAAAAAAATTAAATAAATAAATAGTCTTTTTTTCCGCAACTTGTGTCAACATATAAAATATTCAATGGACTCGACATGCCTCTCAGTATATAGCTTGGGGTGTCTACTTTCCAAAATGGGGTCATTTGGGGGGGGGGGGTTTGAACTGTTCTGGCATTTTATACACAACATTAGGAAGCTTACATCCACTCTTCTAACCACTTGAAGACAAAGCCCTTTCTGACACTTTTCGTTTACATGAAAACATATTTTTTTTTGCAAGAAAATTATGTTGAACCCCCAAACATTATATATTTTTTTAAAGCAAAAGCCCTACAGATTAAAATGGTGGGTGTTGCATTTTTTTTCCACATAGTATTTGCGCAGCGATTTTTCAAACGCATTTTGTGGGGGAAAAATACACTTTTTTTAATTTTAATGCACTAAAACACACTATATTGCCCAAATGTTTGATGAAATAAAAAAGATGATCTTAGGCCGAGTACATAGATACCAAACACGACATGCTTTAAAATTTCGCACAAACGCGCATTGGTGACAAACTACATACATTTTTAAAAGCCTTTACAGGTTACCACGTTAGATTTACAGAGGAGGTCTACTGCTAAAATTACTGCCCTCGATCTGACCTTCGCGGTGATACCTCACATGCATGGTGCAATTCCTGTTCACATATGACGCCAGACCCACGCTTGCGTTCGCCATTGCGCAAGAGCAGGGCAGGACAGGGGTGGTTTTTTTATATTTTTTTATTTTTTTTTTATTATCAATTTTGCTTTTTTATTTTATTTTTAAACTGTTCCTTCCATATGTTTTTTTAAATCATTTTTATTGTTATCTCAGGGAATGTAAATATCCCCTATGATAGCAATAGGTAGTGACAGGTACTCTTTTTTTGAAAAAACTGGGGTCTAATAGACCCTAGATCTTTCCTCTGCCCTCAAAGCATCTGACCACACCAAGATCGGTGTGATAAAATGCTTTCCCAATTTCCCAATGGCGCTTTTTATATCCGGGGGGGGGGGGGACATTCCCTCCCACTGCTTGTAAAAGCAGTCCAGAGGCTAATTAGCCACTAGGATTGCTTTTACATGAAAGCCAGCCGCTGGCTGAAAAGAATGATACCAAGATGATACCTAAACCCGCAGGCATCAATCTGGTATAACCATTCAAAGTCCAGCAACATACCAGTACGTTGCTGGTCCTGGTTGGACATGTATTGTAATCTTTTTTTTCATGAAGTCTGTTGGCTGAACGAAAAAAAACAGATTGATCGGTGGGTATGCCCACCATTAGAATACCGCCCTTCATCCACCCACTTCTAATGATGGGCATACATGCACCATTTATATATGCCGAAGCATGGGGGCATCTTCCCGCAAAAGTTATGCCGCGTACACATGGTCAGACTTTTCCACGGGCAAGCCTCCATCGGAATCGCTCCTCCGCCCCTGCTGCCCCAATGCTTCGGCATATATGCTTTTTTTTTTTTTTTTTTTTACTGTGGTGGTGAAATCACCTCCTACAGCACTGGAGTCGCAGGGATCAGGCCTGTCTCTGCGAACGCTGCAGTTATGTGTGTTGTGTTTTGCAAGTGACAGTGATCGATCGATACTGCACTTGGGTGGCCTGGGCTGGACGGAGGGGCAAAACGCAGGTGCTAGCAGGTATCTGGGCTGATCCCGCTAACACTGCGTTTTTGGGAACCCTAAACTGCTGGGGACGCTAGTATAGATCTGATCAGATCAGATATTGATCTGTTCAGATACTATACCACTAAGGGAGGTGTATGCTTCACGCGTGGGTGTTGGCATTACTGGCACTAACCTGACGCTGCCTGGGGTGTGACGCAGGGTTAACTAGGGGCAATTAGGGGGTTAAAACCTTTATTAGATAATATATGGGGGTACCTGACGCTATAAAAACCTGCGGCGAACCTAAAAAACATAACTGGCCATCTATCGGCACCAGCATAACTAATACGGCGTTTAGAAAAACGATCGCTTAGTGACACTGGCAAAAGGGGGTAAAAGGGTTACCTGGGGCGTGATCAAGGGGGTTAAACCTTTATTAGGTAATATATGGGGGTACCCGATGCTATAAAAACCTGCGGCGAACCTAAAAAAAAATAACTTGCTACCTATTGGAATCACCGACAATAAGACAGCGATCAGAAAAACGATCGCTTAGCGACAGTGGTGATAGGGGGTGAAAGGGTTACCTGGGTGGCGACCAAGGGGGTTAAACCTTTATTAGGTAATATATGGGGGTACCTGACGCTATAAAAACCTGCGGCGAACCTAAAAAAAAAACTGGCTACCGATCGGCATCACCGAAAATAAGACAGCGATCAGAAAAACGATTGCTTAGCAACAGTGGTGATAGGGGGTGAAAGGGTTACCTGGGGGTTAAACCTTTATTAGGTAATATATGGGAGTACCTGACGCTATAAAAACCTGCGGCAAACCTAAAAAAAATAACTGGCTACCGATCGGCATCACTAAAATAAAACAGCGATCAGAAAAACGATCGCTTAGCGACAGTTGTGCTAGGGGGTGAAAGGGTTATCTGGGGGGCGATCAGGGGGTTAAACCTTTATTAGGGGGGGGTTAGGGGGCTACACTGGACCTAAAACTAAACTGTAGTGACACTTTTACAGTCACAAATGTCATTGATTGCAGTGATCAGTAAATAAATGGTCACTGCAATCAGTGACACTGTGACTGGGGGGTGATCTGGGGGGGCGATTTATGTTCCTACGTGTCCTGGTGTCAGTGTGCTGTTTGTGTACTAACCTGTGTGTCTTCTCTTGTACGGCGCTCGGTATATGTGAGCGCCGCATGAGAGATGACATCACTTCCTCTGCCTGTGTAAACATTACACAGCAGAGGAAGCTTTCTCATTCACCGGGAGCGATCGCGAGGGGGTGGCCGGAATCGAACGGCCGTCCCCTCATCCCGGATCGCTCCCAAACAATTAACAACCGCTCACTGTATAGAAGGGGGGTCCGATGGGACCACCCAACTATACAAAGGCAGTCACGTATATGTACGTCACTTTGCCTGTCGGTGCCATTCTGCCGACTTATTATTACAGTGGGCGGTCGTTAAGTGGTTAAGAAAGGCCTGGATTTTTTCTTAAATGTACATAATATAACTGGGTACTAACATTTATAGGTAAAGTTGATCCAGGGAAAATCCGATTGCCTCTCGGGGGGATCAGGAAGGAATTTTTTCCCCTGCTGTAGCAAATTGGATCATGCTCTGCTGGGGTTTTTCGCCTTCCTCTGGATCAACTGTGGGTGTAGAATTAGGTATATGGGATTGTATGATATTATTATTTTATTTTTTTATGGTTGAACTGGATGGACTTGTCTTTTTTCAACCTGACTAACTATTTAACTACTATGCAACTACATGTTCCATGAGTTATTGCTCCTCATACATTCACAAGTTCTCAGGCACTTACTGACATGTATGAATGGTGTACTGAGCTGCATGTGTGTTGCACTGTGTATACTGACATGTAAAGACATAATGCAACATGTATGCAGGCCAACTAATCAAAAATGAAAATTGACAGCTACTTTTATTATCAATTGTAATTGATTATGTCGATTAGTTATTTCAGCCCTAGTCTCAGTATTTGCTAATGATGCAAAGCAGGGTAGTAACTTCACAACATGATATAGCAACTTAAGATGTTCTCTGTGTGCCCTATATTGGGACCAGCAAGAATGACAAACACAAAGTCAGTCTTTCTAATGCAAACAGCGGCTGTGAGGTCAATCCACACAGTTCAGACTAGATCCTGACAATGAGAGGAAATCTGATGTACTGGTGCCAGATAGAGGAACAGGAGCACAATGTCCAATTAAGATGAAAGGCTGAAACTACCCTGGGAATGAAGGAGGTACTAGGCCTCAACACTACCTTGTCCTTAGGTCTTTACACACCTTTCAAAGGGTTATGTCAACAAGGAACACAAGCTTATGGCCCCTTTCACACAGGCAGACCATTCAGGTCCGCCTGACAGTTTTTTCAGCGGACCTGAACGGCCGCAACATGCTGGTCTATGGAGTGTTGGATGTCAGCGGGGACATGTCCGCTGACATCCGATCGCTAAAATCAGACGGATGGCAATACGTCGCCATCCGTCCTGGCGGATCGGATGAGATCTGATGAAAACGGACATGCTGTCCGTTTTCCTCCGATCTCTCCATAGCAAGCAGCGGCGCTCGACAAGCCCCTCCCAGCTCAGTGAGCAGAGAGAGGCGGGCGCCGCTGACGGATCTGACCCCGTGTGGAAGGGGCGTATAAGTGAGCATGGCAAGAGAATAATCACCGATAGATTCAAATGTTTCTAAAGTGTCGAGAAAACAGAACTCAAATCCCATAGAGACAGGTGGACACACGGGAAGTCACATGAGAAATATCCTATTTGAAGGACTTATTTAGAAAGTGAGTAGCTAATGGTCTTTGGAAAAAGACTGCAAGCGCTGAGCTCTAACCATTTCTATGAGACCACAGAGAATAGGGGATAATAGTGGTGCCCAAAGGTTCTGCTATATTGGCTCCTGATGCTCTGTGCACATGTCCTACTTATAAATGAGTTTTCAGAGACTGGGCCATACTAGAGGCTGCGTTATGGCTGTGGACCTGGAATGCACTCTGCAGCTTACACAGAGGTCTGGAAAGTACCACATGTGGAGCCCAGTGCATGAAGGTCACATTCCAGTCAGATTCAGATAGCTACATAAAGGACAAGCTCAAGCAGCATGTAGATGACACTTTGACAGGGAAATAAAAGGAACCTTGAACAAAAGGTTTGCAGCATCCGAATCCTCCTGTAGGCAGCAGCACAATGAATGTTTCTGAATGCGTAGTCCCTCAATGAAGAAATATGATTTTTGTACTTGCCATAAAATATTTCCCCCCCCCCCCCCAAGTCCATTGAGGGACACAGGTCCTGTCCTTTTGTGTTTGGTTGGCCTTATCTACTGCTTGCTCACAAAACTGAGGCATGCTGGTAGAGGAAGTTATACAGGGTCTGGATTACATTTTGTGTCCCAAACTCCAGAAGGCAGCAAACATTTTTTTTCTGTTTTTGAATCCCTGTATCCCTCAATGGACTCCAAGAAAAAGATCTTACGGTAAGTACAAAAATCTTATTTTTTGCAATGCTAAACTTTCAACAATGTTTTGCTAGTTTCTGGGACCGAAAAAAAAAAATCTCATTGCCCTCCTCCATCAATCAGTGAAAGACCAAAGTGATGTTTAGTGTAATAATTAAAAATGTACATTAAAGTGTAATGCTCCACCCAAAAGTGCAAGACCTTCTCCCCACAGATTACACCACTCTCCGGAACATTGACAATTATTTTAAAAGCTTTATAGCGCTCCAAAACAGTTACTTGTAACTTTTAATTACATAACCAGTGAGGTTGAAAAAAAAAAAAAAAAAGACACCATCCAGTTCAACCTGTGGTGTGTGAGTGCGCTAGTGTCTGTCAATAGTACATTGTATATCCCTGTATGTTGTGATCATTAAACTGCCCATCTAATAACCAATCTATTAACCTTCTATGAGGAGGCGAGTTGCCATCCAGATCAGGGGTCTCCAAACATTCTAAACAAAGGGCCGGTTTATTGTCCTTCAGGCTCTTGGAGGGCCGAACTTTGGCCAGCGGGAGTGAAAATTTTCCTAGCATCAGTGGGAGTAAACATCTGGTATTAGGGGGAGGAATAGTGCCCCATTGCTGGTATCATAGGGAGGAATAGTGCCCCATTAGCGGTGTCAGTGGGAGAAATGGTGCTCCATTGTCAGTGTCAGATGGCAGAATAGTGTCCCATATCATTGGGAAGGATAGTGCTCCAAGGGCCGGATAAAGGCACGCAAAGGGCCACATCCGGCCCTCGGGCCGCAGTTTAGAGACCACTGATCTATATAAAGGAAGGCCCGTAGACGTGGTGGATCTGAATTTTGCAAAAGCATTTGACACAGTTCCCCATAAACGTTTACTGTAAGGTCCATTGGCATGGACCATAGGGGGAGTACATGGATTGAAAACTGGCTACAAGGGTGAGTTCAGAGGGTGGTGATAAATGGGGAGCACTCGGAATGGTCAGGGGTGAGTAGTGGGGTCCCCCCAGGGTTCTGTGCTGGGACCAATTCTATTTAATTTATTCATAAACGACCTGGAGGATGGGGTAAGCAGTGCAATCTGTCTTTGCGGACGATGGGAGGCAGAGGCCTCCAGCTGTAATGGCTCCCCTGGACTGTTCGGGTGAAGACAGAAGCTGCGGCGTCGGTCTTCTTTCCAGGGTTCTGGGTCTTCCTGTCCTGATTGGCCAGGAAGCCAGAAGCGGATGGTATTCGCTGGAAATCGCAGGGTGGGAGGGCTCGGGCGCAGTGCTCTGCGCCCCAAAGACAATATAAAAAGGCCAATTGGGGCCTCGAGGTGTGGTCACGTGTCTGTGAGGTGGGGTGACAGACCTGGTAGAAACCTGTTGGTCTGGCGCCCCACACAGTTCCCAGCCACACATATGGTGCAGGCTGGGGGAGCGCCTCCCCTGCTAGACCGGCCGCGACTGGTGAGAAGGATCACTTTCGAGATGAACATTTCACTTTGAATATATTATATATACACACACACACACACAAAAGTATTCACAGCGCTTCAATTTTCCCATATTTGACTAAATTCATTATTTTCCTCAAAATTCTACAAACAATACCCCATAATGACAACGTGAAAAAAGTTTGTTTGAAACGTTTGCAAATGTATTTAAAAAATAAAACTACTAAAAAATTAAATAAAAAAAAATCACATGTACAGAAATAATCACAGCCTTTGCTCAATACTTTGTTAAAGCACCTTTGTCACCAATTACGGCCTCAGGTCTTTCGGAGTATGATGCTACAAATTCAAGTAATTCCAATACCAACTCATTCTGTACTCCCAAGTTGAGATAATGAAGTTGCAGAAAAATGCTATGGTCTTAAGGTCCCACTTGTGGAGTAAGGAGGAATAGAGTGACTCGTCAATCCCCATGAGTAGGGCCCCCTCAGAACTGTCAAATCCTTAATTTTCCCAAGCACCGCTCTCATATCTTGCATGAAGGAGGGTAGGACTGAAACCATATCCTTAAGAAGGTCAAGGTATTTGCCAACCCTTTCAAGGAGGCCATTTTCAGCCGAAACTATGGGTCTCCCCTGGTGGTTTTTGTGGATCCTTATGAATTTTAGGAATTATATAGAAGGTAGGGATATTATACTGTATGAACACGCTTTAAGGAATTCCTTAGACAGAAAACCCTCCCCCCCCCCGCCCCATCTATGACCACGCTGTCAGTTTTACGTGTGTTGGGAGGTGGATATTTCTGAATACATTTTTGATATAGCTGCTAATGTCTCTAATAAATTTATATTTTTATAAGTCAAACTGTTAAGATTGCCTGAACTACCTTCTTGTATTGCTGGGTTCTTTTCCAGATGCTCTTTTTTCATATTTTATATTTGGTACGGCAGTCTGTACGTAGTGGACTTCAATTCAAATAAGATTGGCTCCATTTGAGAAAGGTTGCCTACTGACAAATCCTTTCTCTATTGCAAATTCTTATATAGACAGGTGTGTGTCTTCCAAAACATGTCCAATCAACTACATTGACGACAGGTGGACTCCAATCAAGTTGTAGCACCATCTCTAGGATGATCAGTGGACACAGGATGCACCTGAGCTCAATTTTGAGTGTCATGGCAAAGGCTTTGAATACTTATGTACAGGTGATTTTTTTTTTTTTTTTTTATAAATTTGCAGACTTCAAACTTTTTACTTTGTCATTATGGGGTATTGCATGGAAAATTTTGAGGAAAATAACTAATCTAATCCATTTCGGAATAAAGCTGTAACATAAAATGTGGAAAAAAAATTGCCTTAATCTTGACAAAGTGGGTATTAGCCTTCCTTTAGGAGTGACTAGGCAGAAAGTGTTAACTTCAAAGCTGAACAGCCCCGCCCAGGGGGCGGTACTACTGACGATATCCCCTCAGCCTGCACGAAGCAGATCAGTTCGTCAAAAGCAGTACAAACTTAAAAAAGAGGGGTGGGTGCTATGTCCGTCCATGAACTCAGAGAAAAGGATTTTACAGTGAGTAAAAAAATCCTATTTTCTCTTTCGTTCATGGACGGACACAGCCTTAAACTTGACAAAGTGGGACGTCCTAAAGCAGTGTCAAAAATGAGGGGTGGGAACAGCATTAAAACAACTTCACCCCAAAACAAAACAGAGCTCCTCAACGGAGGAGTTGCAACTCTAAACAGCCGCCTGCAATACCTTGCGACCGAAGAAGCATCCGAAGATGCACACACATCAACTTGTAAAGTTAAATAAAAGTGTGAACGAACGACCAGGTCGCCGTCCTACACATCTGGCAAACAGGCGCTTGATGCTCTCAGAGCTCGGACAGCGTCCAGAAATACAACGTCGTCTCCTAGGATTCGATGGATGAGGACACAAGGATGGCAGTACAATGTCTTCCTTGAGATGGAAGGTCGAAACGACCTTAGGAAGAAAAGAAGGCTGCGGACGCAGCACCACCTATCCTTGTGGAAGATCAGATAGGGAGCCTTGCATGACTAGGCTGCCAGCTCAGAAACCCACCATAACTGATGTAGCAGCCACCAAAAAGACCACTTTCTGAGAAAGGGGGCAAGGTCCATCTTTTTAGGAAATTCTCTTCAAGAGGGTAACGCATCGCCAGATTTTTAGGGACTGAAAAAAATCTTCTGTGGTTTGTCCCACTCCTCGTATAAAAGTCTATATAAAAGACACACAAGCAAACACCTTAACAGTGCGGGTTGCCTTACGGAACCCAAAGGGGACCGGCGCTTCTGTTTTTAGAGCGTCTTGCACCGCGGTGAGAGGGTCACTTACCATAACCCTTTTGCGTGCTGACCCGGATCAGGGCTTCTGACGCCATGCTGACCCACGTGCCTGACACAGTTCAAGGCAGGGCACAGCAACCCACCCTCCTAGCTGCAGCAGAGACGAGGGGTTCCCACCCAGAGGACTCACCACCATGTAACAGAGTATGGTTGCCGTCCACCACTTGGTAAAGCTGCTTCCTTTTCAGCTATGCAGTCTGACCCTTCAGCAGCATGTGTCTGCCAGTCTGCACCGTCTAAATGCTGTCTGATAGATGGCAAAAAAGATGGCTGCCGAGCGGCCACACAACGCCGGATAGAGCGTGATGGCACCAAGAAAATGGCCGCCGAGCGGCGGCTAGAAGCCCACACAGTGTGGCTACAAAATTATGACCACCAACCGTAGTAGAGCTTGGCCACCGGGCGTAATAGAGCATGGGGCCCAGGACAGAGGCCGCCAAGCGGCCGCTAGAGGCAGACATAGCGCGGCCAGAAGAACATGGCCACCATATCAGCAGAATATCACAAAGTAAACACAGCAGGATCACCAAAAACATGGCTGCCAAGTGGAAGCTAGAGGCTAAATACAGCGCGGCCACAAGAACATGGCCGCCAGTGCAGCCGAAAGTAAACAGCAGTGGATCACCAAAAACATGGCCGCCGAGCGGAAGCTAGAGGCCAAATACAGCGCGGCCACAAGAACATGGCCGCCAGTGCAGCTGAAAGTAAACAACAGTGGATCACCAAAAACATGGCCGCCGAGCGTAAGCTAGAGGCCAAATACAGCACGGCCACAAGAACATGGCAGCCAGTGCATATAGACAGTACAGCAAATGGTCGCCGACAGCATGGAGCAGGACATGGAGCAGGACACAGGTAAACAAATCTCTTTTAAGCAGCTTATAACAATGCTTTAGCGGACGTACATATACAGTTCCCCACAGGTGAAGTCCTCCCCAGGTGAACCCCCCGCCCCAGGAGCTAGCTCAGAGAGCCTAGGGAGGAGGGAGGGGAGGAGGGAAGATAGAGCCCCCCTACTCACCTCTCCAGGAATGCCCAGCTCTGTCTTCCTGCCGAAGCAGGGGATTAATACTTACACTTCCTGTAGGATTATGCTGGAAGCATCACAGACAGATCATCTTCCGCATGGTGACGCAGATGACTGTCGGCCAGGCGACTGCGACTCGGCCGTATAGACGGTCTGATGCAAGCCCTGGAGCGTATAGCTCTCCGCCCACCCGTAGAGCGACGGGCATGTCGTGGACGACCCAGCACGTAGCTACGGTCGGCACATGCTCGATGGCCGAAACTGGGGAGACCTACAAGGATCCAGCCTGTAACCCAGTCGGCAGTTGATCGAAGATCACAGGAACAAAAAATAAAAATAAAATAAAATTTCAATCTGGAATCAAAAAACCTCCAGGCCCATGGGCCCGAAGGGAGCCATATCTTCTCCTTAAAAAAACTGATCTGCTTGGTGCAGGCTGAGGGGATATAGTCAGTAGGACCGCCCCCTGGATGGGGCTGTTCAGCTTTGAAGTTGTTAACACTTTCTGCCTAGTCACTCCTAAAGGAAGGCCAATACCCACTTTGTCAAGATTAAGGCTGTGTCCGTCCATGAACGAAAGAGAAAATGAAGCGCTGTGAATACTTTCCGGATGCAGTGTGTGTATATATATATATATATATATATATATATATATATATATATATATATATATATATATATATATATATATACACACACACACACATTCTCTCTCTCTCTCTCTCTCTATAGAGAGAGAAAGAAAAACTGAAATATCACATGGTCCTAAGTATTCAGACCCTTTGCTGTGGCACTCATATTTAACTGGTGCTGTCCATTTCTTCTGATCATCCTTGAGATGGTTCTACACCTTAATTTGAGTCCAGCTGTGTTTAATTACACTGATTGGACTTGATTTGGAAAGCCACACACCTGTCTATATAAGACCTTACAGCTCACAGTGCATGTCAGAGCAAATGAGAATGAGGTCAAAGGAACTGCCTTCAGAGCTCAGAGACAGAAATGTGGCAAGTCACAGATCTGGCCAAGGTTGCAAAAAAATTTCTGCTGCACTTAAGGTTCCTAAGAGCACAGTGGCCTCCATAATCCTTAAATGGAAGACGTTTGGGACGACCAGAACCCTTCCTAGGGCTGGCCGTCTGGCCAAACTGCGCTATCAGGGGAGAAGAGCCTTGGTGAGAGAGGTAAAGAAGAACCCAAAGATCACTGTGGCTGAGCTCCAGAGATGCAGTTGGGAGAAAGTTGTAGAAAGTCAACCATCACTGCAGCCCTCCACCAGTCGGGGCTTTATGGCAGTGTGGCCCGACGGAAGCCTCTCCTCAGTGCAAGACACATGAAAGCCCACATGGAGTTTGCTAAAAAAAAAAACACCTGAAGGACTACAAAATGGTGAGAAATAAAATTCTCTTGTCTGAGGAGACCAAGATAGAACTTTTTGGCCTTATTTCTAAGCGGTATGTGTGGAGAAAACAAGGCACTGCTCATCACCTGTCCAATACAGTCCCAACAGTGAAGCATGGTGGTGGCAGCATCATGCTGTGGGCATGTTTTTCAGCTGCAGGGACAGGACGACTGGTTGCAATCGAGGGAAAGATGAATACGGCCAAGTACAGGGATATCCTGGACAAAAACCTTCTCCAGAGTGCTCAGGACCTCAGACTGTGCCAAAGGTTTACCTTCCAACAAGACAATGATCCTAAGCACACAGCTAAAATAACGAAGAAGTGGCTTCACAACAACTCCGGGACTGTTCTTGAATGGCCCAGCCAGAGCCCTGACTTAAACCCAATTGAGCATCTCTGGAGAGACCTAAAAATGGCTGTCCACCAATGTTTACCATCCAACCTGACAGAACTGGAGAGGATCTGCAAGGAGGAATGGCAGAGGATCCCCAAATCCAGGTGTGAAAAATTGTTGCATCTTTCCCAAAAAGACTCATGGCTGTATTAGATCAAAAGGGTGAAAATACTAAATACTGAGCAAAGGGTCTGAATACTTAGGACCATGTGATATTTCAGTTTTTCTTTTTTAATAAATCTGCAAAAATGTCAACAATTCTGTGTTTTTCTGTCAATATGGGGTGCTGTGTGTACATTAATGAGGAAAAAAAAATGAACTTAAAATGATTTTAGCAAATGGCTGCAATATAACAGAGTGAAAAATTTAAAGGGGTCTGAATACTTTCCGTAGTGTGTGTGTATATATATATATATACACACAAACTGTATATTGTCACTGGGATAGCAAAGGATAGTAGGATTTTTAAAACAGCTTACCTGTAAAATCCTTTTCTTGGAGTACATCACGGGACACAGAGCAGCATAGTCATTACTATGTGGGTTATATAGAATTACCTTCAGGTGCTGGCACTGGCAACTTCCAAAACAGGAAGTACCCTCCCCTATATAAGCCCCTCCCATCCGGGAGTACCTCAGTTTTGTAGCAAAGCAATACGTGTCCCCAAAAGAGGGGTGGGAGCTCTGTGTCCCGTGATGTACTCCAAGAAAAGGATTTTACAGGTAAGCTGTTTTAAAAATCCTACTTTCTTGTTCATACATCACGGGACACAGAGCAGCATAGTCATTACTATGTGGGACGTCCCAAAGCAATGCCACATGAGGGGGGGGATACACCATACATAAGCTGGGCGCCATCAGGCATGAGGATCTTTTGCGGCCTGCAACACACTGCGCCCAAAGGCGACATCCTCCTGACTTCTCACGTCCACCTGGTAGAACCTAGTAAACGTGTGTACTGAAGACCATGTTGCGGCCTTACAAATTTTCGCCAGGGAGGCCTGGTGATGCACTGCCCATGAAGTTCCAACTGCTCTCGTGGAGTGCGCCCTAACTTTGAACGGAGGCGGTCTACTTTTCAAGCCATAGGCTTGTATTATGACCTGTCGAATCCACTTGGCTAAAGTAGATTTTGATGCTGCCTGACCCTTTCTGGGGCCTTCCGGCAGAACAAACAGAGAATCCGTTCTACGAATCTGAGCAGTGGCTTTTAGATAAGCTTTAACTGCTCTTACTACATCCAAAGAATGCAATAACTTTTCCTCTACCGAGCTTGGTTTGGGGAAAAAAGAAGGAAGAACCACATCCTGGTTCAAGTGAAACCTCGATACCACCTTAGGAAGAAAGGCTGGGTGAGGACGTAATACTACTCTGTCCTTATGGATAACCAGATATGGCTCTTTACAGGACATGGCGGCTAATTCCGACACTCTTCTAGCCGAGCATATGGCTACTAAAAATATCAATTTCCTGGTGAGTAGAACCAAGGAAATGTGCCGCAAAGGTTCAAATGGCTGCTTCTGCAGAACCGACAGAACCAAATTTAGATCCCATGGGCATATGGGAGCCTTAATCGGTGGAATAATACGAGTCACACCTTGCATAAAGGATTTGACAAGTGAATGCATAGCCAGGGGCCTTTGAAATAGTATTGACAAGGCCGAAACCTGGCCCTTGATAGTACTTAAGGCAAACTTCCTGTCTACAGCCCACTGCAGGAAGTCCAGAATTCTGCCTATAACGTACTTACGTGGATGCCATTTTCTGGCCTCGCACCAAGTGATGTACGCCTTCCAAACTCTATAGTAGATCTGCCTGGATACAGGCTTCCTGGCATTGATTATAGTTGATACCACAGAGTTAGAGAGACCTCTCTTCTTTAGAATGTGGGACTCAATAGCCAGGCCGTTAAACTTAGAGTTAGTAAGGAAGGGTGGTATATCGGTCCTTGCGAAAGCAGGTCCGGACGACGTGGAAGGGTCCAAGGACTCCCCACAGACATTTTGATGATCTCCGCGTACCAGGCCCTTCGGGGCCACGCTGGAGCCACCAGGATCACCGGCTTCTTCTCCAACCTGACTCTGCAAAGGAGTCGAGGCAACAATTGTAGCGGAGGGAATGCATATATCAGTCTGAAATGATCCCAAGGGAACACCAGAGCATCCGAGCCGCAAGCGAGGGGATCCCTTGTCCGAGAGACAAATCTGTCCACCTTTGCGTTGAATCTGGATGCTAGCAGATCTACATCCGGTGTTCCCCACCGCTGACATATTGCTCGGAAGACCTCGGGATGAAGGGACCATTCCCCTGGGCATAACTGTTGGTGACTCAGAAAGTCCGCCTTCCAATTCTCCACCCCTGGAATGAAGACAGCTGATATACATGGGACATGCTTTTCTGCCCATTCCAGGATGTGACTTACTTCCCTCTGGGCTGCACGACTCCTGGTGCCTCCCTGATGATTCATATATGCCACTGCTGTGGCATTGTCTGATTGAATTCTGACAGGGGACCCTTGGAGTCTGGATGTCCAGGCTACTAGGGCATACCGGGCTGCTCGTATCTCTAAGAGATTGATGGGCAGGGTTTTTACTACATTTGACCATCTGCCCTGGAGAGACCATTGCTCCAGTACTGCCCCCCAGCCTGTAAGGCTGGCATCTGTAGTGACCACCTTCCAAGATATCGGGCTGAAGGGTTTTCCCTTCTGGAGATTCTGGGGGATCAACCACCAGCAGAGACTCTTCCGAACGGAAGGGGACAAAGCCATCGGGAAGTCTAGAGCCTGAACTTTTCCGTTCCAGGCTGACAATATGGCCCTTTGTAAATTCCTTGAGTGGAATTGGGCGTATGGCACAGCTTCGAATGATGCTACCATCTTTCCTAGCAGCCTCATGCACAGGCGTATGGACGGCTGTCTTTTTGCACAAAGCAGACGGACCAAGCCCCTCAAAGAGGATACCTTGTCTAGAGGTAAGAAAATCTTCCTCTGGTCTGAATCCAGCCGTAGCCCTAGATATACCAGGTTTTTCACTGGCTGTAGGGCTGACTTGTCCAGGTTGATGACCCAACCGTGAGATTCTAGATACTTGATTGTATCGATAATTACCACTTCTAGCTTGGCAACTGAGTGGTCCATTAACAACAGGTCGTCTAGGTATGCCATTATCGTTACACCCCGTGTTCTTAGATCGGCCAACAGTGGGGCCAGAATTTTTGTGAACACTCGTGGTGCTGTGGCCAGACCGAATGGTAAGGCTCTGAACTAAAAATGGCACCCTTCTACTGCAAAGCGTAGGAATTTTTGATGACCTGGAAAGATGGGAACATGCAAGTAAGCATCTTTGATGTCGATCGAGGCTAACCATTCCTCCCCTTGTAGGGCAGCGGTGACCGATCGGATCGACTCCATCCGGAAAGACCGGACGTTTAGAAATTTGTTTAGACTCTTTAGGTCCAATATGGGTCTTATGTCCCCGTTTGGCTTCGGGACTGTGAAAAGGTTTGAGTAGAAACCCAACCCCCACTCTTCCATAGGAACCTCCATAATTACTCCTTGGAGCAATAGTTGTTCTAACGCCAATAGGAGAGACCGTCTTTTCAGAGGGTCTCTTGGCATGCCTGACCACATAAAATGGGACGGAGGAGACTCTTAACTCCAACTTGTATCCCAGAGTTACTGCGGAGAGCACCCATCTGTCTTTGATCGTCTCCCGCCAGGTCTCTGCAAACAACTGAAGTCTTCCCCTCACCCGTTTGAGTGGGGGCAGCCCTTCATAGGCTTGACTTGGAGGCTGGTTTAGTACCTCTTCGGATCCAGGGCTTTTTATTACCCTGTGGCTGTCCCTGATTTTTACCTCCTGAGTTTGACCGAGGAGGCCGTCGGAACTGCTTAGTAGCAGACGTCGCAGGGATAGGAGAGGTAGTCCTCTTAAAAGATGGACCCCTAGACCTCTTCTTACTCGGTAAGAGAGTACTTTTACCACTGGAAATCTTCTGGATATACTTATCCAGGTCTTCGCCAAAAAGGCGTTCCCCATGAAATGGGAAGCTAACTAAGAGCTTCTTACAGGGAGCTTCAGCAGACCAGTTTTTGAGCCACAGAAGCCTATGCATATGTACCAAAGACAGCGTGAGGCGGGAGGCCTGATGGATAGAATCCTTGATGGCGTCAACCGCAAAGCATAATGCTCTAGGCAGATCAGCCAGAGCCTGGGCCTGTTGGTCTGGCAAATCCCTCAGGACCATTTTCATTTGATCCTTTAAAGCTTGGCAGACCCCAATAGCTGCCACTGCTGGCTGTGTAACAGCCCCTGCTGTGGAAAAAGCAGATTTTAATAAAGATTCCAATTTTTTATCCACTGGATCTTTGAACATTTGAACATTATCTACTGGACATGTCAGTGATTTGTTCACAGAAGAGATGGCTGCATCCACCGTAGGAACATTCCATCTCTGGGTGAACTTTTCCTCCATGGGATAGATCACCGGAAACCTTTTAGGCGGAACAAATAGTTTATCAGGATGTTCCCAGTCCTGGTATACAAGTCCTTCCAATAATGGATGTATTGGAAAGGAGCAATTAACCTGGGGAGCTTTTAGCGACCCCAATGAGGAGACAGCAGTAGTTGATGGTTCAACAAGAGGCATTTTAAATGCAGATCGAACCATGTCAGTTAGGGTCTGGACCCATAATCTTTCAGTCTGTGATGCTGAAAATGGTTCATCTACTGTCGATTCCTCAAAAACAGAGCTAACCTCCTCCTGATCCCCTTCAGGTAGGTCGGTCCCTTCCTGGGACTGTTGCTCTGCCAACAGGCACTCTAATGGAGGTGATGGAGATCTGGCGCGCTTTCTTTCCTGTAGAGAAGAAGCGATCAATGCAGCCAATCTCTGCTCCAATCCCTCCAGAGTTGAGGAAAAAACCTCCTCTGTTATATATGCAGGAGCAGGTGGACTGAGGACAGCCGCAGTACCTGGCACTCCCGGGGGTTCCTTATGGGTATTAACCTCTGATTTCTCAGGGGAGGAGGGTGCAGATGACTGCTCCAGATCCTCAGAGCCCGATGGAGACCCCCTACACTTCCTGAGAGGTATATCTCGGAGTTTTTTAGGCGGCATATTCCTTAGTTCAAAGCTGAGGTATTCCAGCCGCAATACACCCCTTACTGAAATAGTCTAATGCAATTTGCTGCTATGTACATCAGTGGGTGTCTACTAATGCGTCTTTCTGGGGATGCCTGTATCAACCGCCCGCTGTAAGCCCTTATACCATGCTACCAGCTCCTTTTCATGCTCTGTGTCCATAGCAAGCAGCGTGGACTGAGTCCTTTTATCTTGCTGGGACGCCCGCACATGCGCAGAAGCGCTGGGCGCACAGAGCGCGTCATCCGCCAGGCTCCCCCCCTTTTTTGAAGCTAAACCTTATAAAAAGAAAGCATGTGTGCGCGCGCGCGTGTGTGCGCTCTTGGCGCCATGTAGGGAGAGGAGCCAGGGTCCCTGTTTCACCAGGACTCGGGGATGGAAGGAAACTACTTGGCAGCATGACAGAGGAATGCAGCTTCCCTGATAGAGAGCTCACTCATCTGCCTGGACTTTCACCATGGAAGGAATAGTCCCAAGAAAAAAGACGTTCCACAGCGGCCTCTAGTGGACAAACACAGGTACCGCACTTTTGTCTTTTTTTTTTTTTAAAACCTCCTTTATGAAAAACATTTCCAGGTTTACAGTTTTTTTAAAACTTCCCTTATGAAAAAACATTTCTAGGATTTCTTAGGCATATACAGCTATTAGCGGGAATACCCTTTAGGTAACAGGCAGAAAGACATATTAGGCTTGGGGGTCCCCTCAATAGAACCAAGTTCCTGAGGGGCCCCCACTTACCTTTTCCCCGCCGCAGGACTTTGTTTGGTCCACAGAAGCCCAAACTTCACCTCTCACGGCAGGCATTGTACTAGACCTTCAGGGACCGGGTTCCCAAGGATTCCACTCCCCTGGACCTGTATAGCACCCTGCACAGATAGCCTCTTGGTTTTGGGTATGACCAGAGCTCTGGATCCCAGGGTCCAGCCCTCCTAAGAGAGGCATTACAGGCAAAACCCTGCTCTTCTCTGCAAGGCCCGGGTACCGACCGTTTAGCTATGAAGCTTTTTTGGTCGGATCCAGAATAGCTTGCTAAGGCCCAGAGAACCTGTACACAAGCCCAGATGAATACATGTTAACCTTGGCCAACACCTTAGACACTGGCAAAAAACTGAGGTACTCCCGGATGGGAGGGGCTTATATAGGGGAGGGTACTTCCTGTTTTGGAAGTTGCCAGTGCCAGCACCTGAAGGTAATTCTATATAACCCACATAGTAATGACTATGCTGCTCTGTGTCCCGTGATGTATGAACAAGAAATTATGGTTTATCATCAATATCAATAATGACACTGCATTATCTTTCATTGAAGATGCAGGCAAAAAATAGCTTTTTGTTTGCATGAATTCATTCTACTCACAAAATCTTGCTGAATATCAGTAAAGTCTTTGCCATACTTCTCCAGAGCTTCTTCAAACAGATTGGCTTCCGAAGCAGACCATTCCTCCATTTCATCTCGACAAAGCACAGGACCTCCTTGGGGTACTAATGCAGAAATGGCTTTGGAGATATCATAACAATTTTTGTGAAGTGTGTCCATAGCATGGAACTACAGCAAATAAAATAAAGAAAAGATATTAAGTAATGCTTCAACAAACATTTTATGATATTTAAAAATGTAATTTAAAAAAACGAAAAAACAAGAGGTTTTCTTAGGCAGACATATTTTTAAGGCGTGCTACCCTCTATAAAGCCATATAACACATATGTACCTTGATAAATGCATAGGCAGGCCAACATGAGACCCCTTTCACACTGGAGGCATTTTTCAGATGCTTTAGCGCTAAAAATAGCGCCTGTAAAGCGCCTGAAAAAAGCCTCAGCTGCAATCCCAGTGTGAAAGCCCAAGTGCTTTTACACTGGGGCGCTGCGCTGGCAGGGCGTCAAAAAAAGTCCTGCAAGCAGCTTCTTTGCAGCGCTTTAGGAGCGGTGTATACACCGCTCCTAAAGCGCCCCTGCCCATTGAAAATGAACGGGCAGCGCTTTTAACCCCTTTTTCGGCCGCTAGCGGGGGTTAAAAGCACCCCGCTAGCGGCCGAAAAGCGGCACAAAAACGATGGTAAAGCGCCGCTAAAAATAGCGGTGTTTAACCGCCGATGCCCGGGCTCTTTCAGTGTGAAAGCACTCTGAGTTGCATGGGGTCATTTAGCCCCCACATGCTATTTACATTTTGTGATTGCAAAGGCTGACTATGAAATGCTTACCCTGTGCCCTGATGCTGTCAAAGATGTAGATAGCATGAGGGGGACTGAGTGACATCCAGTTTGACACAAGCTTGATTCATTAAAAAAATATTTTAAACTTTAGACTGAATAGGAAGCTTTGGTTAAACATAGCTGTAAAACATATTACAGTGAAACCTTGGATTGGATAATCCGTTACAGGAGAATGCTCGTAATCCAAAGTACTCGCATATCAAAGCGAGTTTCCTCATTGAAGTCAATGGAAACGAAAATAATTTGGTCCGCATTGACTTCAATGACATGCAATACCGTATGCGGCCAGAGGTGGGGGTGCCGGAGAGCCTCGGAAACGGCTGGAAAGGCCCGAGGACAGCTCCTTAGGAAAGGATCGGGAACTGAGTATTTCCGTGTCTTCCCGAGTGGCGCCGATCAGCTGCAATCGGTGCCGCTCGGCTCCGGCGCCCCCCACCTAAGGCCAAACGCGGTACTGCATACCGCTTTGGCCTGAATCCTGCTCGTTTTGCGACACAACACTTGCAAACCGAGTTAGGATATTTTTAAATACAGTGCTCGTATTGTAAAACCAGTTTTCTAAAAAAGGACTGTTTTAACATTTTTTGCACGTGAAAAATTGCACATTTTGCCCTAAAGATTGAACACACATACACTGTATGTGTCATCTGAAGGCTAAGCTTCTGGGAAAAAAAATACATAAAAACACATAAATAAGTGTCATTAAACCCAGACTATGAAAAACTCTTTATATGCTATATAACAGTTTGTGTAGAGTGAAAGCTACCTGGTTGATCCTGTCTTCTCGGTCTCCACTGCAGGCGGAGATTATGTAGACCAGCTGGTGTCCTCTATGGAACATGGTAAATTTCAGTTCCCTCTAAGCTCTCCATTTTCCTCCTTTTTCTCATCTGTGCAGCCCACATGACTACAGGGCTCATGCACACTGCAGCTCAAAAAGAAAAAAAAAAAAAAAAAAAAAAAAGCTGCTTTTACAGGCATTTGAGTTTAAAGAAGCTTGTGCTTTTTTGTGCTCTTGTGCACGTTTTTATTGAGCTTCTTCAAGCTCCTTTGAGCTTTTTTGTGCATTGTTTTTTTAGTGTTTTCTTAACCACTGTATAAACAAAACAAAAAGCTGGAACAAAAATATTTGCGCGGTTGAGATCCTTTGAGCTTTTTGGGGCACTAGCGCCTCTCAAAAACGGGAGTTTGGTGGGGTTTTATCTGCCTGTAGCATATACCTAAAATAAACGCCATAAAAACAGCTCA